>OY776676.1:11385679-12809035 GCA_963675555.1 Leptura quadrifasciata
ATCAACTTAAATTTCGGGCTTGTTTTTATGAGTTTGTATTTTTATAATTATAATATCACTCTCCGAATTTTGGCACATTTATTTTACTTTCGCAAGCCGTAAATAGACTAACTGTGGAATATATTACATAATCATAATAGTTCAAGGACACAGATATATCGATATAAATACTTATGAATGCATGAGCAACGAGACCCCCATAACTTACTCTAAGACCAGCGCGTTATTCTAACAATTAGCGAGTTATAATTTATATAATTAAAAAAATATGTTTTATAAGCATTGAATTCCCTCGCTATATTATTCTTCTAACGATGTCCTACTGTCCAATTGGCGACATACTGAACAAACAGCAGATTATTGATGGAACTACTTGAACAGGAGCCAATGTTTTATATTTGTTTATTAATTCATTGTTTTGATTTGTGACTCCAGGTGTTTTTGTTTCATTTTATATATTATTTTTCGTAACTATATAGTTTGGGAATTAAAATACCGTTGTTTTATATTTTTCACAATTATTTGATTAGTCGACTGTAATAAAATGAATCTGAGGAGAAAGTAAATCTAAATCTGAAGCTAACTTCAGGGACGTACCCATGCGTATGTATTTTAATACTAGATTTGCTCCGTCTCGAGCCACAGCTTTTTTTAACCTCAAATTGTTTAATTTTTATTGATTTTTAGTTCTTTCTTAAGGTTACAAAAACTCAATGGAACTAATTTAAAATTTCAATCGAATTCAAGGCATTGAAATACATATCTTGGGGGGTCTGTGTAATTAATACAACGTATCAAGTATGTACCTACCTTGGACGAATATATTAGAAATTACTACGCATTTTAATGTATATTTTGGAATTATTGTGCCTTAAGAATATTAAGGCATATTGCATGACTCTTGTTTTATTGTATTGTAAACACTCGAAACTATAAATTTTTACAAGAGTTAAGAAATGTGGACGGCACTTGTAGCGAATACTGATCAGCTGTTTGACAACAAAAATTAAAATTGATTGTTTGGAGTATCTAATAGTAGAGAAAACTACACATTTTCTTTGCTAATAATGTACTGAGTAGATCTCTGTAACAGTTTCTCTTATGCATTCAGTAGTTACACTCTCAAGGACTAGATGGCACTGTGATTAATAAAATTATTCCGAAGAATAAAATACCTGAATTTGAAAACCAAAAATCATAAAAATTATTCAGTGGCTAGTATTTGTTTCTCTTTAAAACCGCCCTGATATAAATCAAATAAATTTAAAAAACACTGTTTAATCATACCTGCAAAGTTTTTGAGCCAGTGAGGTTATTGGTATACTGGGTGATTCTTTGAAAACGAGCTACCCTTATAATAACTTAAGAACCATTCAAGAATTATGTATGCAATAAACGGCATTTTTGAATTTTAAACATGTGTGAAAACAGCAGTCAAAGATAGCAGCCAAAACATGCGAAGATATCCGAATCGGCATAGATGTGTATTGCAAGAAGTGAACGGGTTCACAAACTCTGAAGATAAGAGGATACAAGTAATAGCAGTAATACATACTTATTTGTAAAACTGGTAGATTAGAAAAACAAAAATATCTGTTACAATTTGTATAAACTGCAAACCGGTGTAAACGCGGCAACAAAAGATAGGAGCTAAAACACAAGAAGGTAAAAACGTATCATTTTAGCAAGATAAAACTCTGAGGATGAATAACGAATATGTTTAGCAATTGAAATCAGTGGCATCAACTCGCATTGCGTCAGAGGGGTCGAAATTCAAATAAATCCGAAATGCACCTCTGTAAAACAAGAACTCATCATTTTAACAGGACGAGACTTGGTTGGTGGATAAAAGACACAATTAGCAATTTTTAAAATCAATGGCATCGACTCGCAAGCCGACAGCGGGGTCGCAATTCAAATAAATCTGATATGCGCCCCTGTAAAACAAGAACTCCTCGCTTTAGCCTGATGAAACTTGGTGGGTGGATACAAGACACAATTAGCAATTTTTAAAATCAGTGACATCGACTCGCAACCCATCAGAGGGGTCGCAATTAAAATAAATGCGAAATGAGCTCCTGTATAACAAGAACTCATCATTTTGACAGAATGAAACTTGATGGGTGGATAAAAGACTAAATTAGCAATTTTTGAAATCAGTGGCATCGATTCGCAAGCCATCAGAGGGGTCGCAATTAAAATAAATGCGAAATGAGCTCCTGTATAACAAGAACTCAACATTTTGACAGAATGAAACTTGGTGGTTGGATAAAAGACTAAATTAGCAATTTTTGAAATCAGTGGCATCGACTCGCAAGCCATCAGAGGGGTCGCAATTAAAATAAATCCGAAATGAGCCCCTGTAAAACAAGAACTCATCATTATAACATGATGAAACGTGGTGGGTGTATAAAAGACAGAATTAGTAATTTTTAAATCAGTGGCATCGACTCGCAAGCCATCAGAGGGGTCGCAATTAAAATAAATGCGAAATGAGCTCCTGTATAACAAGAACTTATCATTTCGACAGAATGAAACTTGATGGGTGGATAAAAGACTAAATTAGCAATTTTTGAAATCAGTGGCATCGACTCGCAAGCCATCAGAGGGGTCGCAATTAAAATAAATCCGAAATGAGCTCCTGTATAACAAGAACTCATCATTTTGACAGAATGAAACTTGGTGGGTGGATAAAAGACTAAATTGGCAATTTTTGAAATCAGTGGCATCGACTCGCAAGCCATCAGAGGGGTCGCAATTAAAATAAATCCGAAATGAGCCCCTGTAAAACAAGAACTCATCATTATAACATGATGAAACGTGGTGGGTGTATAAAAGACAGAATTAGTAATTTTTAAATCAGTGGCATCGACTCGCAAGCCATCAGAGGGGTCGCAATTAAAATAAATGCGAAATGAGCTCCTGTATAACAAGAACCTATCATTTCGACAGAATGAAACTTGATGGGTGGATAAAAGACTAAATTAGCAATTTTTGAAATCAGTGGCATCGAGTCGCAAGCCATCAGAGGGGTCGCAATTAAAATAAATCCGAAATGAGCTCCTGTATAACAAGAACTCATCATTTTGACAGAATGAAGCTTGGTGGGTTGATGAAAGACTAAGTTGGCAATTTTTTAAATCAGTGGCATCGACTCGCAAGCCATCAGAGGGGTCGCAATTAAAATAAATACGAAATGAGCTCCTGTATAACAAGAACTCATCATTTTGACAGAATGAAACTTGGTGGGTGGATAAAAGACTAAATTGGCAATTTTTGAAATCAGTGGTATCGACTCGCAAGCCATCAGAGGGGTCGCAATTAAAATAAATGCGAAATGAGCTCCTGTATAACAAGAACTCATCATTATAACATGATGAAACGTGGTGGGTGTATAAAAGACAGAATTAGTAATTTTTAAATCAGTGGCATCGACTCGCAAGCCATCAGAGGGGTCGCAATTAAAATAAATGCGAAATGAGCTCCTGTATAACAAGAACCTATCATTTCGACAGAATGAAACTTGATGGGTGGATAAAAGACAGAATTAGTAATTTTTAAATCAGTGGCATCGACTCGCAAGCCATCAGAGGGGTCGCAATTAAAATAAATCCGAAATGAGCTCCTGTATAACAAGAACTCATCATTTTGACAGAATGAAGCTTGGTGGGTTGATAAAAGACTCAGTTGGCAATTTTTTAAATCAGTGGCATCGACTCGCAAGCCATCAGAGGGGTCGCAATTAAAATAAATACGAAATGAGCTCCTGTATAACAAGAACTCATCATTTTGACAGAATGAAACTTGGTGGGTGGATAAAAGACTAAATTGGCAATTTTTGAAATCAGTGGCATCGACTCGCAAGCCATCAGAGGGGTCGCAATTAAAATAAATCCGAAATGAGCTCCTGTATAACAAGAACTCATCATTTTGACAGAATGAAACTTGGTGGGTGGATAAATGACTAAATTGGCAATTTTTTAAATCAGTGGCATCGATTCGCATGGCGTCAGAGGGGTCGCAATTCAAATAAATCCAAATTACATTCTCATAAAACAAAAATTAATCACTTTAACAGGGTGACACTTGGTGGGTGGATAAAAGAATAAATTAGCAATTTTTGAAATTTGTGGCATCGACCAAGTTTCATCCTGTTAAAATAATAAGTTCTTATTTTACAGGTGTGCATTTTGGATTTATTTGAATTACGACCTATCTTACGGCTTGCGAGTCGATGCCACTGATTTAAAGAACTGCTAATTATTTCTTTTATCCACCCATCAAGTTTCATCCCATTAAATTGATAAGTTCCTGTTTTACAGGAGTGCATTTTGGATTTATTTGAATTCTGACCCCCTGATGGCTTGCCAGTCGATGCCACTGGTTTAAAAAATTGCTAATTATGTGTTTTATCCGCCCACCAAGCCTGTTAAAATGATGAGTTCTTGTTTTAGAGGGGTGCAATTAATCGTTATTCATCTTCAGGGTTTTATCTTGTTAAAATAATATATTTTTATCTTGTGTTTTAGCTGCTTTTGCTGCCGGTTTGCAATCTATTCAAATTGTAACAGATATTTTAGTATTTCTAATCTACCAGTTTTACAAATAAGTATGCATTACTGCTATTACTTGTATCCAATTGTCTTCAGAGTTTGTGCGCATGCGTTTAATCAAGACTCCGTTCACTTCTTGCAATGTACGCCTCTGCCGATTACCTTCGTATGTTTTGGCTGCTATCTTGGACTGTTGTTTTCACACGGATACATTTTAATGGGAAGAGAGAGAAAAACCACCTTGTCACCTCCAACAACCCCAAACTCATAATTTAAAATGGAAACTCTAATTTTTTTCAACAATTTCTAATAGCAGAATTTTTTGGAATGCAATCACAAAAAGAAGGTGTGAACTTGAAGGGGCACATTTTTTTAATAAATGCAAAAAACTGAATGTTTAAAAAATTCATAGCTTAACAGCTCGTCGACCATAAAAATCTACTACTTAATTTTGGTTTCCTTCAACACAAAACTGAACTTTTATATGATTATTGTAAACAAGAAGCGCAACATAATTTTCTTTGGATCACACCTCTTCTCATTAAAATGTGTCCCCCTTGACATTCAAGAACATGCCATTTTCTGCATTCCACGATCTTGAACGATTCTAGAGTCATTAAAGGTTGTTCGTTTTCAAAAAATCACTCGGTAGATATATTTTTAATAACAATTCATTGTTTTTTATGACTGTCTTGTAAAATCGTTTAACAGTATTTCAAGTAACAACATTTTCTGTACACATTTGAAAAATGTATCGAAAACAAAATATTTGGATGTAAATTATTTACTGATCAACTAATAGAGTATGTGCAATGCGCATGATGGTTGTTGATTTGTCTTTCTAGTCTAAAAATAAAATAAATATCCATGAATAATAAAGAGTTATAAAGATTTATGTACACAATAAAATATATATTTAATAAATAGCGAAATGACACACAATTTTAATAAGCATCTTTGAAGTTATCTATCAAATCAAATGAGCTTGATACCGTATGCGTCTATCACAATGCAACATTTAATCTTATCTATATGGTATAAATGAAAATCACGACATAGTTATAATTATGACGAATTATTTATTTAAAATTACAAGCTGACTCATTCACTTCAATGTGTTACTATTATCTCAGTTATAATTATTTTTTTACATTGTATAAACATACATTGCGTAATTTCAATAAGCAGTCTAAAATAAATAATTAATTGCAACATGTTACCTAACAAAAATTTAATTAAAACTTCACCAAGGCCATGGCTAATTTTGCCTTGAGTTTTACATATAAAGTTATAAATTTATATACTAAATTATTGTTTACGGTATAAAAAAAATATCAGTGCACTATTTTGAACTTTCTCATTCTTTATAGAAAATTTTGCTTGTCTTAGGAAGTTATAAACAGTTATTAAGCTTAAGATAAAATATAAAATCGACTTTATGCAAACTGCCTTTTTTATATTTTTAATGGAAATTTTATTTAAGAAAAGTTTTTAACTATGAAAAGCTTAAGTACGGAGTTTAGTTGCAAATAAGGTAAAACCTCTTCAAGAAAAACTTCTTACCTCCTACTAACGCAGATTGTTCTATTTTTTTTCTGAATTATTCGTTCACAAATGAGATCATATCTTCATTTTTGGTTGCAACAGCTTCCCCAATGTTTTGCAGCTAAAAACTTCGTATTTAAGCTTTCTCTCCTACGTGAAAAAACTTTACGAAATATTCATTAAAAATGCAAATAAAAGACAGTTTTCTTAGTCCATTTCATATTTCATAAGTTTTAGAATATCCAGTATAATTCAATTTGAGTTGGACAACAATTTTTGGCTTTATAAGACAAGTAAAACTTATATAAAGAAAGACATTTCTTGGCACGTCAAAAATAAGAAAGTGGGACACACTGTATATTTACTAGCATATTATAAAAAATATCTCGCCCATTTTTTGAAATTAATTAGAATCCAATTTAAAATCTACGAATTAAAATACATGGATAAGTATTTCAATGAAATGTAAAGTTAATTTTAATATAAACCGTTGAATCACAATATTCAGTTTGTATACAGCTTCTACTGCAGCATTGCATAAAATCGGGTGCTATTGACGTCATCACTAATGTAGTCCATTTCTCTATAACGAACATCAAACATATATAGTGAGGTGTATATTTACTGGATAGTCAAAAAACGCAACAAAAACTTTACGACCTAATTATTAACGTCGGTGAACCATTCGGCATGGGTTCATCAAACAAGCCGACGTACATTAAAAACCTATAAAGATAACTGATTTAATTTGCAGGTGAGATAGAGTACAGAGAGTAACGGTATTTTAATGAGGTCGTAAAGTTTTAGTTGCGTTTTCTGATTGCCCAGTAAATATACACCCGACTATACAGTTCGCAAGACTGACCAGCAAAAAGTAAATGCTTAAAAATATTCTTCAGTAGTACAAACGTAAAAAACACCAAATTTGTTTTATACATTTTCTATTTTTATATCATTTTATAAAAATTTTAATAGGCCCAACAATGGATCTTTCAATATTAATATTAAAGTTATAGGCACCTTGAAATACATTCTTCCCATTGATACAACCGATGGCGTATCTTCACAGCTACAAAATCTGGTTATAGTTAACACATTTGTTGACCCTAAAATGTTTTATGTTCGCACTAAAAATACTAGTTTCAAAATAAAAATTACCATAGATAAAGGCGTATGTGAAAATGTATTTAAAACATTGAAAATATTAGGCACCTTGAACAATTTTCTTCACATTATCCTAAGGACGTATCTGCAAAACTACAAAATTTTATTCCATACAATTATATAAATGGTTTTGCTTTTTTACATCAATACATTAGTCACAAGCGTTAGAAAAATATAAAATTGTTTAAGGGTTTAAATAAACAAAAAAAATTTAAATAATATATTTTTTTTACATACGCCCTTGATAATCAAAATTACACTAACTACACCTCATGCACACAAATATCCAGGATATACCAAAATACCCTCAGATTTTCTGGTTCTAGTGGGAATCCATTACGCAGCGAAAAAATCGAAAGAGTAAGCACTGTATCTGAAATTAAATTGCGTCACTCCACTCAGCTTCTTACATACATACGCTTCCATACTCATTTACTAAATATAATATAATTGAAGTAATATGCCAGACATATAAAATATAACAGGATAGATATATACCTACAAAAGATGTTATGTTATTCTACAGTTTAAACAGGATAATATTTAGACAGCTCCCTAAAAAATAAATCAAAGTGAAGTTTTAACAAGCAATTCGATCAATATGAAAACTCCTAAAATACCCTTGAATCTTTAAATCACTAATTTATACTATGAAACACAATGACTGTACTGAATAATAACGGTAACACACAGTTCTAGTTCTAGAGATAGAATGGATATGATGCTTCAGATGCTTTGGAACAAGTAATTATTACGCTACACCAGAGCCACCGCTCCATCTGGTTGGAACTAAAGCCAGGCCCTGATTGAACATTTTAATTTGCCCGAGCTTTCTATAATTGGACTTCCCGGTAAAACCTAATGAAACTTTTCACTTAAATATCATCACTCAAAGACAAGGGAGATATATGTGTCCGATATCTTAGTATACTGAGAGCAATTTCATGTTATATGTGCCATATAAGAAGTATTATTATTTTATAAAATTTGAATTTCTGATCATGTTTCTTCTCATATTTCTCAAGATATTTTTCCGGAAGACCATAGTACGATTTTTAATTAAGAAGTTGATGAACTCGTTGACGTGCCCAATTTTCTACGGTTTCGATTTTTATCAAAATTTCGAAACTCCACCAAGGAGACGTGGATACCGTGGATAGCTTACAATTATGAAGAAGATCTCGAATAACCTCAAATACTTGATTACTACTATGCCGGGGCATTTGTGCACGTAGCAAGTAATCTGTGGTTCCCTGAACATGAACCAAATATCAATTATCCATCTGCAACCTTTCTTAATTTTATATATAATTTAATGCATAACAAGGTTTCTTCCTATCATGCTTCATCTAATTAATATTCATAATTTTATAGAACTTTTTGATTAAGCTTTGCTGTTGCTATCGAACATCCATTTTGATTATGATGCTTATATCTGTTTCCGCATGTTATATGATTCTATTTAAAAGCGATAAAAGAATTTATGTTGCACTGTTCCAAGCTCTGGATGTATATATATATATATATATATATATATATATATATATATATATATCCACGATCTTCAGTAGGGCTTATTTTAAAAAATAATTTAAGATCGTCATAGAATAAGAGAAAATTATCATTAGTAACACACACGAATGTCATTGATAAGTAGATTAAAGAGTAACGGTCTCAAATAAGAACTTTGTGGTAAGCCTGATGTGGCTTGAATTTGTTCTGATGTAAAAATAGACACTTTCACTCTATGTAATCTAGATTTTAAAATGTTTGACTTTATTACATCTGGATTTATTTATCTTCAGTCCGACCCTGTTTGACGGCGTGCTTGCCTACCTCTCTCTTTGCAGTTCACGTGGTTGGCGAATGATTATTACCTATCTGTTTAACAATATCAGATTTCAGTATATTTGAGGAACATAATTTATACCAGATATGCATACATGAGTTTTTCTATAACCGTTTGAAAAATCCAACTTTTTATTGTTATTTCAGGTCCAAAATAAATTAAGGTGACCATACTCCGGGAAGTAACGTGCGAATGTATGTGTAGCATTAAGCAGGCATAATTCTGATAGCGGCGAAGTACCTATATCAAAAAACCATTGATGAAAACTAGATACGAGTTTTGTAAAGCAAAATAACCCTACGAAATCTACTTGAAAATTAGGAGCACTAACTTTGAAGAAATAGAAGTTCCTTTGAAAATCTAGTTATAAATCAGGGATACCAATTTTGAAAGTCCCTAGAAAATGAGTACGAATTAGTGTTGCCAACATTGAAAAAATAAAAGACCCTAGAAATGTGGTCAGATCCAACAATGGGCAGATGTCAGAACTAGTAGGTTATAAAAAAACCACAATAACAATTGGCCATTTTTAGGGCCAAGTGATGTGCAAATTCTGATCAGTAATCTCCTCGCGGTGCAAATTGGGTAGTGCTAATATATACAGTTCGTGAATATACTTATGTGGTGGGTATGTGTATATATTAATATTAATACATTCCGAATGAAGTTTCGATGTAAACGTTTACTGAATGAGAATTGACATATGCATTCGCATATACATAAGCATACAGGTCCATTAAAACACATAAATATGAACATACATTAAATAGTGTATGGTAGGAACAGTATATTAGTTCTTTGGTTTCGTACTTAATGGTTCTTTCTGTCTTCGATAAGCAGTGGCTTGCGCTATATTGACTTTCGAGCGTTGTGCCGTGCCCATGATAACTATTGTTCAGGAGACCAACATACTAAAACTTGGTGCGGTTTAACCGAAAGCCATTTTCCCGATTATTAAATTAGTTAATATCGTAGTCCTGATATTTCGACTTTGAGATTTGAAAAAGAAAAAACACGATCATACGGTAAATAGTATATGATAATTTCATTAATTGAATGGAATCTGCGGTAGGTTCTTGATGGAACATAGAATAATTATAAATATTCAAAAGAATAGTTACAATACGCACTTGGTTTATTGTTTCTTTAGTTTTGTTCAGATTTCTCTGACATATGTTTCAGCTTTGCGACCATTATCAAAGAGTCTTAAAAACTGACCTGAAAGTGGTGGTTCACAGTATATATCTTACAAATCCTCTACCCACCTAGAGGGGGATAATAACTTGATTTGCTATTTCTTAAAATTTAACAATACAGGCCGGAACTACGAACTTAATTTTAATTTTATTACTATGTCTAATACAGGATTGTTCATAAATTCTGTTTGTGTATTTGTAACGTTTTTATGGTTTCTTAGGGCCTTCTTAATTTCTAAAATTTCAGGCATGTCTAGGATTTTTCCTTTGTTTGCATTATGCAAAAGTTTAACACTACTACCGTTAAAAACGTGATTTTGCTCAATGCAATGTTCGGCGAAACCAGTTGATTTTTTATTATATGAAATAGACTGTTTGTGTTCTCTTAACCTGACATCTATGCTACGGCCACTCTGACCTATATATACGGCATCACAGTCGTCATGCTTTATTTCATATACCCCCAATTTTTTAATATCTTCTGTCTTTTCTTTGTTATTAACCAACAAGCGACCTAAATTATTTCTATTACTATATTGTCTTAATGCCTAGTTTATTTAATCTATTACATACTGAGTTGATAACCTTGTTTTTGTAATAATTTTCTCTGATTATTTTTTATTAATTTGTAAATAAGTAACTCATCATAGCCATTGTTTTTTGCTAGCGTTTTAAGAATTCTAACTTTTTTTTCAAAGTTAACCCTATTTAAATTTAGAGATAATAGTCTGTGTACATAGCTATGAAACGGTGACATTTTTATCTTCCAATTTGCATGTGTAAGAGTGTCAGTAAAAGTTGGCTTTCTGTAAATATCAAATTCTAGCCCATGTTCTTTACGTGCCAGCGTAATATCTAAAAAGTTTATTGACCGTTCTTTTTCCATTTCAACTGTAAACTTGTGACGCGTTTTTCTCCACCTCGCACGTTGACGTGGAGAAAAGGCGCGGCCGGCCACTGTTTGACACACAAGCTTCGGAAACAAGTTTGCGAATTACTCGGGCGCCAGTCCTAGTTTAAGTGATAGGACACACTACCCTCAAGCCGAGTATTCGAGGCTGAGCAGCTCAAGTGGAGAAAGTTTAATCCAGTGGGTCAATGTATGGGAAATTAGACGTTCACACACAGAGTATTTCAATCAGAGTATTTCAATAAAGTCAGTATATTACTATAAACCTATATGTACAAAGCTACTTCAACTACTAAAATCTATAAGTTACTTCGGCCGGGAGGAGCAAGCAAAAATCTAGTACCAAATGACTCAGGCGACAAGGATAGCAAGCACAAAACTACTAATTAAAATATTAGCACCAAGCAAACGGCAAAGTAAGCGGCGTTACGTGGGCAATTTAATAAAGCGATACTAAGGTGCAGATTAGATACGGATACCAGGCAAATGAAGCAAGACCACAATTATATACAGTATTTAAAATAGGAATAAGAAAAAAAACTACAGTGCAACAGTTTATAGAATACTTCTTGGTCTGGATTCAGGCACGTCTGCTTGCGGGAACGGTCAGAGCGGACTGACAAAATATTTTCAGAATCAGATTTGGACTTAGAAAAATTGTTCCGGAATATTTCGCGACAGAAAAATAATTCAAATATGTATTTGTGGACTTAGAATAATTCCACGATGGATTTGTGGACTTAGAAAATTATTGCAAATACAGATTTTACGGACTTAGAAAAATGAATGTTACCTGGCGGCTTCAAATATTTAGCGTGAACAAGTCTGCTGGCTCTGAGTCGATCGGGAAGACTCACTGGTCGGTGTGATTTTAATTACTGCCTTCAGAGATGAAGGAGTGGGAGGAACAGCGGAAAATAGGTGCGCGGTAGATCACTGTGACGTCAGCTGGACTTGTAAAAATATTTGAAATGTCTTTGGGGACTTAGAAAAATAAGTCCACGACGGATTTGTGGACTTGGAAAAATAATTCAAATATAGATTTTACGGACTTAAAAAAATAAATGTTTACCTGAATTGTGGACTTGTGATATTTTCGTTACAGCACCAGAGCAAACAGCAGGCACGTGTACCTCATGGGACGGCAGCCAGAAGACTAAATGCGGAATAATTAAATTATTCCCGTGTACTGAAGACTACGTCACATAAGTGACGTCGAATGGACTTGTAAAATATTTTTAAATATTTTTGGACTTAGGTACCACAGGATGGAGAGCTCTGCACACCTAACGTGGTCGGCCGCTGGGAAGGCACTGACTCGTGCGTGGTTTGGCGTGTCTGAAATGTAGAAACTCTTCTCGTCGCTTCCCCACCTGAGTTCATCTGTACTTTACAATCTGATATACCTACCCGGGGTTTCTAGAAATTAATTAATTTTAAACGAATTCGCCTACGGCGGTACAGTATATTTACAAATATAACAGAACTATAAAATATTTTCGAGAAAATAATGATATTTTATACATATTTCGGTAACGAAAAATACTTCGTTACAAACTGAATTTTGTTGTTTAGGGAGTTAATAAAATGGATGAAATGTGACAATTGTCTCTCAGTACCGATCCATATACAAAACTCATCGTCAACATATCTTACCCAAAAATGTATGTATTTAAAGAGATTATTGTTTGTGGTAAAAAGATTGTTTTCAAAATTTGCCATGAATATTTCAGCTAATAATGGGCTTAACGGACTACCCATAGGTAAGCCGTTTACTTGTGTATACATTTTATTATCGAATTTAAAATAATTTTGTTTGATACACATATTAATTAATGTTTGTAAATCTTTTTGTTCATTTTGATTCAATTCACTATTTGAGATAAGATGTTGTAATATCCTTAAAGTCATGAATAGGGATATAGGTAAATAAACTTTTAACATCAAAGGAAACTAATTTGGCATTTTTGTGTAAGGTTATGTTTTCCAATTTGGTCACAAGTTCTAAAGAATTTTTTATACTGTAAGGGGATTGAAACTTGATCAATTGTGGTAAAGTCGAATTGAGTTTATTACATAATCTATAAGCCGATGCATTAATATAAGACACTACCGGTCTCATAGGAAAACCGTCCTTATGAATTTTTGGTTATTAATAGAAGGTTATTTGTTTGAAAATTTGTTATAATGGGTGTATTTTTCTTTAGCAGTACCTGGATTTCGGACTGAAATTTTTTCGTAGGGTCATGTTTTAGTTCTTTAAAATCATCAGTATTTAATAATTCGTTCATTTTGTTATTATAATCAGATCTAGATAAAACTGTCACAGTATTACCTTTACCTGATTTACATAAAATAACTCGTTAGAAGATAATGGGCTAGTAGACAATAATGAAAATGACAAAAGTAATAATATACCATTATAGTATGACTCTTCAATATGTTATAAATATAATTTGAAGGTAGTTTTACCGACTATTATTGGTTTTATTGTAAAACGAATAGGCTTAAGATTAGAGCGTATTTAAAATACGGCAGTTTGCCGGTTTCTCGTGACGTAATATCATCACATACGCGCGCATTTAATATAACCTCGACAGCGCCGCACATACGTTTTGCACAACTTTGTTGGCTCTGCCTTTCCACTAGCGCTCGTTTCTCTGCTGATTATGCTATTACGTCATAGCCAATAGAATAGCTCGAACATTTGCGGCAATATCTAACCATTTAAACATAGTTTAAACTTCATGATTTTTTTTTACTATAAGGCATTATTATAAAAATAAAATAGAAAATACGGGTCAACTGTTTTTATGCGTAGATGTTATTAAAATAATAATTAAAAAATTGTCTACCTGCTCATTACGGATATCGTTTACTGTTTTTTGTTCTAATCTGTTAGACGTTATATTCTTTTGTGTAACTATTCTTCTGAATATTTGTAATTACTCTATGATAAGCGGACAAATATTTTGGTTATTTTTACTGATAAATGATAAGAGTTTGCTTAAATTGTGCTCAAAAAGCGAATTATTATTAGTTCACTGACTCACCGTGCATATCGTTATTTGCTCACTGTTTCACAACCTTCCGCACTATTACTTACTATATTATTTGGGTCTGATACCAAATACCTACTAAAAACACGCTACGGAAATAATCACAACCTGTTTTCTGTCTTTGTTTGCAAAAGTATTAATTAAGTGAATCCTTGCTTTACAAAATATGTCCGTTTTAAAAAATAATATGACATTCAGTTAAAAATATACCTTATTTTATTATTATAAAAGATCATGTGAATACTAACCGTTTAAGTTTAAAAAATTATAGGTTATTAACAAAATTATATAGAAACATGTAACTTCTATATGTAGTTAATTATCATGTATATGGTGGCCCACTTTAATGTTTCCTGCTTTATTTGTATTCTTTTATTTATAATGAAGGACACAATTTATATTTTACATATAAAGTCTAGCAAACTTTGATTTGGCGTGTGTATAAACTGACACTGCGCTTAGGACTTTATTTCTCTTGCACATAAATAGGTACACAATAGCCAAAACCAAGCTTCTTTCTAATCTACAGAGAGACGAAAATATGAAATATACAGTAAATAAATAAATTTTAAATGCGAAAATAATCAATAAAATATAAGTAGCTTATTTCATTTATTTATTTTTTTATTCATGATTTTATATCAATCTTCCTTGCCCTTGCCCTTCGGAGAAGAATAAAATACTACATTAAAGCCTTTCTTTTTTTGAGTGTAAATTAATTGCATTTACAAGAATCAATAGCGCAAATACGTCCAGGGATTTGTTACATGGCCTATGTTCATTTAACAGTTTTATTTAAAAACTAGTGTTTTGTGGTTATTTAGCAGGATTCAGTTTTTGTAAGTGAAACTGTTTGCAACTAACAGAATTTTACATGTATAACTGCTAAACCATTTCACACTGTTTATGTACTTAGTCTTATATCTTAGGAACTGTCATTTTCTAGATTATTATGTATTTCGTTCTACACAGCATCCCAGGAAACAATTAATTTGTCTACAATACATTTAGGTACATCAGATATCTATTTTTCAATTTTTATATTTTTGTTTACTATGTGGGTACATTTGGTGATTTTCCTTACCTTTTCTCGTTACTATATTAGTATATCCAATAAGATGTAATATATTTACTAAGTTCACACCATAGTCAATACGTTTTACTATTTATTTACATCTGTTCATATTTGTGGTTATGTATTGTATTACGAATTGTGAAGCAAAGGCTCTGGTATGGAATAAAATTTTTTATTATAGATTCTCTTTATCGATTATATGCCACTATTTTAGTTGTGGGTAAAGGAAATTGTAATATTGCGACCTGCAAGTTGGTGCGCTTAACTTAACTACTGACAGATGGCCATACTTGTACTATTTTTATATTTTATGGCTTTCAATTTAATTAGGGAATTAGATTTGTCAGGTTAGTTTTTTTGGTAGCGTTGTTTTCCAGTAAACAGGACAAAAAGTTTACCTTATCAGTAAAACTCACCAGGAATTCATTTGCTTGCAGCCTTTGTACTGATTCAAACATATAATTTCTAACTGTGGGCTTCAGTAATTGATATTACAATTTTTATATCCCAGTTACAAAGTGTTTAATATACAGGTAATTTAATTTCACTATACTCATTAAAAAAATTTTAATTAATCTTCAAATTTTGCCTTTGATATAATTTCACTTATTTTTAAAATAAATTTGAATTCAAAGTCAATTCTTTTTAATTTAATAAGTAGTTAAAATACTATATGTACCACATGGTTTTAAAAATATTTTTCTCTTTCCTTTTCATTTTTTTGGCAATTTATAGTTTTTATGAAATCAGCTTTTGTACAGTCAGCTTAATTAATTTCGTGTAGCTAACTTGCTTATATTCGTGCAGCTAACTTGCTTATATTTGCATACCTGACATTGCTTAAATTTTGCATATCTAACTTGCATAAATTTTGTACGTGCTTATATTCTTAGATACTTAAATTCTGAGATACTTCTTCTACATTCCTGCATAGTTTTTGCACAGTTTATCTTTCATAGATAAAATTTCGTTATCTTTACATTAAACCACATAGTTGGTTAATTTTCCTACAACTTTCACCCCTTTCATTGAGAGACGTAAATTGCCAAGAAACTATAGAATTCATTCTTGCAACAAGAGACAATTGTGAGCCTGGATTGTTGTCCCAGAACCAGTCACATCAACCATAATCCATCTAGGATACTGGTATAAATTTGTTTTATATATATATATTTTTTTTAATTTCAATTTGTCTTTCAAACCGATTTGTCTATGTCATTCATTTTAAACTATCTTTTTATTTCTCTTACCAGCAATTTCAGTCTGATCTATAGTAGACTGGTTATTCTAGAAAAAGAGACAATTTTGTTTATTTTACTATAGATGGTGCCCAATTTAACATCAATTTCTCTTTGTCTCCTTTTCTCGAATTAAACAGAAATCTGTCGCTTATGCTGTACATGTCAGAAAGGGTAAGTTTCTCCACTCTTACGAATGCTCTGGACCCACGGCTCTCTGCTCCGACTTAAACCAGCTAGTCGTCCGCATATATTGCCTCAATTCTTTCTCAAAAATAAATAATAAGAGAAAGGAGGTAACAGATTGTGGTCTAAAAAATCAGTGAAAGGCCTTAAAATGATAATTATTATAGTTTTTGTGAATATCACTTACATAAATTCCTATCAAAAACAAGCAAAAAAAGTCCAGAGCGATGGTGAAGAAAAGCGCCAAAACATAAAAATTAGGTTGGGAAGTGCGCAATCTATTAAAATTTAAAACATAAAGAACACTAGGCTTTTAATAACAAAAATACAGAGTTTTCTAGTTCACAAAATCCTACTTCACAAAGTACAAACACAAACCACAAAAAGTATTTAAAGCAAGTCAGACTCAAACTCAAGAATATACACGGTTTCTTACGGAGAACCCCAGTGGGGACGTCACTGACCGATCTGTCATCTTCGGCTCGCGGCTAACGTAGTATAGGGAATAATCTATCTTCCTTATTTGTTTGCAATCGTTGGGAAGCTTTAACCATTTACATGCTCGAAAGTTGAAAGTGATTGGAGATTGAGTTAGGCAATCAACAATATCCCAATGCTACCAGCAGTGTATACTGATATTGATAACCTTGACTAAATTTAGAAACATCGTAGAAAATTATTAAGATAGGCCACCAACAATTTAGCGAATGTGTGTAGATGATGCATACTAGAAGTATAAAATTTAAAAAAATAATTTATGCTTTTTCTTCGTTGTTTTTTTTACCAATTCAAAACTATTTATTTATTTATTTATACTTAAATCATTTTATTGTCTGGAGCTACACGTGCATATGAAATTTTAGGTCGAATTTGAGTTGCAAAATGAGTTTGGTTTTTTTATTTTTTTTTCTAAATATATTTTTCTGGTTTTTTTATTATCGTGAAATCAAAAAGTGACCGTTTTGCACACGCATACAAGATTTGAGCAAAATCGATTCAGTAGTAGCTTAAACTACTGAATCGATTTTGCTCAAATCTTGTATGCGTGTGCAAAACGGTCACACCGCAAGGCAAAGTCGCAAAATTATACTTAGTTCGAATATGGGGGAGTTAACCAGTAAATGCCGATAAAAAATGCGGAATAATTTTTTTTCCCAAAAACGGCTGTAATGGTTTTGATCAAATTTAACACATATAGAGGCGGATTAACCAGCAAGCAAAAGAAGCTAGCGCTTTGGGTGCAAGAATTTGGGGGGAGTAAAATTTCTGCCGATTTTTTTTTAATTATTTGGTTTTACATCATTTGTAGTGGACTCAGACAAGCATCAAATTTCAGTGACAGTAATTCATTAATTCTTGACCTATTCTGATCTAATTTTTCGAAAGAGCATTAAAAAACAGTTATGTATAAAAAAATATTACGGATACATATGAAAAGAATCGATTTTTCGTATTTTTTCGTCAATTTTTTGGAATAATTCCACTTTTTTCGATAAAACTCAATTTTATTTGTATTAATAATTCATTTTTGATATATACTGATCTAATTTTTCGAAAAAAAAATTATATTCTGTACAAATAGCATTAAAAAATTAAGCAATTAAAAACAAATGAATATTTATCATGATTAGAAATTCAAAATTGTCGGCACTGAACAGCATTTGAAAAATAATTTAAATCAAATAAACCGCCATAATTTAAACATGAGTTATAATAATTTATCCCACTATAAATTGTTTTATAATTTCTATAAATATAGTACTGATTGTAATAGCACGAAAAATTCAGAACGTTTGAGGAGATTGCGCAATGATTTTTTAACCAAAGTCAATATAATTGATATACATACAGCACCTCCCATAAGCCCAAAAATGTAGCAATTTGCTTCCTGTTTCTGTAATCAATTTAAAAATAGAAATATTGGCATTCGCCACCCCCTCTACCACCCCCGCCCTATTATTAAAGGAAGTAAAAAATTTAATTGGGACTTAGTGTGTGTGTATGAGAACCAAGGGCCTTTAAAATTTATTTTGGCATTCGATTGTCAAGCCTCTTTATTGAGAATCCCGGCTCTGCATATTTTTAACAATAATAAAGAAAGAAACAATTAAAATGGAAAGAGTGAATTCTCCCCCTCAACCTACTCTTCACTGTCTAAAGCATACGATAATTTGATGGAAATTTGTATTGTTTTCATGTCTTTTAGGGGTCGGGGGTAGGCAAAATCCAATCATACCCCTCCTCAAGCCACATGCGGCTTTGATATGAATACACTGAATTCATTATTCGTGTCTACATTTTTTTAAAGAATTTTCAAGGCACTGAAATTTGAAATAAAACTAATTTTATTTATCTATAACAATGTTTCTGGAAAATAATTTTAGTAAATACCGATAACTATGTTAACAGAAAAAAAATTTGAAATAAACTGTATTATCTAGTTTATAAGAACCGTATTTAGTGAGACGTTACGTATTTGTTAAACAAAGGAGTTGCAACATATATCGTGTCTTAATTTTCTGAGATCACGGCGTAGTAATTACATAGTCCTTAATTATGGTAGCGTGCATCAGTTGATGAAATAAATGCGGACTAATTTTTGTGGTACGGCTTCTTCTGCGTATTACAACCAAGCAACAGAAAACAGATAACGTGAATTAAATGACTGCAAAAGCTATAGAAAGTAAAAACTTGTTATAAAATAAACAAATAAAAATAGAAATATACATTGAAAGTAATACATATGCTTCCAAATCTCTATCCAAGTGTTGGACGGTATTCCTTGAATTTCATCGGCAAACCGACTTTGGATTGGATAACAAGACTCTTTGGTTCAAATTCTACAGGATCAGGAGTATCTGGTGTCCTTTCAAGTTCAAATTCGGATAAGATGTGGACCAAGCCAACCCTTGTCCCTAGCATACCAAAGCGTTCACCTGAAATGTAATCAGAGGAATTAAAATTTCAATCAAAAAGATGGAAATTGCTAGATAAATTACAAAATATTTCGATTATTAATTGCCGTTATTAATACATTTGTTCGTTAATAGTTATTTTGCGTCGAGCGTGTATTAACGATTAAAGTATACAAAATCGTTTATTAATGATCCCTATTAATGAATGATTTTACTATTAGTAAATGATTTTAATATAAACATACATAAAATCAAATATCCAAATCAAGACGCCATGTCACCAATATATCTGTCACTGCCAACCTTATAATTTCTGGACCCTTTGTTATAAAAGTTGAATAAAGGGACATCGAAGGAGGTTAACATTAACATCGCTAGAAGTGGCAACAATTGCAAATGTAGCATTTTAAATTTGCTGCTAGAAATGAGCAGAAAATTGTATGAGAAAACTTACGCCGAATTTGCGTCATGAAATATCTTAATCAAGACACCATATGTCATCAAATGTCACTGTGAAATAAATGAATAATTAAATTTGTATTTGCATTTGTCTGGTCGATAGCCGCGTGGATTAAGGCGTGAGGTGGCAATCGCGATTAATCACACGGGTATCGCACCACCGGGTTTGAATCCTGGCTCCGGCACTGGCACTGTCGAAATAAATGGTTGTATGTCCGCGTTTTTCAATGTGTAACCCCCTTCCGCACAAGCCCCTATCTTCCGGAATTGGGGGTTGTCTAATTTCAGACAGACAGACAGACAGACTGATCAGATTTTCTCCATTTTATCAAAAATACAGTCGACGGAAAAATATTGTAACTAATAGTACAGGGAAATTGTAAAAAAGAAGCCTGAATGAAAGAACTAATTCTAAGTGATCTCATCTTTTGAGTAGTTGTTGTTTATAATGTATTTAAACGTTTTTTGTCGAATCATTTGCCAGTGGTGCCTGGGAGAAACAGTTATAAACAAAAAAAAAAGTTCAATTTTTGCTCGCACTGAGGGAAATATGGGGCTTGACATAAGAAAGAAGCCTTAGTTTTTTGAATTTAGTAAATATTTGTTATCCTTTATTATATTTAATACAGACAAATAATTATTTAAAAAAATTTGGTTCCGACAAGAATATACCAAATATTCAATTAGTTGACAAAACTAAATGATTTATTCCCGTCGTATTTGTTCTTCCTAAGTAAATTACTGTACCAAAATGGTAGATTTAGTTGAAAGAAACATATTTGTTTCTCCCAAATCTATTGCAATATTACATTTATTTCCTAGAAATAAATATATCAGCAAAGAGTTAATCATAATACGTGAAGTAAATATTTAGTTCTCTATAGCAAATATTTACTACTCATTAATAAATTTACTTATGAAAACTAAATGTTCCAATGTCGCCCTCTGCCGCCGAAAAATTATACTGTGTACTTTATCGTTTTTGTTATAGATGCCATTAAGTGATCCCAGCTTTCTTCGCAATTCGTGGTGTTTTTAGTCAGTTTACGGTGTTTATTTTTGAGAATGGATAATAGTGATTGAATTGAGTGAATTTAATGCAATCTTGAGGCCTTGGATGCATCGAGCAAATCTTTAAAGGTATGAACTAGTCCAGCTCGACTATTTGTGAGGTCGCCATTGTACTCATTCTACTATTAGTAAAAGTAAAGTTATCATGCACGTGCATTATTAAATTTTCTATATTATATGTACATTATATCATATCTGATTGTCCTAGAATGCGAATATGCATAGTTTTATTAATGATGATAAGTACGTTTACGAAAATCGGCCTACTTTGGTAAATTCTATCGCAGTTTTGGACACAATGGAGTATATTAAAAAAGTTAAAAGTTAATAAGTACTATGTGTTCGTATACATTTTAGATAACCTCAGTTTACTTATGTGACTATAAATTTTCTTGTTCTGTAATTTTTTAAATGCAGATATTTTACAATAAAACATGGTAATATAGTATATTGTTTTATTTGTTTGTTTAATGCTTTATTTTAGTATTATTAAATCAAAAAATTTACTCGGTACTTATTGTATATTAATTGCATTTTCTAACACCATGCTATTATTTAATTGATTTAAATAAACGGTGAAAGTCATCCTGATAAAGTATAGTGCATTAAGATACAGGTATTACATTTATTAACATTAGAAGCATATAGAGAGGGTGAAAAATAAAGTATATATAAAAAAATGTTTAAGATCAAACACGTTATGATACTCACATCAATAGATTTATATTTTCTTCCAATTGATTTAAATATTTAAAAAAAAGTGGTTTAAATATTTCAAGATGAACTTTTATACACATCAGGGATGTAGAAATGTAAATCCTTATTTTTAAGGTAGCAATATTTGTTTATCGCATATATAGTGTGTTCCCGGTTTGTGCGTCGAAGAAGATTGTTTTATTTTAATCTTTGAAAAAAGTTACAGTGCGGAAGAAAAGGTTTTATTTATTGAAAGGTAAAGAGTCGCATAATGAAAAGCAGAATTTAATGTTAATTTATTGATTTGTTTGAAAATGTACATATCAAAAAAAAAATTAAGAAATGTCTAGCTAGGTTACACTATACCTTCGTTTTTCGTTTACGATCAAATGCCAAATATATATATATATTGGAACGGCAAGACATAGTTAAATATAAAAGTTCCTAGATATGCAAAATTTTAAAAAAATATAGAATATTAAAATTTTTGTTATATTTGACTTCAAAATTTTATATAGATGTGACCGTATCTTGCAACTTATTGACATTTTGCTTTTAAACAAAAGTCAAACTAGTTTGGTTGCTTTCTGTTTCAGTAAATATTAAAACATTTTTCCCCAGTTATTTCTTCAATTGTTGAAATTAACGCAATTTTTCCTCTCCGACAGATAATCCGGGGAAACACTGTATAATAACATAAAATAAATATTTCTATATTGCAACTAAATCGAAAATTACACATTTATTAACCACAAGTAAGCATATTTACTAGCAACAAATTTAGAGAGTACTCAGTAAAAATGATTTTTGTTAAGAAAGAAATATTTTTTTATTACGCATAAATTGAAAGGCAAATCCATTTACATGAAACAAACTTTGTTAATTACGAATAAATCAATGAAACTTTTGTAAGAAGCTTTTTTTATGAGAAATAAATCTTTATTTCTCAGAACTATATATTTTTTACTCGTGAGTATTTGAATTTATTTGACAATACTAAATATTTAGTTTTCATTTTTAAATAAATGCTTTAGTATCCCCAACTAAATGTTTAATCGGCCAAATATGAATAAATCATTTAGTTGGGGGTGATAAAATTTATTTATCTCAATTAAATCATTCTCTCAGTGATCTCTCTAATTTTGATTATAGGCATAATTTTACAAGAATTCAATTTTGAAGCTGAGGAAATTCTACAGAAATTTTATTACAGAAACATTTTTGTGGGAGCAAAAACAAGCGCAAAAAATCTAAATGTTTATAACGTATAACTTTGGCGCGGTGGGGAGCAAGGCTAGCGAGCGGAGGCACGCGCGCGCTTCGTTATAACATCATAACTCTTGTTTAAATTGGAATATTTTAATTAAACAAAGTGCCTACCGAAAAATAATAGTTTTTCACATGCGACTATTATGAAATTTGTTCAAGATTTCATTTTGTGTATATTGCACAAGAGATGAAATTACAAAAGGCTGTTTTTCTAAACAATTAATTTTATAATGAACTTTAGTTTGTTCGTTAAATAACTATTTTATCATCATTCTCATCATATCTCTGAACTTCATAATACTCACATCGAACGTAGTAATTCAATTGTAAGAAATACTAAATTACATTTGACTTGGTTCAGCTGCTGCTCCTTAACTATACAGTTTAGGGAGAAAACGTATAGGACATTAATATTGTAGTAAAGTTACTGCTATTTCTATTTCTTTTTCTTTGCCGTAGGACTCAGTCAAAGTGAAATATTTTGTATTTTTTGTGTTTCATTATGGATATTAAAATCTACAAATATGCAAAGTTTCAAAACTTTGGCGGTTATACGGATCAAACCCGCTTTTTTACGACCTGACTACTGGAGTGCAATAAGAGTGAAGAATTAGCCACATGTTTATTTTAAATATTGGGGGGGGGCGTATATTGATCTAATCATACTTTATTTGTTTTTTATGCTAGGGAAATAAATTTAAAAAATTAAAAGCGCCTTTAATAATTGTTTATATACACTTATTCTTAATATTATTAGCGTAATCGTCATATTTTCCGAGATATTTAACATTCAAACTAAATATTTCGCCTTATAAACGTTCAGACATCATCTTTAAAGCTCTAATTTCCGAAACTATTAATTTTATAGAAATATAAAGCAAAATTAAGTCCACTCTATGTTTATAAAATTTGTTATTGGTTCTAGCATTACAGAAGACAGGGAGATTATTTGAATG
Source organism: Leptura quadrifasciata (assembly GCA_963675555.1). Taxonomy (NCBI): domain Eukaryota; kingdom Metazoa; phylum Arthropoda; class Insecta; order Coleoptera; family Cerambycidae; genus Leptura; species Leptura quadrifasciata. The sequence goes on from OY776676.1 coordinate 11,409,821, forward strand.
TGATTTGTCCACATTCACATCAAGTGCTTTGCGCTTAAATGTGTTATGAAAATTTTGTACTTTCTGTAAGTGTAAGGGAAAGACTTACCTATGCAAGTTCTTGGACCCTCACCGAAAGGTATATAGTACAAGCCATCGGTGTTATGGGAATTTTCATCAGAAAACCGTTCTGGTTTGTATTTTTTTGGCTCAGGAAAATATTCTTCATCATAATGCAGTCCTAACATCGGTATATAAACTGGCATATCTTTTTCAATCACGAAATCTGTTCCACTAATTGTATAATCTTCGCTACACGTTCTGTCCAAGAATGGTAAGACCGGATACTTCCTGAGTGTTTCTAAAAAATTGAGAAAGCAACATAAACATTTATTTGAGGAAAGTAATGCTTTCACATGGTAACCAATATGAAGGGATTTTATACGTTAATAAAAAACTTATTATCTTGTTACTAATTAATTAAATAATAATGATGGTGACTTTGTATTAAATCTAATTGAAAGAACATAAGTCAGTGATTCTTACGCTTTTTTATAAGGAAGTTATAAATTCTGATACGTGGATATCACTTTAAATTTAGTCACTAAAGTTTAATTTTGTGTTACTGACCTTTGATACACATATCTAAATATTTCATTTTCTGCAAACCCTCGTAGGTGATACCATCGTGGTCTTTAATGTTGTTAATTATTTCCCTTCTTAATTTGTCTTGTATTTCGGGTTGAAGACACAATTCATATAATGTAAAAGCTATCGTGGAACTAGTTGTTTCAAATCCAGCTGAGAAAAATTGCATTGGTTGCGCAACCACTTTTTCTCCCTCTAAAAATAATGCACGGGCAATTCTTTAGCTAGCAAATTAATAAATGATCATTAGCTAAAATAATACCTCGACTTTCATTAACTTCGTCAAGTCATTAGAACACAAGAAATGTAAATCAAGAAGCAGATGGACATTCTCTGTGTCGTTGTTAAGGTTAAGTAACTTTTTTAAATATACAGGGTGGGACAATAGTGCGTCGGATCTTGATATCTCGAGTTCTACGATAGCTAGAAGTTTTTGAAAAAATTGCAAGTAAACTATATAAAAAAGTCTATAACTGGAAATTATTTTCGAACATACAGGGCGAGCCAAAACGAAATTACAGGACCAAGTACCTTTTTTTTAAACGGAATGCTATGTATATCAGTACATTTTTTGAAGCCACTTTCTAGGCTCTATTCATTCCCATATGAGCATTGAATATCTCCCAACCACTTGGATGTAATGAAATTTCTTGTTGAAATAATGTAATCCGCAGATGGATATTAAAAAAATCACCAGTCACAACTATGGGTTTTAAGAAAAACTTATGTGAATACCAGTTACGAAACATCTAATTAATGTTTTTGAATTATTTTCATTTCCTAAAAATGTACAGGGTGGCCAAAAATTATTTTTCAATTAAGGACATTTTAAATTGAATTTTCACAATTTTTTCAAGTGGAACACCCTGAAAAACAAACATTTTTTGTAAGTACTTCCCTATGGCTAATTGCAACCATTTTCGTTTTATAAATCAATAAGTGTTTATTTTTCAATTAAGAACTTTTTAAATTGAATTTTCTCAATTTTTTCAAATGGAACATATTTTTCGACGATGTGATGTAGAAATGAAAAACGAACATTTCTTGTAAGTACTTCCCTATGGCTAATTGCAATCATTTTCGTTTTATAAACAAATAAGTGTCAAATTCAAGAATAAAGTTTAAAAAAGAGGTTCCTTTAAATAATTCATTAGAAAAATTTATAATAGGTGTTCGACGTGTTGCCTATTTTGATTGACACATGCCTGGGACCATTTATTCCAATCCATTGAAATGAGTAAATAATATTTAACTGGTCCTTTACTGTAATGTTTTTTTGTACATTTTTTGCTGTTTTCGTTATTCGACTAGCAATAAAACCTCAGTTTGGTATAAATTGTCGTGTACAAAGGAGCATTTATCACAGTTATCGTTCGTTACAATTTGTATTGAATTTAAAATATTTGGAATTTTACAATATGAATTTTAGTAAAGCGGAACTCGTAGACATGACTTTCGTTTAGGGCGATTCAGACAGAAATACTTGCCAATAGAATTTATCACCAACGTTATTCTGAAAGAAAGATTCCTGATGTTAGCAGCTTCCAAAACCTTCTCATAGATTTCTGGAAACTGAAAATGTCGAATATAAAAAAAGTGAAAGAATAAAACGTCTTGTGAACGAAGAAAATGAGTTTTCTGTGGTGCTGGCAACGGTTGAGAATTCCCATGTTAGTCAAAGAAAAGTGAGCTCATTCGTAGGAATAAGTAGATGGTCTGTGGGTTGAATCTTAAAAACAAATAAGTTGCATGCATATCATATTCAAATGCACTAGGAATTATCTGCTGACGAATTTCAAAAGCGCCTACAATTTTGTAATTGGGCCAGAGGTGAAATGCAACATGTTGTCAACTTCTTCAATACTGTTTTATTCAGTGATGAGGCAACTTTCCATAAAAATGGATTTGCTTATAGGCACAATTTCTATTATTATATTTCGGAAAATCCTCGCTTTTTTATGCAAGCTGATAACCAACACAGATGGTCTATAAACGTTTGGGGAGGAATTATTGGAGAACATGTAATAGGGCCACATTTCTATGATGGTGCATTGGCTGGAGCTATTTATCTTCATTTTTTGGAAAACAATCTGCCACAATTATTGGTAAATCTCCCTGAAAGAATTCGAAATAGGATGTGGTTTCAGCAAGATGGTGCTCCACCACATTATTTAAATGCAGTTAGAGACCACTTAAGTAATACCTACCCTAATCAATGGATTGGAAGAAATGCACCCACTAAATGGCCTGCTAGATCCCCAGATTTTACAAAAATGGATTTCTTTTTATGGGGATACATGAAGGAAATTGTTTATAGAGACACACCAGCAACAGTACAAAATATGAGGTAAAAAATAATAACTGCCTTTACCGGCAGTTTTAGGAACAGTGGGAACCTCATTTCAAAAGATCATAGAGATGTGTGTCAATCAAAATGGGCAACATGTGGAACATTTATTATAAGTTATTTGAAGAAACCTCTTCTATTATTTTTGAATTTTGTAATTATTGCTCAATAAAACAAAACTGGTTGCAATTAACCCTAGGGAAGTACTTTCCATTTTAAAAAATTGAGAAAATTCAATTTAAAATGTTCTTAATTGAAAAATAATTTTTGACCATCCTGTACATTTTTATGAAATGAAAATGATTCAAAAACATTAATTAGCTGTTTCGTAACTGGTATTCACATAAGTTTTTCTTAAAACCAATAATTGTGACTGTGGTGATTTTTTTAATATCCATCTTCAGATTGCATTATTTCAATTAAAAAAATTCATTACATGCAAGTGGTTGGGAGACATTCAGAGATATTCAATGCTAATGTAGGAATGAATAGAGCCTAGAAAGAGACTTAAATTTTTTTACTGATATACATGGCATTCCATGCTCGCTCTGTATGTTCGAAAATAATTTCCAGTTATAGACTTTTTTATCTAGTTTACTTGCAATTTTTAAAAAAATTTCTAGTTATCGAAGAACTCGAGATATCGAGGTCCGACGCACTACTGCCCCACTCTGTATAAATATTGGACATGTAAAAATAAAGAGAGCGGGAGAGGATAACAAGGAGAAAAATATAATTCGTTATCATGATAAAATAGCGTTTATGCATTGATAAAATTAAAAGTAAACATCAACTATCATTAAGATACTTAGACATGTTTATAAATCTATTGTTAGAGTTTTGAATGCGTCTGATTTTTTAAAAACACTAGTCTTTGCAATATGGATTACATAGTGTCAAAATAATTCTGTTACCGTGACAATTATTTCCTTTTATTTAAGAGTTATTAATCCTCCATATTCCGATTTATCTGATTGTAGCGGAAAACGAAATCTCGGAAATTCCAGCTTGTATACTAGAAAAACTGATGTTCTTCTCTTGCCATCGGCTCACTCTTTATTTTTATTGTTATTATTAATATTGACGGCAAGGAATAAGAAAATGTAGCCTTTCGTCTGGACGAATGCTTTATCGAAGTCGTTAAAAAAGTAATAAATTTTACTCACTCACCCGACCTTGAAATTGTATATGTAGTAAATGTTTACATCATTAGGCCAATAAAATTAATTGAATTTGGACCCGAACCCAAAACAAATTTTTTACAAGTTGATTTTAGCGGGATTATATAACTTAATGAGTCCTTTTCAACTGACTAAAAGTCCTCTATAATCCTAATGGTCTAACTGCCCCAAAACCATCTCCAAAGGTACATTTTTTAGTATTTTGTAATTTTTTCAGAATGCTTATATTTCTTTCATATATACAACAAATCTTTTTTTTATTCAAACAAGTGTTAGAGCTAATATCGCCTAACAATTCAATTATCCACTCCCAAAGGTACAAGTTTTCAGTTTCTTTGGAAGGTTCTCAGAAACCTTGGATTTCTTTACAGATACGTTGGAGTTCAACAGTTCATTTTAGTTTGTTTACCTCTAACCATTCACTCACCCCCTACAGGACATCATTCATTTTAGTCACCAATGAGGCAACAATTTCCTCCGTTATATAAATAAGTGTATCATCCACAAACAAATAATAAATGATAACAGCAGTTGCTAAACAGATGAACAATAGCGGCTCCAGTATACTTCTTTGCGCTATTTCAATATTCGCTAATCAGATATTTTCACTTTTGTTTTTCAAATAATATATTTTGAGCAATATTGTAAAAATTGACATTTGTATCGAGCGGAGGATATCTCTCTGATTTTGTGTTAAAATACTATATTTCATGTATTTTGGGAGTTAGGCCATTAGGATTCTAGGAAATTTTTAACCAGTTACAAACTGTCTACTTAGGAATACAATCCTGTTAAAATCAGCTTGTACCAAATTTGTTTTGGGCCAAACTTTAATTCACCATACTACATGGCGCTCGTTATACCATTACCAAATCGTTGAGCTGAGCAAATGGCGCAATTAATGATCGACCTTAGTTGGTTTTACCTCTTAATTGAGAGGTATTTAAAGAGAAAATATGATTGTCATGCAAAAATACTAGAGCAGACATTTTCTTATTCATTCCTTTCAGTTAAGTTGGGAAAAAAGTTCACTATCTCTTAAGTTATTGAATAGACAGTACGTTAATTCTCAAAATACGAGGTGGTGTATCTCTACTCGGTCATTGTCAATCCCATTAGTACACACAACAATAATTTTACTTTAGAAGACCATATTTCTATCACCTTACTTACCAAACTGTAATTCATCACACAAGTCTTTATCTTTCCTCATCTGAACTAAGATATCGATGAGGTCATTTCCCTTTGCATTTGTCTCTTCCCGTATCTTGATGGTTTTCCAAAATACATCAGCCATATATGTAGTAGACTGCTTATCAAAGAAATCCAAATGAAACAGTCTAACCCAGCTGGGCTTAAAGAAATACGCAGTTTGAGCTATAGAATTTCTCAATCGAAAATCAAACATCCTCCTGCCCATCCTTCTAAAAAGCGCACTATCTTGTTCAAACGAATGGGCGTTTATTCCAAAAGCGCATTTTGCAATAACATCAGTAGAGTATTTGGCGCAAATTTCTTTGACTTCCTGGTGGCCCAGGTTTTTCCGTATATATTGATTCATATCTAATCCAATGTTGTTTACCAGAGAGAACATACCCTTGAGTTTTCCAGATGTGAAAACAGGTGACATTTTTGATCTCACTTTCCTCCAATCTGGATTTTTTTGAAAAAACATCATATTCGACAAGACCTCATTGTGTGACGGACAGGCGACTGTTCTATCCGAAAAATTATTAAAATCCTTTACTAACACCTGTTTGATCAACTGGGGAGATCTCAAAACTAGAAATGGATCATCATAAACGAACATTCCAAAGTACGGTTCCTTTGTAGAATCATAAAAACTTTTTAGCAATTCTCCTATAGTTGTTTTGAACGTAGCAAGCTTCAAACAATTCCCAACCAGCGGAAGTGGATGTATGTAAAATACACCTCGTTTTTTCCAGTAGTCATATTTTCTGGTAGAATATTTATATATCAAATATGACGATGTAATGAATATCAAAATAATATCTACTAGCCATGATGATGTGATCAGCATCTGGAAACAAATCAGAAAATAATAATACTGATAGCATACGTAATAATAATAAGTACTAGCTAATGACGATTATTTCGCCAACCAATCTGGCACCATCAGCACAAGATTGAATTTACAAATGTGGTAATTTTCTTAAAATATAACTTATTACCTATAAACCAGCAAAGAGAATATTTTTTACAACTAGTTTGAATTTCATCATACTTTTTTGGGTCTTCATTCCGATTTACCTAATATTTATTTCATTACATTTATTTATATTATTTTTATTTACTATCTCTGTAAAAAGTAAACGTCACCAATAGATAAATACACAGACAAAGACATGAATAACATAAACACACCAGATACACAACAGTATACCGTTTCGGATAAACTTGTTATTTTTGAGCATCCAATAATCGTGAATTAAAATTTTTACCCGTGTTCAATGCTTTACCTATAGATGAAGAATAAAAATGTAAAAAATAATTTATATTGAAGTAGAAAATTATCAGTGTAAATGTACTCTTACATACCTTCTTGATTATAAAATATACACGTACACTAAGCTTAATTAATGTATAATGTTATTTATATAGATTTAGAAAAGCATATACAGGTCCGGACTATAGCGAAAAATACTTTTATCTAGAAAAGTAAACTATTACATATTATATATTAACTAATTGCAATTAATTATACATATTTATCAAACTGACAAGTTATTTACACATTTCAAACATTAAAGAAATTATAACTAAGAGCGAAAATTAACTGCTGATGAACTCTAATTGTGGCTATGGCTATGAAAGAGCCCAATGGTGACTTACGTCCACGACAAATAACAGAGCCGCCTTTGCCAGAGTCATTGATGCAGTCTTATAAATGTAGGTCCAATTCTCAAACAGTAAATTATACATGTTTTTTTACTATAATTTTTATTTTTACTTGATTTAACAATCTATTATCACTATCGTCATAAGAAAAAACTATAAATTGTGACTAAAATAATCATCAAAGTGACTCCATAATAGTCTGGTGAATAAATACTGGGCACTCAAAAAACGCAACAAAAACTTTACAAACTCATTAAAATACCATTACTCTCTGTACTATCTTACCTGCAAATTGAATCACTTATCTATATAGGCACGTCGGCTTGTTTGATAAGACCATGCCGAATGGTTCACCGGCGTTAATAATTAATTTGTAAAGTTTTTGTTGTGTTTTTTGACTGCCCAGTAAATATACACCCGATTATAATCCATCGATTCCTTTTATAGGTAAGAGAAAGGGGATAAAATAAATTGGACCAAAAATGGACCGGCAAGATCCGGATTATGAATCTTTGAGCTATTCACAGCTAATATCCATTGGTAAAATGCGATCCTCATATTTTGCACACTCACTTCTTCTAGCTCCCGGTCTAATAGATGACAAATTAAAAATGTAAGAAATAATTTATGTTGAAGCAGAAAATTATCAGTGTTAATGTACACGCACATACCTTTTTGATTATAAAATGTACGCGTACACTAAACTTAATTAATAAAATGTTATTTATACACATCTAGAAAAGCATGTACAGGTCCGGGCTATAATAGGAAATACTTTTGTTTAGAAAAGTAAACTATTACACAATATATGTTAAGTAATCAATAAATTATACATATTTATCAACAACAACTTATTTATTTACCTATGTGAAACATTAAAGAAATTATAAAGAAAATATAACCAAAGATGAAATACCTTATTTTCAACTACCACGAATTTGCTCCAGTGCGTTGATCAGTGGACCAAGGCTCTTGACAACAACCAACCTGTCGATGTTATTTATCTGGATTTTAGAAAAGCTTTTGACCTGGTTCCCCACCAGCGACTAATCTACAAGTTGCAGCATTACGGAGTCAGGGGACGTCTTTTGATGTGGTTGCAGGATTTTCTGGATAATCGAACTTGCTGTGTTAGAGTAAGCGACCAGGTCTCAAGAAATTTCCCAGTGAAAAGTGGAGTACCCCAAGGATCAGTTTTGGGGCCGCTGTTATTTAATATCTTTATTGCCGATCTGTCCAGGTCGCTGACATCCAATTCCGCACTATTCGCTGACGATACTAAATTTTTTGCCAATCCATCGGTAGACGACGCGCTGTTAAAAGGAGACATCAGGCTAGTCCAGAGTTGGTGCAGTGACTGGTGCCTTCCTTTAAATGAAAACAAATGCACGGTTCTTCACATCGGTTCTAATAACCCAAGACGCCAGTACAGTGTAAAGAACATCATTTCTCCAGTTAACCAACAAATGGATCTCGGCCTTTCAGTGTCAAGTGATTTAAAATGGGAACTACATATAGGTACAGTTATTAGGAAGGTAAATTCGTTAGTGTACTTAAGAATATGTCACCGCAATTACTAACCAAAATTTAGAAAATCTACATTCGACCCAAACTTGAATATGCAGTGCCTGTGTGGAGTCCCTACTTTGCGAAAGACATCCATGCCCTCGAGCAAACTCAAAGGCGTATTACTCGTCTCTGTCTTTCTATTTTCTTCTTTGAGTATGTGATAGGTTATTATTATTAGCCGTTACTCGAGTCCGAGTATAAAAATGTTACAGTCGATAAATTGTGTACAATAAAAAACGAGTAAAAGGTGTAGTCTATTGTAATTCCCATTCATCTACGGTGCACACGACTATGGCTATAGAGGCCAATTCGGGAGAGCACATGTCGACCGCAGTCAGGACAAACATAGACCTGGTTAGGTCTTGGATTCGGCCTTCTTGCAGCAACATTTCCTTGATAGCTGGCCACAACCCCTCGCCATTCGGTTCTGTCCGCTGCAAGTTGTTCCCATTGCTCGTCTGGAATACCGCAGGATTTTAGATTTTCATGGAGAACGTCTTTGAACCTCTTTCGTTGACCGCCACGCCTTCTTCTACCGCTTAGCAATTCACCATAAAGTGTACATTTAGGAAGGCGGTTATTATGCATACGATGAACGTGACCTGCCCATCTTAGGCGTGCTCTTGAAATAAGCACCTCAATTGGAAGGCTGTTTGCTCTCCTGAGTACTTCCACGTTTGATATGTGATGGAACCAACGGATTTTCATCATACTTCTGAGGTGTCTCTGCTGAAAACGTTCTAAGTCTTTCACATGACGACGGTAAGTGACCCAGTTTTCACATCCATATAGCAGTGTTGGAATGACAACTGCTCTGTAGACAGACATTTTCGTTGACAAAGCAAGGTCGTGGTTGTCAAATACTCTCTCTCTCTAAGTCCCCAGAGTGCTCTGGATGCAGCGTTAATTCTATTGCGAATCTCGCTGTCCATGTTTGCTTTTTCATTAACAACGTTGCCTAAGTAATTGAACTGATCCACCACTTCAAGAGAATTTCCGTTAAGTGTAATGTCTATTTGGTTCACTTGATGAGGAGTTGACATAATCTTAGTCTTTCCAATGTTGATTTTAAGTCCCAAGGAATCATAGCTCTGGGCATACACATCTAAAAGTTCTTGAAGCTCTTCCGGCGTAGAGGCTAAAAGTGCACAGTCATCCGCATACTGGAGATCACAAATGAATCGTGTGGGTGTCTTCGTGAAAGCTCTAAAGCGCCCTATGTTAAAGAGACCGCCATCAAAACGGTATCTGAGACCTATTCCTCTGACTGTCAGTTTGTTGTCAACAATAATTGTTAGAGCAGTGGTAAACAAATTAAAGAGTAGGGGTGCCAGGACACATCCCTGCCTAACTCCAGTGAGGGTTTGGAAAGGTTCGGTTGCCTCATTATTATACATAACCTGGGCGTTGTTGTTTGTATGTAGACTGCGACATACTTCCACAAATTTTCTAGGGATACCTAAGCGGAGCATAATTTTCCAGAGCACTTCCCTGTCCACCGAGTCAAACGCCTTGGTTAAATCAATGAAGGCCATGTGAATTTCTCCTTGATGTTCGAGTGCTTTTTCTTGAAGCTGTTTAAGTGTGAAGATTAGATCCGATGTGCCTCGGTTTGGTCTAAAGCCACTCTTTGTTTCAGGAAGTAACTTTTCCATAACAGGTGTTAGCCTATTTGCCATCGCTTTAGTGAGTATCTTCCCTCCAACAGCCATGCAGGAGAGCTATACCCCTGTAATTTCCACAGTCCGCAGCGCTCCCTTTGTTTTTGAAGAGGTTGATTAAAAGTGTATCACGAAACTCCTGCGGAGCTTGACCACTTTCCCACACGACATCAAACAGTTTTTTGAGGTAGGGTATGAGCTCTGACGACACAGCTTTAAAGATCTCAGCTGGGAGTGAGTCGGCGCCGGGAGATTTGTTATTTTTTAGCTGTCCAATGGCGGTTAAGATCTCTTCCGTTGTTAGTGGTTTATCTAAGTCTTCGAAGGTGTCATATTGAGGGATAAGATTTATAATATCGCGATCGGCTTGACTTTGCTGGTTAAGAATGTTAGAGTAGTGTTCTTTCCATCGGGCTCTTATTTCCTGGTCTTCTTTGAGGAGATTTCCATTTAAATCTTTAATAGGGCACATATTTTTCCGACTTGGGCCGTATACTGCTTTTACTCCTTGAAAGAAATTCCTGTAGTCGTGTGAATCGGCGTACCTTTGAATTTCTCTGGCCTTGCTTGCTCACCACTCGTTCTTTATTCTTCTGATTTCGCGTTGCGTTTCATACTTAGATTGGGTAAAAGCTTCTGCTTTTGATGAGTCGTTGGGGTGGTTGATAACGTTTTGGAAGGCAGTATGTTTGCGGTCAAGAAGTTCTTGTATAAAAGCTTCATTATCATTGAACCAGTCCTCCTGTTTTTTACTTGCTGCAGTGCCAAGAATTTCCTCACTCGCACTTTTTAAACTGTCTTTAATTTGTGTCCAGGTAGCAGCGACATCTACAGAATTGGTTTCTTCTAGTGCACTCAAATTCTCTTCAACTTTTTGCTTTAGCTGTTCGACTGTTTGTTGGTCACGCAATTTACTAATACAGAGACTACGTTTTACTTGACATAGTACATAGTACATAGTAAATTATTATCAAATTTTAATATTTTATACGTGTGTATATATATATGGGTCTGTTTAAACGGCTTTGCCGCCTAACTGTGTTTAAATAATAATAATAATAATTTTTATATTAAAGGTAAAATTAAGGAATTAATTTTTTTTTAATAATTAGTTCAATGTGTAAATTATTGCAGCATCATGTATAATACTTTTTTCCGAAGCAGCCTCGCCCCGCCCGGCCCTACACCCCGATCATGTATCGCGTGTTGGGTGCAGGGTCGATCCTGAGGTGAAGTTTTAGGGAGGACATACGTATTTTATAATATTTAATAAATCTGTTGAATTTGGATGTATTATACTCATGAAATTTAGGTTTAAAAACATTACAAGATATTAGATAAGAAGACAATGCACAAATGCTGTAGTGCAGGCGCTGGAAGTAGTTGAATATGCAAAATGTGAGGACAGGCAACTAAATTCTTTCACAGACTAATTACCCAGACTGGCAACTTCCTTGAGAAATTTGTCCGGTCAAGGTCGAGCATAACAGAAGCCAAATTCAGATGTCGCCGTTGGCGTATTCAAACGTCATTCATTGTTTACTGTCATTGTGCTGTGATAATACTTATATTTTTGTAGAAACTTGGCTTTTTAGCATAGATTACTTAGTTTTTAGTTTCCTTAAAAATTTAGATTTCCAAAAGAGGAGGTAGAGGTGAATGTTATTGTGCAAATATACATTGGATCGCAGTAATATTTTTCAGATTATCCATCGGCTTATTTCTCAAAATGTCTTCTGCTTTCTGCATTGTTTGTGGAACTAAAGAAGTTGATGCGTAGATATTGCACTATTTTCCCAGGAACATTCATAAGTAAGTTGTGCATTTGCTCTAGTCTATATTTTCAGTTTTTGCACAGTGCAATATATGATTATAAACCTCGTAAGACTACTATAAATTATTACTCTGCTTTACCACAGTACCTACTTCAAATAAATAAATGTTATCATTTTCAAATCACAAATGCGGCAAAACTTAATGGGAATGAAAGTGTCAAACAATACTGTACGTCATCTTAGGATTTGTAATAAGCACTTAACTCCAGAATCATATTCAAATGATACCGATTATGTCCTTAATTGAAATGCAATTCCTACTCGGTTTCCATGTAAAGACACACTAGAAACATGTACTGAAAGGGACTGTGCCTAAGTAACTTGTACCGTACAAAGAAAATAAAGTATGTCTACCATCTACATCACGTGTTCTTCCTGCACATACTATAGAATTGAATACCTGCATTCGGAAATATCTACTAGCGTGCGTACTCCGGTTGAGGTTTGTAAAAAATGTTAGCACAAACTCTTATAACAAACGCAGATCTTTCATCAGGCTCTGTAGTCATGTTTGCTTTGAGTTTTTTTTTTATTGACGTACTAATCCCGTCATCGCTGAAAATTCGAATGTGTAGAACATTATTATCATATAAGTGGTTGCCAAGCGAGTATTTACTACAATGAGTAAAATGCACTCGAAAAGAAATCAGCAAAACCCTTATTGTAAAATATAAATATGGTTCTCTTGATATTGATAATTTAATTGAATATAATAAAACAAAGTAAAATTGTCTACAGTAAAATATTTGGGATGTCAACTTGATAAATAACTGTCTTAAGTATTAATAATAAAATAATAACAAATTGTCTTTATTTGTGGCGGAGTTCAGCAAAGCTGTTCTTCCACTCGACTACGTAAAAATAGTTTTATTATGTAATTTTTAAAGTATCTATTTAGGTTAAAGATATGTGTATTTTTAATACTTATGTTTTCTTTTACTATCTACTTTTCCCTTGCCATAGTTTTTATTACATGTTTATTTATGTCTGATAAAATACAGTTGTATATTAATGTATTACAAATGTGACTTAATTTTCCTATAGTGTATACATAATATAGGGTATTTGCCATTAAAATTTGGGATCAAAGTTTAAGCACGAAACGGTATTTCAGTTTGATCACAAATTTTAAACAGCAAATATTTTCATAAAATGTAAGTTAAATTAAACAATTGGTCAAATCTCCCGCGTCTGCAACTATGGCGCCCTCTGAATTTGGCTTTCGAAAATCGGAGAGAGAGAACGATAAATTTCTGGACAAAAATTTAACATCAAATTGACAGTCTGCTATGTAGTCTGTGGTTCTTTAGTGACTTAAGACTCTAATTAAACCCATCATGGCGGCAACTGCGGTGGTCCTTTTTAGTCCCCTGCCGTCCTCTCCCCGCGGCTTTAGCGCGCCTAGAAATTCAGTATGTTTCTGCGTCAGTCGACACAAAAACGTTACGTTGAAGGCTATATTTTGTTGTGGATATGTAATATAAGTCAATTTTCTTTGTTTTTGGTTGTCCACTTAAAGCGTGTTTTATTAAAAAACGTAAAAAGTGTCGTCTGAAGAGACAAATTGAAAGAGAAAAAACAGAACGAGTCATCGTGTTTATTTGGTGATGGAGCAAAAGATTTAATTGAATAACCAATATCAAAAACATGGCTCAGTATTAAAAAAGCAGCAGATACAAGAAAAGACAATATTAGTGAAATAGCCTTATATAAAGAAGAAACGTCTACTTCAACTTCTGAAGCAAGTGTGTCAGGGTGCCGAAATATTCGTGAGTCATCATTAAAACATGTACTAAAGAGTAAACAGTTGGAATGTTTAATATGTGGAAAATTAACGAGGAACAAAGATAACGAACTTTTTTTGTGTTCCGAAACTCCAGCAGCGAAAAAATGAATTGAATTATATTTAACACAAAAGTATTAGTATCGTATGGAATATTAGTTTACTGCAAGTATCTTTTTAACAAAGACGAATTTTATAAGAAATCACTAAAATCAAAACTCGTCCCTGAAATTCAAAACGACCATAACAGTGATACGAGCTCTCAGCAAGACATTATAGATTTAAATACTGCAAACATTTATATTGTTGATGGTATGTATGAATGTATGGCATTTGTTCATCAAATTCGTTCTGTTAAAAAAGTTCAATAATTTCGGAGATAACTAAAACATTTTTCAAAAAGATTATGCTAATTTTTACGCAGTCTGATGTGTAAAGCTTTCTTTTCAAGCACTCAAAATAAATTACAACTTGTTCGATATCTTTGCACTGCTACGAGTTGAACGTACATAAACAAATAGATACGTTGGATCTTAATGATTATCAGATAATTACGTAACGAAATCACTTGGGCTACCGTGGCGTAGCAGATACCGTAGGCACTGACTTACCCGGAAAGTGATGTACGTGCCTACGATAAAATTTCTCTAGCTCAGACTATCTCAGGGCGTTAAGCCCAAGCTTACACAAACTATGATAAATTATTAGTTTACTTACTTAACAAATCACTGAGTTTTTCCATATGTAGTGGTCGCAGACGAAATAATGACACTTTCTTTAAAAAATGAAATGCACTATATTGAACAATTTACAAAATTGGTTCTCTAGAATATAACCTGGCGATGTTCACAGTTGTGGCCTATTTTACGCTTAAAAAGTTATAACACATTCTTAAAATGCCTCGTGTAGCTACACATCGGTTTACAATATTATCATAAAATTGTCATAGATTCTGCCACAAGGTTTGATTTAAAGAACCTCCTTAAATATATGTAAATATATGCATAAAATACTTAAAAAATGTACAGGTTAAAATGCCAAAAAGTATAAATTGATGTCCAGCGGAACCACTGAAGGTGGTCCCCGGTAAGTAAAAATAAACACAACACAAACACACTTATTCAGGGTGGTACGATACCGAGTCCGGTGAAAGAACTGAAGCCCTGCAGAGATGCCTTCGGGACACAAGAAATGGACCCAAGGATGGGGTTGATCGTGGCCTCACCAGCCCTGGAACCTTCCACTGTTTGTGGATGCCCCGTCCGTGGAACTTCACTGACGTGCGTAGAAGCCCCGTCCGTGGAACCCTCACTGATGAGGGAACAATCCACCAAAACTCCTGGAAGCCACAGTCGGATAAATGGGGTTGAGTCGCCTTTTAAAGTTGACACTGTATTTCCACAGGAAAGCCTTGTGTAATTTAATATCCTGCTTCCGCAGATAAAATTTACTCACAAACACAAAATATTCCGCTAAACGGAACAACAACGGATTGAGGAAATTTTCTTGAGTTGATTATTCTAAAATCCACGCGGATGACTTGAATAAAATCAAGGTTCACAGAATAACAACTAACCAACAAGCCAAGCCAAGCCAACCAAAAAAAATGTCTGCTTCCGTTTTCACTGTTGATCACGTGTCACAAATGTGTCGCCCTCCCATGGAGAATAGCGAAATGTGTTACGGACGTGTAGCAGTTGTTATAATGCGGCCCACAAAACGCTAAAGCGTATGGTGGGTCGCATACGCTAGAGGTCCGTAACAACTCCCCCTTTACTCGCAGGAAAAAAAAATCGAAGATTTTTTTTTCTTACTAGCTTCTCACCAGAGGATGGATAATTGGTGGGGAGACTTAATATGCACGAGGATGACTAACTCGTCTCCTAAGTTATCATCAGGCATAACAACAAAAATAATGTCAAAATAAGGAGACTTAAATGCACGGGGATGGCTAACTCGTCTCCCAAGTTACCATCAGGCATAACAACACAAATAAAAAAAAAATACATAGAGAAAAAAAGAGAAGGGAAAAAAAGAACAAAAACGCATAAGGACTTAACAGCTAGGAAGTAGCTCGCCCCAAGGCTACTCCACCAGCAAAACAATGAGGTACGGGAGTGTTCCCCGTCACACCACGACGACCACCCTTGCTAGACAACGAGGTTAGTCTGAAGCCCAGTAGTGCCTACCCGGGTAATGATAACCAGGCCTAGACCAGGCTACCTCCAAGCAGCACCTCCCAAGCTCGAGCCCCTCCAGATGGATATCTTTAAAGGCAGCTGCCAGCAATGTGAGCGCCCCCAACGAGACGGAGTCCCTCAAGACGCAAGCGCCACACAAGACCATTTTTGGGGACTTTTACCCCTCGCAGGTATAACCACGGTGATGGTATTCGTGCATCCCCCATCACAGAGATCCAACCAAAGACACTTCCTCCCGTGAGGCGGAAAGAGGTGAAAACTTACTCAGTGGGTTTCAGCCACCTGAGCAAGACCAATGAACCAGAAAAACAAATGTTACTACCAAATTAACGACAGAAGTGACCTAAAACCATGTCACTAAGACCAACATAAAAAAACGAATTCGTCATTGCATATTCGGATGCCTAAGTACGTCAACGGAACTAACAGAACAGACCACAATTAGTTGTCATCGGGAGGGTGTGCTTTCAGATCTTTTATGTGCCACACCGAACGTTTACCGTCAGAACCTTCGAGCTCATAAGTCCATGGTGAGAGAATTTTTCTAATCGTGAAAGGACCCACAAATTTAGGTGCTAACTTTGCCGTGAAATATTTAGAGGCATCAGACTGGGCGTGAGAACGTCTCCAGACCTTTTGCTTCAAAACAAACTTATCGGGTCGGCGTCTTAAGTTATACTGTTTCTTACTGGATTTATGGGCCTTTAATATTCTACTCTGAACATCCTTATAAATTTTTGCGAAGGCAAGTTTACGGTTTTCAGGATTTACAACTGGATACTCAGACTCAGAAGGTACGTACTTATCACTGTTGCCATCTAACGAAATTTCACGACCAAAATTGACAAAATTAGGCGTTAGGCCTGTAACCTCATGTTTGGACGATCTAATGGCGAAACCTATTTTCGGCAAAAATTGATCCCAAGCCCTGTGATTATCCTTTACATACGCAGATAACATAGTCTTAACAACACGATTTACCCTTTCAGTCAGGTTGCATTGAGGGTGGTAATTTGCGGTGTACGCTATTTCAATGTTGTAAGTTTTCGCAAGATTTTGGAAACGGTTACTCTGAAACTGACGACCATTGTCTACCACTATAGTCTTCGGAGCGCCAAATAAGAGAATTACATTATCCTCAATGACCTGCGATATGCTATTAGCAGTAGCTGACCTCAACGGAAACACCATGGCAAACTTACTAAAATTGTCACACACGACAAGAATAAACTGATAGCCCTTGGCCGTCCTGGGTAATGGACCCATCAGATCGGCACTAACTAATTGCCAAGGTTTTCCAACCGTAGGTGTCTTACTCAACAAATTTCCCCTAAGTGACTTCTGTTCGGGTTTAGTACTTATGCAAATCTCACATTGCCTAACGAACTTAGCCACATCGGCCTTTAATTTCGGCCAATAATACCTATTTCCCACTCGAGCCACAGTCTTATGGACCCCTGCGTGTCCACAACTCGCATCACAATGCAACGACCTAATTATTTCTAGGCGTTTCTCTTTGGGTAAAACCAGTCTCCAAGTGTCGGCAGGATCTGCTAACTCGGGATAACGCAAACGTACATACTTGTACAACTGGCCATTCTGTATACGCCATAAGGGATAACGCATAGGAGACCTTTCGACTCGCTCCAACATTCTCAAATACCATTTATCGGTGGGAAAATCAGCATGGTCCGTGACCGACAATACTTCGATGGATTCCACCGTTACTGGTACTAAACGAGACAGAAAATCAGGGACGGTATGTTCAGAGCCCTTGCGATGAATCAGTTCAAAATCATAAGGTTGCAGACGAAGTGCCCATCTGGCCAATCGACCTTGGGGATCTTTCAGCTGCTGCAACCATAGCAAAGAATGACAATCCGTTATGATTTTGAAGTGGAAACCTTCCAGATAGTGACGTAGCTTCTCCACTGCCCAAATTACGCCAATGCATTCTCTTTCGACCGAGCTATATTTGCGCTCCTGGCTAGTCAAAGAACGGGACAAATAGCAAATTACCTTTTCACCATCATCAAATTGCTGCGTGAGCACGGCACCGACACCGAATGCCGACGAATCTGTCTGCACATAAAAGGTACGCTCAAAATCAGGGCAGGTCAAAATAGGTGCGGTAACCAAACACTCCTTAAGAAGTTTAAAAGATTTCTCGCACTCAGGCGACCAACACCAACTAACATTCTTCTTTGTGAGGTTCGACAAAGGAGCCACTATTGTAGAAAACTGCGGTACAAACCTTCGATACCAAGATGCTGTGCCTATAAATCTACGAAATTCCCTAACGTTTTTCGGAGAAGGTACACTCAAAATCGACTCTACTTTCGCTGGGTCAGGACGTAAACCGTACTTATCAACAACATATCCCAAGTACTTAAGCTCAGGACGGCAAAATTGACACTTGTCAAAACTAACTATCAGCCCAGCAGAATGCAAGCGATCAAAAACCTTCTGCAACGTCTCTAGGTGAGATTCGAAATCTTTCGACACTACCACAATGTCATCCAAATAAACCAAAACCGAAGGCTGCAAATCAGCTCCAAGCACGGTATCAATAAGACGCTGCCAAGTCGCAGGCGCATTTGACAACCCAAAAGGCATAACACGAAACCTATACAAGCCATTAGGGACAGTGAAAGCGGTATAGTCTTTGGACGATTCAGCAATAGGAACTTGCCAATATGCACTCTTAATATCTAATGAACTTAAATATTTGGCATCCCTCAACTGATCTAATATGGAGGAAATCAGCGGCAGAGGATAGGCATCCTTTTTAGTAACAGCGTTAAGGCGCCGGTAATCTACACAAAAACGCAGAGTTTGATCCTTTTTCTGAACTAAACATATTGGGGAAGACCAAGGACTTTTACACGGTTCGATGATATTTAACTCCAGCATTTTCTTAATTTCATCATCAATAAGTTTTTGTCTGGCAGGCGAAACAGGATAGTATCTCTGTTTGATAGGTTTGGTATCTGGGAGTAATTCGATCTCATGAGAAACGAGATGTGTACGACCAAGGGAAGTACCCATCAGTTTCCGGTTTTCATCCACCAAACTATCCAGAGCTAGTTTCTGTGATACACTTAAAGAAGTTTCGTCAAGGACACTGTTAACCTCAACGATTGGTTCCTGCTCAGAAAAATGCCAAACATCTTGTCGTAAATCTGGTATAATATTCATCGCCACCCAAAAATCTATCCCTAGAATTAACTTATGCGGTATTTCCGGAACTACTAGGACATCTATTACATGAACTTTGTCACCCAAGCAGAAAGGAACAGATACATAACCTATAACGGAACAGACTTGCCCATTAGCCACTCTGCACTCATTGACAGAAGGCTTCAAACTTAAACCAATCTGCTGGAAGACCTCAAAACCAGATGATCCTACCATTGTCCTGGTAGCACCTGAATCCAACAAACCCATCATAGGAAAACCTAATACTGAAAGTTGTAAGTAAGGACGTTGATCACCAACCACATGAGAAATGACATAATCGAGAAAAATTTGTTGTTTTAAGTCAACAATATTGCTGGTCGACTCACATACACCGGGAGAAACTGTTCGACCAATTAGTGTCTCCCTGGACAGTTTTCCGAACGCGAACACTTAGGACAGGACCTAATCGTAACCTCTGCTTTACCACATTTATAGCAGAACTTCTTCCTAGGAGCCTGACAATCCCGATGCCCATGACCTACTTGACGACAATTAAAACATTTGATTCCAGAATGTTGGACTTCATCCAAGACGAGACTAGAACGAGAGGTTGAACGAGAAGTAGTAGAACTAGTGGATGCATAAGCCAACTCTGGTATAAGAGATTTACTCTTAGGCGGAGGAGGAACATACGACTTAGCCAATTGTCGTTTGGAGTCGAGCATACGACAACATTGCAGGAGTTGCGTGACGGAAGTTATATTTTCAAAAGCAAGAAAAGGATGATAGTATGGATCTATGCGCTCCAAAATCATTTCGAGCTGGGTCTCCATAGGTATTGGAGTGTGTATCTTCTTGAACAACCCAATCATACTAGCGATGTACAATCCTATACTTTCCTGACTACCTTGAGTACGTCGCTTAATCTCCTCAAACAAGTCGCGGTCAAAAGACTCTGGCATAAACTGTTCTCTCATTGCCTCCACTAAGGATGGCCAATCGGTGGCCCAGTCTTTCACCAGATTATACCAATTGTAGGCATCTCCCTCGAATAAATCAACTGCATCTTTAAATAACCGTGCTCGTGAAATACCACGAGACCTCCGTTTCTCCTCAACACGTTCTAAGAAAGTTGAAAAAGACATGTCGCCCTTTCGGCCAGTAAATTTCAAGCCCCAGTCTCTAACCGGTACGGGTTTAGGTTTCGCAGCCTCCTCCTCATCTGAACTAAAATCAGCAGCTATTGCAGAGCTATGCGCATCAGGCTGAACCTGAGCCATGGCATTATGCAACACCGACATATCGAGGATGGCTGACTCTTTACACTTACGATCCCCGCGGGCCTTATCCTTAAGTTTATCAAAAGTTAACAATAATTTGAGCCGAGTATTGGACTTCACACCTTTTTGCTCTTCATTAGTGGGCATGGACCTGTTAACACGACCCAACGCATGAGCTATCTTGGAAACAATCCCCTTATATTTACTATCGTGCTCACTACCTACAAATTCATCAATAAGTTTTTGAATAGTAGCTAGGGATGCCGTTAGAGCTTCAGAATCGACAGTGAATTGGTACGGGTATGGAGGACTTTTAATAGCCAAAGTAGTTTTTTCTAACTGTATGGCTTCTCTTAAAACAGTGCGCAACTCTGCCACAGTAAGGTCGCTACCATCTCCTAAGCCACGTACTTGTAATTCATAAACAAGCTCCTCCCTAACTAACCTATTGATATCTAACTTAATTTGTGAACTAGCCATACTGAATTTTCGACCAAACACAAAAAAAACGACAAAATCAGGTAAATTAACAAAACGACGCTGGACGTCGGTACGTATTTAGACGCAAAAAAAGCTTACCAACACTAATAAGTACTTAGCAATGTGTAATAACGACAAAATCGAGTAAATTGGCAAAACGACGCTGGGCGTCGGTACGTATATAGACACAAAAAAAACTTACCAACACTAACAAGTACTTAGTAATGAGTAAAAACGACAAAATCAGGTAAGTTAACAAAACGACGCTGGGCGTCGGTACGTAAAAAAAGTTTACAAACACTAATAAGCACTTAATAATGTATAAAAACGACAAAATCTAGAAAATTAGCAAAACGACGCTGGGCGTCGGTACGTATCAACAACAAAAAAACTGTTGGCTGCACTTAGGAATCTTTCCAATGGTTTATACGCAACAACTATTGTTTACTAATCCGCTCATGAAATAGTAAGACAAAAAAAACGAAGTCACCCCCCTACCAAAAAAAGCGAAGCGATTACGCTAAGGCAAAGTAACCCCCTTTTGATGTGTGTCACGTACGTTACTATGTGTCTGGATATTATTTCATATGCAAACCACCAACAAATGGAACACTCAATTTATCACCAAAAAAAACTTACTTAATTAGGGGCGATACTACTATCCCCTTGAGATAACTGTACTATTTAAGTTGGGCGCCACTGCTACGAGTTGAACGTACATAAACAAATAGATACGTTGGATCTTAATGATTATCAGATAATTACGTAACGAAATCACTTGGGCTACCGTGGCGTAGCAGATACCGTAGGCACTGACTTACCCGGAAAGTGATGTACGTGCCTACGATAAAATTTCTCTAGCTCAGACTATCTCAGGGCGTTAAGCCCAAGCTTACACAAACTATGATAAATTATTAGTTTACTTACTTAACAAATCACTGAGTTTTTCCATATGTAGTGGTCGCAGACGAAATAATGACACTTTCTTTAAAAAATGAAATGCACTATATTGAACAATTTACAAAATTGGTTCTCTAGAATATAACCTGGCGATGTTCACAGTTGTGGCCTATTTTACGCTTAAAAAGTTATAACACATTCTTAAAATGCCTCGTGTAGCTACACATCGGTTTACAATATTATCATAAAATTGTCATAGATTCTGCCACAAGGTTTGATTTAAAGAACCTCCTTAAATATATGTAAATATATGCATAAAATACTTAAAAAATGTACAGGTTAAAATGCCAAAAAGTATAAATTGATGTCCAGCGGAACCACTGAAGGTGGTCCCCGGTAAGTAAAAATAAACACAACACAAACACACTTATTCAGGGTGGTACGATACCGAGTCCGGTGAAAGAACTGAAGCCCTGCAGAGATGCCTTCGGGACACAAGAAATGGACCCAAGGATGGGGTTGATCGTGGCCTCACCAGCCCTGGAACCTTCCACTGTTTGTGGATGCCCCGTCCGTGGAACTTCACTGACGTGCGTAGAAGCCCCGTCCGTGGAACCCTCACTGATGAGGGAACAATCCACCAAAACTCCTGGAAGCCACAGTCGGATAAATGGGGTTGAGTCGCCTTTTAAAGTTGACACTGTATTTCCACAGGAAAGCCTTGTGTAATTTAATATCCTGCTTCCGCAGATAAAATTTACTCACAAACACAAAATATTCCGCTAAACGGAACAACAACGGATTGAGGAAATTTTCTTGAGTTGATTATTCTAAAATCCACGCGGATGACTTGAATAAAATCAAGGTTCACAGAATAACAACTAACCAACAAGCCAAGCCAAGCCAACCAAAAAAAATGTCTGCTTCCGTTTTCACTGTTGATCACGTGTCACAAATGTGTCGCCCTCCCATGGAGAATAGCGAAATGTGTTACGGACGTGTAGCAGTTGTTATAATGCGGCCCACAAAACGCTAAAGCGTATGGTGGGTCGCATACGCTAGAGGTCCGTAACAGCACTACTGCTTCAAAATATGCACAAATAAAAGAAGACTGCTAGATGTACATTTGTGGAGGATTCGATGATTCAACAAAATGTTTCAAGTCTTATTTTGTGAGGTACTTGAATTAAAATCAAACCACTTAGAAGCTGATGCGAGGATGTCTTGTCACATATTTCACGCAGTAAGAATTCAATTTGCTCATGTCGTTATCCTCAGTGCCGATACAGATGTATTTATGTTGGCGATTTATTACTGAAAAGAACTAACTAACTAATTGGTTGTCTAGGTCTATGATTCGACGCATCTGATAAAAAAAAAATCTTCTAGGATTCCATTTAGCTGCTAAAAAATTAAAACCGAAACAGTTTGCAGGTGTTTTTCTAAAAAAAGATTAACTGCTGTTGAACTCTATAATAATACTATAAACTGATTTCCCAAAATATAGGTTTCGGCTTTAATTTAATGAAAGTGATATACACGCCACATGTTTTGCATGTTAAAGGGCTACACAGTACAAATATTTATTTGGAAAAATGTTCACCAAACCCAACTGGAGCCTATTGATTACTCTTTATTTGGCTATGAAGAGCATAATGGTGACTTACGTACAGGACAAATAACAAATCCGCCTTTGCCAGAGTCATTGACACAACCTTGTAAATGTAGTCCAATTATCGATCAATGCCTTGTAGTTGCAAAAAGTCAGAATCACCTTGTATTTCATTGTGTAAATGTATAAATAATGATTGTCTAAATAAAAATGACTAATTTTACTTCCACGTCCAGTGGAAGTATAGTAACGCAAAAAAAATTATTTTGTTTTATTGAAATAGGTTTAAAATGTCATTTTATATTTGAGCGAAAAAAATTCCTGTCTGTCGGTCTGTCTGTAACTTTTTTTGTGCGCACGTTTACTCTGGAACCGTTTATGATATTGACTTAAAATTTGGTACACTTATTATAACGAGGTCTGGAACTAGATTATATTTTGATATAATTCCGTTGAAGGGTTCGGGGGTAAATGGGGTATATAAGGGTAAATAAGCAAAGCAAGCAGGTAAGAGTCCATAAAATTGCAATTTAGGGCATGCACGAAAAGTCAAGGTATTAAAATTTTTTTTGGCATTAGCTACCCCCTCCACTACCACCCTCAATACCACCCCCATACTATTATGAAAGGGAATAAAAATATTTAAAATATGATTCAGTATGTATACAAGAACGGAACGTCTCAAAAAAATTTTTTGGCGTTAGCTACCTCCTCTACCACCCCCATTGTCACTCCCACCCTATTATTAAAGAGGAGTAAAAAATTTAATTGGGATTTAGTGTGTGCACGACAACCAGGGGCCTCTAAAATTTATTTTGGCATTAGTTGCCCCCTCTATCACCCCCATTGCCACTTCCACCCTATTGTTTAAAGGAATATAAAATTAAATTGGGATTTAGTGCGTATACGAGAACCAAGGGCTTCTAATTTTTTTTTAAATTAGCCACCCCCTCTTCCACCCCCACTCTATTATTAAAGGAAATAAAATATTACACTGGGATATAGTGTGTATAAGACTTGAATACTAAATCTGGATGTGGAAGTAGTGATTCCTTGGGCAGCGGTTTTTTATCTTGTTTTCATATATTTCTATTTGAAAAGCTGTTACCTGTTATATATTTTTTTATTAATAGCACGTTTTTTTAATTTTTAATTTTTGATTTTTATTTCGTTTAACAACCTATCATCACTTTCATCATACGAGAAAACTATAAATTATGACTAAAATAATCATTAAAATGACTCCGTAGCATGTACTCCATCGAACTCCTTTATAGCTAAGAGGAGGGGAGGGACAAACAAAAATTGAATAAAAAAATGAACTGGCAAGTACGGGTATTAATCTTTGAGCTATTTTCAGTTAATGTTCATTGATAAAATGTGATCCTCACATTTTGCACATTCACTTTCTTCTAGAGGGCGAGCGTAGGTGCGTCTTTACTATGTACATACTTTGATATGCGATGTAAAGCAACGTCAGGCGCAGTTAGTAGTTGGATGGATTTCCAACGAAGACCGCGTCCTCGCCTCACACATCTTCCAGCGGCTTGTATATCAGTGTATGCGCGGAAGCTATACAACCTTAGGCGAGGGTTGTATAGGGGATATACCATCCTTCGGAGGGGACGTAAAGCCGTCTGTCCCTTGTCTATTAAATGTTAGGCAAGTAAAAGATCCCTACTCTTCTTAAGGGAAGAGGTTCGGCAAAATTCCTGGTTGGGGGTAGCTCGTCTACAGGCGTCGGTGATAGGCCTCAGTAGCGGAAATAGGCCGACGTTAAATAAATGAATTAAAAAAAAAAAAAAATTTTCTTCTAGCTCCCGGTCTAATACATGACAAAGTAAAAATATAAGAAGTAATTTACGTTGAATAAGAAAATTATCAGTGTTAATGTACACGCACATACTTTTTGTTTATAAAATGTACACGTATACTAAACTTAATTAATAAAGTGTTATTTATATAGATCTAGAAAAACATATACAGGTCCGGATTACAGCAAAAATTACTTTTGTTTAGAAAAGTACATTGTTACATAATATATGTTAAACAATTGCAATAAATTATACATATTTATCAAATTGACAACTTATTTACTTGTTTGAAACATTAAAGAAAATATAACTAAGGATGAAATGCCTTATTTATATATGAAAGATAAAATTAAGGGATTAATTTTTTTTATAATTAGTTCAATGTGTAAATTATTGCAGCATCATGGATTATACTCATGAAATTCAGGTTTAAAAATAATTCATTATATTTAATAAGAAGACAATGAATCCACAAATGCTTTGTTTATAAATATTGTACTTAAGTAGTATACCTACCTATTATCTTTCGAGTGTCAGCATAATATCTCACTCATTAGGATTATTGGTGTACACATACCTACCTATTTCATTGCAATATGATTCACATATAACGGTTGACTCGCTGTCACTTGTCTGAATGGTTGTTTTACAAACTAATTGTCTACTGACTATTGATAAATTAACTGATTATCTTTAAAAATTAGTTTCTTATAACATTAAGGAATCGTTAGGAATTTTGGATACAAAAAAAAATAATACTGCTTAAACTGTCCAAAGAGTAGTCACTATGTTATAAGCGTGCAGGTAATTAATTGCTGTAACAGTATAAATAATATATACAATGTATTCTATTTTAAAAAATTGTGATATGATAGTACAATATTGTAAATTTTGAATGGCAGCACAGAACACCTTGTATAATTTGGTTCAACTATGGAAGGCCTGGAAGTTAGTATATAGCCTTTACTAACATTCAAAGTGAAACGATGCGATGGTCATTTTATTTTTGATAGCTGCAAATATTTTTCTTTTCGCAACATGTTGACTAACAGGGCTGTATTATTAAATTCATCTGAGGTATTCAGAGCCGCCCAAGATAAAGGATCAAGAAAAACAGCTAAAAACACTTTTTCTGAACTACTGTAACATTTGAATAATCAAATTTACCATTTATTCAAATTTCCCCATATTTCCTTATGCTTAACACGCCCTGTATAACACATGGATGGATTTTTGTAGCTGAAATTTACTGAAGATTGCAACTATTTGTTAAATATAGTGTATAACAATTTCGTACTGTTATTGTTAATACCATACTTTAATAAGTCTTGTATATTAATCATAGTTTAGTTATATTTTATTTTATTTTATCATTTTTTGTACAGTCCCCAGCTTCCAGGCGGCTTCATCCTAAAACATAACTTTATTTAACTACAGTTAACACTTAATGATTAATGTGAAACTATACAGGTATATAATATGTCAATTCATACTTTCTATTATTCATAATATTTAGGTTTAAATGTTAAATAATTACTTACCTTTATGATTTATAAGTTATCCAATAATCGAAACAAATCAGTTTGTCAAAGTAACATTTATTATAGCAGACTTTATTAACAACTTAATGAAAAGCACTGACCTCTACTGGTATAGAAACTAATAGCTTAGTGTTTACAGAGTCGTTTATTTGTATAGTGGTGGTTCTTACATAATTCGATACCAGGTGGCGCTACCTTTTACAGAATGCATTTTTAAAGTCACAATTGGTATAAACACTAGCTATTAAAATTAGGTTTCTTTACTTTTGCGAATTTACCAAAATGGTGCTATTTCAACTTAGTTTAGATTTAGATTTATAAAGTTCTTTTCTGGTACGAAATTAGTTTTCTTTATTCAAATAGAACTAAAGAACAATCATTTTCAATTCGACTTTTGAGATTGGCAGACCACTTTTGAACTCACGAAATATAGTAATTCTTCAAGATTACGCCTTTGGATCGTAAATTTAATAGTGTGCTTACATCAGAAAGAGGTAAATCTTTTATTAATTAAAATTTTAGTAACTATTATTTCAACATATATTTTTTATCATTTTTTTTTAAAGTATTATATCTGTAATTTTTTTATATAGTTTCACGTTTATCAATGAGTGTAGCTAATCTATTTTTTTTTCTCCCTTATGGCTTCAGTTCATACCAGTTTAAATAATATCAAGAGTAATTTAAATAATATCAAGATTAAATAATATCCAGATTAATTTAAATGTCAAGATTAATTTAAACTTAAAAGGATTCACTTTAAATATCAAGATTAATTTAAATAGTATCAAGATTAATTTAAACATAAAAATTAATTTAAATAAATTTAATTTAGAATTTATTTTAAATTTGAGATTTAATCCGAATTGAAAATCAGAATTTACCTTCGTGATTCATCCTGTCTTATATAACTATAAGAATACCTTGAGGCTTGATCATCATAATTGTGATTATGATTTATGTATTTTTGGAGCACGTATTGATAGAGTACGTAATTACCTAAATTCCCCAGTGGAATTGTTCAAATTTTATGAAAATAAAGTACGACAAAATATTTATGCTTTGCTAAGAACTACTGGTTATATATGAACTGATCCCATCACCACTAGATGTAGAACAAAGGACCAAGACTGCTGAAAGCTGGAACTGCTAGGGAACTCCTCGCCAGAATCAACCAACTCCTGATTTGCGACTTGGTAATACCTATTTCATTGTTAAATTAATTTCAACGACTTGAATTTATTATATTAAAATACATTTTCTTTGTACATACGTTTTATAGCAATCATCAATTTTCTCTTTTAATATACAATTATTTTAAACTATTCTCGTTTTAATTGAACATTTCAGATAACTCAAATTTGTCTATAGAAATTTGTTTTTGAAAATTTAAAGAGCAGCACTGAATATAGTATAGATGGCGCCCTCTAAATATCACTAATAATTTACCTTAAATTGTTCTCTTTATATTGACACAAATTAGACTGATTAACACAGAAAATTTTCCATAAAATAAAAAAATTGATTTTTCCCTGATCACGGCCCATTTAAGCTCCCGTACTATACCAGCTAGCCGTTCGCAAATATGGTGTGCTTTTGTTCTGTTTTGAGCATTCTTTTGGTCAGAACAGAGGAAAAGTGCAACACTACCATGCAATTTGACGTTCAGTAACCAATTCAGTAACACACGTAATGGAACATAACCATACAACTACTCTAAAATCAACTTATTATATAATATAGATGATTAGAGATAAATAACAGTCTGCTGTATAGGATTTAAATACCAAGCACAATTCCTACCCGAACAACTAAAGAAATACATTGGGAAGCCACCAGATTAGTAGACAGCTTGTATCAGATGCAGAGGTATATACCACCAAATTCAAAAAGTATTTATTAATGATAAATGATACAACAGTTGCCTCACCAGGACCTGTCCCGGAACCGATCGTGCAATCACAGCGTTAACGCGGTGACGGCTTGCAGGATCGAGCGGAACATGGTCGGCGAAAACAACAATACACCAAAACTAAACCTAGATTCATTTTTACAAAATGTAAAATAAAAATGGGTAATAAAATTAACAAAAATTCTTGCGCATAAAAAACACTATTAAAGTTGGTAACTGGACGCAGGCACCACAACTCGAGCAAGGTGTCTTCCGCGAGATACTCCCATGCAGGGCTGGCCTAAACTTTGATTTTAAAAATTTTGATTTCGAAAAGGTTTCAATTTTTTAAAAGGTTAATGGTGTGAAGTGAATTTAGAAACAAAAATGTACAAAAAGAAACGAAGAAAAAACAAACTCGACAAAAATACACAAACAGAAAGAAATATGGGAACAGGAAAGATTTAAAGATGATCAAAAGATATAAAATACTAGCGTAAGGTGGATAGGATTAGAGAAAGGTATAGTTGTTGAAACTTGGCCATAGTGGTTGCCGGAAAATCGGTAACGTCTGGTACGGTAAGGGATGTTTATTCCGAGATGGGGCATTATGCTGTCTAATTTGCGTTATGTGTCTTGTTAGCGGATTACCGCCCAATTTGAACGAGTAGAAGTTTTCAGAGATATGCTAGACGTAGTCTGCTATCGGGGTTATATCGTTGCAGCGTGCGTATAGGTCTCTGAGGCAGGTGTACCTACCTGAATTTGATATGAGGCGCATGAATTTGTGCTCAAACACTTTTAGCTTTTTTATTGCCGTGGTCGGTATGCTGCACCACACCGGCGCCGCGTATGTGATGGACGGGCCTGATCACCATCGTGTACAACAGTTTTTTATTTTGTTTGTTAAATCTGCTACCCTTGACCATGAGGGGATACAGACTCCTGGACAGGGAGAAGATCGTACGTACTTTTGGTTGGAATTTTATTTCCCTTGATCGACATTGGAGTGATAATTTTATTTCCAGTGTAAAACATATATAAAAACCAGCTATGCTACTTTAACGTAAAAGAGTAATCCAGATTTTTATTCACCCTCAGTACCTGTTATCTGAAAATCTTAGCTTTGCAAAAATGACGTAGGTCTGGAGCCTCTGGGATCTTACTCTATAAAGAAATATTCGTATTAGGTATTTTAGTTGCTAATAGAGTCGAAATACATCTCTTGCAAATGTAGTAAAAAAAAATTGTAAAGAGTTGACACGCGTGAGAATCGGGCAACACAACCACTACACCACGGACGACTTTTAATGAACTCACATACTTTTTGCCATGTGAAGGTAAGACTACGATTATTTATTTATCTACAATACCTATTATCTGTAAAAGGGCCCCGATTTCAAGCTAGCAAGTACGCAACACGTTTTTACCAACATGTTACACATTTATTGTGAAAATCTTAGCTTTGCTAAAATGACGTAGGTCTAGCGGCTCTGCGATTTTACTCTACTAGTTCTGACGTTTTGATTATTATCGCGTGTAGTTGTCCATTTAATTCGGTCTATCTAAGTTGTAAAAACTTATGTATTTTAATAGAAAAATCAGAAAAATACACGAGGATGCACATTTTTCAGGCGAGTATTGCTGTTATCCTGGTATTAACTTTGGATGTTACTGAACACCGAAATAACCACAACGGTATAATTTAGATATGTGAATATTTTTATTTTATTGAAATATCTGCTTGATTATTTATAACGTGATATAACTTAGTGATACTTAATTGAAAAGAGTATAAGTGAACTAGAATCCGATAGATTTCTATTGGTTTAGATGGCCAGCTGCTGACTGCACGCGAAACTTTTATGTAATTCTCTAATTCTCCACTGCTGCGCCGGCGCTATCCGGTAGACAAATCTGTTGCATTTCTTCTGAAAAGCCTCTACATACCTACACGACAGTAATAGCATTTTCAATACTAAAAGGAAGAAGATAATACCTATAGTCCATTTAACGAGGTTCCAAAAGGGCCAAAACATCAAAAGTTTGTAGGATGTTTTGCAATACATTGCCCCACACCAATTTCCGGCATTTCGGTGTTGGGGTTGCAAGGGTTCCTCGGGTGGGGTTTTTTTGGGGAATAATAATAAATTCAGTTAATTTACGCTGGACCTCCGGGATTGAGCCTACCCCCGCCCGTAACAAAAATATCCCTAAAAATAAAAAAATACGAACTAGTCAAGATTTTTTATGGGTTCTCGACTACTCCCAACGTATAGAAACCACCCCCTCTCCCATGCTGTCGGCCTAGGTATACGGACATGACTTTTGTTTAGGGTGAGTCAGACAGAAATACTTGCCAATAGAATTTATCACCAACGTTATCCTAAAAGAAGGATTTCTGATGTTAGCAGCTTCCAAAACCTTCTCCATAGATTTCTGGAAACTGGAAATATCGAATATAAAAAAAGTGAAAGAATAAAACATGTTGTGAATGAAGAAAATGAGTTTTCTGTGGTGCTGGCAACGGTTGGGAATTCCCATGTCAGTTAAAGAGAAGTGAGCTCATTAGTAGTAATAAGTAAACGGTCTGTGGGTCGAATCTTAAAAACAAATAAGTTGCATGCATATCATATTCAAATGCACCAGGAATTATCTGATGACGATTTTCAAAAGCGCCTGCAATATTGTAATTGCGCCAGAGGTGAAATGCAACATGATGTCAACTTCTTCAATACTGTTTTATTCAGTGATGAGGCTACTTTTCATAAAAATGGATTTGTTAATAGGCACAATTTCCATTGCTATGCTTCAGAAAATCCTCACTTTTTTATGCAAGTTGATAACCAACACGGAGGAATTATTGGAGAACATGTAATAGGGCCACATTTCGTTGATGGTACAGTGACTGGAGCTATTTATCTTCATTTTTTGGAAAACTATCTGCCACAATTATTGGTAAATCTCCCTGAAAGAATTCGAAATAGGATGTGGTTTTAGCAAGATGGTGCTCCACCACATTATTTAAATGCGGTTAGAGACCACCTAAATAATATCTACCCTAATCAATGGATTGGAATAAATGGACCCACTAAATGGCATACTAGATCCTCAGATCTTACAAGAATGGATTTATGTTTATGGGGATACGTGAAGGAAATTGTTTATAGAGACACACCAACAACGGTACAGAATATGAAGGAACGAATAATAACTGCCTTTACATCTATCACACCGACAGTTTTAGGAACTGTGGTTTAGTAATATTTAGTTTCCCTGCTATATTTCCACAAAAACCCCCATCCGTCGAACCCCTCTGCAAGCCTAGAGCAGATAGCATAGAAGAGGGGGTGGTTTCTATATGATAGGGGTAGTTGCGGGTACCGTGGGTGCGTCTTTACTATGTACATACTTCGATATGCGATGTAAAGCAACGTAAGGCGCGGTTAGTAGTTGGATGGGTGACCGATCCAACGAAGACCGCGTCCTCGCCTCACACGTCGTCCAGCAGCTTGTATATCAGTGTATGCGCGGAAGCTATACAACCTTAGGCGAGGGTTGTATAGGGGATATACCATTCCTGGTTGGGGGTAGACAGGCGTCGGTGTTAGGCCTCAGTAGCGGAAATAGGCCGACGTTAAATAAAAGAAATAAAAAAATCGTGATCTACGTATTTATTTTTTTTGAGGATATTGCTATTATGGGCGGGAATAGGCTCAAGCCCCCGGAGTCGCTCCGGGATATTCTAGCCTAATTTAACTGAATTTATTATTTCCCCAAAAAAAACCCGATCCGATGAGCCCTCGCAAGCCCAAGACCTAGAAGAGAAAAATTGGGGTGTTTCTTTCTTGATAGTGGTAGTACGCAAGGATTTCAGAATTGGAAACCACCACACCATCGTTTTACTCACCCTCTAAAACGCGGGGGTGCAAATGCATTGCAAAAGATTCTACAAAGTTTTGTTGTCCGGGGGTTTAATGGACTACTAAGTAAATGAAGTAGAACAGAAAGGATGGCTGAGAGAAAAACTCCCATTTGAAGCTGCCGACAAACAATTTCTTTTTTGTTCGAAATGTTAGAAGATGATAGTGGTTTAAATATGCATTATGTAAAAGACAACAGCTGGATTTTAAAAATTGAAGTACAATAAAGGCATATAAATAAAAAGATATATAGCTGTTTTCTCGAATATGTACTTGATCAAAATGATCACTAGATACTTTTGCAAATGTGCCAATAATCCTGCAAATAATCTACTGCTAGAATAAAGAAAAAACTTATTTTTGATAGTATATTGATACATATATCATCTTATAAAGATTAATAAATACAAAAGTTATTTACTAATTTATTTGTAAACATTTTTATAATTTGGTATTTTACGAAAACCTATTCGAAATAATCTTCAAGTACTATATTATTTTTCACTTTAATATAGAACCTGTTTTTTTATTTCAATTCTATGTCGTAATGTAACGCACTAATATATGTTTTTATTTAGTAGGCTATCTTTTATAGCATCTAGTGGTACTATTAAAAGAGCAATGCAGTATCGCTACC
Organism: Leptura quadrifasciata; assembly: GCA_963675555.1. NCBI lineage: Eukaryota > Metazoa > Arthropoda > Insecta > Coleoptera > Cerambycidae > Leptura > Leptura quadrifasciata. The sequence continues at coordinate 11,443,142 of OY776676.1, forward strand.
GCGTTAGACATCAATAGTTATATTTTTGACCGTATACAGAGTTTTTTAAATTCACGTCCACATATCTATAACGACTTGGAATAAAACTAGTTTTATTTATCTATAACTAATGTTTTTCGAATATAATTATTATAGTAAAGACTAATAATCATGCTAAGAGAAAAAATAAGATTTATAGACATTTTAAACTATAATTAGCGAGATTCTATGTATTTATTAAACAAAGGAGTTGGAGCATATGTCGTGTCTTCATTTTCTGTGATCATAACGTAGTAGTCCTGAATTATGATAGCGTGCATGAGTTAAATACAGACCAATTTTTATGGCACGGTTTCCTCTGCGTATTACAATCGAAAAAAAAACAGGTAACGCGAAGTGAACGTATTGCTGTCGTCAAAGTCTACAGAAAAAAGTAACATTATATACAATAAACAAATAAAGATAGAGATGCTATGCATTTAAATTGATACATATGCTTATAACTCTCTATCCAGGTATTGGGCGGTATTCCTTGAATTTCATCGGCAAACCGATTTTGGACTGGATAATAAAACTTTTTGGTTCAAATTCTACAGGAACAGGAGTATCTGGTGTTCTTTCAACTTCAAATTCGGATAAGATGTGAACCAATCCAGCCCTTGTCCCCAGCATACCAAACCGTTCACCTGAAACATAATCAGAGAAAGTTATATTTCGTAAAAGATGGAAACTGCTTGATGAATGACAGAAAAAAATATGTTAAGCAATGAAAATTTAATCAGATTAATTTCCCTCATAAGCCAGTCGTCGGGGAGTTGACAATGCGCTAATACCGTTTTCAGTCGGATAAAAATTTTACTGTTGGAACCAGTTCATTAAGGCCTCTTTTAGACATACTATTTTTCCTCCTACCCCGGCCCCCGGAACATTTTGGGTCAATATCGTTTAAAAATATTTTTTTTGCAATCTCGGTTCTGAATGGTCCCACGAAAAAAAGATGGTTATCAAAGTTAAATATAAGTAAGTTCTCTATCGAAATGGTTCAGATACATTTTTACGTAGTATTAATATTCTTGGAGTTATAGACGGGGGAAGTCAAGTACTGTATCGCGTTCACTCTGTATATCGACATTCTCCTATACACTTCCAAGCTTTCTACCTCCTATGTGTGAATGAATGCCACTGCAGGTTTCATTGTTGATCATGCTGCCGAGGATGCTCTCAGCGATATATATATATATATATATATATATATATATCACCTCATTACGATTCGGTAATTATAGTTTATAAGACATTAACCTTTTAATCCTTATGACAGGATTATCCGCACGTTGTTCAAACATGTATTTTTTCAAGCCAAGCAATACTCCAGTAGAATTGCGGGGGGTGGGGGGTGGTGGTGTTGTTTGTATTATCAGTTACCGGAACAAAATATATTTTAAACCAAGTCTTTTTGGTCCCTGATTACGACCCAACAGTTTCGCTCGGTGGAAAACACCCCCTTTGGGGGCAAAAAACACCCCTTTCATTAGTCATTAGTCTTCTTCTATATTTCTGTAAATATAGAAGAAGACTAATGACCTTCAGTGTACAAATTATCATAAACTATAAATAAAAAAGTATTATTTTTGTAATATGAAAATGATTTTTGCATATTGAAAAATAAATTAAACAAGCTTCTATTATAATTTTGAATAAAAATAGTTACCAAAAAATCGTATTCCATTTATTTAATTTATATACATATTTATCCATATATTATTTATTTTACAGGACAATGTTTTAAAAAAGTAATTTTTGTGCAGACATTTTGTTTCTTTAATATAAGGGTCGTGTCGACTCTTCCTTGAGTGGAAATTTGATATAAAAGTTTACAATTTATACCGTCTCATCTATAATCATAATATAATACTATACATAACGTTCTAAAATTATTTTTCCAGTTTATTCTTATTCAAGGGTAGTTTACACCCCTAGTCGGATTGGAATGGAGTTACAAAGTTGGAAAACAAAATCATAATTAATTTTTTTTTATCGTATTATCGTTATTTTTTTTTTGGGATAGTTTCAATCCCCTCCAATTAACCTTAATATTATTATTTTTTTATTATAACAACACCTAATAAGTTTTTCAATTACAAATACAAAAAAACATTTTTTTTGGATAATTTCATATTTTTGTTCTGAGAATACCGCGAAACAACTCCCTTGTAAGGTGTGTTTTTGCCCATTTAAGGGTGTTTGACCCATTTTATGAATATGGGACCCCGAAATTCGTGATCAGCGACACAAAAAACATATAGAGTATCAGAGAAAATGCATTTTAGATAATTTAAAAGTTACACTCAGAATATTGCATTGCGTAACCCCCCCCCCCCCCCCTCCGATCTTTAAAAGAATCTATATCTCTATTAAGCGAGATGGGTAAGTAATGACAATTATTGCAAATTGTTAACCTACTAACGAACTGTGGTAATAAATAGTAAAACGTACTCAAACCGTTGTGTAAGAATTCAGCAAATATATTACGTCTTGTAGGATATACTATATAACAGGTTAATGAGAAAGGTAAAAAAATAACCATATGTACTTACATAGTAAAAAAGAATATAAAAATTGAAATATAGGTATATGAATTTAAATAAATGTTTTGTAGAATTGAAATCGACAATTGTTTCCTGAGGTGGTGTAATAGAACAGAGATACATAATAGTGTGAAAAAAAAATTACTGAGTTCCTAAGATATAAAAATATGTACATAAAACCATGTGAAATGATTTAGCAGTTGTACAAGGAAAATTCTGATAGTAGAAAACAGTTTTACTTACAAAAACTGAATCAAAATGCTATACAGAACGTGCTAAATATAAATAAAATATTAGTTACTATATAAAATTGTTAAATGGACATAGGCCATGTAACAAATTGACAAATGACATTGGCTACCAATCTTTCATAATTTGTAACATATAATTCAATGCAGGTCGCGGTATTTGCCCGCTGAGTAGTTGTTTCCTGAAAATCATATATTACAACAGTGGGCTACGTCCACCTAGGGCTAAAAGATCGCCGTTCTCGGTACTTGCAGTATCGCAAGTCGCTATACACCATGGAGACATCTATGGTGTATAGTAGCAATTGACCCCATAAGAGGATTCACTTACTTCTTACCACTAACACGTGGAAACTTTTAAGGAGCCCAATTCTCACCCTGATGTTATAGATACAGCAGGCCAAAAAGTTATCTTAGCCCTTTACAGAGCAGATCCCGAATAGGATTTTTTGAATGAATTCAAGTACAAATGCTTCATTAAATTAGTAGCAAAAAGTACATGTAACCTTGCATCGTTACCTCCAACTGAATCTGTTGCACCCCAACACTATTTTAGAAAAAACTGTCAAATTCCTCAGTAGTACGGCAATACCAAAAGTACTTAAGATTGGCGTTGGATGAAAAAAAAAAGGTCTCTTTTCTATTACTATCGAAAACGAAGCTGCTCCACAAGAACTCCTGAAAACGATAAGCTGCAAGTATGCAAAAGGCTGCAAATCTGCATGTACTTGTAGAAAAGCTGGACTAAGGTGTTCCGTTATTTATTTTGTATGTCAAGGACAAACGTGTACAAATATCGAAATATACATGGACGACTTAGATCAAGCCGAAGAAACTGAAGATAAGGTATTAGCTTCTTTGGGACCGGATAAATACGAGGAGACTGGACTTGACGAAGACGATGCCTTCAACCTTCAACTTCAAAAAAATTCAAACTGATGTAATGTATCGGCAGTAGAGAAAAAAATAATTATAAGAAAGTTAACTAAATAAACAAAAAGTGGATATCACTTTAAAAAAACGCGTCAAATGTTCTACCGCAAGGTGGTGTGGAAACGAGGGCATAATAGTAGTAACTACCGATAGTTGTAGATATTTGTAATTTCAAAACTAAGCCTTAAAAACTTTAAGACTCTTTGATAATGGTCGCAAGGCCGAAACATATGTCAGAGAAATCTGAACAAAACTAATAAAACAATAAACCAAGTGCGTATTGTAACAATTCTTTTGAATATTTCTAATTATTCTGATAATAAATGTATATTTTTTGGTGTACCAACGAATTTTATTAATGTATACAAAGTCGTTTATTAATGACCCCAATTAATGAATGATTTTACTGTTAATAGACGATTTTAGTATAAACATAAAATCAAACATCCATATCAAGACACCATGTCATTTGTCACTGGCAAGCTTATAGTTTTTGAAATCTGTGTGATAAAATTTGAATAAATGTATATGATACTAATTAATAAATAATTAAACTGTAATTGGTTTAATAAAATGAAAATTCAAAATCAATGAACGATTTCACTGTTCATAACGATTTTAGTATAAACACCTAAACATACATAAAATTAAATATCCAAATGAAGATTCCATGTCGTCAATATTTGTCACTGTCAAATTAATGAATAATTTCTATTTGACTAAAAACTTAAAATCAGATTTTCTCCATTTTATCTAAAATACAATCGACGGAATTTTTTTTTAATTAGCTCGTACGTCGTATATTAAAATGCAATTGATTAATAATCTCGACAATTAAAATATCTCGATTATTAATCTCCGATTTTAATACACTTGTTCAATGAGTAACTATTTCATCATCATTATAGAAACATTTTATCTCTGAACACAAATATACTCGTTCATAAAAGTCATCAAACTTAGTAAATGCAAGAATTACGAAATTACATTTGACTTGGCCCAACTGTTGCTTCCAAATTATATAGTATAGGGAGAAAATGTATAGGACATATGGTAGTAAATACTGCTCTTTCAATTTCGTAATAAGTTTCTTTACCGTATAGTCCGGCAACCCGCGGCTTTTTGTGCGAGATAATGAGCACGCACGTCATATAGTGAGATTAGCTGTTAAGCTATTGAGCCACGGTGATTTCATCAACGGTGATAGCTAATTGATCTCCTGTAAACTAACGGAAGCAGCTTAGTTTTTCCTGCAGTACCCAACCGATAGATTCCCAAGAGATATTTGGAAATTTGGCCTTATGTACATTCCTCCATATGGTTGCAAATGTGTATTGCATACAACATCTGCTGCGTCAGCTCGTTCTGACAAGGTGGGAGAACGGACCGATGAAAGTTTTTCATTTTCGTTTGCAAAAAGTTACTGTTATCATTAATCAGATAAATTGTATTGAAAGCTGTCGATCCTGCCACGTTAATTTCGTTTATGTTATTAAAACCGCAAATTTTACAAATAAACGATTCGTTTATATCAATAAATTGTGTGTTGCTGTTGGAAGCGGCATTTGCTTGACGCTTCCATTCTTCTATGCCTTGATGGGCTGTGATAGTAACCTAGCCTTCTCCCGAAAGGGTAAAAGAGGCCTTTAGAGATTTTAAGGAAAAATCCCGAAATTTTAGAAAGTTTCGCTAATATCACAATCACACGCATACACTCAACATTGTAGAAGAATATGTAAAATATATGGTTTTAATAACATAAACAACTAAATTCAAACTAAATATTTCGTCTTGTAAACGTTCAGACGTCATCCTTAAAGCTCTAATCCCCGAAACTATTAATTCTATAGAAACAAAAACAAAATTCAGTTCATATTCTGTTTATGAAATTTCTGATTGGTTCTAGCGTTACAGAAGTCAGGGTTTATTTGATTCTGATTCGGCCACATTCACATCAAATGCTTTGCGCTTAAATGTGTTCTGAAAATGTTGTACTTTCTGTAAGTGTACAGCAGGAAAAGATTTACCTATGCAAATTCTTGGACCCTCGCCGAATGGTATATAGTACAAGCCATCGGTGTTATGGAAATTTTCTTCAGAAAAGCGTTCTGGCTTGTATTTTTGGGGCTCAGGAAAATATTCTTCATCGTAATGCAGTCCTAACATCGGTATGTAGACTGGCATGCCTTTTTCAATCACGAAATCTGTTCCACTAATTGTATAATCTTCGCTACATGTTCTATCCAAAAATGGTAAAACCGGATACTTCCTGAGTGTTTCTAAAAAATTACCATAAGTAACATAAACGTTCATTGAGGAAAGTAATACTTTCACACAGTTATATGTTAATCAATATACAATACAATACAATACAATACAATACAATACAATACAATACAATACAATACGTTTATTGAAAAAAAGCAGTACAGGTACATACATTTTTCCAAAAGGAAGTGTATCAACAATGTTGCTTTACAACACTTCCTGAGTACAGAAATATTTATACATGTAAAAAATATTTAATTTAGAACAATTGTACATTAAAGTTTTCTAATCTTGATAGGATAATGTCTTCCTTTAACTTACATTTTACAGTTGCGACTGATATGCTGTGATATTGAGCTGGCAGGTTATTAATAATATATGCTACTATGAATGAAAAGGAAGACCGAAAAGATACATTTTTGTGGGCGGGAATACAAACTTTATTTTCAACATGTCTTAGATCCCTATGGTGGATTTCAGAACGCCTATGTATTTTATTAAATAGATAATTTGGTTTTTCTGTTTTGAAAATGTTTAATACGAATCCCACAATGTGTATAAATCTCCTTTCACACATATTTAATAAGTTGAAAGCACGTAAATGTGGAGTTATATGACCAAATTGAGGCACAGTTGTAAAATATCGTACACAGCAATTTTGAATTTTTTGCAAACGGAATTTGTCTTCCTGTGAGAGACAGGGACCGTACACAGTATCTGCGTATATTAAGTGCGATAGAACCATAGTTTCAGAAAGCAATATTTTAGTATTTGATATTTTTGAATGAGTATAATTATTTTAAACAATAAAAAGCTTTTTTACAAATAGTATTTACGTGATTAGAGAAATTTAATAAAGGATCAAAATTAACACCCAGATTTTTAACGTTGTTGGTTGATGCAATGATCTCATTATTTACTTGAATATTCAGTTCTCTAAGATTCAATAGCTGCTGAGATGTTCCAAAAACAATATTTTGGCTTTTGTTAGCATTTAGCATAAGAGTATTTTGGATTGTCCAATCGTATATAAGACGTAAATCATTATTTATGCAAAATTCAGCCATTTGAGCTTCTGTAGAGGAGAAACTATGCATTAGCTGAACATCATCCGCGTACATGTATAATTTTGAATTAAGTGGGAGCCTTGCTACATCCTCAATAAAAATATTAAAAAGAAGTGGCCCAAGGATAGATCCCTGTGGAACACCAGATTTAACTGATCTATAATGTGATGTTAGTATCGAGTTTCCTGTATTAACGCTCGTAAACTGTTGTCTGCCGTGGAGATAATTTTGTAACCAGGAGAAAGTACTTCCAGATACGCCATAATAGCTTAGTTTTGCAATCAAGCAATTAATATCTAGAAAGTCAAAAGCCTTTGTCATATCAAGTAATGTCAGGGAGGTGACTTGGGTGGTATCAATGGCTCGCAAGATATCGCCAATTATATTACTTAGTAAAGTAGAAGTACTAAAAACTTTTCGGAATCCAGACTGGTTAGAAGGAATTATTGAGTGTTGATAAACATATTCAGATAGTTGTTCATATATAGCCGATTCCGTAATTTTTAGAGGAACCGAGAGCAGACTAATAGGGCGCAGATCTTTAAGTTGTTCTGGATTTTTTTTTTTTGTATGGGCTTAATACAAGATAGTTTCCATTGAGGAGGTAGAATACCTAATTCGAACGATATATTAATAATATGTGTTAGTGGGGCTGATATCCATGGTAAAGCAAGTTGTAGCATTTTAGCTGATAATCCATCGGGACCTATGGTGTGAGGTTTTTGCTTATTTGTGATCTCTACAATTTTTTGAACAGTAACTGGTTTAAAAATAAATTGAATATCACCCATAAATTTTGTTCCCAGAAATATCTCATTATGTTGTCCATTAGATTCTACATTAGGTATGGAATCCCTAAAGTAATTGTTAATGTTGTTAGCATTACAAAGATCCTCAGGAAGGTTTGGTGGAATGTTATCCTTTACTACTCCTCACGTCTTTAAATTAGTCCACATTTGTTTGGGATTATTCTTAGTATTGTTAATGTGAAAAGAGTAAAAGGCGGTTCTTTCTTGAATTACGGCATTGTTATAGTAGTTGCGAATTTCGCAAAAATATTGTCTATGAGCAGCACTTCTGGTCTTTTTATATCTCAGCCAGGCCTTTTTTTAATTTTTTTTAGGTCATATAGAGTTTCTGTAAACCATGGTTCTCGACGCTTGTTTGCTTTAAAAGTAACTCTTTTTAGAGGGGCATGCTGATTAAAAAGATTTAATAGATTTGCATTAAAGAAGTCAACTTTTTCCTCTAGAGAATTAAGATTGTAAATTATATTCCAATTAATAGCAGAAGCATCCAGATTAAATGAATCTATATTAAAATTTCTGAAGCTACGAAACTCTTTTACTACAGGTTTGCAGTCATGGCCTTCCAATTCAATATCACAAGATGTAACACTGTGGTCTGAGAAACACTTATCTAAAACTTCTACGTTTTTAACATCTAATTCAGAATTAGTTATAATTAAATCTAATAGGGATTCACTTTGACCAGTTATTCTGGTGGAGTCTTTAATCAATTGCTTACAATCAAAAGCCTGAAACAAATTATTTAGATATACAGTGGCAGCATTGTTGTTTAAAATATTAATATTGAAATCACCCATCAGAATAAAACTAAATATATTATTTTCTAGTAGATAACTAATGATATCAATCAGTATACGAACATTGATATAATGAGAAGTTGGAGGCTTATATAAAACTCCTATCGCATATAATTTATTTTCTACTGTGACTTTAACAATTATATATTCAAAATCATAGACCTCCTCCAGTGGTATAGATAACACTGAGCAAGTGAGAGAAGATTGCAGATAAAGAGCTACACCCCCACCTCGTGATGGGCGATCACTTCTTAAAAGCTTATAGTCGGGTATTTCAAACATATCATCCGACATGTCAAGAGAGAGCCAAGTTTCACTAATTCCGACTGCTAAAAATGAGTTTTCTTTCACAAAGGATTTAATGTCATTAAATTTATTTATGACAGATCTAGCATTAACATGACACAGTTTATTTAATTTTGAAGTTGACGTATTCTGCTTTTATGAAGGCTATCTTAACATATTATCTTGTTACTAATTAATTAAATAATGATGATGATGACTTTGTATTAAATCTAATTGAAAGAACAGAAGTCAGTGATTCTTACGCTTTTTTATAAGGAAGTTATAAATTCTATGGATATCACTTTAAATTTAGTCACTAAAGTTTAATTTTGTGTTACTCACCTTTGATACACATATCTAAATATTTCATTTTCTGCAAACCCTCGTAGGTGATACCATCGTGGTCTTTAATGTTGTTAATTATTTCCCTTCTTAATTTGTCTTGTATTTCGGGTTGAAGACACAATTCATATAATGTAAAAGCTATCGTGGAACTAGTTGTTTCAAATCCAGCTGCGAAAAATTGCATTGGTTGCGCAACCACTTTTTCTCCCTCTAAAAATAATGCACGAACAATTCCTTAGCTAGCAAATTAATAAATAATCATAAGCAAAAATAATGCTTCGTCTTTTAGTAACTTCGTCAAATCATTAGAACAAAAAAAAATGTAAATCAAGAAGCAGGTGGACACTCTCCTTGTCACTGTAAAGTAAATTAAAAAAAATATATGCAAATAAATATTGGACATGATTATTTCTTATGATAAAATAGTGTTTATGTATTGATAAAATTAAAAGTAAACATCAACAATTATTAAGATACTTGAGACATGTTTGTTTGTATATCTATTGTTAGACTTTTAAATGCGTCTAATTTTTTAAAAACAATATTCTTTGCAATATGGATTTCATAGTAATAATAATAAATAAACACCACAGAAATTAGACAACCCCCCAGTTCCAGAAGCCAGGGGCTTGTACGGAAGGGGGTTACACATTGAAAAAACGCGGACATACAACCATTTCCTCCCATAGTGCCAGTACCGGAGCTAGGATTCGAACCTGGTGGTGCGATGCCTGTGTGATTAATCGCGATTGCTACCTCGCACCTTTACCCACGCGGCTATCGACCAGACAAAATAATTCAGTTATTGTGATATTTATTTCCTTGGTTTAAGAATTAAGTATTGTTCTCTACCTTCCGATTTATCGGATTGTAGCAAAAAACGAAATCGTGGCAATTTCAGCTTGTATAATAGAAATACCCACCCTTTATCTTTATTGTTATTATTAATAATGATGGCATAGAACAAGAAAATGTACGTATGGTAGCCTTCAATTTCAAAAAATTGTACATTAGGGGGTGATTTTGGGGTAGTTGGGCCATTAACCATTTATAAAGTGTCCACCTAGATATATAATCTTGCTAAAATCAGCTTGTCCCAAATTTGTTTTAGGTCAAACATTAATTCACCGTACTACATGATGCTCGATGTTCTACCATTACCAAATCACTTCAGCTGAGCAAAAAACGTAATTAATCATCGATCGAGTTAGTTTTGCCTGACCTTTTATTTGGGAGATATTTAAAAGGAAAATATTTTCTTATTCATTCCCTTCTGGGGAAAAAAGGCGTTTATCTGTTCGGTCACTGTCAATTTTATTAGTACACACAACAATAATTTTATTTTAGGAGACAATATTTCCATCACCTTACTTACCAAACTGTAATTCATTACACAAGTCTTTATCTTTCCTCATCTGTACTAATATATCGATGAGGTCATTTCCCCTTGCATTCGTCTCTTCTCGTATCCTGATCGTTTTCCAAAATACATCAGCTAGATTTGTAGTAGCCTGTTTATCAAGGAAATCCAAATGAAACAGTCTAACCCAGCTGGGCTTAAAAAAATACGCAGTTTGAACTATAGCATTTCTCAGTCGAAAATCAAACAAAGTCCTGCCCATCCTCCTAAAAAGCGCATCATCTTGCTCAAAGGAATGAGCGTTTATCCCATAAGCGCATTTTGCAATAACATCAGTGGAGTATTTGGCGCAAATTTCTTTGACTTCTTGGTGGCCCAGGTTTTTTCGTATATATTGATTCATGTCTAACCCAATGTTGTTTACGAGAGAGAACATCGCCTTGAGTTTTCCAGATGTGAAAACAGGAGTCATTTTTGATCTCATTTTCTTCCAATCTGGATTTTTTTGAATAAACATCATATTCGATATGACCTTATTGTGTGACGGACAGGCGACTGTTCTATCCGAAAAATTATTAAAATCTTTTACTAACACCTGTTTGATTAACTGGGGAGATCTCAAAACTAGGAACGGTTCGTCATATACGAATATTCCGAAGTACGGTTCCTTTGTAGAATCATAAAAGCTTTTTAGCATTTCTCCTATAGTTGTCTTAAACGTAACAAGCTCCAAACAGTTTCCAACCAGTGGGAGTGGCGGTTTATAAAATACACCTCGTTTTTTCCAGTAGTCATATTTTCTGGTAGAATATTTATATACCAAATATGACGATATAATGAATATCAAAATAATATCTACTAGCCATGATGATGTGATTAGCATCTGAAAACAAATCCGAAAATAATAATACTGATAGTATACATAATAATAATAAGTCACCATCCAACAAAAAATTAAAATTTTTTTTAGTATGGACTTAAATAAGCGCTTAACAGGAGTACACAAATCGAGTAGTTTGATATACAAAGTGTCTCAGGGGGAACTACATAGATCGATGTAGGGAAAAGAACGCCCAGCATAGCCAATCCAAAGAAAATATTTACAATAATACATTACGATAATTTTTCAGGGTTTTCGAAGAAAGCAAAAATATCGAGACGAAAACATATAGCATACTCTATCCCTAAACCCAGCCGATTCAAAGATGTTTGACGTTTTATAAAATATTAGACAAGTGTAATGGTTTGAAAACTTGTTTAAATTAACTGGAACGCCCTGTATATTTTGCATTAGTTATGCAATATTAAATTTCATTCTTCCTCATGGATATAGTATTAGCTTATGATTTTTTGAAATATTTACGATTTTGTGTTAACAATTTCAAAGAGGAATATGTTTTTTGCATTAATTTTGTTACATGTTCTCTAACCCTACAATACTACACTAAATTTTTTTGATATTTTAACAACAGGCGTAGGAACATCATCATTATTAATGTTTTGAAGCCCCGTGTATATAGCCCATATACAAATTTAATTTTTTCTTGTTTATTTACCAAATTCAAGTAATAAGTAATTTAATTTTTACATTTATCTGGCCATTTAATATTGAACGCAGTAAAGTTACCAGAAATGCGTTTTAAAATTACATTCTTTTAAAGCAACATAAACACTACATTTTAACCAAGGAATTTAGTATTTTTTTATAATGTGGGTGATAAATTTCAAGTACTTCGGTTGCTTCCTATAGTGTGAAATCGCCTTTCGCTTTCTATCGTAAGTCATACAAAGGACGGAAATATAAAGAGTCCAGAAATTACGACGCACGTAGGCATTGAACTTTGGGCAACGTAAACATTTCCAAGCGTGTGACCAAAAATCAGAAGCTTTCCGTAGAAACTGTGACATCATTTACAACATGAAAAGAAGACCAGACTGTTCACCTGGGGAAGGGGCAATGGTAATCATACCCGAGCTACATGGCAGAACTTCACTTCGCTGGACTCATTGGATTATTTTGTGGTCATTTTGCCAAGTAATGTCACACAAAATGCCTTCTACGTCTACACCACCTTATCTGACTGTTTAACATGCAATTTGCACAACGCCAACATAATTTGATAAGTATTTTTACTTGATTAATTCTCAGTTAATTATTGAATGCGCATTCTGGTTACGCGCGGGAAAAAGAGTTTAAATTGTCGCATTTGTGGCACTAAAAGAACATTAGATTTTTTTAAATGAAATAAGTTGTTGTACTATTAAGGCTACCGTGTATCTAAGTTTAACATGTAAAATGTCACAGGAATGTCGGATTTTCAAACCATTGTGTGAGCTTTCTCACCGGCGACCTATCTGGTTTTCTATGATTGCTTAGTAACGATCCATCCACTTAATTACCTTGCGTATACAAACTGTACAGGCCATCGGTCAGTACTGGGTTAATTAGCCTGTAAACTATTCCCTAATTGTAAGAGGTTAACTTTTCGTCGAGTACTGAACCGGGACGTCTCGTCTGTTTGAATTACATCTACCCAACCCGTTTTACGTTGTTGGACAATCATACAAAATTTGGTAGACTGCTTGTTTAATTATAATCAAAGGGTATTTCCTCATCATTTTATGATCTTTTACATGAGTATTTAATGCTCATTTCTCAACTTAATTTTCATAATGTACGAACATGACATGATTCTTGTCCTCTGTTTTGCACTCGATTCACATTATAGCTATTACTAGCAACTCTAATCACAAATTGTCATTACCAGGGCTCTAATTACTATTAAAATAACACAACATACTTTTGTATAACTCAGTTCTTGTTATTGCACCAAACCACTCAGCATATCTATAGTATGGTCATTACTATAGCTACGTAAATTTCCCTATTATAATATTTAGTCAATGAGGAAGATGGATGCATTTCAAAACTTTGTGAATTTATTATTTTTCCATAATAACATTATATAAGTTGATAATATAATAAAATAAACTCATAGAAAAATTTCATTTCGTAAATATTCGACATTAAAATTTGAGCTGTTATATAAACGAAACCACATGACTGAAAAGGCTATGATATTGCCTGACGTCATTTTGACGACACTGATTTGCCCTGAGTTTGTAAGTTCACGTTGTTATCCTTAATCTAGTTAATAACTATTGGTTAATATGACGGATAATTATTTCATAAGATGCTTAGCGTATTAATCTATAGCCACAGCATTCCTTTTAGATATTTCAACATTTCTATAATAACAACGTGACGTCACCTGGCACATACGACGTCACTTGGCACGGAGAGAGCATTTCAATGGTTTTATATTCACCCAAAATAAATAATTTTTTTAACCCTCAATTTTAACAAAATAATAAAAGGAAAAGTATTAAGAAGCATATTTTTCTGTCATCTATCTATCTGTGATATAAAAAAAATAACATGCAACTTCCTGAAATATTTGGATTATTTTTGATTTCATGTACGTCTAATTGTCGTATCAATTATTATGAAATAAAAATGGACTTTTTTATGACTCTTTTTCCCATTCAATGGTTGTTTTTTTTCTTTCCTATTTACCTTTCTAGTTATACAAATAATTAACTAAATAAATGGATTCATTTCAAATCAATTAAAATAGAAAACCAACTTCAACTGTAAATGTGCAGTACAATCTGTAGTAATAAAAGTCCACATAAATAACACAAAATTAACTAGATCTCTCAATTAATAGGCAGTGTGTGTAAAGTAATAGGGTGATTAATTTTCTACGGTTCAGTATCAGATAGAAACAAGTAATATTAAACTTTATATAAAAGAACCTGGGTAAATTAAAAGGGTTACTGCGCGCAACGAAATTTGGGCTCTAAACTAATAAAACTAGACGATCACGTAAATGGCCAATTAGTTCATTTATCTTGACATAAAATATTACTGGGTTGAAGTAAATATGTTCTTGATTGCTTCACGATCAAGGATATTTGATATTAATTAATACACCAGGATGGAAAGTATTACATTGGTGCCGTGAAATTACTAATATAATACTTAATCAGAAGTTAACCATTTGCTGTGAATATGGCCAATGCTGGGTTTTTGCTGAGTTTTGTTGGATTTTGACTTTAAATTTTAATATATTAATGTTTAAATTGAAGCACATATGGTTTGCAGTTACTTTAGCTTGAAAATTACTTAGAACAACGAAATCACTTTGATTAATTTAATAATGCAGATCTAGTATTCTGTTTACAAGAGGCGTTGTCCCTCGGGGTCGTATTCTAGGTCCTATATTCTTTTCATTGTTCTACATATTTTTTCCCAAACATTGCTAAACAGAACTAAGATTAATTTTAAATAATTTAATAGATATTTCACAAATCAGTTTAAACGAAGATACAGAATTAAAAATTATTCTAAAGTTTGTATTGAACAAAATCACTTTCAGTTTAAGCATGAATTCTATAGATAATGGCTTACTGATGAGTTGACCAATCTTTCCTATGTTAGGACAGTTTTGTGACGCAACGGAAAAGCGCGCGTTCCTCGCTAAAATCTCAAAAATGAGCGTTCGAATCGCAAAATATTTCAAATAAAAGTTGTAGAGTATTCAATTACGAACAATTTCCTTTTATCGTTTCTAGAGAGAGAGATATGAATTTTTAAACATCTTTATAGCGCGCTATCGGAACATTTGTTTCATGATAAAATCGATAAAAACTCGAAAACGATAGATCGTACGCATATAGTGCATCCAATGAAAGTTAAAGAAAATCTAATTTTGAATAAGTTGGTGCATGTACAAAATCGTTTGATAACGAGTGAATGGAGATAAAAGGGAAAAACATGAAGAATTGTAATCCCATTCTATTGGGATGATTAGGTAATGCCGATTTTGCAGCGTTAACAAAATGTGTTTTAAATACGTTTGCCACATTTGCCGTCCGTAATTATGTTGTTGTTTATTTTAATAGTTATAATCTCATTTTTTCCATTGTCGTCATGCAGAATATTGAAGTTTTTAACCACTTTCCAAGTTGATTTAATTTTGTTGTCTGAATTTACTGTCTTGCTTTTAAAGTAATTTTATTTTGCACGGTAAATAACCTTTTTAAATATATTAGAACAATTATTAATAAACTTTAGTATATTCCCATTATCAGCATGTTTTTTTTTTTAATATGAATAGAAATCTTTTATTTTTACAAGAGATTTTAATACCTTTAGTGACCCATCCTCTATAGACTGGTATACATCGATGTTTTATATTTTTCAGAGGAACAGTTTTTTTCAAATATTTCATTAAAATATAAATAAAATGTATTGAATGCTATATTAGTGTCATATCTGTCTGCCCGTCCATCTATCTCTGTCCGTTTATTAGTCCTTCGTCACGTTAGTCAAGAAGCAAGAGTCCGATTGTGTTGTAATGTGGACTTAATTTAACAGTAGTTACAGGAAGAGCCCTATCGCCTTTGAAAAAAAAAATCAGTAAATTGATAGAAAAAATATGAAACGAAATGTTTTAAGAAAAGTATATACATGCAGAGTGTTGCCTTTAACAAAATTGTACAAAAACAAAAATATTGCATAGTATAATGATAATTATTTCGCCAACCAATCTGGCACCATCAGGACAAGATTGAATTTACAATTGTAGTAATTTTATGTAAAATATAACTTATATATATATAAACTATATATAGCTTGAATTTTAACATATTTCTTTTGGCTTTCATGTGATTCCGATTTACATAATATGGAACATTTGCTATCTCTGTAAAAAGTAAAATTTAAATTTTCAAGTTGAAACCTGTTCGAACAAAAAGTCACCAATAGATAAATACGCAGACAAAGACATAGATAACGTAAACACACCAGATACACAATAGTATGCAGTTTCGGATAAACTTGTTATTTTTGAGCATCCAATAATTGTGAATGCAAATTTTTGCTTATGTTCAATTAAACAAAATAAAAATTTAAGAAATCAATTTACGTTGAAGTGGGAAACTATCAGTGTTAATGTACACGCACATACCTTTTTGATTATAAAATATACACATACACTAAACTCAATTAATGTTAGATGTTATTTATACTGGCCTGGAAAAATATATACAGGTTCGGACTATAGTGAAAATACTGTTGTTTAGAAAAGAAAGCTAGTACATATCTTATATTAAGTATTTGCAACAAATTATACATATTTATCAAACTGACACCTTATTTTCCTGTCTGAAACATTAAAGACATTATACAGAAGATATATAAGATATAACTGAGGATGAAATATCTTGTTTTTATCTTAAAGGTAAAAGTGAGAACTTAATTTTTTTATAATTAGTTCAATGTGTAAATTATTGCAGTACCATGTAATATACCCATGAAATTCAGGTTTGAATATAATACAAAATATTAGATAAGAAGACAATGGATCCACTAATGCTTTGTTTATTATTATTGTACTTCAGTCGTATAATCTTTCGATCGCCAGCATAATATCTCAATCATTAGGTTTATTGTTTATGTACCTATTACATTGTAATATGAATCACATATAAAGGTTGACTCGCTGTCTATTGTCTGAATGATGGTTTTTTAGATTAATGGGCTATTAACTATTAATAAATTAGCTGATGACCTTTAAAAAAAATAGTTCTTATGCTAATATATAATCGACATAAATTTTGGATATTATAATGAACAATACTGTAGAAACTGTCAAAAATGTAGCCACTATGTGGTATAATCGTTCAGGCAATAAATTGCTGAAACAGTATAAATAAAATATATAATGTATTCTATTTTTAGAAAAAATTGAGATATGACAGTACAAAATTATAAATTTATAACATTCTGAAAAGATTGACCAGTTTAATGGATTTTAATAGCAAAAAAATGGGGCAAATATAAACAAAATTTAGTTAGATTTATCTGAAGTGGTTACTATTCTACACATTATTTTCTTTCGCAGTTTTATTTTACACATAATGCTCGCCCTTATTTTCGTATGCCATGAAGTGGTGAGGAGATCGCAAAAACTTTGCGATGCCTGACTGAAACATTAGCTACAGGACAATAGAATTATATATGTTTTAATATTTCTGCCCTCTAGAAGCCCACTTAAACTGTGCTAAGCCCAGTCAGGCTATTTATTTTTCGATTGCAACAGACACTGGACCGCTGGATGGTGCCTGCTTACTATTTTACATGTCGCTATCGTAAAGATACCGAGATGTACCAAATAGTCAAGGGACCCTCGTGCCGTTCGCCACATGCCTACCTTGCACTGACGAGAGCCAACAGCTCGAAACTGCAATCTGCAAGTGGTATGGAGCGACTGGCACGAGAGCTCCATTAAGTAGGATCAGTCTTTCGGCTGGTGTTTATTGCAATCGGAGCAATAGCGTTTTGTTGGTAATATGCGATTATTACAGTTAACGGGCCAGGCTTGTAATTTGTAATTCAGCGCTCGGCGGGGCAGGCGCATAGCCAGGAGAATAGCTGTTGGTTGCAGTCTGGTTACATTCCTTATACATCCTTCCTTATATATTTCCAATTAAAAACTAAATTTTATGGACAGACCTATTCCAGCGAAATAAAAAATAATTGAATTAGTTGACCCCAGACGGTCCTGCCAGTCTGCGTATGTAATCTATAATTGAATTTAATAACCGCTTATTTTAGATGCTAATCTTTGACAATCTGTTTTACACATTGTTTTGTTTTTTAAGAAATTGCATTCATTGTTTTTGCTTTTTTATAGGAACCCAGTATTATCATTATTATCATTAACATCACTGCACATAAAAGTAATGAAAATTATTCGTTTCAGTTGGGCCATTAATTTTTTGCTTTAAAGTTTAATCTGTTTTAATAAATGCAGTATATAAAGTATGTGACATTAGCTACTTTTGCTACACGCAAACCTTAGATCCTTGGACTTTCCCGTGGATAATAATGGTATATTACTGGGAATTAATTCTTACGTTTGATTTCTTTTATAAAGTTATTATAAAGTCAAATTAATTTCTCAAAATAAATAAATAGGCGCCTAGCTCAGCCAGTACATCATTTCTTAAACATTTTGAAAATTCTACCTAAAATTAAGAGAAAAGTGTAAATATACTTTTAATACATAACATAAACAATAAGTTATTTACATTATTAATTTATTTGTAAAATACGCATACGTCATTAAAAAATGCAACTCTTTGGCAGTCGCATTACATAAGAACTATAATACAAGAAACAGTTACCTACTATGACGATATATTAAAACACTTCCCATTGTTTCTATCACTAATTTATTGTAACTTGGATGTTACTGCAATTTCGGTACTTAGCGCACCATGATCAAACGAGTGAATTTATAAATAGTGGGGTCGATTTGGATTTCGAAACGACAGTGCTTTTTTCGAATTTCTTTTATGGATATTATGCAGTCGGGCTCGCGAAAGCGCGTAAATTGAATGCTGACTCGTCGAAATCGGTCCAACGGTTCCCCAAATTTCAAATCGCTAGGTTGATTAGGAGGGAGGGGAAGGGTAAACGGAAATGCAATTAAAACTGCTGTAAAATCGGACGAGCGAAGTGGGAAATGTATTTGTGAGAGAGAAGGAAGACAAGTGGCAGCGCAGGTTCCTCCCCCTGCACGGTTGCTGAATTGGTGCGCTCGTTTTTATAAATGTATCATGCGCGCGTGCAGGTCCTAATGAAGTTAGAGCTTCAGGGTAAAAGAATCTTGAAAGAGAATTGATTGCTCTTGAAAAAGATCCTAGCCCGAAGTCCTTAACCCTTTCGCTTGTCCTTTTACAGGGCAAAAACTTTGCGGGCCATAATGCTCGCTCTATCTTATATGGTCACGCTTATTTTAGTATGCCATAAAGTGGTAAGGAGATCGCAAAAACTTTGCGATGCCTGACTGAAACATTAGCTACAGGACAATAGAATTATATATGTTTTAATATTACTGCCCTCTAGAAGCACACTTAAACTGTGCTAAGCCCAGTCAGGCTATTTATTTTTTCGATTGCAACAGACACTAGACCGATAGATGGCACCTGCTGACTATTTTACATGTCGCTATTGTAAAAATACCGGGATGTACCATATAGTCAAAGGATCCTCGTGCCGGTCGTCACATGCCTACCTTGCACTGACGAGAACCAACAGCTCGAAACTGCAGTCTGCAGGTGGTGTGTGACGGCTGGCAAGAGAGCTCCTTTAAGTAGGATCAGTCTTTCGGCTGGTGTTTGTTGCAATCGAAGCATTAGCGTTTTGATGGTAATATGCAATTATTACACTTAACGCGCCAGACTTGTAACTTGTAATTCAGCGCTCGGCGGGGCACATAGCCCGGAGAGTAGCTGTTGGTTGCAGTCTGGTTACGTTCCTTATGGTAAAATAAGGACTTTATAGAGGAGTTTGCGACTAAAAATATATTGTTTTCATACGCCAATGTTTGTCCTTTAATAAGAAGGCAAAAATATGGTTTTTTAGCGTTTGTATAAAATGCATTTTTCTTGGTTCACAGAAAACTGTGACGTTAAGGTCCCGAGACACGGCGCGAGATGTACTTCATGAACGAGTCAGAATTGACGTTTTGCCCATAGTACAAACATCTTCTTTACAATCATAAAGAAAACATAATTTTTTACCCATTATTAACGAGTAAAAGGTACATTTTTCGGTGCGAGTAGTAAACAGCCATGCAGTAATCGAAGAGCATTTATTTTAATCCAGAAATATCAATACTACGAAAGAAACGATAATAACCAAAGTTGTTGAAAGTAAAATTTTCTACCAGCTTATAATCTGGGGTTCGACAAGCCTCTTTTTTAAAGTGATTACTAATAGGCTGAATTTTCTTGAGTGGTTTCATTTTGACGAGTCTTCCAACTATTCCCTATGCGAAAAATTCTAGGTAGAGGTAGATAAAGTTCTACGCAGCAGCTAAACATCTCGATCGTGGAATTGACTCTTTCTTGGCGTAGGACTAGAAAACCTGCCAGAAAATTTGTAGGACAATTTGACCATTCGATTTAAAAAATATTAATTAAACAATAGTGTAAAAAAAAGCAGGGGACTGTCCTTGTCTTACAAAAGCGATGTAAATATGTAAGAAATACGTAAATATGTGAAAATAACAGGGCCAGAAATTTTATTACTAACGGGCTAATTTTTACTCTATCGTTTAAGTAACATTTTTGAAATCGAATGGTCAACTTGCCCTAAAAATTTTTTGCCAGGTTTTCCAGTCCTATGCCATGCAAGTGTCAGTTCTACGATCAACATATTTAGCGGCTGCGTAGAACTTTATCTACCTCTACCGAGAATTTTCACAGAGGAAAAAGTTGTAAGACTCGTCAAAACGAAGCCACTCACGAAATTTCAGTCCGTAGTTATCGCTTTAAAAAAGGGGCGTCGGTCCCCAGACTATTAGTTAATACCTTTTTCACTCTAAAGTTGAAAATAAGCGAGTTATTTAATAATAACGAAACTAATTCTTCAATTCAAGATGGCAGCTGATGCAAATCAAATCAAATCAAAAACTAATTTATTAAACATTTATATACATGAGCAACATGGTTCAAATACTGGAAAATCTGGATTTGGACTACCCATAACCCTCCCCCAATGACTGAAAAAGACGTATCCGGACGCAATTTCATGGATTTATGACGTAGATATCGACTGGGTTAGTACACACAAAATAAATGAGAATTAAAATTAATCACTAGCTGTAAATGTAATTTAAACAATAACTTTAAAACTTATTCGTTTATGGCTATCTAGCAGCAATCGTGATAAAAATTATTATTGTATGTTATTTACAATTAGCCGTTGTACATGCACTAATGTATATACATAATAATCTTATCTGGTACGTAAATTTACTATAATAATGGATATTTTCCAGAGACCTTTGTCTAATGATAAACTACGACAATTTTTACAATAGACATTTTGCTTATGAAGATAACATTGTAATATAATAATAAAGAGAAACTAAAACAAAGTGCCAAATGTATGTCAAATGCAGTGTGCTCAATTTCTCACCGAATTTAAAAAAAATTCACGATAACCTTTGTTGTACGTATTTGATTTACTCAAACAGAATATCAACAATCTCATTGAAAAGGTTTACGATAACAATTTCGAGTGTAACAGCGTGTAACAACACCAGTGTCACCCTCTTTTTTACTTGCTTTTCTTTAACTCACAATGTAGTTTTCATGTTTGTGTTCAAATTTTGCATCCTTTATTTAACAGGCTTCCTGACACAATCAGTTGATGAAATTTTGCACAGTTACTAAGATCGGATGACAATACAGTATTCCAAATTTACTTTTGCAAATATCCGCACGTAGGGGGCGAAAATTGATTAAATATACTATCCAACTGGCACCTCCGGCAGAATATGAACGGTTTTTCGCCTGATCGGGGACTTTTTTTTTAACATTTATTTAACGTCGGTCTATTTCCGCTACTGAGGCCTATCACCGACGCCTGTAGACGAGCTACCCCCAACCAGGAATTTTTCCGAGCCTCTTCTCTTAAGAAGAGTAGGGATCTTTTACTTGCCTAACATTTAATAGACAAGGGACCGACGGCTTTACATCCCCTCCGAAGGATGGTATATCCCCTATACAACCCTCGCCTAAGGTTGTATAGCTTCCGCGCATACACTGATATACAAGCCGCTGGAAGATATGTGAGGCGAGGACACGGTCTTCTTTGAAACGGTCACCATCCAAGTACTAACCGCGCCTAACGTTGCTTTACATCACATATCGAAGTATGTACATAGTAAAGACGCATCTACGCTCGCCGATCGGGGACTTCTACGTGCGTTTTTCCCCATCCAAATGGTACGATTAGTTCCGGTGATATAATGGAATGCCGTTATGTTTATGCCCCGGAACCCAGCTCCGGGGAATTTATATAAATTAGTTATATGTTATAAATAATTAAAGTATGACTAAAAAGTAGAAATTAAAAATATATGTTATATATTTTTTAAAACTTGCATTTCTTAAAGTCGTCCAGTCAGGTTATTTATTTTTCGATTGCAACAGACACTGGACCGCTAGATGGCGCCTAATACCAAATAGTCAAAGGATCCTCGTGCCGGTCGTCACATGCCTACCTTGCACTGACGAGAGCCAACAGCTCGAAACTGCAGTCTGCAAGTGGTGTGTGACGACTGGCAAGAGAGCTCCTTTAAGTAGGATCAGTCTTTTGGCTGGTGTTTGTTGCAATCGAAGCATTAGCGTTTTCATGGTAATATGCAATTATTACACTTAACGCGCCAGACTTGTAACTTGTAATTCAACGCTCGGAGGGGCACATAGCCCGAAGAGTAGCTGTTGGTTGTAGTCTGGTTACGTTTCTTATAGTAAAATAAGGATTTTATAGAGGAGTTTGCGACTAAAAATATTATGTTTAATCATACACAGTGCTTACGCCTTACTTTTCTTGCAATTATTTTTTACTTTTTAGCACGACTTTTAAGTCCGGGCGAAACCAGTCATCGACCGTGAAAATTTATTCGGATGGAATATTTTTATGCCATCTTGTGCTCCTTTATAAGAAAATACAGTTTGCCAGATGGAAATGTGGTCATTGATTGTTTAAAGTTTTTTTAAATAAATTAGAAAAATTGATTTTTTCGCTTCGGAAAAAATATATTCGTATTTTTCACACCAAAATAACCAAACATTTTTCTCTAAAGTTGATAGATTTCGAGAAAAAAATTCTTGAAAATTTATGTTTTTTAATGTAAGAAAAATGTGTATTTATTCTTTGAAGCTTATACCACAATATCGCAACCGCATTATCTCAAAAACTTTTCTGTCTAACCTAATACTTTTTTTACACTTTTAACCCAGAAAAGAATCTAGTTTTGAAAACCAAAAGAAAACTATAATGCTTCATTTGAAAATCGAAAGTTGACGTCACTTCCAGTTAGATGGGAAATAGCAGAGAAATAAAGCAAAGTGCATTAGATGCAAAAAATTTCTCCAAATATGCAAAATTTCAAAACTCTATCTTTAATAATAAGCGAGGAAAAGGTACTGTACCAACTAAAAAAATCACTCGGTATAAATATCGATGCGACTGACTGTGTCAGAAGTTAAAAACTTGGCTGTCTGTTTGGATACCCAGCTCAGCTTTTCCTCTCACATAGATTGTTTCTGTAAAAAAATCGGATTTTTAAATCATATTGCTGTTATTTATCACAGTGGTCTAAAACGTTAATAAATAAACACCACAGAAATTAGACAACGCCCAATTGCAGAAGTCAGAAGCTTGTGCGGAAGAGGGTTACACATTGAAAAAACGCGGACATACAACAATTTCCCCAGACAGTGCCGGAGCCGGGATTCGAACCCGGCGGTGCGATACCACCTAGTGATTGCCATCTAGCGCCTTAATCGACGCGGCTATCAGCCATATAATATCATTGTTTTACCTCATTTTAATTATTGTTGTTCCTTGTTAATATCCTGTACAAAAAATGATATACGTTGGTTACAGATGCTGCAGAATAAGGCAACGAGTATTATACTTAGTTGTAATAAATATACCATTTACCATTTAACAAATTTTTATTTTATTTACCTATTGTACATTTCAACCTAATATTACGTTATCTCATTTATATGATTTATTTCATTTAAAAATGAAGTTATCCCAGAACGTTACAAGATGAAGCGCATCGAAACAGGTCGGTTGGCCGTTGTTGTGCCTGGAGATTCCTTATTAGGTTTTACTAGTTAAATTGCTGCTCATAAAGTTAAAGCGCGTTACTTGTTTGTAGTCTCATTGAGTTTCGACTTCATATATGTGTCGTAGTCACATGGTGAAATACGACTTTTCGGGAAAAGCCTAGGCAGTTCATGAAATGCCGGCAGATAGTGTGAAATCTGTATGCTACACGATTCGCCTAGGTTGTTCATGAAGAGCCTGGTTTATTTAGTCAGTTAATGTTATGATTCGTGCTTTATATGATCTGCCGTGATTTAAGCCATCGGCATTTTATGAAATGGCGTGATTTAGTCATACTGTGAATGAGCCTAGCGATGAAGCAAGCAGATCATGTAAAGCACGAATCATAACATTAATTGACTAACCAGGCTCTTCATGAGTTCATGAACAGCCTAGGCGAATTGTGTAGCATACAGATTTCACGCTATCTACCGGCATTTCGTGAAATACGGGTGCCCTAAATCACGGCAGATCATATTAATCTTCTCATTACACGAAAATATTAACATTTTAAGGCACTTCATGAAAAGCCAAGTCACGACGATATAGCATGAGGTGTTTCACACTATCTGCCGGCGTTTCATGAACTGCCCAGGCTTTTCGCGAAAAGCCGTGTTTCAAGATGTGACTACAACATATGCAAATTTTGATCGGCGGCTTATTATTATTGATTCTTGCAAGAAAGTAAAAGAAAACCTGCTTTAATAAAACTATATACAATTTAAAAATACACTGATGTTGTCTTATTTTAATACTATATACATATATACACTAAAGTCGTTTTCTGTTTTGCAGAAAATTTTTGTAACAGGAAATATCCAAATGCCTCACATCGATTTTTTAAGTGTTACCTTACCGTTATACCCCTTCGTGGTATAACGGCAGGCTTCCATGTAACAATTTATGGGTATGGGTATGTGCATGGTTATTTATCATGCGCCTTTATATTCGTTATATCTTTGTCAAGACTGACTGTTGTGTTTTATATTTAAAAAATTTCTGTGAAACTTCTGCAATATAGTCGTGAATCATAGATATTTTGTAATTTTGATGAAAACTGCTACTGGGATATATCTATTTGACTCTGTCAACAATCTAACAATCTTATTTTGGGTCCTCTGCAACCACTTGCATTGCGCGTCCGAAATCGTATTTCAGGACGAGCAAGCATAGGTTAAAATTCGAATAAATATACCCGGGTAGGAGACATGATGCAAACATTAGGGTTATTGACAATTTGGGAGAGTATTAAAAGGAACAACTTAATACTAATATACAAAATAAAACATAGACATAGTTTAAAGATATATTCGATAATTACCTGCATACCTAAATGAATTTCTCGTTAAGAGATTAAACTTTCACGACTATACAACATTAGCCCAGGTGGTATCTGCTTAAAATCATCTATTTTTGGGTAAACTAGGTAGTATGGTAGGTTTTTGGCCTAATCACTCCTTGAAATGATAGGAAATGATAATTTCACTATGCGTTAGTCTGAAAACGTGGACGTATCTTTTCATATATCTGTTGCAAAAGTAGTAAAAATCGAAAAAAAAAAAAATTGAAATAGCAAGTTCTTTGTGGAATTTTTTCCAAATGCTTATATTATACGTAGGACCTTCAACTTGGCCAAAGAAAATTTGCAAATTTTCAAAATGTTGCAGAGGCTAAACTACAGCATTTAGAAAGTTGAAAATTTTTTGACGTATAAAAGAGCACTAAAATTTTCAAATCCATTTTGAGATATTAAAATCCGTTAATTAGGAGAGCCTAGGGAATTGTCTAAAAATTTCACATTTTTTTTTGCTGAGTGAGGTTATGTCCCCCAAAGGACGCGTTAGATTATGTCGAAACGGGGCCCACTGGTGAGGTTAGAACAGTTTGAATTTCCCGAGTTGCCAACCAGGGGCTCTAGTGTGGGGGCACGCAGAACAAGGAGGCACGCGAGGCCCTTTGACAGCACGGGGGCCGCGGAGCGCCGAGGGAGGCCTGGGGCGTAGCCCCATTATTGACAGTTCGGGGCCCCATATTTTGACAGCACGAGGGGGGCATTTTTTGATAGCTCGGATTCCCGGGGGCGGAGTTGTAACGCGGGAGGCCTGGAATCCTAAGAGGGGGAGCTCCGCCTCAACTGGGACCATTTCTACTTTTTGCTAACCAACTGTATCTTATTTATAATTTAATTACAAAACTTTTCCATTTCTATAACTTTTCTCTAAAAGCAATAGTTCCTGAGATATATGAAAAAATGGGAACAAAAAAACGGAAATTTTTCACATTTTGTTTAATAAAAAAATAGGCCCACGTTTTCAAACCCATTTTTTATGAAAATCAGCCATACTACCCGATTCACACAACCCAAAACAAATACCGCCTGGGCTATATACGTTCTAAGGAAAATTATAACACTAATATGGTTAAACTGGCGCGACGTCTTTACAAATAATTATTTTTCGAAGGGATTCGTCTCATTAATGCTCTTTCTGATGCAATTAAGGTTTCACCAAATCTAAATGTTTTTAAACGTGAAGTGTTCAGGTAC
This sequence comes from Leptura quadrifasciata, assembly GCA_963675555.1. Classification (NCBI taxonomy): domain Eukaryota; kingdom Metazoa; phylum Arthropoda; class Insecta; order Coleoptera; family Cerambycidae; genus Leptura; species Leptura quadrifasciata. The sequence continues at coordinate 11,470,137 of OY776676.1, forward strand.
TTAAGGGCGGTGGCTGATTTTAAAAAGAGGACTTTGTAATTCGACAATTTCGCCTACATCTCTGAACCAATTAAAAAAAACAATTGATAGACCTTTAGAGAACACTTGATAGAAACAATTGAAAATTAAAAAGAAAAAATAATTTTTGTTTCTCGCAGAAGAAAAAAGAGTTTTCGAGTTTTCTATAAAAGCTTATGCAAAATTTCTTTGAATTGGTTCAGGGATATATGAGAAATTGTCAAATTTGATCTACGGCTCCGCCCACCTTAATCAATAGATAAGAGTGCAATTTATGATTTGAAATAGAAATCTGTGTTTTTACTAGCTAACTGATAAATAAAGACATTATATTCTCAATTCAAGTATCTTTTTCCTCATTGCAATACATTTAATTTTACTGAGAAATAAGTACATAATATACGTTTAAACTGCAGAACTTCTAGTAACCTCATTATTAAGGGGAGGCAATATTATGTATTAATTTTGATAAAGTCTGTTTGCTTGCTTGCTTGATTATTAAATATCTTTTATATATCAACTTTGATTTTGCAAAATGTGCAGTACTGCAAAATAATTTAGATCATTGGATCTAATAAACAACTGATGTAGAGCAATTAAACTTTTCCTAAATTCATTATGCAATTTTGGTAATAAATCATATATTATAAACACGATTATAAAATTACGACGTATCTCTGAGGGATCCAATGTTATCAAGGGTAATTTTGTATTCAAAATTGACCTTCGCAATCATGTGAATGCGATGGTTGCATTTTGCATTATCTTTTATGATTCGTTTTGCGAAAAATGAAGGATTTTTAATAACATTCATACATGCTAATTATTATGTTATTCTTTAATGCAACCAGAGTTAGAATATGCGTCAATATATGGAACTCATTTATAGTATCTATTTTCTTGCCTCAGAAAAAATACAACGGTGTTGTATAAGCAGCTTAACTTGTTGTAAAACTTGTAAAATGTTGAAATTTTTGTAAAAATATGAATAAAAATTGATAAAAAATATATCAAAACTGTCAAAACAATAACGGCCTTGGCTGATAAATTTTTTTCCGCCTAGCTCGATGTTGGTGTTATATCAATGAAGAATAGATTACTGATAAATCATAATATCTGAATGGTATAATGAAAAGGAATTATTCATAGCGCCATTAAATCAAGATCTCACGGGCAACATTTATTATCACGTAATTCTCTTTAAGACATACCCAAAGTTTTTCTGTACCAACCAGAGCTCATTCAAATTTTCTTTTTCCAAATGTTTAATATAATCATGTAGATATTCAGATGGAAATCTTACAAACTGGCGTTGGCTTTATCAAAAAGTTGTGCTAAAAAAACTATGAATTTAACTTATGCTTTAACTGTTTTTAACTCGTATAATTCATATTTTTCTGCACTTGAACACCTCAAGATAGCGTGGGGTCCAAAGCATTCCAAAACTAGATGACCCATTCGTGACAAAGATGAACCTGTAGGCGAACAAAAATCTAATCGCAGTAACCGTCAACCAGTGACTTAGAAGTGCGTTTTCTATGTCTTAAAGTTAGAGATAAAAATGGAAACCGTAATGTATGTTTAATTTCCACATAAGAAATTTCAGGGTATTAGAGATCGTCCTATAAATATGATGACTTCAGTTCCTTTAACTCCTTTATTTACAATGCTTAGACATAATAATTTTTCAAATAGGGAAATGTGTTTAGGCTCAAAACAAATTTAGCGGACGTGCTGCAGCCAGGAGATACTCATTGCAATATCCAAATAGAATAATCTCAAAGAACTGTTTCGTCGTTTGGGAGAAACGGGTTTATTTCGCCATAAAAACGATGTAGGACGACCGAAACGAATTGCTCCAGATCAAGAACTAGAAATTTTAGTTTGTGTGGATGAAGATCCTCAAGTCAGCTCAAGTCGTTTACAGTGGCAACAGGAGTGAGTGTACAATCTGTCCTAAGAGTTTTACGTAAAGAACGCTACTCATATCATCTCACTCCTGTACAAAACTTACTTCGAAAAGATCTTCCAAAAAGGTACAATTTTGTCATTTTTTTCTAAGTAAACGCAATAGGAATCGAAATTTTGTTAAGAACACTTTATTTACCGACGAAGCAACTTTTACTCGCCGAGGCGTTTTTAATTAAAGAAATACCCATTACTGGGAAGTAGAAAATTTCATGCCGTTAAAGAAAGGCATTTTCAGCAAGAATTTAATATTAACGTTTGGTGTAGTATCATCGGCGATCAATTATTGGGACAATTTGTCCTTCCTCCAAATTCAAATGGACAGTGTTTTCTGTTTTTTCTTCAAAATACTCTTGTTGATATATTACTTGGTTTCATGCTAGACATACGGAACAAAATGTGGTTCATGCAAGATGGAGCTCCCCTTCATTTCTCCATTGAAGTCAGGAATTATCATCTTGATGAGACTTTCTTACGCAGATAGATCGGTCGAGGAAGTGAGTTTGCTTGGACACCAAGGAATTCTGATTATAATCGTTTGGATTATTATGTGTGGGGACATATGAAGTCATTAGTCTATGCAAATACTATCAACTCAAGAGAAGAACTGTGGGACAAAATACAAAACGCAGCGAATTTTATTAGAGGACAGGAAAATGTATTTTTCAATGTAAGAAAATCTTTTATGAATAGAATTAGAAAAGGCGTAGAAGTAGGTGGGGACCATATCGAACATTTACTCTAAGTTGCAGCAATGGGGCTATTGCATGGGGGGAAGTTTATAATATCATTAAGTCAACTTTTACGTTATTTATTGGTCTTCTAATAATAAGATTAGATCCTTATTTTAGACAATCTTCTGATTTATGTATTTATCTCAATATCATGAAAATAATCCGTTGGTTTATAAGAAAGTGAAAAAAAGTTTACGCTGTTATTACGATTTTGTTTTCCTTTATGTTTTGTACTTTTTTAAATAAATACACTTTGTTTCATTAAATTTGAATTTCTTTCAAAAAATTATTGAAATGTTTAACGGCACTTTCCTCGAAAACGGTTGGAGTTATCAAGTTCTACCAAGTGTACCTTTTATACGTGAAAATGACATCCTCATTATATTTTCTAGTCAGAAGTACCACAACGTTTCGTAAAAAAAATATGAAAAAAATTCATCATCAGATACAGGTCCTGCGGCGCCCTCTATGGTCTAATGTAATATAATACATAAATTATTGTTTCTTAGAATAAAAAAAGTTCCTTTAACAAATTTGGCAAAGATCAGTCAAGAGGCTGTTGAGTTATTGCAAAAAAATGGAAAATAATTGGAACTTTGACACCCTCTATCTTTTTCCACACCAACATTTTACTAAAGCATATTTGGTTATATCCTCATATTTTGGCTCAAAGAATCTACCCTTGAACTATGGCCTATATTAATGGTCCACCCTGTATAGTGTTGGTCTGAATAATATTTTTAACAAATCACATTGCATTTAATCACGAAATAGCTCAGTTATAGTTGTCAGATTAAAAAAAGAAACTTAACGTACCACAATCAGTGGGTTCCAATAGTGGTTGTAGCTGAAAGTTTGTTCACTATTCAATAGAAGAAAACAAAGATCTTTTTAATGTCTACGCCACAACTTTTCACAATGGCGTTGGAGCAGGCCTAATAACTAGAATAAAGTAATTTTAATTCTAAACGTTTACAACTATCACGAAGTTAATTTAGACGAATCGGGAGAAGTTGTAAAGGCTACGGAAACATATTTAAAAAGAAAAGTAAATTTAATTAGACACTGTTGCTTTAGTTTTAATACGTGATTAAATAAAAAGAAATAGTCCAGGTAAAAGTCTTGAACTGGCTTAGTTCGGATGGTGTGCTAAAAGTACCTTTTTCTGTCTCCGATTTTTTGTTAAATAGCAGCAGTAGATAGGGTTTTTCTAATTTAGGCCAGTAGTATTACTGGCCTGAATTAGTTTTACTGCAGAAAATGTAAGAGTATCTTTACTCAACATGAATTCATTAATATTTGTTTTAAATACTAAAATGATATGTCAGGGAACTGTAAAAAAGCTAAATTAATGTGCACAAAACTAATGATTTAAATCGCATAACGATTTCTTTTTGGTCTAGTAATCAAGATAAAGGAAATATCGAAACGGAGACATCTTTCATGTAAAAAAATAAATAGTAAATATTGTCTAAACAGTAATTTGCAATAAGAAGATATGTATGTGGTAGAAAAATCGATAAAAAGAAGAAATGAAAATAAATAGTAAAGTAATAGTTAAAATTACAATTATTATCACTTGTATGGTTTGCAAATAAAAATTATTATTAAGCACCAGCCCATGAATATACACTTACCCTGTGTTGCACTTTTAGAAAAAGAGAGCTAGAACGTCTTAACAGTAAAATTTCAATGTGAAAATGCACAATAAGACTACCACTACTATCTTATACTACTGATATACTGCCGATGGAAAGAGAAGACCATTTCCAATAATATCGGTCGTGATCGTACACGTGATAACAGTATATACAAAGTGATTTCGTGAGGAGAGGGTCGTACTTTACTAACAGATTGGGAAGTGATTTTAAATCACTTTATAGTAGGTAATAACCAAAGAAGCAACGTTTTCGAAATACAGAGTGTTTAATAATTTTTGGAGATGAAATTTTGTATTTTGGTTCTAATGACTATCCTGTGTTTACTGAATAGAAATATAACTAGCCACTCCCCATTTATTTTGACCAATGTTTGCAATGACCAGTTTTATACGCGACAAATTTTGTGAAAGAATTTCTAACCTCAAAAAGAAAGAGTAGTTCTGATATTTAATCAATATTAATTATTTTCATTACGTACCTTGATGTACACAAATGTACACCAAGGTATTTAAGAATACTGTTTTATTAGATGAATAGGAATAGCAGCAAATAAAGATAACGAATAACTTAACAGTAATTTTTGACAAACGTCAAAAACTAAACAACATCAAAAGCATAAAATGGTTGGTTTTATTATGGGATTTAAAAAATCAACCAATCATCAATTTAAAGATGGCGCACTTTTTAGGGAGTGGCTTATCTATTTCTATTCAGCAAATAGATAATAGGATACTAATAAAAAATATCAGGATCGGATCCGGAATAAAGATGTTTTTTAATTTTTCCCTGAAAATGTCACACTGTATATCGTTTATTAAATATTTCACATTAAAACTACACTTAAAATGATACAAATTCCAATAAAGAAATATTTTGACACCGGTTCATTTTTAAATAATAAAAAAAATACGCACACAGTAATTATTGTGTAATTAAGTGGACAAGCTTCATAACAGAATTAGTTGTTAGAGACAAATAACTAGGTGGTTCGAAATTAATTATTGCATAGTTACAAAGTAGTGCAGAAAATGAAATACGGTGTTCCATAAGGAACAGTTTTAGGTTCACAATTCCTCCTTTTCTATATAAAATTTTATTTTGGAATTAGATATGTGAGGATATCATCGCATAAGCTGATGATACTGCTCTAACATTCCACGGTTCAGATTTGTCTGAGGTCAAAAATAAAGTTCATTTTAGCAATTATTATTGGTAAAATGTAATGCAAGTTGTAATAAAAAACTATTATATAGTTTTAACTAACTGAAAATTGATAATATAAAATTCCACGCAAAATGTAGCTTAAGATGGGCACATCCAAGAGAGAGAGAGAGAGAGATCTGCTAAGGAAATATTTTTAAGGAAATATTTATTATTTTTGGCCACAACTTTTTTTAAATATATATATTGTTAAAAAAAGTATAAGAATATCTAAGGAGAACTGTGACAAGTGATATGAATACAATATATGAAAATTGGCACTATTTTCTAATTTAAATTAACTAATGTCGCAAACAACTGAAATTATTGAGTGAAAATTCATATCACTACACCTGTCATAGTTCTACTTAGGTAGTCTTATTCTTTAACACGCCTTTATTAGCTTCACTTCTATGTTTGTTTGTAACGAAATATTTGAACGTGATTCTCACCCACTTCAAAAGGTCAGATTAAACTGAAACTTTGTACACTTATCAAGAACCGATGACAATACGATAATTTGAGGATTTTGTCCTAATGTCCTCACCGGGATCATCAGGATAAAATAAAAATAAAAAAAGGGACTAATCTATTGTCGATGTTTTTGCCGGAGGCGCCGCTGTTACATGCATTACAAACGGTCAGCCCTCCCAGAGTTCCAATAGAAGGGTAAGGCTCTTATACAACAGGGTGTGCTCGGTTCCCTGAGGTTGACGCTAGCGACATGACATTTTTAGTCACCCTCGGCACGTTTCTCATCAATATATTGGATTATAACATATATTTATAAGAATTGATATCAAGCACCTCACGCTTTTTACAATAAAATGATTTTTTTTGTCAATTACTTCATTCTTATTTTAAACTTATTAAAATTCATTTAATTATATTGAGTTAGTCTACTCTCTATCGCTGTTGAACAAAATCTTAATATTTAAACATTATTTTTTATTTTTTACTTTTTAGTTCGGTTTGCTATTAAAGCGTGTTTTTTCATTTTTTTTACCATTATATATATTAAAAAAAAGTTATGGCCAAAAATAATAAATACTTGCTTATCGGATCTCTCTCTCTGTTGGATATGCCAACCCTAAAATACTGTACGTGCGAAAATGTAACTGAGAACATTACAAACGTTAAATATCTGGACCTTGCAATAAATAAGTCACAGATGAAATGACCCCGCTGAATATCTTAATACGAAACTAAGAAAACTTGCCGGTTTTTATAAATTTAGCAACATTGTTCCAACTATTATTTTAAAAATAATATATGGTAGAATCTATGCATACTTACCTATGATTTAATAATAGAGGGTGAAACTTATAACAGCCAATTGAGAAATATAAAAATTACACAAAAATGGATAATTAAAGTTATGCTTTGGGCAAATCGAGATATTCTACAGAACATTTTTTTCTAGACAGTAGTGATTCCAATGTAAATAGCTTATAAGTATGTCAATATTGATCTAGAAATTACTTTATATATTGTGAGTTTGTTGTCTGTCGTTATTTTACTTCATTCGTTGATTAGAGGGTAAATGTCCATCATGGCGTATGCTCTGCTTAAAGCCTGCATAATGTGGAAACCGAAACTCGATCTCTTATCTAGGCTTACCCATAAACATTTGGCCAATTTTGCTCTTCGATTTCTTTGTTATTTATTTTTAGTTTAGTAATTGTTTTTATGTTGGTAAATTTTCTGTTGAATTCTTCGTTAATCTTCACCCCCAGTCGGCGTAATAGTCCAGGAGTTTCGTCGATTCCGGATATAATTTTACTTTACTTTTAGTGAAAATATAACCTTCAAAAATATCAATTAAGAAGCGATGGACGCTTTGTGTAAATACTTTTACCAAGTTTTTTCGTGTAGAATCAGTTCCTAAACGAACAGCGGATTATTTTCGGAGGACCCTGTATTATCTACTCAAGTCAGACTTTTATAAATGGAATATGATTTGGTCAGCCCAATTATATGTTCTCTTCGGTTATAGTCTACAATCGTGCAGTCTACTCAACGAATTTTTTCAAATAATTACAGCTACGGGATATTTTAAATAAAAAATAAACACTCAGTTCTTACACATTTATTCAATATCATTTAATTTACACTGGCGTATGGACATCATACTATTTGTAAAATATGTATCATTTATCTAATTATCACTTATTCATCTAGCAAATAGGAAGAATATAGATTTTCTTTTTTGAAGTGAGAAGGGTTACAGGCTTTAATGGTCCTCAATATATCGTGGAAACAATGGCAACTGAAATAAAGATATTTTCTGCTCAAAGATTTATTCTAATAAATAAAATTTCTTTCGGAATTAAAATAAAACAAATGAACAATTAAATTATATCATTGTGTTTAATATAATTGTATACAATTTCATAGCCAAATTGGGATGGACTTATTTGCTCTATAATATTAGAGTATCTTTTGTCACCGAGGTAGTCGTTAATGACCTTGAAAAATAAATATATTTTTCAACTATTTGTATGTAAAATTATTTTCGACATAAATTATATAGACCTTCCCCCAGCTCGAGATCTTGTAGCCAAAATTTGACTTATAGACATTCTTAAGCATCATTTTAAAATCAAAATTAAGAAATAAATTTCCAAAAAATTGGAAACTGAAATGATTTTTTTTTCTTTAAATAGCTTCAATATTATTGCATCAGACAAAATCACTAAGAGCAAAATAATATTTAAAAATAATAATTAAATCTAGATGTTTTAAATGTTCTCAAATACCACAATTATTATGAAAGGTGAAAAAAACACTAATTCTTTAAGCATATTGCATACGATATTTTGTTCAATTTTGTAATAAGAAAGTACTAGTAGCTACGAAGAGTCAAGCAATAGAAGGGCCCATCAGTCTTTTGATATACACGCAAAATGTGTTTATTTTGTAGAAGAACAGGAACCAGGAACATAGAGAAATTAACTAAAATTCAAACTGGTACAATTTTTTTTTATAATAATTTACTTGACATTTACTCTGGAATCGGCAATCTCAATAAACATTCTTTTCAACGTAAAATGTAATTCGAATCAAAAGGAATGTACAAAAACATACTTAGAACCAAACATACATTAGAACAACAGAACAACTTTCTAACCGAAAATGTGCTACTAAATTCACTGTTTTTTCTTTTTCTCATCATTTCTTTTATTTATTTTTAACATTCGATATCTTCATTAATAAACTTAACTGTTCGAGTTGAAACATCTAGCATAATGATGTTTGATGGGCCACAAGGCCTAAGTGCCATGATTTATTATCGCACCGATGATAAGAACAAGAAGAAAAAGAAGACGAAGAAGAAGAAGATCTTTGATATATGCGTTGAACCATATAGACTTAAAACAAATAGATCCCAAGATACCGTATACGTTTTCTTAAAACCTGCCTCTCCGCGGTATACGTATAGTTTTCTGGCCTTGTCGCCTTCCTATAGAACGTAAGCCGTATCTAGTGGCTATATTTGGGATTATCCTCAGCTGAAGTGCTCTCAGACATATGATCTAAAATCAGCTGTTTGTGGCCGGTCACTGTTACTGCCAAAAATAACGGACAATAATTTGCCATTCGTTTAAATACCTTGATAAAAACTGATATTTTAAGATGATTAAGTGTTGTGTTTGCGATGCGACGCCTAAAAGTAGGTATGACGTATCATTCCAGAAGTAAGTATCCCAAGATTTGACAGACACAATTTGAACCATGTGCAATGCCTTATGCCACTCCTAAATAAACAAAGAGTTTAATTAGAGACTACAATGATGCTATATAGTCCCAAAGAGAGACAGCTCTATAGGTAGCTGACATTGTAAAAGGAGAAGAAGTGAGGACAGAACGTCGTAACTATCTTGGCCCCAGGAACATGACTCATCTTGGAGTCTATTACTTTTAAGTCAATGCGTTGAATCAGTGAACTCTTTGGAGCGACACAGAAAGGGTAATTATACAGATGAATTTTTGGAAGTAGGAAAATTGCGAAATCGTTTTAAATTGTCAGAGTATAGGCGATCCTTACCAAAATTTGTAAAATTTGCAGTCGAACCATGATAAGGCTGATAGCCGACTTATTTTTCATGTTTTATATGAGTATTAAAAACGTAATCAAAAAAGAATGTTGGGTATACATCTGTGGATACAGATATTCTTATTTATAACTATTATGAGTATAATAGCGTTTTCCACTCGCTGCACTCGATGAAACTGAGTGCAACTTTCATGTTCCACTGAGAAAATTAAGAAGCTCTTTGACAGTTTATTATGTTCCACTGGCAGAATTATTTTCGTGTAGTGTGCACTGAGTGCAGATTTTTGGCACGAGCTCTGGTAGCTTGTGCGATCGTGGAGTGCAATATAGCGGATGTGATTGATCATGAAAATGTCAAAAATTTAATTGATGAATTTTTGGAGAGTTCCTCGGATAGCAGTGATGATGAGATTATAATCACCAGCATGGTGAAAAATAATAGTAGTGTAAATACCAAAAATTCAAGATTTTATTGTTAATGTGCTACATAACCTATCAGATATACAGGTACTTAAAAATTGTTTTTTATAGTGCAATATTGAAATATTTATATCAAAAATTTGTTTGCAGCTTAAAAAACATTTTCGTGTACATCGTTCTACATTTAATGCTCTAAAAGATTATTTTCAGAAGTCTGGTTACTATCCTACTGACCATTCACATCGCGAATCACCGAAGATATCAGCTGAAAATTATGTGCTAATGTTTTTTGTGGCGTGCAATTAATTATATAGCAAATAAAAAAATCTTCATCATTACATTAATTTTCGTTATGCCCATCAGATATGACATGGACTTCCATATGTCTTTGTATAGGTTTACATTTCGTCTACTAACCCGCATATTTCGCAAGTGGCAATATTGTAAGTAGATATTTCTATGGAAAAAGAAGTGAAGGATAAATTGCACAACAAAAATATCCACACAAAATTTGAGCACAGATTACTCAGAGGTATTTTGAGGTTATAAATATTGTTGACATTTGACGACGAGCTCACACAATGTAGGTTCCACTGGTCCAAGCCACTAGGCTACTACTAGTAAAATCGTGGAGTGCATGACGTCATTTGCACGGGCATGATTTGCACTCGGTGCACACTCAGTGTTGTTCACTGGAAAATGCTATAAAAAGATTGCGATACGGAAATAAAAAACCAATAATCTCGATCTCTGGAATACTGCAGAAATCTGAAGATGAAGTTTGCAAGTGTTTGCCAGCGATTCAGTGTTAACAGGATGAGATACTGTGAATTGTTTAAGATCGACAAAAAACAGCATATCCTATACGCTTGAAAGATCTCAGAACCTGTAAGAAGTTAACAAAACTGAATTTTGTGTCAACAACCGAGGCTGTTAACGCTATCACTAAATTTGCACTGCAATAAGTCTGCTTCAGAATTTCCACTTACAGATGATGAATTCTGCCATTACGTGTTAAGATAGGTATAAATCATCTCAAAATCGTCGCACAAAACGTCTCAAAGCTATTGTTTCGCATATTTTTTGATAAAAATAAATAGCGCAGTCAAAATAGCACAAAAAGTCAATATAAAGGAACTTTTCCATAAGCAATTTGATGGTTGGATCCTGTTAGGGAGGTACTCAGAAGTACCCAAAAAATGTTTGTACTTCAAAGACCTTGTGCTTCAATTGTTATTAACAATTTAATTTTTTTAACCGCGTTTTTCAACCTAAAAATGTGAATAACTCGAGATATATATATATCCGACTGGGACAAAGAAAAAACAAAAATCTTTGTAATTAAATTTTCTACAAATCTACGTTTAGTGTAGGTCTTAGGAGTGCAACCATACAATCTACACCTACAAAAGTGAAAAAATGACTAAAAATCGTTTTTCTTTTCATTTTGCTGCGCAGAGCCAATCAACTCTAATCTTTCAGAAAATCTACCTTTTGCTCTAGCAAAAACACCCTGAAAATTTGGTGCAAAAATATTAAACCCAGTGTGCGCAATTAAATTTGTTATTTAAAATTTAAATTGGCCGCCATTTTATGACATTAAGTTCAAAACGTATCATTTTTTCGCAAATGTTAGTTGTCGACGCCAGGTTTTTGATGCTGTAAAATTTTTTTTTAACCTATTTTGGCCATTTTCTTGCATTTGTTTGAAACCCAATTAACAAAAAATGAATTTTTTCGGCCATTTTGAAATTTTTTATCAGATCAAAAAGAAAATTTTAATACCTTTATATTCAACTGTTGGCATTTTAACCAATTATTAATTAATAATAATCATATTTTTGGCCAAAATTGGAATTATACCATTTTGAAACATATTTAACTCATACAACATATTCAAAAAAATATTTCTTTTCATAAAAACAAATTTGCATACATTTAAATTTAGTTGTTGTTAATTTACCTGAAAAAAACTTTTTCATTTATTAATCGATCTTAATTGCAAAATGCAATAACTTTCTTGTTCTTAAACCATTTTAAGATTTTTCTTTTTTAAATATGTTCTCTTTTCATAAGCAATGCAATGGGCAACTTACTTTTTGTTATGACCTATCATTCAAATTTTAAACAAATTATATTATTTATGAATTTATTTTTGTTTATCGAGCTTACTTGTAAAATACAATAATTCCCTTGTTTTTATACCTTTTCAGGACCCATCCTTTCAAATATTTTTAGTAACTACAAAGCTTTAATAAATTAAATACTTAAGTACTTAAAATTGATCCCGATAAGTTTCAAAAAAAACCTTTCCACAGGAAATTTTAGAAGCAAAGCTGGCTGCAAAAGTAAAAAGTGTCCATGCCGAAGAATTAACCTCAATTGTACAAATCTATGTGCATCTTGTACTGGGATCAATAATTGCTACAATCGTAAGCAGCAACCGTTAGCTTTGTAGATGAAATTGTAGAAGATGACGAACTAGAATTTAATAAGGATTTAAAATCAGCTTCTAGTTGCGATACTTCTGAGCAAAAGAGTGAGGTAGAAGATATGCCTGAAAATTTTGATAATCTTCATTCCTTAGTATCTCAAGAATTTTCTGATACTGATATCTTATTTGAAGACTCTGAAAATGAAGAGTCCACGTCCGAAATAACTGAAATTGAAGCGTCAATGAAATACAATGCATTCAAGAATTTTAAACTTTTTTACTTTCAATAAAAGAAATATATTAACAATAATTGTGTTTATTTGCTTTTAGTTCCTAAATATTCCAATCTTTCAAATTCATAAACAATATTATGTTACAAAAATTAAAAGAAATGTTAAATACGTTAACGTTCAGCTCGCGGAGACCAATTGTTCAAGTTTCAACTTCATTTCAACTATTTGTGTAGTACCTTCGAGGTAACGCAACAGGGTTAAACCGAATTCATTTAATTAATTTTGAGCATTTCATTCAATAACTTCAAAACCAATAAAATTTCAGCTCCGTTTTAGTATCAAAAAATCTCCTGTTTCAAGACAAATTTATCGTAGTTTTTTCCATTTCTGATTTTAACGTTTTCCAAAATTTGCCACAATATTATGAAACATTGTGCAATAGGAGCCCGCACTGAATGTCGGGTTCCCATCCAGACTTTATCCAGACCTCGGCACACAAGTCCCCATCATTAGGTATATAAAGGGGAGCGCAAGCAAAGCGAAGTAAGCCAGTTCTTCTGTGAAAAAGTGTTAGTTACCGTGTTTCGCGAAATTGCTTCCTTGGGAAATACCCCAAATAAAAAATAGTTATTCTGCCACCGCGAATGTTAATTTCTAGTGAATTGTTTCATATTTTTTAAATCATTTATATCTCTCGTTTATTCATATGATTCCCAAGTCGGAATTTTAGTGTCGAAAATATTTAAACCAATAAATTATTAATTTTGATTTTGTGAAACTATATGTTGACGACCAGTGCTAGTCTAAATAAATAATTCTTTGATTGCGATTTAAATAAAGTGTTTTATTGTCAAGAAGTGTGTTATACAGGGCGAAGTTTTTGCCCTGTCCAATCAAAAACTTTTAAATCAGAAAATTTCTATTTAGTTTAAAAAAAAGTTTAATAACCAATCTAAGGCATATACAAGGTGTAGTTTTTGACCCTGCCTCAAACTTTAAATTGGCCAAAGAGACTTTTGGAGAATTTTCACATACACTAGAGCAGAGCTGATTTTAAGGGACTTATACAGGGTGTAGTTATTGACCCTGTCAATTCAATTAAAATTAGAGCACGCAGGCTTCCACAGTCTCAGCCAAATATCCCACAAGCATAACAAATTCTATTTTTCGAACCCACGATGCCTTTTCGTGTTCACAACGAAGGCCGGGTCCTCGTCTCACTTTACACTTTTGTAGGTTATAGTTGCGCTCCTAAGACTTACACTAAACGTAGATTTGTAGAAAATGTAATTAACCATTTTTGCCCTGATCGAACCTAAATATCTTGAGCTATTCAATTTTTAGGTTGAAACGCGTTAAGAAATATTAAATTGCTAATAACAATTGGAGCATAGGGCCTTTGAAGTACAAACATTTTTTGGATACTCCTCAGCACCTCCCCAACAGGATCCAACCATAAAATTGCTTATGGAGAAAGTTCCACTTCAAATCCTATTTTGACTGCATTAAAAGGGGACAGCAAATTTTTACTCTAATTTTTTAAAATTTAGTAATTTGCAGTCATTTGCCTTATTTTTGATGTTCCGGAAAAATATATGTCATCTATTTTCAGAGTAACTATTAGAGCTACAAGGCTTTGTACATTATTCGTTAGTGGTAGATTAACATATAATCCAAGATGGCGGATATACGCTTTCTCCTTCCAGTTTTGACACCTTGAAATAAGTACATACAATCTACATAGGTCAAATTTTGGGTGCATCCCATGGCACGATCTTCGAGCCAGTGCAAGGACTAGTAAGAATAGTACTTAAAGTTTTTTCATTAACTGCAATAATATTTAAATTCTATAAATCCGTGAGCAAAACCCTGTACAAAGTTTTCTTTTTCATCTAGCACCATAGGGTAAGACAAAGAAAATTCTACTCGTTTTTAAAAAAAGTCTGGGTAAAAGTTCAACAGAACTGAATATAAATATCAAATAAACCCTATATAATTACTAGAAAGTTATTTGGTACGAAAATATTAATCTATTTCTTAAAATTCTAATAAATGCACACATATAAAATAATATACTAAATATCAGTAATAATAGACTAGAATCACATGTATATACATACAGTTCATTTCAGGGATATAAGAAATATAGCTATCGACAGTTAGAAAAGGGGAAGAGTGGGGCAGTACAGTTTCTTTGTCGTTGTTGACTTGTCGCTGATTTTCTGGCGTTTTTTACATTTTGTATATCTCTGAAATGAACTATACAGGGCGTCCTAAATTCGAAATCCATCAGTGAAATTATGTTCTCAAATTGTGCGACAGTCTTTTATTTTCATTTTAGTTCAGTCGAAACAAATATATTTTAAGCAATTGCTATCTTATTTATTATATCTGGGAATTATTGATGTCATTATCTACACAGAATACTATTTTCCTTACTGATAAATATGTTATTTTCGTACTCTGTGCCATAATTTCAGTGCTTCTATAGTGCAACAGAGACTACTATGAATATTCGTTCAATGTCATTTGTTTGAGAAAGCAACTAAATATGTTAATGCTACTGAGTCTGAGTACGTAAATAAATAAAATGAACCGATACTAGAAATTAAATCAATTTATATATCTTCAAACACAATTAAAAGTAAATTATTTCACTGGATTATCATTAATGGTTTATATAATCTATAATGACCACCAACTTGTTTGTTTTAATTTCGCTCTGTCACATGTTGCAGTCTTTAAAATTTCAATGGCCCCTTGAAATTCAGGACACCCTGTACACATTCATTTTATAAATATCTTTGAAAACAATATCTACTAAATAACAAATATAGGTAGTTCAATTTTCTCCTAAATTATTTTGATATTTATTCTAATTGATATTAATTACCTCAATTAAATCTATAAGACTCGTTTAAGATCGATTTATTAATACGTACACGTGAAGCGTATTTTATTCTATACATTTTTTAAATAAGACGGCCAGACATGTTTTTTCACTATCGTAATAAAATAATCACTTATTAAAATGTTGTGCCTCACAGTGTACGTGCAAGTATTTCCTGCTGCCCGTAAAGGTGTAGGGAATTGGTAGTGTAAAATATATAGTTTGATTTAATTATGATTTGACCATTTCACAGAAATGTTCATTATAGAATTTCTGACTAATAAATCGCTTAAAATATACAATAGCGCTCTGAAAACCTATACACATTATCGTCTCAAATATCATCAACTCCAGTTGTGTATGAAATATTATAGCAAATGTGTACTTGCTCTTTTTCTCCTTTATTCTACACATTTTCATAATAATACAATATAGCGCGTAAATTGCATGAAGTACCAGCGACGGTTTCGAAATGGGGGTAATGATAGATAAAACGATATTTCGCTAAAAACATAGGGAGATCGGTGGAAAAAATTCCTAGAGAGTTGGAATTCATTTTAAACGCTTCCTTTACACTTGAGTAGACATATATCAAAAGTCCCCAAGGGTGGGGATTATTACATGACCTATGTCCATTTAACAGTTTTATATAGAAACTAGTGATTTGGTTATATTTAGCACGATCTGTATAACATTTTTCGATTCAGTTTTTGTAAGTGAAACTGTTTTCAACTAACAGAATTTTACATGTATAACTGCTAAACCATTTCACACTGTTTATGTACTTAGTTTTATATCTTAGGAACTCGGTCATGTTTTTCTATTAACTATTATGTATCTCATTTCCGTTGTAATACAAATACAGCATTATTATCCCAGGAAACAATTGTCTACAATACATTTATTTACATCAGATATCTATTTTTTAATTTTTATATTTTTGTTTACTATGAAGTACATATTATGGTTATTTTCCTTACCTTTTCTCATTCTATATATAGTATATCCTATAAGATGTAATATATTTACTAAGTTCTCACAGTAGTCAATACGTTTCAATATTTATTTACATCTGTTCATATTGTGGTTATGTATAATATAGAAATTACAAACTGAGGTAAAAGCAAATCAGCTGCTATGGAAATTATAGATTCCTTTTATCGATTATATGCCACTAATTTTAGTTGTGAGTAAAGGAAATTGTAAAATTGCGAATTGCAAGTTGGTGAGCTTAACGCAACCATTGACAGATGGACATACTTGTACTATTTTTATATTTTATAGTTTTCAATTTAAATAGGGAATTAGATTTCTCACATTTTTGGTAGCGTATTTTCCAGTAAGCTGGACAAAAAAAAGTTTACTTTATCAGTCAAACTCAACAGGAAATCATTTGCTTGCAGCCTTTGTACTGATTCAAACGTATATAATTTTTAACTGTGGACTTCAGTAATTGATATTACAATTTTTATATCCCAGTTAACAAGTGTTTAATATACAGGTAATTTCATTACTCATTTAAAAATTTAATTAATCTTCAAATTTTGCCTTTGATATAATTTCAATTATTTTTAAAATAAATTTGAATTCAAGGTCAATTCTTTTTAATTTAATAAGTAGTTAAAATACTATATGTACCACATGGTATTAAAAATATTTTTGTCTTTCCTTTTCATTTTTTTGGCAATTTATAGTCTATGAAATCAGCTTAATTAATATTGTACAGCTAATTTGCTTATATTTGTACATTTAACTTGCTTAAATTTTGTACATGCATACATGCTTATGCTTACATGCTTATATTCTTAGATATTTAAATTCTGAGATACTTCTTCTACATTCCTGCATAGCTTTTGCACAGCTTATCTTTCATAGATAAAATTTCGTTATCTTTTCATTAAACCACGTAGTTGGTTAATTTTCCTACAACTTTCACCCCATTTCATTGAGAGACGTAAATTGCCAAGGAAACTTTAGAATTCATTCTTGCAACAAGAGACAATTGTGGGCCTGGATTGCTGTCCCAGAACCAGTCACCTCAACCATAATCAATCTAGGATACTGGTATAAATTTGTTATATATATATATATATATATATATATATATATACAGGGTGTTGCATCATGAGAGGGACATAGCTTAATAGGAGGTAGAGAACATCAGTGGTAACCGGAACCTCCCATAGAAATGTCTCATTGGGCCTTCATTACGAAGTTACAGGGTGTTAAATAATTTTTGGCCAAACCTGTTTTTTGTCATAACTTTGACAGGGAATGAAATAACGGATTCATATTTGGTACGGCTAATGTACTAACGAGCCCCAAGAGGTACATGTATAAAAAAAATATATCCAGGTCCGGACTCACTATAATTTATGTTTCTTCTTTGCATCAATAAAACATCACCCTGTATATATTTTTTTGAAATTTCGATACGATATTCGAAAAGAGCAAGAAAAAACAAACAAAATGGCCTATTTCATTTTTTTGTTACACCTTCGTGGTTATTTAAATACGTTGTTAAATGTGCAAGAAAATGGATTACAGAACCCTATTAAATGAGAGGCACGTGAAATAAATAGTTTTATAACTAAAATTTGCAAAAGTTCTATTGAGCCTAGGTGGTCTGGGTGAATCCTAATTCCGGCACGTTTTAAAAGTCCATTTTGGTAAAAAACTGTGGTCCTAATAAGTAATCGGGTATGAAATAACAAAATTTTTAATCAATCACAGTAGGCTTGTTCAAAGTGACAGATAATAAAAAGAAATCTCCTAAACAGTTGAATAATTGTTTGTTAGTAATTTAATGTGTCAATAATCCGCATTTAGTTAGTGAAAACTTGTGAAAATATTTTAACTATGCCAGTAAAATTTATAAACGTGGAATATGCTGACATAATATTCATCTATGGTTTCTGTAATGGAAATGGTAGGTCGGCGGAAAGAGAATATCGGCTGCGTTTTCCTGGTCGTCGATGCCCTAATCATAAAACCTTTAGTACGGTGTTCCAGTATGCAAGACAACACGGAAAGTTTCCTACTTCTGCAGTTGTAAAAGGGTAAGTTTCTCCACTCTTACGAATGCTCTGGACCCACGGCTTTCTGCTCCGATTTAAACCAGCTAGTCGTCCGCATATGTTGTCTCAATTTTTTCTCAAAAATAAATAACAAGGGAAAGGAGGTAACAGGATGAGCTCGAGGAGGGGGGCGGGTTTAAATGCACACCATTTTTCAGTTTCTTGCTTATATCTCGGAAACGACTACTCCTATCGGTTTTCACCTTCTTACCAAAATTAAAGCTAACAAAATTTACTGCAAAAATTGTTTTGCCGTAGGACTAACCGTAAGCGAGGGGAGTCAGGTGGGGTACAGGATCAACCTTCTCAGTGATATTCCATCAATATGTGACTTACTTATGTAAGTGTTTTTTATAAAAACACTATGGTGAATGCTGCAGAGTCGTTTTTGATGGCTACTTAGATACTACCAACAGCACAAAACGTGCAGAACAGAAACGTCGCACCACCATCACCGCATCAGTCGACATTAATTTCACCAAAGATATGGTAGCGACGATTCAGCAACAACACTTTTTAGGTAATGAAAAGAATAAGGACAGATTCATCAGTATGCTGTCTCGGAAAATAATTGTAGAAGGATAGAAGTTAGACAGGCTGATGCTGATGCAGATACAACTATCGTACGGTATGCCTTGGAGAAAGCAAACTGTGGCTGTTCAACGGCTGTCATCGGCGAGGATGTGGATCTGCTGGTACTGTTGATCGCTTTAGGTCCAAGGGAACGAGAAATAAAGCTTTTTAAACCTGGAAAGGGGAGTGAGGAAAGCAAAAGTTATTCCTCCAAGGAATTGCAGGAACTTGACTCTGCCAAGAGCATTTTGTTCATTCACGGTTTTAGCGGCTGCGATATAACCTCTGCAGTTTTCCGAAAAGGCAAGTTAATAATTGCTAAATTACTCATGAGGGACAACATCCTATATTTAATTTCCAACGTATTTTACGCAAAGACTTTAACACGTGGAGAAGTTGCGCCGGGGAACAGATGTTCCTAGCAATGTACAACGCCAGAGTAACAGACCTGGACAAACAACGCTACGCAGTATTCCTAAAATCCATCACAAAGTTCAAGAATGGCTGGACAACAAACTGGAACCTACTGATTGGGGTTGGATGAAAGGAGCAGATGGAGATCTTCAACCCTTGACAACCTTAGATAAACCAGCCCCAGCTGCCATCCTTTCAACAATATTCTGCAGCTGCACCAAAGGCTGTGGTGCACGTTGTGGATGCCGCAAGGCGGGTATTCATTGTTCATATGCGGTAACTGTGAGGGCTCGTGTACTAACGGCCCTCCAGTTGAAGACGACAATTTAGCATATGAAGACTTGATAGACCCCCGTGACACCCTTTAATGATCTGTTGGATCCAATACATTCAATTTACTGTAAGTTTTATTAAAATCATCTATATTAAATAAATCATCTATCTATTAATACTGTACTGAACAAGTCTGTAATTCGGTTGAAGACGAAAATGTAGTATATGAGGATGACTCGAAAGACTTCATTGACCCCCGTGACTCACCCCTCTCCTCTAACGAAATGTTGGACCACATGAATTTAATTTAATGGCATTTTTTTCAAATCACAAGACTAACTCTATTAAATTTCTGGTTGACTGTAAGATCTGGTTGAGTGTAAGATTCTGGTTGAGTGTAAGAGCAGCCTTTCTGACTGAACTCCGCCAAATAAAGTCAACATTATTATTATTATAATAAATGCGGGTAAATCTCAATTTTTGAAATGATGTTTCTTTGTCAGGCCTATAACTCGCTTACGGATAGTCCTACGGCAAAAAGGCATAGGATTATTTTTGTAGTAAATTTTATCAGACTTAATTCTGTTAAGAAGGTAAAAATCGATAGGAGTAATCATTTCCGAGATATAGAAATACTGAAAAATGGTACCTTTAAACCTGCCCCCCCTCCTCGAGATGGTGATCTGATCCCACCCTCGGGGATTTTTTATATATGTCTACCCAAGCGTAAAGAAAGCGTTTTAAAAAAAATCCAACTCTCTAGGAATTTCTTCCAAAGATTTGTCTAAACTGACTGAGCTATAAAGTTTAAACAAACTTGTAAAAACGGTTCATGCCAAATGAAAGAAGACGAAATTCTGCACACAAAAGGTCTTACTGCTTTTTCGTAAATGCATTGATATGTAAATAAAACGACAAAAAGTTAGCTATAATAATGAAAAATTTGTTTTTGCGCAAACGCAAAAAAAAACATGGCAATTTTGACAACTTTTTGAAATTGACACTTTATCTGACTGGCTTACTTAGTCTATTATTGCCACTAACGAGCTCTGAGCGGCAGTAAAAGTCTAGCTAAACATTACAAAAACTAAATATATCTCCTTTTCCCCAACTAACGTTGGAATGCCCCATGTACTCGAACAGCCTAGTTGAATCCATAATTAGATATGGCTTTATATTATAAAGTAGTTCTACGACCCTTAAAGATAATGCAAAACTACATCCTTAGATTAATTTTTAATAAAAAAATCAGAGAAAGCTGCAGAAACATCTTTACTGAAAATCAATTACTCGATGTGGCAGGTTTGTACATGCATGTTGCTATGGCCTATGCACATAATTAGAAGGAAGCTCTTGGATCCACTGTTGAACATCAATATGAAACAAAAACTAGGGCAAGCAAAGCATATAAGATACCATTTTAATATAAAAAAATGTCTCAAAAATGCATAAAGCGCAACGGAATCAAGTTATATAACAAACTTTCACCACATATTAAAAAAAATTAGAAAAAGCGTTTCAGGATAGAAACTAAAAAATATCTGATAGACAATTACACAACATTCGTGAGGTGCAATAAAAATATAGTAAAAAGCACTCCCACACTTTTTATAATAAAATATTTAAAATATATAAAAAAAATTTACTTTTTAGTTCGGTTTGCTACTATAGCGTGTTTCTTAGTTTTTTAAATAATTATCAAAACGCTAATGCTTCGATTGCAACAAACACCAGTCGAAAGACTGATCCGCAGACACTGGACCGCTAGATGGCGCCTGCTGACAATTTTACATGTCGCTATTGTAAAAATACCGGGATGTACCAAATAGTCAAAGGATCCTCGTGCCGGTCGTCACATGCCAACAGCTCGAAACTGCAGTCTGCAAGTGGTGTGTGACGACTGGCAAGAGAGCTCCTTTAAGTAGGATCAGTCTTTCGGCTGGTGTTTGTTGCAATCGAAACATTAGCGTTTTGATGGTAATATGCAATTATTACACTTAACGCGCCAGACTTGTAACTTGTAATTCAGCGCTCGGCGGGGCACATGGCCCGGAGAGTAGCTGTTGGTTGCAGTCTGGTTACGTTCCTTATAGAAAAATAAGGATTTTATAGAGGAGTTTGCGACTAAAAATATTATGTTTTAAGATGGGCTTTGTGTGTTTTAATTAATGGAGGCCATTTTGAATAATTTATAAAGCTCATGAACCTAATGTAATTTTAATTTTTCTTATAATATTTCAAACTTTTATGTTTCTCTGCAACCCATTGTGATGTAATAATATTACAAAATGTCAAACAATAACAATGTTCAAAAGGTATCATTAGCCATAGCCTACTACTACTTATATGCGTATTTGTTGGTCTTATGTCCGATATGTCAAAAAATATTTCAGCTAGACCTATCAACAGCAACAAAAAAGATCTATAAGAATATGGAAAAATGTATAGGATTTTCCAATTAAAAACAATCTTTGTTATAATCATGTCACCTTTGCAAGCAATTATTTTTAATTGCATTTAAAAAATGTATATCCACAACCCTACAATTTGCATACTCTTCCACACTCTTCAAGGGGTGAGAAATTAAAAAACTGTTTTTATTAGTTGAAACAGGCGCACAGAGCTCTTGAATTTTGATTAACCATATTAATATAAGAAATATTTGAGCAAAATGTCAAGCAAATCGACCAGTTAGACAATGTGAAAAATATAGGCAATTGAAGAGTGAAATGTCAAATGACAATGTTTACTTATAGTCTTTTTAAAATTTACAAATACCTTTAATAACATACCGTATTATTAGTGAAATGGCCAAAAGTGAAGCTTAATATTATATGCATGCCTTTTCGTTAGGGAGGATGTACAAGGGGCCCAATGGGGCCTAAGTGCTGTGGTTGAATAATTTTATTGATCACCCTCCCGACCAATTCCAGATGCCTTTGTTTAATTTGACAGATACTTTTTTTTGCTTTTATGGACAAAAGTGTGCGTGAAATGACACAAATACCAATTTCACGCGCTCAGATATTGACTTAGACAACCAACTTTCATAAAAAAACTATTGAATTTAAAAAAGAAAGAGACTGTTTCGCGAAGAATTGGTCTGTTTAATTTGAATTGAACCATTTTCAATTTTTCGAAAAACTTCTTTTGACAATTTACGTTACTTTTCTAACTTTTCATTGTGGTACTCCCGCAAATTTATTTTAATTACGAAAATCCATGCAATTTCTAACTCATGAGAGATCTAAGCACAAATCTGCCCTTTGACGCGGTACTTAATACTTTATTTTAAAACGTTTCTGTGAGATGTTTCTGGTCTGTATCAGAATTTTTCATTTTCAGAGCCGTTACATAAAAAAAGGATCAAAGGAGTTGACAATATTTATATTCAGATACTGTGCACACAAAACATTCAACCATAATAATTAAAAATATTCAGTCAATAATAATTATCAATAATATTCTTTCGATTATATTATACACACCTCATATAGTGTACCCATTTTCGGTGCAATTATAGACTTAATCATTAGTTTGACGAGGTATCTTACCTTCGCGCTTATATAAAGTACTAAAAAGACTTCATTTTGCCCATCAAACCAAATTAAAAATTAATTATATGGACCGTCTTCAGAGTACGGAAACTTGGTTCATAAAATGCTCGTTGAGCATTATGTATTTCGGATTTTGTGAAAATTATTCCATTGCCAATGATATTTCCGTGGGATTAAAGCAATTATTGTAGCATATGGAAGCCAACCAGCTCAGATGTACAGTGTACATATAAATGTTCGCCTTTTTTGGCGGATTTTGTTGAATTAGGCGTAGAAAATGACTTTAGAATTGCGTCCATATCCAAAACCTGGCTCTCAAATAACATTTCTTCGGATATAATCTCAATACCGGAGTATAGACTATACACAAGTATGGGCTAGGCAGAAGTGGAGGTGTAAATATATATTGTCAATTAGTTGTAAGCAAGTCAGGTTAAATTTGGTATCAATATTATTAGAAATTATTACTTTGGGTTGATAGTGTGATGAAGGATGAATCCTTTATATATTTAATGGTCATTTGATCCATAGAACATAGTGCAGCTTGTACATCCACAAGAACTGAACGTCTGGTCTATACTTTAAGTGATAATAACATCGGATCCTATTTTATTGAAGGGACAGAAACTTTGACCCAGCATTCAACATATGTTATACAGTAGTGGCACTTAGAAATCTTGGGTCGATCCCTATAATAAGATAGAGTGAAATATAAATAGCAAAGCAATGCACGTGACAGAGAGCGATATATTAACATTGATACCAGCAGCTCAGAAAGCATGTTAGAATTTGGCCCGCTAAAGAGAAGAATGGTAGTGGCGTAGTTTATATCTGTTTATGTCTAGCATATTATTTGTCCATTTCTCTCCTCTTCTACCTTACATTGGCATCGACTCAATATTTTAAAATGCTACTACTGCAGAGGATTTATTTGAAGCCAAGAAGAACAATGCGGAGGAGAGCGGGGTGCAGTTAGTAGGTTCCCTAAGTTGCAGTGGCATATTGCCTGAGAGGATTGTAATTGTAAATAATTTTTACGCCATATGGAAGTAGCATAGATACTTTTCGCACTCATTTTTATTATGAAATAGGGAACTTGCATAAAAATTTAAATATGGAAATTATACTAAAGAACGTCAGGTAACGTTATAATAAAACATATAGTTCACATACCACACAGTATATAGAAGATAACACCCAAAGCTAGAATATCTGAAAGGGCGTTACACTCTTCAAAAAATGCAACATCCATTACCAAACGACATTGCCACTGTCGGAGCCGAGCACTGAACCTAGAACACGATATACAGTCTAAACAGGCATGCTCGTCATACTACAAGCTCTAACCAACTGAGCTACCGTGCCAGTTAATTTTCAAAGTTTATGCTATCTATCCTCTTTTTGCGGATTCCGGCTCACTGTGTATTGGTCAATATAATTCGGGTTTATAATCGTCTAAATAAATCAGTAATTTCGAAAACAGTACAACACTGAACCATCTGCAGTAATATACTGAAACAAGATAAAGGTGTGGCACAAGAGCGCCGATATATCCCTCCTGTCCTTGATCTGAGCTGGGATATTCCATCTAACTAGTCGTTCTATTTTTTCCATAAAATATGCATTTAAAATTGAGTATCAACTCTAACAGGATTTATAGGAAAAACTACGTGGTAATGCAAAGAATTATACTGAAAAATGACATACAAGTACGTCAAATTGACGTAACAAACTAAAGTTAAAATTTCGTTAAAAAGATACGTTACAAATACGTCAATTATTCGTCGTACGACACCGTAAACCAGTAATCACAAAAAAAAGTGTCGATATGACGGTAGTCTGTTGTATGAGCTATTTTATGTTTCAAAAGAAAACAAATTTCTTAAAAAATGCTTCCTGAATATGTTGATGATCAAAGTATATTAAAAGGAAGTTAAGGGAAAAAGGTCTCTTAATGTACAGCTTTACAAATTTGTGACAAATTTTTAAGTATAATAAATTATCCTTGGGAGTTACATTATTTTTTATGTTAAAAAAATCATACCAATACCAGGTTAAACATTCTGAATTTCCTAATTGCATCGAAAATGGGAAACACTACGGAGACTTTGTTTAATTATCTAATATTTGACATTACGATAACCTATACTTGTAAACCATACAGTTTTCTAAGTTTGTATATTTCGTAAAATAAAATAGTTTTATATACATGAGGAAGAGACAATAAATACTTATGAAATAAATAAAAAAAAACACGCCTAAACATTTTCCCTAGCATTTGGTTTATATTTACAGCAACGACAAAAAATATATCTAGCGAAACACTCCCTCTCAGGGGGATTTACCTCTTGTCAAATTAGATTAGAATCTTTTTCGTTTACAATTAAGGATTCTTCGTTTTTGATCTCTTGCAATTTTGCGATACACTTATCCACATTATTCCCTAACACATTTTTGTCAACTATAGCGATATTTATTTGGTCGTTAAATTCGTTTTTCCTAGGGGAATTTTCAGAAGAACCACCTTTGACGTTATTAAAATTTGGACTTGCACAGTTGCTCTGAAGTTGAGAGGTAGAGGGGAGTGATTGATTGTCCAATTCGGGGTTTTTCTCTGATAACTTGTCCACTGCTGCCTCGGACGCCCAGCCTTCCAGTCTACGCTTATCCTTTCCTAAAGCAAGAAATTTCCAACCTTTCTTATTTACCCCTATTTTTGGAAGAGTACTGGCTTTTCTAACATCTACTTCTTCTAAACTTTTACAACAAGTTGACTGTATTTGTTTCTTACCTTTATGGGGGCATCTCGAACAATTGTTATTTTTGATTGACGGCAGTTTCGGGGTTTTTGGCTTGGAATCAGTGGAAAAGCCGAATCGGTCTGTAAACTGCCGAAACCGAGAAAAAATGGACCGACTGTTTTTCGTTTCACTAACTGGTTCATTTTGCACTAAAATACTGTTCGTATTATCACTTGCTTTACTAACACTTTCTTCCTCTGTACAATTATTTTTAATACTATTCTGTCTTGTGTTATTGGGACACACCAATTCAATTTCTTCTTTAGACGACGTGTTATCTTCATCTAATTGTAAACTATTGTTCATTTTTAACTTCTCTGCGTTTGTATAACTCTTATTCTCACTACATTTTAGGATGCTTCGCTTTTCCTCGCTAGCAGGTACTTTTACAGAATGTTCGGAGTTTCTTTTATTTAAATTGAGGGTTTCCTTTGACAGAACACATTCCTCTTCGTTCTTTGTCTTGTAATCTTCTTCAGATTCGACATATGCAAGGCCTTCAGCAAATTTTTTTTTAAGCGACGCGTATTCATCCAGAAATTCAGGAGTATCGAAGGATAATTTTTTATTGCCTACTAAACAGTGCTGATCAAAGCTAAACGCGCCGCAACGTAACTTGCCCTTCTGCATCATTTTTGCTATATCGGAATGATTTAAATGTTGAACTCGCTCGCGACTGCCTTTCCGAGATCCTGGGTAGCTTTTTCGGCCCGTGGTTGCTATGGTGCTCTCAGTCGATATTTTAAATTTAAGAGCCTTTTCTGAAACTTCCACTTCTGTAGCTGTTTCTGAATCGCCGCTCTCCGGATCTTCTTCAACATCTTCAAGGCTTTGGCCTTCTCCGAGTGCCGGGAGTGGCTCGTTTTCTGTCTCTTCGTCAGTAGAACGAGATCTGTAAAAAAATATAAGTATTTTATTGAAAAAAATTAAAGTTTGGCTAAAACCATTTGGCATATTATTCTGGTCCTACATTGCAACATTTATTTTAAATATATACCTGGATCTTGTTTGCTGAAAGCTCAAACTCTTCTTCATCTTCACACTGGTGTTTGAACTGGATTTTGGCACTGTAGATCCGCTGTCTGGACTTTGAGACAAAGGAGTATTTTGGTGATCGATTAATTCCACTATACTCTTACGGTGCAGTCTTTCTTCCCTCGTTGCTTCATTAAGTCTTCTGTAATAGTCTAAAGCCTCCCTAACAGGTTCAACAATTAAATCCTGTGAACAGAAAAAGAAAATGTCGATTTGCTTTCTAGCAATAATGAGACATTTGAGGTAAGTACACGTATACTGTTTTGTTTGACAGGAAATACACTTAACACACCAACATTGCAACAAAATAATCTCACCTGCAATTCAAGAAATAAATCCCCAAGAGCCTCAAATAGAGGCAGCAAAACAAAACCGATGAACGAACACTGGGAAGAGGGTTTGGTTATTTTCTCTCTGTCCATGAAAGGTGTGACAGGTAGGCCCTCAAGTTTTTCGGCATCACTTTGCTTAAAAAATTCTTGTAAGAGTTTATCTAACCATGGCTCGGCTACATCCATTGGTCGAGCTTCGTTGGATATGTCCGATACTTTTATTAGAACCATGCAAAGCTGTGATAAATAAAGAAAATTAGGTAAGTATTTGTAAAATTTCAAGTTAATAGCATGTCTTAAAGCACCCACATAATTCATACTAGCGTACAAGTATGTTGTCGTTGATACAGGGTGGGGCAATAACCTCGATATCTTGAGTTCTACGATAGCTAGAAATTTTTTTAAAAATTGCATGTAAACTAGATAAAAAGTCTATAACTGAAAATTATTTTCGAACATGCAGGGCCAGCCAAGACGAAATTACAGGACCAAATGCCTTTTCTTTAATGGAATGCATTATATCAGTATATCAGTACATTTTTTGGAGCCTCTTTCTAGGCTCTATTCATTCCTATATTAGCATTGAATATCTCCCAACCACTTGGATGTAACGAATTTTTGTGTTGAAATAATGCAATCTGCAGATGGATAAATCATTTTCATTTCCTAAAAATGTACAGGGTGGCCAAAAATTATTTTTCAATTAAGAACATTTTAAATTGAATTTTCTCAATTTTTTCAAATGGAACACCCTGAACATTTTTCGACGATCGACGATGTGATATAGAAATGAAAAACGAACATTTTTGTAAGTACTTCCCTATGTCTAGTTGGAACCATTTTCGTTTTATAAATAAATAAGTGTCAAATTCAAGAATAAATTTAAAAAGAGGTTCCTCAAATAATTCATTAGAAAAATTTATAATAGGTGCTCGACGTGTTGCCCATTTTTATTGACACACGTCTTTATGCAATTTTGAAATGAGGCCATTTAGTGGGACCATTTCTTCCAATCCATTGAAATGAGTAAAAAATATGGGGCGAGCGTAGGTGCGTCTTTACTATGTACATACTTCGGTATGCGATGTAAAGCAACGACAGGCGCAGTTAGTACTTGGATGGGTGACCATTCCAACGGAAACCGCGTTCTCGCCTCACACATCTTCCAGCGGCTTGTATATCAGTGTATGCGCGGAAGCTATACAACCTTAGGCGAGGGTTGTATAGGAGATGTACCATCCTTCGGAGGGGATGTAAAGCCGTCGGTCCCTTGTCTATTAAATGTTAGGCAAGTAAAAGATCCCTACTCTTCTTAAGGGAAGAGGTTCGGCAAAATTCCTGGTTGGGGGTAGCTCGTCTACAGGCGTCGGTTTTAGGCCTCAGAAGCGGAAATAGGCCGACGTTAAATAAATGTATAAAAAAAAAGTGTTCGACGTGTTGCCAATTTTGATTGACAAACGTCTTTATGCAAATTTGAAATAAGGCCATTTAGTGGGACCATTTCTTCCAATCCATTGAAATGAGTAAATAGTATTTAACGGTCCTTTACTGTAATGTTTTTTTGTAAATTTTTTTGCTGTTTTCGTTATTCGACAAGCAATAAAACCTCAGTTTGGTATAAATTGTCGTGTACAAAAGAGCATTTTTCACACTTATCGGTCGTTACAATTTGTAATGACTTTGAAATATTTGGACTTTTACAATATTAATTTTAATAAAGTGGAACTTGTAGACATGACTTTTGTTTTGGGCGAGTCAGACAGAAATTGTTTACTTGCCAATAGAATTTATCACCAACGTTATCCTGAAAGAAGGATTCCTGATGTTAGCAGCTTCCAAAACCTTCTCGATAGATTTCTGGAAACTGGAAATGTTGAATATAAAAAAAGTGAAAGAATAAGACGTGTTGTGAACGAAGAAAATGAGTTTTCTGTGGTGCTGGCAACGGTTGAGAATTCCGATGTTAGTTAAAGAGAAGTGAGCTCATTTGTAGGAATAAGTAGACGGTCTGTGGGTTGAATCTTAAAAACAAATAAGTTGCATGCATATCATATTCAAATGCACCAGAAATTTTCTGATGACGATAAAAGCGCCTACATTTTTGTAATTGGGGCAGAGGTGAAATGCAACATGATGTCAACTTTTTCAATACTGTTTTATTAAGTGATGAGGCAACTTTTCATAAAAATGGATTTGGGCACAATTTCCATTATTATGCTTCGGAAAATCTGCACTTTTTTATCCAAATTGATAACCAACACAGATGGTCTATAAACGTTTGGGAAGGAATTATTGGAGAACATGTAATATTGACATTAACATTGACAATAACGGCTAATATTTGAGAAAAGGCACTTGGTCCTGTGATTTCGTCTTGGCTCGCCTGTATGTTCGAAAATAATTTCCAGTTATACACTTTTTTATCTAGTTTACTTACAATTTTTTTAAAAATTTCTAGCTATTGTAGAATTCGAGATATCGAGGTCCGACGCACTATTACCGCACCCTCTATAGATAAGTTTCATTACAACTTAAATTACTTTTAGTAAAGGAATTGTAAATATAGAATATCAATGCAAACTAAGCATTTATTGAACAATTAAGGGGTTGTACCAAATGGTCGTCCAATCGTATTACACAGTCAAGTCTCTAATTAGTCCCAATATGTTGCAATTACTATCTAGATACGTCGGCGTTAAGACCATTTCCATAACTAACAATAATTTCTACAGATACAAAAATTAACCGAGCGACCGTTGACTGTGTGTGAACAAAATATGTCCTGCCGTATTCTTTCATTCTCTGTTGCTGAGCCAGCGTCG
Organism: Leptura quadrifasciata; assembly: GCA_963675555.1. Lineage (NCBI taxonomy): Eukaryota > Metazoa > Arthropoda > Insecta > Coleoptera > Cerambycidae > Leptura > Leptura quadrifasciata. The sequence goes on from OY776676.1 coordinate 11,500,636, forward strand.
GTCGGCAGACCGACCTGTCGCATGTCGCTCCATTTTTACGTAGACGGTCCCCATATATACGCGTCCAGAAGTATTTTCAATGCTAAAATTTTCTTTACTGCAATTTAGAAGCACCCTGTACACTTGTGTTAAGGCATATTATAATTATTATGTATATAGTTTGTAGTATGAGAAGCATTATAACAGATTTCATCACTATTGTATTTTAGATTAGCTAGAATGCAACAGAGATGGTCTGTCTCACATAGTCTGTTGCGCTTGGAGCTCCCCTTTGCCGGTCTCGCTAATATTCCTCAGGGTGTAATAGAATATTAAAATACTCAAAAGAAATACTGAAATACTGAATAGTTTATTCTCAGAAGAAGTATCCTTCATACGTGAAGGTCTACCTTTATTTTTATTTGAAATATTTAGAATCCAATGTTTCTTGAATTATTTCAGCAGTTTTGGCCAACCGTTGTAAAGTCTCCGTACGAAGTTTATACTTAGTTGAAATACGAAGTTTTTATAGAATTTGGTGTCTATCTGAAACATGTTTGCCTTGTCTTAAAGTTGTCAGCATTTTTATGTGTTTATGGTAAATAACAAGGTTGCATAAAATAAGCAAATTAAAATACTTTGAATTATCTTAACAAATATTTTCGAAAAGTCGTCATTAAATCTTTATGTAATACAAACTATTAAGATCTCATTAATTTGTATTGACATAACTATTAAAGAATCCGTGTTAAAGGTTATAAGGTTTCTACTTGTATGTAATACTTTCTTAAAACTTTAAAATGTTTTCTTTTGGACAAGCATTAACGCAGTTTCAAGTTGCTCCTTCCCTCCTGAACTTCCGAAATTGGAGCGATCCTGTCCGCAAATTAAAAACCTTCCGAAAAATCATCCGTATTTTTGCAAATATAATTTTTGTATTGTAAAATGAATACTCTACGTAATTTTCATTGACAATTTCTTCTGACTACCCATGAAAAATGTACCTACAACTGTTTATAAATTTGAGAAGGGCCTCCTCAACAGATAATATAATAGCACCTTGAAATCCAGATTATATAATAATAATAAAATATGTGGAGAATTCAGTGATCAAATGAAATAATTGAGATTGAGATCTCTGACAACAGGTATAAACTGTATAAAGTTCTTTGGAAGTGAATTAACCGACTATACTTCAGAAAGAAGTTTCAATAAGCCTTCGAATTCAATCCGAACCTGTGATTTTTAACATCATTACATCATCTCTCAACGAAAGTCAGGTATAAGGGTATTCCTTTGATCAACTGAAAAAAATTATGGAGACATTCGTTCTATTTCATCGTATTAAATCTTGATATCTCTCTGATATCTGCCTTTAGGCTAGTAATGTTCACATTCACACTGTGAAAATGTTAAACTTAACTTGGAAGCATTTCCAATGACGCCGAATCCACAGTGGCAGAAAATGTAGACTTAAGAAATTGAGAATATGTTTTATTTTCTTATGTTTGAAATCAAAATTTTTTTTGTCAATTTTGAGCACAAAATATGAAACTTTTTAAGGAGTATCTAACAGGTTCCCTTTCTATATATAGGTTGTGTGTCTGAAATCCTTGGTCTTTAAATTAATACAAGTTTGAACACAGAATTGAGGCCTATCGAAAAATTTAAAAAATATATAAATGCCTTTGTCGACAGAAATTCGATGATGTTTCAGGAAAAAATAATCTATATAAACCAACAGATGTACTAACAGATGAAATGTATTTGTTTTAATTTTAATACAGAATAATTTATGTGAAAAAAATTTCAAGGACGTAATGTGCATAAGTTAGGAAAAATATATATTTAACGAATGATTTAAAATTATATTTCGTCCGCCATTTTTGGCCGTTCTGCGTTAGGTGCATTCTATTTACTCACAGATGCGGTTTATTTTCACCAACTTTGATGAAATTGCCCCTCTTCATTGCAAAGATATTCCATTTTGAGTTTTTCAATCATTTTTGGTGGTCTAATTTTTTTCAAGATGGTAGGTAGAGTGATCTATGAATATCGGACAGGTTTTAATTTCTTCAGAATTTTATTGCGAACTAGTTTTTGCTATTCAGATTCGATTAGTAGAAAGCGATATATTATATTACCCAGATAATTAGAAAATTTGTGAAAGCGCACCAGAAAAGTGCATACAACTTTTGAAGCTCCTCTCACCTTTTGAAGACAACATATCCCCTAGAAAGTTGTAGCCAAAGATAATTAACTCAATTGTACTAATTGGAAACAAGTTTTAACTGTAGATGGTGCTCCCATTGTAGTTTTTCATCATCTACCACAAATAGTTCAGACTCTTTAGAAAGGGAAACCCCTAATTTCCCCTGTATGAGTGTACCTTTGTATACAGGCTGTCCATTTTACCAGGGCCCTCGAGAATATCTCACGTAATATCGGTCGTACAAAAAAAAATATTTTTACGAAAATTGTGCCGATTTATATAACCTACAAAATGGTTTAAAGACATATGAAATCCATGGCCTACTTTAAGAGTTATGGCGGAAAATATCGAAAATACGGAAAACGTCTAGGTCAAATATCTCCGTTATTTGAAGAGATACGAGAAAAATTCTAAGGCGAAAATTTTTTGCAAAACAGAGTATTTCAACGAGGTTTTATCTAATTTTTTTCAAAACCGCTATTATTTGAGATTTACTCTTCAGGCTATTAAAAAATTATTTTGAAACGGGCGGGAAATGGCTCCATTAAATAGAGTATTTTCCTCCCTTTTCAACGATATATCACATGCCATATTTATTCATTGGTACTACGTTAGTAATTATAAAAACATTTTTTTAAAACCAACAAATTTTTTTTACAAGCATTATACTTGCCGTGGAGAAGTATGATTAAATAAAACGATAAAATAATTCAATAAGTTGTTCAAATCTTTCCTATAATAAAACATTAACACAATTAAGAAGATTAAAGTAAATTCAGGTAACAAAAGCAAATTAATAATAAAAAGAATATAGCACACAGAACATTAATATTTATCTAATCCTCAAAATAATTTTTAAGATATCATATCAAGTGTTCAAAGTGTCCACCGCGATTTCTTATGCACAATCGAGCGCGGCGAGGCACTGCATTTAAAACATTACTCAGCATTTCGGGGGTAACTGTAATACATGCCTGTTGAATTCGAGCTTTTAGGTCCTCTACATTTTGCGGTGTCGTTAATATACCCCCATAAAAAAAAATCCATTGGGGTTACATCTGGAGAACGAGAGAGCCATCGAATAAATCCATTGGTCCTATCCAGTGTTGAGACAAAATTTCGTCTAAATAATCTAGACAAATCTGGGAATTGTGGGGAGGAGCTCCATCTTGTTGAAAATATTGAAAGTTGTGTCGATTCTTTCAAGGTAGGTCATCTAAGAATTCATTAAATTCATTTTTCAAAAAGTTTAGGTACCTTTGACCACTAAGGTGACCATCATAAAAATAAGGACCTATTAAATTGGTGCCTAAAATACCTATCCACACATTTATTGAAAAACGATTTTGAAACCCAGTCGGTCTATGCCAGTGTGTATTTTCAGAAGTCCATTTGTAATGAATATTGCGATTAAAAAATCCATTGTTGGAAAAATTTGCCTCGTCGGACCAAAGTACTTTAATACATATTAATGGATCGGCACGCTTCTTTTCCAACAGCCGCCTACAAAAAGTCGTCCTCCTTGGTTTGTCCCCCGCTTGTAAATTGTGGACTTTTTTGGCTTTATAACACCGGTAACCATTTTTCTTTAAAATTTCTCTAGCACTGGTTTTATTTATATGACAAGCAATTTGAATTTCTCTTAATGATGTTTCCAAATTTTCTGTATTTTTATTTCTTACATAATTAATAACTCGATTTACCTTATTTACATTATCAGTAACACTGTTCAACCTTGTCTTCCTCTTTAAAAATGAACCATTATTTTTCAGTTTCGTAACTGAACAGAGTTTTACTCGGCTGTAGTAAATAAATAAATAAATAAATACACCACAGGTAATGACGACCCCCTTTATCCCGGAAGGCTCTAGAAGAGCCTTGTGTGGGAGGGGGCTACACATTTAGAGACAAGGGACACACACCCAATATTCGTGTATAGTGAAAAAATCCCTCTCACAGTATTTTCCACTGCCACGACCGGGGATCGAACCCGGAACTTTTGGGTGAGAGGCAAGTGCGCTCACCTCTCGACCATCAGTCATTGTGGAAATCTGTTTCTATATTCTGCTTGAACTAATCCAGAGTTAAAGTTGCATTGGCAATATGTAACGAACATATTATAACGATGAATGTGATCAACATCATTTTTAAAAATTCTAAATTCTTAAACGAGTGTGATTGAGTGAGAGTATTAACTGAGATGATCTGTCAAAAAATGAAATTGTCAAGTTTGTTCATAGCCAACTATTTTAAAATAATTGAAATAATAGTGAAATCATGAAATACAAACAAATGGATATTATACTTAAATTAATTGGTAAAGACATTTTAACTTTCTGAGCAAGGAGTGACGCTTTTATTAAGGACCTCTATACATTGGCATAACTGCGAATACTCTTTCCATAATTACTCCATGTTGCTTTCTTGATTATTATTTTGTTTTTGTTACCTGAATTTAGTTTATTCTTCTTAATTGAGTTAATGTTTTATTATAGCAAAGATTTGAACAACTTGTTGAATTATTTTATCGTTTTATTTAATCATACTTCTACGGCAAGTATAATGGTTGTTAAAGAAAAATTTATTGGTTTAAAAAAATGTTTTTATAATTACTAACGTAGTACCAATGAATAAATATGGTATGTGATATATCGTTGAAAAGGGAGGAAAATACTTTATTTAATGGCGCCATTTCCCGCCCGTTTCAAAATAATTTTTTTAACAGCTTGAAGAGTAAATCTCAAAATAGAGCGGTTTTGAAAGAAATTGGACGAAACCTCGTTGAAACTCTCTATTTTGCAAAAAATTTTCGCCTTACAATTTTATCTCGTATCTCTTCAAATAACGGAGATATTTGGCCTAGACGTTTTCCGCATTTTCGATATTTTCCGCCATAACTCTTAAAGTAGGCCATGGATTTCAAATGTCTTTAAACCGTTTTGTAGGTTATATAAATCGGCACAATTTTCGTAAAAGTAATTTTTTTTGTACGACCGATATTAAGTGAGATATTCTCGAGTGCCCTGATAAAATGGACAGCCTGTATATTATTCCTGCATATTAATCCGCGCTGTTTGTTATGAATTAATAAAACACATATATCTAGCTGCCCGTAGCTCACCCTCTTTAGAACCCACCCAGTTTACTATGGATTTATCATTTGTTGTCTATTAAAACAACAAATTACAACTACTGTATCTCAATATGAGATATAAACATAGATAATTAAAAAAATTCGGATCACCAATATTTAGATATTTTGTCAGAATTTCATATTAACATATAAATAATTATACAAGAGTTCAACAAAACACAAAATCTTGCATTGACCATATACTCTTAAATACTAAATATAACCATAAATTGACACTACCCTTAATCATTAAAACGAGTATCACAGATCATTATATCACTGCTTTGCAAATAATTATCGAAAATCAAAAATATAATCCCAAAATATCGACTCTAAATATCTAAAATATTTGAATTTCCAAAAACTAAGAAGTACACTCCAGCATACTAACTGGACTTATTTGTATGGAACTAGTGACGTAGAAACAGCCATAAATTTATGTGTCGAAACAATAAAAAACTCAAATTATGCTCAGTTTATAAAAAAGTAAGACACAAAAATGTAAACAGAAAAAATTGGATAACCAACGGTTTAGTAAATTATAAAAACGAACTTTATGACAGTGTTCTAGAATTAGAACACAACAACTACAAAGAAAAACAGCTAAACTTCTCAAAAAACTAAAACCATCTATTGTAAGCAGTGAATTGAGCAAAATAAGCATAATAAACAATATCTTTGGAACACTGTTAACAAATTAAAGAGACACGTCAACAAAAACCAAATAACCACAATAAAAAACAAACAATAGCTATTTATGCCATCAGTTACGAAATGCCTAATTTTGTGTAACGCGTGAGATTTTTGCGGAACGAACGAAGTGAGTTTCGCAAAAATTCACAAGTTACACAAAATTTCATTTCGTAACGTATTGCATACAAGATTTTTTCTAATTTTGAAGAAAGTAATAAAAAAATTAAATTTAATATAATTGATAAAAATTTGGAAACATAAATTTAGTTTGTTGCTGTTACTTCATGTTAGTTGTCAGTTTGACATTTTGTAAAAAAGTCTAGACGGAAGGTTTTTAGTGAGATTGATATATTTTTAGTTTTATTTTTTTAAAATGAGTAATTCAAGTTCTGAAGAGCTACCAAGCGATATTGAAGAGGCAGCAGGTAATGCTCTATTATCAGTAATTACCAAAAAGTCAAAGGCAGTTTATGATTTGGCATACGAAAAATTTGTTACGTGGTGTGATGAGAAGAAAATTAAACATGTTAATGAGAAAGTTTTACTTGCATATTTTGAGGGTAAGAAAGATCTAAAAGTTTCCACATTATGGACACTTTACTCAATGTTAAGGTCTGAACTAAATCTGAAAAGGAATATTGATATTAAAAAATATACAAATTTGGTAGCATATATTAAAAGTCAAGCGGACGGGTACAGTGCTAAAAAGTCAAAAGTTTTTATTAAAGAAGATTTTGCCAAATTTTTAGTGGAAGCTGATGACAAAGAATACTTAATGGCTAAGGTTGCAATGATAATTGGAATGGCAGGAGCATGCAGAAAAGCAGAATTAACATTTCTTCCAGTTGAAAATGTTATAGACGAAGGAAGCTATTTTCATGTTGATATCCCACCTTCAAAAACAAAAGTTATACGGCAGTTTGCAATTACCACTGGAGACATTGAAAATACGAATCTTGTTGAAATATTAAGAAAATATATTAAGTTGCGTCCCCAGGTTCTTAAACACAACAGATTTTTTGTAAAATATGCGAATGGAAAATGTACCAGAAATCCGGTTGGAATTAACACATTTAGCAGTCTGCCAAAAGTTATTGCACAATTTCTTCGTCTTTCAAACCCCGTTCTATATACTGGCCACTGCTTTAGAAGAAGCTCTGCCACTTTTCTAGCAGACAGTGGCGCTGATATTTTAAAATTAAAGAGGCACGGAGGTTGGAAATCTAGCTCTGTTGCGGAGGGATATGTCGAAAATTCTATGAATAATAAGAAACTTATAGCGCAAGAAATATTTGGTGAAACATCTAAAGCAATGTGCGTCACTTCCCAAATAACAGCAAGTTCGAGCAATGAAAAAAATATGTCGTCGGGAATTAATTTGAATAATTGCAATAATTGTGTTATCAATATTTATAATAATTAATTAATTTATAATTTATGTTTTTAACTTGTATTATAACAGTTTAATAAATAGAATAATTCTTTTTGTCACTAATTTTGAAATACATTTTTCGTCACCAATTGCATAAAATTTTACTTTATGCAACTAGTTACAAAAAGTAAGACGTTTCATAATGTCAATCAGTTTTAAAAAGTGTCACTTTATATGTCAAAATTAGAAAAAATATAATTTTAAATTCAGATTTTCTAATAGCCAATAAATTCAACGAGACATACATTGAATTAAGTTGAATTAGGTTGAATTAGCAAGCAACATTATTCCCGATCAAAGTTACGTGCCCAAAAATAGAGTCTTACTGAATTCATTTTATTCATTTCCCACAAATAAAGACGAGCATTTGTATACAATTAAATTGCTAAAAAACAGGAAATCCACGGGTATCGGCAGTATAAATGTAAATAATTAAGGGCATAGCTAATCTTGTCATAGATCCATTAACCTATGATATAAACTTAATATTTGATACCAGCACTGTACCTTCTATTTTTAAGTCATCAGTTTTTAAACCAATATACAAAACGCAGATAAATCATCATGTCAAAAATACAGACCAATATCCATAATTACAAATTTCGCAAAAATCTTTGAAAAAAAAAATGCTCAAAACTCGCCTAGACAGTTATATTAATACATATCAAGTAATATGTTCTAAGTAATATGGTTTTCAGAAAGGTATATCAATTCAAGATGCATTTAGCTACCTCACAGATAATATATACCGTACAATCAATAAAGGATTACCGTCGATGGCTGTATTCCTGGACCTGGCTAAAGTCTTTGATACCGTTAATTTTATAGTGTTACTAAACGCTCTGGAAAATATAGGTATTAGAGGCAAATCGCTAAGTTTACTGAGCAGTTATATTATCGATAGAAAACAACGCGTAGAAATTAATGGAATAAAAAGTAATTTTCAAATACGGAGTTCCACAAGGAACAGTGTTGGGACCTCTGCTTTTGTATTATTTATTTATTTATTTATTTATTACTGCAACATTTGTATACAATTTCTTTCAACACTAGAAATGTGTCCATTTTATCTATACCTTATTGTAGAACAACGTATGCAATGTTCAGTCCTGTAAATAGAATAAGTTCAACTGTGAACAAATTCTACAACGAACTTGATTTATTTAATAAATCTCTTGATGGTTTTAAAAATCAGGCAAAACGTGCTATACTGCAGTAATTCTTATAAATAATCATATTTTTACTTATATATTATACTTGTTCTTAGTCTTTAGTATTTGTATTTATTTGTCTTCACATCTCTTTCATATAATGTTTATTTTAATTGCTAATGGTATTGTCTGCCATGTAAATGTATTTATACGTAAATGAATAAATAAATAAATTTTGCATGATTGTAAATTATATATAATTGATTCTTATTTTATGATAACTATAATGCTAAATATATGAGTTGTGACACCTGGGGAGATTTCGTGTTGTATCTAGCAATATTAACATCATTATTGTTGATAGTTATCGTAACATATAACAATATCGATGTTGTTGCATTTTATAAAAGAATTTTCGCTTTACACTAAAAGAAATATATATAAACGATTTGTCTTTGATGGAATCTTGTGGAGATATTTGCACTTTCGCAGATGACATTTATTATGTTGACCAAACATGGCAAGACCTAAAAACTAAAGCGGAAAGTGACTTTTTAAATATAAAAAAGTGGTTCGATAGTAAACTCCTCACTCTGAATTTTGATAAGACATTCTTCTTCCATTTACTTCTTATAAAAATTCTTTACTTGAATTCGAGGACAGGGATAATTCACTAACAGTATACAAAACCGATACAATTAAGTATAAAAATACCAAATTCTTATAGATAGTCATGTAAAATGGGATTAAAACATAAATTATATAGTGAAAAAATTAAGATCTTTAATTCCAATTTTTAGACATCTTACGGACAGTCTATCGAGAGATAATCTATTAACTATTTAATACGCTCTAGTCGAGTCCCACATAAACTATGGGATACCTAGATGGGGTGGAGTAAATAAAACAGTTTTAAATTAACTCAAAAGGATAATAAAAATAATGTACAAAAAAGATATTTTATTCCCTACTGATGAATTATACAACAAAACAGGAATTTTCGACCCAAGAAAACTATTTTATTACGTAATCTGCGTGTATCAGTATAAAAATTAAGACGATCTTGTAAATATACCACACGATTATTTTACGCAACTAATTTTCGAATATTACAAAGTTGAGTTTATGAGGAAAACTGTAGGTTAAAGACATTTTAAATATTTAAGTCCGAAAATTTATTCAGCGTTGTCTTATGATGTTAAAACTTCAAAGTCCTTAAATATTTTTAAGATTCGATGCAAAAATTATGTAACCCAGCGACCCAGAATAGACATTCACAAAAAAAATGATTTAAAAAACAGCTAAAAAATTTATATAACATGTATGTACACAACAAATTTATTATAATTCTTATTTCTAATTGTATATTCGTCACATAAAAATATACTAATTGTAGGCATTTATTCATCTATGTACTACCATATGATACCAATGTAAAACATTACTTTGCTGCTCGTTTATCTTTTTATCTTCATATGTGTAAGTAGTAATTTTTTGAATCGTTCAGTAGTAGGTATACCGTCGGTTGGGCCAGACAGTAACGTCACAGCATTGGCGCCAGTCGTTAAGTAGGGAATCTGCATTACCGACTGAAGCGCGGGAAATTAAAATCGTGTGATCTGCATTACCGACTGGAGCGCGGGAAATTCAAATTGTACGACCTGCATTACCGACAGCGGGAAATTCAAATTGTGGGATCTGTATTATCAACCGCGGGAAATTCAAATCTTCGACATATTCAAATTTAGCGGGAAATTCGAATGGTTACGGATATTTAAATTTAGGTGGGAAATCCTACAATGTACATATGCAAAATGGCGGGAATTTCAAATCCTCAGGTAATTCAAATTTAGCGGGGATATTCAAATAGTTAAGGATATTCAAATTTAGGCGGGAAATCCTACTATACACATCAGACCTAGGAGATTATTAATTAGGGACCTTGAGTAACCTTTGAAGACTTTACAATATGTTATTATTAGGAAGATGTGGGATATATATATATATATATATATTGACAATATTTTTATATAATGTTTTTAATGAAAAGCAGCTCTCCGTTCGGGAATCGATCACTCAACCTCTGGATTCATACAGAGGCTCTTTACACAACTGCGCTACCCGAGTGCTTATAGTTCGTGTATTTAAATTCATAGTCTCTTGTCTCGAGCGAGGTCAAATAGATTACCATTGCGATTAGAAGAATGTGGAATTTCCGAATAAGGTTATATCTCATTCAACTGAAATCATTATTTTATTTGTAACAAACTTTTTATGTATAAATTAAAATATATCCAAAAGGAACAAACGCAAATGTAGTATATAAGTGATAGTGGTAATCATTTTCGAACAATAGGTCGACACGGTTAAAATTTAATCATGATATTGTATTGAATGAAGGAATCGGGGGATATGCATTTTTTTAGTATCGACGTAAGCAAAAAGTTCAAGAATCAAATTTGTTACGTATTATTTCTAATATTGCTTTTTGTCTATACACATATTGGACCCTTCGTTGTTTATTTCAATTGTTCTAAATTGTGTTATTTATGTCTTTTTCATTTTTTACTTTTTTTCTCTTTAATACTAACTTTTGTGGTCCTTTGTCACCATATTTTATATACCTTTAGTATTAATCAATTTATATCAGTATATAATCAATTTTTTTATATTTATTAGCAATTTTCTCCAATGCAGAAGTATCTGTTCAGATGTTTATTGTGGCGTATTTATGTTTATTTTAAAACTAGTGTTTTATTCCACACTCCACAGTTGCTATTTCTAAGATTACAACGTTTAAATTAACATCCGGTCCAAATGTTTTACTTTTCAACAAATTAAATAAAAGTCCTTACCAAATTCACGTGCGCTTTGTCGTTATAGTTGAAGCTCGGGACGATTTCCTTGAAATTTGTCAGTATCTCGTTGTGCCGTGCCATATCGGTCGCCAGGATGCAACGGATCATCCCCTCCCGAACCTGCTTGAAATCCTCGCTGCTGAAAGACTTGAATATATTGCAGTCCTCGTTTTCCAGAATTCTAAAAGCGACGCTGCAGTGGTGATTCTCCAGGGGTGATATGTCGTTGTACCGAATAGCTAACTCTGTCTTAGCATTGATTTGATATATGTTGTTGTAACCGGGATGGTCTAGATCATGACATATGCAGGAGGTTAACAAAATCAATACTTCTAAATCGCCTATCTTTGAAGGGAGGTCCACACACCATGATATTGCATATAACTGAAATAAGAAAAAAGTTTTTAAATAATGACATGTTACAGGGATGTTATTTTTATTTTTAGGTTATATTTATTTAATATTTCTAAATGCAAATAGATATATGAGTTCTACAGCCATAGATTACTTTGTGACTAATATGCCAGCCTCAAACTGTAAAGTACAATTATATGACTCTTTGCTAGCAGATTACGCTGCGTATTTATTTTCCTTTAACATTAGGACCTCAGTTAAAAAGAACTATTACTGAGGAAAACCTTCATAACTTTAACACACAATTCTCTAATATAGACTGCGGCTATTTTTCTCTATTAGAATCTAAATGAAGCGTTTAATACTTTTTTGACTGACGTACAATGGTGCTTTGATGTAAATGTCCTGTAAAATATATAAAAATGAAAATCAATAATAACACTGCAAATGGCTGGATAACTGATTATACAATTCAAGAAGGGCTAGTGCTTAAGGCTTAAACACCTCTTCATTAACTTTAAACGCACTCTGTACAGTAGTGGCTATATAGTCTATCATGACCTGAAAAGATAACACAAATCAAACATAGAAAATGCTAAACAATTATTTTATAATAACAAAATAGACAATGTCGAAAATAGATGTAGAAAAACTTGGGGAATTGTAAATCATAGACTTGGAAAAAATGAAGTTTTCAAAAAAAATATTATAAATTAATTGTGGACTACGAACTAATATCTTATAGTAATAAAATTGTAAACGGTTTTGCGTCTCATTTCTCTACCGTTGCCCCAATGAATACGAGGATCCATTTTGGGTACAATTTATCATTTCCACATACAGTGCCCAAAAATAATGTAAACTCCATGTTTTTAGTGTCATTAACTAATGGACGCCGTTAATGAACTTAAAAATAAACAATCGTGAGGTTTAGATGGCTTAACTGTTCAAATAATTAAAAGTATATTATCAAATATAATTGATCCATTGTTGTACCCATTAATGAATCTATTTCATGTGGCTATTCTCCTGATGCTCTAAAAAGTTCATCTGTTCTACCGGTTTTTAAAAAAGGATGTCAACATGACATCGATAATTACCGTCAAATATCACTGCTAAAGTATAAAATTAAATTTTTAAAAAGTATTATTAGTAATAGAGTAACTATCTTCTTAGCAAAATATAATGTTTTATCAAACTATCAGTACGGTTTTAGAAAAGGAAGATGAATTAGTACGGTTTTAGAAAAGGGAGATCAATCGAAAGTGCTTCTATTAAATTATTTGACTTTATTTATAAAGAATTAGATAGTGGAAAATATGTTGTTACAATCCTGTTTGACCTCTCGAAAGCCTTTGACTTTGTAAATAAGGACATTTTATCTGATAAGTTACAGGCTATTTGGATCATAGGCAAATTGCATGAATGCATAATGTCTTATTTATATAACAGAACACTACGGGTAAAATGCAATGATACACAGTCAGAAATTTTTGATAGTCACCTGGGAGTTCCGCAGGGTTCGATACTTGGACCGCTTCTATTTTTAATTTATATTAACGATCTGCCAGACATTATCAAGTATGTATGCATATTGATGATACAGCCATTACAGTAACGGCTACTAATTCTGAGGAACTATTAAATAGAATTAAAACGGTATTGGATGAAATGAGTAGCTGGTGCGATCGCAAAAACTAGTGTTAAATAAAAATAAAACTGTATCTTTGAATTTCAATTTAAGACGCACAATCACTATACCTGGAATAACTTTAAGCGAGTTTTCTAAATTCTTCGGTATATTAGTAAACAGTAATATATCATGAGAACAGGATATTAGTCACGTTGGCACTAAGCTAAATCAAGCTTTCTTTGCGTTACTGCAAATAAAAGACACGCTCAATGAAGTAGGACTTACAAATGTGTACTATACTTTAGCCTATTCACACATGTCACTTAATATATGTATTTGGGGATGATCATCCTATGTAAATGGAGTATTTGTTTTACAAAAACGAATACTGCGAACGAATTTTTTTTTCTACTAAAATGAAGATATTATATACTTTCACATGATATACTAAAAAATATATTTTTATAATTTTTTGTCATTTTTTGTCATTTTTGGTATATACATGCGCGCGGCGATTTCCCGTCATTTTCAGTATTATACGTATGCGCGTTCGATAATTTGGACAAATTGAGGAACGTTTTGAAAATGTTGTGGAATTTGAACTGAAAATGGAAATGCGGCCAAACTATTGGATATTTTTTGTTAAAATTTGGCAGGCTATTTCTGGGTTATATAGGTTACTTTCCTTTAAAATTTCATCAAACTTAGTTTAATTTTGGCCAAGCTAGCCGTAATTAAAATTTTGACGTTTTTTCAGTATATTTATATACACATCATGGGAGGCGGTGAACCGATTTTCACGAAACTTGAACTGAAGATTCCTTGACCATCGACAATAAAAGGGCACCATTCTCGTTTCTTAACTAGCATTTTAAAGGGTCCAAAATAAATTAAAACTGAAAGCCACCCTTAGAAATGACCAATTTACCCCTTTTTCGCGAAAAAAGGGTTCCCCCACCTACTTGAAACGGAAAACTCAAGGTATTTTTAGTTTCACCAAAACAAACTAATTTTTTATTTTTTTTTTATTTTTTACATGTTGCTCCATGTAAAATTTTCTTTGAAAACCTAATTTTACCCCACTATCTGTATATATTTATATTTTTTGTATCTTGTTAATATATCATTCCTGATCAATTTTTTGTTTTACTTTTAATTATCTCCATGTTTATCTTGTCACTTTAAAATCGTCTTTATAGTTTTAAACATTTTGACTACTGCTTGTATCTAAGTGACTTGCCATATATAGATAACATGTATCATTACAAATGGTGAATAAGTTTATTTATTTAGTTATTTATATTTTTTTATGAGTCTCAGTTGAAACTGAAAATTACAGCACTTCTTAGTTCCTATTAAGTTTATTTTAATTTGTGATGAGTATATTTTTACAATAATACACTAAATTCGATAAAAATGGAAAAAAACAGAAAAAATATTCATAGGGGACAATGAATCCCAATAAAAAAATTACAATACTAAATACTTACCATTTGTGCGACACAAAAACAATGCCTGAAGTTGTGAAAGGGTACATCGTTGTAGTTTTTGTATGTTTCGTAAAGAAAATTCCTTAAAGTAGTAATATCAATAGCAAACTTCGAACAGAGATCGTGATCGAGGTACATTTGTTGGAGGAGAAGAAGAAGTTCCTCGTCTTCCCAAGGCCTTGCGTCGAAAGTTGGCATCCGCAGCCATTGTCGAATTGCGTCCGAAACTTGTGCATCACTAGACAAAAATATATATTCTAAAAAAATAAGTAATTTATTGTTGTTTTAAGAAAGGTACAGGGGAGGGGGTTTCAATTAACGCGTTATGCTCAATTTTTTCGGCAGTGTTTGTGATAAATTTTTTGTTGAAAAGCCAGTCTGACGTAGTTTTTCCAATGAATTTGATGCCGCTAAGAAATAAACAATTGAGCATCGAGGAAAAAATTATTACCGAAAAACCAATTTAATAAAATTATTAAAATTTTTGCATTTTTGCAAGTGACTATTAAAGAGAAGTAAAAAGATGCATGTGAATTTTAAGTCACTTCTGGTTTACATGGAAAGACGTTTTTTTAAAGAAATAATATAATTTTGCAAATATATAGATTAAAAAATTCATCTAAATATAAAACACCTTTGAATACTTTTTTGACTATACCAGATGCCACAAAGGAGCGGTCCACTATTTTTTTAATTTTTGAACACATCGAAATGAAACTAGGGTTTATTATATTATTATTATTAGTATTAGGAGCCATTCAGAAAACTGTATTTTTTTGGCATATGAAATAATTTCATCCCATTTCCGGTTTCGCCAGAAATGACTCATTGATTTTCAAATCGAATTTGAATTTTTGGATTCAGGATGAATTTTTGAACATGTGTGGTGATTTTTATAAAATTCTGACCAGTTGTTATTTTTCATAGCAATTATAAATTTTGAACTAAACTGCTATGCAATAAAAAAATAGGTTGTAAGTTTTTTCCGAGTCCCAGTTTATTCTATGTCCGTTTTCCCGAGCATGTTCACAAATCTAAATAGATGTTAAAGTGTTCCCTGTTTGAAATATCATCCTAATATCAAATTTGTCACGTATATTGCTTCTCCGATAGTCCGTATACATAAGGAATTATTGCTGTATAATAACGTTCAGGTTTTTGTCGTACCTGATTGTCCCTATTTTAAAAATTTATGAAAACTCTATCAACAAAGGCTTCAGGGTATTGATTTTATACTGGAACCTCTTTGATAAATTTTTTATTATTTCATATTTCATTATTAGATGAAATTATTTTGGCCCTATCGTATAAACATTTTACAACACCCCTTTTAAAATTTATTGACTGATTTGAGTTAAAATTTAGATATCTGTTAGTATGTGTTGGTTTTCTGTAAACGCTTGTTTCAATTGTATTATTTACCCTTTTAATTAAAACATCTAAAAACAGTAGTTCATTCCTACTTTATACTTCTAACGTGAATTTAAACAGACGGTGCCTTACTATTTACATTTTCTAAAAAACTATCTAGTAAATCGAAACCATGAGGCCAAATTACAAAGATGTGGTCAACATATCTCCACCAAACAACCGGTTTGTTTATACAATTTTGAACATGTGTGTTCTCAAAGTTCTCCATAAATATGTTGCTTAAAATTGGTAATAATGGAGACCCCATAGCCATACTAAAATCCTGCTGATAGAACTCATTTTCCAATTGAAAATGGGTTGTTTTTATACACATTGTTAAGAGTTCCATTATGCTATTTACACTTAATTTGGTTCTAGTTTCCAAATTATTATTATTTAGCAACCTATCTTTAACTATTTTTAAGGTTTCATCTACCGGAACATTGGTAAAAAGACCAACTACATCAAAACTAAAACATAATATTTTTATTCGCAAACTTCTCTATAAAATCCTTATTTTACCATAAGGAACGTAACCAGACTGCAACCAACAGCTACTCTCCGGGCTATGTGCCCCGCCGAGCGCTGAATTACAAGCCTGGCGCGTTAAGTGTAATTACCATCAAAACGGTGGTGCAACTGGTGTTTGTTGCAATCGAAGCATTAGCGTTTTGATATATTTCTGTGTTGCATTATGCAAATATGTAGTAACTTCATCACGCGTTCTTTCTACCTCGAATGATAGTAAAGTTATGGAATTCATTAATAAGTCAAAAAATGATGTTTAAATAAAAAATGGTACTTTATAAAGAGAACGACTTAACCTAGAATAATTCATTCGACATCTACAGCGTTCGGTTTATTCCACGCCGAAGAGAACTAAGAAGCTTGAAATATCTCCGTGGATGACTGCATTCTTTTCGAAGCAGGATTGCTAAATATAAATCCTTATCTTTCATTGTCATTCTTGTAAAGAATAGATCTGTCTATAAAATATAGTTTTTAATTGGAAATGATAGAGTTAATGGGTGTTATAAACCCCTACATAGTTTTAAAAAAAGTAGTCATTTACTTTCAGCGAGGCTAGGCGGGTGACGTCACATGCCTGCTACGCGATATGCGCTGCGATACTCTAGGTGTTGCTATAATGATGTAGTTCATTTTGCGACTGTCATAAGCTAGGACGGACCGGATATTTTTGCCGATATTTGTCATAGTCGTATTTATCTATGCTTTGAAAGAAAATAGGATACCATAATCACGTCTACGTCCAGCAAATTATGTGAATCTCCTTTCTGGAAACCCTTCTCCATATAAACAACAATAAACAAACTCTATTTGACGTTCTAAATAGTAAAGGCATTGTCACTGCCGTGAATTCAAACTTTGTTCTAACGAGAACGACCTGCCAAACCAGCAAGCATGTGACGTCAAACGTGTTTACCTGACTGAAATAAAGCAAGCAATATCTACGGCCGCTACTGTTGTTCGAATATTAGAACTGCAGTTGAAATATTGTTATTATTAAGTAAAAATCTTTATTTTGCACAACTTTTGCATATTAATTTTTTGTGGACAGACCTATTACTTAACGTTTTTATAAATTATTATTATGACCCCCGCTTATACCCGTTTAGAAGTTTTATATTAGTGGGTAACGAATATTTTTATGTTTTCAATTTCCTCCCCTCTAGTTTGCAATTAGAATTTGAAGTCTATTACTGTTATTATTTTAAACTAATATCTTCGTTAAACATAATATTTTTAGTCGCAAACTCCTCTATAAATCCTTATTTTTACTATAAGGAAAATAACCAGACTGCAACCAAAGTTACAAGTCTGGCGCGTTAAGTGTAATAATTGCATATTACCATCAAAACGCTAATGCTTTCGATTGCAACAAACACCAGCCGAAAGACTGATCCTACTTAAAGGAGCTCTCTTGCCAGCCGTCACACACCACTTGCAGACTGCAGTTTCGAGCTGTTGGCTCTCGTCAGTGCAAGGTATCCATGCGACGACCGGCACGAGAATCCTTTGACTACTTAGTACATCCCGCTATTTCTACAATAGCGACATGTAAAAGAGCCAGCAGGCGCCATCTAGCGATCCAGTGTCCGTTGCAATCGAAAAATAAATAGCCTGACTTGGCTTAGCATAGTTCAAAATATTATGTTTAATATTCCGCCCTCTAAAAGCACATTTGAACTAATATCTTCGTTGTGGTCTTTGTTCAATTAGTAATATATAAATAATATCACTTAATAATTAGTACATCGAGTATTTCGTTAACAACAAACGCTGTAAATTAACAAAGTTCAAGCTCATTTAATTTCTATCGCGAAGCACTAAAACGAGGTTATTCCATTTCAAATTATCTCCGAGATCGCATTGTTTGGAAAATCATCAAGTTAAGCTTTTCACTTTATGAAAAAGATATATGTTTAACATAAAGCCTACTTAAAACAGCCTATATTTTGCTAATAATATAATCCCATTCAGACAAGTTTCCCCTTATTAAAATGATTACTTGGGCTTGCGTATATGATGAAGTAATCCCTTTGTATAAACGTCGGAACATTCATCCACAATGGTCTGCTAAAGGATTCACAAAGAATGTCTGGATTAAACGGAATTTTATTTTGTTTGTTCTCACAAATAAAAGCATATACGGAAGTGGTAACAACATTATTGATGTTTGCACAAAGGGAAGAAAGCTTTAGCCAAAATTTAGTAAGACCATTTTGTAAATATAATATTAAGTCTTCTTATATTAAATTTGATTCAAAGTTGTGGAATGTTACACAATTTTTTTTACAAGGTACTCAGGGATTTGCAAAATTCATTAAGAAGTCATCGTTGAAAGCCTATAAAAATAGTGGGAAAGGTTAGATTTTCATTGATATAGGGTGCACATTTACTGGTCAGTCAAAAAACGCAACAAAAACTTTACCTCATCAAACAAACCTATAAAGATAAGTGATTCAATTTGTAGGCGAGATAGTACAGAGAGTAACGGTATTTTAATGAGATCATAAAGTTTTTGTTGCGTTTTTCGACTGCACAGTAAATATACACCCGACTATAACAAGTAAATGTTCAGACGCACTATCCACTATGCTACCGTCCCAAGCCAATAATTAATCATAATTATCTACTACCCCCAAATAGGGGTAAGTTTGCCGGGTTTAACATTATTTGCATCTGATGAAATATAAGCTTTGGCTGAAATGACCTTTTTTGTATAGAATTTATTTACAGTGGATCATTTCACTTTTCATTTTTTTATCTACTTCAAACTTCGCCGCCATTGAGTTTCATCGAGGACCAGAATCCCATGTATTTGATGCAGTGCCCTTTGTGACAGCTATTACCTCCATGCCAAAAAGTACTAGAGAAATTTATAAAGTAAAGTTTTTACAATTCCAATACTAGTATTACCAGGGACGGTAGCTCAAGGGTTAGCGCGTCTAGCTTTACTCTAGATGGGAAACTTTGCTTCGGACACCACATCACACATACAATTAACAGAACTTACGCAACAATGAACAGACTGTACCCACTGATTAACAGACGAATCAAACTAACAACGGACAATAAGATAACCTTATCTTAAGACCAATTATAATCCATGCCTGAGACCTAATTTGGGACGCGCAGTGCAAAAGACAACAGATACTACAAAACAAACTATATCAACTACTAACTAATACTGACAGATACACTCCAGTTGCTGTATTACATCAGAATAGAAGAATAAATGTTTTATTGTTGTTTTATTTTTTGTTAAGAACTAACCTGTCGGATCAAGTCTGCCAACGAGTTTCAGAACCGGTTATATACGAGTTTATTGACCAGTTCATTCACCTACAACATTTTTGCTAAGACCTATTATCCTTATGGATTTAATAATAGTTACAATGCTAAGCTCTCTCTTTATAATTACTATATACGTTAAGTGTATGAAATCTAAAAATAAACGTCAAAGGGTATGGAGAGGTCACTAGATCATTTACCTACAGGCAAATAACAGGTTTTAATTGACTTCTCCAGACAGGTTATTCTTCTTCTAGTGAATGAACGGTCGTTGCCCTTGAGGATGCCGCCGTTATGCGTGGCGACCCCGAAATAGTAGTGGAGGGGGAAGCCACGCATGACAGTTTTTCTACTCACCATCTTGAAATAAAATCTATATTCAAAACTTTATAAACCGCAGAAATTATTATAATTACTCACAAAATGTAAGTTTTAAGTTTGAAATAAGAACAGTGTGTACCAATCAATCCCTGTTATTATAAGTAAAAAAAGTGGGGGTTTCAAATGAGATAGTATCATTCTATATAAGTTAATAATGAAATTGTAACGAACTAACCATATACTTTCAAAATTTTGCTTAACGCGCTTCTTCACTGAATCACTTTTTCTACGATACTGAAGACGGCGGCACTCCTCACTGGAAAGTGGTTCTGGAAGTTGCTTGTAGAATCCTGAAACAAATAAATTTAGTTAATTACTGGTACTAACGTGACCAAAAAAAATGTGGCGTGAGGGTAATTTTAAAGCTCTGCCAAATGAGTGCATCATCTATTTTCGATTTTCGACATTTTTATTCAATATCGTTTTACAGTTAGTGAAGCTGTTTTCATGTGGTATGCAATACGTAAGAGAAACATGAACATGAAATATGCTGAATGAATAAAATTTAAAGACCGTACTAAAGAGATGATATAACTCCGAGAAGTACTTGACTTACTAAGAAAAGCGAAAATGAAACAATACTTTATAACACCCATTCGAAAGAAAGAATGAAATTTTAAAAGGGACTTTACAAATAATTAACTGATTTGGTTCTAAGTTTCTTGTATTCTAAAATCGTATTAGTAACACAAAATTGATTTCCAGTTCGTCTGATGAATGCAATTAATACGGTCGCATCTCGCATTTTGCAACGTCAGCTGTTATTATTGGGACTTGTCCCAGGTTCTGAATACTGAATTTTAATGAATATTGTAGTGCGAGCTTGGACCGTAATTTTATTTAATTTTAGCAACAGGTTCAAAAATAATAATTCACATGAATAACTACTTGCCTTTCGTTTTATATCTGAATATAGATTGCGTCCTCTCTGTTTTTGCTTTACATAATATGCTGCACTTGAGAAATAGATTAGCGCTAGAAAGTCTGTCATATAAAATATTCGAATAAAGGAATTCCCAGAATTAAATAGTTTAGCTATTTCAATTACATTAAAATTGGAGTAATATTTATTGTAGAGTTTGTTGATTTATATAAAAATATAGTTTATTTCGGAGATATGAAAGATACAACTCTCAAAGAATGTCGACAACTAACAGAGGGGAAAACGGGGCCAATATAATTCTCTCCTTGAATCGAATAAAAATATACGGTATTAGTGTTATAATTATCTAATATGTCGTTATTTTTTTCATACACCATTGTTAACTAAAACATAATATTTTTAGTCGCAAACTCCTCTATAAAATCCTTATTTTACTATAAGGAACGTAACCAGACTGCAACCAACAGCTACTCTCCGGGCTATGTGCCCCGCCGAGCGCTGAATTACAAATTACAAGCCTGGCGCGTTAAGTGTAATAATTGCATATTACCATCAAAACGCTAATGCTTCGATTGCAACAAGCACCAGCCGAAAGACTGATCTTACTTAAAGGAGCTCTCATGCCAGTCGTTACACACCACTTGCACTTGACGACTGGCACGAGAGCTCCTTTAAGTAGGATCAGTCTTTCGGCTGGTGCTTGTTGCAATCGAAGCATTAGCGTTTTGGTGGTAATATGCAATTATTACACTTAACGCGCCAGGTTTGTAGCTTGGTTACGTTTCTTATAGTAAAATAAGAATATTATAGAGGAGTTTGCGACTAAAAATATTATGTTTTAATATTCCGTCCTCTAAAGCATATTTGAAAATTGTTAATTAAGTTAAACATTAACACAATATAGAATAATATAAATATAATAAAAAATAGAACTGTGTTATTATGAGTTTCCCATTTTTATTTAGGCCCTAATCACATCTAACACAATGAAGAATTGTATCAAATTTTTCACTTGTATTCGAAAAATGAAACAAGAAATTATGAATTATGTAGAATGTGTCACCACGACCTTAAATTTAACTATAAGTGTCTGGAGAAGGGACTATCCTAATATTATTTAGTAGTTTCAAAATATTTTAAAAACATTTTATATATACAAAAACGTGCAAAATATGTTTAATATATTACAGTGCATTAAAAAATATTTTTTTTTCAAAAAGGCTTTACAAATTTCTTTAAAACATTTCAAAATGTTTCTGAAACATCTACAATTATAATTCTGTCCTCAACGACGCGACGACTTAACTAAGACTCCTCACAAAAGTTTCTTTTGGTGTTAACTTCTTGTTTAAATACACTTTACAAGAAATTAACGCACCACCAAAAAATAACCAAAAGTTTGAGGTAAATTTTTATGTAGATCTCTTGTCCGATTTCGATGTTTTTTGTGTGTGATTAGGCTCTTTATTCGAAAATGCGAATGTACTATTGTTGAAAATTTTATTTATTGATTACGAGCAAATCAATCAGGATCAACACAGTACTAGCCCTAAGAAAAATTTCTTTGAAAAATCATACTATCATACAAAAAAAAAATCGAAATCGTACAAGAGGTCTAGACAAAAAATAACTTCAAACTTTCAATTATTTTATGGTTGTGCGTTAATTTCTTGGAGAAATGTATTATATAGTTATGTTCTTTAACTTTCGTTATATTTATTATATCTTTGCAACATCCTGTATATTAATTATGGTAGTATACATCCATCCGTATATATTCTGACCTTCCGTTCTGTAGTTTTCGAGCACAAACTACAATAGATAATAAAATCTAAATCAATAAAGCTCCTGAAATTTGCGCACAAAAAAATCAGTTTCAATCGCATTTCCGCTGGTACAAATCATTCAAATTGGCTTGTGACAGAAGGGACAGCTTTGGATGAATGTGCACATAATACAAAAATGATAACACTGGCAAATAACAAAATTTTAAATTGTTGCAACAGAAATGCAGAAGATAATTTATTTGTAGATGTATTGAGATTTATTTTTACTTTTTTTGTAATATATGAACTCGTTTTCAGACAAAAGTAATTATTTAAAAAATAAATGCTCTTTATTCATTTTCTGCCCGATTGTTAATCTATTAAGATAGACATTAAAAATATTGTTCTAAAATTAGTAGAGGTTTAGTTTATTTACATTATTATACACAGTGGGTAGATAAAAATGCCACTCCTACTGTCTCCTTCAAAATTTATTATATAATTTTTTTGGTTGTCGAGTAAGGTTCATCGAATAAACTATCTATAAGATAATTAATGACTTCTGGATTTAGATCTTCATTACACTAAGGGATTAAAATATAATATTTTTAGTCGCAAACTCCTCCTGCAACCAACAGCTACTCTTCGGGCTATGTGCCCCGCCGAGCGCTGAATTACAAGTTACATGCCTGACGCGTTAAATGTAATAATTGCATATTACCATCAAAACACTAACGCTTCAATTGCAATAAACACCAGCCGAAAGACTGATCCTACTTAAAGGAGCTCTCGTGCCAGTCGTCACACACCACTTGCAGACTGCAGTTTCGAGTTACTGGCTCTCGTCAGTGCAAGGTAGGCATGTGACGACCGACACGAGGATCGCTTGACTATTTAGTACATTTCGGTATCTTTGGGATAGCGACATGTAAAATAGTCAGCAAGTGCCATCTAGCGGTCCAGTGTCTGTTGCAATCGAAAAATAAATAGTCTGACTGGGCTTAGCATAGTTCAAATGTGCTTTTATTGGGCGGACTATTAAAACATAATAGTCAAAACATATTCAAGTGATCCTCGTGTCGGTCGTCACATGCCTACCTTGCACTGACGAGAGCCAACAGCTCAAAACTGCAGTCTGCAAGTGGTGTGTGACGACTGGCACAAGAGCTCCTTTAAGTAGGATCACTCCTTCGGCTGGTGTTTGTTGCAATCGAAGCATTAGCGTTTTGATGGTAATATGCAATTATTACACTTAACGCGCCAGACTTGTAACTTGTAATTCAGCGCTCGGCGGGGTACATAGCCCGAAGAGTAGCTGTTGGTTGCAGTCTAGCTACGTTCCTTATAGTAAAATAAGGATTTTATAGAGGAGTTTGCGACGAAAAATATTATGTTTTAATATTCCGCCCTCTAAAAGCACATTTGAACTAAGGGATTGCTGATCTGCTTTTGTTAATTTCCACCTATTTAAACGACTTTTGGGTTATTTAGATAGCCATCCCAGGGTATTATGGTTTTAAACGTAAATGATCCATCAAAAATATAAATTCTAAAGATTTGGTTATACAAAATAACTAGCAGCTCCTTTTCGATAGTGGGTAATTTTCCTTTGCAGAATTTAGCAAATAATAAGCAGTAGATCTACTTCTTTACTCAAAACCGAACCAATTGCAGAATTGCCCGCATCTGGAGGCAAAACAGAAGGTTTTTTAAAAAACGGGGTAAATTAGTACTGGTGCATTGCAGATAATTTCTTTCGCAATGTCAAAAGCTTCTTTGTAGTGATTGACTTGTATATTGATTTTCTCTCTGTTTGCCAAGCATGGGTTGCATTCATTTAGCAAAGTTATAAGTATACAGGTGAAAGTAAGCAACACGTCATTGGCCATTGTGTTATCGTCCAAACTAAACATTGCGTCAAATGCAAAATGCGCTGAAATAATTTCATCCATCCTTGCATCTATAAATATATCTTCAGTTTTTATTTTTACATCATGAATCATATGTTAAATATAATTGTTAGTTAATGGATTTTAAACTTGCATTAATAAAAATTGGACTGAAAAATACGAAACATTTTATTATCGAGTCAATTTTCAATTGTGTGTACCAACGCATAATTATTTCATTAAAATTAGTCACATCACAAAGGATCTGAGTTAATTCAGATTTAATCAAAGAAATCAATTCCTCAGTAAGTAGAAATTTTCCCACTTTATCCGATCACGATGAGCCTTCCATTTTCCTTGTCATAGCTTTAAGGGACGAGACTGTATTTATGATGAGCAATAGAGCGGTAATACAGATAACATCAATAAAGAAGCATGAGCGTCCACAGAAAATATTTAATAAATAATCAGTTAGGAAATATTAAAAATTTATAAAAAAACAATTAAGGAGAACTATTTGTCGTGTATATATTGAAAGCAATTTGCGGATATTAAATGTCTGCACTACATCCTAAAGTTGTATAGTACAGTAGAGCTTGTCAAGAAGCTGCGGGTGGAGTACGCCTAGACGACCAGGCAAGATCTCATGGAAGAGAAGGTATAGATTGAGAGGTAACTCACGAAAAATTTCGGGATGATATATCGCCCCTATTATCAATATTTTCTGAATCTAGAATACCTTCGATCGTTCAGTATTACTTCAGATGACTTGGAATTACTTCAGATAGTTTATTGCCGATATTGCCCGTAGATTACTTACCTTAGATTACATATGGATTAATTTATATCACCCGCAGTAACTCTTATTTCCCCTTATCTTATACACACACATCCCATATTTTACTCCCTTGGTTAAAGGGTATATTGCAACCCTGAAAAATGATTTCTTCAGGTTATGTAGTTAGCGAAAATTAAGGTTTTCCAATTTCGTTAGTCGGTCAGTCTGTTGACGATGTTATTAAGAATTTAATTAATTAAATATCTTGTAAGTTACTTTTTGGAATAAATTTACACGTTCAGAAGTATATATAGAATATGGGTAGGAATTGTTGGTAATAATCTTGTAGACACTATTTTTTCTGCCAAAACGCCTTCATGGACAATTTTACCCGTATGGTCAGCAATATCCCGAGATCTCAATAATTTGAATTTCTTTGTGTGGGGTCATCTTAAAACCCTGGTGTATACAACTCCCATTAACACTTTAGAAAATTTAAGCGAACGAATATTTACCTCATGTGAAACAATACAGAATACGCTGGGAATATTTGAAGTGCGCAATTCGATGCGAGGACGAGCGGAAGCATGCCTATTAAGTCAAGATGGCCATTTCGAATAATTTTTATAAAACAAAATTTATCATTATCAATAATAATTAATTGTAATTTGAATTTAATTGTATTAATCAAGAACTGTGCGAATGTAGACTTGACCAGGTTAAACAGAAAAAATACTCACAGGGAAAAATGTCAGTGGCGTACCACTCTGGTAAAAACTATCAGAGGACATGTCCGTACGGATGCCACAGGTGGAGCAATAAAATAACTTTTCTAACTAAAATATGTTGTTTTATATCCTATGAACACATACCAAATTGGAAACAATACATAAAGTACTTTCTGAATTAAAAAATTCTATTAAAAAAAAATCAACACCCTGTAGCAAAAAATATAAACCGTTGCTGACATATGTTCATGTGAACTTTTCTTCATAAAATGACATAAGGAATCACTCCCTGAAATAATAGCACGTCATTGAGGAACACCCTGTATCTTCTACTCACAAATTCCACAAAAAGATAACAAAACCACCAGTATAAAGTATGAAGAACAGCTTAAATATTCTGTAAAAACATATTTAGGTCATTTGAAAAAAAAAAAATTAAAATAAAACAAAATAAATATAAAATAATAAGTAAAATTTTAAATAACAGTGCGATAATTTTCAATTTGAACAAAACATGAAATTATTCTGTCTATAGCTCTTTAATTAGCACAAACGCTTTGCATAGGTAGCCTGTAATTTTTAGAAAATATCTTCCAAGCTTAGTGTAGTATTAATTTGTCATTTCCGCAAAATAAAGTTCGCCAACCTTAACGGCGCGAGCACGGACCATGAATTACGAGTGAGTTATTAACTCTTAACCTATTATCTTCACAGCGTGTGCAGTTATAAGCACAAAGATTTTCCATTTCTACGAATCGATTTACAAACCTTGATTTTTATATTTCCCCACAGGCAGAATTGAGAGGTGTTCAATCGACTACCTCGGAGGTCATTCAGTTAGGGGTTCGTTACGACCCGCCCAACTCCAAAGGAAATTTTCATTCAACCCAGTGGCGTACTACATTGTTGAAAATTTTGTATCATAGTAATAGGTCTGTGCACAAAAAAATTAAAATATGTTAAAAGTACTGAAAAACAAAGATTTTCATCTAATAATAACTATATTGGAACTGTGCTTGAAAAAAGTCAACAGCGGCCGTAGAAATTGCATGAGTCAGATAAACGCGTCTTCATTGGTTTGACGTCACATGCTTGCTGGCTCGGCAGGCGCCAGATCACGTTAGGTTTATTTCGTGTAGTTCTCGTTACAACAAAGTTTGCATTCGCGGCAGTAACAGTGCCTTTACTAGTCAGAACGTTAAATATAGTTTTTTCATTGCTGTCAGATATGGAGGAGGGTAACCAGAAAGGAGCTTCACATAATTTGCTGAACGTAGACGTGATTATGGTATCCGATTTTCTCGCGTCAAATACTCATTTTAACCAGCCTCAATCCAGTGGTGTCAAAGCTAGTTGGTATCTGTGTTTGAATCAACACAATATGACTGGAGTAAGTTTTGTATCACAGGTTTTTTAAATGCCTTTTGTAGAAGTAATTCAGATTTTATGGGGGACGTAGCCTATGTCTTTGTTTGAGGTTGAACATGAAACTTGACTACTTTTATTTATATAATAAGTTAATATTCGGGTTTGAATCGATACATCATATCTTACTGCTAAGTCAGCTCTATTGTTCTGCAGCTCAATATCTTCTGCATTATGAGAAGTTGATGGTTCCGGCACGTGGTCCAGACATTTGATAAATTTGTTAATTAGTTAATCGAGTTGTTTTATGTACTGCTTTATCTGCTTGACAGGCAAATATATGAGGCACCACATCACCCACCCACCTACCTACTACTAGATATAACTTACATTAATATGACCCTGGCAGCAATACAAAGTTGATGTCGAAGAAACTTTTTTAATGTCTAGTGTTCTTACTGTCACAAACCATTTTTTTCTTTATCATTTGCTTTGGGACGATTACAAATATTTTTGTTGGCGTTCTAATTGTTAGTCTCTTGTGGAAATTCAAAGACCGATAAAGTACTAGGAACGCCCCCCGTTTTCGTGAGTGAGGAATATGATGGTGGCAATGGACCCAATTTAGCGCAAACCACCCCTTATTCAAGAAACCACCCGCTTTTCAGGTTTTTTGCATAGGGATGATTTGCGATAAGTCGGGGGGGGGGGGGGTTGCAAACCATTGTTACCATCATATTCCTCACCCTCGAGAACGGGGAGGCTATGTTCCCAGTACTTTAGCGTTTTTCACCTTTTTGTACAGTTCCACAGGAAACTATGTTGTGTATGCGCATCCAGACATAAAAACACGATTTTTCTGCCACCATATCTCTCTCAAGGCTCAGATGAATATAACTACGATAAATATCGGCAACAATATCTGGCCCATCCTGACTCACAACAGTTGCAAAATTAACTACACCACTTAACAACACATAGAATGCGTAGCGCATATCGCGTAGCAGGCATGTGACGTCACTCGTTTAGTCTCGCGCCAAGGGAGTGTTTCCTAGCCTCATTGAGGTAATTTCTATTACAAATAACGCCGAAAGTATCTGACTACTTTTTTAAAAACTTTAGAGGCTTATAATACAAATAACTATATAAAAACGCGGACATACAACCATTTCCTCCGACAGTGCCAGTGTCGGAGTCCGGATTCGAACCCGATGGTGCGATGCCCGTGTGATTAATCGCGATTGCCACCTCGCGCCTTAACCCACGCGGCTATCGACCAGATAAATTCATTTACTTAATGTCTGCTTATTTACACGATTAAGGTGAAAATAAGGAGATGCACTACCCAGTCTGGAAATTTTGCCCGACAGTCCATGAATAAGAATACTTTGCTTACTTAACATAATATATATAAAAATAAAAAAGACTCTCATTATGGACACACGAATATAATGAAAAAGAAGATCTGAAAAGGCCACGAACTGCAAAGACTAGATAAAAAATATAAAAAATGATAAAATAAAATACATGAGATACCTACCTAATTACCTAAAACGTTCGATATTATTGTGATATTTTTATTGTTAATAGTGTTATTTGGATCATTTATGTGTACGTTTTTATATATGTATATATGCCATGTGACTTTATCCTTAGATATACGAGAATTGTTTTGTGTTTTGATGACATTTTACTAGAAGTTGCCTTCTCGGACAACTCATGTACTAAGGATGCTTTCCTCGTATTTGTATTTTCTCCATCGCCCCAGGTGACGTACTAATTAATAGCTTTCTCTTTGATCCGAAATACTGTTGGGGTTACGATTAACCAAAAGGACACAGTTCGCGTTTTCTAGTCAGAGGGTTACCGCGGCG
Organism: Leptura quadrifasciata; assembly: GCA_963675555.1. Taxonomy (NCBI): domain Eukaryota; kingdom Metazoa; phylum Arthropoda; class Insecta; order Coleoptera; family Cerambycidae; genus Leptura; species Leptura quadrifasciata. Next base: position 11,530,461 of record OY776676.1, read on the forward strand.
TTCCCTAAGGGTGCGCGCTAGTGGCTCATTTGCATGCTTTAAGGTTCTTACAATTGTAATTTATATCATCAGCAATTGAACATTTGATTACTTTAATGAGTATATTATAAATGCATATTATTTGAAGATTAGCACAATCTTAATACGAAATCCAAATAAAATAGTAAATAATTTTTTTTTCAGGAGATAGGCGAAACCAAACCTTCAGGAACAACAGTACACAGGACCAAGAAATTGGAGAAAGAAAGAAGTACAAAGAAAAAAAATCAAATAGCCCAATAAAAGAAACAACATCTGGAAAAAAAAAAATATGTATTGTCACGTTCCATCTTTAGCTGGTGTCCGCAAGTTAGTAAGTAGATCAATTGACCAATCTATAGTAATAAGTTGTACTTCTACCGTTAGCTGGAACGCCACTTGAGTTACCACTTAAATTAGGCTTCTCGCCAACAGATGGCTCCCGCTAGGAAAATATATCACTTTATTAAATAGATGTGTATATCATGGGAAATCTAAAATATAAACTATTATAGAATGTTAGATATCAGGCAGCTCTATTGCCTCTCTCTGTTGGCGAGAAAGTGTGAGAACAAATCAGAATTAATAAATATAGAACATAATTATGAATCTCGCCATAAAATGCATGCAAAAAGAGTGCGCAAAACATCAAAGATGATCACACAAAGAAGCTACTATTTTTAAGCCGTAAATTGTATATATTATACCACGAAATATGAAACTGATAAACTCATTAAAGTTATTCAAATCAAGAATTAAGAAGTGGATTAAAAGTGAAAGTCGCATTGAATACATAACTTAATTGACCTCAAAAACATATAGCTCTCCTATATGTTGAATATGAGAACTAAAACATATGTATGTATATAATCTGTGTATATACGTATATATGTGTATATATTGTGCTGTTCTACTTTTACTGAACTTATAATTTGCAGTACTAATCAAACTTTAACTTGTTTATTTCCAATAGATAAAAAAAAACTTTAAAACCAAAAGATCAAATTAAAATCTCTTACCTTTTGATCCGAAAGTATGTCAAAATATTTAATGGGCCGGCTAGCTTATCTTTCCCTTCAGGAGCAGGTTCAAATTCAGTTCCTATTTAAAACGAAATTTTTATTAAAGTAAAATTTTTAATCTGATATAAATAATTTATTTTCTTTGATATTTAGATAATTTAGCTTTATAACAGGTTCGAAAGTCTAATACACAATTTAAATTTTAATATACAACCTTGTCCAAAAATTAAATACACAAAAACCTTCCTTCTTCGTAGCTACACTCTTCTCTTTCCAAATCCAACAATTCTCCTTTCATTAATTCTTCACCTTATCTCGTCCTTATCTCCCCCAATCCACAATAACACCTCTACCTTCTTATTTACAGTCTATTTTTCTCTTCTTCCCTGATCTCCACAATTTCTGACTTTCAATTCAATTTCAAAATTCTTAATCCTTGTTTATTATTTATCTTCTTCACTCCCTAATTTTCACTTGTTCTTTTTTTTCTTAAATTTGTTTTTCCAATTTTACAACCTCTCTTTTATCTGTTGTTTGTTGTTCTATATCACTAAATATTAAAGTATCCAAAATAAACAAAATAAAACACCATATGAATTTTGATTAATTCCATTCCAAACATAACCTAACTTAAACCTCCTTATCTTTCTCCAGGAAAACATTTACCAACTATAAAATAAAATTTCCTACTTAAAAGAAAAGTCATTATGACTTAAATGTCAGAAATTATTTCAACAATAACTTAATAACTACTAACATAGATGTCAGTATCAAACTTACTGTTGACATCAAATAAAAACTTTAAAACTATTAAAACAACTCTAAACAAATATTAACATTCTAAAACACATACCTTTCGGATCTTTAGCTAATTTAAATAAATTTTGAAAACCATCTAAAGGAAATAAACAAATTCAAACCCTGATTCAGCAAATAACACAAACATGCAATCTTCGTAATCGTCCAATATGCAAATACATAGCAATATGTATATGGGTGTGTGTAAATAATAATAATTATTATCATATCATCATAGATATAATTATATCATCATATCTTATTATTATATTATTGTATATATGTATAAATGTGTAAATGACGCGTAAAAGTGTACATAAAAGAAACTACAATATGCACATGAGAAGACGTAACTGCAGCATCGAATTGGAAACCTGGGGGGAAAAAAGCCCTGAAATATACAAGCAATTTTTCGAAAACACACTTCCAGCAGACCAGTGACCAAATCAAACTTTTAGACATCTAAGAAAAGATTATATATGTGTAAGTTTATATACAGGTATATGCAGGATATATGTTTATAGAAGGAAGTACACTATGCACACAGAAGGTACACATCACTGTAGTTATTGAATCAAGAAACTGGAGGAAGAAGATAATGGAGGATATTTTGCAAAAAGATTAAAGCCCCCAGCATAACAACAAACTAAAGTTTAATAGACATACATAAAACTGAAACACTGAACCAAATTCAAAGCATTTAAAGAAAGGAAAACAAAATAACAAAAAAAAACCGAAACAATAGCCCTTAGACAAGCCCCATCACTGTATCAACTTTTAATAAAGGGGACTAGAAGAAACACTGCACTGGGAATATACAAACTACGAATAAATGCGCTATGGGTAGAGAATGTGATATAACCATACAAATACTTCACCTGCTTACAAAAACAGTAAAGCTGATGGCACGTCAGTAAAAATGGACTTTAACAAGAGGAAAAACCATTATAAAAGAATAAAAACCTCTGCAATGAAGTATTGGGAAGCAGCTGAAAAAAGGACGCAACACATCTATTGAAGAAAGTGGAGGACTACACTACATACGTATAGAAACAGTTGATGACATCATGAGCAGACGATGAAAGTACCAAACACACTAGGAACAAACGGCGAGAAAAAATAAAGGAATATCATAACGAAGCCATAATAATATGTGTTGGAATAAAAAATGAAGGAAATCGACGACTCAAAAGAGCAACTTTAGAAGCGAAAATACAAAAGAGGAGCATAAATAGTTCATTCAATCCGGCGTAGACGCAACCGGACTGACGGCGTGTTTTGCGGGAGTTGCAACAGTGCTTAACGTATGCTGTTCAATTAATTAAGAATACGTTGAAATCTCCATGCAAAGGCATTCCGTTTACTTTAGACCAATAGACATAATAAATAGCATATTGCCGAGGACGGATTTACTGCAAAAGGCAAATCTCAGAAAGACACACTGCACGATTTAAAACTTTAATAATATCTAAAAAAATGTACCGTGTTTAGTGGGGTAGGAACTTAAAGAACTTTTTAAAAAATATCTCTAATCTATAATGATATGTCTTATCAACTTTTAATAAATTTGTAGTCCTTTTCACTTGTGCCTATTGTAATTAAATGAGGTAGTACAGTCAAGCATTTTTATTATGATTATTCAAGCTGAAACTATCATTATGTAAGACACTGTGAGCCTGTAGATTTTACTCGTATTGGTCGGTTAAATTACGTACGTGACATGTTTATTAGACATAACTATTACTGGTTTAATTTGTAATTCGTTACGGAAATAAAAATTAATCAGAGCTACACGTGTTCATGGAAAAAAACATAAATGGTTTTGTTAGGCTTCTATTTAATTAAGCATCTCACTTCACTTTTGTTCCTTTGATTGATTCAGGCAATTTCAGTTAATTACAGAAGAGCTCCACATTTATTTTAAGGCTATCGGCAATATCAGCATGCCACGTGTTCACAACATTTTATAAAATCGATAGCTCTTTATACTCATCAGTTAATGAATTAGTATTTAAAAATTAGCTCACAGGTTTTTTCTCGTTTGGATTAATTCGCAAATCCCCTGGTCTTCTGTGTAAAACCTATTAAAGAAAATACGGGACTACCTGGATAAATTGGGAACCATATTGTTTTTGACATCATCCGGACCACTTACAGAAATAAAAAGGGAGTATTTAATGACATTAAAGATCATTAATTACTACACTTAAATAGACTACATCAGGCATGCTTTTACGTTTTACTTTGTCTTGGAAAAAATATTTCGATATGACAAATTGATTCAAGGGACAATTTTCAAATTTTATTATTGAAATTAGGTTATAGCATGCTTTTAATACGACAGAAATTACAAAGGATTTAGTTAATTAGCAGTTAACTCAAATAGTTTTTTTAAATATGTATCTAGCAGGCAGAAAAATCTATTACAAAATACACAAAATGTATAAAACAAAAAACAAACCATCAGGTGAAAGACGTGACATATTAAAGATATTTTGACATCTATTTACAAGCTATGACATACAGGGTGTCGCAACAAAAAGTAGGCACCCTGAATAACTTTGGAGATAAAAATGTTTTGAAAAATTGGTGAAAAACGTCGACCTTATTTCCAAGGGGGCATATTTTAAAGTAATACTTGTATACCTATCATCATCCCTGTACCCTACACGGCCACCACCTCAAAAAATTCAAATGGCAAAGGGGGCCGAGTGATAGGTCTTTGAAAGATAACTATGTATTTTTTTTAACTTTTATCGATTCGTTCTTAAGGAAAATAAATTTTATTTTTGATGATTACACACAATTAAAATCCTTTAAAAAATACCAATGTATGTGTAAATTTATTAGACGAATCAATTGGTTTATTATATACCTACTGGTGAATATATATTATTACTTTACTGGGTATGTCATATGGCTCTTTAGCAGATTTATTTTTTAGATTTGAAATAATTGATATAGTTTCATCCTTTGTAGTAGGATGAAGATAAATTTGAGTACACTTTTTTTTGTCAAAAATGTTTTCTGGTCTCTCGTTGTTTTTTCGATTTCTGTTGCCATTTAATCACCGACGTTCATAAAATAGTCATTTATACAATTTTCTTTAGTGATATTATTATTTATATGTTTTAATTAGTATTAGTTGAAGTTTTAGTTTTACTGCTTGGGAAACAATACTTTGTATGTCGAAATGCAGGGTATCCCAACCAAGAGTAGGCACCCAGAATAACATAATAATAATGAAGTAGTCGATAAATTCACCTATCTGCAAGTTAGGTGATAAAACAGACGAAAGTAATTACGTATATATATATAATATATATTCTTAATAGTGTTAGGAAAAAGACCCAAAAAGTTCCCATCTAACCAGTGTCCGCAACATCCTTTATTTTGATAAAAATGTACCACCGGGGGAAGGTTTTTACCAAAATAAAGGATGTTGGGGACACTGGTTAGATGGGAACTTTTTTGGGTCTTGTTCCTAACACTATTAGAAATATGTATACGTAATATAAAACCTTTATAAATTATATCTCCTATTCTATGCTCTTATGTTTAATATACGTGTACTAATTCTGATAATGGGACTGGAAAGTATTGGCGTACGAAGTGTTACTTATGATTTCCTAAAAAATAGTCTCACAAACTGGGCTTAGAGCGTAAAAATTGGTAATTCTCTAAGTGGCGCACAGACTATTACCATCGACGTACCAGTTAAAGGGGTAAAAGTAAATTTGTGAAAATATTTAACGTTGAAACAGCCGCAACTTGTATGACTCAAAATCAAGATGAACTACTTTTTAATGGTGATATGAAATGTACTCTGGCACTCTATGGTACAAAGAGAGCTAATGATTTAAATAAATTAATATTCAAACAATTCATCACTTTAGTATCTAAAAGCAAATGTGCAAAATTTTGCTTGCTACCATCAACATAATATGTGCCAAACAACATCTTAAATGAGTGTATTTGCAATTTCATAGCCAATATCCCCCGATTAATGGAGATTTGAAATTTGTATAATTCAGAAAAAAAAATAGAAATATTCGGAGATAATTTCAAGAAAACCCTTTTTTTAACAATGTATTCGTAGTCAGTGAACCCGAAAACGTCCCAGGAAAATTATTTATTCAAAAACTGGACTTCTAACATGTAAAATCCGTAAATTTCACAAAACTTTTTCAAAAAAATTAAAATTTAGGGTCCAAAAATTACCTACTCCATCACTCATGTTTCTATTTTGAATAACTGAATATAATAAACATTAAAAAAATCCTCAAAATCGGATCTGCGTTTGAGGGTTTAGAAGACTTTATGATTCTTCTGTTTCATTGACTCGGCCAATGTAAAGGTTCAGATCTTAATAAACGTGCCAATATCATCAACAATGAACAAATTTTAAAAGTGTGAGCTCTCCATCAAGTGCAAAATTTAGTTTTGAATTTGTAATACACCGTGTCTACCTGCTGACTGGATAACTACATTAAATTCGTTTTATATTTCGACGTACTTGTTAAATAAACAACAAAGCATTACTTTTAAGTCAATTATTGGAATATACAGATATCAAGACTTGGTTACCTTTGAAATTAATTCAAAACAATTTCTTGAATATTTAAGTAAAATTTCCATTAAAACTCACAGGTCCTATCGGTGGTGGTAATTCCCCTACTGATAGACAAATATTTATTTTTGAAATCGGCATTCGATCGTTCAGCTAAATTTAAAGTACGCGATGAAATTATTAAGTTGAAAACTTTTATTTCTTGAAATGCGTCAAATCATCTATAAATACGCCAGTCAATATTTATGTTACTAAATCAGTTGAGACGAATGTCTAAGTTTGTAAGTAAGTCATTAGAGATGCTGTTAAATCATTTGACATTATGGAAACGATTTATACAGGGTATTGCGTGGGATATCATATTTGAGGAATAAGTCTTAATTACACCACACTAATATTATGTGCGTTAGATTTAATAAATGCTGAGTTATACGAAAACGTTATCAATGTTCACGCGAGAAAAAAGTAGCAATGTTGAAAAGAAGTGAAATAATCAAATAATAACAACAGAACGTACTCACCGAGCCAGCTCAGACTTTCCGTGGTTTCCAGTTTCTCTTTAAACGCCTCCACTTCCTTCTGAAGTTCCTCTACAGCGGGTGGTAAAGGTAGTTCCCATCTGAGTTGCCTTTCGATAGCGGAAACTCTCGCCTCCAGGACTTTGAGATCGGCTCCCGTTGATTCCTGGAGCATTGCTAGACCGTTCGCAGCCACAACTTGCAGGGAGTAACGGGTGTCCTGAATAAAAGAATACGTGTAATCAGAAACGTCGCAAACAAATCTAGTACGAATATAAAAAAGATATTAATATGTCTTTGGCTGCGTCGATATCTATGAATATGAGGAGAGAGATTGGTGTGAATTTTTACTTATTTAATGCTAAATGTCATAAAAAGGTGGGAAGCAGTTGATGAAAGACTTATAATAATGGATCTAGGTTTGCAAGGACACAAGATAACGATAATCGAAGTAATATGCACCCACGAACGATGCAGAGGAAATTATATCCAGTACTATGGAATAACAACATAACTAGATATACAGAAAAGCGAATGTTTAGCACGTTTATAGAAAGTACGGTTACATATAGAGCGGAAGCCTGGACCCCGAACAAAGGTTTAAACAACAAAATCAATGTTACGGAAGTGACGTACTGGAGAAGATGCAGCAAAACCACAATTTTAGATAGAGGAAGAACTGATGAAGTTAGAAACAGAATGGGTGTCAATGCTAAACTTACGGACAGCATCGATAAGAAAAAGTTAATGTGGTGTGGACATATGAGAAGACTAGGGCAAGAAAGATTACTACAGAAAATTTGTAGGTGAAAACCTGAGAACAGAGGAAAAAGGGGAAGGCCAAGAAGGATCCGGATCTAGGACATTAAAGAAGCCATAGAGAAAAGACAATTAGAGGAAGAAATGTATTTAGATAGAGAGGCGTGGAGACCGGGCTGCGGTAGACGGCCAAGAAGGCTGCGGACAAGCCGTTTATATATATATAACGCTAAATGTGATTCATTAACTAATTAAAATAGTAAAATAACTCGAAAATTCACAAGTGTTTGAGATAGAGGGGATAAAAAAAAATTGTTTATTTGCGAAACAGTTGCCCAAATTAAACAAAAATTTTAAACTTTTGAAGTAGTTTCTTCCGGGTCTTGCCATGGTCGTCGAACTTGACTTGACGTTTCACTGGTCATTCTGTCAGCTTCCTCAGAAGGATTCTAAAGACTGAATTTGTTGTGTTACACTCCTCATTATATACCTAAGCGCCGCTTCGCTTCGCTGGTCATTGGTCGCGCTTGGTTCGCTTCGCTGCTCATTCGTCGTGTTTGGTTGACCGTGACTTACTACGGTGCTGGTACTTGGCAATACCAGTCTCCACGTGTTACTAAGTCGATACCCATTCCCTATGTTAAAGTTGTTCACGTTTTTCATAATTTCCAGTAATTCCCTAATGATTCGCGGATAATAGCGCGTATTCCTGTCTAATATATTGACGTCCTCGTAGTCGATTTTATGGTTCTCGTTATTATGGACATGTTCTGCTATCGCCGACCTATCCGTGTATCCACTTTCTTTTTGAATAAAATCTTCTTCAGCCTATCTGTGACTCCCGCGACGTAGGGTAGGCATGCATACGTTGTTGGTTGTTGCTGTTCTTCTTCTGTAGTTCTCCTCTGGTTATTTACTACTCGTTGTATATTGCTTTGACTGTATCCGTTCTTCTCTAAAGCTCGTTGCACATTCTGTAGTTCCTCGGGTTTGCTCTCATCGTCGCATATTGTGTTGGCTCTGTGGACCAAGGTTCTAATTAACGCTCTCTTCTGTTGTGGATGGTGGTGAGATGTCGCATGTAGGTAACGAGATATTATTCAAAAAGAAAGTAGGTGTACGGTTTCGAACAGTGAAGGAAATACAGCAGATGCTTCCCTCAGTCAAAGACCCTGTCCCCAAACTGTTATCAAAAGGTGTTTACCAGTTAAAGTGCACATGTGGTAAGAGCTACATTGAACAAACAGGACGGAGTATCCAGTGCAGAATCAAAGAACACCAGAGAAATACCAGATTTGGATACACGGATAGGTCGGCGATAGCAGAACATGTCCATAATAACGAGAACCATAAAATCGACTACGAGGACGTCAATATGTTAGACAGGAAACGCGCTATTATCCGCGAATCATTAGGGAATCACTGGAAATTATGAAAAACGTGAACAACTTTAACAAAGAGGATAGGTATCGACTTAGTAACACGTGGAGACTGGTATTGCCAAGTACCAGCACGAAACTATTTCATTAGACAACGGCCATGAAAACCTGCATTCTACTTTTAAACTTTTGTTTAGAACAATGTATTTCACTAGTTTGATCTAAATTTGAAACGCAATTCTTATTTTTTCTTAATGCAATAAATTTTGTCATTCAAATTTTTGCATTATTAAAAAAAATAAGAATTATGTTTCAAAATAAAATAAAGTAGTAAAATGCATTGATCTGAGCAAAAAATTAAGATTTTTTTTGAATTTGAACAACTGTTTTGCAAATAAAATTTTGTTTTATTTGAAAAGTATTTTTTTTGGTGGCCCCTATCTCATCCACCCTTGAACCAACTATGCCAAAATCTTCCACAAAGGGGTTTTAAAAGTACTGGTTAAGATATACTTGTAAACAAAATCCCTAATACAAATTATCGAAAAATCCACCCTTACTTTAACCTCTGTAAAGCTACGCCTATGATGATTCTCAAATGTTGCTACGTTATTAAGTTGTAGTAGGCCTGTTTACAAAAAAATTGATATACATTAAAATTAGTGCAAAATAAGAATTTTACCTAATAATAACAATATTAGAACTGTGGTTGAAAAAAGTCAATTCGGACATCAGCGGCCGCAGAAATTGATAGCTTTATTTCAATTAGATAAACGCGTATGACGTCACATGCTTGCTAGCACGGTAGGCGAAAGATCATCTGCACACTGCATTAAGTTTATTCCGTGTCGTTCTCGTTAGAACAAAGTTTGAATTCACGGCAGTAACAGTGCCTTTATTATTTAGTTTGCTCATTGTTGTCAAATATGGAGGAAGGTTTCCAGAAAGGAGAATCGCATAATTTTCTGAACGTAGACGTTATTGTAGTATCCAATTTTCTTTGAAAGCACAGATAAATACGACTATGACAAATATCGGCCAAAATATCCGGCTCGTCCTAGCTCATAACAGTCGCAAAATTAACTACATCACTATAGCAACCTTCGGGTATATAAAGGACAACACCTAGAGTATCGCAGAGCATATCGCGTAGCAGGCATGTGACGTCACCCGCCTAGCCTCGCGCATTGAGGTAATTTCTATTACAAATAACGCCGGAAGTAAACGACCACTTTTTAAAATATTTTGTAACGGTTTATAGCACCCATATATCTATCATTTTTAATTAAAAACTAAATTTTATGAACAAACCTATTGGTGACAGTGACCGACTACCTATTTAATGAAAAAAAAAAAAAACTATTTCAGTCGAAAATTGTACATGATCCATTGTCGGTTTTTTACCACACCCGTAATGCTTCCTCTTGCCTTCTTTTCCAAGTACACAAGAGATGTGCCTTATTTGTTAGATAATCTATAACTTTCCTGAATTTCATTAAAATTTGTAGCAGGCGGAAGCTTGTATATGCAATGTGAGGTAATGAGCCTCGAACTTTTAATTAACCGCTGCTACACCTACGATAATGCTAAAGGTGAAAGTATGCTGAAAATATTTCCACTATACCTGTGTGTTCGGGGGTAGGTCGCCACTGATGTTCAATAGTTGGCCTTCGGTGTTGTAGAGCTTTAGTATATCCCGAGGTCCCGCCTCTGCGGCCGCTCTAAACAAGTCTGTAAACAAATTAACCGTAATTTAGTACTCGTATCCAGCCAATTTTCCATACAATGCGGAAATATTTACTGGGATTAGAAGGGATTAGGGGATAATCAAATTGGGGAAGGCGATACAAACCATTTCACGTAATAATTAATAATGGATAATGGTCGTGATGTAATTTAATACATTTTCAAAATGTGTAAATTACTTGTCCAACATGTGAATTTATTAATTATACAGGGTGTTCGGAAATTCATGGGGGTGAATTCCCCACCGAAAATTTTATCTTTAGAGAGACAATGACGTTTAATGTATGGGGTACGTTTTTCGTGAGGACTTTAATGAGTTTAATAATAATAGTAAGTAATATTGAACTTATTAGCTCCACAGAGATACGTTTAAATAAAGGATATACATTGCAATTACACATAAAGAGTACATGCTGCAATTAGGCATTTATCATTTAACCACGCTACATATTGAATGCATACATTTGTGGCAAGTTAATAAATACATTATAGACTAAGAGCCAGCAGTAAAAAAATACCACTCCATCAGTTACCAAAGGTTTGCCATTTTAAAAATTTTGCAGCTTTAACAGGCTATGTGTCAAACCTCTCGTCTGCCTGGCCTGCCGGGTGTGGTCACGTTGCATACTGATTTTCAATTATTTTTAATTACGCCCCGCCGAGCGCTGAATTACAAATTACAAGCCTAATGGACCGCTAGATGGTGCCTGCTGACTATTTTACATGTCGCTATCCTAAAGATACCGAAATGTACCAAGTAATCAAGGGATTCTTATGTCGGTCGTCACATGCCTACCTTGCACTGAAGAGAGCCAACAGCTCGAAACTGCAGTCTGCAAGTGGTGTGTGACGACTGGCACGAGAGCTCCTTTAAGTAGGATCAGTCTTTCGGCTGGTGTTTGTTGCAATCGAAGCATTAGCGTTTTGATGGTAATATGCAATTATTACACTTAACGCGTCAGGCTTGTAATTTGTAATTCAGCGTTCGGCGGGGCACATAGCCCGGAGAGTAGCTGTTGGTTGCAGTCTGGTTACATTCCTTATTGTAAAATAAGGATTTTATAGAGGAGTTTGCGACTAAAAATATTATGTTTTAGGATATTTGTAATCAGGAGCCACTAAATATTCGAAATCGACTCATAAATCTTTAGCAACAGATTGACTGTTCTCCGGTGTTATCACTAAACACAGATGAATCGGCACGATGATGATTTTTTATCAGAAATTCGTCTCAGAGTGTGATATTTTTTGGGATATATTGTTTTATATTTTTACACGCTGACATTAAATTCTTTGAACAAAATTATGTAAAATACGAACTGTTTATTAGAAATCTATGGTTGTAGCATTTATAAGAAACCGAATTGAAAAAGTTTCTGTTTCCATTTTTAAATAAACCAAAACAAGTATTTGTCAACGACAAATAAATCATTTGATATTTGTGATTACAAGATTTTTTGTTAGAAATGAAAAGATAATAGGCCACGTTAACGCAACCGGCTCCTTCGCCATTTATGAGAAAACTACGTTTGCAGAAATCCGATTAAATATTAAACTATTTTGATGAATTTTGAAGGAAAAGTGGATCGAATCTCTGAAAATTCTTTATTATGATAAAAGTTCCACTCCCTCTAAGGAATGTTGATGGTTTCAGAGAAGGTTTTAGGCATGCCTACGTCAATAGTTCTCAACTTTTGTCATTAGGAAACACAAATTTGTTTTTATTAAATGGAATTTTATAACTTCTAGTATTTTTCATTTGAAGGCAAGTCAATCTTTTACAAATTTTTCAGTTACTACTTCATGTACAATCCTGAAGGTTCAGACGATCCATAATGGATTGTGAAATTACTTTTTGGAATCTCTTTTTAAAATTATATGAAGATAAAAACTGAAAAATAATTAATTTTGAAACCAGTCATTTGAAATCGAACTAAACGTTTTAATGCAAATAGACACAGCATATTATGCAGTAACCATTTTCTATATAAAAAGTTTTCTTAATTTGAAGTAATTTTATTAAAAATTTTCTACAGCTGATGCTACAAACAATAAATTAGTACTAAGTTATTAACAATTAATTATTATTATTAATTTTAAGAAAAAATATGTACCAGTATAAATTAATATGTTGAACAATTAAAAATTGTTAAAATGTATATACATATTTTCCATTCAGTAACTTTTTACTTGCGGTATTTTAAAGGCAAACATTCTAAACGCTGTTTAACGACTTTCAGGCAATTAGTGGGGAATATGATGTGGGAATGACGTTATCTCTGTGTACAATTTAATCGAATCAAACTTGATGACAGGTATAACACTGAGAAGGGTACAATGTTCGTTAAAAATCTAATCGTTTGTCCTTAACGTCGAATTTGTAGTAATATAAATGATATATCGATAATTTTTTATGACTGACTTTGTATATAGGGTTCTGCAGTGAAACGTGTATAGAATATCGTATCACAAACCGTAACGAAATTGATTAATATGGGAGAAATGACCCTAATGCAACTGTTGGAAAACCTCCCCATTATGGGTCCACTAATAACAATAATAATAATATATTAGCCAGAATTAGATACAAATGTGTACATATGGCACGTCAAATACCTTTGTAAAATGAACAAACAAATAATATATACACACGAATATATACATACAAACATATAATATAAATATATGGATAATTTAACTGTCAAACAAAATGAATTAATATGAAGATAAAATAAATAAATTATAACTAAGTAAATATTATTTGACGATAATTTTCGAGATCAGTGGGGTCACTTTTTTTAATAGAGGAATGACAGTGGCAAGTTTTAAGCATGTTGGAAAAATTCCATTCTCAACTGACTTATTTATCAAATAGACAAAAGGTTCCAAAATGTTGTTTTCAATGCCTTTGATAATTTTACCTGTTAGACCATCATAGCTATTTGAATTTTTGTTTTTAAGTTATAAAATAACATTATGAACCTCCTCTACCATGACAGTGTCAAAGTATATTGAATTTATAACGAATTTGATTTGAGTGCACGGTAAAGAGAGGTTAAAACAGAAATGTTATTTAATAGATTTAGGTGCACAGAAAAATGATATCCAAATGTTCCGACTACTTCTCTTTTGTCACATATGACAGTATCATTAACCTTAACAACAATTTGGTCCGTGGCACTCTTACTTTTCCTATCTAATATTTTATTAACAATATTCCATGTCTCTTTATTCTTATTTGTAGAACTATTTGTTTTTGTAGTATGATTGTTTTGCTGTTTCTATAACTTTTCTGTACTTCTTTTTTCTTCGTCATATTTTGTTTTATATTCTATGGAATTTAAATTTGCCATAAGCCAGAACAATTTTTTTAAATACAGACTTTGTTGTTTCATTTCGCAAGTCACCCACTCTATGCTATCTTTCAAGTTAGTGTTTTTTATTGAATTTTTTTTTGGGGACAGCTGACAATACCATGTGAGACTGTCAATAAAATATTGAAATGCTTTAGCAAATTCTAAATAACGTATACATGTCCAATCAGAGTGACTTAAATGACAACTAAAGGTATTTATGGGCGAGCGTGGGTGCGCCTTTACTATGTACATACTTCGATATGCGATGTAAAGCAACGTAAGTTGCGATTAGTAGTTGGATGGGTGACCGTTCCAATTGTTATAGTACATTCCCTGTACCATAAGAAAATGAGTCACAAAAAATACTAAAAATTCACTTGATCTTATCTACCACCTCGAACTATCAAAACACACAAAAAAAGTAACTATCATTTTTGTTTCATCAAAAGACTACATTTCCCCAGAGAAAAATCTGAAAAAATTAATAGGCAACCGATAATTCGCAAGTAATCAAATTCTATCAGAAAAATCATCAAGAAATTTTAAACAGTAATTTTACAGCCCCAACATCAAAATTTAACCACCGTAAAAATACCAACCCTATATAACATAAGATCACCTTCAATATACTCTCCAAACCGCTGGTCAGAATATTTTTAATTCCTCTCCAGGAAACTTTACTTTCCGATTGCCCCTCGTATATAACGTCCGTCACTCCATTTTTATCAGTATTACTTTTTCGACGCTCCCTGTATACGACATTCGTCGCCTTTCCCCATTCTTCAACAACGTCTCTTTCTCACACTTTCTCATCGCCCCCTGTATACAGCTTTCGCAATCTTTTCGATTGTAAATAACTTCTCATCGCCCCCTGTATACAGCAGTCGTACGCATTCACAATCCCTAGTAAATCTTTACCATCTTCAACTTTTTCATCGCCTCTGTATACGGCAATCATGGTCAATCCCTGTTATTCTCACTTTCTATTCACCCCCGTATACAGTACCCGCTTTCTTTCAAACATCTGATCCGATCCATACTCCCCTTACTTTCTCATCGCCCCCCGTATACAATATCTGTAACCTTTTAAAACATAGTTTCGGTTCGCTTCGCCCCGCCTGCCTAACGGGTATCCAAATTGTATCCACTTTAATAATACGTGCGTGGATTTACCAATACGCTACAGGGTCGTGCGATATGTTCTCCCATTTATCCGTCAGAAAATCTTCAATAACTTTTTTCTCAAAATCGATTCGACCATAAACCATATACCAAAAAATTCGTCTTTTTATGCCCTACACAGTCATACAGATCTCATCCCGAAATTTCAACTTCTTTACATTATTTCACAATATTGCGCAACATTTCACAATGATGATTCATCCTCGCCCGCACGGAGCGATTTCGTGCCTTTCCAGACCTTTTAAAACGGGATGCGAGACTTTCGGGGCGCGCCAAACGCAACCGAACTGAAACATATAAAAGCCCCTCGTACACAGCGACGGCAAGAGTGCTGTTCCAGAAGTAATAGTGTTTAAAAGTCTCGCGAGTGAAATAGTTTATCAAAGTTGTAATTAGTAACTTCCCGTTTCACAGCTTTCCCCGGCTTTATTCCAAAACTCTGTGCTACACCTTCCTTGGCGACACCAAGAGAGAAACCGTATTTCTTTAAACTTTAATCTGCCTTCGCGCATAAATTCATCTCGCACCTAGTGCCCCCTCATTTTTTTTTAATTCTAATTTTAAAATCTATTCTGCCCTCGCGCATCGCACCTAGTGCCCAACTTTTTAATAAATAATAAAAGTGATTTTTAATTAAATTAACAAATCCCTGATACGATTCTACGGCCAGAATTGTCAGTGTCGAAAAGTTACTAAATTTTGGGAACTGTAATAAAATCGAAACAAATTTATAAAAATTAAACTTCATTTATTTAAATCAAAAAAGTCAATTTCGTTAAAAACAAGTGCTTTTCTTCCAGTCACCACATACAGGGTGACTCAGAAGTATTATAAAAATTTACAAAAAATTAAGTAAAGTGAATTCTAACTTTCTAGTGGAACTTCAACCTTTCCAAAGCACAATTTGCTTAATATACAGGGTGTTGAATTCCCCTCAGACAATTTTAAGATACAGTGAAAAACAGGAGTCTCAGCTAGGCAATCCACGCAGCGATACTTTTTATGTTCCAAAAAAAGTGAGGCAAGTTGATGTTCACAACAAAGACCGCGTCCTCGCCTCACACATCTTCCAGCGGCTTGTATATCAGTGTATGCACGGAAGCTATACAACCTTAGGCGAGGTTTGTATAGGGGATATACCATCCTTCGGAGGAGATGTAAAGCCGTCGGTCCTTTGTCTATTAAATGTTAGGCAAGTAAAAGATCCCTACTCTTCTTAAGGGAAGAGGTTGGTTGGGGAGTAGCTCGTCTACAGGCGTCGGTGTTAGGCCTCAGTGGCGGAAATAGGCCGACGTTAAATAAATGTATGAAAAAAAAAGGTATTTATTGTATTTTCATTTATAATACGCAGTGTACAACAAGTGGTGTTTTTTTTATCTCAGATTGTTGCTGTTTAGAGATTTTTACAGTAAGAGTATGCTAAGTGATCTGCTATGTGTGGTTGAATACTATTGCAAGTATGTATATTAGAATCCAAGCTTGTAATCATGTAATCAATACAACTACTACTAGTACAGCCATTGGCGTTGGTATATATGCGAGTAGGTTTTGTCAATGTTACATTTAAATAAAATAAATTGACTGTATCATTTAGGATATTAGTATGAAAACATTTTTTGTTCTGGTCAATATTGAAGTCACCACCTAGAATTACCGATTTGGATACTCTCATCGTAATATTTAGAGCTTCAGACAAAAGCAAAAATATTGATATCATGAGGCCTCTATGGCCAAATATTTACTACTTTAACGTGATTAATAGAGTAACTTATCCCACATATTTTAATGTTCAGTTATACATAGTACGTCAAATTGATTTTCTCCTAAGAAATAGTCAATTAGATCTGATTAGTTTTACTTTCCCATATAGGGCGTACATAGTACAGAAAGAATTGTGATTTTGTATCTTTTGTCGACTTGCACAAGAAAAACATTAATTCTGTTGTTGGTCGTGTGAATTTGAAATATGAATATAGCATAATTAGAATTATCCGGTGTGCGTGATTACTGTTGGAATTGTAAATGATATGCTTTTGTGATAAAAGTTAAGAATTGCTACAATGTTAATTTGTCTTTCTTTTAAAATGGAATGATTGTTTGGCCTAAAGTATGTGATATCTAAAATGTATGTAATTAATACTCTTAAATGAAGTTTATCTGTGAAACATTATACTCAGCAGTACGCCAATAGCAAATTTGCCACTCAATAATTACTATACTAACAATGTTGTGTCTACATTATTTCAGAACTAAAAATATCCCTGTCACAGTTCTAAATATCTATTTATAAATTACTTACTATAAATAGCAATGCAGAGTTATGTACAACAAAACTAATTAACCCATTCCTGTTTAATAGTGTGCGGCACACCTTTATTGAATTACTAACCTAGAAAATTCTGTTGTCGGTGGCTTGTTGAGATCAGTTGTGTGGGAGTATCTTATGTCTTAGTAATGGCTGAACACTGAAAGAGAAAGCTTTTTGCTTGGTGCTTTGCAATAATTTCAAATAGACATGAAACATAAATCGTAGATTATTGAAAAAGAAACAGATGGATTTTCCGGTAGTTCAAATTGATTTTTTTAAAATACTCAGGTGCGTCAATTTTATTTTCCTACAGGGATGTCTTTTGACATGTAATATCTGAAAATCCGGTACTTGGTAGTTTATACGTCCTTTTCATTGTCCATAACTTACAAATCCATCGCTTATTAGAAAATCTTGTCGAGTTACCGATCTACTGATTTTTTACTGTGCTGGAGTCGACTACTCTTTTTTTCGAGCCGGGTCTCTTATCTCGGACACGCCGTAATATGAAAATCTGCTGTTTAATATAGTCAGATATGATGGTAGTATTCAAAATTAAATATTTTTTGCATATTTCTAAATATATATATTTATATACTGCGAGTTTATACTATAAAAAATAAAAGTGTAATAAAATGCATTCAAATAAATTTCAAATTTAAATTTATTCTCTGATCGCAGTGTGCAAAATTGTTGTTAGTTTACTGCAATTGAAACATTCGCGTTTTGTTGGTAATATGCGATTATTACATCTAATGCGCCAGGCTTGTAACTTGTAATTCAGTGCTCGGCGGGGCACATAGCCCGGAGAGTAGCTGTTGATTGCAGTCTGGTTACATTCCTTATAGTAAAATAAGGATTTTATAGAGGAACTTGCGACTGAAATATGTTTTAATATTTCTGACCTATAGAAGCACACTTGATCTATGCTAAGCCCAGCCAGGCTATTTATATTTCGATTGCAACAGACACTGGACCGCTGGATGACGCCTGCTTACTATTTTACATGTCGCTATCGTAAACATACCGAGATGTACCAAATAGTCAAGGGATCCTCGTGTCGTTCGTCACATGCCTACCTTGCACGGACGAGAGCCAACAGAGTTGAAACTGCAGTCTGGAAGTGGTATGGGACGACTGACACGAGAGCTCCTTTAAGTAGGATCAGTCTTTCGGCTGGTGTTTGTTGCAATCGAAGCATTAGCGTTTTGTTGGTAATATGCGATTATTACACTTAACGCGCCAGGCTTGTAACTTGTAATTCAGCGCTCGGCGGGGCACATAGTCCGGAGAGTAACTGTTGGTTGTAGTCTGGTTACATTCCTTATAGTAAAATAAGGATTTTATAGAGGAGTTTGCGACTGAAATATTGTTTTAATATTTCTGCCCTCTAGAAGCACACTTGGTCAAGACTAATGAAATTAATTTTATTATGTATTAGCTTGTAGATAAAGCTCACTGGAAATAAAACTCTTCTTAGATGTAGCGACTGAATATTCAAAGAATTTAACAACAGATGTTGAGAGTAACTTCCAGCAGGGTAGACCCATGAGATTTTATATTGTAAGAACTTGAGAAATTTCCTCTGAACATTTTCAACAGCCAATTATTCTTGTGTATTATAAAAAAGACACCCAATCAAGGAACCGTATTCTAATTGTGATCCCGCATATGAAAAATAAAGCGTTTTTAATGCAACGACAGTTTCGAATTATAAAGCCTAACATTCTTAATGCAGAGGTTGTAGATTGTTTAATATGTTCATTGAATGACATTTTTGATTCGAACGCTATACCCAGATCTTTTATGGATTCACATCGACTTAAGTCTGTAGACTTTAATTGATATGTAAATTCTGTATACTGTTTTTTTAATGTAAAGACTTCAATCTTTTCCAGCTGATTTTGAATAAATTTGCAATCTTCAACATTTTATATAGCATAGTAAATTTTGAGATCGTCAGCAAATAGTACTTTTTCACAATCGATAACCTGCATCAAATCGTTAACAAAAAGTAAGAATAGTAAGGGACTAAGATTAGATCCTTGTGGCACTCCAGATGTAACAATATATGGCTTAGAATCGAACCCGTTGTAAGAAATATACTGAATTCTGTTGGTTAAGTACGACCTAATAAGTGCTATAAGAGATTCATCAAATCCAAAGTCGTTCAGTTTAATCAAAGTTATTCCGTGATCGATGCGATCAAAAGCTTTAGCAAAGTTGGTAGTTATAACCTCAATCTGTCCATGATTATGAAGTACGGAAGCTACTTATTGGGAGAACACTGCTAAATTTGTTATGGTGAAGCAGGGGCTCTCCATAAATCCATTAAAATTGTTATCTATGAAGAATCTCAATTTCCTTTTAAACCTTTTTATATTTTTTAATGTTTAAATCATTATTTATACACCCACAGCACACAATGGTAGGCATAAGTTTTTTAATACTAGATAATCCAGTTTCTTGATATAATAGATCAGTTGAATTTATTTTTGGTCTCTCAAATATAATTTTTAAAATTGAATTTTGAATTATCTCTGCAAGGAATTTTTATATAAACTACCCCATATCGTGATACAGTACCTAATTTTAGATTCAGCAAAAGTGCTGTAGACCATAATGAAATTTTTCACATTAAGAATCTCTTGTAACTGGTAAAATTTGTATATTAATGTTCTTAATCTTGTTATGAGATATTCTATATGCCCTTTCCATCAGATATTGGTCTACCATAATTCCAAGGTATTTAATACAATATAATTCGTTTTATGGAACTTAAGTTTGATTTTTAAAGGTTGATCAGTAACTGTTAAAGAAAAAGTTATAAATTTAGTTTTAGATAAATTTAGACTTAGACTGATAACATTTAACCAGTTTTGAGTTTTCTTTAGACCAGCTTATGCTTTGTTATACACATCATTCCAGGTGTCATCCTCAAATATCAAAACAGTAATATTTGCATAAGATATGCAGTGACCGTTTATAGAAAGCGCACATAACTGGTTAATGTAAATTAGGAACAGCACAGGCTCTAACACAGTACCCTGAGTTACGCCCATGGTGACACGTAAATGATTACTTAAGGTGTTATTGATTTTTACCGTTTGATAATTGTCTTTTAGGTAATTCCTGAAAAATTGCAATGAAGAACCCCTAACCCTGATATTCTTTCAAATAAAATGTTATGGTCTACAGTGTCAAACGCCTTGACCAAATCCAAAAAGATACATAAACATTTACTGTGTCTGTTTAGACTTTGAACAACATTATTAATTAATTCTAGAATAACACGTTCTGTAATTACGTTTTTTCTAAAACCAAACTGATTTTTGTTTAATATATTATTTTCTTCAATAAAATTTATTAGTCTATTATTTCCACGTCCAGTGGAAGTATAGTGACGCAAATAATTTTTTTAAAAATAGGCTTAAAATGCCATAAAACGTTGAGATTTTAAATTTGAGCGAAAATAATTTTTTTTGTCTATCTGTCGGTCTGTAACTTTTTTGTGCGCACGTTTACTCTGGAACCATTTATGATATTGACTTAAAATATGGGTACACTTATGTATTATAACGAGATCTGGAACTAGATTATATTTTGATCTAACTTCGTTGAAGGGTTCAGGGGTAAATGAAGTAAATAAGGCTAAATAAAATTGCAATATAGGGCACGTACGAGAAGTCAAGGTCTTAAAATCTTTTTTGGCATCAACCATCCCCCACTATCACCCCCAATACCACCCCCACCCTATAATGAAAGGGAGTAAAAAATTAAAATGTGATTTAGTGTGTATATGTTTTTTTTGGCATTAGCCACCCCCCTCTACCACCCCAATTACCGCCCCCGTCCTATTATTAAAGGGAATAAAAAATTAAATTGGGATTTGGTGTGTATAAGAGAACCAATGCCCTCTAAAAAAATTTTGGCATTAGCCACCCCCTCTACCACTCCCATTGATACCCCTGCCATATTATTAAAGGGAGTAAAAATTAAATTGGGATTTAGTATGTGTACGAGAACTAAGGGCCTTTAAAATTTATTTTGTCATTATACTAAATATATATATATATATATATATATATATATATATATAATTACCAGGTATTGACGGCATCAGGTCTGAATTTATTAAAGAAAACCAAGACTACCTTTTAACACCATTAGTCTACATATACAATAAAAATTTTCATACTGGCATTTATCCATCAGAATTTAAAGAGGCCGTTATAACTCCTATACATAAGGGTGGAGATAAAACTTTACTCGAAAATTATAGGCTAATATCACTTGTAACTAACTTTAATAAAATATTAGAAAAATTAATAAAAAATAGAATGAATGCATATTTAAAAAAATATAACTTAATATCAGATATGCAATTTGGTTTCCAAGAAAAAAAATCGACTAATGATGCTATTGAAAAACTTACAACACTTATGTATAACGCAGTAGATCGATCAAAGCCCTCCCTATGTGTATTTCTAGATCTCGCTAAAGCGTTTGATACCGTCTCGCACCCGCAACTACTAAATATACTTGAAAAAATGGGATTCAGAGGTGTCATGCTAGAATTGCTAAAAAGCTATTTAAAGGATAGGAAACAGTATGTAAAAATCGATAATATAATTAGCCAGCATAAAATTGTAGAATTTGGAGTGCCACAGGGAACTGTTTTAGGACCCATACTATTTACTATTTACTTAAATGATGTGCTCACCTTAAACTCATTGGGTACCATCATATCTTTTGCAGATGATACAGCAATCTTTTACGCCTCTGAATCCTGGACACTACTAAAAGAAATAGTGGAAATGGACTTAAAAACTATCAAAAACAGATTTGACAGCAAAAAGCTCACTATCAATTATAAAAAAACTCATTATTTACCTTTATCATCTCAAAACAGAAATAGGCCCTTATTTCAAATAATACAAATACAGGATCAAGAAGTAATAGAAATTAAACCAACTGAAAAAATTAAATATTTAGGAATCATAATAGATGGAAATTTAAAATGGAACCATCATATACACTCAGTAGTAAATAAACTAAGAGGACTCATATATAAATTTAAGCAACTTAAAGACATACTAAAACTTGAACACTTGATAGTTCTTTATAAAGCATTGGTTGAGTCAATCACAAGATATGGTATAATTGGTTGGGGTGGAGTAGGTATCACATATATGAAACCTTTAGAAAATATTCAGAAAAGGATAATCAAAATCATTTTTAATAGAAGTATGTTATACCCCACAGATGCTCTATATAATGAAAGCAAACTATTTGATGTCAGGCAGGTTTTTTGTTATAGTATACTAATCCATCAATTTAATAAAAGACATGAAAATAACGTTATTTCACATGCATATAATACTAGAAATAAGGAAAAAGGGAATCTAGAAATAAAAAAAATTACAAAAAGCCTCGGAAAAAAATTTTTTAGTTACCTTGCAACAAAATTGTATAATATGTTACCAGAATCTATTAGAAATTTAAATAAAAAAAATAGAATTAAAATTGAAATAAAGAAATGGATATATTCCGAAGGTAGGGATTTATATGTAAGATTACTAAGCAATTAGAAAGATTACATTGTATAAATATAAATTAAGTATATATGTGTGTGTATGTGCGTATGTATGTATGTATGTATGTATGTTATATATGTGTTTGTATATGTGTGTATATGTATGTATGTATATATGCGTATATATATTAAATAATAATAAATAATAAAAATTAATGTATCTATTAATACCATACTTCATTATTACTTATCTTTTATATAAAGTAGTCATAGAAAGCTATCGCTCACAACATATCTAATGATAATATAAATTCTGCACTTATCACATTCAAGGGTATTTATATAAGCTTAAGTGATTCTGTTTTATTTATACTCAACAGATATGTTCATATTATCTTGTGCACATACAAGTGTCTCACGAACACTTCTATGTTTATTCGTATTCATACATCCATTTTTTGTTTTATTTATTTATTGCAAAATATAAATGTAATAGTCTGTTTATGTATGAATAAATTATTATTATAAAAATTATTAGCCACCCCTCTACCACCCCCATCCTATTTTTAAAGCACTGTTCAAATATTTTGGCAACATTATTTATGATTGTTACTGGTCTATAATTTGCAACTGCTTGTTTATTTCCTTGAAAACTTGATGAGTGGCATTAACCCTTTTATAGAAAATTTTGGTCCTCCTTGGTATTGTACTAGACATCTATTTTTGTAATAATTAACCCACTTTGCATTGGTTTTATATTTTGTTATAATAAAATACTTTAAATCAAATTCAAAACTTGACTTTTGCAACTTTTGGTCGCCTCAAGATTCAATAGTGGACTGGTAGGGAGTTTCTGTACTGAATATTTCTTCGGCAATGGATTAGTTGCAATGGTCGAACATATCCCCAGATTTAACTCCGCTCGACCCTTTTCTTATGGGGCCACTTAATGTGCAAAATCTATTGAAAGACACCGGAGCTTCTGGAAGAGTTGCGGCATCGTAATTGTTGAGGAATGTCGTGGTGGCCGATGGTTTGAAAACCTAAGTGACTGATTATATGTGAAAAGTTGCCGTGTCTTTTTCAAAAATAAACTTATATTACCTAAAAATCTATCTGTTTCGTATTTTCTCTTCAATGATATATCCATATCAAGCATTGCTCGGATTATCGAATAAATGGGCCTACTATCTAGGTAAGGACTCAACCTACAATTTTCTAAGTATTTTAAGACTGTTGGACATTTGGGTAAATGGGAAACTAATTTAGAACAAATAGCCATAGTATCTAACACTAATCAGTTATAATCCAGAGAATACAAACATTATTGACGAATTGCGTGTTAAATAGGGGAGTATTCCATTGTGATGCTCAAGTGTTTTGCTATTCGTGGACACTATTATCGGTTAATTAAATTTTTAGTATTTGCTTTTGAAACATAACAGAAAACCAATTAAACGTGTTTCATAAATACTAAAGCTATTGAAAACCGTGTAGGTTTTAATAGCTCTTTAACATGGCATTATTGTTCGTTATTTTATTATAATCCAGTAGAATTTTCATTTTAATTTGCATCAATGCATAAACCGTATCGATTTTCAGGTTTTAAAATGATTACATTGAAGAAAAGAAGTTACTACAATAGTGCTTTATCTGTAGGTGGATGGAGATTGAAATTGTGGTTTTATGCATGAGTAAAAGGGTAAACATGTTGGTAGGTATCTTTATGTAAATTAATAACTCAAGAGAATGCTTATTTCAACGTGCATATTTCGCGGTGGTTATTACCGCAGAGAGAAGCCCCTGCTTTATTTTTAATGTTTGATGTTGTAAACGTCTTTAGGTTTTAATTGAGGTTAAGGGTTATTCATTTGTTACCAAAATAGAACTAGATATCGATACATGGTCCACAGTCAAAATTATAGGAAGACGGATTGGCAAGTAGTTAGACGGAGATGTGAAAATTTTGCCTCTTTTCTGCCTTTATGCGTACAGATTCTCGTTCATTCTGTAGCACAGGCACAACATGTCCCACAAGGAGACTGCTGATCTTATTTCTAGCATTATCTAAATACTAAATATATATATTTACAATAGCTGAGTAACATGTAATTAACATAGATATACATACATAATAATTAAATTAATCGTTAAAGAGTGAGAAATTGCATATGTTTGACACGCTTTGGCTATAAATAGTTAGTTGTTCAAATCCTTATTAATTAGTATTAGTTAAGAGATCTCCTTTTATTCATATTTTAAAGCGAGCAGTAGACAGATGTTTATGGATTGTAGGTAACCTGTTATATAAACAATAAATATTGTATGAAAAAGATCTACGGTAAATGGCGATTTTATGAGAAGGTGGTGAGAGTTGTCCTTCCTCTATGTCTTAACATTAGAGTGTGAACATCTGAACGGAATTTTATTTTATGAGAACTCTCATTAACAATAATACTATGAAAAAGTGTTAGTGAATGGAATTGTCTTCTAGCGATCATTGTTAGCCAATTTGTGTCTTTAATTTAGTAAGATATTCTTTCATATTTTCTTATTCCATATATAAACCTAAGACATGATTTTTGCACTTTTTCAATACTGTTTGTATGCATCTTATCTAGACATGGACCATATAAGACATCTCAATAACTGAAGTGGGATACAACTAATACTCTTATTTCATTTATCATCAATATCAAATCTTTGAGATATATCCCGGAACGGTTTTGCCATAAGAAAGCATTACCAAAAATTCTACATAGACAAAGTTTTTTATAATGCACAACTCTATATACATATATATTGCAATAAATACCTATTTAATCTAATGCAATAGTATTTAGATCTACACCAAAATGACTTAAGAAACTTTATACACAATACACGTGAACATTCCTAACACTCGGATTGTTTTATACAAAGTTATTGTGATAAGATTTATTTGACAATATAAAAACGTGATGATTCAATTTGAAAAGAAAGTGTTGAGAAATTGGAGAATAACATAATAGGTCTGTGCACAAAAATTAAAATACATTAAAATTGCTGAAAAATAAAGAGTTTGACCTAACAACAACAATATCGGAACTGTGCTTGAAAAACGTCAATCCGAATTACAACAGCGGCCGTAGAAATTGCTTGCGTTGTTTCATTAAGAAAACGCGTTCTCATTGGTTTGACGTCACATGCTTGCTGGCTCGGCAGTCGCCAGATCATTCGAAACTGCATTAGGTTTATCTTGTGTCGTTCTCGTTAGAACAGAGTTTGGATTCACGGCAGTAACAGTGAGAACGTTGAATAGAGTTTATTTATTGCTGTCAGATATGGAGGAGGATTTCCATAAAGCAGAGTCGCATAACTTGCCGAAAGTAGACGTGATTATGGTATCCGATTTCCTTGCATCAAATACTGATTTTAACAAGCCTCAATCCAGTGGAGTCAAAGCCGTCGGTATCTGTGTTTGAATCATCACAATATGACTGGAGTAAGTTTTGTATTACAGGTTTTTTAAATGCCTTTTGTACAAGTAATTCAGATTTTATGGGAGACGTAGCTATACTTCCATAACTATCCTACAAGAAGTAGAAATTTAATTTCATCAAAAAGACACAGTCATGAATTCTTTAAGAAATCATCAATATACTCGGGCTGTCGTATTTCCAACTATTTGTCGGATGAAATAATAAATTGTACATTTTTACTTAATTTTAAAAAACACCTCAAAAAACTTTTAACGGATAATGCATTTTATTCCATTAAGAAGGGCATTTCGTTTGTTACAAATACAGTTGCATGATTATTATTTATTTATTTATTTTGTTTCTAAGGTTTACATTCTATATGTCCTTCCTGTATGTATATCTCTTTCGTATATTTTATTTTTTGGACGCAGTTGATATAGGTATGCGTTTTTTTGTCCTATTCTTATAGTATAATTAATTGTCTTTTATAATGATGATTTATAATTAGTACGATAATTCTAATATGTTTTGTATGTTATATTTTCTTGTTTTGTTGTTGGACACTGTATATATATGTATTTTTTACTGTTTGTATACTTAATTTTATCTTTATTTATGTTACTTTCTATTATAGAAGTTTTATTTTACTAACTAGCCGCTAATACGGCACCTTGTTTGACATGTCTCATCCATATTGTACTATGGCTAAAGGGATTAATAAAGATATTATATTATATCTTTGCCTGGGGTTGAAAATGAAACTTGACTACTCTTACTTCTATAATAGGTCAATATTAGGGTTTAAGTCGATAATTGCCAAGTCAGTTCTACTGTTCTGCAGCTCAATCTTCTAATTACGAGAAGTTGATGGTTCCGGCAAGTGTTCCAAACATTTGGTAGATGTAACACAATAACTCTTCAACTTTTCTTTTTCGGACTCTCCTTTCACTAGGTAATTGAAAAAACCGCTGCCCAAGGAATCACTACTTCCACATCCAGATTTTGTATCCAAGTCTTATACACACTAAATTCCAAATATTTTACTCGCTTTAATAATAGGATGGGGGTGGCAATGGGGGTGGTAGAGGGGTTGGCTAATATCAAAATTTTTTTAGAGGTCCTTGGTTCTCGTATACGCACTAAATCCCGATTTAGTTTTTATTCCCTTAAACAATAGGGTGGCGGTGGCAATGGGGGTGGTAGAGGGGGTGGCTAACGCCAAATTTTTTTTGAGACGTTTCTTTCTTGTACACACACTAAATCACATTTTATTTTTTTTACTCCCTTTCACCATAGTGTGGGGGTAGTATTGGGGGTGATAGGGGGGGGTGGCTGATGTCAAAAAAAAATTTGAGACCTTGACTTTTCGTCCATCCCCTAAATTGCAATTTTATGGACTTTTACTTGCTTGCTTTGCCTATTTACCTTTATTTACCCCATTTACCCCCCGAACCCCCAACGGAATTTGATCAAAATATAATCTAGTTCCGGATCTCGTTATAATACATAAGTGTACCAAATTTCAAGTCAACATCATAAACGGTTCCTGAGTAAACGTGCGCACAAATTTAAAATCTCGACGTTTCATGACATTTTAAGCCTATTTCAAAAAATAAATAAATTTTTTTCTTTGCGTTACTATACTTCCTTTGAACGTGGAAGTAATACTGTCAGATATCCAATAGATATTATCAATCTATCATGAAGAAACACATTTTGTTATTTTTACAAACTTTTCTCTGTAATTAGCATTGATAATTTACGTCTACAGATCGACATTTAATCTAGGATGCATTGACAAATTCCGTGTAGAAGTAATTTGTCTACACGTCGACATTTAATCTAGGGTGCACAGACAAACCAATGAATCTTTTATAGCAAACGTCAAAACGCTAGTTAAAATTTATAAGACACAAGAAATGGCAGGCTCTATTAACTTCTGAGGAGAAAATTGAAATAGTTTTGATTGTGGGAGATCATTATATAACTCATCGAGAAGCAGCAGAACAACAGATATCCGAATAGAAATATTCAACATTCAACAGTTACGAGAATGGTAAATAAATTTAAAACTTCTGGAAGTGTTTATAATAATTTTAATAGAAAACGCCGGAAGGGGGTTATAGATGATAACGCGGAATTACAAGTGATACTATCTGTCGTAGAACATCTAAAAATGTCATTGCGAAAAAGAATGTCTGTGATACAAAATAATGTAAGTAGAGGTACAATGGCAAATATTTTAAAAAGAAATAAATATCATGCATACAAACCGCAGTTTGTTCATACATTGAAAGAAACTGATTATGGTAGATGATTTTATTTTTCTCCTTAATTACATTCAATTTCATAATCTGTATAAATTATTTATGTAGTCTTAGTGATTGTATGACTGCACCTAGATGACTAAACATCTATATGTGCAAAGATTAAGTATGCCTCATTGATAATTTGAAATGTTATATAAATATACACTTAATTACTTACTTAATTACTAATAACAAAAATACACTATAATTTGTTTTTTAAATCTATGATTGTTAGTAACAGTTAGTAATGATTTAATACACAAACTAGAAAAGTGCCATAAACTTTTGTGAATTCTGTCATATGAATGACCTGCAGATGTGGTTAATTTTGTTAGATTTTTTATTGATCTAATTTAAATCGGAAGAATATAAAAAATTTTAGGAGCCATATAATTCAGAAATCTTAAGCTAATATTAGAGTTACTATGGGGAATTTCCAGGTGTTTATTTGTTCTGCTTTTGATTTCATACAAATGGTTTACATATTTCTTTAATTTTATATAATTCGTTTTATTAACATTCAGTGTTAAATGAGTCTAACCAAGTTTATATTTTTGCAATTCCTAGAAGAGTTAGGAGAGGATCCGTTTTTATTATGACATATATTTTTTTCTGATGATGCGACATTCTCTTCAAATAGAACTGTCAGTTTACAAAATTGTCGCTGGTGGTGTGACAGGCATCCTACAATCAAGACTCGTGGCATCGACAAGAATAAAATAATAGGACCATATTTTTTTCGATAGATCATGAATGCCGAACGCTATCTACATTTGTTACAAAATGAATTAAACGACTTTATGGACGAACTGTCCTTACAGGACCGTCAACGCATATGGTTTCAACAAGACGGTGCTACATTCCATACTACAGTAGATGTTAGATTTTCAATGACAAATTGATACATAGATATTCCGATATTTTTTTACCGGCAGATCTCCAGACTTAACTCCTCTGGATTATTTCTTATGGGGCTACTTAAAACAAAGGGTTTACCAGCAAGGACATTTTCAAGATATTGGTCATTTGGGGAGGATCGTTTCAAAAGCATGCCAAGCAATTACCCCAAATATGATAAAAGATGTATTACGGAAATTTGATAAACGAACCATTAAATGTTACAAATTTACTAGCGATTGACTGGTGCGTGCAGACGCACTCTTAAGATAAACGTATAGAATTTTGGACATTCATTACATTGTAAAACTGATAAATCATTTTTTTTTTTACCTACCTGATGAATTTTCCCCATTTAATTCCGATGGGAAGTGGCTTAGCACGCAAAACTTTAATGTGGCTGTAAAGCTAATCCGTGGTTTTAGGACAAAATGTGAACTTTCACGTTGCACAGTTTTTAATAAAATCTAAATGAATATGTAAAGCGTTATTAAGCGACTTTACAAACCATTAACAGCTATGTGGAAGCTGTAGACATTCTTCCACGCAGGGGAAACACGCTTGTAATTAAAATAGCGCAATTTAGAACGCGCTAATGACGGAGGAATGTAATAATCGAATCAAAATATTAATAAATGCTGATAAAATATTTATCTAGGATTTTCTTTATCAAATTTTCACGTGACCTATTAATAAAAAAAACAATAACACGAGATGAATTGTTTGTCTATATTCATGATAATTTTCCTTTTCAGACCTACAATTGAAACAATTTTAATATATGGATGAATTATAGAAAATTATTTTCTTATTAATAGTCACGGCAAAATCCCAGGCAACTCCCAGGATTATGTTTCTAAATCAGAGAGTGTGATCTTTTCAGAAAACAAATATCCGCTCCTATAAATCGATATATGTAAAGTATCGTTTTGTAAAGTATAGGATACATAATGGGGATGGTAGTTCAATGGGTTAGTGTGTCTAACTTTCGCTCTGTGCATACCTAGCGAGGTGGGTTCGAGCCCCACCTACTGTGAAGTAATTTTCAAATATATATTATTCCTAGGGCCCCGTCTCCCTGTCCCAGACAAATCTAGATCTCCTAGACGTAAGAGAGCAACTCATGTGACCTGGGAGGCGGTTAATAAACATTTATTTACATACATACATGTTAGTGTCAATTTCCAGCCCAGGCAATGTAATGGCATTTTTTTAATTTCTAAGTGATTAGAGTCTATTCTATTCTATATTTCTGATTTGGCTGTGGTTTGAAATAAACCATTAGAACAATGTTCAGTGGATTGTTAGAGTTAACATTATTGATGTGTTAAAACTGTTTAAGCTTATTAGAATTCCATGTTTATTGGAGGCTTTCGAATATTTTATAATAATGGAGATAATTTCCTAAGTGATTGTTTTTAGTAACTACTTGTCAAGTATTATAATGCTAAGTGCGTAGTTATAAAAGCATGATGAAATAGTTATTTGTTTAACTAGGCAGCAAAATAGTAGATTTGACTGCCGCGGCTGATAATTCCTTGCCGAGCGTAGCGAGGCTAGGAACTCAGCCAAGGCAGCCAATCTATTTTGCTGCTGAGTTGAACATATAATTTTTTCGCTGATTGTTTAAATATGTTCTAAAATAATTATATTATTACAATTCTCAATCTCTTTATTTTTGTTGTAATAAATTCAATAAAAATTCATTAAAAATCGCAGTTGTTACTAGTTGGTTACCATGGAAACTAAGTGTCACTTTCCCTGCCTAGGCAGGGAAAGTGACACTTTGCTGATTGACATTAATCAGCAAAGTTAGTACTTTGCTGTCAATCGGCGAAAAACATATTTAATTATTTATTGCATACACTGTTCAACAGGTAAGGTACCCAATTACAGAACAGGGATAACAGAGTAAAAACATAACCACTAAGAAAAACAAAAGTATAGGCAACCAAACAACTACATATTTAATTTAAAATTTGATATTTTATATCCTCCAGACGACAGTTAAAAATATCAAGGACACTAGACAATTTATTTGTATTTTTGCACATGGTAAACAAATGCGAGTTTTTAAAAATGTTGGTATGTGGGGTGGGCATATGGAAAACTTGGACATTGCGAGAAGCCAATCTAGGGACTTGAACATTTAATTTGCTGATTACTTCAGGTGCGTCAAAATCATTGTGTAACATTTTAAATAAGAAACTTGAGAGAGGTATAATCGCTTGTCTTCAAGTGTAGATATAGAAAACCTTTCAAGTAGATCTCTCTGCGAAAAACTTATAACAGAGTAAGTACCATCTGATTTGAGCCAGAGAAATTTGACAAATCTACGCTGCACTGCTTCCAGGTTAGTTTTATGTACCTCATAGCTCGGACACCAGATAAGTGATGAATACTCAAGCTTCGATCTGACAAATGATTGGTAAAGAATTTTCAATGTATCCGTATCAGTGAATTCACCACTACTTCGACCAATGATTCTAAGGCTCTTAAAGGCTTCGGAGATAATGGTGACGATGTGAACAGATGGCATTTGTAAAAAATTACGCCAAGGCCACGAAACGTTGAGGGTCTCTGAAGTGAGACGTTATCCAAATGGCATTCAAAAGTAATTGGTGATGTTTTTAAAGAAAAGGACAATACGTTGTACTGGTATTCAAGTATAATGTATTGGTTATACAACAGGCAAGGCAAATCAATTTCGTTTGTTATGTCTGTAAATATGTTGAATAACAAGGATCCCAAAATAGATCCCTGGGAACTCCGGAGGTGGCAACAAATTCGATTGACTTGAATCCATTGAGGACAACGAACTGAATCCTATTCATTAAATAAGATTTAAATAAATAGAGTAGAGAAAACGAGAGACCAATTTTATCTAATTTATCGAGAAGTAGCCGGTGATCGAGCCGAAATGCCTTGGAGAAATTCGTATATACGGCATCTGTTTCACTACTTATTCCCCTTTTTAAAAATTGGATGCACTTTGGAATATTTCCAGAAGTCTGGGAACTGACATTTTTTTTAGTATCAAGTTGAAAATTAAGCTTACGGGATATCCAAATATAATTGCGCGATCCTGTTGTCATTTTTGGCTTAATTCGTTTTAAAGCCTGAATAACCGCGACCTCTGAGAACGAATTTATATTTACAACAGGGTTATTGTTCGGGCAGTTACTTTCAGTTAAAATATTACCGGTGTCCAATGAAAAGTCTGTATATAATTGATTAAAAAATTTCGCAAACGCGTTTAATGATATCAGGATCTTTTAATGAAACTCCGTTCAAATATATTTCTTCGTCTTTGTTGACCCTTTTTAACTATTGATGAAGGCCCAAAATTTATTAGGATCAATTTTTATTTATCTTTTGAAATCTTTGACGAAGTTACTGTATGCTATATTAATACTGCACTTTATTTATAATATTTCATGAGTGTAATGATATAATTATATATTATTAATACCACAGAAAACTTGTGTTTAGACTAGTATTTAGTAAAATTCAAAACATTACTATTAGTAATGACAAACACTTGGAAAATTAACAATTCATATATTCAATAAAAAGGTTTTGTACCATCTATGTATATAGCTTCTGAATTAAAATTATGTTTACTTTCCTAATCCCCGCTACAGCCAAAAAAAATAATATATACCTATGATTACTTATACTAATGTAAATATTTACTTTGTTACAAACTTCCTACATAAAAACAGAAATCGATAATACTTTATTATTTTATTGACGATTTCTTGCCAATAAGCAATTAGAAATGACAAAAGTGAACGAACACGACATGCTCTAGATTGACTACAACAAAATATTTAAGGAAAGATGGGTATTAGTACCTACTGTAATGGAAAAGTAGATTTTAGTAGGAGTAAAGTCGATAGGACCATCGATTGCACCTGATTGGTAATTGCAGTTGACTGTAACTCAAATATGCTAACCACCATCTATTTTTCTTATTTTTGGCCTATTTACAAAACTATGCAACAAAAATAAAACTAGGACACAAATGAAAAGCGTTAGGTTAAGCATTTATGTTTATAAGGTTCGTTGAAATTTCTTAGTAGATACGTTACGTGTCAAACAGTGCTTTATCTCAATTTAAGTCGATGTACCGTAACATGGATTTACGTGTATTTCTGCGTTTACTCCAAAGAGTTACGTATACGGTGCTGGTGTTGCTTTAAGTGTCTAGTATCAGTTTTTAATAGACCGTATTATTAACCTTGATATAATGAAGATAAATCAAGTATGTATTAGTTCTCAACAATAAACTACCAGTGGAGTCAATTTGATATTGGAAAAACAATCCGAATTTGCTTTAAAAAATTATTTTTTCACTTTTATCGAAAAATATACGTGAAAACCTAGGATTTAGTACTAAGAAAAACGTATGTACTGTCAAACCCACTTACCTACAGGATTAATAGTCGACTTATCAAATTTATAATTTTAAACAAATATTTTAACTTTGACATGGTATTTTGGTTTCACTAAATATAACAAATGTGGACAAAGAATCCCTCATTTTATTCTTGATATGATAAACACAACCGGATATTATATTCAACAAAAAGTGAGAAAGAAACGTAAACTAGTTGTTTTTGGTCATAAAATTTATATTCAAGGTGTCATTTAATTCAACAATTTTTAAGTTCGGTGCTTAGGTATTTTTGGAAACTAATCCTATGTTATCGTCATTATAAAGATTTTAAACCAACATTTGAAACGGGTGAAAAGGGCATTTGAAGCGAGAAGTAGAGTTCAGAAATAATGTGTTAAATTGGTTTAATAGTGACCTAAGTAATAGACCAGAAAGAGTTAAATACAAAAATTTCAATTTAGCAACCTTCGTTAAGGCACTGAAAATGAACCTGGCTAACTTTCAAGTCTGACATGAAATTTACAAAATCTGAAAAATGTACAAGATAGAAATAAAGAAAAGTTTAAAAAATTTTCACAGTTATTAAATTGCGGATAATACACATATTCGAACACTGTGAAAAATACACAGCTCGGAATAATAATTGTAATACAATGGAATACGACAAACTTAAAGCTATAAAATACAAAATAATACAAAAATGCAAACACAAACATAAGTTTTTAAAATTTCGAAAAAAATGGCAATAACACGTGAAGTCGCGAAATTACCAATCGTCTGTAGGAATCGGGGGAACACCGAATTTTACACAAATATCGATTTTCAGCTTTTCCCGATAATTATAACTTTTTTCCTATTTTTCAATCTCAACATTTAACTCGGCCAGAAAATTCTTTAAAACCCACAGATTCGTCA
Organism: Leptura quadrifasciata; assembly: GCA_963675555.1. Taxonomy (NCBI): domain Eukaryota; kingdom Metazoa; phylum Arthropoda; class Insecta; order Coleoptera; family Cerambycidae; genus Leptura; species Leptura quadrifasciata. The sequence continues at coordinate 11,565,637 of OY776676.1, forward strand.
TTATACTGCCAAAAACGCAATTCGACATTATGTGCTCATCCGAGTGCTCATCAAAACATCAACAAAAAATAGATCACCCCGACCACCCCCAGAACCGTATCGTATTTTCTTAAAAATTAAAATTGATCCGTAAAACTCTCAAAACACCGAATTTCACACAAATATAAATTTTCAGCTTTTTCTAATAATTTTTAATCATCTTCATTTAACTCTTGGTGAAGGTGAATTTTGTAAGGATGAAATTTCAAAAGTGTCAAATTCTTATGAACAGAAAATGCACTCATATCAAGCTGTTGACTGGCTTTTCTGATTGATAACCTTCGATTTTCAACAAATGCCTGGGCCACTTCCATTTGTCGGGCTTCCGATGTTTCAGATTTTGGTCTTCCAGATTTTGGGCGATTTTTATTTGTCCTGGTGTCTAGGAATCGTTTGATGGTACGGGACACGGTAGACTTCCCACTTGATCTACACGGAAAGTTTTGTTGAATAAAATCACAACTTCATCATAGGACCTCTGTTTATCGCCCCATTCTCGCATAATTAAAAGAGAAACTCTCTCTTCCTCTGTTAAAGTAGCCATTATGCAGAAAAAAAAACGCGAGAACTAATGAAAAATGACATAATTTTTTCCGTATAAAAGTGCGCTTCTGCCTCTACAAAAGTTGGAAGGACTGAACGTTCTCGTAGAAATTTCACAAAACAAATACTGTTATTAAGAACACTTTAAAAAAACATTCATAAAAACCAAGATATCACAGATATTGTTTTTTAAACTAAATGTTTTTTTGTCAACACGAGTAGCTAGAATTTCTAAATATTTACAAACTTATGGACGCTTAAGGTTTATTTCAATTTTGTGCGATTGCAGCGACACCTTGCGAGAAGCGAAAAAAATGCCCGAATTCACGTATTTTTGGCCATAGACCTGCTGTATTAACCTCTCCACAATAAAATTGTGAGAGGTTACTAAAATTGGTTCAAAAACGAAAATTGAGATAACATCAAATCTTTACGTTTTGAGGTCCTAGGAACCCAAAAAAGTGGTTTTGAAAAATGTCTGTGTGTGTGTGTATGTGTGTTAGCACGATAGCGCCGAAACTACTGAACGGATGTGAATGAAACTTTGCATGTGCGTTTCATTAGTGCCCCAGAAGAACTGAAAAGGTTTTGGTTGAGATCGGATTACGTTTAGTGCCATTTTGACGCAACAAGTTGTTTATTTTATAATTACTTTTAATTTACAATGGACCCATTTAAAAGCAGTTAAAATTCTGATTTCAAAGATATATCACACTTCCACCCTTTCAATTTGGTTTCCGTGAAAAAATTAAAAACAAAGCAAATATGAAGCATAGATCGCATTTCGCATGACATGATCCATGCACGTAGCCGTTACTTCGTGAAACTCGTCACATCACGTGTCAATTCACGTGTGAGGGTTTCTTCACTGCTCTAGAAGTAGAGCGGATTACATTTAGTGCCGTTTTTAAATATATATACAGACAAATCGAAGAATTAAACTACAAATATTCCTCTAAAATGTAGTAAAATTACTGAAATGCTAATGTTTCATTTAACGAAGACAGCCGTGAGCGATCGGATTGCAATGAGTAAATTTTGATGATTGTCATTGTCATCGTTTGTCATCCGATAACGTTGGTGTCATGTCATGTTAATAAGATTTCGGCATATTTGTAACTTTTAGTGGATTGTCACAAACTTTAAAGGTAGATGTAACAATATCAATATTATATGCTTTCTGTACCTTCGTTGGTACAGAAAGATATTATAGATTATCAATTTATCAATTTTCAGTTTGTTGCTTTATAAATCTGTACTATTTAGGATAACTAGACTTTCTTAGTCGTTCAAGTGATGTTAAAGTTGTTTATATCCTAATTCAACGAGCGATAATGTTGGTAGTAACTCACATAGATGATTGTAAATTCATTAAGTTGAGGGTTTTTTTAGTGCCCCAAAAGATCTGAAAAGGTTTTGGATGAGATCGGATTACGTTTAGTGCAGTTTTGTCACACAATTTAATGCTCTTTTCGGCTTCAAAGATCCACCGAGTGGGGAGGTTCCAGCCGCTTCCAGTAGCTGCCGATTTTTTTAAATAAAAGCATTTTGTGATTTTATGTACATGACAACTTTTATTCAGAACGATCTAAAGATTCTGTTCCTAGATTTTGAAACGACTCTGTCGACAACAAACTACCCGTGCATTTCGTGCGGGGTATTTTTTTATTGTATAGTTATATTTCTTAGGTTTGTAATTCTATAGGTATGTTTTGTGCATATATCTACATAAAGTTAGTATATCTCTGTTACAGGTAGCATATCAACATCAAGTTTTATATTATATTGTATTGTCTTTGTATAGGAGAAGCCGCTAATAAAGTTTATCTATCTAAAGTGTTTTGTAGAAAAAAAATATCCTATATCAAAAGGAAACCTAGGAAATTAAACGTCGATCTGGTTGGCGTTTCCACCGGTACATATTTCAAATCACTCCTGCTGTGTTTATATGACAACGGCAGAGCATTGTTTACAATTATTAATATCCTTCATATTTTCAATATGTAGAACATATGAAATATATATTTACCGATGAACAATAGTGACACATCTTTTGTACTCTGCGTATCATGGGAAATATGTTTCTGTTCCACGAATGTATACATAAATTATTTACTCTGTCAGGATATGATTTTAATTTACAATTAGATTGCGGTTCATTACACATTACAACACTATCTTTTGATAGAATTGAAGCAAATGGCTATTTGTTTTCATATTATTGACACTATTTTCATATATACAATCCACCGCTGATAAATTTTGATGTCTTTCAGAAGCTGAAAAAGCAAATTCAGTATTCCGGAAGGAGTCATCTCAGAAGCTTCAGTGTACTGAGTGTTTATTAGAACAAGGGCTATGGATTACTTCGATTGGAAATTCAATATTTTTTTTTTGGTTATTAGATATTTTAAAACAATGTCTATTTTTAAGAATTTCCGGAGTTATATAGGTTCCAATTTTCATTTCACTTCAAGTCCACTACGCATTTTTATAAAAGGGCAAATGCATATTAACAAAACGCGAGTAGTCTTACCATTTTCTGTACAAGGATAGCGTATGTTGAACTTTATGCTTTAAACGTTTACCCCTATCTGTATCATGTAGATATTCTGAAAGCTTGCGGAGTGTATGAAATATATATGAGTAATAGATCTTATCCTCAGACATTCTTCCTATTATCCTTATATGCATTAAGTAGGCAATTTGACGTCGGACGTCTGTGTGAGTATGCATAATGATCATATCTTTTATATTACATCACATATAACGTTATCCAGGAATAACAGTAGGTAAAATTATGTTTTATTGAATTGTTTTAGATTTAAATCAAACAAGACATACATTTTGTACAACAATAGCATTAGTATTTAATACAATTTGTGTCACATTATGGAAAAGTTCTGTACGTAATCTAGATATTTTCTTACAATGCTTAAAAACTGATATTAGTGTTGCCGCAAAATGACACAACTGTGCCGCAAAAATTTTACCTGCATAGTTTATATACATTATACATAAGAAATAGTATATTACAGTACAAGTGAAGAAACTAAGAATTTCGCTCACACTTGTGCAAAAAGCACATAAGTGAGCGAATTTGTTTCTTCACAAGTGCTTTATAGCATTTTGTTTAATTCTGTCATTGAAACTTAAAAAAATATTAAAATTTGTGATAACTGCTAATTCGGTTTATGGTTATGCATGTTGTGCAAATCAACATAGACGGCAGGTTGCGTTGCTATTGTTCGCGTGAATATAAACATTTGCAGTTGTCAAGAAAATTATACACCTGACGCATGGTGAACATTATTCGTAAAATTGTGGAAATAAATGACGATATTATTGTGCCAGCAGACATTCTAAATGAAGCTAATGCTACGTTTCATATGTTGCTTGAGAAATCTAAACAACTGTATTTAAATGAAATGAAAAAATTCCATCAGTGGATGCGATCAAAAAACGTGCAGGTTGTGACAGAGGTGGTAAGGGTAGCAGATTTTAATGGATTGATAAAGAAGTACGCACCACCTTCCTTACATACTCGATGTTGACGTTAACGTTATTTAATTTAGAGAAAATAGATATTAGCAAGTAAGTTTCATAGTGCTATATTTGTGAAATTGTTAAATGTAACCGTGTGGTTAATTTGTAGGATTAAGACCTTGTTTGTTGTTTTGAAAGCAAGTCTAAAGAGTGCCAACCTAAGAAAGTGAAGATATTTGGTCATAAAGATATTAAGAAGTTTATAAATGAAGCTCTCGATGAGATTTTCTTTTGAAGGTGGTTATTGTAATGGAAGTTATGGGCGCTTGTCGGTGTGATGAGGTAGTGAATGAAAAACAACTGACATTGAAGATAATGGATCTTTATTGGTTGTCAATATTCTGAAAACTAAAAATTACAAGTCTCGTTCTTTTGTTGTATCTGGTGCTGGAGGAAAGGGTTTTGATGGTTTAGAGACCTATCGAAAACACAGAGTGTGGCGCCCTTCACATCTTGGTGAGGAAAAATTCTTTTTGTGTTATCAAATCAAATCCTTCATTTACCTTTTTTGTCATATATAAAGATATAGATGACTGATTGTGGACCTTACATTTTTCAACTCTATGGGGGAGCAGATCGTAATAAAAAATTTCGGCGTGATAAGGCGACTTTTTATGATAAGTATGAAAAAATTTATTAGTATAGATATTATTTTTATTTCGTGTTGGATATGAATAAATATCGCAAAACTTTGTGAGGTTACTCTTTTTGTTGTGGATGAAAACCATCAGTTTTAAGATATAAATTCCTGTTACAGTAAGTAACTTTGATGGCTTAAAGGTGGGTCTAAAGATTGCATATATGTCAGATTGAACAGAAGCCGAATTATCCTTTTTTGAAGGATGAAAACACAAGGAAGTTCAGTTGCTCGTCCCCATGATATAATATTGTAAGAAATTATCGAGTATACTGTAGCATAGTAGAAATTCAATAGTGACTCTTCATTAAGCGTATTCTTTAGGGTTGATAGAGCAAAATAGGATCTGTTCAACTTGGCACACATACACCATTCTGGGAAATCTATAGTGAAATTATATAGTAGTATATATTAGTAGGTATATACACACTGTCCAAGACACCTAGATTGGTGGCTGACTATGTGAAGCTGAAGGATGCCCATTTATATACATGGCTTTCGGCGAACGTCAACCACATTTTGTCTAATGCTTCTTCAGATATTTTGACACTTAAACGACATGGATGTTGGCGTTCGTCGTCTGTAGCAGAAAGTTATGTGGAAGAGTCGGTGGCTAATAAGATGGAGATAGCAAGAAAAATAACTCATGGTAAAGAGGGCACAAGTAAAGAAACTCGCGTACAAGTTGAGACAACAGAAGGTCTTGCGGGAGCCACTGAGGCACATCAAGTTTCAGTTGGTGGCATGTTGACTATAAGTCACCCTGTTTTTAAGTCAATTCTTATGTAAACAAATAAATGTTATGAATATAACTGTAGTTTGACAATTGGCAATTTAACAGTGGAGTGGGCGAAAGTATTTTTACTCACTACTTTTGTCCACCCGCTCCCATAGAAACAACTTGAGTGAACAAAACAAGTGGTTTCGAATTTTGTATCTAAGTAAGAAACTGCATGTTTCAAGAGCGGGATTAAACAAAAACCTTTAAAAACATATAGGCAACAAACGTTGGTAGGCAACCGACTGATATTTCTTAATCGAATTATCTCGACAAACGTCAAAAGTACAATAAATTTGTCACAAGTATTTCATTTCCATTCCGTTTTATTAATTATTGTAAAAAATAAAATGGATAGCGATAATTTCGGTATTGGAAATACACACCTCCAGAAATCAGAGAACAAGTCAATTCGATTTCGTTAAATTTGTCGCTGTAAAAAACATATTTCTTTACAGCCTGTCAATCTACTTGAATCTCGTTTATTCTTAAATTATCAGACGAGCAAGTGTACACGACAAGTGATAAGAGTTAACAAATTCGGTAAAATGTCTCGAAAAATTGCATCCTTCTTAAAGTTGCCGAACTACGAACTGTATATAAGACCTACATTTCGATGAACATCGATATCTCCATCCAATCAATACGTATAAACCTTCAACACGTTCGTTTTGATCTTTCCTGTAATTTCGACTAACGTGTAACATTCCAATCAGTAACGCAGCCTCCTCAAGAATTTAATAAACAGTGGTATGGGACTCTTGAAAAGTATAATAAAATCCGAGCCTAAACTTCCAATCACTTTGAAATTCTTGGAATGTATACCTCCGTACGAAACTAAAACAGGGGTGCCACGTACTCAAACGCTTATCGCTTGGCGTCGGCGGTGTTACTTCAACTCAGATAAAATATTTGTGGAGAAAAAGGAAGTTATTGTAAAACTATGAATGTGTTGGGAACAGAAATATTGCCCTGAAGGGAGTTAAGGTATGATATACCGAATAGTAATTGGCTCTACAAAAAGTAACAATAAAAATAGATATCATTATCATTATCATAATATACTTCCTTCGATATTATCATATAAAACCTGACAGATAGGGATGAAAATTTAATGTAAGGTACACGCAGGAATTATTAATAAATTTGAAAAAATAGCTATTTGTCTTCATTATTTTATTCACTGTTCATAGGCTTTTTCATCTCATTTAAGAAGAAGTCTTCTTCGTCGCTACTATAATTCACATTATAAATTTATTGCTGGTTTTATGAAAACGACTTAATTCTAAATAATCGTTCTCTATTTTAATCGCATGTTGAATTGTCGTGTGTCAGTTCTTAGCCGTAATATGGTGTCGGTTTCTTATTTCAACTGTTTAACCACTTCATCACTATTCTGCCGTCGCACTTTTTTTAATTGACCCCAAATTAATTCAATTCGGTTAAACACACAATAATAAGAGGCCAACAATAAACATTCAGACAAATCTGTTTTACTGTTACTATTACTGTATCTTGGAATTTAAATCTGTCCAATGTTACATTAAGACCGTTCAATTCCATTCCCTTAATAATTTTAAACGATTTTCGTTAATTAAAAGTAACGCAAGTTTGAGAAAATATTAATTATGTTTAATTTCTGTTTCGGTATTTATTTTCCAACCAAATAAGAATATTTCCATTCACAACACAAACAAAACCAAGATTTCATGTTTTCTCAACTCAAAAAACTTTTAATTGGCCTTTGAAATATGTTCTTGTCTTTAGTGGTTAACATCTGAAAGAGTCAAACTTTTGTAGGTGGAGCAATTGTACAGGAGAGTTTGAATTTGAACTCGCCAGGGTATACGCCGCGTGGCGAAAGCCCAAAAGTTTGCGACTAAATTTCTATTGACTTTACGGCTTCTCAAAGGACCTCGGTACATAAGTAAATACCTCTGTCTCCAGAAAATAAAAAAGTACAATGGGCCCATTCCAGCGAGTTTCAATACAATGGCAATGTTTCATAATAATTAAACATGAATTTAAAGGAAGAAAAAAAATGCGCTTTATTTTCCAGATTTGTACGCTTGAGAATGGTCTCTTATTTTATTGTATTTATTTTCATTTAATTTTTTTTACAACTGCCTCAGAATATTACAACGCAGAAACTTTACAAAGTTTAATGCTAATAGCTAAATAAAATAACAGCAAAAATAAACAAAGTAAATATTATTCGTTATTAAGGCTTAAGACCAACATCTCGAATTTATGATATTCTTGAATTAAAAATATGACAAATAATAATAGTAACACAGATATATCATTTTACAATAAATCGTGGTTGGATCATGATGATACAAGAGGGAAAATAACAAACAGCTTTGTTTTTGGTGCAGATAAATAGAAACAGAGATGAATATGGACGAGTCTGTAAAGAAACATCAAATTTAATGCATTAAAAAATTCAGTGAATTATAAACGAAAATCATTCATGCCAAATCAGTCATGTGCGTGACTGTGACTGTAATATTTTAAAAGTACGATAACAGAGAAAATAGCATATTGTTATAGAGTAAAAGTCACTTTTTTTGTCGAAGATGTAAGTGACTGATGAGCGAAGAGAATCCGCCAAGTACAGTCGAGACACAAAATATCACTTGCCTCTTCACAAAACATGCTATTTTCTTTTTGAAACATCGGAATGAATTCAGGAATATTCATATATCTTATTACACTCACCTGTTTGTTTGTTAATTTCCAGGTCCTAACATTAACACGTTTTTTTTTGGGGGGGTAAGGTCGGCAAGTATGTTCTTATGTTCTTGCTCGTACTAAGGGCATCCTCGTGACCAATCGGTGCCGCAGAATGCCGTGGTTCTCCTTGATTGGTCCGCATTCGGCTCTGACTCCTCGTGATAGGTCCATTTTGGGCAAGTTGCTGTGCTTCTTCACTATTTGTCAATACTTGAACATGCCTCCTCGTGATTGGTTCGTCCACGGTGGATCGTCGTGTATTTTCGGTTACGTATTTTCCCACAAGAGCGGGCTTCCAGGAATTGGGCAATCTCTGCGTATCATCTCGTTTATTAAGATTTTGTGGTCTTTTTTCGATCTCTATGGCCTCTCTGGTAATCCTTGACCTATAATGCTCGATATTAGCTACTGTTCTGGTGTTGTCGAAGTCTATTTTGTGTCCTGTAGATTTTACATGCTATGCTAGGGACGATGTTTTCTCCACTTTTCGTACTGCATTCATATGCTCTTCCTTTCTTACACTAATACGTCTGTTGGTCTGTTCTATGTATGATTTGTTGCAATCTTGGCACGGGATTTCGTATACTCCTTGGCTTTCTCGGGTAGTTCTTGATTTTGAATTATGGAGTACTGCACTGATTTTTCGGTCTGTTTTAAATATTGTTTCTATGTTATGTTTGCGTAGAAGTTTGCTAACTTTACCTGTCGTCCCTTTCACGTAAGGTAGATACGCCTTCGCTACTGGTTTCTCGGTTTCCTCCTGGGTTTCTTTGTCTGTAGGGCTCCAGCGACTTCTGTATTGTGTACCTCGAAAATCCCTTTTTCATTAGTGCTTTCTGAAGTAAAGACATCTCTTCGTTGATATGGTCGACGTCTGCCAACCTCTGAGAACGTGTCACTAGAGTCTTTACTACTGAATTTAATTATGCTGGATGGTGATGTGATGCCGCAATTAGATATCTGTCTGTGTGAGTGGGTTTTCTGTATACTGTGCGATCTAGTGTCCTATCTTGATTGTTTTTCACTAATACGTCTAAAAATGGAAGCTTGCCTTCTGTTTCTACCTCCATGGTAAATTTGATCTTGTCGTGAATGCTATTCAGGTGGTTTAAGAAACTATTTAGTTGTTCTCTTCCATGAGTCCAGATTACGAATGTGTTGTCCACATATCTCAACCAAAGTTTTGGTTTGAGTGGTGGCGTTTATATTGCATGAACTTCTTGGTCCTCCATGAAGATATTAGCGATGACTGGAGATAACGGTGATCCCATCGGCGCTCCTTCCGTTTGCTTGTAGCGCTGATCATTGTATATAAAGTAAACACTGTTTAAACAACACATAGTTAGGCTAAGAATATGCTCCTCTGGATGATACTTTCGTTTGATCAATTCGAGTGATTCCTCTATTGGTACGTTAGTGAATAGTGACACTACATCGAAGCTTACTAGAATATCTTCAGGTTGGATAGTCTCGTTGTTTAGTAACTCGATAAAATGTTGTGCGTTTTTCACATAAGACGTTGCTTTTTCCGCTAGTGGTTGCATCTGTCTAGCCAGATATCTCACTAACTCCTGTAACGGTGACCCTACAGAGCTAACAATGGGTCTTAATGGGGCTCCTTCCTTTCTTGGGTAGGCTATATAATTTGGGACACCTTGAAGATTACTCTCTCGGTATAATCTGATTTTTATATATATATATATATATATATATATACATATCAAAATAATTACTAAACATACATTGCTACCTGCTTACTTTCCTTTTTGTTAAAATGCGAACGACTAGCTCGTTTAAGTCGGAGTAAATGGTCGTAGGTTCAGAGAACTTACAAGAGAGGTGAACCTTACCCTTCTGTGTGTTGGTATAAAAGAAGAATTTTGTTTTGTTTGGGGAAAAGAGACAATGAAATATTTGATAAAGGAAAAATCTATAGAAAGTTATGAGTAGATCTGTCTCTTTTTCCTTTAAAACCTGTCTCCTATAGATGAAACTAAATTTTGCTGGTGGTGAAAAGAAATAATTATTAAAATGAATGATATATTATAAAGTTTACAAAAGAAATTTAAAAAGAGTAGAATCTAAAAGTAAATCTTAAAAAATATACAAATTTATACAAACATAATTTTGACGTGCATACAAAAATAGTTAATCAGAAAAATTGTACTGAAAGGAATTTAATACAAAAAAAAAAATAATTCACAAACGTAGTCCTGAGATTACAAACTGAATGTGCGCGAAGTTGGACATATCCTGGTACAGCAATCCGTGCTCCGATTGTTTCACAAGAAATCTAAGCGATGTTAGGCAATTCAGTTCTATCGCTTTACAGTATATGATTCCAAAGGCTAGGCTCTTGTGGATATTTAAGGATTGTAGAATAGCTTCTGATGCAGTATTATAGACTCTTGGTTATTTCAATAACCAGATAATCAATAAAAAAAACTAAAGGCACATTAGCATAAGCCAAAAATAAGTTATCAAACCGAATGGTCTAATTAAATAATATATTTAATATTATTTGATAATTATGAAATTTGTTAGATAATTACAATAGTTTCCAGATATAATCATGAAAGTGCTAGATAATTGTGAAAATTTTAGGCAATTATGAAAATTGCTGATAGTGAACGAAATTACCAAAAAGAAAATAGAAAAAGAATGTTTTATTACTATGTGGTCACATGTAGAATTTTATAAAGAAATTTGAATCTAATTTTATTGAAATAGTGAAAGCACAGTAATAAAATAACGATGATAAAATGATTAAAATCGAATTGAAATTGAAATAATTAATAAATAAAATGTACTTATATCGTGTTCTAACACAGGAAGAAATGCGGATAAAGAATGTAAAAATTCTTAGGTGTCAGTCAGTACAAATGGCTACTTCGGAAATTCAATTAATAAGGTAATTTTTTTTATATTACGATTTTAATTATGGTACCAATGTATAAACTGAAAAATACATTTTTCCTAAAGATAATGAAAACTTTAAAATTTTACAAGCGTCACGCCATCTGTTGATGGGCGACGGTAGTACAGTGGTTACCGCGTCTAGCTTTCACTCTGAGCATACTTAGCGAAATGGGCTTGAGCCCCACCTACTGCAAAGTAATTTTCAATTATAAATTACTCCCCAAGAAGTGGTTCGGATCCCACTATAAACTGTAGGGCCCCGTCTCCTTTTCTCACACAGGACTAGGCTTAAGAGGGTCATTCAATGAATATGGAAGACGGTTAAAGCATTTATAACATTTATTAATTAATATAGAAGTGTACTATAATCGGATTCCTTTTATAGTTAGGTTTCTATTCGTAATAATAAATGTTTATTAAATCCATGTTCAATAAATTAACACAAACGCTTACATGCTAGTGCCGATTTCTATAACACTAACAGGAGACGTCTGCACACTTATGCAAAGTGTTTTTTTCCTTTTATCCAGAAACAACAAATTGATAAAAGGTATCTTTGATCCAATCAACCAACCCTTAAAAAGACTCCCTCTTACTGGCCCTCTGGGGTATTCTATCAGTAACTTACGTAAATAGTTTTTGTTAAACACCCACACGGATCTTCTAAGTTCCGTTTCCAGAATGTGAGTTATACACAAAAAACTTCACCTTTTTTGTTCATTCCGAAGGAATGGAAATAAAAATAAAAGCTTCATATTCTGGGCCATAGATGTCCCTAACAGTATTAAAATCTAATATCATTTAAAATTCCTGAGAAATTCGTTCTATTTTTACGATATACTAACAAGTTTAGAAGTTTTGGTGCCCTGGTCTGGTTTAGACCATGGTAGAATTACGCAAAATTTCATTTTGTAAGTATGCACTGTATCGTATTTTCATGCGCTCTCCACATAGTATATCACTTGTCTGATATGCAAAAATTTGTGATCATACGTACATTTTAAAATACGTTGGTACCATTGAATAATTTGCCTTTATAGCAGTAACCAACCTGTTATTACAAGACAGTAAATAATAAGCGTTTATTAAAGTGTAAACGAACTTAATTGAAACCGTATAAAAACTAAAAGCTGGCAAAAACAGTCGGCATCTCTTTAATGTACATGGGCAGAGGTAAATAGAAATGCTTGTCATAAGAAAATGATAAGATTTTCGGGCGTTATTATATTATCCTCTGTTTCAAATGGTCTCCAGAAAGCCATGGTAAATTAGTAAATAATTAAAATATTTTACCTTTTATATAGTAGTAAATATTTATAAATATGAACAATGACTAACTAAACTCCTACGCTTGATATTATAACAGGTATTTATGCACTGCACTGGCACATTGACAGCACATCTCATAAGTCCACCGTTGACTACTGAGAAACGATATACGAGTTTCTTTATGCTAGTAGGCCTGTCCGTTTTATTATCCAGTGCAGTCGTAGATGGTTCATTCAGGCTGATTACATTGCCAGTCTCGGACTCGCCTGCACAGTTTTAACTACCATTCGAATCTCGATACCATTACTAAATATATAGGACAACATATCAAGTTCAGTGCGCACGGTCCTGCGCTTTAACACTGACCAGTTTCAATTGTCCTCGTATAAAGTATACCACACCATTCAGAAAAAATAAAGTTGAAAAAACTAGTTGTTACTATTCCTCGTTTCCTATTCTGTTGCCGTTTTTCCATTTAGCGGAAATCCCCCTTAATGTTAGGAAAAAGGAGAACAAAATAGACAGATATTTATGCGGAAAATTTTAGTTTCCGTTATATATCAATCTGGCGTAATAACTCGGCATGAAACTCTAAATGCTGGCTGACACACTACAAAATTTATTACATTTTTCATAAGTAGTTAGTTTCCACTTTTCTCTTCTGAAACTGAGCAATTTAATTTCGCGTCATTTTACAAGACCCGAAGATGTTCAATTATCCAAGCGGTTTATAAGATTTCCGACTAAGATATTGCGTTTCCAAGTTGCTGCTATAACTTTTTTGATGAACTTGTACAACATTGTGTATTACTTCTGTTATTACGAAGACAGTTCGTACTGCTAAGCAATAAGAAACCATTGTTGATAGATTACAAATTAAAATAACTTGCCGCTTAGCCATTGAGGAGAAACTAGAGCTTATTCAACCTGTTAAGTGACACTATCGTCGACTAGCTTTGTTATTATTATTATTATTAGCCGTTACTCGAGTCCGAGTATAAAAATGTTACAGTCGATAAATTGTGTACAATAAAAAACAAGTAAAAGGTGTAGTCTATTGTAATTCCCATTCATCTACGGTGCACACGACTATGGCTATAGAGGCCAATTCGGGAGAGCACATGTCGACCGCAGTCAGGACAAACATAGACCTGGTTAGGTCTTGGATTCGGCCTTCTTGCAGCAACATTTCCTTGATAGCTGGCCACAACCCCTCGCCATTCGGTTCTGTCCGCTGCAAGTTGTTCCCATTGCTCGTCTGCAATACCGCAGGATTTTAGATTTTCATGGAGAGCGTCCTTGAACCTCTTTCGTTGACCACCACGCCTTCTTCTACCGCTTAGCAATTCACCATAAAGTGTACATTTAGGAAGGCGGTTATCATGCATACGATGAACGTGACCTGCCCATCTTAGGCGTGCTCTTGAAATAAGCACCTCAATTGGAAGGCTGTTTGCTCTCTTGAGTACTTCCACGTTTGATATGTGATGGAACCAACGGATTTTCATCATACTTCTGAGGTGTCTTTGCTGAAAACGTTCTAATTCTTTCACATGACGACGGTAAGTGACCCAGCTTTCACATCCATATAGCAGTGTTGGAATGACAACTGCTCTGTAGACAGCCATTTTCGTTGATAAAGCAAGGTCGTGGTTGTCAAATACTCTCTCTCTAAGTCCCCAGAGTGCTCTAGATGCAGCGATAATTCTATTGCGAATCTCGCTGTCCATGTTTGCTTTGTCATTAACAACGTTGCCTAAGTAATTGAACTGATCCACCACTTCAAGAGAATTTCCGTTAAGTGTAATGTCTATTTGGTTCACTTGATGAGGAGTTGACATAATCTTAGTCTTTCCAATGTTGATTTTAAGTCCCAAGGAATCATAGCTCTGGGCATACACATCTAAAAGTTCTTGAAGCTCTTCTTATTATAATACATAATAATTAGCCATTTACATCGAAAATTAGCTTCTGTTATTGAACACCAATATGAAACAAGGGCTAGGACAAACAACACATATACACTATCGTTACATACCAAAACTGTCACCCAAAAATGCATTAAATACAATGGAACCAAACTACTTAATAAACTACAAAATCGAAATAAAAATCGTACACACATTATCCAGATTTTTCAAAATTTCGCAAAGTCAGTACAATATTTAACTTTGTTGTAGTAAGGGAGAAAATAATTTCTATTGATTTTAATAGCGCTGTTTCGTAAAAAGTTTTTTTCGCAAATGAGTTAACACGGGGTTTTTGTTGAAAAATGGTACGGACTGAGATATACAAATGTCTAAATTAAAAAAAAACTGTAATAGGAAAGAAATGTTTGTCCTAGCGATTTTTAATAATTATTCTGCTCCAATAAAGAATTAATTAAAATTTTAAAGATAAGTAGCCAGGTGCAACCTTTTTCTGTAAGTTGCCTGAGATATTGTTCTGGAAAATATGCCCGAAATTATATTTTAATAATATTTATGCGCAGTCTATTTTTGAAAATGGACAATAGCAAAAATATGTAATAATTCATGGTACAAAATATGTTCAAATTGTTTTTTGATATCAATTAAGACTTCCTCAATAGCGGTGACAACGAGCTAGTTAGATCGAAATGAACAGGCGACATCGAGGAATAAAAAAGATTAAGTTTCTGACGATTTAGTTTGATAAAGCGGTTTGTCAACCCAATTACCTCAGCTTCCGTTTACAGTACCTCTTTTGTTTGCCTAAACGTTACTTTCCTTTAATGTATTTGACTTTATGGTCACAAATTTGATTGTCTCTCTCGTTTACAACTGTTAAATGTGTTTTAATTACATAAGAAATATTTTGAAGTCATTTATTGGCTTTGGAAAATGTAAACAGCTTTATTTATAATACAAATAATTATTATTCAAGTTCCAGATACCAAAAACAAGTGTTTCATCGAAAATAATATATTTATATAAATATTATTATTATTTTAATTGGTACTACTATAAAGTCTATCGACACGTAATAATTAATGTCAAGAATTTGGCGCGCGATTTTGAGAAAATCAATTCAGTTTAAAAGCAATTTTATTTAAGTTATGCTTCGCATAAACAATAAATACATTATTTTTAAAAAATACTGGTTCCTTTTATTCGAAGTAAGATTTGAAGTAACTGGCAAACAAAACTGGATAAACTGCAAACAAAACATTACGAAAGTCTTGTATCTTTTTATAGATTTATTATAAAGTGATGCCGCAAAAATCTCGACAAAACACAATTTAAAAAACACCTCATAATCAGATCACCCACTAAAGAAATATGAAACCAAAGACAGGCACACAAACATACACGCCAATACCTACGACACCCCGCTTTTTGTGTCGGGTATAAAAATAGGCTCAGGTTTCATCTCTTAAATTCACCATACTTCACCATGTCCCCATATTAGCAAACTTTCATGAGACGCATTATTATGCAGCACTGTATCTAGCAAAGAAAAGTGTTATTGTCAAAAATAATGGTATCTATTTACAAAGAGGCAAGCCATAATTCTTTCAAAATAATTAATCAAAATTCAATATATTAATAGTTTTTATCCCAAGAATTGTAATACAATTCATAAAATACCTGACAGCTTACACATGTCTAACTCAAGGTCGTCCTGTATGATGGATAAAGCCCAATTTGAAGGAATATTTTCCAAAACAATTTTTATAGACGTACCAAATAAAAAAAAACTGTAACAGATTGGTGTGGAGAGATTATTAGTCTATTAAAATGGATATTTATTTAACAGAAGAGAAGAAATAAATAATTGAATTGTACTTTGATAAAACATTAAGCAGCCCAGAAAACGTGATATATGGTGTTCCACAAGGAACAATCTTGTGTCCGTAATTATACTTTTCTACATAAATGGCATGCTGGAACTAGATATGAGTGGGGATATCATCGCATATGCTGATGATACTGCTCTAACAATCCGCGCTCCATATTGGTCCGAGGTCATCAACAAAATCGAAAAGGGACTGTATAAAATTAAATGCTGGCTGGACAATAATCTGTTAAGTCTTAATCATTCAAAAGCAAAGTTCATTACTTCAATAGCTCAAGACTACAACCAAAAATTGACAATTTAAAATTCAACGAAAAATGTGACAATAAACTGCAAGTGCAAAAACGTAATTGAGGACACTACAAACATTAAATATCTGGTTCTTATAATAAATCAGACAATGATATGGAATGACCATACCGAATATCTTAAAACAAGAGTAAGAAAATTTGTCCATGTATTCTATAAACTTCGCAACATTCTTCAAATTAATATCTTAAGAATGCTTTATAAATCGTTGGTATAATCCATACTTCCCTATGGCATTATAATATGGAGTGGGGCATATAACAGCCAATTGAAAAATATAAAAATAACTCACAAATGGATACTTAAAGTAATGCTGTGGAAAAATCGAAGATATTCCACAGAACAACTTTTTCTAGATAGTAACGTCTTCAATTTAAATTGATTATATAACCTTAATATAGCAAAATTTATCTACAGAAATAGGGAAGTAAGAGTACCAACAAGCCACATACACAATACAAAGCAAAATGAACGCAATGCTCTTTTTCTATTGGCTCCACGGTTCCAAAGGTATATAATATTATTCCTGAATACATAAAAACAATAAACAATTGCAAATTATTCTGTCAATATTTATCATTAGTAAAACCCAATTTGATTGAGTACTTTGATTAGACATTTCTATTTCGGGGACAAGTTACATGTAATTTTAAAAAGGGGCCTAGCTGAAGTAGCAGAGTTTAATATTTGCCGTTTTGCAACTTAATTTGTGGGTGGGTGGGTGGTTGAATTCTCCCGTAACTAAATTTACTTTATCAGTTTATCACCCTTGGAAGATGTATTTTGTTAATTAAGTATAGTTTTTTCAAACACCTATTTGTACATAAAGGGGCTTGGAACCTCTTACTTTGCCTGTAACATCCAGGTCATATCCATAAAAAAAGCGTATAAGGAAGGAAACCTATACACTTAATACCATACTTTTTTAAGGACAGCTTCCCATCTGAATGCTAAGATGACACCATTGATGTATCTGGTGATGATGATTCATCTTCAGAACCTTTAAAAGAGAGATTAACTTTTTTATTGTTGTATATATTTCTTTCGAAAGCTATATACATATGTATATTCTCCTCCTTGTGTCCACCCTGTATATACACTGGTGTGAGATATCAGAAAGGATAGTAAAAGTAAATCATGTCTATATAACTGTAAGAAATCAAGGGGTTTTTACACAAAAATATATAAAAATTAGACTGAACTACAAGTATAAAAACTGTTCTGTCATTTGTTTTCATATTATTTTATATGTTTATATAAACATCACGTTCACTTCTATGAAGCACAGGGCTCCGTCTGGGTGGAAACAATTCCAATTGATGTGCTCTTTCTTTACAAAACTGCGTTTTAACAATAATGAGTAATATGTATACTTAGTTATAAAATTCTAATCAGATTTTTCATGCAAGTTTCTTACTAGACATACTTATTTTCTCAGTGAATATGTTTTGTCTCCAGCTTTTTGCTCGAGCTGACGATAAGCGACGGCATTGATTGATTATGATTACTGTCAACAATTATTTCTTATTCTTTCATAATTAGTTATTCATACGTGTGATGAAATATAGATTTTCACTATTTTCTGCGTCGTAGTGGCGCATTATGGAAAAAACGTGTGTTTTTCGAAAATGAGAGTCAGTACCAAGTCGTAGGACTGGTAAAGCCAGCATTAAGTATAACCCGTGTGTGTTATGTGTGATGGAATGTAGACTTTAACTATTTTTTGCGTCGTAGTTTTGCATTATGGAAAAACGTGTGTTTTTCGAAAATGAGAGTCAGTACCAAGTCGTAGGACTGGTAGAGCCAGCATTATTATCACCGGGGTGAGTTATACTTCGAAACTTCAACTAAAAAGCTTTATTAATTATTATTAATAAAACGTACCTACTTGAAGAAGCGGATGATTTCATATTTGTTTCTTCCACTTCTTAGTTTATTTTCCAGCTGTAACCGTTGCTTTCTTTTTATTCCGCCTGCCATTTTGCGCATTTGTAAACACACACACTTCACTCGCACGCACTTGTTGCTTCGAGCGTACAAAGAAATGAAGTGATTCACAAGGAACGATCGGATTGTAGGTGGAGACATATATACAGTGGGCCAGAAATCGTTTACTTTGAACTTGTGCTTCGATAACAAAGATATGAAAACTACATGTGTTATATGTAATCATTGAGGAGGAGATTGTGAAATATAATGTATAATATTACATAAAATAATATTTTAGTAAAATGTTAATACACAAAACGATTTCCTTGCGAAATCAGGTGCATTTCTTCTATCAAAAATAATTACTGTATATATAGAGTTAGAATAGACTGGAGAGGTCATGAAATACTAATTTTGTATGCAAAATGACACTGGTAGATGTGGCTAAGTGTAGTATCAAAATGGTTGTCTAGCCAGATCTGGACTATTTTAAATTATAAGAACGTAAATAAACTGTTTTGTTCATTGAAGAAATCGGACGAACCACCGAGTGTTTGTGTCTCGGACTAGACAATATCCCCCCTAGTTTTCGAGGGTACTGAATCGATTTCTGGAGCCAAACTAATTTTTACTCCCCGGCAAACCCCTCAAATTGGCCAAAAACCACCCCCAAAGTCCACTTTTCTGTAAACCCGTTTATTTTCCCCAATTTTTCGACTAATTATTATTCCCTTGAGTAGAGCGGAAGGTCCCTCGAAGGATTTGATCTCAGCCACCCCTGCCCCAGGCTTCCAAACTTGTAGGGGGTGACAAATTGATATTTGTATTTGTGGGAAAAAAACTAAAATTTTATAGGGGGCTTTTCTTTGAGGAAGGCGGTAAATGACCAGGATTGTGTAACCACTCCCGGGGGTTGTTTTCACTCTCCAAAGGGGTGAAATTTTCTTCACCTATAATTGAAAAGTAGTATAAAAAATATGTATATTAAAGTATTTTTATAAATTGATATTCCACCCCTCTGAAAGGTGAAAACAACCCCTGGGGCCGGTTACAAAACCCTGGTCACCTACCGCCTTCCTCAAAGAAACGCCTCCTACAAAATATTAATTTTTTTGCCACAAAAACAAATATCAATTTTCCACCCCCTACAAGAGTTGAAAGCCTGGGGTAGGGGCGGCTGAGGTCAAATCCCTCGTGGCACCTTTCGCTCTACTCGAGGGAACAACAATAAGTCGAAAAATTGGGGAAAATAAACGGGTTCACGGAAAAGGATACTTTAGGGGTGGTTATTGGCCAATTAGAGGGGGAAAATTGGTTAGACTCCGAGGATCGATTCAACATCCTCGAAAACCGGGGGGGGGGATATTGTCTAGTCCGCAGAGCAAACATTATAAATCCCAACACTAAATGGACTATTTTTAATAAATGCAGGCTTTTCAATAAAATGAATTAGTGTACTTAAAGGATATATAGTCCATTTAACGAGGTCCTGAACATCAAAAGTTTGTAGGATCTTTTGCAATGCATTCCCCCCCCCCCCTCTGTTTTCGAGCGTGAGAAAAACGATGGTGATGGTTTCGAGTTCTGAAATCTTTGCCTACTACCTCTATCAAGGAGAAACCACCCCAATTTCAGACTTCTCGGTCATGAATATACGAGGGGTCGTCGGATTTGGTTCTTTTGGGGAATATTAATAAATTCAATTGATATACATTAGAGTACCCCAGAGCGACCCCCAGGGGTTGAACTTATCGAGGACAGGGATCACGATGATGGTGTTATTTTCACCCTACCAACCTGAAACTACCTCTAACGTATAAAAACCACACCCTCTTCCATGCTGTCTGTCCTAGGCATGCGGAGATTCGTCATATCGGAGTTTTTATGGGAATATCAGGGAAACTAACCATTGCTAAACCACAGTTCGACTAAGTAACTCCCAGGGGTTGAAACTACCCTGCTTGCAGTACCGAAATTCCTCGAAAAACGGGAAAAGGGCTTCTCACGGGTTTTCGAGGGCGGTAATCACGATGGTAGTATTTTTTCACTCTACCCTCTCGAAACTACTCCAACATATAAAAACCACTCTCTCTTCCATGCTGTCGGTCCTAGGCATGTGTGGATTCGTCGAACCGGAGTTTTAATGGAAATATTAGGGAAACTAACTATTACTCAACGACAGTTGACCTAAGCAACCCCCGGGGGCTACACATGTAGTTTATAGAAAAAGGGGTATTGTTATACACTGGGGTAGTTGCGGGGATGTAGGGTGAAAAATAACACCACCATCGTGATTTCCGTCCTAGAAAACCCGTGGGTAAATTCGGTGTTGCGAGCAGGGTAGTTTCAATACCCAGGGGTCGGTTGGGTCAACGACTGTGGTTGAGTAATGGTCAGTTTTCCCAAAAAACCCAGGTCCGACGAATCCACACATGCCTAGGACTGACAGCATTGAAGAGGGTGTAATTTTTATACGTTGGGAGTATTTGCGGGAGGATAGGGTGAAAAATAGCACCTCCATAATGATCCCTGCCTTCGAAACTCCATAAAAAACCTTGTCGAGTTCGAATTTTCTTATTTTTGGGATATTGCTATTAGGGTCTGGGGTAGTTTCAATCCTCGGGGTTCGCACCGGGGTACTCTAATGGGAATTAATAGAATTTATTATTATTCCCCCAAAAAACCCGATCCGACGATCCCTCGCAAGCTCAAGACCGAAAAGCCGAAAATAGGGGTGGTTTATCCTTGATAGGGCTAGTACGCAAGGGTTTCGAAACTCTAAACTTTTACCACCGTTTTTTTCACCCCTTAAAACAGGGGAGGAAATATATTGCAAAAGATTCTACGAACTTTTGATGTTTTGCCATTTTTGTACCTCGTTAAATGGATTGATATGTGAATATTTAAATAAAATAAAACATATCTAAGTAAACATATATTTATTGTCCTTTAAATAAGACATTTTATTGGTTTTATGCCTAATGCTTTGTGGCTTATTTATTTTATTTTAACTTAAATAGTGCAGCCCAATATTTGCGTATTTATTTGTTACTGCCTTTTTATTAATAGAACCTTATGGTTGTCCAAGGACGACTGGTAAAAAAAATTGAAAATACATTTATTTTTTATTTCATTAAATGAATTTTCTTAACACGGCTTTGTGTATTGTTTATGTTATATACTAACCTATGAAATGTTATCCCGTTAATTTCCTTTTTGTTAACACCGTCTCTAGAAGAAAACGGTAGCCGTCTCAACCTGAGGAATAAGCTCACGCTTATCAAAACCCTCATCAGGCCGCAGCTGACGTACGCCTCGGTAGCGTGGGGTTACCAGGCAAAGTCCTACATGAAGAAAATCCAGGCAGTGGAAAACATCGCCCTCAGGACGGCGGTCGACGCACCATGGTACGTGAGAAACGCAGACATCGTCAGAGACCTGGAGTACACCACGGTCACTGAAGTCATCCGGGAACGAGCGAAGAAGCTGTACGCCCAAGCAGAGGAGCACGGGAACCCGCTAATCAGACAGGCCACTGATTACGACCCTGCCGACGCCGCGAGGCACAAACGGCCGAGGGTACAGCTTCTGGACAACGGGTGAGTATAACTTATATTTCCCGCTAACCGATCTGTTTCAGATACCCCAGGACGGACCACCACTACCAGAGACATGACGTTTTTCTACCCAAACCCAACCTCCTTGCGGGCGTCGGACAACATACCGTCCAACGCCCGTTGTCCTACCTGCTCCATGGAGTCCGAAAGTGCTAAAAAAGCACTTAGGGTCTCCACACTCCCGAGCTACACAGCTCATATCCTTACCTTTCCGATGATCCGGGGTAGGACACACCTTTACTGTGTCCTACGTACCGGCAGTCAATCCCAGCCAAAACTTCCTAAAACCCAACTAGACCGATGACTACCCACGGGGGTGACAAGCTGGCGAAGAAAGAAAATATCAAGACAAGAAGAGCGCCAGAAGAGACCTCTGCCAGCGAGGTTGAAGAGCCAGGACCAGGGGAGGTCCGCAGAAAATACCACGACACATCTCGCATTTGCGGGCTGGGTCTGGTAGAAGTAAGCGGGCCCACCTATCACGAAGGCCGGTCCAGGTCTACAGAGATAATCTAGGAGCAAAGAGTAGTAGTCCTACTCGGCCCTAGTTATCGAGACCGTCATCAAGCCAATGGATATTGGCGCGTCTCTAGAAGAGCAACTTCTTTGGGCACACGATACCATTGTCATTTTGTTAAAAAACTTCACAAACTGTCGATAACAGGTAAAAATTAGAAAATTACAAACCGTCACTTCTGACAGAAACGTGGTAACAATATGGGGTGATGCTACATTTGACTACGTGACTGTTACTCCTGTCTATTCTAACTGTATGCTACTGTACAAATAATATTGTAAAATTGGATTAAAATAAAGTTATTATTATCATCATTATTATTATTATTATATGGTGGGCATCCACTGCGTGATACAATAAATTCATTTATTGTACCGTACGAAAATCGACCCACTCCCACTTATTTTGAGAAAGATACTTTTGGAACAATCCGTACGCCATTTTGGTCTAATGTTGGAATATCTAATTTCGGCATCTCATTAATGGAGATGAATTGCCCCATCCCTTGCTAAAGAGTCCTTAATACAGTTTACACAATTATGCTTCGTATATCAATCAATATTGGGGTTTCTAGGTAATCAAATCAACTATAATTTTAATGACCTACAACTACATGCACTAAGATAATTAAAAAATTTTATGCATCTAATATAAATTCGTAATTAATGTGAATTAATATGTCCGAATAATAAATTGCAAATGAAAACGGAAATAAAAAGATTTACACGTATTCAAAGCAAACTACGCTTTGATATAATGAATATTTTTAAATATAAAATAAAAATTCTAATCCATAATCGCGCAAACTGAACAATTTTTTGTTGTTGTTGGATTTCTAAAATAAGAATATTCTTGGAAGCGCCCAAGGTAAAAATATTACCTAACCTAACTCCTTTAAAAAATGTCAACCAAACGCCTTTCAAACTCATGTAGACGTCATTCCCACCTTTGTATCAAACGAACACTTTCATGATGTTTCGATCTTCTGTCACGCGTTGATCGTACATGCTGTCAGTCGGCTTTTGTGCTTTGTATCGACTCGCTAGAATGAGTGCATTCACACGGCCAAATTGTCGTGCTAAGACCAAGAGACGGCCGTTGGTCAGCTAAGAAATCCTAAAAGCTTTTACGAAGTGTGCTTGCACGACAAGGCAGTTGGAATTTACCTGAAGGGGAAAGCGGGGAATATTCTGCTATTTTACCCACTAGACAAGGCTGCTATTTGTAATCAGCATTCATCACAAAAGTATAATGTAGCAAGTTTTTTCAGAAAAATATACTTATTAGATAGATAGATAGTTTATTTTAACCATGTTACAAGAGTCATGTTTATGGCAAGTCAATAAATAAATAATTAATAAGCTTATAATACAATGATAACTAATAATATACACTACATAACAATAATGTATCATAATCAAAGTACAATAAAAAAAGAGAGATATAAAAGAACATAAAAACATTACAAATTACAATACTGTGCGACAACTTATACAAAGGGTGTTTTAAGAAAATCTTGCACCGAATAAAAACAATTATTAGCCAAATGCTTTCTTACTGCTGATTTAAACCAGTATTGATTTAATTGTCTGATTCTAAGTGGTATTTTATTACACAAATTCACATTTAAAGAGTTCATTTTTGACTTTGAAAGCTTAAATCGTTCTGTTCTAACCATATTTGCTGATCTGGTATTACGGGTATGAATATCCGATTGAAGGCAAAAATTTTTAATTTTCATATGTATTTCAAATACAGAAGAATAAATATAAATCGAAGGTAATGGTAGGATACCGAATTGAATAAAAAAGGGTCGGCAATGTTCTTTGCTACCGATATTTGCAATTGCTCTAATAGCTCTATTTTGTAAGCGAAATACTTTAAATGCTTGAACAGAATTTCCCCATAAATATGTAAGTTATACGTGAGTGAAACAAAGCAAAATAAATAGTAATTAGGGTATCTCTATCTACTACAGAATTTAGCTGTCTTATTAAAAAGATAGTACTTGGGAGTGATTTCGATAGATACTCTATATGTCCAGACCAATTTAAATTATCATCTAAAACTATACCTAGTAATTTCACATTATTCCCCTGGGTATGAATGTGATTAGAAGAAATAAAAAGTTTCTGAGTTTTACTATTATTTAATTTAAGTTTGTTGACCGTAAACCAATTTTCAACTTTTTCCTCGAGTGTGGCTAATAGTGAATCCAATTCAGCAAAATTTTTATGAGATATGATAAGTGTGGTGTCGTCTGCAAATAATACACACTTATTAGGGGATATAAAATAATTAATATCATTGATAAACATCAAGAACAGAACTGGTTCAATTACTGATCCCTGTGGGACACCACGTGTACTTCTTTTAAGATCTGACATTTTATTATTTATAATCACATACTGGGATCTATTTTCCAAATACGACTTGAAGGAGAGTAGTGGTAACCCTCTTATTCCATAGCGCTCTGACTTTCTTAATAATATGTCGTGTGGAACGCAGTCAAAGGCCTTTGTAAGGTCACATAGAGCAACAGCTGTATGTTGTCCCACCTCAAAACCCTCCACTACCTCCTGCACGACTTTGTGTACTGCCCCAGCTGTAGAACAACCTACTCTAAAGCCAAATTGACATTTGCATAGTATAGAATTTGACTCAAGATATTTATACAATCTTTTTTTAATATTATTTCAATGATTTTACCAAAAATTGGAATAATTGAAATGGGCCGATAATTACCCGCCATATTTGGATCACCTTTTTTAAATAGAGGTATAACTTTTGCTAGCTTAAAGCAGTCTGGAAAAATACCGTGACTAAAGCAAGCATTAATTAGAATAGTCAATGAGGGAAGTATTATATCGATTGTTTCTTTGATAATCCTAGAATTAAGTTCAAAAACATCTGTACTTGGAAAGTTTTTTAGGGATTTGACAGCTTCGAGTACTTCGGCTTAAGTGACCGGTTCCAGAAAGAAAGAGCATGAAGGTGAGGGGATATTAGTTATTGTGTCATCGATAGATATGTTATCAGCAGGTATAAGTGAACTACTGATATCAGCAATGCTGGTAAAAAATGAGTTAAAGTAATTTTCGGATAACGTTGGTGCCGTTTGCTGTTTTACCCCTTTGTTTTTCTCAAAATTTATTATATTCCAACTGGCTTTTACTTTATTGTCGGAATTACAAATGTAATCCTGATATGAGAGTTTTTTAGACTTTAAAAGAGCAGACTTATATGTTTTGCGGAGATCGTTGTAAATTTCGTAATCAGACTCATTCTTAGTAACATTGCAGATAGTTTTCACACTTGACAAAGTCTCTCTCATATTATGTAAGGAGTTATTAAACCATTTTACTGGGGCTTTTTGGTTATCTTTATTAATTGTATTGAGAGGGAAATGTGTTTTTATAAGGTTAGAGTAAGTAGTACATAAAAAGTTTGCTACTAAATTGGTATTTATACTTTCGTTTTGATAAAATATATTATAGGGTATGCGTCATTGGGCCTGTACCATATCAATTTTTGTAATATCTGTGCATTCTCTTCAGGATATCAATGCGAAATCTACAAATACTTTATATTTAATCTTAGGAAGGACATATGGCATGAACTAAACTCTGGAATTAATCAATAATATTTTAACTAGTAAAATAGGGCCTATTATTGGAACTAATTGACAATGTAGTGAAAAACTTCCTTAAGGAACAAATGTGTGTTATTATATTAGTACAAATGTTTCTATCTAGCCGATAGCCACGTTGGTTAAGGCGCTTGTAAATATAAATGAATAAATTTGTAAAAAATTGTTTTTAATTGGTAAAAATTGGTAATTAGTTAAGGTGCAAGGTGGCAATTGCGATTAATCAAAGCAGGTATTGCGCTACCGGGTTCGAGCCCCGGCTCCGGCACTGTTGAAGGATATGGTTGTATGTCCGCCTTTTTTAATATGTAACCCCCTTCCGCACAAGCCTCTGGGTTCTGGAATTGGGGGTTGTCTAAGTTTTGTGGTGTTTATTATTATTATTTTATTTTTTATAATCGGTATATTTAAATTAGCAATGAGGATGAAAAGCAAGCGTTCGGTGCGGTCCTTTCTTTTCACATTAAAATAATTAATCAAGATTTTAACATGTAAGAAAATAGTACTGCAATTTGTACTTGCCTGTTCGGTACAGATTGAATTTATTTAATTCAAAGTTTTCCTTCACATATTTTAAAGTGCGATTTTATGTCACCCGGCTTCCCCTACCGAAATATCTGATCGATCGCAATATTAAAGCGGAAGTGGTAATGGATATTGCAACTGTTTGAATAAATCGAATTCACCTGTGAATAGAAATTTGATGGAAGATTTATTCTCCAAACGTTATTTTTCATTAATTAAAAACTGAAATATTGGGGTTCATATTTTTAATTCGTTTCTCTCAAATAATTCACCATATCAAGTTAAAATATTGCAGTCCAACAATTTGTATTTATGTTTTAATTCAATTACATGTGACATTGCCACACATTTGTTATTATTAAAAATTACCTTTATAAATGAAATGAATGTATTGCACAAAATAATTTAATTTTTTCATAAATTTACGATTCATTATCAGCTATTTTAATTATATTGCAACTTGACGGTTCATATTGGCCTAGAATAAACATAATAATATTGTTTATTCTGAGGGAACAATATATTTTTTTAAAAGAAACAAGTTTAAATTTTACAACTAACAAAAAATTTGATATATAAAGTAACCAAAGAATTCGAGGGGGCAATTACTCGTGAAGTATACTGAAATAATTTTTCAAACAGGAGCAATCAGTTTTAGCATTAAATAATTTCGTATAGTTGAAAACGTAACTTTCTGAACTTATCAATAAATTAATATAAAATACAAATTTCAAATGCACGGGAACATGAATATTTTTTTAATTCATAATGAAAAGTGTGAAATGTTGCTTAATGTTTCAATTTATCAGACTAAGAGGCAGATAGGCAAATCGTGTAAAGTTTGTATAATACCACTCCAATTGTCACTTCTGTATATATATACATTTGAAATGGGCTTAAAGTGTCATGAAACGTTGAGATTTTAAATTTGGGCGAAAAAGATTTCTGTCTGTTGGTCTGTAACTTTTTTGTGCGCACGTTTACTCTGGAACCGTTTGACTTGATATTGACTTGAAATTTGGTATAGGGGCGAGCGTAGATGCGTCTTTACTATGTACATACTTCGATATGTGATGTAAAGCAATGTTAGGCGCGGTTAGTACTTCGATGGGCGACCGTTTCAAAGAAGACCGTATCCTCGCCTCACATATCTTCCAGCGGCTTGTATCTCAGTGTATGCGCGGAAGCTATGCAACCTTAGACGAGGGTTATGTTGGTGATATACCATTCTTCGGAGGGGATGTTAGGCGAGTAAAAGATCCCTACTCTTCTTAAGGGAAGAAGTTCGGCCAAATTTCTGGTTGGGGGTAGCTCGTCTACAGGCGTCGGTGATAGGCCTCAGTAGCGAAAATACACCGACGTTAAAAAAATGTTAAAAAAAGGTAAATAGACAAAGCAAGCAGATAAGAGTCCATAAAATTTCAACTTAGAGCATGTATGAAAAGTCAAGGTCTCAAAATTTTTTTGGCATCAACCACCCCTACTATCACCCCAATACCACCCCCGCACTATTATAAAAGGGAGTAAAAAAATATAAAATGTGATTTAGTGTGTATACAAGAACGAAACGTCTAAAAAATTTTTTGGCGCTAGCTATCCCCTCTATCACCCCATTGCCACCCCCACCCTATTATTAAAGGGAGTAAAAAATTAAATTGGGATTTGATCCAAGAGCCTGTAAAAATTTTTTTTAAAATTTTTTATCTATCACCCCCACACTATTATTAAAGGGAATAAAATATTACACTGGGATTTAGTATGCATAAGACTTAGATACAAAATCTGGATGTGGAAGTAGTGATTCCTTCGGCAGCGGATTCTTTTTAAGTTAGTAAATTTTAAAAATATGGACTTTTTGTTATTTAAGACCAGCCTATTTTTGGTAAACCATTTATTCACTTGTGAGAGCTTTAAATTAGCTTTATTTACCGTATGTTTTAGGTTTGATTCTGCTATTAAAAGAGATGAATCATCAGCAAATAGTATAGAGTCATCGATAATAAAATCGTTTACATAAATAATATAGTAAGGGACCCAAAACTGGCCCTTGTGGTGCGCTCTACCGCATACATAGCTTTTAAACCATTTTAATGGTTCACCTCTTATATATCAAGTTTTCTTAAGTTTAACATGGCATACGAGATCAAACGCCTTACGTAAGTCAACATTTTTCTTATTTTTATCAGTATTCGTACAGATGATTTAAAAGGTAGCTGTTGTTGTGGAGAGACCAGCCCGAAAACCAAATTGATATTGTCAAATAGTTTATGTTTGTCAAAGAAATTTGTATTTTTCGTGCTACATATTTTTCATATATTGTAGAAAAAGAACTTGATATGGATATTGGTCGATAATTCTCCACCTTTGAATTACTACATCGAGAGTCCAACATTTCGCCTTTTTGTTATGTTATAAAGCATTAACAGAAAAATATGTAAACAATAGTGAAATGAAAAAGAATATTTAATAGAAATAAAATAACTAAACTATAGTACATTTTTAATGAAAATGCAACTTTCTTTTTGGCTGTTTAAACAAGTAATTTTATTTAAATTTTTTATCTAAATCGATACATCCTTATTAAGATATATTAAATTGTTTGAAAAAGTTCGGTTACATCACCATTTTGGTTTTTGCAATACGACCACTATGACCGGAGATATTTGCTTTGCGAAAAACGGGTTAAAAATAATGTTTTCTTAAAATTTGTTGTTTAAACAAAAATGTCCCCAACCTCGATTGAAGTATAGAATTTCCAGTCCAATTTCCTTATATTTATTTCGCATTCCAGTGAAAAAAATTACTTTATCCGGACATTTTTAAAAAAATATATTTTGCTCCACTATGGAGGTTATGACTCCAATTGCAAAGTATAGAGCAGTGTGTATTAATTTACGCAGTAGCTTGTCAAATAAAAATATATTTACCCAATGTATGTCCATTATCAACATACTTTAAAACCAGTCACGAACATGGGTGGTAGCTGAAGTAGCCAACCACGACCCTGGGGATCGCCTACTGAGAATCAGCGGTTGGAAAACGTCAAAAGCTCGCAGGAGAAGTGATCCTGATATAATTAACCGGCCAACTGGTGCAAAACTCCTGTCGTCCTACAACGCAAGCTTTCAACTTTACAATGTTGTGTGACGCAAACCAGAAAATTGATATACGCCTTTGGAAACGCAATAAAGACATTTTATATCCTGCCTCGTCAACTCTTTGCTGCTTTACCGGATAACGATTAATAATGTTAAATATAACGTTATAATGTTATGGGTTTTGTAGCACGGTAAAATTTTTCAGTAATTGAGAATCCGTAAGCCTCGTCAGTATTATTAGAAAAATTTATATCTGGAAAAAGGATCATTATTACATAATTACCCTGCAAAGGGTACATTTTCTCACGTCCTTTTCTCGATAAAATCCAAAAGATGGCTTTTTCCTCTAGCAAAAGCAAGTGAACGCATTACAAAAAAAAATATTTCCCATCAGATATTACCGGCATCATACATTCACGCAAGTTGCCTTAAAAAGAGAACAAATTTAATCTGTCTTCCTTATGGTGACTTATTTAGTTTATCGACTCCTATTTTATCTATTAATTTTACATTTTTTCTTATTTTTATAGTAATATTTTATGAGAAACATTTTGGACCGAACGCAATGAAATTTTAACAGAAATATACGTTATTGATCCAACTGAATCCAAAAAGAAAAAATATCTTTTAATGAAAATAATAATAAATAATATTACTTAATTAACAGAATACACAGGAGTATTCTTATTATTACAAGGGTGGAGTTTAGTTAGTAAGTGACTACTTTTCCACTTAACCCTTAATTTTAAACTATTAAATACTGTTGCAATTATTGGATCCTACGCTCGGGGTGTTTACTGGAGGATGTAAACACGTAATAATATTTATTATTTAAGATATGAAATTAAAAACTACAAATAAAGAAAGAAAAAGAACTGGAAGGAAAAATTGGCAGCGGAGACAGTATTTAAACAGATATTCATAAATTGCTTGAATGTTTGTTGTGATCCAATATGAATATTATAATAATGTATTTTTAGGTGGGTTTTGAGATCATAAAAATGAACAAAATTTCCTTTTTTAACTTTTAACAAACAATGCACATGCCTACCTTGCACTGACGAGAGCCAACAGCTCGAAACTGCAGTCTGCAAGTGTTGTGTGACGGCTGGCAAGAAAACTCCTTTAAGTAGGATCAGTCTTTCGGCTGGTGTTTGCTGCAATCGAAGCATTAGCGTTTTGATGGTAATATGCAATTATTACAGTTAACGCGCCAGACTTGTAACTTCTAATTCAGCGCTCGGCGGGGCACATAGCCCGGAGAGTAGCTGTTGGTTGCAGTCTGATTACGTTCCTTATAGTAAAATAAGGATTTTATAGAGGAGTTTGCGACTAAAAATATTATGTTTAATATTCCGCCCTCTAAAAGCACATTTGAACTATAATGTAATATAGTTATCATTTTTGTTTTTAATTGTCTTCAAGTATAAACAACAATTGTTAAATTTTATTTATACCTACATTATACGTTTTCTTTTAGTGTCCTGAAGAAGTTAATAAATTTAACGAAACGTCGACACTGTATATAACTACAATGTAGTATAGTTATCATTATTTGTTTTTAATTGTCTTTAAGTATAAATAACGATTGTAAAATTTTATTTATACCTACATTATACGTTTTTTTTAGTATCCTGAAGAAGTTAATAAATTTAACGAAACGTCGACACGTCAAAAAAAGAAATTTTGTTCATTTTTATGATCCCAAAACCCACCTAAAAATACATTATTATGATATTCATCAATTTGAAAATATACAAGTATGTGTATTATTAAAGAAGAAAAGAAATGCAATAATTATAATAAAAATAAAACATGATGGTCAACCTTATGACGATTTAAATTAATAATGACATTTTGTAACAAATTTGCAGAATATAAAGTGCCTGAAATTTATTGACGTGATGGTAGTAATTTTATTTTATGTCGAAATTTAGTCATGCTGAGTATTCTAATTCCTATAGACAGGAATAGAGTAAACTAAATTTCATTTATTTTTTTTTGCTATGCAACTTTTGGACGCGCTTTTAAAGGTAGCTTTACATTACGTAAAATTTTGTGTTGGATCCATTTCATTAATTTTTCACTCCTTTTCTGTGGTCCACAATATTTGTACTAAAACTTGGTTTTTACAGAAATTAAAGATATTTATAATATTTATGTCTATGTACATTTATCAAATTTGATATTTTTAATGTGTGTATGCAATTCGATGTACTTACAATTCATTCATATTCAGAATACGTTCACAACGACCCAGTCAAAGTATTTGTTCTGTATGTTTTGTTAAGTTGGTGTACCTCTGAATTCATTGTTTAATACATGTATCTGAATTAATTTAAAAATTTCAATTTGTTATATTTGCCTATTTCATCTCATGAAACACTATAAATAAATATTTACTTTTCAGAGCCCATTGCTTAGTTAAAACGTATTTTTTACTTAACACAAAATAGGACTGTGTGTATAATCATTTCTTTTTCCATTCACTCAAACAAAAAAAAGTATGGATGACAAATGCAGCAATTTGTTTGATACAGATTCTGTATACTATCAGGTTATAAATGGAACGCTTTATTATACATAATCAAAGAGGTTTGCCCTACTAGCTTTTTCATGATTACATATGCGTTGCTTGAGCGAGAGAAGTGAAAGGGAGAGAGATGATAAGGCCGCCAGACTGAATTAACGGTCCATTCATCATGAAGACCCTTTGGAATTCATATGACATGACCTGTAATTGACATGGTTAAACCTTTTCGTTGTAAAAGTCCTCGGATTTTTCATTGGTCTGATGGAAATCTTTTCAGAGCAGGTTTATATTTCTTTTCCATACGCTAGCTGTAGACGTTCATGTAGGACGGTTACGTTAATGAAATAGAAAAAATACAAATGTTTCATGTAATTAGTTTTAAAATAAAAAATTTTGGCTGGCTACAAGAGGAATTTACATGATTTTAAATACAATATAAAAATATATGGATGTATAAATGAAATTCTAGATAGTGGCGAATGCGCCAAGTACAATGCGATTTACTTGCTATTCATTTTTATCTCCGGCAAAACAGTTCGCTGTGTGCATTTGGATGTGATTTTATTTATTTTTGCTGTTGTTTGTTAGTTCTTTTATAAATTTAAAAAGAGCGCACCAATGTTAATGAAGTTTCTTGCAAACTAAAATTATGTTCGTCACAGAAAGATGTTATCACCGTACTGAAACACCAGTTAGATGTAGAGCCAACATAATCTCAAATTTTTCACAGATTACAAGACATTGACCAATAAGGCTTGGTCTTTTCATCAAAGGCAAATATCTTACATATATGTAAGTAATAAAATTATGGATGGATTCAATAAACAGTAGCATATATGTGAAAAATGGCGCTTCAGCTCTTTTTTTCTTTGAAAGGCTGTCAGATAATTAATTTACTTCTATTCCCTCATATCCTGGCATAACCTTGTTGTTATTTGCCAGTTGCTTCAGGGATTGTCTATATTCCCAGGCAATTTTAGACTCGAAGGTATAGCACTTTAGAGCCTTTAATGCTGCCTGGCTATCTGGAAGTATATAGATCTATGTCCTTCGAATGCTTCTGTTTAGGCATTCCTCGACACACAGATCTGTGACGTAAATTTCTGCCTGGAAGGTGGTTGAGGTGTTACCAAAGAATCTAGATTTAGGCCCCGCCATGTCCACCCCTTCAGCCAGTTAGTACGTGCTGTTGTTGCTTGAGGCTCTCCATCTGTAAGATGCTTACCCTCGGGTTGTATTCAAGTAGTCGAGGTGCTCTGAGGCTAGCGTATATTTGTGAAATTAATTGTTAGTGGGATAAAGTTACATTTTTATATTTGTAGGATAGTACAATGTTGGTTAGTGTGTAATGGCTCTTTTGTTTAGTTTTTATTAATAGCTCTTTAAATGTAATGGAGATATTTTTTTCCCTTATCTTTTTGGATTTTTATTTTTGATCCTTTTTTGTATTTTTTTTCAACAACATATTTTGCAATATTTTTTGTTAATGGGGTGTTAGGGAGTGAAAAGATAATTTAGGGATGGGTGTTTAGGAGCGTGGAGGAATTTGGAAATGAGGGGATTGATGAAGGATGGGTTATCTGATTTTACTAACGAGTTGGCCAGGTTTGGTAGTAGTGTTCTTAGAATAAAATTTGAAAGTGTGAGAGTGCCTGTCAGATCGTGCAGTGTTTGCATGGATATGAATGTAGGAAGATTATTAGCGATTATAAGTAGTTTATTTTGGATCGTTTGGAGCGAGTTTTGATATTTTTGTGCTATGCGGGGATACCAAATCTGTGAGGCATACGTATAGTAGGATTTGAGGTGGAGAATTTTTTAGTATCGGGTACAGAGTAGAGATACGCTTCTAACATTTTGTCTGTACTTTCTTAATATGTTAGCGAAAGTAAAACTTTCTTTCAACGTGCCCAATTGCCGTTAATAGAGATTTTATTCTTTACTAAAATGTCTTTCTTAGTAAAACATATTATTTGGGTTTTTCCTGGGTTTGTTTTGAGTCCCCAGTTGTTGTAAAAGTCTATCGTCATGTCGGTCTAATCCTGCACTCTGTGGTCGACCGGGGGTGGTAGGTCGTTAATAAATAAATAGGATCGGACCAACTGATGAGCCCTGGGGGATGCCCGAGTGGATAGGGGATATGGGAAAGTTGTCCTGATTGACTACTACTCGGAATTGTCGGTTAAAAACATAAGACTGAATCATTTTCATGGTTCTAGTCGAAATCCCGCTAAATTGATTTTGTAAAGTAGTCCGGGATGCCAGACTCTGTCGAAGGCTTTTTCGAGGCCTAAGGCGACAAATTCTGTAGTTAGGCCACGATTGAAGTTGGTTGTAACTATCTCGCCCAAGCGATAG
Source organism: Leptura quadrifasciata (assembly GCA_963675555.1). Lineage (NCBI taxonomy): Eukaryota > Metazoa > Arthropoda > Insecta > Coleoptera > Cerambycidae > Leptura > Leptura quadrifasciata. Next base: position 11,600,455 of record OY776676.1, read on the forward strand.
AGATGCTGGGATTATGTGGAATGGCTGGTTCGGAATCCGAATTGATATTGGTTAAGAAGTCCTGTATCGTTAATGTGCCACTGGATACGACCAAGGACAAGGATATCAAGGGATTTTGCTAAAGTGCATATCCCTTCAGTCATCTATATATCGATCCTGCTCGTTTGACGGCTCATCAAAGGGGTAGTCAAAGTCCCGCTTGATTGACATTGAGTTAGTGGGTTCGCCATGGACTCTAAATCGATAAGCTTCAAAATCCTTAAGAGATCAATTTAAGTGCCTAATGCAGTCTTAGGATACTAAGTGCTGCTGCCTCCCTCCTCACATGCAAATGTGTTAATTATTCTTGTTTTTGGCCACAATACGCATGATGCATAGGATACCATAGCTCTGACAACCGAAAGATAAGACCCGTGTGCCAATTTCGGTTTCAAGTTTTACCAAACAGCCTGCGGTATGTCCGAATAGCCGCTGTTGCACTTGTAAGAATTTTTTCCAAATTTAAGTTCCAGTTAAGTTTTTGATAAAGATTACTCCTAGATACTCAACCTCACTGGAAAGTTTCAGCACTGTTCCATTCAGCATATGAGCTCCCATATTTAGTTTCCTCCTTTTGGTGAGTGGCACAATAACTATTTTGCTCGGATTGACACTTAGTCCCTCTGACGAGCACTATTTGGGTGTTAAAGCAATTTGCATAAGATTTAAGATCATAACCTCCTATCTGTCTCTCACAGTCACGACCAGGTCATCACATCCATCAAGTTATGGTATATGGATTAAATGTCGCTTTTTTGTCGTAAATTTGTCGCGCCTTATTTAAAAAAAACCCAAGGTAATGCCAACTTGATAATCACGTTTACCACATTCCGAAACGGGCTAAAATGATGGAAAAAAGAGCTCCGAGTATCAAAATAATTTGTCGCGAACAAATAATATGCGAAAAACCACCCTTTGATGATTTACAGGGTGATTGTGCTGAATTTCGAGGAATATGTATTAATTATCATATTTCTGCGTAATACGATTTCGCGACAAATTGTTTCGTGGAACGACAAATTCCTACGCCCCTTACAACAAATTCCTGAAAAAAAATCAACTCAAAAAATCACCCCTTGATGATTTACGGAAGAAGTAGTGATGAGCGCGGAGAAAAATCTATTAATTTAACTATTCTTGTAAACTAGAAATTCGCAACAAATTGTTTCGTGGCATGACAAATTCCTACGTCCCTTACGGCACATTGTTGAAAAAGAATCAGTCCAAAAAAAATGATCCTGTGATGATTTACGGGGATGGTAACGCTAAATTCGGTAAAAAATGTATTAATTTTCTTATTTTTGAAAACTAAAAATTCGCGACAAATTGTTTCGTAGTACGACAAATTCCTACATCCCTTACGGCAAATTCCTGAAAAGAACAGTACAAAAGAACCATCTCTTGATGATTTACGGGGGTGGTAATGATGAGTACGGAAAAAATATGTTTATTTAACAATTCTTGCAAACAAGAATTTCGCGACAAATTGTTTCGTGGCACGACAAATTCCTACCACCCTTGTAAATAATTAAGGGATGGTTTTTTGGACCGAAATAGGGTAATTATTACATTTATTTTTTGTACTCAGCACTACCACCCCCGTAAATCAGTAAGGGGTGGTTTTTCGTACTGATTCTTTTTTAGGAATTTGTCATAAGGGGCCTACAAATTTGTCGTGTCAGAAAACAGTTTGTAGCGAATTTCCATTACGCAGAAATAGGAGAATTAATATGCAATGCTAACTTGACTATCAAGTTGGCATTTCCATGTTTTTTTCTTCAAATAAGGCGCGACAAATTTTTTCTTTTCACGACAAATTTACAACGAAAAAGCGACAATTAATACATATATTGACACTGTAAAATTTCGACATGGTAATGCTAACTTGATGTATGTCAGGTCATCAGCATAGCTTGAAGCCAGAATTACTCAATTTATGCAAGACATCATCGATCACCATTAAGGGTGATAGAACTCTACCCTGTGGACCAACCCCTGACTGCAGTCACCGTGGCGGACTCACCCCCCATATTTGTGGTAAGTATTTTAACATGGATGGCTTTCATTGTTGGGGGCTGTATTCTTCTTTTTTCCGTGGCTCTTCGTATGGATTCGCAGGAGGTGTTGTCAAAAGCACCCTCTATATCTATGAAAGCTCACATAACCACTTCCATTGCCATAAATGTCTTTTCAAGGTCTTTGATCAGGCCATGTAGAGCATTTATTGTTGATTTGCCAGTTAGATAGGCAAACTGAGTGAAGCGGTATTCCTGTAAGGATATTCCTTCTAATATACACTGACCTAGTATTTTCTCCATTGTTTATAGGAGAAATGAGGTTAAGCTAATGAGACGATATGGATTAGGCATTGCGATGTTAATTTTGACGAAAACATATGCACCTATAATTTGTATTATCTTTGTATAATTATATTTGTATTATCCTGTTAATAGTCTTTATATTCTGTTGCATAATCAGTTAAATAAATGTATAATTAAATGTGAAGAAATAAGTGGCATCTCGAGGTGACATATTTTACTTTATTGTCAAAACCGACTCTGTTATTCGTATTTCAATTTGCGTCACAGTTGCCTTATTAAATTAACAAACATTCTTCCTTCATTATTAAATCAGTATAACTCGAATCCTTCGTGGAATTCTACAAGGGAGCAAGTTGGGGTTTGCAAAGGTATTAAAAATGTAACCATCACAGAGGAATACATTTCTTTGTCTCAAGTTAATACGCGTTAAGTCGTCAAAGGAATATTTTCTGTAGATAAATCTCACCTAAAACAGTTTGAAATATGAAGTGAATTTTAAAGAAATTGTAACATTTAGGTCTGTAATAAAAGTACCTAATAACAGAGTATTTATTTAATCAGGCGTATCATCCTCAATGTTTTAAGTTAAAAATAAAAAACAACTTAGATAAATTTACAATAAACTTAAAAATATACAATATACAAGATTATTGACTAGATATTGACCCCTCCTTATTTCTGTTATTATTGAAAATAGAAAAAAAGTTTCGTATACAATTTGTAAAAAATGTTTTAAAAAGAAAAAAATCATTAAAAAAAAAGAAAAAAAAAGAAAATGAAAAAATAGTTTAAAAAAGAATAAAATTTAAAAAATATGTACATAGACATGGAAAAAAAGAAAAAAACCCAGAAATTTGAAGGATAAGTTTGCTACATTTATGCTTGTTAATTAATTTGTTTGTTTGGTTTGTTTTTTTTGTTCGTTTTTATGTTATAGATATTAATGTTCTAACCGGGAATGCTATAGGTGCGCAATAGAGCTAGAAATAAAGGAAATAAGAGGGGAAGAAAAAGAGAGAGAAAAAATTAGTACATTAGAGGTCAGTTATAAGGGAAGGACATGGGCTAATGGTAAATCCAAGGCCATTTAAAAAAAAATAAAAAATTACCGAGTAGACTGAGTGCGCGCCGGACGTGTAAATAAATAAATCGCGGCGTATTAGAAAATGACTCCGCTGTCACCAAAAACTCTGGCAAATGTGGTAGTAGGTCTTTGTCCCCCGGTCCCCATAGGTGGTGCTAAACTCACAAAAACGAATTGATATAATTCCAGAGCGATTGGAGATGTAATAGTAATAATAATCATAATAACCGGCCTTATTGATACATAAAAAATAACAACTTCCGGTCGTCCAAAACATGCAATATGGGGTATCAAATAAATCGTCTCGACGTCTAGAATAGGAATTTTACTGTATTTTCGTTTTAAGCTTAAAAATGGCGCTTAGAGGTTAATAATTTGAATTTCAAGTATAAAATCATATCCCTGGATTCGAAACACGTCAGAATTCGCTATAAAGTGACAACTTCCGGTTTCAAGTTCCAGTCGTCCGAAACATACGATGTAAGGTATCAAATGAAGTGTCTCGATTGTTTTAGAAAATATTAGCCGATTTTTATTCATCGTCGGTAATGATTCTGGTATAGTTTGTAACCAACTTATATCCAATTAGTCAATAGAAATGGTTCAAAATTGGACAAAAGTTAACTACAAGGTATAACAACACCAGGATTGAAAATAAAATAAACTTTGACGATTATTTGACACCATTCCATAATATAACCAATACTCATATCCTCACGCTTCGGGAAACGTATATGTATAGACGTACTGGTGGAGTACTCCAGTTTGTGGATAGCCACCGTCAAAATGTTTTAATGGCCAGAATATTGTGGTTATGATTAAAATTGACTTTGTTCTTTAAAATCCCCATGAAAAGCTATCTAACGGCGTAAAATCAGAGCTATTTGGTGTCCATCGAAATGTCCCAGCATTGCCTATCCAAATGGGAAATTGATTATTTAAACGTTCCCGAACTTCTAAGTCGCTCCGTCCTGATGCCAAATTATTCCAGACAATAAGTCTATATGGAATTCTTGAATTAGACGATCTACCTCTGGTAAAATTATTTCGAGATATATTTGCCGTGTCAAAGTAAAATCATAACTACCTTGTTTTGAAAAATTCCGCACAAAACGTGGATTGATTTCCTTTGCTTGACCTTTCTCTGTCTTTGGTTTTTATTCTCCCAGGAACGTCCCTTTTTCTATTAAAAACTCCCGCCGTGGAAAAACTTGACTCATCTGTCCACATAATTTCTTTAAAAAAATCAGAATTTTCATCTAATTCATGGAGCATGATCTGACAAAATTTCAATCTTCTACGTTTTTGGTCTTCATTCAGTTTCTGGACGGGTATTATTTTGTAAGGCCTATATTGGTGCTTTTTCAAAGTTCTTTAAAAGTTGGAACAACTACTTTCCATTCCACGACAAGCATTTTATTATTGGTTTATAGTTTATTAACTATTAACCGAATTTTCTAAAACAAATATTAAAATAAGGTATCGATCTATTTTTATAATAAATTATTTTTTTTCGTTCAAAATATAACAATATATTTAAATCTTCTTCCTCGTTTGCTGTAACATTACGTCTTTGTCTTGAAAAACTATGAGTCTTATTTACATGGCGATAAACATTCAAAAATGTGTTTACACTAAGAATCGCTTGATTCGGATGCAACGTCATGTATTCTCTTCTTGCGGCACATTTATTTTTAGAATAATTGTAAATATTCAAAAGAATACGCATTTGGTTTATTGTTGCATTAGTTTTTTTCAAACTCTTTAATAATGGTCGCAAGGCCGAAACATATGTCAGAGAAATCTGAAAAACACTAATGAAACAATAAACCAAGTGCGTATTGTAACTATTCTTTTAAATATTTATAATTATTCTATTGAATATGTTTCATCAAGAACCTACCGCAGATTCCATCCAATTAACATTTATTTTTATTATTTTTCACATAAAGGGAAAATATTTCGTCCTTTTCAGCCTCACTATAACCCATTTTTATCAAATAAATGTTAATAATGACGGTTTAAAATATCAAAATTGAATAAAGAATAAAATAATTATTTTCGTGACCTACCTTGTTATTTTATCACTTGTGGTTTGACACGCATGGCTCACTCTTCTTGTAATAAAGCAGCTCATTTGCATTTTGATTATCAAATATGTCAAGAAGTATTTAAGATAGATCTATAATACAATATTATATATTTGAAATCAGGGGAAAAAGGGCTTCTCGAAAATGCAATAAAATATAGGGTGGTCCATTATAAAAAAACATATATTTATTTCGTTCACTTGACCTATACATGATATTGTTTTTTTTATCACGTTTCAATTAAATATAGTTAAGATCCTACAACTTATACAAAACTTTTTTCTATTTTCAATAATAACAGAAATAAAAGGGGGGGGGGGCAATATATAGTTAATAACCCTGTACATACATATACAATGTTCCTAATTATGTAACAACTCAATTAAATCGGCGAATAATGTTTACATCTACTTTTACATCGAAATGTTTCATTCGTGGTATCGGCGGAAATCCATTATTTATATACCACAACCGATGAGGTTGCGTTAAAATTCAAATCATATTATCCACACACGATTTACAAATTGTGTATCAACAATTTACTCCGCCGAGTAGTAGATATTCCAATTTGCAAATGCGGAAACTAAATTAATATAATATTACCACATCATTTGGTGCCCAAAACATGTTCGCCGCTTCCGGCAATGCGGTGTTTAGATATTCTCTCAAAAGGGAAATACAAGTTTCTTCAATTAAAATAAGAGATAATTTCGATGTTGGTAACAATGCAAATTGGGCATATTTAAAACACGAAGCTGTTTTGATGATCGATAATGGCAGACTATGGAACAAATGTTCTAAATACATGCGTAATTTTTAAGTGGTGTAGTCAAAGATATTGTTTGTTGCTAGCTGCAAAATTAGTAAAAATCTGATGCGTGAATAATATTAACATAGATACACAAAAGAGCAGTGTTTTCACACGCGTTTCTTTACTTCACCTTTTCTCTCTAGTGAAACAGTGTGGTATGCTATCGGTAACAGATGGCGCTGTCATCTACAAAATTTTAATTCTATAAATGAATAAGTCTACTAGTCTTGAGTTATTTTTAGTTCTTTTTGAAATTATAGTTATATAAACTCTAAAGAACTAATAAACTTTTAAAAATATTAAACATAATATTTTTAGTCGCAAACTCCTTTATAAAATCCTTATTTTACTATAGGGAATGTAACCAGACTGCAACCAACAGCTACTCGCCGGGCTATGTGCCCCGCCGAGCGCTGAATTACAAGTTACAAGTCTGGCGCGTTAAGTGTAATAATTGCATATTACCATCAAAACGCTAATATTTCGATTGCAACAAACACCAGCCGAAAGACTGATCCTACTTAAAGAAGCTCTCTTGCCAGTAGTCACACACCACTTGCAGACTGCAGTTTCGAGCTGTTGGCTCTCGTCAGTGCAAGGTAGGCATGTGACGATCGGCACGAGGATCCTTTGACTATTTGGTACATCCCGGTATTTTTACAACAGCGACATGTAAAATAGTCAGCAGGCGCCATCTAGCGGTCCAGTGTCTGTTGCAATCGAAATATAAATAGCCTGACTGGGCTTAGCATAGTTCAAACGTGCTTTTAGAGGGTGGAATATTAAACATAATATTTTTAGTCGCAAACTCCTCTATAAAATCCTTATTTTACTATAAGGAACGTAACCAGACTGCAACCAACAGCTACTCGCCGGGCTATGTGCCCCGCCGAGCGCTGAATTACAAGTTACAAGTCTGGCGCGTTAAGTGTAATAATTGCATATTACCATCAAAACGCTAATGTTTCGATTGCAACAAACACCAGCCGAAAGACTGATCCTACTTAAAGGAGCTCTCTGGTGTTTGTTGCAATCGAAACATTAGCGTTTTGATGGTAATATGCAATTATTGAAATTATTGAAAAATGAAACTAAGCACTAATTTTTAGGATTTACCAGACCTTCAAATATATAAAATACTTCACGTTATAATGTGATAAAACCCTTAAAAAGAAATAAAATCAGTGGCTTAGTATATCTAAGGTGCCTGAAAGCATATTTCAAAGTAGCCAAAGTGCTTATTAAAAAGTCATATTTTATTAGAATTTAAAAGTAACGCATATAGTAACAACAATAAGTTTATTTAACAAAAAAATACAAATTTTCTATACACTGAACGTTACGCGATTCCCGGATTGAACCTTGTCTGAGATTATTGAAGCCCCGATGTTTCGGCTCCAGTTGACTTCTTAGGACGGGTTCGATTCCGGGGCCTCAATCTGCCTACACCGTTGTCAATGTTAAAGAACACGATAAAACCATCGATATACTTTTCGAAACTGTAACAAAATCTGAAACATTTCGCATGAAATGCGTGCTTTACGTAAAAATATCGTTGGAAGAGGTTTTTATATTTTTAATCATATTTTCGCTCTACCATTTTTTATGCAAAAATTTCAATAACTCATCAAGGAGCGTAATTTTAGAAAGTGTAGTAAATGTCGCGGCACAGGAACGTAATGTCGCACCGACCACCAAAATTTAGAAACGGTAACAAACAAATAAGAATCGTGACCCTCAGACCTTAAACTCACAAAAATTCTGTCTTCTTAGGAAATCTATTTCTTTTAATCCTTGAACCATATGGAATGAAAACGGGTGAAACTTATGTTTTAATAAGATTCTGTGAATTAAATCCTTGCATAGTCCCGATTCCAGAGCAGCTTGTCTTAATGACATCCTTGGAAATGCATGAAAATATCCCAGAATGACTATTTCAATGTTTTCATCATCAACAATAGGCTTTCTTCATTGCATTTTTGCCTTGACAGAGCCATAATTTTTAAAATTTTCCAGTATGCGTTTTACACTGTTTGGTGACGGTTTCCGTTTTTCTGGATATCGAGTAGCAAATGTGCTGCAAGTTCTTGATATTACTTTATCACATTCGCCATAAATAATAAACAAATTTAAAAAGTCTTTGTGGGTGTAATTTAAACGTGCTGGCAGTTTTCGACATAAGATAATGACTAATCATTTAATCATGATGGCTATTTTGATGAAGTGATTACAACAATTCGTGAATTTATAATAAAATCGCAAATATTTCAAAAAGTTGTAACTTTAACCCCCACAATGCTAATATCAAAAAAAGGGAATTCAATTTTACACAACTTGATGTAAAAAAATACAGGGTATTCCATTTGACCTAAACAAGTTTTCGTGGTTTGATGTTGACAAAATGTAACGCGAAAAACGGAACACTTGGTATGATATTATTCAATTTATTTAAGTTCTAGAACGTAGTTCTTCTTGTGTTCTTTTTTTGTGACAAGAAGCAAATGCGGATCTTTTACACGAAGAAAGTTATAACGGTTCTTGCACCTGACAAATTTCCTATAAAATGTCAAATATCTCTGAAACGGCTAAGTTTAGGTACAGGATATGCTACATATTTTCGACTCAGAATTTTATGCACTTTTCGAAAACTCTAGAATATATACGGTGTTCCATTTGAAATAAGCAAGTTAGTCTCGACTTCCGGTATAAGCGGAAGTGCCAGCTGCTTGTAATTTTAGTTGGATTGGCCACACCGACATTAGTAATTATCTAAATTTTCAAAGTTTTCTGATGCGTACTTTTCTCTATATCGATCGATTCAGTTCCCGGCGAGACACCCTATATAATGAAACAAAATTGTTAAGTGTAAAATAATTATATATTAAAGCTTGCATCATTTTTATGCACTTCAATAAAAAATATATATCCAAAATACAGTCACCTATATGAAACTAGGAATAAAGAAAACCCATTACCAATAAGAACACAAACACACAATTTCAACATTTTATATCATTTACCGGTCCAAAATATTACAAAAAAATACCACCTGACATAAAAAATAAAAGAATTCCAAGAAACTTTAAAAATGCCTGCATGAATTATAACACAAAATAAAAAAATCTTCATTTAATATTCAATATAATTATAACCCACATGTTAACATATTCTTCCAATTCTATTCCACTTTAATTTCCGGCCAATGCCATGAAATATTACAATTATTGACAGTCAACAAACATATCACACAATAACTATCATTGTTATTATGTAGGGACCAATCATACACAAGACAAGCTCCTTGTTAAGCTAGAATGCAAGAACTCATATTATTAGACACATATTTTGTAATTCATTTTTTTACCTAATCAAAATATTACTCATAACCGTGGGCATGTTATAGTTTTACGAAGGCTTTGTTACCGCAGTATAGGCACAAATAGTATACAAAAGATACGAGTTTATCTTTAACTTTATTCATAGGTGAATAACGTACAAGATAATTAATAACATATTGGCAGATATTCAATTTGCCGGTGAATATTAGATAGTCTATTGTCGCTGTTTCAACAACATATCTGTAGTAGTTCATCACGGTTCATTGAAATATATAACACCATGTTGGATGATGGATGGATTACTAAAACACAATATCATTTCCGACAAGGGTGGTTAAATGGCCAGCAAGAGGATCTGTTTGTAACATGAAACCACCTGGCGGCCGAGCTATGTTGTGCACAAGGCAACATGCAGCTAACAATTTATGAATTAAATACTTTTGTCAGTTGAACTTTACCGTATAGGGCACGTTATATGTATTGATTCGAGAAGCCCATGAACTATTTATTCTTATAGAACATTAATAAATAAAAAATCTTATAGAATTTACTATGCAACTGCACATCAATTTTTGTCTTTACTTATTCAGAAGCGAAACTTTGTAACATCTGAATCAACTGGAGCCAATCTTCTGCATTATTTATCGATCATATGCGTTTCAAAATTCCAATTCAGTAAGATTTTTTTATAAAAATAGCATCAGAAATATAATTCTCTTATCTAGCTTGTTGTCATAATATATTTACTAACGTAGAAAATTTTCAGTAATAATTTTCCTCAAAAAATGGTTAGAATTTCACTATAAACTGTAGAACTTCGTCTTCACATATTCAAATGTTAGAGGAACTTGGAAACTGTTTAGCAAACACTTTTTAGTAGTAAAACGTTTTCATTTTGTTTCTACATATTTCGAAGGTATGCTTACCTAGTACGAAAACATTACATTTTGTGTTTTGTTTTATCAACAATTCGGAAATAAAAGTATAATTTTCAATGTCAAAATAACTATTTTGAGTTTTTTTTTTGTACAAATATCCTAATTCCTTTAATACGATTCATGAAATATCTGACACATGTTCTTTGAAATTTGTATGGCAAATACCCTACAAACTACGGAATATATGTATATACTGGAGAAATCCTTCTCCCAGTGTTATCATTTACGACAAATCGCACAAAGCTAGATATCTGCCAACATCAACCAACATGTATTATGCCATAATCGGAAACGAGACGCAGGAAGGAAAAAAGAAGGCAGAGGAAGAAGAGACGAGGGAATTGAGGGTTGACTGTACCTAAAAATGAAAAATACTGTAGAAATATACGAATCGAGGACGCTTCCTTTTTATACCGGAAAATAAATGCACAATATTAATTTAAATATTTTTTACTGTGATTAACCTTTCATAGTAGTGAGCTCGCACCACAAAATTTCTCTGAAAATTGAAGTCTGTGGGGGTTTTGATAGTAAAATATGCGACCAGTTTTATTTGATAGCTTATAATTAACTGTGTTTATACAGTTGGACAAAAATTGGCCTGCAAGAAAGGGCGTTATTCAAAATTTTCGAGATATTGATACTGAACGATTGTTACAAGTAAAGTAAATATTTTGGCACAAAAATTATCGAAAAGTTAGCCGTTCCTCTAAAAAAAAATATTTAATAAAAGAAAAAGCATTGAAGCTTATGGCAATTTAAAATTTTGAACATCTGTATCTCGCTTCGAGAACCTTAACAAATCATAATTTTTCGTTGTATTTTAGCGTTCCACAACCAATATTTCGAAAACCAGCACTTAAATCGAAAAATACCTCTCTTCCAATATTGTCGACTAGGGTTTCCTTCTGACAACGGTATAAATTTTATAATTTTTGAACGTAAGATAGCTTAGGAAAACGAATAAATGTAAAACAATTCGTGAAATTATTTACATCGCGGCAGCCCACTGTCGAGCTACTGTCCGCGTCCCGCGCGCTGCAGTTGCCTATGTTCTGAGTAGACTAAATAATAATTGTTTGATTATTCTTCTGCGTTCGTATTATTAGTCATATTAATGCCCATAGATAACTAAGTATATGCTCAAGGTGTTAGAGATTTTATCAGTTCGAAATAAATTCTTTCGTGTTAAAAACTGACATTTTACGTTTGACTTGTAGTTGTCACTCTATTGTTAGTTTAATCATACAAAGAATAGTTTCAGTTAGTGTTCAGGTAAGTCCATTTTTCTGAAATTAGAAAATTAAATTAAAACCATAATATAGGCAATCATTTTAGTGCAGTCTGCTATTAATAATTAAAAATGCATCGAAGTGGAAGTTCAACATCCGAAAGTGAGATGGAGTCAACATTTCTTATTTTACAAACAGAAAATATGTAGAAAATCTTCCGGCAGCTTAGTAAAGGCTCTGAGAAAACGTTAAAAAGTCTGAGACAAACATTATTAAAACTTTAATTGCATGCCCAATATTATTGCCCTCTGTCATATTTTTTTCTTTAGTGTCGATCCTGTATGTTTTTCACTAAAAAGTGTATCAGACTTCTAGTTAACTATATATTATTTTTCCCAGTCAACAGACGATAGCAATCCACATATACAAACTGTGAAAGTGTTTGATTTTCTAATCTACAACGGAATCGTGAAAATTAAAAAAAATCTTTTCACGATCAATAAGATACTTCCTTTCAGTAAGTGAGGAAAGTAAAATAAAAGACGTTTTAAAATGACTAGCCGCAACATATTTTTCCAATCAATGTACGCACTGCATCTCTGAATATTTTCGTCTGAGTCTGTCTTATTACGTTCAAGCGGAGAATCAATATCTACCGTGTTTAGTATGCCCTTATATACTAGACATGCTGTATACAAAATAGGAATGTATGCGAGCGTTAGTGTTTGTGAATGACACAGAGGGCTTCGCAAAGAAACAATATTTTTTGTGATACAGTGACTGCGTTCTCCAGGAAGAGATTAAATATATCATCTTACTTAATCAAGAAAAAAATGTACTTCTTCCAGCCACAAAACTCGATTCCTTTGAAGTTATTGATAGTCAAATTCCAGCTTTTAATTACTTAAATTAAATGCATGCAAAATAACCTTTGATTTTACATTGTTATAAATGTGTTTCCCAAATAGGTTAAGTAAATTCATTACGCGATTATATTGTCAATTTCAAGCATAAAACTTCTAATGAAGATACGTCTAAACTGACTCGTAAAGAAGCTACCTACAGCTTTTTAAAAATAGTATCAAAAAAGCGATTTTCAGATAATATTGAGGTCAACTAGGAAACATACACTCGAACAATTCGATCATCGTTTATTACATTGCCATCTGCCGCAGTTGAGACTCGAACTCGGCAATGTTACAGCGATTAGCCGTATTGCGTCTCACACAACTCCGTCTAGTCTACTGGTACCAACTCGGCAAACGTCACTAAACATCAATACCTTAGCCAGGATTCGAACCCAGGATTCCTTGGTCTCAAGTATAATGCGTAAGCGTTGAGTGACCGAGCCTAATGAATTTTCTTAACGTGTTTACGGATTACTCTGTATAGCTGAAGAAACCTCAATATGGGGTTTATTTTCAGTATGTTGGCTAAATAAGAAAAGGCGAGCACAGATAAATTTGAAGGTGGTGTTGGATTTGTTTAATTACTACTTATTACTATGCAATAATTTTCGATCTAATTTTAATGAAGAAAGCAAAATAGGATAGGTACAGCAATTGTATTAGATAAACATAAAAAATGAATAGTATCTCTTAGATAGATAGATAGATAGATCTTTATTGGTCATATATACACAGACGTGCTTTGACATGTCAGTATAATACAAATAAAAGAAGAAAAAAAAAATATATATATCTATATAAATATAAGTATAGAGGTTTAAAAAAACAGAGGTATATAAGTATATATGGACAAAATACGAAAACATATTTGTCGTTACAAAATTCAAGAGTTGAGTAAAAACACATAAAATAGTAGAATAACATATCACAAAAAAAAAAAAAATACACAAACAACAGATAATAATGGATTTATAAAGTTAATTTAGAAAAATCGGTTGACAAGAATTCTTCAAAATCATAGAACGCATGATCAATCAGTAATCGCTTAATTACTGATTTAAAACGTTCACGCTCAAGTACTTGTACAACAGATGGTAATGCATTAAAAAATTTAGTAGCATAATAGCTTGTCCCGTTTCTCGTCCTCGAAAGCCGCAAATAATCTGGATGAATTTTATCTTTGTTACGTGTTGAGTAGGAATGCAAACTTTCATTTGTAATGTATTTATCTATATTTACTTTTATATGCATAAGGCATTGGAATATATAGGCACAGGGCAGGGTAAGTATATTAAAATTTTTGAAAGCAGCCCTACAATCATCTCTGTATTGTAATCCAGCGATGACTCTACAGCCTTTCTCTGCATGGAAAAAACTGTTGAAGCATGAGCTGAATGTCCCCACACTAATAACGCATAAGACAGTGAAGACTGAATTAATGCATGATAAGCAATTTTTAATGTTGAATGTGATAAGCAATTTCGCAGGTTACGCAGTAAAAAAATTTTGCGCGATATATTCTTGCAGACTGAAACCGTGTGTTCTTCCCAAGTCAACTTACTATCCAAAAGAACACCTAAAAATTTTACGGAATGGGAGTTGTCAAGCTCTGAATGTTGTCTTAAACTAAAAACCATTGTCTCAGTCTTGTCCTTATTTAGGACTAACTTATTATTTGTGAACCAATTTTGAGCCGATAATAAGCTATTTTGGGCCTCTGCCAACAACATGTTGAAGTCGCTATGGGAATGAGTCAATGAAGTGTCGTCAGCAAAAAGAGTGAAGTTTGCTGATGGAGTACTATTTGGCAAGTCATTAACATAGATAAGAAATAAGACCGGACCCAGAACAGAACTTTGCGGTACACCGAATTTGATGTCAGTTAAGCTTGAATTGGCGTTATTAAAATAAACAAATTGAGTTCTGTCCGTCAAATAGGACATAATCAGTTTTTGGCTACTTGCGGAAAAATTGTAACATTTTAGTTTACTGAGTAAGTTATCATGCGGTACGCAGTCGAAAGCCTTACTTAGGTCTAGAAATTGTACGTGTACAAATTCATTGGCCTCAAAACCTTTGTTAACTAAGTTGATCAACGAATTTATTGCTCCGGTTGTTGATAATTTTGCCCTGAAACCATATTGACAACTAGTAAACAAATTGGAGTTTTCAAGATAAGTTGTGATTTGAATTTTAAGTACAACTTCAAAGATTTTTGCAAATATGGGCACAATAGATATTGGTCTGTAATTAGCTGGGTTGTCCATACAATTGCTTTTAAATAAGGGTAACACTTTTGAACATTTAAGAAATTTGGGGAAGACGTTGTTTCTGATACACTGGTTGATAAGATTAGTAAGAGGAATAAGAATTATATACTTAATGCAGTTAAGAATTTTTATATTAATATCATATGCATCATTGCTTTTAGTTTTTTTTAAATTGTCGATTATGTCAAGAACTTGAATATACGTTACTTCCGAAAAAGTAAATTCCTTGTCTGAATTAGTTCCGACTGAATTAATAATATCAGTCTCCAGATTGTCGTTAGTGGACGGTAAGGAGTTAATTAAATTATCAGCAATGTTCCCAAAATAATTGTTAAAGTCGTCAGGAGAAATCATATCTGACTGATTAACTGAGCTACTTTTATTTATATTGATCAAATGCCACATTGCTTTTTGTTGATTCTTGTTTTGATGTATGTAATTATCATTTGCTGTTTTCTTAGCTCTTATTAACTCATTTCTATAGGTACGTTTTTTGTGTTTGATTAACTCTTTCAAATCATTGCTAGGACTTTTCTTGTAAACATCTAGGAGTAAATGTAATGATTCTCTCATTTGCCTCAAATCATTTGTGTACCAGTTTAAGTTTATTTTATTATTATTTAAAATTTTTGACTTGACTGGAAAATACTTATCCAGAGCGAAAATAATTGTATCAAGGAAAGAATTAGATTTAGTATCTATATCAAAAGAAGGATCATCAATAAACCTCCAATCAATCTGTTGTAAATAACTATTCATATGAAACAAACCTATATCGGAAATAGGTCGGTAGGAAATTTTCTTAGATAATTGAGGAGGCCTACAGTTGTTTACACTTAAATTTATACCAGCGTGATCAGACAGTTTGGGATCTAAAATGTGCAGTTTGCAATTATCAAAAGAAAAGTTTATAAAAACATTGTCGAGACAGTTTTCCAGACGAGTTGGAGAAGTATTACAAGCAATAAAACCAAATGAGCTAAAAATGTTAATGATTGCATGTACATGTTTATCAGGGTTATTAAAATGAACGTTAAAATCTCCCGTAAAAATTACATTTTTATTTTTTTGTGAAATAAAATTTAACACATTAGCGAGTGTTTGCAAAAATATATCAAAATCCCCTAAGGAGGGGGATCTATAAGTAGTTATTATTATAAACTTGTCACAGACAACACCAGTCAATTCACAATGCAACTCAACAGAGAGTTTATTAATTTGTGTGATAGTGGAGCAATTATATATATTCTTGCAGAAAATAGCAACACCACCATGAATATTACTTTTCCTACTAAAATTTGAAGCTAAATAGTAGCCTTCTAGTGTGATATATTCTACTTCATCTTCTACCAGCCAATGTTCGTTTATACATAAAATATCAATATTGCTGTCTATCAGAAATACATTTAAGTCAATTACTTTATTTTTAAGGCATTGTATATTTAAATGAAAAATATTAAACAGACTATTGGGACTCGATTTTCCAGATTTATTAGAAATCATGTCAACCGTTTTTTTTACAGCTAATTTATTTTTTACATTAGAAGAGACACTTGAGAAAGTCGCGGGTATAAAAAAGAAGAAGAAGAAGAAGACGATGTATCAGAATCGTCGATAGTGTCATTAGTTGGCGTAGGATTCATTACATTAATGTTATGAGTGCTATCATCTAAAGTAATTACAGCAGACATGAGAAAAGGTGATTCCTGGACTGCAGCCGGCACAGAGACGTCACTGGTTTGAATAAACGTTAACGTTTTGTACAAACGGTTGGTATCAATAATAGAATGAACTATACTGGAAACCGCAATGTAGCCTTTAAACTTACTTTGTTGGTCTTTGTTAATATCAAGAAAACTAAATTGACCTTCACTACATGCATTAAATCTATTTAGAAACTGATATAATTTTGTGTTGAACTTATAAATTAACTTGTTTTTGAGGCTACCTTTAAAATAGTACGGGATAGATGTAAAAATAACATTGGTATGGGCACATAGCCTAAGTTTGTCACAAATGTTTCGGAAAGAGGGTGCTTTGTTTTTATCAATATCATTGCGTCCTCCTACCACAATGATATGATCTTGAAAGTTAAAGTTACTTGCCAATGATTCCATGTTTTCAATCACTTGATGCAAAAGTGCTCCAGGTTTCTTCACTGAAATAATTTCATAAAGATTTTTGTCTAAACATCTCCTAAGTTGGAAGGTCACGTCTATATCGTCTGTTAATAACAGAATTTGTCGTTTGCGATGAATAGGATTATTAATAGGACTAGATTGATTAACAATATTACAAATATTTTCGCCACCCTGTATAACTTGTTTTTGCACTGTAACTTCACTGCGTGTCGGTGGTTTATCCCATGTACTGACAGATTTGTTTCCACTAGGACTTTCAGTAACTATGGGCTCTGGCGCTCTCTTTTGAAAAATATCAGATACGCCACTGGGCATTTGAATTTTAAGTAGTAATCCAGGCGTTTTAGACTTTTGCTGGCAAATTCGTGCTCTACGATTTTTTTTATTGTGTTTATTTGGACGTCCTGAATAACACTTAGTAGTTACGCCACGATACACTTGGAGGAATTCGTGAAGAGGTCGCGGAAATCGCGGATTCGCGATTAACTCAGTTTTTATGGCCCAAAATGGGAACAACACCTATTATGAAAAATATACATCTGTAAATTCTCTACCTTAAAAATTTTTTTCGTACGCCTAAACGTTTTGGAGATATGACGCGAAATAAGTGAAAAATGAATTTAGTTTCTTTTTTATATTTTTTAAATATTTTTGTTATATTGGACAGCACAGAATTGTTGAGACGTTCAAACAAGGTTGGGAAAAGACACTGATCCTGAACAGTGGGGCTGGATTAGGAAGAATGATATTTTGCAGTCAGTACCAACCCAATTACCACCAGGACCAGACATATTGTTGAATTAAATTTTTTGCAAGTGTACGAAGGGTTGTGCAGGAAAATGTAGCCGTGGAAAATAGGACTGAATTGTTCAACAACTTGTGGACATTTTCACGGTCACTCCTGCTTGAATACCGCACCTATAATTGCTATGAATGAGGAAATGGACGACGTAGAATCTTATCAGAATGAAAGTAATGACGATTTATCATTGGACAATAACGTTTCAGATACCGAAGAAGTCACAAATACTGACTAATTTAAGATCCGGCATGGATTAGGGCTCCTGGGGAAACCATGTAAAAAAGCGTGCTGAGCATTCTACCTCTAAGGTGCTGCGGAAATGAATGCATTTTTTGCCTTATTCACTGTAAATAAATATAAATAATATGTATAAAATATTCTAGTGGAGAATAAAGATCATCGAGATCTATAACAGCAATATTCAATATTCATTCTGAGACAAAGAAAGCAAGATAATTGCGATCGATTTATTGATACGGTTTGTGTAAAAGTAAATACATCTGAATCTAATGCACTATATGTTATCTTAGTATATATCGATCCGGCCTGTAACATCAACACTGTAAGTAATTTTTATAATTTCTTGGAAAATTTACCATTTCTCTATAACAATAATTTCCTAATCATGGGAGATTTTAATGTCTCCAAACTGAATCAGTATTATAAGAGCAATACATTAAATGATCAGTATGTTAGAGAACTTATAAATTTTCAAAACTTTTTTGACTGTAAGCAGTATAACAAAATAGCAAATTATTTAGACCGTATATTAGATCTGGTAATATCGAATCAAAATTGCACAGTCCAACGTAGCCCATTTTGTTTAGTAGATGAGGATGCACATCATCCAGCTTTGTATATAGAGGTCTCTTTAGTAATCAATAAATTAACGCAATTGTCGTCTCCATTAAAATCTACCTATAATTATAAAAAGGCGAATTTCAATCTATTATATGAACTATTTAGAAACACGGATTGGACTGATATTGGAAGGTTCTCTGATGTAAATGATGCTGTAGAATATTTCTATTCCATTATATACAATATATTTGATAAATGTATCCCAAAAACAAAAACTTCCAAGAAATATCCAGTTTGGTTTAACAACCAAATCATAAAAGATCTAAGAAAAAAGGGCAGAATTCGTAAAAAATATAACTTCTCTCAATCAAATGATTTAAAAAATGAATATAGTAATCTAAGAGCAAAACTAAAAAAGGATATTGATCAAGCATACAAACAGTACATAAATAAAATACAAAAGGATATTAGCGATGATTCAAGGACATTCTGGCAATTTATGAAGGACAAAAAAGGGGCAGTCTCCTTCCCAAATACTATGCACCTAGATAACCTAGAATGTAAAAGCGGGGAGGCAATTGCAGATGCATTCGCAAGTCACTTTAAAAGTGTATATAATGTAGATTTTCATGGAGATGACTCACACATAAAGCTAAATCCGCACATGGATGAAGTAGTTGTAAACTCTACTACACAATATGAGATACGTGATGCTGTAAAGAGACTAAAGTCAAACAAAGCAGTTGGACCCGACAGGTTACCCTCTTACATCGTTAAAGGTTGTATCGACTTTCTTGTATACCCGCTTCACTACTTGTTTAACCTAAGTTTAAAAACCAAAGTATTTCCTGAAATCTGGAAAGAAGTCCGTCTTTGCCCAGTACACAAGAAAGATGATAAAACCAACATTAAGAATTATAGGCCTATTGCTATACTATCAGTCCCAGCAAAACTTTATGAATCGATTATCTATGACGATATCTATAGATCAGTCTCCAATAGCATATCCATTCACCAGCATGGTTTTATGAGACAAAGGTCAACTGCTAGTAACCTGATTAATATCACTCAGTTCATATCCCAAGAAATACACGAAGGAAATCAGGTGGATGTTGTTTATACCGACTTTCAAAAGGCGTTTGACTCGGTGTCGCATAATTTCCTACTTTGTAAACTTAAAAATGAATTTGGATTCCATGAGAATCTTATAGAACTCCTCACATCATATTTACATAATAGAAAACAGTATGTGTCTGTAAGTGGTTATACATCGAAACAGTTTCTTGCCATGTCCGGAGTCCCTCAGGGTTCCAATCTTGGACCACTGCTATTTCTCATGTTCATAAATAGTCTTACTGAAATAATTAGAGCCTCCAAATATCTGTTATTTGCAGATGATTTAAAGATTTACATTAAAGTTGAAAGTAATATGGACTGCTTCCTGCTCCAAAATGACATTAATAATTTATATCAATGGACACTTCAAAATAAATTGTATCTTAACATTAATAAATGCCTCATTATGACCTATACTAGAAGAAAAACTCCAATTATATTCAATTACAAAATGAATAATACAGATTTGGCTAGGGTTGAAACCATGAGGGACCTAGGCGTAACATTTGACACCCAGCTCACATTTAGTAACCATATTTACACCATGATAAATAAGGCTAATAAAATGTATGGATTCATAGTACGCAATACGAAGATGTTTAACAATACAGGAGCTATTAGGCGGTTATATATTTCGTATGTAAGATCTCAGTTGGAATATTGATCAATTGCCTGGAATCCATTTTATCAAATACACAAAAATAGCGTAGAAACAATACAAAATAAAGTTTTAAGGTTTTTAAATTATAAAGAGACTGGTTTATATGATTTCGATATAGATAAAGATATATTAAGGGAAAGATATAATCTCAAAACACTGGAGAATCGACGAAAATACGGGCATATTGTATACTTACATAAATTGTTACATGGCAATGTAGACGATAGTAGTTTCCTGTCCATGATAAGTTTAAGCGTCCCCCACTATCCTACTAGAACTTATAGAACTTTCCACTTAGACCTGGCAGGTACAAATTATCAAATCAATTCCCCTCTCCACAGAATATGTAGTAACTATAATACGATCCAAGCCAACTGTGATATATTTGATATCAGTATAAAAAAACTAAAAACCATGTTAAATTCATTGTTTTAAACCATTGCTTTCTAATATTATGTTAAAATTAAGCTAGTATTAAGTTAGTTTTAGGTTAATGTAAATATCAAATGTACCATATCACTCTGTAATAGGGCTTGCCTGTTGAGTGCATTACCAAATAAATAAATAAATAAATAAATATGTGGTGCAAAAGAGGTTTGGAGGAGCTAAATGCATTTTTCACTTAGTTCGCGTCGTATCTCCAAAACGTTTAGGCGTACGAAAAAAATGTATAGAACCTTTAATGTAGGGAATTTACAGATGTACAACTTTTATAATAGGTGTTGTTCCCGTTTGGGCCCTAAAAACTGAATTAATCGCGAATCCGCGATTTCAGCGGCCTTCCGAAGCGATTTTCATGAATTCATCCAGGTGTATCGTGGCGTAACTACCAAGTGTTATTCAGGACGTCCAAATAAACACAATAAAAACTAATTTCTCGTAGAGCACGAATTTAGCATAGAGGTCAATTTTACAGCTAAAACGCCTGGAGTATAGGACAAATAAAAAATAGGTTTCCCATGTTGGTTCTTATGTTATCGTGGGTTGTTTAGGAGATTTTTTTTTAAATAAAAAAAATCTAGAAATTGTTTGATGAGCTCGGAACAAAGATAATTATGTAATATATAACTTTCCCAATATTCAAGATTTTAACTCTTTAAATGGCAAAGACAGAGTGTCGCATGTCTTCTGTGTCACCCGGTATATGTATCTGACATACAAACTGTCACTAATTAATTAGGTAAGATAAACGAAACTTATTTAAACATGAATTTGACCTAAAATGAACGTAATGATAAACTAACCAGAATATAGTATTAAGATTCGTCCGCCAAAAGTGATCGATCCTATTACATCACGATAGCTGTGAAAATCTAGATACCCGAAGATTTAAATCAAACTCGTGTATGTTTACAATACCCTTCACCGCTCGAACAATTTGAGCGCAAGTGGCAAATCCTCTTTCGGTTTATCTGTTCTTTGTGAGCAGTGATCTTGAAAGTTATTTGCTACCACTATTAGAACTTTGAAACGCATTTAGATGTGGCGAACAGAGAAGTAGAATACGGTGATCTCTGGAACTTTTTCTTGCAATCCTCGAGACTAGATGTGTGAAAACCAATAACTTATTATCGGAATTTACCCATACGAGGTAATATGCCTGTTTATTTATTATAAAAATTCTAGTCGTTAAGTAACCAGTCAAACACTTCCCTCCCTCAACTTTTGTTTTATAGAAAGATATATACGTGATCGTCTAATTCTTGTACTGATTAAGAAGACCCAAATAATGTTGTGTTTGTAGTAAACCCATTTTTATTATTTTATTAGGTTGTTTTACGAAAAATTTGAAATTAACTATTATTGTTTCTATAAGACTTGGATTACTCTCAATAAAATTATTTGTTGCAAAAAATTGTATAGTCGAGTATATATATTCTCTGCACTCAAAAAACGCAACAAAAAATGTATGACCTCATTAAAATACCGGCACTCTCTGTACGTACTATTTCGTTCGCAAATTTATAGGTTTTTGTGTCGGCTTGGTCCAACGCCGATAATAATGATGTCGAAAAATTTTTGTTGCGTTTTTTTGAGTACAGAGAATAGATGTACTCGACTATACTATTCTTCTATTTATTTGAACTGACCGAACTAGTTGTTTTATTTATATCGACGCAATTTTAACCGAAAAGAAAAGCTAGATATCGTTTCAATGCGCATATTACAAAAGGTGGGACAAAGCGTCCAAAATAATAAAATAAAGTATGATGGGCAAATGCGCCTATGTAAACATGTTAACACTAAATGTCTAACTCGAAAATAATAAAAATAAAACCTCCAGAGCTGCGTCGCAATGGTCCTTTGAAGTATGCACATAATAGTCTAAGCGCTGCCATCGTTTTTGAGAGAGAATTTTAAGAAGGCTAATCTTTTTTATATACCCTCTCTTGTACTAACTGGGTAGCTGTGAGGTATGTCTAGCTATCTACATACATTTATACAGATAAATATTTAAATTTTTAAAATAATGTTAGGTTCATTTTTTTTCATTGGTTTCAGTATGACTAAAAATTTAATATGATGTAATTTAGCTATTAAGATATTTAAAATTAGTTTGCCAGACAATAATTCGATTGTTTAATTAGGAGCCACACCGCTTAAGTCTGGAAAAGTAATAAAAGTGATAATATGATAATATGCTGGTATTGAGAAAGAGATAGTTGCAAAAGAGACAGCAGAAAAAAAGCAGACAGAACAGCGACAGAAAAACATTAAACAAACAAAATTAATGAATTTAGTATTATAGAATGAATACAATAGAAGTTGATCATAAGATAGAAGAATACAATTAGAATCAGACTAGATTTAGATGAAAAAAATTAAGAAAACAAATGATACGAAATATAAAAATTTATATTTTAGCTATGTTGACAATCACACGCAAATTAAATTAAGTTCCTTATATCAATGTGTCACATAAAACTGATGCATCTGCAAAGTCATTGTCATCGTCGCTGCTTTCATCATTGTCATCGTTGTCTTCTGATGTACTGTCGTTTTCTAGCATTTGACTATCTGTAATATCAATTATTATATTCAAGTAACTTGTAAAATTTGTTATTTCTTTAATCAGTATTTACCTTCAACAATAATATCAGCAACTAATGATGGTAATTGGTCTCCAAGAAAAAAAAAAATAATGTAGAAATGTGAATATTATATAAATGGGTATTTAATATAGAAAACTATAGACCAATAATAATGTTGTGCAATTTTAGTAAATTATTTTGAAACATAATATACGATATTCTCTTTAATCACATATTTGACACAATCAACGTGGATTCATGCCAAATCGCTCTACCACTAGCAATTTGGTGTACATTATTAACATTTGGCTGCCGGAGGCCAAGTAGATGTCATTTATACAGATTTTTCTAAACCCTTCGACAGACTGAACCACGGAATTTTGCTGAACAAATTATCCCAATTTGGACTAATTGATCACTACCTAAACTTGGTTGAATCCTACTTAGTAAATAGACGACCAAATGTACAATACCGTGGATTTTTGTCTATAGATATCTCAGTGACATCAGATGTTCCCCAAGGTTCTGTGCTTGGGCCTTTACTCTTTAACATTTTAATAAATGATACCGTCAGTGGCTTACACTGCAAAACACTACTTTATGCCGATGACCTAAAATTGTTTACATATATCTCTAATGCAGAAGACTGTGCTGATTTACAAAACAATCTTTTATAGCTATCGTCTTGGTGTAGCGTACATAATTTACAGTTAAATATCTCAAAATGTACCTCTATGATATGCACTCGTGCACAAAATCTAATAAAATTTATTTATACAATAGCAATGAAGAACTGAAGAACTGTAGTCATATCAAAGATCTGGGAGTTATATTCGACCCAAAGTTATCTTTTGCTAGCCATATCAATCAAATCGCCGCTAATTCCTTCAAAAATTTGGGCTACATTATACACTGCTTCTCTTTAATTCATTTGTGAGGTCAAGACTTGAATATGCTTCAATAGTATGGAGCTCTGGTTACGAAAATCACAAACATAGCATTGAAATGCTTTAGAGACGTTTTCTTAAATACCTTTGATTCAAAAGTTTTAGAAATTACTACTACTATTAATACTAGTATATCCAAAATGCGAAATGTTATTCTCAATTCTGCACAATAACTGTAGCTTCTAAAATATTAGATTACAACTTTTAGGATTACATTAATCATAGATCTTGTTAATGTTTATTATCATTCAATTGTTTACTTTTAGTTAAGTTATTTAGTTTTAATTATTATTTAGTTTTCTTTTTTATGTTTGTAAAATTCCTGTCTGGGTAGTCGTAAGCAAAATAAAATAGAAAATCATTAGCAATACAAACTTTCGGACACCTTGTATCGAGCTCACGTACGCCTCCTTACTTTTTATTAAGTTTTCATTTTATAGCTTTCCACCCTCCGAGTCCCAAATTAATTGAACAATAATTTGCAAATATAAGGGGTCAAGGTCATCTGCTGATGATAGACCGTCTTTCGTAAAAGGAACAGGTATGGAGAACTATTCAAGAATGAATGTGTTTTAAAATCAATATATTCCACACCCAGTTGAAAGGGTGGACTAAACCCAAGCTCTTAACTAATTCATGTGTCAAGACAAAAACATGATACTGCCGAACTTGGGTGGCTAGTTCAGTGTGTATAGAATAGATTTAGATTGATTATATGGAGATTCAGTTGGGGAGCCATTATTTAGAATAATTAATATACCACAATCTACATCATTGTTTAGTTAATTATTATCATAACTAAGTATAATATGAAATGATATATGTACTGTCATATCCAATCCACCACTCATTACCATGACCACAAATATATAACGCATTTTTATCAAACAGCATTATTCAAATATTATCTCTTTATCCCTAACGTGAACTGCTGCTATTAATTAAAATTAAGTTACGAAACTCGTTATTTGTAAAATGATTACTGTTGAGGCTAATTGCCCTTATTTTCTCTTATTGATTTAGACGAGAGTTTGGACTATATTTATTTATTATTGATGTTGATTTTTACAAATTATAATTCGATTGACAATTTTTTATACGTAATATTTTTCTTTACTGTCATGTTATTGTTTTGACATTTTTCGAATTTATGAAACATGCAATCTTCGATAAAAAATATAAATTAACTTAACAAACCGCCGCCCTTGAAAGGCTGGACTTTTAAAGTAAATGTACATAAAACATTAAGAAAAAATGCATCTTACAACACATATAACAAAAGTATTTAGAACATTAAATTATTCACAATAAGACAATTCTAAATGTCATTTATGGATACATTGGTCTCTATTGGAAGAACACATATTTTTGCTACTGCACGCTGCACTATGTTTTTAGCAGTTTTTACACTCACCACGCGTACTCTGTCGTCATCTCCTGCGTGTAGCTTTACTATTCTTCCTACAGAC
This sequence comes from Leptura quadrifasciata, assembly GCA_963675555.1. Taxonomy (NCBI): domain Eukaryota; kingdom Metazoa; phylum Arthropoda; class Insecta; order Coleoptera; family Cerambycidae; genus Leptura; species Leptura quadrifasciata. The sequence goes on from OY776676.1 coordinate 11,626,455, forward strand.
CAGCATAATGGAGGCAAATTATCTTCTTTCAGTAGCACCATTGTTCCAACACGTATGTCGTTGTGGTGAGTTTGTCTCCATTTGCTTCTTTGCTGAAGAGACGAGAGATATTCGTTTTTCCATCGATTCCAAAAATGTTGTACAATTTGCTGTAATCTTTTATACAACGTTAGTCTGTTAGGAGCTGTTTCTTGTACATCTCCCTGTGGGACTGCTGTTAATATATCTCCTATTAGGAAGTGACTGGGAGTAAGAAAAATGAGGTCGTTGGGATCTTCAGATACTGGGATTAATGGTCTTGAATTCATGACCGCCTCTATTTGTACGAATACAGTATTTAGTTCCTCAAAAGTAAAATGAGTACTCGTATTGCCAATAATCCGTTTAAAATGGTATTTTGCAGACTTAACTGCTGCCTCCCAGAGGCCACCAAAATGAGGTGATCTTGCTGGTATAAAATGCCATTGAATATAATTTTGGTTTAAAAAATTTGAAATGCTATTTTCGTTTTTAATATTTGACAACATTTTGTTAATTTCTTTTAGTTCATTGTTTGCGCCATGAAAATTAGTTCCGTTGTCTGACCAAATGTTTTTACATATTCCTCGTCGAGACGTGAATCTCTTTAAAGCATTGACAAAGGAATCAGATGTCATATCCCCGACTAATTCAAGATGTACCGCTTTAGTGGAAAAACAAACAAAAATGCATAGGTAACATTTTACTACGGCACGATTAGGAATCGTGCCGTAGTCTTGCCATCGTTGATATAAAATGGTCCGGCATAATCGACACCACAATTAATAAACGGTCTTTCATTCTGAAGACGACATTCCGGTAAGTTTCCCATTAGCTGGGTTACACTCAGTGGTTTAACCTTGAAACAAGTAATGCATTCACGTAACACTCGTTTTACTGTAGAACGACCTTTTAAAGGCCAAAATTTTGTTCGTATGGCAGCCAATGTGGCTTGTATACCTGCATGTAAATTTCTACGATGCTCATAGTTTATTAATAGTTTTGTAAACGGATGATTGTTAGGTAGCACCATAGGATGTTTGTGATCATTGGCAATGCTTGATTTTGACAATCTTCCGCCTACCCGAATTATACCCTCTTCATCTACGAAAGGATTTAATGATATAAGCTTGCTGATTCGTGTGACTGCATTTGACTTTTTCAAAGATGATAAGCCATGTTCGAATTCTTCTGACTGACATAATTTAATGAGAATAGTCATAGATTCGTTTAACTCATCTATTGTTAAATTACCGGTAAGTTTGCAAAACTTATGTGTGGTAAGATTTTTCTTAAATCTTATGCAGAAAGTTGCTACATGATGTAGTTTAGTTAAAGATGAATATTTGGAAAAAAGGGTTTCATTGAGAGAATATATGCAAGATAAAGTAGTTATTTTAAATTCTAATAATTCTTTTTCCGGTAACTGATATGCTGTAGGCCAAAATTCTGAATTTTCCAGCAGCCAAGTTGGACCTAACCACCATTGTGATAAATTCAAAATTTTCTCTGGATTAACTCCGCGTGAAATTATATCCGCCGGGTTGTCGCTCGACTTAACATGACGCCATTCAACATTAGAACCAAGTCGTTGAATTTCGGCTACTCTATTTGCTACGAATGTTTTCCAATTTGTAGGTTGAGAATTTAACCAAGAAAGAACTATTGTGGAGTCAGTCCAATGAAATATTTTACTTACATTCATGTGTAAAGCTTCTACTACTTTATTTGATAATTGTGCTAAAAGTAAGGCCCCACAGAGTTCTAGTCTGGGAAGAGTAACACTTTTGAGTGGCGCTACCCTAGACTTCGCACATAATAAACGAATGTATGATTCACCAAGTGCATTTGTGCTTTTAAGATATATAGCTGTACCATAAGCTATAGTTGAAGAATCGCAGAACCCATGTAATTCGATGTCTGTCCAATTCGCTACAAGAACTTGTCTTGGTATTTTTATATTAGACAAACAAGATATTTGTTTGCAAAATTGTATCCACTCCGTGAATATATTACTGGGTACCGATTCATCCCAATCGAATTTGAGCCGCCATAAATGTTGTAACATGATTTTAACCTTTATTATCACAGGGCCCAATAGTCCAAGAGGATCGAAAATTTGCGATACTGTTGACAAAATTATCCTTTTGGTCACCCGTTGATTTGAATGTTGAATGTTAATAGCAAATTGTAAGCTATCGCTTGAAGAATTCCATAAAAGTCCTAGCATTTTAATACACGAATCATCCGTAATGTAATATTCCGAAGAATTGTCTTTATTATCCTCAAAGTTATTTAATACGTTTCTGTCATTGGAAAGCCATTTGCGTAGTGGAAAACCCCCACTTTGAAGTAAAGTACTAATTTCACGTTTGACCTGAATTATTTCTTCTATTGTGTCCGAACCCGTGATTAAATCATCCACGTAGAAGTCCTTTAGAATTATTTGGCACGCCGTTGGAAATTTATCACGATTTTCTAAGGCTATTTGTTGTAAGCTTCGAATGGCCAAAAATGCAGCTGATGCTGTACCGTAACTAACCGTGTTTAACTTATAATGATCTAACGGTAAATCGGGATGTGTACGCCAAACGATTCTTTGTAAATTGCGTTGATGTTCTGTGATTTCTACCTGTCTGTACATTTTCTCTATGTCCGCAGTAACTACATAAACATGTTTTCTGAATCGTAGTATTATGGAAAAGAGATCGTCTTGTATAGTGGGACCTACCATTAAAATATCTTTAAGAGATGTACCTGAATGGCTCTTGGCGGATGCATCAAATACAACCCTAAGTTTGGTAGTAATTCTGTTTTCTCGTATGACACCATGATGTGGTAAGTAATACCTAGAATTATCAGGAATGTCAATTTCACTAGTATCGATTTTAGACATGTGTCCTAATTGAACATATTCGTTCATAAATTCGATATACCGATGCCTTAATTGCGGATTTGACGTAAGTTTTCTTTCAAGTGACAAAAATCGTTTGATAGCGCCTTCTTGAGAATTTCCGAGGTCTGGAGCGTTTTTGCGAATTGGTAATGAGACCTTGAATCGTCCCGATTCTAAACGTTCTGTGGTTTCAACGAAACATTGTTCGCATTCGAGTTCTTCTGTTGTAAATTTGCTAATAGTTGGACATTCCTCTATTTTCCAAAATTTTTCTAATTGATTTTGAATAGTTTCTTCAATTAATAAGTTGCACGAAATGTTTTTTGATCTTTTAATAAATTGAGAATTGATAGGTCCAGATATGATCCAGCCGAAATGAGATTTTTGCAAGATTGGGTTACCTTTGCCAAGTCGTATCTGTCCGACACAAAGTAGATTGAAAAATACTTCTGCGCCAAGTAAAACATCGATTTGTCCAGAAGTATTAAAAGTAGGATCAGCTAAAGTTAAAGTTTCTGGAATATTCAGATTAGATGAATTGAAGCCTATCATAGGAATATTATTTGTTATTTTTTCTAACACAAGAAACGTGAGATTTTCAGAATATGCATTATAACATGATTTTATAGAAGCTTCGGCCCTTTCCGAAACTTTGATTGATGCCTGATTAATACCAGTTACTGGCCAATTTATTTTATTAACTGATAGCCCCAACTGTTTTGAGAGTTGTCTTGTGATAAAATTCGATTGGGAGCCTGAATCTAATAAGGCTCTGCATTTTACTAATTCGCCTTTATCATTTTGAATATAGATTAAAGCGGTTGACAATAAGATATGCGGTATTTGTTTAAGAGAGCAATGCGTTGTAATTGTTAAATCTAATTCTGAATTATTATTTGATTGTGGTAAATGTGATTGTAATAAATGATATGAATTTTCTTGTTGTAACGTATTCTCTTGTGCCGATTGTGAAAGCGTTGATTGAGATTGTAAAGCCGTTTCGTTTGCATTAGGAGAGTCCTCCTTGTATATATGTAGCAAAGTATTATGTCTTTCGTTACATTTTTTGCAAGACATAGATTTGCAATCAAAATTCGAATGACCCCATCGTAAACAATTTGTGCAGAGTTTCAATTTTTTAACCTCAGTGAACCGAGATTTTACAGGTAGTTTTAAGAAATTTTGACAATTATAAATGAAATGCGTTCCCTTACAGAAATTGCAATGCTTCCAGGTTTCATCTGTTGAAACGTGTGAGAAAGATTTAGCATCCATGCCTTTCTTAAAATGTTGTTTATTTAGTTGAGAAAATTTATTATTAACACTAATACTCAAGGTCTCTAATAATTGACACCGATTATTCAAAAATGTTATAAATTCTTTCATTTTAGGTAACTCTTTCGCTGTTATTGATTTTTCCCATTCGCGTTTTGAGAAGTTGTCTAATTTTCGAGATATGATATTAATTAATAAGGCATCCCAATGCTCAGTTGGTAAACCTAAGTTTTTAAGTGCCCTCGTATGTTTATGCAATTCGTCGACTAAAGTTCGCAAATATTTATGCGACTCCTTTGTTAATACTGGTAAGTCAAGTAGAGAATTAATATGTGCGTTTACAATTACTCGTTTGTTATCAAAGCGTTCGCGTAAAAGCTCCCATGCTGTAGTATAGTTCAAATCTGAAACCTCGATCGAATGAGTGATCGCCGCAGCTTCATCTTTTAAGCTCGAATTTAAATATAGAAATTTCTGAACATTACTTAAAGAAGAGTCTCTATTCACTAAAGCCTCGAATGCATCATGAAACTGTTGCCATTGTTCATATTGACCGCTAAAACTAGGTAATTCTAATGTTGGTAATTTTACTTGTCTGCTTTGAAAAGTATTTGTATTTACTGATTTCACTGGTGTGAAATCGATAATTAAACGTTTTGCCTATTACGTTAATTATATTACGGGATTCCTAGTCATAATTATAATCTCTACTGAACATTAGACCTGTACAAAAAATGATACCCTACTCTTCAATAATACACAGATAGAATTAATAGACTAATGATCACGAATCTAACGATATTGCGTATTGCATATATATAATATACAGCGTGTTCCATTTTGCTTGGAAACACCCCTATAAAAAATTTAGTTAATGTCCAATTTAGATATATTTTATTTAAATGCTTATTCGCGTTATATTAGATTTTACAAAACGTAATAGCGTGGCCTACTAAAATATTTTATCGCGTTAGGAAATGGTGAAATCTTATTAGCGATTTTCTTATTTAATAATAATAATAATAAACGACTTTATTTAAATAACAGAATACAAGGGCGAAGTTTAGCATAGCTACTCTTACACCTAATCCCTAATTTTCATAATAATAACATTAAAAGTTTAATTATGACGAACGAAACACAATATATTCTAAAATGAATTTAGTTGTAGTGTGTCTGGAAATTTTAGAAAATACCTTGGTTAGTTTGTTATCCGATTTCGATGTAATTCTATTAGGAGGGGATTTTAATGTAGACTTTTTAAAGTTAAATAACAACAATAATACTAAACAATTCACTAGTTTTTTAAGTAAATATAGTTGACATTAATTAATTTCACAGCCGACGTGGATTACGGAACACTCTAGTACAGTAATAGATTTAATTGTTATATCAGATATAAATTTAGTGAACAATGTTGAAGTCATTAATATGAACGGTATTTCGGATCATTCATTAGTAAATTGTAATTTAAAAATTAAAAAAATTAAACAACCTCAAATTTTTCGAACATTTAGGGATTACTCAGAATTTAATTTTAATATATTTTTTTAATGATTTTTTTTTATAAATTGGTCACAAATTTATGATCTTCAATCCGTTGAAGAAATGATAGAATAATGGAATCTAAATATAAATGCACTCTTTGATTTTCATGCTCCAGAAAAAACAGTAACAATATCTAAGCCGCCAGCTCCTTGGTTAACTCAAAATCTAAAATTCATGATCAAGCTCAGAGACAAAGCCTATACTAAATGCAAGAAAGTTGGTACAGAGGAACTATTACAAAGAACTACGAAATATTATAAATACTACGGTGAAATTAGAAAAAAAGCGTTTTTACAACAAAAATCTAAAAGCAATCCTAAAGAATTTTGGAAAACATTAGACTATTTATATATAAACAAAAAACATAAAAGTTCTTTTGTGGATTTCAGTGACGTTAATGATCTGAATAATTTTTTTATAAGTAGTTTACCACAAGTACCAGATCTGGATAAAAATAATGCAATATTAGAAAAATATGATGGAAAATATTCAGATTTCGTCACGGAATTAAATTTTACTCAAGTTACAGTTGAAGAGTAGAATCTATTGTACGAACCATTAAATCAAATACAACAGGAGCTGATGGCATAGATTTGAAAATGATAACATTAATGCTACCGTACTTAAGTGAATATTTAACTTTTATTATTAAAAAATGCATATAATTAAACGTTTTTCCTCGTGCATGGAAAGATTCGAATATAATTCCAATCCCTATAAATTCCAATCCAGTCGAGTTCTCTCACTTTAGGCCAATAAGTATTTTGCCAACATTATCAAAAATTTTGGAAAAAATAATTGCACAACAAATAAATTCATTTCTTGACAAACATACAATTTTATCTAATACGCAATCTGGTTTCCGTGTTGGCCATAGTACAACAACTGCGTTGTTACATGTAACGGATGATATATCTTTTGGGCAAGTGATCAAAGTAAAAATACAATTTTAATTTTGTTGGACTATAGCAAAGCTTTTGATACTCTTGATCATGAGATTTTATGTAAAAAACTTAAATATTTTGATTTTAGTCATTCTGCTGTATTGTTTCTAAAAAACTATCTCTCAGATAGACGGCAAAGGTGCTCCTAAATGGAATTTTTTCAAATTTTATATTTAACGCAATAGGTGTTCCACAAGGAAGTGTCCTAGCTCCACTATTATTTTCGATATATACCGCTGATTTTTACAGCTACCTTAAATTTTGTTCTATGCACCAATATGCAGATGACACACAGATTTGTTTAAACTTTTTACAACGTGAATATAAAGTAGCTGCTGAAAATGTCAACGAAGATTTAGCACAGGTGGTGAGAGTATCAAGTGCGCACGGTCTTATTTTAAACTAGAAAAAAACTGAGGTATTATTGTTTGAGAAAAACAATAAGGAACACTGTGAAATACCTGATTTTAAAATTATAATTGATGATAAATCGTTAACTTTTAGTGAACATTGCAAACATCTCGGAGTAATTTTAGATGTGCAATTAAAATTTAATGAACACGTTAACACACTTGTTAAATAATCTTATTTTAAATTAAAGACATTATACATGCATAAGGAGTATTTATCAAGCGATGTGAAACTTAAGTTATATGAATCTTTAATTTTATCTACCGTAGCTTACTGTGATGTGGTATACTGGCCCGCTTTGCTTAAAACGGACCAAAAAAGTTTGCAAAAAATTCAGAATAATTGTTTAAGATTCTGGTATTACCTTCGCAAATTTGACCATATCTCTGAGACACTTCACCAACGTAAATGGTTAACGCTTGATGAACGTTTTCAGTTGCAAATGGCGTACCTCATTCATAAAATGAACATAAATAAATATCCAACATATTTGCTCGGAAAATTAATTAAAGGTACTGATGTACATAATTGTCCTACGCGCTATTGTGACCTATACAGTGTTCCTAAGCATAATAGTTTGCAGTCCTTATGTGGCTCAACCAAAATTTTCCCGGTAGGTGGATTGGACGTAGTAGTCCATTGATACCCTGGCCGCCAAGATCGCCGGATTTAACACCCCTTGGTTTTTATTTGTGACGTACTCTTAAAAGCAAAGTTTATAAATCTCAACCACAAAATAAGCAGGAACTATGTGATAGAATTACACAAGCTTGTCAAGAAATCTCGATGAAAGAACTTAGAAATGTCATTCATAATAATTGTGAGAGGGTAGCTGAATGTATAGAAGTTGAAGGTGGCTTAGTAGAGAGAACCTACATTTAATTCTATTTATTTATTTATTTTGTAATATTTTTAGGTAAACTTTTGTGTCACTTCTTTTTAATTTTTTGTTAGTTAGTCATTATAGTGTGAAAGGATGAAAATTGTTTGATCGGAATTTTTATTTCTCTCAGGAAAAATCCAAAAATACCACTATTTCAATGAAATTTGGTACAAACACATTTGAAGGGTTGCTGGCGTACTCAGATTTGGAATTAAAAAATCGCTAATAAGATTTCATTATTTCCTGACCGGAAAAAATATCATAGTAGCCCACGCTATTATGCTTTGTAAAATTTAGTATAACTCAAAGAAGGCTTTTCAAAGATCTATATTTAAAAAAAATATATCTAAATCGGACATTAAATAAACTTTGTATAGGGGTGGTTCCAAACAAAATGGGACACGCTGTATATGATAAAATACTATGATATTTTTATTAAATGTGTTTACGATGTTAATTTGTGTGATGTTAAAGAGACAAATAACAAATATGAGTTAATAAATGGCTTTGCAATAACAGTGATTATTTCTTCGCAGTTGTTGAACTGTGAATTCTGTGGGTTTAAAAATCCCCATAGCACTTTTTGCATGATTTTGTTTTATTAATTCTGGTATTTTTTATTGCCTCTCTTTTCATATTAAAAACATCCTAAAATTCTTTGCCAGAAACTAACCTTGAGTATCAGCAACTTGGCAGTTGATCAAAATTTGGTGTGATACTGAAGTATAACGAAATTCACAAATATGAAACTTAACGCCCTAGTCTTTTCCATATTTCTCTGAGAGGTGAACCGTTATTGAGGTAGAGTGACGATATAACAAAGCTATTTTGAAATTTGTTTCTTTTCGGTACTAGAATCATATACATTTATTTACAATTATTTACGTTCAAAATTTGTAAATAATAATTACTTCAAGCACTATATCTGCGCGCTGCTTATCTGTGCTTAGATAAGTATAGACAGCCAACCTATCTACTCAATATCATGTCGAATGTTGACGCTGTTTGTCTGGCTTGGTAAGAATTACGTATTCTCCTGAAGCCATGAAAAATAAAGCCTTTATATTGAGCGAACATTCCTGCTTTAGGGCCGCTTCAATTGAGCCGCCTTGGTAAAAAATTGTTTTCAACAATTTACCTTTGATTTGGTCCACCGGAGTGTCGGGTCGGAAAAGCGCTGTCTCGTGGCGCGGCCCCACGCTGAAAAACACCTGCACTGTCGTGGGGAGGTCCATGAGCGACACGGGAACCGACTCATGGCTCAATCGGCCCCAAGGTTGTACTTCTTCTATATCTTTTCTGTTCCTCGGCTCTACATCGGCTTGTTTCGCTGGAACCCATAGTACTCCTGGAAAATAGGCTTATGTCAGCTAAAAAATTTCATAAATCACGAAGATAGTTTTAAATTTTTACATGTTCAATAGTCACATCAAAAAGTGATTTTAAGTGAAACGTAAAACAGCAATATTTATGTACTGTTGTGTGCTCCCGTAAAGACTTATCAGGACTTTCAGAAATATAGTACAATTTGTGGGTAATAAAATTTAATTGAAATAATTAACTACTGCCACCACACGGCAAAATTCTGTAAGCTAGGCTGTGTTGGTATGACAAAGATCTTGTTCAATAATAATTTAAAAATTAGGCGACATTCAATGGAAAAAGTATTCGAAAAAGGATAATTAATAAGAAAATTGTTGTAAGGTGGGCATATCCAAGACAGAGAGAGAGATATCCGTAAGCAAATATTTATTATTTTTGGCCATAACATTTTTTTAACAATATATTGGTAAAAAAAAGTATAAGACTACCTAAGTAGAACCATGACAGGTGTAGCGACATGAATTTTCACTGAATAATTTCAGCTGTTTGCAAAATTAGTTAATTTAGATTAAAAAATAATGCCAATCTTCTTATCTTACAGTTTTAAATTAACTAATTTTGCAAACAACTGAAATTATTGAGTGAAAATTCATATCACCTGACATCGTTCAACTTGGGTAGTCTTATACATTTTTTTTACCAATATATGTATTAAAAAAAGTTATGGCCAACAATAATAAATATTTCCTTATCGGATCTCTCTCTCTCTTGGACATGCCCACCTTAAAGATAAATGTTTGGTAGTTTTTGAACATGAATTCAAACCTGGAAAATGCTTTAGTGAATTGAAAATGCCTATAACTCAACGATTTCATGGCAAACAAAAACTAGACGTAAATAAAGCGATTCTGAACGACTTGTATTAGAGACTGGAATTTTTTAAATAGATTTACTGAAGTAAATAGGATCTGCTGCTCCTGTCGGCGTTTACGAAGAAAACTAAACCGCGTCATAGACTTTATACACCCTTTGGTTTAACTATTCAGCAGAAAGAATACTACAAGGAGAAAATTACTGTAATGGCCAAATTATACTAGATTTATTTAAATTGAGATAGAAAATCAACTTTCACAAGAACCTTTGTAAGAAAATGAAAAAAAAAGTTAAAATTTCGTTAGTTTTCTTGATTTATTGTAAAAGATCTGTTTAAAATCATGTCTAGGAAATACATTTTAAACTATACATTACTGTATTATACGACCAACCAAGACCCTAATTATATACGCTGTCCATTTTATCAGGGCACTCGAGAATATCTCACATATCGGTGGTAAAAAAAAATTATTTTTACGAAAATTGTGCCGATTTATATAACCTATAAAATGGTTTAAAGACATTTGAAACCCATGGCCTACTTTAAGCGTTATGGCGGAAAATATCGAAAATGCGGAAAATGTCTAGGCCAAATATCTCCGTTATTTGAAGAGATACGAGAAAAATTCTAAGGCGAAATTTGTTTGCAAAACAGAGTGTTTCAACGAGGTTATATCTAATTTTTTTCAAAAGCGCTGTATTTTAAGATTTACCCTTTAGGCTGTTAAAAAAATTATAATGAAACGGGCGGGAAACGGCGCCATTAAATAGAGTATTTTCTTCCCTTTTCAACGATATATCACATGCCATATTTATTCATTGGCATTACGTTAGTAATTATAAAAACATTTTTTTTAACCAATAAATTTTTTTTAACAAACATTATACTTGCCGTGGAGAAGTATGACTAAATAAAACGATAAAATAATTCAATAAGTTGTTCAAATCTGGCATATGTTTCGGTTTTGCGACTATTATCAAAGAGTCTTAAAAACTGGCTCATTGATAAACGTCGCAAGACCGAAATTTATGCCAGATAAAACTGAACAAAACTCATGAAACAGTAAACCAAGTGTGCATTAGAACATCTTAAAGACCAGTAAATAAATGGCATCTCAAAAGGGTATCTTCTGTATCATTTTACTTTCCTTTGTACATAAATATAAACACAATATTACTTGTGGAAATATACTAATTGGCGAACAATTCTTGAAAGATTTTTTTGCAGTTAAAAGATCTATATAAATTCACTTTCACTTCTGTTTATTTTGACTTTCTAAAGTACACGAGAAAGCTAAAGGATGTGGTAAGAGCACAAAAAGCCCAATTAAGCAAATGTTTTTAGATAAAACAACTCGCTACACTTACTTGTTAGAATTTATCCCTTTGTTTACATTTAAAATGCGCGTAAGAAGTAAAAGACGAACTTTTAATGATTTTTTGGCTGGAAATGGGACCAATTTGTTTGTTTCTTAATAAACTTGTGCTTCTAAAATGATGGGCATTGTTGTATGTTACAAGAAGCGTTGTAAAAACTTATCAATCCCACCGATATAATTTTATACTGAAATAAAGAAAGTCTCCAACTTTTGTTTTATTAACATGACATGGCGCAGTTGGAAATTCTTTTTTTTTTAAATGTATCAAAAGCAAGTAGTTTTTGAAGTGTTAAAGTATTAAAAACTTAATAAAATTGATGAACATGGGTGAATATAGGATTATAGAACCTATGAACTTTACTGGAAATTTGAGTGATATCTGGATGCTATGGCGACAGAGGTTTGAGAATTATTTAGTGGCTTCTGAAATCGGCAAAAAGAAAATGTAAAAATTGCGCAAATAATTCATTATATAGGAGTAGAAGGTATTCGAATTTATAATACGTTCACGTTTCGTAGCGTATCGAATTGTTCTGTAGATATTTGTACAACCTGGCTACCAATATTAAAAGAAGAACTTAACAAACCCAACATTATCTAAAAGAAAATATCATCAGTTCTATGTTCTGTGTAAGTAGTAAGTATCTATGGAAATAACATAAACAGAATCTTAAAGCTGTGTATTTGACATATACAGCAAAATAAGAGTTCTTCCAAAAAAGCTTTGAAAACGGAAATAGATTACTTTCCGAAACGTCAGCAAAATATATTCCGATTTATATTATTTGCAAAACATAACCTCTGATTATTCCTTTGGCGTAAACGTCACGGGCGCAGAGGCTTTTTTCCAATAATTCTATTATTTTGTAGATTCGGTGATTTGTTTTTTAAAGAGAATAATAATACATGTGGTAGAAAACCCAAATAATAGGAAAGCATATTCGTAGAGTGCCACAAATAACTTTCAGACAATAAATAAATAGGCGTTTTCTTCTTATTTCACTACCTCTGCCATTCTATATAAACTTCTATATTATCTTGTCTATGATATTAGAAATATGTCTTGAACACATTGTAATAAGCTTTAAGAAACTTTAGAAATATGTTACACCAGTCATCCTCGCGATAAGTCGGAGATAATTTTTTGTCTAATGCTTTCATATAGGCGCATTTAGAAGAACGTTCATATAATACAGTGAAATTGGGTATATTTAAAGAAAAATCACTTCTAAAATTCTATTTCTACACTATGAATCGAACAGTAATTCTACCACATGAATCGAGAACCTCGACGCTTAAATATACAATTATGTGACAAATAGACGCAATAAGGGCCACCGTATGTGGCTGTCGGAGTTTTACGAGTACTTTTAAATGAGAATTAAGAATAATTACCTCCTCCAAAGCAGAGCCGAAGTGACTGGAAAACGTGCACCATTATGATAATGCTATGTTCTAATCCTGCTGCTTCGCAAACATTTTTATATTAAACACAGTTTGCCCAAGACCCTTCGACCGTTAACGAAGGGATTTACTGTCTACGTGGTTCAAGTCGGATTTTGTTGTCAACAAAGCTCGCAATCGTGAATCAGTGGCGGTTCACCAACGAATTTATTTACTTTGCGGTGGTACAGATATGAAAAATAAAAAAATATATCAAACAAAAGGAAATACAACTGATACAAGTAGTTTCTATAATACCATAATATTAGTGTCTATTGACAATTTCACATTCGCTTTATTATACAACGGCCGTTGAACTAATATAAATACGTAATGAATAATAATAATAATAAACGTCTTTCTTATTTTTCATACTCACATTATACAATGTTTCAAAGAGAGAAATAAACAAAAAAGCATACATAGCATAGCATAAACTTAGCAGTACAAACAATAAATCGCAAAGTTCAGTTTGGCACAGACAGAAAGCACGTGACAACTGTTCTTCCACTTAACCAAGAACTAATAATTAATTACTAAATCTATTCAGTATGGCATTCATATAAAAAGAAACTAAATATATAAATAAATAATATTTCTTGGGGCTAGTTAATCGTAACACGAGACAAAGGAGGAGCCTTAACTATATTAACTTTGACTGTTACGGAGACAGAAATTTTGTACCTTTTGGATTTTATGTTTATATAAGTAATTTAAGGAGGGCCCATATAACATGTCAGAATAATTAAACAAAGATAAAACAAGAGATTCGCAAAGAATAATTTTGGTTTTTTTGAGGTATAGATTGCCTATTTGCATATGTTAATTTTGTGTTTGTATACGCTTTTCGTATGCTTGTTAATATTATGACAAATCGAATTTCACTGTCTAATATAACTAACAAGTTTTTTCTTCGTGAAGCCTAACAATTTGAGAGTTATCTATTATACAGGGTGGACCATTAATAATAGGCCATTGTAGGGGTAGATTCTTTGGGCCAAAATATGAGGATATAACTAAATACGCTTTAGTAAAATGTTGCTGTGGAAAAAGATACAAGGTATCAAAGTTCAAATTATTTTTTGTTTTTTTGCAATAACTCAAGTGTCTCTTGACTGATCTTCACCACATTTACTAGAGGAACTTTCTTTATTCTAATAAACAACAATATAAGTGTTACATTACGTTAGATCATAGAGGGAGTCGCAGGACCTTTATCTGATTATGAACTTTTTAATTTTTTATTTTGACGAAACGTTGTGGTATTTCTGACCAGAAAATCTGATGAGGGCGTTATTACCACATTTAAAACGTACACTTGGTAGAACTTGATATCTCCAACCGTTTTCGAGGAAGTTGCCGTTGAACATTTCAATAATTTTTTGAAAGACAAATTCAAATTTAATAAAACAAAGTGTATTTATTGAAAAAAGTACAAAACGTAAAGAGAAACTAAATCTTAATAACAACGTAAACTCTTTCTCACTTTCTTATGAACTAATGGATTATTTTCATGGTATTGAGATAAATACATAAATCAAAAGATTGTCTAAAATAAGGATCTAATCTTATTAGAAGACCAAAAAATAACGTAAAATTTAACTTGATGACACTATAAACTTTCCCCCCTGCAAAAATCTCATTGCTGTAACTTAGAGTAAATGTTCGATATGTCTCCACCTACTCCTATGCCTTTTCTAATTCTATCCATAAAAGATTTTCCTACATTGAAAAATACATTTTCCTGTCCTCTAATAAAATTCGTTGCATTTTGTATTTTGTCCCACAGTTCTTCTCTTGAGTTGAGAGTAATTGCATAGACTAAAGACTTCATATGTCCCTACACATAATAATCCAAAGGATTATAATCAGGACTCCCTGGTGGCCAAGCAAACTCACTTCCTCGACCGATTCATCTGCGTGGGAAAGTCTCATCAAGATAATTCCTAACTTTGGAGAAATGAGGGGGAGCTCCATCTTGCATGAGCCACATTCTGTTCTGTATGTCTAGCATGTAATATATCAACAAGAGTATTTTAAATAAAAAACAGATAATACTGTCTATTTAAATTTGGAGGAAGGACAAATGATCCCAATAATTAATCGCCTATGATACCACACCAAACGTTAATCTTAAATTCTTGCTGAAAATGCCTTTCTTTAATGGCATGAGGATTTTTTACTTCCCAGTAATGGGTATTTCTCCAGTTAAAAACGCCTCGGAAAGTAAAAGTTGCTTTGTCGGTAAATAAAGTGTTCTTAACAAAATTTCGATCGCTATTGTGTTTATTTAGAACAAATTGACAAAAATTATAGCCTTTGTAGAAGATCCCTTTTCTTTTGTGGCACTATGGATCTAGTCCAATCAGCCAAAAACAAAATGTTGCTGGTAAGGCCAATACTTAACACAATTATAGGTAATTGGAACAATCTATACTCAAATATACATGTATGCTTCTATTTTTTTCTATGAATCTATAAGCCGCAAATCAAAAAGCAAGCAATTTTCTATGATTAAAGGGAAGTTAACACGGACACATGTTTCTCGCCTAGGGGCCTATCAAGGCTATTAACAAAAAAACATATTTGTTCAAACTGGGTAAGGCCACGGAAAACCGGGAGAACAACATGAGGTTAAACAATAGGATTATGCATTCAAAAATCTAAAATGTTTAAATTTTTAATTTTGTCTTGCTCAAAAAGTTAATGATGTGTTTAAATATATCGATTCTGTTTAAATATAAAACATGTAGTAAATTTAATGGAGCTGTAACCCCACACCTGATTAAATTTATATAAAAATTGTTGCATTCGTGTATATACTTTTGGCAACTAAACATTATATGATCTAGGCTACCTTCTGTGTTACAATATTCGCATAAATAGAAGATCCCTTCGAGGTGTAAATTTGTACAGGAGTGAGATGATATGGGTAGAAGCGTTCTTTACGTAAAACTCTTAGGGCAGATTGTTTGCTCAACCCTGTTGCCGCTGCTAAACGACTTGAGCTGACTTGATGATCTTCATCCAAACGAACTAAAATTTCTAGTTCTTGATCTGGAGTGATTCGTTTCGGTCGTCCTTCATCGCTTTTATGGCGAAATGAACTCGTTTCTCCCAAACGACGAAACAGATCTTTGAAAATCTTATAGTCTGGCTGTATTCTATTTGGATATCAAAATGAGTAGTATTTTCTCGCTGCAGCACGTCCGCTAGAATTATTTTGTGCGTAACAATATCATATCCCTCATTTCAATATTTGAAAAATTATTATGTCTAGGCATTGTAAATAAAGATGTTAAACAAATTAGCTCGAGGAACACAAGAACAAAATAGAATGATTAAATGACAGAACTATAACGTAATCAAAGAACACTCTTCAATAAATACACTTTGTTTCACTAAATTTGAATTTGTCTATCAAAAAATTATTGAAATGTTTAACGGCACTTTCCTCGAAAACGTTTGGAGTTATCAAGTTCTACCAAGTGTACTTTTTATACGTGGAAATGACACCCTCATCAGATTTTCTGATCAGAAGTACCACAACGTTTCGCAAAAAAAATATAAAAAAAAATCCTCATCACATACAGGTCTTGCGGCGCCCTCTATGATCTAACGTGATGTAATACGTAAATTATTGTTTCTTAGAATAAAAAAAGTTCCTCTAGCAAATTTGGCGAAGTTCAGTCAAGAGGCTGTTGCGTTATTGTAAAAAAACGAAAAAATAATTTGAACTTTGATACCCTGTATCTTTTTCCATAGCAACACTTTACTAAAGCATATTTGATTATATCCTCATATTTTGGCTCAAAGAATCTACCATTGAACTATGGCCTATTATTTATGGTCCACCCTATATTTATTTCATTTTTAACTTCCTCCCTGCATTTTCTTGGTCCAAAAACAATTACATTGGACTTGACTGGGTTAATTATTAAACAATGATTTTTGGCCTTCACAGCAAATTTGTTAACCTCCTTATTTATACGAGCGTTCGCAATGCCAACATCTGAAGGGGGAAAATAATAATAAAGCTGAGAGTCGTCTGCATGTAAATAAACCTGACAATATTTCAAGCAATTAACTAGGTGACTGGTATATATCGTAAACAGCACAGGGCCAAGAATGGATCCCTGTGGTACCCCAGTTTCAACGCCACAGTTTCTGACATTATATTATCCAGCCTCTATTACTTAAGTAATTTCTAAATCGAGTGATATTAACTACTTTATTAGTAAATCAGCGAACATTGTGCGAAAGCAGGTTTTAGCTAAAATTTATTTTTATATTATTACCATCTGATTTCAATTGTTATTTTAAAGCTTCGCCCACCATAAAGTGTATGCTTGTTAAATCATATTATTGTCGTTATTTTCAATACTATCGCGGTGGAGTACAGCAAATATTGTCAAAAATTGGGAAACTTCATTTTCCAACTCTTGTAATTAGTAATAACCAATCTTATAACTTTAGAAATTGCAATTTTAGTGCTTTATCTGATAAAGAAGATGCCGACACTGTAGATTTGTATGTAAATATAAGAGGTCGATAACGAAGGTGTGATCGTCTAACTTCGAGAATGTATATTGCACCAAGCAGGGATATTGCGTTTGTGTTATTCCAGAAATATATTGTTTAATTTCAGATGGATCACGTCATTCTTTCGGTGAAGTTGGAGTTGATTTTGATAAACCACTGTGCGTGGATTCGAAGAATGATGATCCTTATGGCATACCGAAAACAATTATACAAATTATTCAACAAAAGGCGCATTATAGTAAAGGATATCTATGAAAACTACGCGGTCATGTTTGTAACTAATAAAACCTTAACTAATTTTACCCATACAACTGAAAACAATATGGAGCATGATCCTTCTCAATTGTGCAATTATGTTAATGCTAGAAAAGGTAGTGCAAGGATACTTGGCCCAACGGTGTATAAGACGAGGAATATACCGCCGCTCATGATATGGCAAACATTTTTTCTTGTCTTCTTACTTCAGCTCGGTATAGTTAAAACTACCATGCTGATTCATATGAGTTTAATGGTAATGTGTTTTCTGTTAGTGCAGTGAATGATATTGACATCTTTAAAGCTACGAAGAAGCTCAAGTCTAAATTAACTGTGGGTCCAGATTTAATATCAACCTTTATTATAAAGTTTTACTTAACAAAACACTGAGTTCAGATTTTCGTAATTTTTATTTATTTTTCCCATACAAACTATTTTGTCCAACCTTCATTAGATTTTGATCTGATAATTAAATTTGAACAATAACTTCTCTCATCATAAATAGTACATAGTCAACAAACGATAGTATCGATCTAATTTATATAATTATATTAATAATGGGATATAGGTACCTAAATAAATAATTTCAAATAAATAACTACACGTTCAAAGGCGAGAGTGCGAACAATCCGCCACCGGGCTGAAGTGGGGATTATTCTGAACCTTTCTCCTTCCTGCCAAAAGTTACTATGCCGCTGGGTAGGTCTAAGAGCTTCCGCAAACTCCATCTCGGTATCTTTAAAACATCTGTAAATAACAACGCTACAGGCAAGAGGAGTTTCAAGTGACGGACTGAGCATAGATACTCTTTGTGCCGGGTTCGCTTTTAGATCGAAACATCTATATCTACGTGAAAATGAGATTCATTACAATATTATACAATTACCGGCCAAAAATCGGTCCCCTTAACTCATATTTTATATTTAAACAATGAGCAATGAGATTAAACTATAGAAATTCTGCGATGAAGACTGTTTCAGTGTGTAACCAGACTTTCGAAAAGATCATTCTTGTGAGTTCCTAATTTTAAATATTTGGTATGGGTGGTACAAGACCTTATAACAATGATGCAATATGAGCAATATTATTATACAATAATTATTTAAAATTTAGAAAAGAACTAATTCCATATGCTGCTGAAACTAAAAAAGTTACAATTAGAGTCGAGTAAACTCTAACTGGGCGGGTCCAAAGGTCGCTTCGTCGTATGAAGTAAGAAACTATTTACTCGATAGCTCAGGTATGACAGTGGTTCTCAAATAGTTTACAACAATTTACAAATGATTATATGTCTGTAACTGTAATGCAATCGCTAAATAATTATACAAAAATATTAAAGGTGTTATCATAAAATATTAGGAAATATGAACTTCATGCCCATTCTCACGCAGCAGTTTGTCAACAAAGTACATTCTTTCCTTCTTATTACTCCTAGCAAGATTTAACAAGTCCGCTTTCAATGCTGTAGAAGGAAAAGGAATATTATTTTTAGTTAACCATTCTGCAATATCATGCATTTTCCATTGACAAGTAGGTTGTTTATTTAATTGTCGGGTGTGATACGAAGCATTATCCATTACAATTAAACTTGGTTCTTCAAGATTTGGCAGTAGTTGCTGTTGTATCCATTCTTCAAAATTGTCACAATTTATGTTATCGTGATAATCCACACTTTTATTGGTAAAAAATTAAGCTTGCTCCCGGAATAAAGCCATCTGATGTTCCTGCATGCATAATAATGAATCGCTTTCCTACAGTTGACTTTTTGTGTTTGACACTTTTTTTTGATAGATCTTGCCGCGATTATCGAACACTTCCATTGGCAAATACCCATGTTTCATCTATAAATACAACCCTTCGAAAGTTACTGTCATAGTTTTCCATATATTTTCTTAAAAATACAACCCTTTGCTGAACTATTTGCATTTTTTCACATAATAGCGACAGTTACAATCTTTTTTATACCTAAATCCACAATGTTTTAATAGTTTTAAGAGACTTACCTTAGAGACGTCAATGATTCCCTCATTTTTTAGCATTTCCTTCAAAGTATCTAATTTTAACGCCTTCACGTACATCTAATGTTTTTGGTTTCTTTTTAATTAGTTTTTTTTATTTTCAAGGATACATTATTAATATGTTGGTGCTTAATTCTGCTAACTGTTCTGAGACTTATGTTTAAGGCTTCAGAAACTCTTTCATGAATTTGTTCAAGATGTACCAAGGGTCCCTTGTTTTCCTTTTCTTTTGTAAAATAATCTATTAAATTTAATACCAACTTCTTTGACTGTTCATTTAAGATGCCTAACTTAGTTGCCATATTCACCAAATATTGTATTTCTATAATTTAATGTTATTCGAAATAAATATTTACACATGTATCTAATTTAGAAACCCGGACGCATTTAACGTTAAATAGAATGACCGGCTTAGCGATCCTCCAAACCGCAAACTGTAGATGGTACGTCTGTTTATTGGATAAAAACTATAGATACGCCACGCCCATATCATCAGGTGATATAGGAATGGGCTGTAAAAAATACTACAGCTTTGGCACACCGCGTAAACTGTTCGGTCTAACTATTTATTTTGAAAGAAATAAAACACAAAGGATTGAGGGCCTATGTCCTATGTAATCTATATTAATTACACATTTTAATTCAGGTGTGACTGTTCAGTGTTTTCAAAATTCTTCTTGAATATTAGGAAACACACATATTTCAGGCAATTTTGGATAACATCGATGATAAAAGTAATGTTCGATGTTTAATTAATTCTTTTTTCGAAAGAAATGAACCATCAACTCTAGATAAAATGTTAGCGGCGGTGGATGAAGATGAATATCTACCTGGACTTAAACGAAGTACTTTGAATAAATTGATCAAAGAAATTGGCTTTCGGCGAATAAAAAAAATATTTCTACATGTTTTAATATAATTAAGTTTTGTTATTATGGTTTCTCAAAATGGTCACGCAATAGTGATCTTAGAGAAAAGACCAAGATCATCACCTGAAGGCTACGTTTCCTGCAAGACTACGAAATTATCGTGAAGAATGCGAGAAATTGCACTTCTTAGATAAGACTTGGATGAAGCTGGTCATACTGTAATTGAAGTATGTAAAGACACAACAATCTTGAATTCGAGACAAACTTTCATCCAGGGATTAACGACAAGGTTAAAAAGATCCATCAGGCTAAGGAGGTCGCTTTATAGTGCTTCATACAGAATTTCAAGACGGTTTCGTTGTTGATGGTCTGCTCTGCTTCCAATCGAAGAGAACAGGAGTCTACCATGAAGGAATGAATGGTGAAGTTTTTGAAAATTGGTTTGCTCGAATTCTGGGATGCTTATGTGGTTGTAATGGACAATACTTCCTCTTCCTCTTTGTTTAACTATGTGGTACTAGGATTGAATGTTATAACTCATGCACTGTTAGGACGTGCGCGCTACTGACATTACCAAAAAGTCACAAACGGCCATCTGCATTTTTAAAATTGAGAAAAAATCTTATTTGTTCTGTTTCTGTTACTTTTCTTAGTAGCTAATTTGTACATTCCTTACTTCTTCAATATTATATCAACCTCTGGGTTAATGTAATGGATGTTTAAGTGTCCCTGTTAAAAAGTTTTAGAGCTGCCGTTTTTTTGCCGGCCAATGTGGATGGTGTTCCTGGAGTTCGTGGTACCCTGTATGTGGCGATACAGCAGAACATTATTACGTAGTCTTTAATATTTAATTCTGTATCCTGATTTATTTAAAATTTCTTGACGCGCTGCTGGTGTTACCCCGAATGACAACAATAGATAATATGCTACCAATGCAGATAATCATATTATTTACATTCAGGGGAAATAAATATATTAATTAACTATTGTACTGTATTTTTATTAGCAGGGAACTTAATATCACATGATGGGAGATCGAAATTAGATGACGTAAATTATTAATCAATGGTGCTATGTTATTAGTTTGCTACGCGGCTTAATGCGGAAGGAAGTAGGTTAATGACAATGGCAACTACTAAACCATTTGATTATACATACTGGAAGATATAATATATTCATTATATACGCATTTAGTTTCATCATATTATTGATTAAAAGTATACGTGCATTATGCAGACCCTTATTTAATACACATGGAAATATCTCAAACATTTTGGTGTACGAAAAAAGTTTTATATGAATGTTATTGGTTTCGTTTATGCAACAGCCTACCGTTCTTAAAGTTCAAATAGTTTTAAGACATCTAAAGTTTACAATACATTGGAGTTTTCGCTACTCAAGGAATTTTATTGAATTCAATTTAACCGCGTTGCTGCTTTTGACGTTATAGCTTATATACGACTAAGTGCTGTGGAACTCTCTACAGATCTATTAATAATATAAACAATATAAAAACTATTTCTTTGCAATGCAATACGAATAAAGAAAACTTGAACTACGCCGAGGACTACGCCTTTATTTGGTGTACGAGTAGATTACTTAGTTCCATTTTTTGTGTCTTTATACCTGATTTTGTAACCAGGATTCCAAATTAGCAATATACAGGGGGGTGACGCATTAGTGCGAGGAAATCCAATATCTCGCCTATTATAAGAAATATGAAAACATTTTTTAAATGAAAGCTATATGGCATACCTTGTTGCCTATTTCTAAAATACTTTTAAAAACACAGGGTGTTCCTATAAGTCGGAAAGGTTTAATGTCGAATTTTTTAAATGACACGCCCCATATAGATATATAGATAAGATAGATAATTTATTGGTGCTTGCAACAAGAATGTATTACTCACTTCAGATGTACATTATAAATAATAATATAGATTCTATCGGGATAATGTACAATTAAACTAAATATAAATAGAAAACATAAGACATACAATAAATAAAAACACATTAAAATATTAAAGTTAAATGGTATCAGGTACATTACAGTCTAAAAATTTATTTATAGTGTAGACGGCTTGTGATAATAAGAATTGTTTAATACATTTCTTAAAAACATTAACTGGTAGAGATCTAATCGAATTAGGTAATTTATTGAAAAACTTGGGGTCATAATAATTAGGACCATACCTACTAGATTTTAATCTTAAATATTTCATTCTAATATCATTTCCGTTACGATTATTATGGTCATGTAGTGACTTTTGAGTAATATATTATTCATGGGCTTTTTTGACATGCATGAGACAGGCGTACATTTAGAAATAAGGAAAAGTAAATAATTGCAAGTCGACAAATGTCTGTCTAACACCTGTTTGATAATCCATATTGGTTATAATACGGATGACCCTTCGTTGGAGACCAAAAATTTTACAGGTACAAGGGGCATGACCCCAACTTATCAGACCATAAGATATCTGAGACACCATCAAACTATGATAAGCAGTTAGTAGTACTTGCCTGGGAACTAATTTCGAGAGGCTCCTTATTACAAATATATTCTTTGACAACTTTTTGGATAAAAATTCGATATGCTCTCCTCAAGTCAACTTCGGATATAACATAACACCTAAAAACTTTACAGTAATCAGATTACTAATCTAGTAAGTGCATCTATGTGATAAAAATACATGAAAAGTTTTACTGTCATTTAAATTTAGCTTGTTAGCAACAAACCAGTCCTGGGCAGCAGATTGTGTAACAGACATAAGCCCTCTAACCTTGCTCAACTCCCTGTGCCCTGTTAATACGTTATAAGCTCAGCTCTGGGAACACTCTTTTTAAGGTCATTTATATAGACCAAGAAACGGATAGGTCCCAGGACCGATCCTTGAGGGACACCGTGTTTAACATTGCGTAAGTTAGAACAGTTTCCATCCTTAAATGTATATTGTTGTCTGCTAGAAAGATATGAAGATATTAGTTGACAACTGGTATTATTAAATTTGTAATACTTAAATTTATCCAGTAGAATATAATGCGACACACAGTCAAACGCCTTTTGTAAATCACAAAAAGTTACTTCGGCATACTCTCCATTTTCTTGTTTCTCAATTATATTATTGATAAGGTGAATAATGGCGTCATTTGTGGATTTATGTGATCTGAACCCAAGCTGATAGCAATAGAATAAATTATTATTTTCAAAATGCATAGTAATTTGAATTTTTAATACCGTCTTAAATATCTTCGATATAATAGGTGTTAGTGATATGGGTCTGAAATTATTTGATGTTAAGGGTCCACCTTTATGAATAGGTATAACTTTATTTGATTTTAGCGTGACTTGAAAACGTTGCGGAAAACGGATTAATTGACGGATACGGTTTTTGTACTGAGAGCAAGTGATAAAAATTGTTTACTTGCGACAAAAATTTATTAAAAAAGTACCTAGATAGAAGGCAGCCCAGGAAAGAAACTTTTGAAAATTTGCTACAGCCATTTTACCGGAATGGGAAATGTTGCATATGAAAAACAGAAAGAACCAAAACCGCATTAACCGAAGAAAATGAAATTACTGTTCTGTTAAAAGTTACAGAAGATCCGCATATCTCGAATAGAGAAATATTAAAACAGACTGATATAAGCCGGGCCAACGCGCAGAGAATTTTAGGGAAAAACAAATTCCATCCGAGTTGTTAAATGAGGATTTCGAAAAACAGGTATCATTTTGTGAATGGGCTCAGCAACAAATTCTTCGAGATAAAGATTTTTTTAAATAACGTATTATTCGTTGATGAAGCAACATTTCATAAAAATGGGTTTGTTAATAGACTTAATTTCCATTATTATGCAACCGAAAATCCACTAGTCAGACAAGGTGATCATTAAACGCATGGGGTGGCATAATAGGAAATTGTGTCATTGGGCTTTATTTCTTTGACGAAAGAGTTAGCGGTCTGATTTACCTAAATTTTCCAGAGCATCAGTTGCCGCAGTTAATAAATCATTCACCCATTCCACTCAGACAGAGAATGTGGTATTTACACGATGAAGCACCAGTCCACCATATCTTTGAAGTGACCGTCTTGGCCACCGGACTTGACAAAAATGGATTTTTTTATGTCGAGCTATATCAAAGATCAAGTTTATAAAGCACCCCCAACTAGAAAGGAGGACATGAAAGTTCGAATTAGAGAAGTATGTATAATTAAATAACGTTAGTCGGGCTTTTGAAAATCGTATGCATTATTGTTTATAAGTAGCAGGTGCTAATTTCGAACATTTGATATAGTAAACATAATATTTTTAGTCGCACACTCCTCTATAAAATCCTTATTTTACTATAAGGAATGTAACCAGACCAGCAGCTACTCTCCGGGCTATATGCCCCCCGAGCGCTGAATTACAAGTTACAAGTCTGACGCGTTAAGTGTAATAATTGCATATTACCATCAAAACGCTAATGCTTCGATTGCAACATACACCAGCCGAAATACTGATCCTACTTAAAGGAGCTCTCTTGCCAGTCGTCACACACCACTTGCAGATTGCAGCTTCGAGCTGTTGGCTCTCGTCAGTGCAAGGTAGGCATGTGACGACCGGCACGAGGATCCTTTGACTACTTGGTACATCCCGGTATTTTTACAATAGCGGCATGTTGCAATCGAAGCATTAGCGTTTTGATGGTAATGTGCAATTATTACACTTAACGCGCCAGACTTGCAACTTATAATTCAGCGCTCGGCGGGGCACATAACCCGGAGAGTAGCTGTTGGTTGCAGTCTGGTTACGTTCCTTATAGTAAAATAAGGATAACTATCAATTTTGGGACCTAATATCATTATAACTAATTTGAAGGGATATAATAGTTGTAAAAAAATGGTGGAATAATATACTGGGTGTTGCATTTGAAAAAACGAAGTTTTAGGTGTTTGTAGTTGGCAAGTTGATGCCCCTGTATAAAATCTCCTGTACATAAAAAATGTCCGCTCCTCTCATACATTTTATCTGACCTTGTTCTTTGTACTTACTAAATGATTTATCTTAACTATCATTAACAAAGTGAATTTTATATCATTTGTAACATTGTCTTTCCGTGAATTTTCCTATTTTTAGCAATATCTTGGCAACGCCGTAACCTTCTCAAACAAAAAATTAGTATTGAATGTAGAATTTTACGCTGAAATCAATGGTGTAGAAATATATGTCATTTAAAAAATTCGGCCTTAAACCTCTCCCACTTTATAGGAACGCACTCTGCGCTTTTCAAAGTACTTTATAAATACGCAACAATGTATGTCATATAGCTTTTATTTAAAATATTTTTTACATTTCTTATAAAAGGCCAGATATTGGACTTCCTCGTACTAACGGGCCACCCGGTATATTTCAATTTTAATCTTACGGATAGACGGATAGAAATACGTTAAATTCATGAGAACTTTAGGTTTCCTGAAAACCCATGTTCACAGGAACTTTTTTTAATATTCTTTTGTACCCAATCGCCTGTTAAAGTATATCAATAGAATTTCCGAACACCCTGCATTTGGTACAAACCACGAAGAACATATAACAAAAATATACGCTAGATAAGTCGTTGTTTTATGAATTTATCTATGTATTTCAACCTTGTATTTGTATTTCGTCCACTTCCTTGCAGAATTACCAACCATGCAAATTTAATGAGGTTCGTGTTTTGGAACGAACTGACATTTTCACATGGTATAACAAAATTCTCATCATTATTTAGAACAGGAACGGAAATATTAAGTAAATATACAGGTTTCAATAAAAAATGTAAAGCAAAAAATTCGTTGAGAAACTTCAGAGGGGTCTCTTCTCATAACTAAGAAGAGATTAGAAAATAAAAACGGGTTGGTTTTTCTCGTACTTTTTAACATCCAGCTATTGATTATATTAATGTATTATTCAGTATTAAACACGTTTAGAAATGTCTAGAATTCACATAATAGCTAATTCTAAGTTAAGTGGCTTTAACCGAGGTCAAATAATCAGTATCGGCCAGGTCGGGCTTTTTAAAAGCTTTTATTTAACTTGCAATGTTTGTTTGTTTGTTTGTTAGTTAGTTAGTTTGCTTAGGTCAAATCTTGCAATCAAAATTTCGATTACTTCTAAGTAAGCTAGAGCATTGAAACTTTGCACATATGTATAAGTCCGGTAACATTTTCATATAAGAAAAAACAAGATGGCGGCTTCAAGATGGCGGACGACTTTACCGTTTATGAACTGATTCGGCTCAAAATCGATATCTGGGGTTTTTCGAGACCGTCAATTATAAATTCTTGGTCAAAATTTAGAAATTCAAAGTGGCGCGGCGGCGCCAATATGGCGGACGACTTTTGTCATTTATGGTCCAAATCGATCAAAATCGTTATCTGGGGGTTTTGGGGTTACGAATTTCTAGTCAAAAATTTAGTTCAGGATGGCGACTTCACGATGGTGGACGACTTTACCGTTGTTTAAGATCCGATTCAACTCAAAACCGATATCTGAAAGTTTTGTAGGTCGCGGATTATGAATTTTTAGTCAAAATTCAGAAATACAAAATGGCGGCGCAAATATGGCTGACGACTTTTGTCATTTAGGTCCAATTCGACCAAAATCGATATCTAGGGGTTTTTGGGGTCGCGGATTACGAATTTCTAGCCAAAAATTTAGTCCAAGATAGCGGACGATTTTACTGTTTATGATCCGATTCGTCTCAAAATCGATATCTGGGGATTACAGCATATCAAAAGACTAGAAAGTAAAAAATAAAATTATATAAAAAATATTTAAAAACAAAGATTTTATTTAAATGTTCTAAAAGTAGAAAATAAACTTTGAAGTAAAGCAAATCCATCATTTTGTTACATTATATAATTTTTTTATGATATAATAGCTTGTCGCGAGATTTCCCTGTGTAAAGGAGATCACTCGCGACAAGCTTTTATATCATAAAAAAGTATAATGTAACAAAATGAAGGGTTTGATTTACTTCAATGTTTATTTTCTACATTTTAGAGCATTTAATTTAAGGGATATTGCAAATCATGTTTGTCATAAGAGAAGCCAGGAATAATTTCTGAAAATGGTAAATCGATATATAGGGTGTTGCTTATACGTCGATTTAATGTAAGTAACCTTATGCAAAATTGCTTTTTAAGGGAGCTACGTCCTGATGAAACGGAGCAAACATGACATGACTATCTGTAATTAATTTAAGAAAATTGGGGAGTTTAGAAAACAAAAAATAATTAAAATCGATTTTTACCGAAAACGGTGAATCTTGGTCACTTAAGAGTGCTTTTTTTTAAAAAAAACTTAATTTTCTGGCTGCACAAGCAAAGGTAAAGGAGTTGATTCAAGACCTACGTTTACCCCCCACCGGTAATTTAAAATTCATGCGCACAGCACAGGATGGGACATTTTAGGTTAAAGTATGTACCACGTTTTATAATTTTAGATAAAAGTAAGGACAAAAGATTTTAAACATTTTGATAAGGAGGTTCTCCTTCAGAGTTTCTGGGCAGTTCTGGGAACGTCTGAAGATAAAAATATTTCGAAACATTAAATAATTATTTCAATATGTTTTTCTGTTTGCTGTACGTTTTATTAAGGTTTACCCAATAATTTTAACATTGTTCTTCTATAAAATAGTATTTCTATTTTAAAATATGTTTGTACTGATTAAATAAAAAATAATTGACTGTCCGATATATCAATTTTATAAAATAAATAATACAAGAGTTTTCATTATAAGAAAATAAAACACTGCTATCCGTACTAAAAACATTCAATACAAATGTCTCAAATATATTTTATGTACAACAGGTGCGCAGTTCTGTAAATAAATAGCATGTTGACAAATTCTATGTAGTAACGATTACGAATTGATGAAGTGGAATTTTGGAATAGCGTGTGTTGAGGGTCACGCAACGCGCACGATTATAGAACCCTATAAAATATCATAACTACATAACACACAAAAAATAAGTTTACACAAACATCATGCATGTTTAATTCCCTCGCCTATCAAGAGGAAGTATTACTCGTGAAATAATCACCATCCGATATTAGTAAGGTATACTAGGAGAGATATAGAAGTGAGTTCCTGGTAATTAATTGTCTGTACGGTACAGGTACAGCTTTTCTACAGATCTGTAGGGTACAGTACAACTTTTTACAGGTCTGTACTCTACGGGTACAGCGTTTGCGAATATAGGCACCTACTGCAGTTTAACCTGTCTCTCTTTGTCAACCACATTTTAAACTGATTTTTACCTTATGTATCCTAATTTTTCCTTATTTTACCACTATATTATCCTTTTTTATCCCTGTAGTACCCGTATCCGTAAAAGCTGTACCTGCACTCTACAAACGGAGCGAGCGTAAGTTCGATATGGGATGTATAGCAACGTCAGATGCGATTAGTACTTAGACGGGTGACCGTTTCAAGTGTTAGAGTATATTCCATAAACAGGGGCCACCTTGTCAAACTATAATAAAAAGTCCTTAAGACGCTTTAATTCATAAAAAACTACGATTTCTCACGAAAGAAATTGGAAAAATTCACATAATACCGATTAATTCACAAATATTCCAAATTTATTAACAACACCGTTCAAACGTCCATATTAGTCATTTTACGGTAATAAAGTTACAAACTACAGCCCTAAAAAATATAGCCTCCTCGATATCTCGATTCTCATCATAACCAATTTCTACACCCCCAGCCGCAATGTTATATTTCACTTCTACCAAATTTTACAAAACATTCTTCTCTCAATTTCAATTTCCCATTCAAGTTTCCATTCATACTTCAAAACACACATCATTCACTTTCCTTATCTGCCAGCTAATCAATCATCTCACTTTCTTTCCATTTTACGAGTTCCCATTGATGTCAAACTTATTCCCATTTCATATGTTCCGTTAGCTAGCTCATAAATTTCAATACTACTTTTCATACACCCCCCCCCCCCCCGTAAAAATATTTTAATTCAATCAAACAAACTTTATAAATTATTTTTCCTTTAAATTTACCCGTTCATTCATTTTCGCTTTCAAAATATCAATATACAATTAATTTCCATTCAAATTGCCCAAATAAAGTGCCGGTACTTTCGTCCCCATCATCAAAACTTACTTCCGAAACAAAAGCTACGTATCAAATTGAACTGAATACAAGTCATATATTCCCCGTGAACGCATCGGCACAAATTCTATCATATTCAACTGTTCGTGCACAGACCTTCATAACGACATTACGGGGTCATTCCAATTTTAATAAATATTTTCAACCAATTTTCATTAATAACTCCTAAATTCAAATTGATTCGCACTTCATTCATTTGCAAAAAAATTTCCCTTTTTAAGGCCGATACGGTGATATAATCTTCATATCCTATTTCCCATTTTAAATGTTCTGATGCAATATTGGGCAATCGAAGCCCGCACGGAAGGGGCGAGGACATTTCCAGACCTGTCCAGGTCTCTGCCCGTCGGGTCTCCGATTAAGCGAATAAAACGCCGAGCGCGATAAGCTCGGGCAAGTCAAGTTCCACTACAGCTTCTTCCTTGTCCATAACCAATTAAAAAAGAATTTTCAAAACAAATATTATAATCTCCTCTCGCGGTTCAAACCAAAAGTGAATTTTTTCAATCTTTATAACAGAATCGTGTTAATAAATTTTTATTTTAAACCTTAATAATTTTTACCACCGAATTTCAGTGTCGAAAGTATTTATTTTAACCTGTGTTAATTAAATATTTCAGTTAAACCGTTTTAAAACTTTGTTCAGTTAAATCTATTCTTGTTCGTTTTAAACCAAGTGTTTTACTTCAAGAAGCATATACAGGGTGAAGTTTTGGATCCTGTCATAGACAATATACTTAATCGAAGTGATTAATAAACTATTCCAAGTGAAGCAACTTACTCCAGGGCTTACACAGGGTGTAGCGTTTGACGCCTTCTTCTGTGACGTGTGATCCCCATTCTTCTCAAGTCAAAAAATTAAGTGCGCGAAAGGCTCCCAGGCTCTTTATCTTTATCAAGCTCTAGGGCTCAAAGCTCTGCCGAAACTTTTTTTATTTTACCAAACGAGGGAGCGTTTCCGTATTTACAAGGAAGACCGCATCCTCGTCTCACATCTTCCAATAGCTTGTATATCAGTGTATACGCGGAAGCTATGAAATCTGAAGCGTGGATTGTGTAGTGAATATACCATCCTTCGGAAGGGATGTAAAGCCGTCGCGCCGGTTCCTTATCTATTAAATGTTAGGCAAGTAAAAGATCACTATTTTTCGAAATAGCAGACACCCTATATACCTGTAGAAAAACTACCTGTATCGTACAGACAATCACCAGGAGCTCACTTCTACATCTCTTCCGATGGACATAGTTTGACAGCTCACTTCTCCTGCCGTTACCCCTGGTATATCTACTGATATTTTTCAGTTTTTAACGTTTCAAATTATGTAGATTACGAAAGTCTGTCCGTCCGTTCGTCTATCTGCTGGCACAAGATCTAAAATACTATTTGATGGCGAAAATCAATATTTGACAGGTTATTGCCAAGGAAGATATTGTAAAAAAATTGTAAAAAATATACAGTGCGGTCGCCATCGCCCAAATATAATTAATTGACAATCGATGCAGGAATGTAGTTGACACTTCTGTTAAGGAAGAAATAGAATGATCTAATAATGAAGTTTTGTAGAAATAGATTTATTAATTTAAAAAAATAATCATACTACTTAATGCACTCCATTTAACTTTCAAATATTAAATTAGCAATAATGGAAATTTAAATTTTTGTCTACTACAGAATAATATTTATGCAACTGCCTAGGGTTACTTTGTGCCATAATCTCAGTATTTTAATGTAATGTAATTTAATGTAAAATTGTATACCGTAGCCATTACATCAACTGTCTAGACTTGTAATGAGCTGCAAGATTACATCAAAAGACTATATTTGTACAAAAGTGTATGCTGCTCCCACTGACTTATTTAATGTACTCTCCTTTGTTAGTTCAGTGACGTGTCTTTGATGAAAGAAGTTAATGGCTTGCATAAATGATATAGTTCTGAATAAATATACTCATTTAGTCCATGTGCTGGCTAACTTTTTGGTAAAAACTGCCGAGGCGAGACCACATTTCTGGGTTCTGGGACAACAAAAAAATATTTGCTATTCATCTGCTGGTGGTAGTTTTTCCAATATGACGGTCGAGAAATTTAACGTAACTTTTACTTTTTTGTTTTAATACGCAACAAATGTTATGATGAAATACAATGCTTCATATCATTAGCTAGAAGAGTAGTTGTTTTCTCCGATTCTCCAATAATGTATATCTTATAGTGGTGTCTTTAAGTTGTTTGCTTAACAAGTACGTTAGAGTGCCTAAATGGAGACAACAAGAAAATAAAAAAAATGTAAAAGGTTTTTATTTGCTTAAAACAAATAAAATTTTTCGACTTCGAATATATTGAATTATTATTAGAAAGCTGCTAAAATATCAGTTGAATGTTCAGGTGAAAAGGATTCAAGGATATCGCGCTTTTATTTTAGATAAATTTGTGCCAAAATAAAATTCTATCTACTGGTGTTTTGGAAGCAATGTAATTCTATTAGGGCGAGAAAGGCACTTTATATTGCAATATCGAGTTTACCATTCACACTACAATATTATCAAAGGATCTTTCCCGGAGACTTATATTACTCGAATAAAAATACGCTGGATGGTATTAAAAAGAACTTCTGATATATTTAATACGAGCTATTTATACGAAGTTGGAAAAGGTACATAATGTGAAGTCCCCTTATATAAGTAACATCATTTTTTCCCTTTCATTCGCTTTCTATATATTTCAGCTAATGATGACACGGCTTCTATCTTGTACAGACGCTGCTCAAGAATCGGTCGTCATATCAATAATTTGCTTTCTGCGACATGTAAACCTATATAGAGTTTCTTCCAATAAAAATTGGGACTCAAAAAAGGCAATAAAAACTTTACGACCTCATTAAAATACCTTTAGACTAGTCGCAAAAGTAATTGCGCGCAGGTACGCACTTGAAATATTTAGATCAGCAACTCAGTCGTTCAATTTTAACAGCGCGTTACGGTCTAATATTATTAATATGTATATCCCAATACATACGAATTTTAAGTACGCCCCTGTACAACTTCGTTCGCAAATTGATTCGCTTACCTGTATAGGTTTTTAATGTGCGTCGGCTTGTTTGATAACGGGCATGCCGAATGATCGAACGGCGATAATAATGAAGTAGTAAAGTTTTTGTTACCTTTTTTGAGTGAGTGAGAACTATACTAACATAGTGGGTGAAACGCACGTATGTTGCAGTGTTCAAGTGTTTAGAGGTTTATGGAAATTGCTTCGTCGGTAACATTCACGCCATACGCGGCAGCCCCTGCAGGACTAAATATTCAGTGAGTAGAAGTTGCAACTCAGTATTACGGGCTGGTATTGAGAGAAGTACAGTGTCAATATCTCTTTACACTCTTTTATGTATGTCACTTCTTCTCCTTGATTGGGTCAAATCTTGTAGTCGATTTTCACCCATTTTCCGTGTACCTAGAGCCTTGAAGTTTGGCACAATGGAGAGGAAACTGTAATAGATTGTGTATATGTACCTGTCTGTCATATACTCCTCGTTCTGTTGTTGCAGTTTTGGTATTTTAATATAACACGTTCCTTATAGATCTAAGAAAACTGTAATAACATATATACTAGTCATCAATTTTATAATAAATACAACCAGAGATGTTCAACAGAAAGAGAAAAAAATGGTTCAGAAAATAAATAAATAAATTTAAAAAATCGTTTAAGAAGGAAATTTAAAAATCTATAGGGTTTAACAGAGGTTATTGTGTTTACAAGAAACCATCTACACATGCAGTGGGACCTAATCAATAGCAAACCACTCTTCTAAACATGTCATTTTTTGATTTATTGAAACATTTTTTGTTAAATGACAGACTTTTAATAACTCGCCCGAGTGGTACAATGTTAAGCATTAGGTTTGTGGTCGCGAGACCCCGGGTTCGAATCCATGGTCAGATTATTACGACCTAAAGTCGTCTTATGAATCCTTGTAGTGAGAGCGAACAATAAGAAGAAAAAGTAAAAACAAACACGATTTAATATAAAAAAGTATGGAACGTACAATACATGGAAAATTTAAAGGTAAAAATGTTACAATAAAATAAATAACAAATATATGAAAGCCTAGAGTTTTATTATTAAATTATATATATACAGTAATTACTTAGCTTTTACAAAATTTTGAGAGTTTCCAGGCGCGCCAGACTTGAAGGTTATTGATCGAGGTCCTTGCTGGTTGTAGAAATCTTCGCAATGATTAGATGGTGTTTTCCACAATCGTAAAGTGTAAGTCATATACCAAAAATCGCGTACCAAAGAATAGCAAATGATGCAAAAGTCCAAAATCAAGAAATAAAACAGTTGGCAAGTTCTAACTCAATATCTGGTCTAACCAAAATCGAAATTTAGCTCTACCCAAATGGAAATCTGGCCGTACCAAAATCGTCTATAATTAAAGATACACAATTATTCTCAAAATTAACCTCTAATGTGAGCACGTGTCTATAATAAATCAAAGAAATTCAAACTTACCTAGAATACTACTTCTAGACGATAACCTGCTTATTAATCCGAATAAAGCGAAATTTCAATTAAAGAAACCAAAATATTAATTGAAAATTATGTTAAATTTAGTTTTTGATCCGGTATCAAACCGACCAGCAATCACGTAGTGGATTTTGTGAGTCGGAAAGAAACCCGAAAAACGTAAGTATTTTCTGACGCGACCAGACCCCCCCCTGGTTTTCGAGGATGCTGAAAACGATAATGGTAGGCAAAATTCTTTTTAAGCATGCACAACCCCTCAAATTGGGGTGAAACGCAACGGAGAGCGCTTCCGTCGCAAACACCTGTTTATCCCCGTTTTCGAGGATGCTGAGATTGACGCCAGACTTAAAAATCATCCCCGATGCAAACCCATCTCCCAACAAAAACACCCCGGGAAAGGGTGAAACGCGAAGAAGCGGAGTTCCGTCCGACAAACATTGGTTTACCCCCATTTTCGAGGATGCTGAGGCCGATGACAGCTTCTACGCGTCTGTCAGAGCCGAGAACTGTAGCAGCACTTGTAAGCGTCCTAGATTAAATTGACTTAATCAATGCATAGATATAATGGACTTGATTAATAATGATTGTATTTTTTCTTGTATTAGTAAAATTACATAAGTTATTTTGTATTTTATATGTAGTAAAAAAGCCACTGTGTTCATTTATAAAAGTGTTATGGCTGATTTAATGTTATAAATAAAATCTATGTACAGTTCTGTATACATGATTTTTCCACATCAACCCTAGAGACGCAGTGTACGACGATTTTTTTCTGTTTGACATTTAATCCAGAGGTATATTAGTTGCATGCAGTACGAAAGAATAGATGATTTCCTTGCATCTCCTATACTTCGCGTACACAGACATCCGTCAAAATAACGGTTTTTCTTCCATTTGATAGATGGACTCATCTCAGGTGAGATTTACAAGGCTGGCGTCGGTCTCAGCATCCTCGAAAACGGGCGAGTGCACTGGTTCTGCCGTGGGGAGAAGGGAACTGCTGTTTCACCCCTTTCAAGGGCGGTTTTCGTCGTTTGTGGGTGAGTTTTACATCGGGGATAATATTCAAGGCTGGCGTCGGTCTCAGTAACCTCGAAAACGGGGATAAACCGGTATTTGTCCGACGGAAGCGCGCTCCTTTGCGTTTCACCCCAATTTGGGGGTGTTTTTTGTCCGTTTGGGGGGTTGCGCATATTTAAAAAGAATTTTGCCCACCACCATGTTTTTCAGCGTACTCGAAAACATGGAGGTGAGGTGGTCTAGTCGCGTCAGAAAATACTTACATGTTCGTCCGACTCACAAAATCCACTAATGTGCGTTTTAACTAAATTAAGTTTTCGGCCCAATTTCTTGATTTAAAAAGGAAGTTTGGAGAAACTTTGCTGACTTTTATAACAATTGTAGCTCATAAAAACAAGGGGAAATGACTTAAACTGACAGTTCAACGATTCGGCTGCCATAGTACCAACTTGTGAAATGTAAAAAACTAAATCGATTTTTATGAACTTTCGATCATTAACTAACTTTACACTATCATTTTGTAAACAATTTTAATACGCTAATTATACTAATAGTTCATACTTTAGATTTCCTAAGATATACACATCTATTTAATAAATTGGTATGGTTTTCCTAGTGGGAGCATCTGTTGGCGAAAAGCTTAAAACTGGTAATTGAATAGGGAATTAGAGCGTGGTGACATCTATCGCTAAATGAGTAATTTATTACTATAGATATGTGAATCGCTATACTATTATTAACTTGCAGAAACCAGCGAAAGATGACACGTCACAAGATATTGGCATTTTTAAATATATTACCAAGATAGTAGTAGTGGGCTAGACCACGGTTGTGTGAGATACAATACGGCTAGTCGCTGTTACGTCTTTTTAGTTCGAATCTCAACTGCAGTAGATGGCAATGAATAGCTGTTGTGTCATTGTCTATAGGTGATCGTATGTCCTGGTTGAGTTATGGAATAGTTTTATTCGTCTCGCGATGAAATTGTTATCCATTTATAGTAGTCTAGTAGGTCTAGAAAATGAAAATTTCATTATAGAATTAGGTACCAATATGGAGATATTGAAGATCTATTATTTTAAAAGAAGCCCCTCCTAGTGTGAAGTAATTTTCAATTATAAACTATCTCCAAGAAGCGGTATAAGATGTAAAGTCTCATTTACGCAAACAAATATAATTCCCTAAACTTAAGAGGGTCCCTTAATGATTTGGAAGACGGTTCAAACTATTTTCAATATTTTTTTGTTGTCTTTTTTTTATTTAATTTATTTTTGATTTCAAAGTGTTATGATATATTAAATTCATGTTATGAAGCATGTTTCTGCGCTAATCGGCGATTGAAAATTTTTATCCATTGATATTTATTTAAATAAAACTGGTATAATTGAATAAAAAAAGTAAAAAAGTGAATAAATGTGATAAATCTTATGCATACACTTTTATATATTTAATATTCCTATTATGATTGCAAATGGAGTCGAATTCGTTGCTAAACAATGATTATCATAATATGTTTTACCCAAATTATGTGAGTTCAGCGGAAGAACGTATCAAGAGGAAAATTAATTTCCACGAACGTACTCGAGATTTAACAGAGCATCTTCATGCTTTATAAATTTGAGGGCTCCGCATTATTAAATTGACTGTAATGAGAATGATTTTCTTTTATTAAAGCAATAATTTTCGTATTTATGTAAACAACAACATTTAATTGAAATTATTGCATACTTTGTAATTTTTGTACCTCCAATTAGGAAGTTAAAGGAATTGAGACATACTTGAATACGAAATTAAATATAGCTATCTGTATTCTAAAGAAGTGTTATAAATTTTTTTTTTTACAAATGTATATACACAAAATAATTCTGTAATTATACAGGGTGTCTCACCGGGAACTAAGTTGATCGATATAGAGAAAAGTACGCATCAGAAAATTATAAAAATTAAGATAATTACTAATGTCGGTGTGGCCAATCCAACTAAAATAATTACAAGTAGCTGGCACTTCCGCTTATACCGGAAGTCGATACCAACTTGCTTATTTCAAGCGGAATACCCTATATATTTTAGGGTTTTCGAAAAGAGCATAAAATTCTGAGTCAAAAATATGTAGCATATCCTGTACCTAAACCTAGCCGTTTCAGAGATATTTGACATTTTATAGAATACCGTTATAAACTTCTTCGTGTAAAAAATCCTCATTTGCTTCTTGTCACGTAAAAAGAACACAAGGAGAACTACGTTCTACAACTGAAATAAATTCAATAATATCATACCAAGTGTTCCGTTTTTCTCGTTACATTTTGTCAACTTCAAACCGCGAAAAATTGAATTCCCTTTTTTCTGATATTAGCATTGTGGGGGTTAAAGTTACAACTCTTTGAAATATTTGCAATTTTATTAGAAATTCATGAATTGTAATCATTTCATCAAAATAGCCATGATTAGAAACAATCAGTCATTATCTTATGTTAAAAAATGCCAGCACGTTTAAATTATATCAACGAAAACTTTTTAAATTTGTTTATTATTTATGGAGAATGTGATAAAGTAATATCAAGAACTTGCAGCACATTTGCTACTCGATATCCACAAAAACGCAAAATAACACTAACACTGTAACATGCGTATTAATCGAATTGAAGATATGGCATGATCTAAAATAGCAGAGATAAGATCAATTTAAAATATGATTTCATTTTAATTTAATAATTGCTCAAAATTCCGCCCTCGAACCTCGACACATTTTTCACACCTTCGGATTAGTTCCTCATGGGTAGCTCTTCTAATTGAATCCTGTGATATGTTTTGAAATGCATTTCTTACTCTTTGCATACAATCTTCAATGGTTGTTAGTGGGCTCTCATAAACTTTATTTTTAATAGTTCCCCAAATGAAATAATCCAGAACTGATCAATCGGGCGAGCGAGGAGGCCATAAGAAAGGTCCATTATTGGCAATCCACTAATCATAAAAATGTTCTTGTAAATAATTATTAATTAAATATGCGTTATGTGGGGGAGCACCGTCGTGTTGATAAAAAATGTTTCTCTGTTCGGCGAGAGGTAAATTTTCTAAATAGTTACTATTCGAATTTTGTAAGATATTCAGATATCTTTCAACTAAAAAAAAAAAAAACAAAAATTTACCTATACATATTAGCAGAAGAGAAAATTTAATTTACCGTTTAAATTTTCCTGATAAAATTGTAATGCCACCACTCTATCGTTTCTTATGGCACAGTAAACATTGAACTGCCAACTTTCCTGAAAGTTTCGCTTTCTGAACTTATGAGGATTTGAGTCACTCCAATAATGCGAATTGTGTCTATTAAAAAGTCCATTTTTAGTAAATTTTGTTTCATCTGTCCATATAATATTTCCCAAATAAGAATCGTGACCCTCAGACCTTATTAGAATACACTCACAAAAATTCTGTCTTCTTAGGAAATCTATTCCTTTTAATCCTTGAACCATATGGAATGAAAACGGGTGAAACTTATGTTTTAATAAGATTCTGTGAATTGAATCCTTGCATAGTCCCGATTCCAGAGCAGATTGTCTTAATGACATCCTTGGAAATGCATGAAAATATCCCAGAATGACTATTTCAATGTTTTCGTCATCAACAATAGGCTTTCTTCTTTGCATTTTTGCCTTGACAGAGCCATAATTTTTAAAATTTTCCAGTATGCGTCTTACAGTGGTTGGTGACGGTTTCCGTTTTTCTGGATATCGAGTAGCAAATGTGCTGCAAGTTCTTGATATTACTTTATCACATTCTCCATAAATAATAAACAAATTTAAAAAGTCTTCGTGGGTGTAATTTAAACGTGCTGGCATTTTTTGACATAAGATAATGACTGATCGTTTCTAATCTTGGCTATTTTGATGAAATGATTACTTACAACAGTTCATGAATTTTCTGATGTGTACTTTTCTCTATATCGATCGATTCAGTTCCTGGTGAGACACCTGTATACATTTATATAAGCTTATACTATGTATGATTTATGTAACGGGCTGAAGGATCTCGGTCAATTGCCCTTTGATTAATAATCAATAAAGATCATTATTATAATACAAACTTCACAGCTTTTAATAAGAGAAACTGGCATGGTTATCAAGTGAAGAAATTCAAGGTTTTTACCAAAGAAGACGTTTTAAAATCCCCAAGAAAAGGTGATGACGAAAAATACCTATTATCAAATGAGTATGTTTTGTAGGAAATAATTGTAATTGGATTTGCTGGTGCTTACCGAAGGGAACCGCGGTTCTTGCTGTATAAAATATAAGGAACGAAGGAAATATTTTTTTGTTTTAGTAACTACCACAAAAATATATCTAAAAATGTTGAATATAGGAGATTTTTCGTAGCCTGTAGGAACGTGATAAGTACAAAGCAGCATGCAGGAATAAATGTAATCAGATGCAGCAGCATTTATAGTGACCAGAGATATATTGAGCAATGCCTTCAGACGACAGCGATTACACTGTAGGATATGCAGGGTGGAGGGCTCGAAATTTAATGATATGGTTTAAGAGGTACATTAAAGGGCCATACGAAACAAGAAGATGGAATATATTGAAAATAATGGTCAAAATATCTAACAATCCATTAATAGTGTTACAAAATTTCAATAACAACTGACTTCTGGTATAAACTTATTACATTATAAAAACTGTACAATAAAAGTCTGAAATTTGACAATTTGGCGACTTTGGCCCAATTATTTATATTCATATAAAATCACTTAAAGCGAAACATATAGTCAAAACATGTTTAAGGTATAAACAAACAAAGTGCAGTTATTGCAATAAATTAGGACATAGTCGTGACATGTGCTTCAAATTCAAATCAAAAGTAATAATAAACTTGGTCACCAAAGATGATGCTAAATTTCATGTCCAAGCAAAAATAAACAATGAAATTGTGCAAGCGTATATTGATTTTGGCAACCATGTAATATAATAAAATTAGAAAAAGTTTTGGAATTAAACTTAACCATCGATAAACAGAAAAATAACTATTATAATATCAATCACAGAATATTTATAGTACCTGAAGTTGTTTTAAGTGTAATATGACGGTATATTTCTCAATCGGTAATATTGCTATTATGGATTATACAGGATGTAACGCAACTTATCCGAAAAATTTTAACCATACATGCAAATTAATGAAAATTTGTTGATGCCTTGGTCACTGGTGAAGCTATTTTTACGCGTAATGGTATAACCAATCTACATAATATGCATGTTTAGACCATTGAGAATTCTCATCAAGTAGTTCGGAATCACTTTGAGCATCGATGAACGCCTAATTGGTCCGTTAATATTGCCAAATCAGATGGATGGTCAGCAATATCTGCAGTTTCTACGTAATAATCTTCCTGGTCTTCTTGAAGATGTGCCCTTGGAGGTCCGAAGTCGGATGTGGTTTTTACATGATGGTGCGCCCCCAAATCATCGTTTAGTAGTCCGAGGTTACTTGACCCAATTAAACGGAATACGTTGGATCGGACGAGGTAGACCTGTAGCTTGGCCTCCGCGGTCCCCGATCTAAATCCTCTTGACTTCCTTTTGTGGGGATATGCATTACCAATATATGTTAATGCGACCAACGACTTACTTCTTTAGAGTTGTTTACTACGTAAATATGCAATATGCTTACGATGAAAGATTCAATACCTAAAAAACTCGGAGACTATACGGCAAGAATAATATTGCGAAGATACCCCAAATTCATCAGAGGCTGACGAGAAAGATTATCTACCATGCATGGCTACACATGGACTATACAATGTAACACTTAAGAGTGTTACAACCTTATAACTTCTTTTTCTCAGCTTTAACTAAAATTTTACCTATGGCCAATAACGTTAGCCCTCGTACAAATACAAAGCCACCTACAACACCAAAATAAAAGTAATTTTTTTTATTAAACTTAAAAAATATCTAACCTTTTATTTTTTCAATAAAAGTCCAAAAGGGCTTTCTCTTTAGAAAATTGTGACGTGCTGCCATCTTCCGCCGGTGTCCGCAAGATCATAAGTACATAAATTCATCAAAATTACCTATAGTAGAAATTACCTTTAGCGATAAATGTCACCACGCTAAATATTGGGTGCAAATTGCCACTTAAGCTTTTCTCCAACAGATGGCTCTCCGTAGAGAATATATAAATTTATTAAATAATGGTATATTATTGTGTATATTTTAGGAGAATTTACAATATAGATTATTGCAATAATTAGCGTATAAAAGTTGTTTACAAAGTAATAGAGTAAAGATGGTTAATGATCAAAAGTCCATAAAAATCGATTAAGTTTTTTTACATTTCACAAGTTGGTACCCTGACTGTCGAACTGTCAGCTGTTGTCATTTCCTTTTGTTTTTGTGAGGGACCAAATGTTATAAATCTCTAAAATTGCCTAAAACTTCCTCTTTTTCTAAGGATATATTTAGTTAAAAGGCACGTGATTGCTAATCGGCTTAATACCGGATTAATAACTAGATTTAACCTAATATTTCAATTTATATTTTGGTTTGATAAATTGAATTTTCGAATTATTCGGATAAATAAGCAAGAAGTAATATTCTAGGTAAGTTTGAATTTCTTTGATTTATTAAAGACACGTGCTCACGTTAGAAGTTAATCTTGAGAATAATTTTGTAATTTAATTGTAGACGATTTGGGATAGGCCAGATTTTGACCACAGAACTTGCCTACTGTTCGGTTATTTTTGGATTGTTGGATTTTTGGACTTTGGATCATTGCTATTCTTTGGTACACGAATTTTGGTAACCGATTTGGCCCTGCATTTTAATTCATACATTTCGATTAAGAGAAACTTATCTAACCATTGTGAAGATTTTGTAAAACTTATGAAATTGTGTTGTAAAGACTTCTCCTCGACCAACCTCCAAGTCTGGAGCGCCAGGAAACTCTCAAATTTTCTGTGTAAAAGTTAAGTAACCATTATATTTCATTCTTATTGTCAATTGTTTAAATTTATTAATCATTTTTTTCCATAGCGTTAACCTTAAACCCTAGATTTTTCTGTATTGTTTTATCGTAATACTTTATTGTTAAATCTTGTGTACTGTTACTGATTCTTTTTATAATAAATTGTATTTGTTTTTAATTGTTCTTTTATTTTGTCACTCTCACTACAAGGATTAGTAAGATCTGGGACCTCGTATACTTATCCCGACTATAGGTCGTAATAAAATACAATTTTGTTTGGAATAAAACGCAGTAATTGTCAAGTATTTTGTAAATTAATTAGTTCCGTTTTGCCTATTCTGCATATGTAAATGTGTGATAATGCTTACAATTGCCAAAAAGTGGATATATGTATATGACCGTTGCCCACGCCCAGTATTTTAGTTCGGTAATCCAGAAAGTTCCAATTCTCGTCTATTGATTTATTTTGACGTTAACTAAAAAATACCATCCTGTGTTGACTACTGTGTAGTAAAGTCTATCCTTTGACATTTTCGTTCTGCAACAAGATTTAATCTCCGACAACCATTGAAACGTTATACTCAGATACACGTTAATTTTCTTACAAACTATGCAAACAATTCGGATAACATGA
Organism: Leptura quadrifasciata; assembly: GCA_963675555.1. NCBI lineage: Eukaryota > Metazoa > Arthropoda > Insecta > Coleoptera > Cerambycidae > Leptura > Leptura quadrifasciata. The sequence continues at coordinate 11,669,441 of OY776676.1, forward strand.
CGCTGTTTGTGTCGCATCTAAAGCTAATTGCTATGCACTACATATCCCTAATAAGTATGCAGCTCAAGTATATGAGGGTGTAAATTCAGAGACTGACACCTGCCTTGTATATAGTGACAAGTTGCGAATTCTACACTATTTTTCACTTAATATTACCATTAGTATAACAAAGGTATAAATGGAACTAAATATCAAATTACATAAAACTTATTACTATTTAAAATATTACTGTTTAAAATATTAAAATAAATATTTCTTCAATTTGACAATGTGCTAGAAATACAGCTGAAATATTTAATGTGAAACATTAGAGAGGTGTATTTAATAGTTATGTCTTAGATTTAACAAGGACATTTACGGATACTGGCTTGGTACCTAACAAAAATGTTTTGCGTATATAATAATAATAATAATGTTTATTTACAAAATATGAAAAAAGTTACATAAGTGTACAATAAGAAATAGAGACATTCACAAAAGAAACCTTGCTCGTGGACGATAATAGCTACTGACTAATTAAAATCTAAAATTATTTGCTAAAAAAAAAATGCAGGATTTAAAATTAAACTAAAATGGTAAGAGGTAGGTAGGTTTGATTTACACCATTATTAATTGGAATACTTAGTTGAAACTTTATCTAACTGAATACATCCATATTACGATTTAAAATAATGTAATAACTTTTATTTAATAGCTTTGGATATGTACATTTTTTGCATCTATTATCTGATGAAGGACTATTCTGGGAGTTTTGAGAATCCATGCTTTTATTTTCGTCTTGAACAGTGACATCGAATTAATTTGTTTTAGGTCACGTGGAATGATGTTATACAATTTTGGAGAAAGATAGGTGTGACAGCGTTGTCCAATTGTTTTTAATGCTCTTGGAATAGTTATAGCTTGATTCCTATATCTTGTATTGTAATCATGTTCGATAGGTATAATGTTTTTCGAGTGCTTATATTGGTTTAATATCAGAACATGACCGAATAACTGTCTTATATCAAGAACATTTCATATTTTAAACAATTAATTGCTTGGGTAGGTATAACATTTGTCAAATATGATTTTTAGAAACCATTTTTGTATAATATCCAGATGCTTTAAATAAGTATTTGTTGCGCCCCCTCAAGCAACAATACCATACATCAGGTGCGTCTGCACAAGTGCATAATACATTATTTTTAGATGATTTGTATCGAAGTATTTTTTGAAATACTTAAATTTAGGAAGAATATATCTTAACTTCTTAATTAAATTACTTATTTGTGTATCCCATCTAAGATGGCAGTCCATTGTAATACCTAAGTACTTGACTGTTTTTGCCGAGTTTAATTTTATTTTCGTGTCCTCATTTTTTAATATAATATGATCAAACGGCAGTAGATGACAGGAATAACTGGTAAACGGTACATATTGAGTTTTTTTCATATTGATAGTTAATAGTTTACTGTGAAAAAACTCAACTACTGTAAGAAAATTATCTTGAACTTTCCGCTTTAAATCTTCCCAGCTCTTGGCTCTATAAATCAATACAGTATCATCCGCAAAACTGATTATTTGACCGTTTATTTGAAGATTAAATAAATCATTGACATATAGACTGAAAAGAAGCGGTTCCTCGAATTCCAATACCTTCCAGAATTTCTAATAAGTTTGGATGGCTAACTGTATCAAACGCCTTCGCAAGGTCAACAAAGATGCCTACAACTGGTTCAGAATTGTCCATGGCTTCGTATATTCTAGCTGTTAAATCCGCTATGGCATCTTGCGTTGATCTGCCTTCTCTAAATCCATATTGTCCATCAGAGAGTATCTTATATTTATTTATGTAGTCTACTATTCTACTTTTTAGTATTTTTTCAAAATTTTTTGATAAGGTAGATAGTAGAGATATTAGTCGGTAGTTAGAAATTTCAAGTTTATCACCAGACTTAAACAAAGGTTTTACTATAGCGACTTTAAGGGCAGATGGAAAGATACCAGTTATGAGAGACTTATTAATTATATATGAGATGGGGCCCACCATATAATCGACACATTCTTTTAGAGTCTCTGCTCTAATCTGATCTACACCGGGTGCTTTCTTGGATTTCAATTTGCTAATAACTTTTCTAATTTCATTTTCATCTGTTTGCGCCAGAAAGATGGAATTTGTTAGCGTTGTTCTTGGGAACCTTCGTTTTACCGATGTAATATTTTTTGCCAAATTTTCTCCTACAGTACTGAAATATTGATTAAAATTTTCGGCAATTTCATAATTTTCAGAAATGACTGTGTGATTTAATGATTTAATACATTTAATTTTAACAGAATCGCCTTTGTTTTCAATGTTTTTAACACATTTCCACATATTTTTGGGACACCCTTTATTTTTGTTAATCTCAGATTCATAGTAGTTTTCTTTAGCACTTTTTATAATTCCGTTTAAGTTATTCCTGTATATTTTAAATGCGGTTTTTAAGTTCATATCGTTCGGATTTTTTTCCATTTTTTTGTAGAGCCTGTTTTCATTATTAATCGATGTTATTAGACCATTGGTTATCCATGGACTCCTTTTTACCTCGTTTGTTTTTATTTTAATTGTATTACTACATATATTCATACTGTGATTTAATTTATTTATAAATAAATCAGTCATTTTCTAGACATTTTCTGTAGAATATATATCCTCTTTCAGATTATTTTATTTTTAGATACAACCACCCAACAGGTAACCAGTTAAAAAATTTGTCTTGAGAACAGCAAGATAAAATATTTCACGATTTCTACTTTCTATACGAGGTATACGAAAACATAGTTGCTCCAAAACAGGTGGGCAATCAAAGATATTGTGAGTAATTTTATATAGGAATACTATAGAGTGGGCTATTATCTGTTTTGTAGACTCGACATGTCAAGTCTTTCTAACATAATGCTTTGCGAGTAACCAATTGTAGGATAATTTCCGTCTTCGATAAAACACAAATACTTTACAAATGTTATGAATGTTATCAATATTGTTATGTGTGTAGCATATCCCGGGACCATACTAGTAAGCAATATTCTAATTTTGACCGCACAAAGGAAAAATATAACAATTTCATTATGTCTGTATTATTAAAACCCCTGACATTCCTAATGACGAATCCCAAGCTTTTTAGTGCTGATGACACAACTAAATTTACATGTTCATTAAGACTTAAGCTTCTGTCGAAGGTTACACCAATGTCCTTAATTGCACTGGTCTTTGTAACTGTTGATATGTAAATGCGCTCGCTACACTTAGATACATTGAGAGGTAAATGATTTAGTATACGCCAATCATTTATCTTATTTAAATTATTCTGAAGCTTCTCGCAGTCTTTCTTAACTTCAATTACACAATATATTTTCAAGTCATCCGTATATAATACGCTTAGTACATCCAGATCTGAGACAATGTCGTTAATAAAAATGTTAAAGAGTAACGGTCCCTGTACGGATCCTTGGGGAACACCTGAGCTAGCTAAGATATCGAACGATCTGAAACCACGGTATTCTACATATTGCCGCCTATTTTCTAAATATGAAATAATTAACATAATTAACTCTAATAATGCCAACGAAAATCCGAATTTACTTAGCTCTTGTATCAGAATACCGTGATCTAGACGATCAAATGCCTTGGAAAAATCAGTGTAAATGATATCAACCTGTTTGTTATCATCCAGTTTTTCAGAAACATACTGTGTAACACAAGTCAGATTAGTTTCAGCAGATATGCCTGGTACAAATCCATGTTGATATGTTACAATCTGTTAAAAGTAGTACACGCTGTATTAACATCATTTAGCTCAGTTAGAAAGAACCAGTTTGTATGAAATAGGCTTTCATATAGAAGAGGATAATCGGCTTGTTTGAAATTATATGTTTCAATAAAATTACATGGGAAATTTTCGAATTGAAAATCATTAATTTCTAGATATATATCTAAAGGGGAGAGAAGTAAGTCTTCAGCTAGAAGGTATTCTAATGATCTGCTAACGTCACAATTTGTATTTGACAGTACCAAATCAAATTCAGTCCCATTAATATTTAACACATTATTAAATTGTTTTAAGTCAAAAAATTCTGTAAAGCGTTGCAAGGCACGATTGCTTGGTGCAGCATTTTCTGTGTTATACTCAGGAATATTAAAGCCTCCTATAAAATAAATATTTTCATCATTTAAGTAATCTAGAGACTCTATACATTTAAATAGGCCCTCGTAGGATATATATGGGATATTAGGAGGGACATAAAAAATGAAAATAAGAATATTTCGAAAGTGAAAAGTCATCTTAACACCAACGATATCTATTTGAGGGAATGTTCGTACAAAACCTACCTACACTTATTATTTAGCACAGTTAGTACACCACCACCTTCTCTTTTATTGGTTTCTGCAAAGTTTCGGTCACAACGGATAATATGTAGCGGGAAGATGGAATTACTGTATTTAAAATATGTGAATTCAACCAGTCTCCGTGATGTTCCGTTATGTTAAAAGGAACAAATAAGTGACATAATTATTTGACTGTTTGATTAAGAATCAAGAGCAGTTGGTTCTCAGGGCTCCTAGTTCCGATTTTCGTCTGTGGAACTGAGATTTCTCTGAAGAGGAAATTAATTACAATTTGCTCGGACACTGGATTTGTTTCCGATGACAAGTCCCTAGTAGCAAAAACCCTTCCACAGGTTTCACAGATAACGGGCACTGTTTGTTTACATTATTTATTTATATTTAACTCTGTATTTGGCGCTGATATAAAAACAGATTTCACAGAGAAACACGTAGACAAACTGCCAGAAATTAAATGTTTGGTCTGACATCTGGCAAGAAGACATTTTAGGGCAATTATTTATGTCAGATAATATAACTTGACATGCTGGAAACTAAGATTGATCCAAAGATAACAAAATTTACTGAAACTCACTCAGAAGACGATTCGTTCTTTCAGTAAGATGGAAGTTACCCATGCCCTGTAGTATATAATATACGATTTGCAGGAAACAGCTACTACCCCTGCATTGAATTATACCTTACAAATCATGAAAAAATGGTAGCCAATATCATTTGTCAATTCTCTAACCAGACATAGACCGGTTTCGAATCTATTAGTTCTCATCAGTATGCCATAGGTCGTGGAACAGACAAACGATAGTGGCCAACCTGCTAATTTTATACAAACTATAGTAAATTGAGTAGTGGTGAGAGGTAAGTGAAACCACTCATATGGTCAATTGCTACTATACACCATAGATGTCTCCATGACGTATAGTGACTTGCGATCCTGCACGTACCTGAGAGCGGCGACCTTTTAGTCCTAGGTGGACGTAACCTACTGTTATAATATATGATTTGCAGGAAACAACTACTCAGCGAGCAAATACTCCTACCTGCATTGAATTATACCTTACAAATCATGAAAGAATAGTAGCCAATATCATTTGTCAATTCCCTGAGCAGACATAGACCGGTTTCGAACTTATTAGTTCTCATCAGTATGCCATAGGTCATGGAACAGACAAACGACAGTGGCCAACCTGTTAGTTTTATACAAACTATAGTAAATTGAGTAGTGGTGGCAGGTAAGTGAAACCTCTCACCACTGTGGTAAATGGTGTATAGTAGCAACTGACCATATGAGAGGTTTCACTTATCTCTCACCACTATTGTAGTATATGTCAGAAATTTACTGGACATTGGTTTGGCAGTAGACGTTCAATTGTTAAGGCGCTTGCAAAATCAACCGGAATTGTTAATTTGGACTATTTGCTAGAGGACCACAATACAAAGTGTTGGCTACCACGCCAATGTCTTAAGAATTACGCCAAGGAATAGTCAATCAATCAATCAATCAATACAACTTTATTAAGAATTAAAATATACATCTGCCTCCCTAGAACCCACCCCGGGACGTACCGTGCAACGAACGCGTTGTTCGCGGTGGAGGATTGCAGGGTTGGGGAAATGGGACTGGTTCGGCTAAAAGACAATTAGAAACAGTTAAACCCAAACACCTTCCATCGCAGATGGATTAAATTAGGTTATAAAATTAAAACATATCTAATTAATAAAACTTAAAACTACACATTTTAAAAACTCACGCACTGTCACTGATTAAATTTTGATTCTGATGCAGGCACCTCAACTTGTAGAAGGTGCCTTCCGCGGGGTATATCAATGCTGGGTTGCGCGTGGCTGGCATAAACTTTGATTTAAGAAAAATTTTGGTTTTACGAAATTTTGGTTTGGTGAAAATTCTTATGTGAAATGAATTTAGAAAACAAAAATGCACAAAAAGAAAATAAACCAAAAATAAACCAACAGAACAAAAAGAAACAAACATAAAGAGAGAGGGGGACAGGAAAGATTTAAAGATACAAAAGATATGAAATATCAATAAAGGTAGATAGGGTAAGCGGAAGATATAGTTGTTGAAGTTTGGCTATAGAGGTTGCCGGAAGATTGGTATGGTAGGGTGTGTTTAATCCGAAATGGGGCATTATGCTGTCTAATTTGTGTTATGTTTCTTGTTAGCGTACTATCGCCCAGTTTGAAGGAATAGAATTTTTGAGAGATTTCCTGGACGTAATCCGCTATTAGGGTTATGTCGTGGCAAAGTGCGTATAGGTCTCTGAGGGAGGTGTACCTTCCAGAATTTAATATGAGGCACATAAGTTTGTGCTCGAGCACTTTTAGTTTTTTCATTGTCGTGGCAGATGTGCTGCACCACACCGGCGCCGCGTATGTGATAGATGGTCTGACCACCATTGTGTACAACAATTTTTTATTTTGTCGGTTAGGTCTGCTACCCTTGACCATGAGCCGATACAAACTCCTGGACAGGGAGTAGAACGTCCGTACTGTCTCATTTATGTGCGAGTTAAACGTCAGTCGCTGGTCCAGTCTGACCCCCAAGTACTTCACGCACCTTTTGGTTGGAATTTTGTTTCCCCGGATCGAAATTGGTGTTATGATCCAAGGAATAGTAGAGAATTACCTTGAAATGCTACAGAATGTTCGCGAAGTCCTTCAATAAATTTGTTATTGAAAAATAAAGGTTGATGTTGGGAATTAACTTTGTACATTTAATTAAATAAAATAGTCTTACATTGAGGAATTTTAATTTCTTAGATCATACGTATTTCTAACAAAGTTCTTAAGAGGACTGACCTCCTCATCCCTTAACTGTAACTCCCATTTAAAATGTTTTTGGATTTGCCTGCATAGGGGATGGAGTAAGGTGAGCTTGACTTTACCGCAGCTGTACGGCCACCACAAAAATTAAATCAATGTTTTCCAGAGCTTTTCTCGAAAATTTATAGAACAAGAAAAAGTGGGTGAAAATTTTTAATTATCATCTCTTATAATATTATGCTGATATTTAATGATATAACGTTTTTTCTAATCACAATATACTTTAACCTCCTAATACGTGTGAAAAAGAAGTAAAACTTAGTTGTAGTATTTTTTATACTAGAGGTCACTCTCTAATTTAAATTGGCGTAGTTTCGATATGAATTCACTGTTGTCAAACTTCACAAAAATGAAAATACATACATACATTATAGTATATTTTGCATGCAATTATTTTTAAGATGGAACATTAACTGCGATCTCTATTTCTCGATCTCTTTAAGGAAGGCGTTCTAGTGTTAGTAAAGTGTGCCCTCGTGGTTGAAAGGATATCGATTTTACTATGCTTGTCAGGGGACTAAAAAAAGTTGGAATAAATTTAAGGGCCTATTAACACATCAAACAATGCAGAAAAAGTTTACGTTAAAGGTACCTATTAATGCTTATATACTACTGTACATAGCATCTAATAATAAATTTTACATTTTGAACATTTATTGTAATAAAAAATGAGGTTCTTGCGGTTATTGTTTAATATTCACTGTATTTTTGCCCCCTTTATCTCTAAGTATTGGAGATTTTTTTACCTTATTTCCTTGTTTTCAAATATACAGGGTTTTTCAGTTAACATTATCATGGCTGATATCTCGGAAAGTATACTTTTATTCTGTAAACGGTAATATATTTCTATAGTTAATGCCTTTTTCAGGAAGTACATTTTACTATTAACATTATCACCAGAGATGGCGCTGCAGTTTAAAAATATTTTACTATCAATGAAGGTTTGGAACATATACCATTCGACTAAGAATTAAATTTTAAGCAAAATTGTTGTTATTCCAAAATGTCAGATCTGCAGTATATAGAAATATTTTAATTTTATTGTCTAACTTTGAATTTTTTATAATTGTTAACATTTTTAATCTTGGTTTTCGGATGTAGGTTCTTGATAACTTTTTGCATGCTATAAGAGAATTATTTACTGATGAGAAATTTTTTTTAATAGCACTTCCGATTTTATCGGAAATTGAGAAATTTAAATTTAAATAATTGAAAGATTCTTGCTCGGCACTTTCCAATATTTGGATGTATTACTTACATTTTTAATTTTACTTGCAAAATAATAAATAGAAAAAAATTGAGCCCTGTCCGAGATTCGTACTCTCGCACGGAAAACGGAATTGCTAACCACTTTCCAGGTAGAACACTAATATTGAACCAATATTGATTTAACATTACAAAAAAAGTTGGCTCAATGTAAAAAACGCAACACCGAACCAATAAAAAATGTGAACATTTTTGTATACAGGGTGTTGCATCATGAGAGGGACATAGCTTAATAGGAGGTAGAGAACATCAGTGGTAACCGGAACCTCCCATAGAAATGTCTCATTGGGCTTTCATTACGAAGTTACAGGGTGTTAAATAATTTTTGGCCAAACCTGTTTTTTGTCATAACTTTGACAGGGAATGAAATAACGGATTCATATTTGGTACGGCTAATGTACTAACGAGCCCCAAGAGGTACATGTATAAAAAAAAATATATCCAGGTCCGGACTCACTATAATTTATGTTTCTTCTTTGCATCAATAAAACATCACCCTGTATATATTTTTTTGAAATTTCGATCGATATTCGAAAAGAGCAAGAAAAAACAAACAAAATGGCCTATTTCATTTTTTTGTTACACCTTCGTGGTTATTTAAATACGTTGTTAAATGTGCAAGAAAATGGATTACAGAACCCTATTAAATGAGAGGCACGTGAAATAAATAGTTTTATAACTAAAATTTGCAAAAATTCTATTGAGCCTAGGTGGTCTGGGTGAATCCTAATTCCGGCACGTTTTAAAGGTCCATTTTGGTAAAAAACTGTGGTCCTAATAAGTAATCGGGTATGAAATAACAAAATTTTTAATCAATCACAGTAGGCTTGTTCAAAGAATAAAAGTGACAGATAATTTAAACCATTTAGGCCTAAGCAACCAGTTACTTTGATCAAGAAAATCATCAACATTTTATACTTAATAAAAATTGGAAAAGAGAACAAACTAAAATCTAAATAAATAAAATATTTTCCATTCAATTAACAATAAATAACAAAACAATAACTAAATCTGTTTAAAAATAAAACGTAATTGACACTAAAGTAAATTTTCAAAATGTCCTCCCCCACATTCTGTGCATTTTCTTGCGCGTTTAGAAAGGTCACCAATTGCTCGACGTAACATTTCTGGATTATTCCGTATTTCGTCGCAGGTTGTAACGATGCGCTGGATTAAATGTTGTCTACTTTCAATTTCAATGCTATAAACCTCGTTTTTTAAGTGGCCCCATAAAAAGTAATCACAAGGGTTACAATCAGGAGATCTTGGTGGCCACTCATGGGGACCCCCGCGTCCAATCCATCTATTAGGATACACATTGTTTAAGTGTTCTCTTACTTGAAGGTTAAAATGTGGTGGGGCCCCATCATGTTGAAACAGCATGCCTCTTATACCGATATTTTCTAACATATTCGGTAAAATGTTTTGAAGAAAATCAAAGTAAATTTCACCATTCAATCTTTCTTCAAAAAAATGTGGCCCTATCAAATGTCTATTCACAAGTCCGACCCAAACATTTACAGAAAACCTGTGTTGCGAACGGCGTTGGCGTACCGCATGTGGGTTTTCCTGTGCCCATTTATGATTATTTCGTGAATTGTTTACTCCATCCCTTGTAAATTGTGCCTCATCCGTAAATAAGGTTCTGTAAATGACTGGGCGATGGTTAGACAACCAATGACAAAATGCCAGGCGGGGGATATCGTCGCCTTGTTGAAGACGCTGTACCTGCTGGATATGATATGGATGGTAACGTTCTCTTTTTAGGGTTCTCCATACTCGCCAATGAGGAATACCAGTTGCCAAACTGATTCGCCTAGTGCTCATATTTGGGTTTTCTTGAACTACGTTTATAATATTGTTTTGTTCCTGCACACCTTGTTGTAAAACACGCTCCACAACTGCAGAAGTAGGAAACTTTCCGTGTTGTCTTGCATACTGGAACACCGTACTAAAGGTTTTATGATTAGGGCATCGACGACCAGGAAAACGCAGCCGATATTCTCTTTCCGCCGACCTACCATTTCCATTACAGAAACCATAGATGAATATTATGTCAGCATATTCCACGTTTGTAAATTTTACTGGCATAGTTAAAATATTTTCACAAGTTTTCACTAACTAAATGCGGATTATTGACACATTAAATTACTAACAAACAATTATTCAACTGTTTAGGAGATTTCTTTTTATTATCTGTCACTTTGAACAAGCCTACTGTGATTGATTAAAAATTTTGTTATTTCATACCCGATTACTTATTAGGACCACAGTTTTTTACCAAAATGGACCTTTAAAACGTGCCGGAATTAGGATTCACCCAGACCACCTAGGCTCAATAGAATTTTTGCAAATTTTAGTTATAAAACTATTTATTTCACGTGCCTCTCATTTAATAGGGTTCTGTAATCCATTTTCTTGCACATTTAACAACGTATTTAAATAACCACGAAGGTGTAACAAAAAATGAAATAGGCTATTTTGTTTGTTTTTTCTTGCTATTTTCGAATATCGTATCGAAATTTCAAAAAAATATATACAGGGTGATGTTTTATTGATGCAAAGAAGAAACATAAATTATAGTGAGTCCGGACCTGGATATATTTTTTTTATACATGTACCTCTTGGGGCTCGTTAGTACATTAGCCGTACCAAATATGAATCCGTTATTTCATTCCCTGTCAAAGTTATGACAAAAACAGGTTTGGCCAAAAATTATTTAACACCCTGTAACTTCGTAATGAAGGCCCAATGAGACATTTCTATGGGAGGTTCCGGTTACCACTGATGTTCTCTACCTCCTATTAAGCTATGTCCCTCTCATGATGCAACACCCTGTATAGACTCAATATTTGTTAAGCTATATTCAACAAATATTTAAAAATCATATCATATAATATTTTATTCCAATATAAATTATTATTTAAAATCATATATTGGCCCAATATTTAATGAAAATTTACCCTAATGCCCAAAGATGATAAAGCTATTTCTAGTAATTTCCATAAAGTACAATTTTTTAATAATAATTATCATTTTAAGAATCTCACTACCAATCTAGAAATGATTGTAGTAAAACCTCCAGCTGAAATATTTAACCTGTGTATGGTAGGTACAACTACATCATCTGTAAAATTACTAAAGGCATCTTGGGCCTTTGTTAGTACAGATTAGGTGAGCATCACCACGGTGAATTTCTCTTTGTCATTATTGAATCACATTGCCTGGAGACCCTAAGTCAGACATTGTACGCTTGTACAAGCATATTGCAAGGAGAGCCATCTATGCAACTTATTGCTATCAGCCTAGGCGCAGCATGACTATCCAATATAGATATAAATCCGTTAAATAATATTATTTAAAAGAGAGTTTAACAATATAATCTCAATATGAATATCTCGATATTTTAAAATTAATATTTGTCATTATCAGTCGATATTTGTTGTGCAACATTACTAAAAAGTTCAATAACAACATAATAACATATACACTTTCCAATATTGGAAAATCAATGTTTATTGGTATTAGAAAATATTCCTTAAACAATATAATTTTACACATAGTTGATAAATATGAGTTTCCCAATATTTTAGAATCAATATTTATCTTTATCAATCGATATTTTTTGTACAATATTAGCAAAAAATTTAATAACAATATAACGCGAATATAGACTTTTCAATGTTGTGAAATTAATATTAATAGTTATTTATCAATATTGTCTGCTATATCTGGATGGGAATGTGTTAAAACAATATACTACCAACATAGGCACACCGATATTTTAATACCAGTGTATATTAATATTAGTTCAATATTTTTTTACAATTTCAATGTATCTGTATTGATCCAATATTCAAGATGGATGATTCGATCAAGAAACCAAAATGTGTTCAGCGTAAATGTATGGTGTGGTTTTTTAAATGGTTATATTATAGGTCCGTTTCTATACCATGAAAATTTGACCGGTGTGCGTTATTTAAGATTTTTAAAGAATGAATTATCAAGACTTTTATAAAATGTTCCCCACAACAGAGCTGAAATTTGGTTTCAACAAGGTGGTGCACCACCCCACAATTCTAACATTGTTGTGGATTATTGGAATAACACGTTTCCAAGACGCTGGATTAGCACCTCAAGACCGGTTAGATGGCCCGCGCGTTCTCCGGACTTACCTCTCTGGACTTTTTCTTGTGGGGATATTTAAAAAGTCAAGTATGTCAAGAGCCAATAGAAGATATGGCAGATTTATATAATAAAGTCTACGCTTGCGCTGGAGCAATTAATAAATTTACATTATTAAGGACATGGTCGGTAGTCGAGTGGGTTAAGGCGCGAGGTGGCAATCGCGATTAATCACACTGACATCGCACCACCGGGTTCGAATCCTGGCTCCGGCACTGTCGGAGGAAATGGTTGTATGTCCGCGTTTTTTCAATGTGTAACCCTCTTCCGCACAAGCCCTAGCTTCTGGAATTGGGGGTTGTCTAATTTCTGTGGCGTTTATTTATTTATTTATGTAACGAGGAATTGTTACATCGCTTTGATATGTGTATTCGAGCAAACTGAAGTAATTTCGAGCATCTATTGTAAATATTGTTGTCAAGACGTATTGTTCAAAAATAAAATTGCCTTATTTGTTGGTTTTCCATTAAAATTTTTCAATTTAAAGTAAATTCCGGTAAAATCGGGTGTTATTAAAAAAAAATTCCCACCAGTAAAATAATTATCTTATAGCAGGCAAAAAAATTACCGATAACCTACATCCAAAAACCAAGATTAAAGAAAGTTACAGTAATTAAAAAAAAAAAAATACAACACTTCAAAGTTAGACAATAAAATTAAAATATCTAAGAACAATTTTGTTTAAATTCAATTTTTAATCGAATGACATATGTTTCAAACCTTCGATTGAAAAATATTTTTTAACTGCAGTGCCATCAGTAGTAAGGCTATGTCACTTCTGGCTCACTCAGTAGAGGAACTACGCCGGTTACGATGACGTCATGAACTGGATGGCATGTGTCCATCAGTATATAAAACAGATTTTAAACAGCTCTGAACAGAATCTACACAGATCTGAATAGGTTTTAAACATAAATAAACAGGTCTTAAACAGGTTTTAAACAGATACAAACAGGTCTTAAATTACAAAGACTCCTGATGGACACATGCCATCCAGTTCATGATGTCATTGTAATCGGCGTTGTTCCTCTACTGAGTGAGCCAGAAGTGATATAGCCTTACTACTGCCATCTCTGGTGATAATAGTAAATTGTACTTCCTGAAGAAGGCAGTAACCATAGAAATCTGTTTACAGAATAACTGTTTACAGAATAAAAGTATATTTTTTATTTCCGAGATATCAGTTGTAGGAATGTTAACTGAAACACATCATGAAACACCTTGCATATAAGGTTTGATAGGTATAGCTGTAATATTTTTTGACATATAGGATATAACACCAACAAATATGCACACAGATATTTTACGGTTTCTGATGGCAGCACTACGCACTAGGCTATGACTGATAATACATCACTGTTATTGTTTTGCTTTCTGTACTGTTATTTCATCAAAATGGGTTAAACAGAAACGGACAAGTTTGATATATTATACGATTAAAAATAAAATGCTGAGATAACAGTATTTTATACTTAATATAAAATAGTAACGAAAATTTTATAACAGCATCAGCATTAGGTTCATGAACTGTCAAAATTGTTCCAAATGGCCTTCATTATTTAAAACACAAAGTTCATATCTTTTTCTTAAATTATTTAGAGAATTTGAAAAAGTGCTATTATTATTCTGGTTCAAATCGTTAATTGTTTCAATAATGTTAGTTTTAATTATTTCAATATTCTGATTAAAATTACAATTAACTTTGTCCTTGAAAAAGTCCACAAAAATGCATCCAAATATGTTAAATCAGGGCGGTTTGGCGGCTTTGCAATTGGTCAGCCATCACCAATCCAAATGTCAAATTTGTCATTCAAAATTTCCAACACACTGTGGGAGGTCGCTTTATCCTGCTCCCAAGTTACCTTCGTTCTCCATTAAGTTCTTCTTCAGAAAAGTATTCCTATGAAAACTTTGCTACGTCTGGCCGAATTATTTGTAAATATGTTTCCCGTATTAGGATAAAATTGAAAATATTTAAACGTAAGGCATGGACAGAATATTTTAGAGACAGTCATTTGCATAAAATAATTCAAATAAAACCATTATATAAACAAAAGTTGTTTCGAGATATATTAATTAAGCATTCCATCAAATAAACTTTCAGTTAACATCGTAATTAATGATACTTGAGAACTTAATAAGAAGTAAATTGGTTTCATCGTCATGATCAATATCGGAAATTGTAAATACGCTCCCGACTGCGAAAAAAATTTAATAAATTTACTGAAAGCAGCACGAAGTTGATAGATCGAACGTTACTAAATAATATAGAGACTGCGGCGATATGAAGTGGAAAACAATGTACACAAATTCGTTTATTTACTTATTGTTAAATGTTCCTAATCGATTTTATCTTGTAAGAATTGATGTAAGAGGCGGCTTGGAAGGAAACGTTTTACCAATTTATTCTCATTTGTTATTCTGTTTATTATTATGAGAGAAATAAGAGAACAAATTATACTAGTCATGCTATTTATGGAGTCATTTTACGCTCATCCTTACGGTGGCGTTTGTATTAATCTTGAAGCCCCAAGTTGGATAGTAGTAAATACTATGTAGCCTTTTGCGGTAAAGGGAATATTAGGGCCATGAGCTTTGTTGAGACCCTTGAGGCTCTTCATGCACTTAATTTGTAGTTTAAATGAATTTGGGGGGGGGGGGGGGCACTTAAAAAGTTGGACAATGTGTATTATTGCTTCATCCTGTATAAGTCCCTATAGATTGCTTTCACTGTCTTCTAATTGGGAATTAAGCTAGCACTTTTGATGTTTCAAATTAATTATTGATGGCAGAGTCAATAGCTACATCCTGTATAGTAAGCTTTCGATGCTTTAGTTATGCTTAGTTGGATTCAAAAGTTTAAATTTACTTCAAATCAAATTTGACTCTTTTGTCAGGTGATTTCTTAACACCCTGTATATTATTTGTGAAGTATAAACATTTTTGGAAACAAATTTAGTATCGAAACACTTTTATTTCATTATTAAGATTTTTTATTAAAATGTTCAGGTATTTTGGAATACCCTGTATATTGTTGTTTGAATAAAAATACTTTGTTCTAGAACGAGATTATAATATTTATTATTAAAAAGTAACAAGTCACTAAACGGTAACTTTTCGATAGGGACTAAATTCCGGATTGGAAGATTTGACTCCATTTTAAATTAGTTTAAAAATGTCAAGAATTCACTTACGATTAGATGCGTGGTGGCAGATTAAATTATTTAAATTAAATGTCTAAAAAAATTCACTTAAAAGTTAAAAAGTCTTTTTTACTTGGTTCCGGCCAGGGAAGTAGCACGGTCACTGTATTTAAATTATCACGAGGTACATCGAAAAACCGACTTGCCTAAAGCGTGTTGAGTTCGGCCTTTTATATTTTTTGCTACTGTTTCGTTTATCGTGCACAGTGAGTCTCGCACGATCGTTTTTACACCCGTTTTATTCTAGAAAGTTTTCCCCAGCCATTCAGTGCGGGCGAGGATTGCGTAATATTGCATCATCTTTGTAAAACGTTAAGTTTTGAAAATGAAAATATGACTGTTGCGATAAAATAAGAAGTCGCTTGCTATTTGAATTAAGCTTGAATCAGTTTTAGTTTAGGAGTTATTGAATAAAAAAGAAGTTGAAATATTGATTGGTTCTCGTAGTATCGTTATTTATGCATCCACGTAAATATGGAATGCGGTTATCTTTTATGCCGCTGATTGAACGGGGCTAATTATGGAGAGAGAAATGAAATTGTGCTAATGTGTTGGAACGGGAATAAGTTGTGACATTAAATTTGGAAATGTGGACTGTTATGAAATAGATAAAATATTTGAAACGTTACAATGGAATGGAAAATGATTTATAAAAAGTTTATGAATACAAATTCGAAATTTATACGGGGGGTACGAAAAGTGAGTTGAACGTTGAGTGCTATTACATGGGGGCGGTATTTTTTATGTGAGTAATATGAAAAGTTTAAGTCGTAAAATTGACGAATGAAATATTATAATGTATTTTTTGATAGTTTTGGGTTATTTTGAAATTATCAGAGTTTCATGAATTTTTTCAGATTTTTCTTGACGTAATTGCAGTTCGAGTTGTAGTTTGTGCTTAAAATGCAAATGAAAGATACTATTATATTGGGGTTTGTCCTTTTGGGCCGAAAGATTGAATTTTTTAAATATTTTTGACATTTTTTGATTTGTTTTTTCTTATAGGAAATGAAGTGTACTATAACAGTGACCACGGAAATATTGCCTATAGAATAATTCGGTTATTATGAAAGATAGACTTCTGAAATTCGCATCATGGATAACAAGTCACTAAAATTACAAATATGTTACAATTATTTACAAAATACTACTTATGGTGTAACTGGAAGTGACATCAACTTTCTTATTTTAAATGGAATGCATTATATATTTTTACCGTATCTTATTTGTCATAATATTCTGATTTCAGCGGTATGTCACAAGTTGATATTTAAAAAAAAATGGAGTTGAAAATGTGAAAAAATTAAAAACACAGGTAGGCTCTTGCGGGATTTTATTTTCGAATTTTATAGAAAGTAGAAGCTGTATTTGACGTATGTGCGTGTTTTTTGTCAATCCATGTATGCAAAGATCTTACTAATTAAAAAGCGTGTTCTCCCCGCAGATTTTGAGTTTTGAATAACTCATGGAAAACAGTTAAATTTTGTACACGAGTTTACATGGAACCATTTTTTTGTCTTGCACCATACGAAAGGACATACTTCCACATATTTGATACGAATTATGTCTAGATTTTTTTGTTTGTTTCGTGATGAATAAGATAATGCACGAAATATAAAGGGCGTTCCTTTTAAATCAAGAAGGTTGGTGTCAGTTTCGATTAGATTGGAAGCAGTATTTTATGTACAACCATGTCAGATTATAGCTTTTGTAACATACTATCCACGATCCTAAGCTTCAACTGGGGATTCATTTTTCCATAGGAAGAACCCAGGACGACTCTGATTCATATCACTTATTATCATGAGAATTTACGTAGCATAGTACCCTCTAAAAGGCATACTGACTAAATTCACGGCCAAAAATCTGTCGTTAACCCCCGGTCTATTAGTGACAGGTATTTCTGAATACCCTATATATCAGTTTGAATAAAAAATTGAGTTATCAAAACAATGAGTCAAATGTAAAGAAGATTTATTTTTAATTAAGAGAACTTCAATATTTCAAATTCATATTTTCTTTACCAAGAATAAGCTTTATAATAATAGATAGGATATTGTATGTATATCTACCCCTTGCTTTACCGGAGTTTCTATTAGAACTCTCAGAGGCATATAATCATTCTGCCTGTTGCAAGATCTAAGAATGTCATTCAGCTATGTTAGTTCATTTAACCATCCAAGTTACAATGAAATATCCACATGCTTATGTCAAAGGAACATCTAATTTACCGTCTTCCCTTTGGCGCGCCTTCTTCTCACCCACAAGCTCGTTATAGCTAACAAAGACTTCAGACTCGTGAAATTCGTTAATCTAATTGATAAATATTTGTCATTAAATAGTTGGAAATGCTCGTCGAGTTTTAGAAGTTCCGTCAATAGAAATACGAAGCTGAAATGGCACCGTCAGACACTGAAATAATATGTTAAATGGAAAGGGAGCTATTATTTGAAGTTTACCAAATTTAATGCAAGTATTATCGTGGCTTGAATTTTCAGTTTCAGCATTAAATAAAGTACGTATAAATAATATTTATTTAAACGTTTACAATTCCCTGGCTTAATTATATCCTTGGGTGATATTAATTTTATCTAATAAATACAGTGAAAGTTATATAAGGAGCAAAGGATAATTGAAAAAATACTTATGCCGTTATGAGGTTGCTTAAGTGCTTTGATGAACCGAGAACTAGGTCAGCGGCGACCTGACTGCCGATACGGTGGCTCTCCTTGAAGGGAGGCATCGTCTTAAGAAAGATCCAACCAGTACGTTAAAGTGCTCGGCCCTCCAGTGGAAGACCTTACTGTCCCGGAATGCTGAATTTATGCTATCGCTAAAAAGCTGTTTCTTATACAAGCGACTACTGGGATTAACAAGCCTTATTTCAACACTCAGGACTCAGCTGAAATAGCTATTATATCCTTAGCTGCATGAAGAAAAGTAGGTGCTTATAAAATATATTTTCCCGATATAAATAAAAAAGTTAAATTTCTCACGAATAAAATTGTCAAATTATTTGATAAACATGCAATTCTGCGTATAATAATGTAAGCCATAGTGAGGAATAAAGTTATTGCAAGAAGATCAGCAAATTGGGACGACTGAGTACAACTGGGCACTGAGATACGCCAAGAGGGAAGCATAGAGGAAACATTAGAGTATTGAAAGTATCTCGCAATATGCCAGACTCCACAAAATTCTCTAAACTTTCTACTAACTGAGACGAGACAAAATACTAAGACAAGCAAGTGATCAATGGAAGAATTCTCTCCTTTGCACATTTCTGGATCTACACATAAATTGAGCAATCGCCATCAGTCTTAAATCAGATGGCAATAAACTCATTTGAGCCATGCAAACCTCCGAGGTATGAAAGAAGTTGGTTACATACCAAAAATTTTGTATAGTTAACGACCTACTAGGGAAATTTACAAATGAAGGATTTAGAGCTCAACTATATGGTGACGATATTGTCACCATATTTAAAGGAAAGTTCAATAATATAGTCAGAGATCGTCAACAAAAAAGCCCTCAAAAATTATTGAAAAAATGGAAATGGAAACGTGTGTCGAGTTCAAGCGTAGTGCTTTAATGTTTCTTCTTCTTCTTCGAGTGCCATGCGGTTGATAGTGCGTAGGCGGTCATATACTGTAGATGTTATATAATATCTAATGTGCCTTCTTCTACTCTTATTATTTCTCTCTGAGTTCTGAGTGACAGGTCTTTGTAGGACTTCCTCATTGGTGATGTGGTCTATCCAAGGAATTCTCAGAAGTCGTCTTAGGGTCCACATTTCAAACGCTTCGATCAGGTTTAATGATTTTATTTTTAATGACCACGTTTCTGCTTCGTATAATACAATTGGCCATATGTAACTTCTTACGACACGGAGACGAAGTTCTAGCGGAGTCTCTCTATGAAGAAGGTATTGATTGAACTTTATGAAGGTATTTCTAGCCATTTCTACGCATAGTTTGACTTCCTCGTCGCAGTCCCATTTTGTGTTCAAAGTGGAACCTAGGTATTTGAATTTTTCCAGTTTCTCGATTGAGTTGTGGTCTGCTTGAAGTAGGTCGTTTCTGATGGAGTGTCTGCTAACTATCATCAATTTGGTTTTGGTGGTGCTAATATTAAGGCCATAATGTTTTCGACCGTTGTTCATTTTATTGATAAGTATTTGGAGATCTTCATGATTATCTGCGAGTATTGCTGTATCATCGCCATATCGCCATATCTCAAGTCATTAATTGGTGTTTCACTTACTTTGTAATGTCTCGATGTTCGTTTTCAAGTGCTATTTGACAGATTCTTTCAACGTATATATTGAATAGCAGAGTTGATAAGATACCGCCTTAGTAGAGGAAGTTAGCCGTAGGTAGGTCTCCCCCCACCACTGACCTTGACCTTGACCGTGCACCTGTGGTCCGTTCCTTCAAGGCCACGGTGACATCGTAGGTTCGCATAGCATATACCGTGACCTTGACCTTGGACGGCCGCAGTGCGTTTCGACTTCAAGGGCGCAGTGTTGCTGTTACCCAGAACGATCACTTGCGGTGACCTTGGCCTTGGCTAACACTATTAGAGAATGCAAGGACGGAGCTTCCTCCTTGCCACGCAACTTGACCTCTAAAATTACATTAGTTCAATACGTACACAGTAAAATGTGGTGGGGTTCTATATTTTGTGACGTAGTATACTTTTTCTATAAAAAAAGCACGGACTATTAGAACAAAATCATATTTAGTCTGGTTCACCTACAGTTAATAAGTGAGCATAGTGTTGTGATCTGAAATATTTTAAGTAAGCAAAGTTCTGTAATATTTCTTGGTTAGTAATTCTTTCACTGTACTCAACTACTTAAATATGACTACCAATATCGATTTATTAGCCCTTAATGAACTTATTATTAAAGATACTGAAGTTTTAGACCAAAAACCTATTTCATCGTTAATTTTAAATAAGGTTTACGCCATTAAAAAAATGTTAATGCTTAATACACGTTTTGGAAAATCGATATTAGTACATTTATTTGATGAAAGTACAAGTACTACCTTTAAATCATTTTTGCCTAAACGTATTGCTGAACTATTAAATATAACTTTTATAGAAGAAATAAATTCGTCTAGTGGTAAATATGCGTTGATTTATTTAGGAGAGAATTCACCCATTTATACCGGTGCTAAATCAAGGTCACTAATAAAATTCGAAATTATTGCGTGATTTAAACTATTTAAAATATTTGTATACTTTAAATTATCAGACCAATAAATAAGGTATAGTGAAAGTATAACTTAGACTGAAATATTACAAATACACTACAATAGTAGTAGAGATGTAAGTAGTTTTATCATATATTTGATAACTTGTTCTAATTTTATTTATGTAATTTCTAGCCTCACTATAACTGGCAAGAATGTGGATGCAATATTCAGCAGAACGTTGGGTAAGGGCAGAAGACATTAATTCGGCAATTGAAAGACTATCTTCTGTACTAGGCGACTTAAGTATGGATAGACTCCATGCAATAAATTATGATCTGAATTACTGCTTCGATGCTGAGCAAGTTAAACAGCTTAATGAGGATTCTGAGAGGTATTACAGAGGTGCACAACTATGTGGTAAATTCTCTCGTGGTATTGTGAATTTAGAAGAATTCTGTGAGCAACTAGTGGAAATAAATTTAAAACATTTCCTATGTGACATAGAAAAATACTTACCTAAGAAAATTATTGAAAAGTATCAACTCGACCAATCTGATGAAGAACAGGATGAAGACAACTCAATTAGTAGTTAATCACTTATTGTAATTCTTCTGTTAATAATATTAATATGTAAATGGTGTAATAAAATTATTATTATGGAAATATAGTTGTTTTTATTTTTAAAATTAAAATTGAAATAAATGAAACACATTATTAGATTATACATTAATTTATTTATAATTATTTTTGGTGACATACATTAAAAAATATTAATTATTAATCCTAAATATAAACATATTTAAAGATATTTATTTTAACTCTATATTTAAATCTATAATACATTTGTTAAGAAAGTGAACGTTTGCAAGAGAGCAGTGACTATATTTTGGTTGGGTGTGTTCCATACATCTTGGTACCTTTAACGATTTTAGATTGGGTATGCAGGGTGAGAAGTCATCTAGATCTATAACTCTATTCCATTTTAGATGATGCTGTAGAACATTTTTCTTTAATTTGCCTTTGCATACAATTATAACATCCTCTGACAATACGTTGCGTCGAAAATTATTAACAGCGTTTTGACAAAGTCGATGAAGTATTAGTGGGAATTCTGACAGTTGAATATATCCATCACTCCATTTTATGCCCCCATGGTAGTTGTTTTCTAACCATCGGTAGTGAGTTTGTTCACTTTGGGTTAGTGATGAGAAAGGATTTGGTGGTTTGAAGAAATAGTGTGCTTGCTGATTAGTGTTACAACATAGAACAGCTAATTCTTTAACGGTAAAATCATTTGTTTTATATTGAAACCCCTGCAAATCAACTATCAAAGTAGGAAATTGGCTACCTAATGACGTCATGGTAATAGGTATTCGTTACTTAGCACCAGCAATGCCACACTGAACTGAACCATCTAATGCGCTATAACTTAAATACGCATCGTGAAGTATAAGTGCATATACTCGAGTTTGTTCGGGAAACTTCGTCTTCCGTGTCTCAAATTCAATTTTTATATCGACGGTGGATGATTTCATTGCATCTGGTTGGTGTGAGCAATCAATAACAAACAATGGATTTTTTCTGAATTCGCCAAGGTCCATCATAGGTTCACTCATATCTTTATCGTAATAACTACGTTGGAAATTTTCATAGGCGTAGTAGGCTGCAGAGTCGAGTTTCTTATCGAAATTTAAATTCCAACGTTCATATGGAAATACTTCGGCATTTAAATATAGCCGAATATTATTTATATCTGCATGTATAAAACTTGCGGCGTCCTTGGTTCTGTCACTAGAGTTGCCATTGTTTTGAAATCCGATAATGATGTATCGAGGTCTCTCAAGACTGTTAGTGGTTTTAACAGCCCATATATCAGAAGCAGTATCACGTAGAGTGGGTAGCTCATAGAGATCCCACATACGGTAAGCCATTTTAACTTTAGCATTATTACTGCTCGTATCAATTTTCTTTAATAGTTTAACCTTTTGTCTAACTTCAGGCACAATATGTCTTATCTTCCATTCGATTTTGTTAATTTCTAACTGTGCATCAACTTCTCCAATGTAAGAGTCTTTAAAGGAACGTGCTATAATTAAAATTAATTCCTGTTTTGTATTTAAAATACCTTTGGTATAATCTTCTGCAAAACCCATGAGGTACTTAAGAGGGAGTTTACCGCTGAAAACGTGGCTGGTAGTATCTAAAATATCCTGTTTTTTCTCGGTGAGACCCCAACCTATAGTTAGTAGCGATGGGAGGGATGTTTGTCCATATGACACCCTAGTTTTCATTGTAGTAGTGATGCCAGGCTTCCTAACGACAGCGACCTGTTCACCACCCATTTCATATCTTATTTCTTCGAAGAGAAAAGCTAGCGCATTGTTAGATAGATAACACTTCTTGGTAACATCACTAGGGGTAAATTTTCCTTCTATATAAATGTAACTCTCTGTAATGTCAAGTATTAAGTCCTGAAAATTGACAGGAATGCGTACTTCATCAGAGTTTCTATAATATGGTGAACCGTGTGGTTTATATGTATGCTCATGTAAGCTAATGAGTGACTGATCGAATACAGGTTCCTCGAACACCTCAAGTTTTTCACTAGATGTAAAAGTCACCATTATTAACTATTTTTCTCTCAGTTTCAATCCGATGGATCGAAGAAATGCACGATCTTTAGCTGGCAGGTTATGTCTTAACCGTTTAAGCTCTACACGTTGAATGAGTCGATTTCCGCAGTCATTAGTCTTTTTATCGTCAATCACATTGAAACGATTGTGTGCTAATCGTTGTTGATTATATCGGAAACCCATTGTGTTTGCGATTTTAAAACTGTTTCAATTCTAGCTTTACGATAATCTTCTCACCACGAAAATTGATTAAATCTCCATTATCATCCAATATGCGTAGTGTAATGTTGTCGATAAACTGACGTCCTTCAGGTCTAACAGGCAAATATATGATGTTCGCTGGCTCTCTGGTAAGTTTGTAACCTGGTTCAACGTCTATGTCGAACTCGAAAAGGGTATGGGATTTAAGGGTATTCAGATATGCTCCAGAGATAATGTTGCAATCTACACGTATCATCCTTACTTTCATAATATCAACAGGTAATGTTGATTCATGATTAGTGTTTGGATGCAAATAAGTCGATTCAAATCCCAATAAATTACCAATAGAGTTTGCTTGTGTAAAGTCAATTCCATATTTTGACCAAATCTCACACTTTAGCGTATTGTTGTTCGCTCGCAGTCGAAATAGTTTTTCTTTTTCCTCTTTCTTATCACCGGGCATAGCTTTCAGTATTGCACGATATATCTCTTCAATTTCATAGGCTCCGCAAGGTATGTGGATAAGTGTGGGGGCTACTTTTGGTCCAATTCGATAGCAAAAACGATTGTTGGTTTCGTCCACATTGAATATAGAATTGTAAGAATAGAATCCTGTTAATCCTAACCCATATCGACTATTAGTATCTAATTCAATGGGAGGATAAAACTCAGCACTGAGCACACTAGATCGGTTTGATAGAGTGAACGTATACGACATGACTGATGATATTTAGTGTTCTCTCATGAATTTATTGTGAACTACAGCAATAATCGTGGTGTAATTTTCGTTTTTTTGCTGGATGACGGAGACGTTTGTATCTCATTATTTGATGCAACATTGACATCGCGCACTTTACAGTAGCAGCAAAATATTCTTCGAGGCGGCGGCCCATCATTAACATCAACACTGCTACCACCGCCATCATCATCATCATCATGATAATGTTCCTGACAGTATTGATATTTTAAAATATCAATATCATTCTGGAGATGCTGGGGTAGTTTGTCCCATACTAATGCAATTTCATGTGCAGCACATCCAATCATTACTTCTTTAGGCATATTTGCCAGTTGTTGTTTGCTCATCTTCAATAGACTGCGTAAACGGGAGAATGCGATTAGTGATTGACCCATCTGCTTGATGCTTTCCCGATCCATTTCAAGGTCTGCAGATGTTATTTCACAAGCGTTTGTATTTATTTTGTAGTGAGAAACTTCAAACACAAATGACCACACCACACTGTGTTAAAATTTTGTTGGCGTTCATAGTTATAGTAAATTTTGTCGGTCGACTTTGAACCTCTGCGCAGATATAAAACTAATTCTGTCGGTGGGGGTAAATCACCAAAACTATCGAAATATGTGACTAAACTACCACGTTTTTTAAATGCAACCCAGTGTGTTCCAGGGCCATTTATACTGTCTAGATTTATGATGGCCGACTCATTATGACGTGGTCCAGAATATGGTAGAGTGTCCCGCATAAATATCCCCCGAAAATAGGGCACTTTCATCTTCTCTGCATAATATTTAAGATCGATATTAGTGAGAGGTTTTCGGGGTAGAGCATCTAGAAGTTTTTTGAACTTTGTGGTTTTAGATAAAGTCCTAGTCCTTTGCGATATGGTTTTAAATATAGCCCTTTACCACTTTTTCCTATAGAAATCGCCTCCATCTGCCTATTATGGCGATTTTTTTCAGCTAATTCCTCTCTACTCGTTTTAACATCATTTACAGCTTTAGCTATACCAGCAGCAGTGCCAGCTAAACTACCCAAAGCTGATAATCCAGCAAAAATGGGTATTAATGGTAGAATTCCACCCACTTTCGGTATTGGTATTATCCTAGGTGTACGAATATTACGTTTTCCACCAGCTGCTCTCATGTGTCGTCGTGCTGCTTGAAGCGCAATTTGCGTAACTTTTTTTGTGTCCTTAGCGATTTTTCGTTTACCACCGGCTTTACGTATGTCATCACGTACTTTACGTACTATTCCAGCACCAAAAGCTATATTTCTAGTTTTTTTCTTGTTTTTCTTTTTAATTATACGTTTCTTTGTAGTACGGGGTGTTGTTGACGTACAACCCATACCAAGACGTTGCTTTCCCTTCATTATAGTTGTAACTAACCACGCGGCGGCCTTTTCTTTGAAACTTACGTCTTTTGATTTAACTCGTTTCCAGGCAGCTTGTTCAAGTTGATAGTCTGCTTTGTGTCGGGCTGCTAAATTACTGGTGTTTTGATCGTATGCAATATCGTGCTGCTTGCATGCAGCATCGAGTTTGTTTATGCCTGGATCACCTCGGGCTAATCTTTTTTGTAATTTGGTGCCTGGACCACAATACTGGTAACCTCCCGGTAAGTGTAGTTCAAATGGGAGCTTATTTATTAGAGAATTGACTACCCCCTTACCAATCTTTAAACCACGACGATTTTCACGTGTGTGCTTCTCGGTTGACACCATTTAAATAACAATCACAATACGTACATCTATTTATATAGTATCCATCCGTGCTACGATGCGCATTGTGAAGCAGAAACAGAAACTTGCTGTAGATAATTTAGATGAAAAAGTAGGGTGTGGACTACAAGTCGAATCACGCCATGGCCCGCTACTTCCCTCAACTATTCGCGGACTCTTAATAGGTCCAAGTGGTTGTGGCAAAACAAATTTACTAATAACTTTGCTTACTCATCCACTTGGGCTACGTTTTTCAAACATTTACTTATATTCAAAGTCCTTACATCAACCCAAGTATGAATATTTACGCGATATATTAGCACCGATTACGGGGCTAGGATATTACACCTTCAGTAACAACGCGGAAATAGTGCAACCATCCGACGCTGAGCCTGAGTCTATATTTATATTTGATGATGTTATATGTGAAAAGCAAGATGTTATTCGAGCATACTTCTCAATGGGGCGTCATAAACATGTAGATTGTTTCTATTTGGCACAAACGTATTCCCGCGTCCCTAAACAGTTGGTAAGGGATAATAGTAATTTCATAGCAATTTTTAAGCAGGATGATATGAATTTACACCACATTTTCTCAGACCATGTCTCACCGGATGTGACTTATAAAGAATTTCAAGAAATGTGTGCAGAGTGCTGGAAAGACAAATATGGGTTTCTTGTAATTGACAAGGATAGAGAAGTAAATGAAGGGAGATATCGCAAAGAACTTGATAGTTTCATATATCCATGAAGCATTGTAATTAAAATTTTAATTGGTCTACAGATAGCATCGGGATAACTTCAGCAGTGAGGCTGCATTTGTTAGACATGAATGACAATGGTGAGAATAAACTCAGTAGTGCTATAGGTAGAAACATGAGAGAAGAAATAAGACTGAAACGTGAATTGATTGAGGCCACCGATTCAGTGCGCAAAAAATTCAACTCTGTGAAGAGAAGAAACGTTGAGAATCAGTTAACACTCGAAAAAATTTATGAACCCATAACAAAACCATTAAAGGTTATATCATCTGCTTCACATAACCAATCGCTAACACAACCTCAGAAACCAACACAACCGATAGAAAGTGCAAGAGCTAGTACTAGTACATTTAAAGCAACACCTGAAACTAGTGATGAAGATGGTGACAAAAATGCAAGTCAACAATATTTTTTGGAAACACCACCGGGATCGTCGTTAATGAGCACTCCATGTTCAGAAAGTTCTATTAGTGGCGCAGAAGGAAAATGTGATATAGTGCAAACACATTTAGAAAATCTGAAATTCGACAATGCTAGGTATGATACTATATACGGTGTACGTTTAGACCCCCATACAGAAAAACTACAAATGGGTAATGCTGAAATACGCTTTTCTAATGGAAATATCACATTGTGGCGTGGAACTAAGAAGGTGGGGACGTATTCTGGCAGTCCTAAGTTATATGATATGATATTTATGAAACAACCACAAATTTCGCGTAGTAATGAGGCTATTATTGGCGACAAAGAGTGTCAATTATATGGGGGGATTTTAAAACAGACAAAAGCACCATATAAAAATTATGATATGAAACAGGGTTTGAATAAAGCTAAATGGAAGAAATTCACTAATATTATAGAACCATTGGTATCTTCTACAGTTGTGACGAGATCTAAAACTGGCTTAGGTGTTCTTATTAATAAATTATACAATAATAGAGGTGTTGACTATGTATATTGGAATAAACCGAAAGAACTGGTGGACCGCCTACGCCTGCTCTATAGCTCAAAAATGGTTGGTAACAATGGTGTCAATAACGAAATAGTCAGTTTATTGGAAGAAATGAGGGAAGAAAGGATAATCTATTAGTGAAGTTAAAATTCATTTCACACTTATTTAATTAGTATAAAATATTGTGAAATGCTTAAACGGGGTCAGACGTAAACAGAAATGGCTGTTGTAAACAACACAATTGACAAGTTCGGTAGACGAAGAAGTAATAATAATAAATCGATTATCGTACATGGACCTCCAGGTATTGGTTTTAAACTTACCGCAGATAATCAATTTGATATGCAAAATAAGCGTTTACTGAACATTGGTGAACCAATAAATCAAAAAGATGGTGTAACTCGTAACTATGTAGACGAAAATATCGATAAATGTATGAAAGACATTAAAAAGTCACACATTGCTTTTATGGAGAATCAGTGGACTGAATATAGTAAGTTTGTACACAGCAAAATTACCGAGATGATTAATGACGCTCTGCAACACATTAATAAAGAAATTTCTGGAGTTAAGAAATTAACCGAGGACAATTATACTATTTTATATGATGCAATAAGCAAAGTGCACCACATTCTCGATGAATCCCGTCTGAAAGGTATGACAGTGCGACAGAAATCACTTGGAAATATTGTGGCACAAGCTGGGAGGAACGATCGTAATCAACAAGTGATAGATGAAATAGTGGCTGAAGTCACGGACAACGCTGCTACATTAGGAAAAAAGTGAAAAAACAGACCTAAATTATCTATATAAACGCCTGACTTAAACTTCAATTATGGTGATTAGTAATGAGAAATTACAAGTTGTTAACGAATTGCATAAAGCTTGTAGGAGAAATTTCCGTAGAAGAAGAACAATAATCAAAGGTTATGGTGATTTATGGCAAATGGATTTAGCTGAAATGCAACCATACGCTGATGAAAACAATGGTTATCGATACATTCTCGTAGTGATCGACTGTTACTCAAAATATTTGTGGACTAAACCTCTAAAAAATAAAACTGGTGTTGAAATTACTAAGGCTATGAGAAGTATTTTACAAGAATCAAATTATTCTCCTAAAAATCTACAAAGCGATCAGGGTACGGAATTTTACAACAAAAACTTTTCTGCTTTAATGAAACAGTACATCATTAATCATTACTCCACGTATAGTACGAAAAAAGCAGCAATTGCAGAAAGAGTAATACGAACATTAAAAACCTGGTTATATAAAGAATTCTCAGCTAGAGGTAAATACAAATGGGTTGACATTCTATCCGACATTACAAAATTGTACAATAATAAAATACATCGTACGACTGGTATGAAACCTGCTGATGTTAAACCAACTACACGTTTAAATGCTTATAATCACATTAAAATTGCTTTGAAACCTAAATTTCGTATTGGCGATATAGTTCGAATCAGTAAATATAAAGGTGTATTTGAAAAGGGGTTCACACCAAATTTTTCAACTGAACTTTTCAAGATCGTTAAAATAAATGTAACAAATCTCACAACATATACACTCCAGGACATTCATGGCCAACCAATAAAGGGGTGCTTTTATGAAATGGAGCTACAAAAAGCTAAATACCCTGATGTCTACTTGGTGGAAAAGGTTTTAAGAAGGAGAGGGAACAAGGTTTTTGTGAAGTGGCTCGGATTCTCTAATGACCACAACTCTTGGATTAACGAAGCAGCTCTTATTTAATATTGTCACATTCTTTATATAAAATGTGTATATTTATAACAACTAATATTTTACTTATGTTTAGAAATTTCATAATAAAATGTGTGTATTCCATTAATATTTGTTTTATTTATTTTCCCCATATAAGACTCCAAAGCCTTAGTAATTATATACACATTAACGAAAAAATATATACAAATGCAAATTTGTTAAAATTTTTGAATTAATTTTTACTCCTAAAAATTATTAGATGAAATCAAGAAAATCATTTTAATAAATTTTATTGAGAAGAAAATATTTACAACGAATTATAGATTAAATATATTTATTTAAAACGTATATAATACAGAAAAAATACAAATACATATTTATGGAATTAATCAGATGAAATCCCCCCGTCTCGACAGTAACGCTTCCTGACAGAAACATTCTCTGTTGTGTTTCATCACACCTCCATAAATATGTCCAACATATTCACAAAGTAAAACACTGTATGTCTTCTCGTCTCTGCATTTGCTGCAAATATTGTTCCAACAATCACCAGTGTACTTGTTGCAAACCAGACACCGCTGCCTCAATGGGTGCTCCACCTTGCATGTCTCACAAACATCTCGGATAATTCCAAAATTTGTACGAGTCGTGGGTTGTAGACACTTGTAGCACTCTTGCTCCAGACGCTCACGTGATGCTGCTTTTCGGACGGTATTCACTGGCACTGGATTTTCTTTTATACAATTTGAACATAGTCCAGTACATGGATTAATTTGCTGCTTTGCCCAGAATTGGGAACAATTATAGCACAGAATTGCACCATCCATACTATATGGATATACGGCGATTGTTGGTTTCGATTGCCACTCTCTTGGACAAGACATTGCTGTTTTAAAAACAAGTGTACGGTATGACAGCTGAATAATAACTGAGTTCCTCCTCATGGCCTTGTTTGTTTAAGTAGTCGCTGGAATTGCCGATATTAGAGCCATGGTATGTCGTTAGAGATGATGTGACGTCACCAGCAACATGTTTAAAAGAGGAGGTGTAACTCCACGTTAGATCAGTTGCTTTGCAAACTTCAACGTTGATCATTCCGTCTACTGTCTTATATATTCTTTTCCAAGTATTAATATGGCTGCTGTACCTGCTGGTTGGGCTAACCTCAGATTCCTGGACTGGTTAGCATCCCTAGATGTCCTCAACAATATATGGTACCTTGAAGAGGTAGAGGACGACTTGGCTGCTCCCGAAGACGACGAGGTAGAAGTTGAAGACGATGAGGAAGGCGATGAGGAAAGCGACGAGGAAGACGATGAGGAATTTTTTGACGCTGAAGAGGGTGCAGACGATTCGAGTGATGATGAGGGTATCGTCGTAGATGTTCCCCACCAAAGAGGGCAGCGGTGGATAACATCAGAATATTTAGCAAGGGTGAACCCAATGGATGGCATCTTCTGCACCACCATGACCTTTGTTGCGGTCCAAGTAGTGGGTGGTATGGAATACAATCTTTGCCACGGATGTTTTCTGGGATACCAGTCTAGGGTGGATCCTGGGAGACATCGTCATGTGGACTACCATGCCACTACAAGGATAATGAGAGGCAGGCGGGGATATTGCAAATCTTGCAGAGATCCACTATATCAGATTAGGCGAGTGGAAATCTGCAATATTTGCAATATGGACAGATAATTTGTAGTTTTTTTTTGTAAATATGTATATATCTCTTAGTTTATTGTAAATAATTATGTAATTAGTTTTAGTGATAAATAAATGTATATATTTAATTTTTAGTTTATTGTAAATATTATATAACTAGTTTAAGTGTTAAATAAACGTTAAATTGAATCTTATTTTTTGTTTTATTTACTAAATATTTAAATGTAAGTAACACAATGTTACTAGAGAAATCTGTGTTTCACTTCGATTATTGCTTATGTTGACAGTGCTATTGATATTGATGGTGTTAAAAATATGAGTATTAGGACACTTTCTACTCTTATTTGTGTGAGTAGTGAGGTGGGGAGTGATGAGGTGGGGGTGGTGGTAGGGGCTATATATACATAAGAAAGCCCTCACCATCCTCAGTTTACTTTCTACGCTCCAACATGTCTGAAGTACAAGACAATACTGTATCTTCCACTTCAACCATGTTCGTTTTGTGCGAAAGGTATCGTGCCTACCTGCAGCGCGTTAGAGAGGCGACAAGGGGTGGTGTAGCAGATAGCACCACCTCACCAGAAGAATACCAACCATTGGAGAGGTCTCCGTCCACATGGTCGATGGACACTGTGCCCAATGATGATTCCGAAGACGAGATGGATGGAGTAATTCTGGAGGAATCATCGACGGACACAGCGGAATCGTCTGACTCGGAAGATGATGCAGCCATTCTGGTGGAGGAATCTACCGATGAAGATGAGGATGCAGCCATTCTGGTGGAGGAATCTGCCGATGAAGATGAGGATGCAGTCATTCTGGTGGAGCATGATTCGGACGGATAATTCTGTTTTATTTTATGTATATATATTTTTGTTATTTATAAATAAATGTATTAAGAGTTATTATTTTTTTATTTCATTTCATATACAATAAATAACAGTAGTAAAGTAAAGAATAAAAAATTGCTTTAATATAAGAAATAACGGGGTACTTATTTAAGTAAATTGGTTATTCGTATTTGGACTGTCGGTCAAAAGTGTTGCAAAAGGTGTATCGAGGTCACAGTTGTCCTCCAGTACCGTTTCTACTCACTTCCGACCTTTAGTTTTGCCGCAGCAGACTTTTTCCCGGAACGGCTAGTCGTATCGCTCCGAAAGTGATTCCAATCGCTTCCCAGTGATCGATTTAGTTGAAAACGATACCTCGCGTGTCCTCGGGCGTCTTCGGGTGGCTTCGGGAAACTTCGGGAGTGTTCGGCATGAGTTCGGCTTTTCGCTTAAAATTGCAGCCTTTGCATGTGTGAACTCCCCTGAAACGTGTTTTGATTTTTTTATTCCCCCAATCCTTGACAAAACAGTGAATAACGCGTTCGGTAGTGTTCGGATCGATTCGGAAATTATCGGAATCGATTCCCAGTGGTCAGTTTAGTCGAAAATGACCCCTTACGCGTGTCTGAGTGTACTTTGGAAGTTTTTCAGTTGTTTATATATGTATATATTTTTTTTTGTCCAATATTTGTGTATAAATAAATGTATTAAAATTTATTTTTTATTTCATCTACGATGAATACAACAGTTCTAATCTAATTATATACTTAAATACACAATTTACCAAAAATTCCATGAAATATATATATAAACTCGCGTTATAGGTAAGTATAAGAGTAAAGTATAAGAGTTTCCTAGGACCAAGGTAGCCCAGTGGTAACGTGGCTTGCTTTGTAAACTTTGTGAACGAAGGTTTGGTAGTTCAATCCCTAGCACTTGCAGGGATTTTTTTCAACACGTAAATTATAAAATTATAGAATTATAAAATTATAGAATTATAAAATTATAGAATTATAAAATTATAATTATAAAATTATAGAATTATAAAATTATAATTATAAAATTAATCTTTGTAGCATCTCTGAAGCCCATAACGCTGAACTAACCCCTCCACTCCCTACCACTCTTGTTCCTATTGGTTCAAATTATTTCCCTACACACTCTAACTAACCCCCTACTTCCCACCCCACTCTTCCTATCGTCTCTCTCTATCTTATTGCCTACAGTACTCATACAATAAAAACACCATTTAGTAATTTAAATCTTTATTTATAAATTAACATTTTATTTCATACAAATATCTCTTACTTCGACTTACACATAACATGAAATATCACAATGAATTTTTCAATTGAATATTATAATTGTCGACCTTTGCGTTAACAAGTAGAAACATTATTAACAATTAATCACTCAACTCATTCATTGCTTTGAGTAACACATCTAGTTTATCATCATCCTTTAAAACATTTCGTTCAACGACACTATTTAAGGCTGATATTAACCACTTTAAATTCTGCTCTGGTTCACTCTGAAAAAATGTTATGTCTGAGTGACCCCAGGGTAGAGTTTTAGTGGTATTGGGAATCACAAAACGTTTATCGTCATAATAAGAAAGAGCAACTTTATTCCGCATCTCTGTATAGATATCATGCAAGTGACTTCTGAAAGTATTCATTTTACGAAATATTAACCCGCCCTGCTCAACAATTTTTCTGTAGTCATCTATTGTAAGTTGTTTTTCAATCACAGATTTCTTTACTCCCTTGGCTTTTTTCAACTCATTACCGACCGATTGCACGTAGTACGCTTTCGCTCCAGTACCATAAAAGCTGATAATAGGATCTTCGGGGAATTCGTCTTTCATATTCCCAAGCACAGACGAGCCTTTTGGAATATTAAATTTATTTCCCTCCCTGTAATTAGAAGTATCAAATTTTTCTGGATTTTGTACAATAAAGTCATAGAAGTTATCTGTATAAACTTTCATAATTAAGGAATCGGTGTCGGTGTACAACAAAGAAGCATTAGCACCGAATTGACGTTTAATAACACCATAAAAAAAATTATACAGTACCGTCTTCGATAATTCAAGAATACAAAATCCTACGTAAATTGGTTTGTTATAGACTACTTGCAATTTGCTCATTTCAATCGCTACAAAATCCTCAGAAAAAATTGTGCAAGATTTGAAATTTGGACGAGCGATTAATGCGTTTGCACCTATAGTTCTTCTAACATTTTCCCAATGAGTAATCAACTTTATATCTCTTCTATTATCAACATTTTCCATAGTTTTACCAAATACTGCATTATTCATTAATTTATATTGGTCTTTTTCAAATTTATTGGTCGCTGAATTTCTCATTTGCGTATTTAAATCGATGTATTTTTTTAACCAGGGCGACTGCTTGAACTTAAGTACTCTATGGGTTTTTAACACCATTAAACCATTTTCAATGGCTTGTTTCAAGTTTCTATAATGCACAACATATCGTCTCTTATCATTCAAATTTGGGATTAATTTTGGTGATTTTGATTTTGATTGGGGGGGTATAATATTTTCTACTAAGAAAGGGAGATCTGAATGTAAATCGTGTAACTCTTGCGGATAATGTATGTCTACTTCAAAAACATACCCGTGTGGACTCTCGTCTGAAATATTAGTAACATCTAAGTCGATAATTTTTCTTTCGGACAGCCACTCAAATCCCCCTGTTGGTAATGCTTGGGACATACTATGACCGTATAAGTTCGTAGCATCAAGATATGTGATAAATGACGACGGTTCTGAGGGATCATAATTGGGTACAAACTTATTATTTGCGATATGCTTCCTTTCTGTACACTGGCTGACACCACCGCGTATAGCTTTTTTAAAAAAATGTATCATATCGATATCTGTTAACAATTCAAGTTCTACCGCTGTTAGTTTCAACATAGCGTCCCAAGATAAACCTGGAGCTGTGTAATATTGAGCTGGATCCAATTTATATTTATTCACGCAAATTTTACGAAAATTTTCAAATACGTCACACAAAAGAAGGACATCTGATTTTAAATACAGGTCTGAATAGTCACCCAAACTCTGGCACTCAAACAATTCCCACACATTTTTAGCCCTTTCATAATCGTCATCTGATATATGTGTTTCATTTAGGCTGTCATAGAATTCCTGCTTGGTGGGTAGAACACGATTATTTAATTTCTCTAAGTTATCTACGAAACTATATGGAAATACACCCTTCCGTCGCATTAAAATAAATTTTGCATTATCGGTAAAAAAGTTCTTCATTGTAACCATTTGACCTTCATTTAAATTTTCCCCTAAATTTTGTAGTGATGCTGACATAAATTTAAAACTATCGATGAAACGTAACCGCAAATATTTATTTTTTGTTTCCCCCTTGTCAGTAACGTAATCATGCATGTAAAGATGTTTTGTAAAAGATATATATTTTTCTTTGTTTTGTGGTATTACGTCAACTTTATCTTTATGAGCGCATAACTCTTTTACAAATAAGTGAATATCGTATCCACTCATGTTGTGAAATATGATAGGTACAAAATTTGGTAGTTTATAATTTAAATTACAGATCGAGTGCGCGGCACCGAATCGTATCTTACCAGTTAAGTGGCAATGATCTTTCACCTTTATATCACCTTCTGCAAAAGGCTTCTCACATATACCACAGATGGTTGCATTGTCAAAATTTTCTCTTTCTATCGCTGTAAGCGGGGACATGGGGATTACATCTTTCATATATCTATTATAAATTTCCCTTAAATCAGCCTCTATACATGATACAAATACTTTTGCTGCATCAGATCCGCGATATAGTTCAAATTTAGAAATGCTATTATCAAAGGAACATTTTATGTAATACGCGAAAGAGTAAGGTTCATGAATAAACGTTTTGTTGGTATAAGAGCGTTCAGGATTTGGCTCGCAAGTATTTATCGGTTTCAAAATGGATTCAAAGTCTGCATATACTACAAATGGTACTTGCATTTGTCTGTCAAAATTCTCAAATTTTAATATATTTTCCGGTACACGTTTCCCATATTTATCAACCCGAAATTGTGTCGATGGTGTTGTAGTGTAAATATGATTACAATCATTTGTTTGGTGAGACATTAGCTGACGTTCGTTACAGAAATACAGCAAACACCCATCACAAAAATATTTTCTATGTCCGTGAGCGGATATTTGATTTGATACTAATCCAGATAAATTTTTTATCCAACAATAGTGAGTTTTAGCACAATCCGATTTACAATGATGATTCTGATCACATTCCGCGGAAATTAATAATAAGTTAACATGAATACGTAGTTTCTTCTGAGAATAACGCAAAGGTCCGACAACATCATATTTTACTTTATTATTCTCGAATTTCTTTTCTAACCCATACACATTAATAGATATATTATTCAATTCCTCAAATTTTGAAATGTCTCTCAATTTCATTGGAAAATTCATACCTGTCAAATTTAGAACTCTTGAATAATGTGGATAAGATGACATTTGAGATGTACCACCATTTGCAGGATACAATGCTGAAGTGACTGCCCAAGCAAAACAGTATTGGTCCTGGTTTTCTATATTCACTACGGCCTTCTTATTTGCGATGAACTTTGGTAACTTGATATATGATGAACCACCCATTGGACTGTACTTGTTTATATTAATTTCAACAAATTTTATTTGTTCGAGGGCCCACCCTAAAAATAAAAAAAAAATGTCAATTGTTATTCCACATACCAGAAGATATTTACATACCAGAATCACGCTCTTGGAACTCAGTAGTTTGCGCAACCATCATGTCTATAAAAGTGTCGAGTGCAATGTTTAAATCCACACCTTGATCCAATATTTTATTACACGTATTAAACGATTTAATTTCAGCTATTTCTTGTGCTTGTAATATATAGCTGGCAAATGTCTCCATGTTTACTTTCACAGTTTTATGAAGTAATAAGATTTCTTCTAGTAAATTCAATATTTTATGTCGAATTTCGTTGAAAAATATTATATAGTCCAGTTTCTCATTATCACTATGCACTCGGTATGTTATGATTCTATATTTGAAAGCACTGCGAACAATTTCTGTACCATCCATCAAACGTACACATGAATTTGTTCTGTGTTGTAGTGTTCTTTTATGAGACTTCATTTGGTTAGTTGTTAAAGTCACATTACAGCTATAACACGTCTGCATAATTACCGATGTTGATGGATTCGAATCCAATTTCACTTTCTTTGCTGGCGGTCCATTACCATTTAAACTGTTACACGCCTCCCTCTGATGACGTCGCATATTGTCACTGCGAGTGAAGCTTGCACCACAAAAACTGCACGAATACATATTTGCTTCTTTACTCTAGGAAATTGACGTTAAGAATGATCCCATATTAACTCCTTTCACTCTTTTATAGAAAAGATATACTACGTCACAAAATATCAAACCACGGCACATTACGAGTTGCGTGGCAAGGAGGAAGCTCCGTCCTTGCATTCTCTAATAGTGTTAGCCAAGGCCAAGGTCACCGCAAGTGATCGTTCTGGGTAACAGCAACACTGCGCCCTTGAAGTCGAAACGCACTGCGGCCGTCCAAGGTCAAGGTCACGGTATATGCTATGCGAACCTACGATGCCACCGTGGCCTTGAAGGAACGGACCACAGGTGCACGGTCAAGGTCAAGGTCAGTGGTGGGGGGAGACCGACCTACGGCTAACTTCCTCTACTCGCCTTGTCTGACTCCCATCATTATTGATGTTTCATTTGTATACAGTGAGTTATTTATTCTAAGATCTGCCATTTGGTTCCAATATAGATCTTAGGGCTTTGTCATCTAGGCCTATATCTTTTAATATTGGTAACAGCAGATCATGGCGCACGTTATCGAAGGCCTTCTGGTAATCAATAAAGCAAACGAATACATCTTTTCACTCGTCATAACATTTCTGGATTAGCAGTTTCATGCACAGAAGTGCTTCTCTTGTTCCTAGTCTGTCCTTGAAACCAAATTGTGGATCACCAGTTACTTCGCATTTCATGTAGATTCTATTGTGGATAATTCGTAGAAAAATTTTGAGGGTGTGACACATAAGCCTAATGAGTCTGTGTTTTTCGCATGTTTTAGAGTTTGGCTTTGGAATGTTACCAGTATTGTATATCGTATTAAATAGTTTGTCCAGTTGTTTGGGACTCATTAGCTTCAAGACTTCAGCGGGGTTGTTGTATTATCCGGGTGCTTTCCTATTTTTTAGTTGGGTCAGTACACAGGATATATGAGATTCAATTATAGGTGGGCCGCTGGGGTCTTCTGCTTTTTCCATTTGTAGAAATGTGTTTTGTATGTATTACTCCCCAATTTTGCTTAGTTCTTTTGTGTCAGTTACGATTTTGTTGTTGTTTGTTACTTTTGATATATTTCCTCGTCTAAATGTGTATGTTATTTTTTTGAGTTTCTTATAGAATTGGAAAGAGTCGTGTTTTGCATGTAGTTCCTCCTTTGCCTCTATGCACTGTTCGTTTAACCATTTTTTTTTGGCTTCTCTTACCTTTGATCGTATAATACGGTTTGTCTCTTTATATTTTCGTATATTTCATTTTACTCCTCTTCTTTCTTCCATCATATCCAGTATTTGTTTGGTCATCTATTCGTTTTTTCCTTCTCTGCGCCCGAATCCGAGAACTTCTTCTGTTACTTTGTGAATGTTTGTTTTTATGTTTTGCCATATCCCTTCTGGATTTCCTTCGCTTGGATGGGCTTCTGCTATTCTTCTTTCAAGTTCAAGTTTAATTTTTTATTCTTAATTTCATTAAGTGCTCTTATATCGTAACATGTATATTTAGTTTTCTGGCTAATCAGTTTTCCTTTGTGTTTAAATATGGCGATTAATGGGTTGTGATCTGAGCCAACGTCAGCTCCTAGATATGCTGAAACCCTTATTATGTTGTTTTAGTATCTTTTGTTGATAATAATGTAATCAATCTGATTTTTCGGACTATACTTTGATTGTCATCCTGTGGGGATTTCCATGTATATGGAAGGGATATGGTAGGTCATTAAATGTATTGTAGTGTAGTGTTTCTTAGACGCGAAGAAGTCCAAAAATTGCATATATCTTTGTCTGTGAATAAACTCATTTATTTTTTATATTGAAGAGTATTATCAATAGTAAAACAACGTTTTTAATTAGACTATGTTTGTCATTAAAAACTATAATTGTTTTTTCTTAATTGTTAATATTTTCGATAGTATACACATGTATTGCGTTTTTTGACAAATCGGCGTCCACCTCTCAATTTTGACATCGGCACACAATAGTCAGCGATCAATATATAAAAGACATATGATTTATATATATCGAGAATGATTACCCACTTCACAAAAGTATTTTGCACAGGTAAATAAGATTGACAATGTAACTGATCTAACATGGAACATGAATTCCTCGATTTAATTAAATTATGCGAAGATTGATAGACTAGTATGTTTATAATCAAACTCAATTATGACCTGCTGTTGGATATAATTTCAGAACCGCGATCAACCTTTTAGTATTACAAAATCGATATTAAACGATCACAGAGCACGCAACGTTCCAACAACAATAGTGAGCACTTTCTATGCGAATATGGAAAATTAATTTTCCATGCAATCGGCATCTATGGAACAAATATACGGGAAGTTAGGTTTTTAAATTAAAATGGAATTGTGTTAGGTTATTGAGGTTACCTACCCTATACGTGAGTCTTGTAAGAAACGAATTTGTCTAAATGTGCTGTCAGCATCAATAGAAATTTTCAAATAAAATAAAATAATCAAGAACTAACAATATTTTATCGCTTTGTACATGCATCTATACAGTATGTCCACAGTTAGAGTAGGTAATAGGATAAGGATAAACCTTTTTATTTCTCATTTTACGCGAAAAATTTATACTTCATAAAGAGTTTTGCTTTTGTCAAAAACATGATTTCCATGGAGTAGGTTAACCTGTCATGTGCAGGATGTTATAAAATTCTGTGAAACTACGTTCAATTTTAACGATATTAAAAACTGTTACTATGAAAAGTTGTTTAGAATTAAAATTTATGTCAGAATTTCAACTGGTGGATAAATCTGCCTAATTCGACTTTTTGAAATTTTTTTTCAGTATCAAGTGGTATCATACGCTAAAACTTATGACAAAATGAAAAGTATTTTCTTAAACTATTAAATAAAACAGTTAATTATATTAAACTACTATTTTTAACAGCATTGAAGACATTTATTAGGAAAACTAAAACAAATT
Organism: Leptura quadrifasciata; assembly: GCA_963675555.1. NCBI lineage: Eukaryota > Metazoa > Arthropoda > Insecta > Coleoptera > Cerambycidae > Leptura > Leptura quadrifasciata. The sequence continues at coordinate 11,710,034 of OY776676.1, forward strand.
TTTAATAAAATGTTATTGAAACACGTCTCCACCGTGATCCACACATACTTCAAGGCGAGTGCACAGCTCCTTGTAACTACTTTTAACTCCTTATAAGGATATTGACTGAATAGCTTCTCTAATGCGGCATTTCAACAGATCAGTATTATTATCTAAAGGTTTATCGTATACGATTTGTTTTAATCGACGCCACAAACAAAATTCCATATTTGTTAAATCGGGGGACTTCGGAGGCCATGGAATTGGATCATACCGACCAATCCATCGGTCATTAAACTTACTCTGTAACCAGGTTCTAACTAGCATATAACTAAATTTAAGGTAGTTGTAAAAAATCAGCGGTATATATAAAAAATAATAGCGGATCTAGGATGCTTCCCTGTGGAACACCTATCGTGTTAAATATAAAATTTGAAAAAAATCCATTTATGAGCACCCTTTGCCGCCTATTTGACAGATAGTTTTTAGAAGCAATATAGCACAATGACTAAAACCAAAATATTTAAGTTTTTTACATAAAATCTCAGGATCAGGAGTATCAAAAGCGTTGCTATAGTTCAACAAAATTAAAATTGTATTTTTATTTTGATCATATGCTCTAAAGATATCCATTACATGTAACAACGCAGTTGTTGTACTATGGCCAATACGGAAACCAGATTGCGCATTAGGTAAATTTGTATATTTATCAAGAAATTAATTTATTTGCCTGGCATTTATTTTTTTCAAAATTTTTGATAATATTGGCAAAATACTTATTGGCCTGAAGTAAGAGAAATCGACTGTATTGATATTTTTAGGGATTGGAATTATATTCAAATCTTTCCATGCACAAGGAAAAACGTTTAATGATATATACATTTATTAAGAATAAAAGTTAAATATTCACTTAAGCACGGTAGCACTAATGTTATCATTTTCAAATCTATGATATCAACTCCTTTTGCATTTGATTTAATGGTTCGTACAATAGATTCAACCTTTTCAACTGCAGTTGTCATTTAATTCTGTGACGATATCTGAATATTTGCCATCATATTTTTCTAATATTGCATTATTTTTATCCTAATCTGGTACTTTGTAACGGTATAATTTTGCCCTAAAAATACTGTACATAAAGAGGCTCAATTTGTGGCTGATATGATGGAGATGATGTATATAGTTTGGTTTTGGTCATCACGGAAGACTCCTGTCGGTGGCTGAATCTAAAATAATATTGTTGGTTAGTATAGGTGGTTTTGGATTGTATGTAGATTGTTTTGTTGTAATGCGTTGTTCATATACCTTGAAGCTGAAGGGTTGTACATTAGAGTTCGATTACTAACACTTCATGTACTACGCAGCGCCTCGATGAGGTTGCTTTCCTTAACTTTTCTTCCCTCAACAACATACTTGGCAATTAGTTTTGCTCGAGATTGTTTTATTTAATGCCTGGAATGATTTTCTAATTATTCACTCTAGAAATAAGTTTGTCTGAATGCACGAACTTTACCTTTTTAGTTCATATTAGTTACGAATTTCCCAAGAATAGAATATTTATACTATTGAGCAATATACTTTGTTGTGTGGGTACAACTAATTAAATGTTCTTCAGAAAGAGTTATTTATTAAACAAAACGTTAACAAAAAGTGGTTACGAATCTTAAGTTTAAATATACGAAGTGAATTGTTTGAGAACAGAAATATGACTGACCTCTTTTGCCTGCATTTCGGCGGTCTCTCATATACCTCTCGAGGGATGGGTAAATGAGCGTATTTTCCAAATTACGGTTGGCTATTGTAGTTGGCCATTACTGCCTCCAGACTGTCGGCATTTTTGCCTTTGTTAGTTTTACGATTATGATCTTTCCGTGCTTAATTGTGGGAAAGTACGCTAAATACTTCACACTTTGTAGGATCATGGCATCATTTATTCGTTCTGTACAAACCACTATAAGCTTTGGAATACCTAAAAGAAATAGATAAATTAATTATTATAAATTGTTTACAGTAATAGGACATTTCTCGAAGAATTGTTTGGATGGAATGGCAGGGGTACTGTATTTCTTTTTTACTTACCCCTCTCAATACAAATAGCAGATATTCCCTTCTGTCTTTCACAATAATTGTAATTATTAATGCTGGTTGTTTTGTTGAGAAATGTCAAATTAAATCAGAGAACCAGACGCAGAAAATCTACCCAGGTTGACCAACTGCCTATTTTAGCTAGGGAATTTAAAAATTAACTAATAAATAAACATGTTATAGTACTCTGTTGCCTAGTCAGAGTATACCCGCTGACATCATGGCAGATGGTTTAATATGTAACTCAATTTCAAGTAGCCGTAAAGGTAAGTTGTACGTTACAACTTATGGTAAACTATTAATAAAAAAATTATTCAGATCATTAACGTCACTGAAATCCACGAAAGAACTTTTATGTTTTTTGTTTATATTTAGTCTAAAGTTCTCTAAAATTTAGGATTACTTTTAAATGTTTGTTGTAAACATGCTTTTTTTTCTAACTTCACCATAGTATTTACAACATTCCGCAGTTCTCTGTAGTAGTCCCTTGATGCCACTGTACCAACTTTTTTGCATTGACTTTGATTTAACTTGTTTGTCTCTGAGGTTCATCATGAATTTTAGATTTTGAGTTAACCATGGAGCTGGCGGCTTAGATATTCTTAATGTTCTTTCTGGTGTATGAAAATCGAGAAGTGCATTTATATTTAGATTCCAGTATTCTATCATTTCTTTAACGGATTGAAGATCACAAATATGTGGCCAATTTATGAGATATAGATCATTATGAAATATACTTAAATTAAATTCTGAATAATCCCTAAATGAGGTCGATTATTTTTTTTAATTTTTAAATTATTATTTACTAACGAATAACCGGAAATACCTTCTATATTAATAACTTCAACATTGTTCACTAAATTTATATCTGATATAATAATTAAATCAATTACTGTACTAGAGTGTACCGTAGTCCCCGTCGGCTGTGAAATTAATTGATGTAAACTATGTTTACTTAAAAAACTAGACAATTGTTTAGTATTATGGTTATATAACTTTGAAATGTATATATTAAAATTCCCTCCAAATAGGATTACATCGAAATCGGATAATAAACCAACCCAAGGTATTTTCTAAAGTTTCAAGACACACAGTTAAATTCGTATTTGGTGGCCTATATAGCGATTCTGAACATATTCTCTTACCTGATATTTTAGTATATATATCCAGAGTTGCTCCAGGGGAGAATCAATGCAAGTTGGCATTTCTAGTAAACTAAATTTATCTATCATACAACCTATCTACTATTATTCAACTTTAAATATCATACACATATTTTCTGATGGCTCAAGAAGTACTAACTTATGAGTTTTTGACAATCTGTTCTTGCCCTTTATTACTAACTTATACGCCATGAAATTTCAGGTATATAAATCACAAGTACTATGTGCTAATACATTTTATGTGCAACCTATTTAAACGATGTGCCCTATTAATGGCAGGTCATCAACTTCGAGACTGCTATATAAATTTGTTGAACTTGACGGATTTATAAGAGATGATGGACATGTGAAACGGCTGTCTGCGGTAAATCATACGGAGTGGATAATATTAATGATGAGGTAGGGCAGAAAAGTAAACTCAATCCATAAATCAAGTTGGATGGGGAAAAGTAAGACGTGTGATAAAGCGAGAAAAAAAAGACACAAGAGACGTAATGAGATAATAGAATATTTTTAAGCTGGAAAATTTCTTAACAGCTTTCTTTCAGTCGAGATGGGTTGATATTAGTTACAAATCGAAATAAATAGCCTCATTAAAAACAAACTTTGTTGTGTTGCAAAATCCCTTAATTTCATTCTTAACTTGCAGACTGAAATGATTATAACAAACAGCAAATTTACATTGTAAATATTTTTTCTTGTTTCGAATTAATTCATTCTTGGGCTTTTGCTTTTTACGTGTTCGTAATTATGATGCAGCACGTTCTTTGTTTTCTAATAGGATTGACTTGAGATCATTATTAAGTGACCGAAAATCATTTAGGAATAATATGTTAGAAAATCACTAGTAATTCCACTATTTGAGAGCATATAGAATAAGAGTTTCTTTCATTGTGGAAATAAATCAATAGCACAGAAAAGTTTCAGTTTTGTCCAATGGAACTTCCGTTGCTTTTGGTAGTATCCTCAAGGCGTTTATCGTGTTGACGTATTTATACTTACTATTGTTCAAAATAAAACTGGTACAAACTCCGGGTATGCAAACCGTAGCTTAAGTTAATATCTATTTTAGTTAGTAATATTTTATAAATCTGATTATAACAAGAAAGCTATGCGCTTTTTGGAGAAATGACAAGGATCAAAATGTATTTAGATCAACGTTTTCTACACGACACTTTCCATGCGCTTTTCCGGAATCGTGGAAAGCGGGTGGAAAATATATAATTTATTCTTTGATTCCCTGTAAGAGACGTTGATCTAAATAAATTTTGTTGTTTGACATTTTTGATAAAGTGCATAATATGAAAATGGAAAGTAACAGATTTTTATTTCATTTTGAAAACGTCGATGTAAGCATTTTTTATTCTTTGCAATTTTTCGAAAGAATGCGTAGTTTTCGAGATATAAGCGATTTTATACAATTTTTGTATACATACTTATTTGTTTTTCATTTGAAGGGGAGAGGCGGTTTGAAAGATGAACATTTTTCCAGTCAAAATGGTAGAAAATTTAATGACGATCTTTCTTTTTCCCTTTGATGTTTTTTTGACAGAACGTATGGGTATCGAGGTATTCTTGATTTTAGGCTAAAGTTATCGAGGAAACATAATATATTGTAAAGAAGCTATTCCTTTTAGATTGGAAATATATACAACTTCCTTTTAATTTTTGTCTGAAGTAATAATTCTCTTGCCTACTCGATATATTTTAATAAAGGAAAATAAAAGTGGAAAAATCCGCGTTATGAATGAAATATTTAATTAACGTAGAACTTTTAAAATATTATATTAATATAAATAATATCTAATATATAAGTAATATATTTCGATTAATAATTATTAAACCAGTGACGATTAAAATCGATTTTTGTTTCAGTAACCAGGTAAAGTTTTAATTTCAATTCGATTCCAAGAAGTTTCAACTGCGGAAATCAATTGTTTAAATTATTTAACGTTCGAAATTACTACTATCAATCGGCCTCAAAAATATCAATTTGATTTACAGTTATAATTGTTAATACTTAGGCTATTAAATTCATTATTCTTTTTCTGAAATAATATAAGTAATTTAGTTGCAAGTGATCCCAACCAGTAATTTAGTTTGTCTTTGCCTTTGTTACATTTTGATAAATTCCGCCTTCAGCAACTTGTTGCAACTTTCAAATAACCGATCGTGGTTAATAAAATCCGGGAAGACATATTGTCATCTGCTTGGAAGTGGGACACTCCAGAGGGGTCGTACCGAAATTTTAATTTTAAATTTCTGTTTCATAAAATTTTTTCCAAACCGATTATTTTATCGAAATAACTCCCTTGGGGACGCTACCTTCAAGTGGAACATTCCAACTGAGTTGATCCGTATTTTATAAGAAACTGTCAAAGGAATGAATTATTTGCACCCACGATCGTTGTATACAAAGATCAATTAATATCTGGTAAAATTTTTAAAGGAACTGTTCACTTGCTTTAATTTTGTTCGATTAAGACGTCCAAATCTGTTTGCTTGGTAGATTTTCTATGTAGTTACTACTATTTGCAACAGGATACTTCTCACGAAAATTTTTAGTTGTGGAAGCTGCCTTTAAGTGGGACAATCCAATTGAGACGCACCACCGTGATTTAAACTTTTGAATTAGATTTCGGGTTATATCTCGCGAAATTTTTCAGTTGGGGACCCTGCCTTTAAGTGGGACACTCCAATTGACACGTACGGAATTATTTAACAACTAAACATTCCATAACCAGATTTGCAACGTTTAGTTTTAAAGTCTGTCTTTTCCCCAATATTCAATATTTGGATAACTGTCTGTCTTTTGTATGAAACCTATTCAATAACCGCGGTAGAGATTTTATTTAACATTAGAAAATTCGATCTCATCCCAATACTTGGGTAATTAAAATTTTATTTGCTTAAACACCAAACCGCTTTTATTATTTATTTGGTTTATTATAAATATATCTTAACTTACCTTTATTCACGTATATTAAGTTAATTTGACCTGTAAATATTTTCAGTAAATTGTTAAAACATATTGTGTATCTTATTTTGAGTTTTTCTTTAATTAATACATTCCCGAAATAGTAAAAGTATTATAGACAAAGTTATTGCAGCTGTCCATTCCAAGAGAACGACAGCTAAAGTTTCGACTCCTGATAATAAATCGTCTTCACTGATCTACCTGGAGCCTCAATCATACTGCTGATAGAGAAAGTGGTACTTCAACACTTTAAATCAGAAACTGGCGCTCTAGGCAAAACTCGCTTGCATTGGTCTTAAAGTGCAAGTTGCAAAACCGACACAATCGCGTTACAATATACATATTTAACCAACTTCCTCATACTAAAATTTTGCTGCCATTTAACACTTTGTTTCGTACGTCGAAACCTAGAGCTTTATCTAAGATAGTGCTGCATGAAGTTTTTTCTTGGGAAAAAATCCTACTTCTACTGGATTAATGGGCACTAAATGCATCACATCCCATTAGTTCGACGGATTATTCAGATGTCTATCTTTTATCATTCAAAAACTTTCTCGTGATGTCTGGAGAATCACCGTCCTCCAAATTATCTTTTTGAGGCCTCTCGGTAAACTAAGTTGTTCTAAGTATTTCAAGAACTTCTTCCTCACCGCACCTGTAGCTCACATTATCATCGGGATAGTTCGTAACTTCTTCTAATCATCTTACGTGTCAAAGCTCGGTAGCCAAGTTTTGATATTTGCTTATCTTTTCCCGATTACTGAAAGTAATCAGTTAGAGGACATCCAATGCCAATAATTATGGTGGCCTTCTTATTTTGCTCTTGATCACCAAGGTGTCAGGGCGGTTGTGACCTAGAGTTCTGTCGACCTTATTATTATTATTTTAAGCTATAGTTCCTCGTATAGTTCCTTCTAATTTAACATAATATTGATTTTGTATTGCACATTCGATTATTCAATCACGACTTAATCCATCAGAAATAACATATTACCACGAATATACAGGCATACTTCAATTTTGTTATTTATATTCAGTCGCCCCTAGGAGTCTGAATAACAAATGAAAAAAAATCTCGCTGGAGTCAGAGGTCCATAAAGAAGGAAGGTTTGATTATTTTTTTTTAAGCCGCTATACGTAATACATTTTGAATGCTTGTTCTGTTTTAAGAAAACAAATTTAGCCGTAAGTTTGAGTAGGTCCTTAAAACTTTTTATTTATATCTCTCTTTCTGCCTCTGATGGCAATTTGAACAACAAAAATTCAGTAATATTTATTTAAAAATTAAAAAGGCAGCTCTATATGAACATAATATTTGGTTCAAACTGAGTGTCTTAGTCGAGAAGATATTAGGCATAAAAATATACGTATACGGGAAAAATGCTGTAGAATACAATATTTTTAAATAAAAATTCACCCAAATACTGAAATTATTCTAAAGCAGCTTATCCGGCTCTGAGATTATCTTTTAACAAACTAAAATCTTGAATTTCGTAAAAGAAAACACAAAAGACACAAAACTTCGTAATTTAAAGCGACTTTGGAAACATGAAGACTTCGTCGCGAGGATAACAAAACTTGTACTTGCATAGATCAATTAAAGTTTCCGTTTAAAGACGATTGAAACAAAAGAATGCTACTTTCGTTCTAGTTACGAAACACTTGGAACAATTGTGACAATATTTGCTAAAAAGTTTCTTAAGGAATTTTCTTGTTCATTTAACATTTTCCGGAATGCTGAAAAGCTTTTAAGATCCATACGTGGATAGAACTAGCTGAGGTTATAAAATCTGTCCAGATTATATCTTATAAAAAATTGTACATATTTAATTCGAAAGACAGCTTTAACAGAGTCATTGCTATAATATTTTTTGTTTAAAAAATGTCCAAGCAGTAACAATTCATTAAAAAGGGTTGCTGATATGGATGGAAACGACCGATAAAATAAATGTCTATAAGTCATGACAAAAAAAAGTTACTTTTTGTTTAATAGGACACCCTGTATACTATCCCATATTTCAACTCTTCACGAAATTCTAAACAAAATTCATATAGCACATCATATACCTTAACACAACCGTTTTCGAGATACCGAATTTTGAAAATAACTTTTTACTACTCTCAAATTTATTAAAGGAAAAGCCTTAAATGATGAATACTTATTTATTATGAAAAATACACAAGGTGGAGGATATGGATATGAATATATTTTAATATTATTATTTTTTTTACAGAAAATAATAAAGCATAATTGTTTAGGGTTGATAAAAATGCATGAAACGAAAATAGTTATTCGTGTATCAAGGCCGTAAAGTTGATCTTTCTCAGCCGAGTTCGAAGTTTGCGGCCAATGCACAGCCGAGGTGCGCACAACATTTTTAGGCAACTGTCTCCAAAAGTAAAGTAAAAGTATTTTCAAAATTGTTAAAATTAAGATTGACTACAAAGAGATGACACTTTAGGAATGCTGTCAGATTCAATAAACGTCATTTTTTTGTGACAGATGCCTAAAAAATTTATTTTTTAAAGAATGTTATAATATTTAAAATTTTATGAAAATAGTTATGCAAAAAAAGAGAGAAAACAAGTTTTAATAAACAACAAATATTTTAAACATAATATTTTTAGTCGCAAACTCCTCTATAAATCCTTATTTTACTATAAGGAACCTAACTAGACTGCAACCAACAGCTACTCTCCGGGCTATGTGCCCCGCCGAGCGCTGAATTACAAGTTACAAGCCTGGCGCGTTAAGTGTAATAATTGCATATTACCATCAAAACGCTAATGCTTCGATTGCAACAAACACCAGCCGAAAGACTGATCCTACTTAAAGGAGCTCCCTTGCCAGTCGTCACACACCACTTGCAGACTGCAGTTTCGAGCTATTGGCTCTCGTCAGTGCAAGGTAGGTATGCGACGACCGACATGAGAATCCTTTGACTATAGTACATCCCGGTATTTTTACAATAGCGACATGTAAAACAGCCAGCAGGCGCCATCCATCGGTCCAGTGTCTGTTGCAATCGAAAAATAAATAGCCTGACTTGGCTTAGCATAGTTCAAATGTGCTTTTAGAGGGCGGAATATTAAACATAATATTTTTAGTCGCAAACTCCTCTATAAATCTTTATTTTTTTTTTTTTTTTACTATAAGGAACCTAACCAGACTGCAACCAACAGCTACTCTCCGGGCTATGTGCCCCGCCGAGCGCTGAATTACAAGTTACAAGCCTGGCGCGTTAAGTGTAATAATTGCATATTACCATCAAAACGCTAATGCTTCGATTGCAACAAACACCAGCCGAAAGACTGATCCTACTTAAAGGAGCTCCCTTGCCAGTCGTCACACACCACTTGCAGACTGCAGTTTCGAGCTGTTGGCTCTCGTCAGTGCAAGGTAGGTATGCGACGACCGACATGAGAATCCTTTGACTATAGTACATCCCGGTATTTTTACAATAGCGACATATAAAACAGCCAGCAAGCGCCATCCAGCGGTCCAGTGTCTGTTGCAATCGAAAAATAAATAGCCTGACTTGGCTTAGCATAGTTCAAATGTGCTTTAGAGGGCGGAATATTAAACATAATATTTTTAGTCGCAAACTCCTCTATAAATCCTTATTTTACTATAAGGAACCTAACCAGACTGCAACCAACAGCTACTCTCCGGGCTATGTGCCCCGCCGAGCGCTGAATTACAAGTTACAAGCCTGGCGCGTTAAGTGTAATAATTGCATATTACCATCAAAACGCTAATGCTTCGATTGCAACAAACACCAGCCGAAAGACTGATCCTACTTAAAGGACAAATATTTTCTTTGAAATTATATTTATAAGGTGCCCAAAGTGTTCACCATTTACCCCGCCGAGCGCTGAATTACAAGTTACAAGCCTGGCGCGTTAAGTGTAATAATTGCATATTACCATCAAAACGCTAATGCTTCGATTGCAACAAACACCAGCCGAAAGACTGATCCTACTAAAAGGACAAATATTTTCTTTGAAATTATATTTATAAGGTGCCCAAAGTGTTCACCATTTACCTCCTGACAGTAATGAATTCGTTGAACAAAATATTGTAGTAAATCTAAAAGGGTGTTGGGAGGAATAGTGGAAATTTCATGCCTTATTCTTTCTTGTAACTATTCCATATTTTGCGGTATATTTTTGTAGACTACATTTTTTATGCGACCCCGCAGAAAAAAGTCAAGCGGGGTCATATCGGGACACATAGCCGGCCATTCAATTATCCCTTTGCGTTCAATCCATTTATCAGGAAAAGTTTCATCCATGTCCCCAACGATGGTCACATATCTAGTGTGAATCTATATTCCAGTGTACTACATGTGCTCCACAAAGGTATTAAATGTATATGCTTTAGAAAGGCTTGGAATAATTTTCGAAACATAGTTTTATGGGTGGAATATGAGAAATTTATAGTGGGGATAAATTTATACCCTTCATTCTATTGTTTTGAACGCTTAATATTTAATATCCATTAAACATTAAGACGACAAGGGTTCAATGTCTATTGTCGAGAGATTTGACAGTTCTAAAACTGACTTAAAATCAACTGTACTTATAAAAATATTTTTGATTTTCCCCCAAAATACGTAGTTCCAAAAATGCATTAAAAATTCATATTTATAAATTGAATAAACCAACAATAATGTTTAGCACGATATCAAGCAACTACAAAACCTGGATTTAGTCCGCTCACAGCTAAATGTTTTTACAAACTATATCCGGAACCGCTGCCATATATTCATGTGTAGTAATAGATCTCTATATAATTCCTTATAATCTTTCAGCTTGTTAACAGATTGTTTCCAACGTTTGCTTTTCGGTATACGGATAACGTTTAATTAATCCTATTTATATTAGGGGTTGTACATATGAAGAAAAGGCTTAATCACAAAAGGGTCGACTCATTTAATCTGGTTATCAACACGTATCAGTGCGTTTGAATACAGGGCAAACAAAAAAGTAATCGTAATAGAAAAATGAATACGTCAAAAACTCGCAATTCCTCCTCAAATCCATGATCCCTTCGTTTAAAAATACTAATATTGACTTGAATCTATGAAAAATATAAAAAATAGAACAAAATAGCCTCTAAACGTAGTGTCGGGTCGGGACATACATCTGTCTATGACCAACAACACAGGACTTTTAAATTTACATGAAAATATGTCGTACATAATATCAAAAAGTATGGGTACTATAAAGTGGGCAATTTTTGTTAAAAAAATCACAACCCCTTAGTCTATTAAGAAACAATGTTTCTTTAAATAACCTTATGTTTTGGTATGACGGTTCAGTTTTGTGCATGTGATTATGCGTAAAAAAAAAGAAGTGGTTTGATATCCCGGCGCATTCGCCATTTTATAGACTAGCTAATCTTTTGGTGGGGAATCTTTTTAATCGTTTTGATTAACCATTTTCCAGTTTTTGTAAAACTATATCAGCCTTTTATTTATTACTTTGATTATTAGTTAATGTTTTTATTTTCTAACAATTTAGCAGCAGTTTTGATCACGTCTTTCATTTTTTCAATTATATTATTACCACAATACAGTGAGAACAGTCTTAGTCCAGTCGCTATATACCTCAGGAACAAATGTAATTGCATTAACCTCCAGGCACGTTTTTTCTATCGTTTGGGGGCACCATGGGTAGTCTTTTTTTTTAAATGGCATTGGGCAACAAACCATGCAGCCAGGCACAAGTTATTAGATATGCCATAATTTAGAAATATACACAATTATACACAATCATGCACACACATATAGACTGTACACATACTCCAACCTAAACCTATCTTACCAAAAATGGAAATTTTTATAGAAATCTCAGAGGATCAGAGGAGATACATTTGCACATATTCTTCTCGCCCAGGAGTCTTTAAGGGTATTATAATAGACATACAAAAATAGATAGACTACGGTAAATAGTTAGGTAAATTTTAAACAAAAGTTAGACATGTAGGAAATGAATCTATTATTTACCCATTTATATTTTCAAAAAGCGAATAATTTCATTAACCCTATTATAATTTAAGGCTAATAAGTGATTAACATTGATTAGCATTTGGATATTTAAGTTCAGAATATATGTATACAGTTGATTACGTCCAGATGAATGTTTATCGCAGTTAAAAAATAAATGTTCAAGATCGCCTACAACATTACAAATGTCACATAACTTGGTTGATAATATTCCTATTTTATTTCAATGTAGAGGATAGCAACCATGTCCAAATTTCAGCCTAATAAGAGTCGTAAAATATACCTCCTAGGAATTTAAAAATGTGGTACCAAGGTGCCTCAAGAATTTATATTTGGATTTGGGTGTACCTGTAGGAGTGGAAAATAATATTCGTGCCAGTAAGACGTCCATGCTTTATTTAAGTCTGTTTTACTAATATTTAAACAGTGTTCAAACACAGACTGTCTACAGGGTCTCCATTCCTTATAATCTCTTTGGCCAATAAGTCAATTTCATTATGTTTTATGCTATTGTGTGCTTTAACCCATATATAGTTAATTTTAGCGTGTCATTATAATGCTTGATTGATTTAATGAAAGGGTGGTACATGCTGGATATTGAATTATAGTGTATATGACTAGAATTGGAACCGTATAAAAACTAAAAGCCGACAAAAACAGTCGGCATCTCTTTATCGTTCTTCTTATGACAGGCATTTCTGTTTACCTCCGCAAGAGATGCCGGCTGTTTTTGCCGGCTTTTAGTCTTTATACGGTTTCAATTCTGGTCGTATACACTATATACGTATTACTTATTGCCAATAGTACTGACTTGGAGTCACTTAGAATAACTGACTCTTTTAATTTGTTTATTTATGGTATATTCTAAAGACTTTGCGATAGCATAAGCTTCTGCTGAAAAAATTGACATCTCCTGGAAAAGTTAAAATTTTGACAGGGTACTTGAATTGGGTATGCACAGAAAAATGTGGAACTTGGTGATTTCATAACTACTGTAATATTTTTTTTATTTATTAACATGACATCTTCAACAGAAATTGGTACTAGATATGACCAAAATTTGTTTTCAATTTTATGACCCCCTTAAGTAGAATTTTGGAAGAACTCTGATATTAATGTAAAAAGCTAATTAATTTGTAGTAATCTCATATTTCGTTTCTCCCATAAAAGATTTGCGTTCCCTTAGGCTCTGCTTTTCCAACGTTGAATATAGGGTATAAAACGCTATTTTATAACTGTTTTATTATTTTAATGTACAAGAAACACATATTCAACCAAAATTATTATCTACTAGATATAATGAAAGTTTGTTTTCAATTCTATAATTTTTGGTAGAAATTTCAGAGGACTCTGTATCCTAACGTAAATAGACCAAATAAATTGTAATAAGGTGAATCTGGACATCGTATGTTTCCATCATGCTACCTTACAGAAAGATTTATTTTCCCTTAGGATGAGCTCTTCCTGAATATGTGGTCTAATTTACAGCTCTCCTCTGTATTCGAAATTGCTGTTAATAATTTAATAATCACGTCCAAATTAATAATTCAGACTCGTGAACATCGAGTGGAGGCGGCAGGTTTCTCAGTAATAAAATAAGGTGGTTGAAATGTATAGCTTTCTCGGTCCGTTAAACGATTCTGATGAATTAGTTTTACGCATGTATTCAATACATTGAAATATTACTTAGCAAAATTCCATATCATTGGCATTATATTTTGAATACTGGAAGAAATTTCATTATTGAAATTAAATGAATAAATAATCCAATTCTTTGGAATATCTCGAAATTTCCCTTTTACTTTTAATTTGTATTTTCCACCGAAAGGCAAACATGTTTCAAAAAATAATATTTAATTCATGTACATTTATTTGTTGTTGGGAAGAGATTTAATATTTTAACTATGAATTGGCAATACTGTTAAATAAGTCTCTACAATTCTGAACGACAGCAACCCTGCTTCTGGAAGTGCATTAAACTGTCTCCAAACAAAATTCAATTTTTATTTTTTGAAAACAGAGACCAATCCAATACAATTCAATAAATCTCTATTCAAGTATAACAGCAAATACCTCCCCAGTACCCATCCCGGGACCGACCGTGCAACTACCGCGTTGGTATTAAAGATTTGTGATGAGAAATTAATTTAGAGACAAAAATGTACAAAAAGAAAACAATAATAACAAACGCGACAGAATGGTTACAAACAGAGAGGAAGAGGGGGACAAGAAATATTTAAAGATACAAAAGGCATGCAACTTCAGCCAGCCAGGTTAGGCGGAAGTTATAGTCGGTCAAATTTGGTTACAGAGAGAGAGGTTGCCCGAAGGGGTGTTTAATTCGAAATGGGGCATTATGCTGTCTAATTTGTGTTAAGTGTCTGGTTAGCGGACTATCACCCAGCTTGAAGTTTTAAAAGATGAGCTGACCATAGTCCACTATCGGGGTTATGTTGTTACAACGTGCGTATAGATCTCTAGATTAGATTAAGTTAACAAAGGAGCTGGTTATTTAGTCTTTACCACAGCGATCTTTTCAGGTCTATTGTGATGCTCCCAGAATAGCTTCCTTATAATACCTCATCCAGGTTTGTCCTTTGTACTAGACTCCACAGCTTTGATAAAGGCCCTTTTGTATAGCTGTCCGAACTTAGCTTTTCTTCTTCGAGTACTTGGAATCTCCGTCTCGCCAGGCCTTCACAGTGACACTATACGTGAACTGAGGTTCCCTCTTCCTCTTGGTATAATCAACATGTTGCATCCTCTGCCAGGCTCATTAGACTCATGTGTCTATTGAGCCGGCAGTGGCCAGTTAGAAGGCCCACTATTACTCTGATGGCCTTCCTATTCTGGCTTAGTAGATCTTCCGTAAATTTGGCCGAACGTTCTTTAATGAACTCTTTGGCCTATCTGTGTCTTGGCAGATTCCCCCACCATTCCAGAGATTTATTTTGCACCCATTCCTTAATGGCTGCTCATATGCATGGGTTTGCTACGCCACAAAAGGGCTCGGGTCCTATTGGGGCTTCAAGTGCGCCTTCCTTGGCCAGTTGGTCAGCCTTTGGAATATTTTTTTTACATAATTTTTATCTGCCAGATAAAAATATTGTAAAAAAAATCATTTGTACTCTGATAAGTGAGTATTTAATTTAACCTATTTTTTACAATATTCAGCTTTTTCAAAATTTAATATCTAAAAAATTCGAGATGAGAATTTTCCCATTAAAACAATAGTCAAAACTCAACCATACTAAAACAGAACAAAATGCTTGTGACATCATTCCACTGCACCACACGTACATAAGGAATTTAAAATTGCTAAGAAATTGTCTGCTAGTCCCCATGAATTGCGGTTGTGATTAATATTTATAGTCAATGTGAATGAAAAAAGGATTTACTGCAATTCTGCATGTTTTACGAAAAATGTCATCAAACGCAATTAATAACGTAATCATTTCCTAGTGCTAAGGGCGAACAATACACAAAGAGTTTAATTTAATATGCTTCTAGGCGTAATTTTAATATTACAGGTTTTTAATAAGGATATCACGGAGTTCAGTGAATATAAATTTTGTGAAATAAGTGAAATCTCCCGGCACAAAGCTTTCAGAAACTAATATAAAGTTGTTACAAAGCAATTTTTCCATTCGATAAGTTAATAAAACTTTCAAAGACAAAGCAACCAAAGTGACTCTTGCCTTCTAAATAAAATTTTATATTTTTCTAAAGCTAAGTGCAAGTTGTTCAATACAGAAATTTCCATTAATACGCAAATGAGATTACTCCCGCGTATAAGCAGAAATTTAAATAATAATTTTGTTAATATCGCATGAATATTAATTTTAATCCCATTGCAAAGAAAAGAATAACAGATGTTTACTTTTCATCACAAAATTCAAACGCAATCATGTTCGTTCGATATGAATATTTATAGGACTCGATGAACCACATGACAGGATTGGACTTTCGGAACAAATTAATTTTGTTACGGCATAAATAGTGTTTACATGCGCTGGGTACATTAAAATAAAAGTATTTTTATGGGTTTGAAAATGAAATTAAAACTGGTCTATATTACAGAAACATAACGAAGATGCAATAATTGAAATAATTTTCTTTCAATTACTCTCTCTCATGCTAGTTGAAGCATGAACACGAAAAATACTATCAATGCCACGGAAAGACAATTTATTCAAACTTACCCGACAGTTAGAGCCATTAGATCATCTGAAAACAAAAAATAAACATTAGTCATTAATAATAATAAATTATGGTAGAAAATTATCCATACACAGATGAGATCACATCTTTATTTATGCTTGAATCAACTTAGTTGAATAATATGTTAGTTTTTTTAATTTTGCAGCTAAACTTCGTATTTTTAACATTTTCTTCATAACTGAATAAAAGGGGTGAACGTAGATGCGTCTTTACTATATACATACTTCGTCATACGATGTAAGGCAATGTCAGGCGCGGTTAATACTTAGATGGGTGCCCGTTTCAAATATTATGGTACATTTCACGTATGACGTATAGAAAAAATTTCAAAAATATTAAAATGTGCAAAATAATTCAATATTTCATGTCAATTTGTCAAAACACGAAAAGTAATCTAACACCTAATTTAGTCAAAAAACTAAAAAACAAATTCTGAAAAAAATCGATAATTCATAACTAATCTCAATCCGCCAGCAAATATCTCAAATAATTCAAATTACTAATTTTACGGCCCCAACCTTACAAAATATCGCCCTGAAAAATACCGGGCCCAAATCAACTTCATCAACGTTAAAACTACTTTCCGCACCTCAATGGAAACATTTCAATTCACTCCCGTTAATTTTCTATTAAACGAAGTTTCCTTCAAATGCGATTCTCAATTCATTTCGCATCTTTAATATCCAAATCCAATCAATCTTCATTCATTTCCTCCAATAAAGTAGCGGTACTACCGTCCCTATTAATATCAATATTTATTTCCAATAGGTACCCTTTCATCATCAAAATTAACTTCCTTTCATTCACCGTAGACGTATCGGCACAATTTCATATTATATTCAACTCTAACTGCAGGACCTTCAAGAAGACTTTCCGGGGCCATCCCAAATTTACTTAATTTCTTCAACATATTTTCGTTAATAACTTCCAGACTAAAGTCGATGCGAACTTCATTCATACATCAAAAAATTCCCCATTTCAATGCTGAGACGATTATATAATTTTCATATTAGAATTCTTCATTTTTACATTAGATGATGCAATATTGTGAAATATTGCGCAGTATTGTGCAATCGTACGGAATGGTGGGGGACATTTTCAGACATTTCTAGATCTCCGCACGCACCGTCCCTGACGGACCATATAAAAGGCCGAGCGCCACGAGTTTATTCTAAGTACGTTCTAGTTTCGGTATCTCAAAGTTACTTCTTACGTCTTATCAAGTTAATAGTGAATTAAAAGTGAATGTACTAGTAACTCTATCGGTTCTTAAAATTAGTAAAATTTAGTGCCGTCTGTCCAGTCCAGCTTATCCGCTTTAACTCAAACGTTAAATTCCCTGTTAACTACCCCGTCGTGACTACTTCCTTGGTTGCCCCAAGTAAAATAGCTAAACAAACTTTCGGCCACCGCGCCCCCTAAAATAAATCTAAGTTAAACCAAACCTTCTGCCTTTGCGCATAATAAAACTAAGTGAATTTTTTCAGATATTTTAAATCAACTGTAATTAAAAGAAATTTTTTCTTCAGTTGGAATTTCCGTTGTCGAAAAGTTACCTTTCCCAACTGTTTTTTAGAATTAATATTTTATGTTTAAAATGTTTTACGAACTCTGTAACTTCTGTAAACTGCTAAAATAGACTCAGATACTCAAATACAAGTGAAAACAACCACAGGGATTTATACAGGGTGTAGTTTTGACCCTGTCCGATATCTTAGGAGCAGCACCCAAAGTTCTTAAAAAATAAAATTAAGTACACGAAAAGTCTCAAGAGTCTCTCTTACGCTCTAAAGCTCCAGTCTCAGCTCAAACATTTTTTATTTTATTAACTTAGAGGGCTTGTTCGTGTTCACAAGGAAGACCGCAACTTCGCTTCACATCTTCCAGCGCTTGTATATTAGTGCATGAGCATAGCTTATGCAATCTTAGGCGAGGATTGTGTAGGGGATATACCATCCTTCGGAGAGGATGTATAGCCATTGGTCCCTTGTCTATTAAATGTTAGGCAAGTAAAATATCCCTATACTCTTCGAAAGAGAAGAGGTTCGGAAAAAATTTCTGGTTCCTGGGTAGCTCGCCTGCAGGCATCGGTGTCAGGCCACAGTACCGGAATTAGTCCGGCGTTAAATAAATATTCAAAAAAAAGTAACAGAAAAATTTATAAACTTAATAAAATCTTCATTTATATGTAAAAAAAGATCTAAGATTTAGGTACTCATTTCATTGCTATTGAAACTATTTTTTTACAAATTAATCTACTAATGAAAACTATAAAAAGTTAAATTCCTCAGCGTACTTTCGTAAATGAGTAATAAAACTTCTAAGCATTTAGTTTTCAGAGATAAATGCAATTATTTAGATTACTATAAGTGTAACTTCATGGGACTATAAGCTTAAATACTGCATTTTAATCGATTCCCGCTGGAAAACTTTATTGAAATTGCCGGTTACTTTTTTATTTCTTTAATATTAGATTGGCCAGTATCTTTTTATGAAACATAAAATTGATGTGTCTTTTATAGCCTTAAGCCCCCTTATACAGAAGATCGTTAAATAAATCTTATGGCCAATAGCTAAAAAATAATATAATGAATATAAGATAATAATGATTAGTGATAATGAAATGGTGGGTATAATTAGAAAATTAGATTTATTCTGGAATGATTTTATTTATTTATCTACACTTACAACCATTCAACGGGTACGTATGATGGTATTTAGATAAGTAGAATACAAAATAAGATATTTTAATAATTTTTATAAACTAATTAACTACTAACTTTAGCGATGTTTACAAAGTAATATATAATAGATATATAATATGATTTAGAATACGATATCAGTTCTTTATTGAGGCTACGCTGCAGTGAAATATATCAATGGAGTTTTGGTTATCATTGTATGTAGCACATATTCTATTCAGAGGTGAGAAATGTTTTATGTTGGTTCTAGTTCTGCTTAATTGGAAAGTCGAATATTCACGCGCGGTTAGTCTAGGCACATGAAGGTTCAACATTCCTAAAATTTTAGAACAATTTACGGTATAATGCAATAGATTGTGCAAGAATATAAGCCGCGATTTTTCTCTCCTATCTTGCAGACTATTTAGGGAGAATCTAGAATCTGTCTAGTATCGAGGACTACGAGATGCCAGATGGGTATATCCCATCCTCTTTGAAACAACAATATTTTAGAACCCTTCTTTGAACTATATCTAAATTCTAGATGTGAATATTATATGAGGGGCACCAAATGATTGAAGCATATTCTAATCGCGATCTTACAAATGTACTAAAAAACAGCTTTAAAGTGCTGATATTGTTGAGGTCACTAGCATTTATTAAAATAAACCCTAGTGTTCTTAAGCTAACCGATGTGATACCATTGATGTGATCAATAAACGAGAGCTGCTGATCAAACGTTACTCCTAAATCTTGGAAGGTTGTTGGTCTGTTTATGTTAGTGTCGTTTATGGCATAATCGAAGGCGATCAGATTTGTTCTGGTACTATAGGTCATAACATTACATTTTTCAACGTTTAAAGGTAGTTTATTTGCAACGCACCAATTATTTACTTTCAGTAAGTCATTTTGCAGGTTTATAAAAGTCCTCCATGCTTCCTACGTTACAGTATAGTTTCATGTCATCCGCATACAGTAGACAGTTTACATTTAAGTGACAATCGATGTCATTAATAAAGATATTGAAGAGTAGAGGGCTCAGGTTGGAATTTTGAGGAACACCGGGTATTGCTAAGACTTTGACAGACCGATAGCCAGAGCATTCGACATATTTATTTATTCAGCTAAAATTTACAAGTTTAATTGCCTACGATGTGTAAGGTACGATCTAAAAAATTCTAACATATTCGTTGAAGAACCATGGATCTGAAGTATTGCAAGGAGAATGCTGCGGTCAAACCTATCGAAGGCCTTAGAAAACTCAGTATATACAACATCAGTCTGAAGGCCGGCGTCTATAGATTCAGCCATGAATTATGTGATATAGAAAGAAGAGATTTGTGACAATGGATCTACCTTTAATAAACCCATGTTGAAATTGACTTAAGCGGTTGTGCATATATAGAAATAGGCATATTATTGTAATAGGATTTCGAATGCTTTCCAAAAATTATTTAGATATTGGTCCGTTCGCCTATTTTAAAAACAGGTACAATTTTGGACATTTTCCATATATTTGGAAACGTAGTCTCGATGGCAAGATTAAAAAGTATTTTTAACGGTTGAGCTAGGACAGAGGCACAGTCTCTAATAAAAAATGCTGGTATTTTATCTGGACTGGTGGTAAATTTAGGTTTTAATTTTTTAGACTTTTGTAAACATCAGATTCATCGAATTTATTCAGATAGAAATTGTCAGCTGTAATATTATTTTTATGTTCAACATTTGGTGGGTCGGGCAGTATATAAGAATTTTGGAAAGAGTCTTGCGAACGCATTAGCAATATTTTGTTGATTCACAATATTAGCACCTTTATAATGCATCGATGTGGGTATACTGGACGCTTTTCTTTTATTATTTATGAATTGCCAAAATTTATGCGGATTATCACAAATGTTTTCCTCTAGCGCTTTGCAGTACTTTTTGTAAGCAGTATCAATTGATTTTTTAATTTGTTTTCTAAGAGATTTAAATTCATTTAGTGACTGAATATTCCCATGTATTTTGTATTTTTCCATGTGCGATATTTTGAATTAATATCTTTAATTATTTGAGATGAGAACCATGGAGGATAATTTTTAATTATGTTTTTTGTTTTTTTTCTATGAATAGTGTCTTTATGGCTTTGTAACTATAAAATGCAAATTTTCCCGCTTTCCTTTGACGGATACGAATGCAAAATGTATTATTAAGAAAGAAAAAAACAGTTGTGTTCGTTATAGAATTCTGAATAACGTTCAAAATGTTTCTACGTCTGTCCATCCGCCTACCAACAAATAAGAAGCTAACCTGTATTGGCATATGAACAGTAAGTTACTGTTAGTTACAGGAATAATTGTACCATTTAAAAGAAAATAATCAATAAGTATATAGTCATGTAATACTACCCGCTTACTTACTTGGCCCCATTTACATTAAAATATCTGCCCGCAACCGAAAGTTTCGAAAAACTAACGTGTTCTTTCCAGAACTGCCAGCTAGGAAAACAATTAGCTATTAACGTATGTTTACAGCTCTCGCCGTGGTAATAGTGAATTACTGTTTTTAATTCACGATTTGTTATTTATGGTGCGGCCGAATAGACACGTCATCAGGTTTATGTCCCTTGGATTACAAAACAACTTTGTGTCATCTGTGCAATTTTTTAATAAGGAGTGTGGGTTGCTAATGTGTTTGCAGAAATATGTGAATGTATTGGGATTAATAGCAGTGGATTGCACTTAGAGCATTAACTTTAAAAAGTGGCATTGCTTTCCACATTACATAAAGACTCACAGATTAAAATACATGAATGTTATTTTAAAAACATCCTATATATATATATATATATATATATATATATAAGATTTTGTAATACTAAATTCTGCACTATAAAAACGTGCTGTTTTATAGAACTGTCCATTTATTGGAGGTGTCCCTATGAAAAATTTCACTGTGTCCATTAAATATGCTTTACTACATGCGTTATTTTTAATAATGTGTTAGGACATAATAAAATATGGATTGTTGACTCTCATAAGTGGTGAAAGCATTGTGAACATAAGGGAAATAAGAGAAAGAAAACACGAGATTTTCCAATCTACTTTTTTATATGCGAAAGATCTTTAACTAAAAATAACATTTTGCTTCTACACTTCGTATGACAATGATTGACAGGAGTTCATATAGTGTGAGCGTGACACAAGGCCGCTGTTAAAATGCTTATTATTACGCGGCAACCCTTAAAAAAATGATTTTATAGAGTGTAACTAGAATTAAAGTATGTTTTTTAACAATAAGGATTTACATTTCTACTTATCTGTGTATATTAAAGTTCATCTTAGAATATTTAAACCACTTTATTTACAAATATATAGATCAATAATTAGAAGAAAATATAAATCTGTTGATTTGAGTGCGATAGAATTTACTAAAGTAGGCCGATTTTCGTAAACGTACCTATTGTAACATAATTTTCTTTGAATAATCCATTTTTCATGCGCGCCCGGGCTATAATGCGACTTCTTGCATATTTCACTTGACGACCTTATGCAACACTCAATTCATTGTAGTAAATTAAGACAACAACAGAGGGTTCTACGGTCTATAGTTTTGAATTGGAAGGCAATGTCAGATGACATTAATATAACCAACAAATAAATAGTGTGAAAATACAATGACAACATCTCAGGAATACTGGTCTATTAAAAGACAGATCAAATGGGGCATTTCAAACTTGGCTCTACTCTACTATAGGAATTTTATGCTATAATTGGTAGCCTCGGATTAGAGGGAAAAAGGATAGTTTTTGTGGCGGATTTTTTGGTCATTTTTTGTGACAAAGTAAAAAAAGGAATAGCCATGTTACTAGAGGCATTTTTGCTGTAACTCCAGCGAAGTGCAGACACCACCTTTTTGTAATAGAAAACCTAAGAACATCTAAGGTCAGTAAATCTGAAGTATATTCATTTAAAGATCTATATTTTGTTTAATTTAATATAAGTACAAATAGCATAAAATTCAAGAGAGTACCAAGTTTTGATACTAGTAATTTTTATAGGTTTTTTTGGAGGGCCTTGCCAACCCTCACCCGATAATCTGACACTCTCAAAGATTTAAGCCAGTCGCAGGTATTACCCACTTATGTGGCTTGAGGACACATAACACCTGTCGTGGATGCCGGAACGGGTCATGTAATTTAAAAGAACTAAGACGTTCCACCTGAGATGTTCGGTCATCGTTTTCAACCAGCTTAGTTTTGCTGAATGGATTGTTGGTCCAGCTAGTTGGTAACTATTTTAATTCTCCGGAGAGCAGCCTTCGTGGATTCATATTTTTTTGAAAAAGCGTCATAATTAAATATTTTTTTTATTGTTAACTAAACAGCTGTTTGGGAATTTAAATTCCATCTTGTTTTTTTGAGATTTCTTTATCCCTTCAGGATTACTGACAAGGTCAGGGTCATTTGTACTGTACCTTTTTTATTTCTAAAATCTGAAATATTCTAGAAGTTAAAATATTCATAGCCGGAGAGGCCATAACAAAATTTTTATCATCCTCGTTTTAAATCAATTTAATCTTTTTAACTTTTTTTGTTCCATTTGTGCCTCACACCCTCATAGCTTAGTAAATCTAATTTTAGCAATTGTGTTATACCTTATCCTGTGTATTATATTATTATTTGTTGGTGGCTTTGTATTTATACATTTTTTTACTATTATTATATTTAGCATACATTACTTAATTTTTTTATTCTGGTCTCTAACCCCTTCTCTGTCAAGAAATTGACTGGCGCCCCAGAGCTTACAAATTAACAACTCTTTCTTCAATATAAACTGTTGGTTAAGTTAAAGTTATCGAAAGAACCTACGACCCGCCTCCGAACAGAAGAGCAGCCGGTGAGTGCTTAATCGAAAAGGCCATTTCCTTACGGTTCACGTCACACTATCATAAACAAAATTATCCATATTCGTATTCTATGATAGTCAGATATGATATAATAGACATAATATAGAAAATCTAATAATGCACGTGCATGATAACTTTGCTAATAGTACCTAGAATGAATATAATGGCGATCTCATAAAGAGTCGGGCTAGACTAGCCCATACATTTAATGATTTGCTGGATGCATCCAAGACCCCAATATTGCATTAAATTGTCTCTATTATCCATTTTCAAAAGTAAACACTGTAAACAAACTAAAAACACAGCGAATTGGGAAGAAAACTGGGATCAATTGATGGCCTCTACAATGAAAACAATAAGGTATGCAGTATAATTTATTACGACCTATAGTCGGGAATATTATACGAGGTCCCAGATCTTACTAATCCTTGTAGTGAGAGTGGCAAAATAAAAGAACAAATAAAAACAAATACAATTTATTATAAAAATCAGTAAGACAGTACA
The DNA here is from genome assembly GCA_963675555.1 of Leptura quadrifasciata. Lineage (NCBI taxonomy): Eukaryota > Metazoa > Arthropoda > Insecta > Coleoptera > Cerambycidae > Leptura > Leptura quadrifasciata. The sequence continues at coordinate 11,734,542 of OY776676.1, forward strand.
CAAAACTTAACGATAAAATATTGCGATAAAATAATACAGACAAGTCTAGGGTTTAAGGTTAACACTATGGAAAAAAAAATGATTAATAAATTGAAACAATTGACAATAAGAATGAGATACAATGGTTACTTAACTTTAACACAGAAAATTGGAGAGTTTCCTGGCGCTCCAGACTTGAAGGTTGGTCGAGGAGAAGTCTTTACAACACAATTTGATAAGTTTTACCAATCTTCACAATAGTTAGGTGTTTCTCTTAATCGAAATGTAAAACCAAAATGCAGGGCCAATCGTATACCAAAATTCGTGTACCAAAGAATAGCAATGATCCAAAGTCCAAAAATCCAACAATCCGAAAATAACAGAACAGTAGGCAAGTTCTGTGGTCAAAATCTGGCCTATCCCAAATCGTCTACAATTAAGTTACAAAATTATTCTCAAGATTAACCGCTAATGTGAGCACGTGTCTTTAATAAATCAAGGAAATTCAAACTTACCTAGAATATTACTTCTAGACGATAACTTGCTTATTTATCCGAATAATTCGAAAATTCAATTTAACAAACCAAAATATAAATTGAAACATTAGGTTAAATCTAGTTATTAATCCGGTATTAAACCGATTAGCAATCACGTGCCTTTTAACTAAATTAATCCTTAGCGAAGTTTTCAGTTCAAATTCTTGATTTAAAAAGAGGAAGTTTTAGGCAATTTTAGAGATTTATAACATTTGGTCACTCATAAAAACAAAAGGAAATGACAACAGCTGACAGTCCGACAGTCAGGGTACCAATTTGTGAAAGGTAAAAGACTGAATCGATTTTTATGGACTTTCGATCATTAACCATCCTTACACTATTACTTTGTATGCAATTTTTATACGCTAATTATTGCAATAATCTATATTGTAAATTGCCCTAAAATATACACAATAATACACCATTATTTAATAAAATTTTGATGAATTTATGTACTTATGATCTTGTGGACACCGGAGGAAGATGGCACGTCACAAATTTTCCGCCAGTAGGGGGAGACATTTGAAAATTTAGTTATCAGAAGTAAATTTATTAATGGGTAGTAAATATTACTTCACAGAACTAAATATTTACCTCACGTATTATGGTTAACTCTTTGCTAATATATTTATTTCTAAGAAATCGGCGTACCATACAGAGCATACAAAACCTCTTGTATAACTCCACGTATGAAAATAAGCTGAGGAATCCTATGAGTTATTTCCCCAATACCCTGTACAGTTGTCCTAAATATTTAATATGACCTTACGTGCACCGAGGAGAAGCTCATAATATTTCAAGATATCAATACCATAAGAAACATTCAGTGTCTCTAAGATACCCATTTGAAATTTCTGTTACATAGATGGTGTAATATTTAGGGAACTAGAACTAACATTTCTCTTTAGAAACGATACGAGTAACTTCCTGAAGCAGAATATGTATTTCTCACACGTTTTGGTCATAATAACGTTATGGTCCAAGTAGACAAATACGTGTAGTTTTGAGTTCATGAGTAATTGCCTGTATGAAGTGGCAGGTGAATTTGTTATCCCCAAAGGTACTCCTGTTTTGAGGAGACTGCTATTCCGCAAGGAGTTGCGGTTGGATGTGGCGATGATACATTACGGCCGTTTGAAAATATATAGAATTTAAGTCTGATAAGGCTTTTTGTAAATTAAATCATTCATCAGTAAACGAGATATATAGGTAAACTAAACGAATTCTGTTATGCAAAACAATATGTGCATAAAGAATATAATAAAATAGGATTTTCTGATGTGTAGTAAGAAGGACATCAATAATTCCTAGTAGGCATGCTGTACCATTTCATATTATGATGCGTGGCAAATTTTACGTGAAAGAAACCGGAGCGCTCTAAGCATATTTCGTTTGGACACGGGGTTACAATGTCGAATCAGCATACAATAGATTCAGAAAGTTTGGCCTGTACATCGAACACCTGAACTACAATGAGTTGACTATGCACTCTGTTTAATATGGGCAAGGGATCATCAAAAATGGAACGTGGAAAGAGGTTTTGTAGGCAGCGAGTCCTGTTTCGGCTAACTCACAGTATAATACCATATTGAGCCAGATGTCGGGTCATAATATTCTCAATGATTTTAAATAATTTAATTTTATAATGGTAGATAATAGAAACAACTTATTTCAATATCATAACGAAATAATTTTTCTAGCTAAGCTTTCTACTTAAGAATGTACCACACTAAAGTTAGGGACTGCATTGAAAAGTTAGTATACGTGTTCTAAAGTAAATGTATTGGCATATTAATTAAAATTAAAATGCGTATTTTTAAGTCAAATTTAAGCCGTTCCTATGAGTAAAGTTCTATTTTTCAGGAAATGCAATGAAAATAAATTTAGACAGTGCAACTAAAAGTAAATTTAGGAAAGTGAAAATACTAAAATATTAATTTCGAAAGCGAAACGAAATTTCATGATTTCTTGTATTTTAGTTAAAACGATGATTGTCTAAAATATAAAATTTCGTAAATAAATTAAAAGTAAGTTTTTGGTAACTACAATGAAAACAAGTGGCCAAGGCCCTGATTTCTGGGAAGCGCTAAGAATTTTGAAAATGGTAATTGCAATGAAATTTAATTATGCACTATGGGGCTAAAAACAAAATGTATAATATCTTTTTTCATATATTGAGTATTGTTATATAATTAATGAGTTATCTGATAATCTGATTTAATCTTCACACTTAAACAGCTTCAAGAAAAAGCACTCGAACATCAAGGAGAAATTCACATGGCCTTCATTGATTTAACCAAGGCGTTTGACTCGGTGGACAGGGAAGTGCTCTGGAAAATTATGTTCCGCTTAGGTATGCCTAGAAAATTTGTGGAAGTATGTCGCAGTCTACATACAAACAACAACGCCCAGGTTATGTGATAATCTGATTTAATCTTCACACTTAAACAGCTTCAAGAAAAAGCACTCGAACATCAAGGAGAAATTCACATGGCCTTCATTGATTTAACCAAGGCGTTTGACTCGGTGGACAGGGAAGTGCTCTGGAAAATTATGTTCCGCTTAGGTATCCCTAGAAAATTTGTGGAAGTATGTCGCAGTCTACATACAAACAACAACGCCCAGGTTATGTATAATAATGAGGCAACCGAACCTTTCCAAACCCTCACTGGAGTTAGGCAGGGATGTGCCCTAGCACCCCTACTCTTTAATTTGTTTACCACTGCTCTAACAATTATTGTTGACAACAAACTGACAGTCAGAGGAATAGGTCTCAGATACCGTTTTGATGGCAGACTCTTTAACATAGGGCGCTTTAGAGCTTTCACGAAGACACGCACACGATTCATTTGTGATCTCCAGTATGCGGATGACTGTGCACTTTTAGCCTCTACGCCGGAAGAGCTTCAAGAACTTTTAGATGTGTATGCCCAGAGCTATGATTCCTTGGGACTTAAAATCAACATTGGAAAGACTAAGATTATGTCAACTCCTCATCAAGTGAACCAAATAGACATTACACTTAACGGAAATTCTCTTGAAGTGGTGGATCAGTTCAATTACTTAGGCAACGTTGTTAATGACAAAGCAAACATGGACAGTGAGATTCGCAATAGAATTAACGCTGCATCTAGAGCACTCTGGGGTCTTAGAGAGAGAGAGTATTTGACAACCACGACCTTGCTTTGTCAGCGAAAATGGCTGTCTACAGAGCAGTTGTCATTCCAACACTGCTATATGGATGTGAAAGCTGGGTCACTTACCGTCGTCATGTGAAAGAATTAGAACGTTTTCAGCAAAGACACCTCAGAAGTATGATGAAAATCCGCTGGTTCCATCACATATCAAACGTGAAAGTACTCAGGAGAGCAAACAGCCTTCCAATTGAGGTGCTTATTTCAAGAGCACGCCTAAGATGGGCAGGTCACGTTCATCGTATGCATGATAACCGCCTTCCTAAATGTACACTTTATGGTGAATTGCTAAGCGGTAGAAGAAGGCGTGGCGGTCAACGAAAGAGGTTCAAAGACGCTCTCCATGAAAATCTAAAATCCTGCGGTATTGCAGACGAGCAATGGGAACAACTTGCAGCGGACAGAACCGAATGGCGAGGGGTTGTGGCCAGCTATCAAGGAAATGTTGCTGCAAGAAGGCCGAATCCAAGACCTAACCAGGTCTATGTTTGTCCTGACTGCGGTCGACATGTGCTCTCCCGAATTGGCCTCTATAGCCATAGTCGTGTGCACCGTAGATGAATGGGAATTACAATAAACTACACTTGTTACTTGTTTTTTATTGTACACAATTTATCGACTGTAACATTTTTATACTCGGACTCGAGTAACGGCTAATAATAATATCTGATAAATTTTAACGTGATGAAATTAAATTTTTCAGAGACAATTAAAGAGCCGATGATATATACAACGTAAAATAACATATAAAATTGAATGTATGTATGTTCCGCTCTGTTACTATAAATATTTTTCAAAATTGTTTCTTGATATTGGTGTTATTTTGTTGTTAATTATTGTTGGATGGATCTCTAGCTATAATATTTACTAATTTATTGTTATTTATTTAATTTATACATTTAATGTTTTTTAAGGCGGAAACTTGAAATTTGGTTTGTAGATATTGCTCAATAAGCTCATATCTTTCATGAAAAAACAATTGAATACCACTTCCGGTTTATCCGGAAGTTGGTCTAAGTTAAGATTTTAAATGGAACCCTGTGTATTTTTTATACAGCTGGATAGAGATTAGAATTCTCTTTTTGTCACAAAATGGGATGAATTTTAGATATTGTTTAAAATGTCAATATTTTTCATAAATTTTCTCAAAAATTTTAAATGTGAACCACTATCTATTAAATGCTAGCACTAAAGCGTGTCTTATTAGCTACAAAAAAAGGCATATTACAGTGAACTTGGTTTTTGGTTTTGGTTTTTAAAGATTGTTTTATTTCAAAGAACAATATTGGATATGTACCTTTCTAGGTTTTATTTTTTTTCTACCAAATAAGGTCAAATATAACTTTAACAAAAACCAATGAGCAAAATTCCATGTATTAAGTTGAGCCCCATGGCCATATTCAAGTGTCTTAACAGCATGTAAAACATCCATGTCAAACATAGATTCTGATTATGAAGTAAATTATTTACCTCAGCGACTGGATCATTAAAATAATGAGAAAAATACTGCAAGGCGATCCACTATTATTTGAGGATCCACAATTATTTCGTTGTTATATGTAATTATTGAAGAAATAGAAGAAACTGACCCGGCTCAGTGGCTCAACGCATACGTGTTAGGCCTGCAACCAAGGAGTCTCAGATTCGAATCCTGGCTAGGGTATGGATGTTTAGTGGTGTTTTTCATGTGTTACCGAGTTGGTGGCAGTGAACTAGACGAGGCTGTGTGAGAGACAACACGGTTAGTTGTTGTAATATTCCTAAGTTCGAGTCTCAGCTGCGGCAGATGGCAATGTTGTAGGGAATGGTCGTTGTATAATTGTCTGTGTGTATGTGTCCTGGTTGAGTGGTAGAATAGCTAATGCTAAACTCCGTCAGGACGTTATTCTAAATAAAAAATAAATGGGCGAAATCATATTTGAGTGGAAGGTATCATATTTCATCAAAGTAAGTTTAGTTATTCAAAAAATGCACTTAATCAGATAGGAGTTCCACAAGGAAGTTTTTGGGACGCTTTTTGTTTAATATTTTTATTAATGATATAGCCACCTCGATGGAATCATGTTTCCTTACATTATTTGCTGATGATACATCCACCCTAATCACCACTAAGCAATGGGCTTGTATTAAATAAACTGCTGGCCACTCGAACTCGAAGAATTTTAGGCAAAATTTAAAGTTCAATATTTTCAACAGGAATGCAAATTTTTGAACGCGGCTTGCAAATTTTAAGAGCTAGTTTTTTTTGGATTAAGCTGCATGACGTATATTTATCGTAGGACCATAAGTTTATTATATACGGGGTGATCAATGAAGTCATGCAAAAAATCAAAAAGTTTGTATGAGTGAAATTTCCGCAAAAAATTTCTTTGGTCGTTGCAATATGGTTCGTTACTAAGATAACATCAATATCTCTAGACGGTTTTGTCAGTTTTTGGATTAAGGCCCTTTGGCCTTGTACACACTACTCAACATAAAATTTGGATACCGAAATTTTTAAAATGCTATAACTTGACATTGGATTGACGGTTCTTGATGATTTTTGCGGATTTGGAATCCTTATTTCACGTAGATTTTCTATGGCCTAAGCATTTTATTTGAGGGTTGAAATTTACACATTATGCCGGGTCGATAATAAACAAAAACGTAGCGACAAGAACAAGTTTATTACATTATATTCTACAATGTACAAGATTGCTTAACAACGGCCAAAAGTCAATTCTTAAAAAATTTATAATTCTAATTCTGGTAATTTTTAATAATTAAAAAAAAATTTAACTAAAAAACTAAAAACGAATTTAATTTAAACTTAAATTAAAATTACCTAATTAAAATTAGGTACATTAATTAAAAAAAAGAGAAGCTAATATTTTGTTGGTCCTCCTGCTCGTAATATTATTTCCCGACATCGATTTGGTAGACTATCCACAAGATTATTTATAAAATCTTGTGGAATATTCTCCCATTCTTCACGAATGGCCTCACTGAGCGTTTCTAAAGTTTCAGGGGGTACATCAAGAGATCTTACTTTAAGTTTTAAATAAGACCAAACGTGTTCGATGACATTAACATCCGGAGACTTTGCAGGCCAGTCCATCCTATTGATGTTTTGTGCCTGCAAAAACTTTGTGATCCTTCGCGCTCTGTGAGGTCGAGCGTTGTCATCCACCAATAGAAGTTCTGGGCCGTAATGTCGAGCAAAAGGAACAACAATAGGTTCCAAAATTTCCTCCTGATAAACAGCAGCATTAATGGTTTGGTTGGTAATGAATAGCTCGGTTTTACCATTTCTTATGATACCTCCCCACACTGTAACACCTCCGCCACCAAATGCTTCTTGAGGGTCCATATTTTCCTCCAAATATCGCTGATTTGGCCTTCTCCAAACTAAAATTCGGCCATCGGAGTGAAACAAATTAAATCTTGTTTCGTCAGTAAATAAATAATGGCTCCACTCTGCATTACCCCAATTCGCATGCTGATTTGCCCATGCCCGCCTATTCGCTCTATGGTGTTGTAATAACCGCACACATTTTGCTCTTCGACGGGCTCTATAATTTAAAATGTTTGGCATTATGTTATGTTTTTTTAAAAAAAAATCTCTGTGAGGTGAGAATTTATTTTTACAAAAACTTAAATAATGCCAAACCTTAGAGCGCGTCGTACCCTACGTTTTTGTTTATTATCGACCCGGCATAATATGTAAATTTCAACCCTCAAATAAAATGCTTAGACCGTAGAAAATCTACGTGAAATAAGGATTCCAAATCCGCAAAAATCATCAAGAGCCGTCAATCCAATGTCAAGTTATAGCATTTTAAAAATTTCGGTATCCAAATTTTATGTTGAGTAGTGTGTACAAGGCCTAAGGGCCTTAATCCAAAAACTGACAAAACCGTCTAGAGATATTGATGTTACCTTAGTAACGAACCATATTGCAACGACCAAAAAAATTTTTTGCGAAAATTTCACTCATACAAACTTTTTGATTTTTTGCATGACTTCATTGATCACCCCGTATATAATAAACTTATGTTCCTACGATAAATATACGTCATGCAGCTTAATCCGAAAAAAACTAGCTCTTAAAATTTGCAAGCCGCGTTAAAAAATTTGCATTCCTGTTGAAAATATTGAACTTTAAATTTTGCCTAAAATTCTCTGTGTAAGTTCGAGTGGCCAGCAGTTTAGTACGAAAACAGTTTTTTTTATTATTTAAACCAGTAGGAACTACCATCGACTATAGTATTTTAAAAAAATCAGAAATAATACCATAAAACAACAAAATGAAGGGACATTTTTAGGACTGTGGATGGATAGTCACTTATCCTGGGAGAGTCATGTTAATCATGTTTCAAAGTCACTGGCTAGTAAAAACTATTTGACTAACTCACTCATATCGATTGTAAATGTTCTACATTAAAAACTTTTTATTTTGGAACAGTTCAGCCAAGTTTGTCGTATGGTCTTGTATGTTAGGGAATTGCAGTGGCGTTTCTCAGATATTTATCATACAAAAAATAATCATACGTACTATGTTCAATACATCCTTCTTAAGCTCATGCTGTCCAATTTTTAAAAATAATAGAATACTAACCTTACATTGTCTACACACATACCAGTGTTTGTGCCTTCATAGAAAAACATAGATCAGTTTCTCAAATGTAAGGATGTCAATAAATACGATACGCGGCAGGCCAATGATATTTAGGTTACTCCTTATAAGCTATCACAGGTGGGCAATGGATCACTAACTACTGCTATCAAAATGTATAATCACCTGTCAAAGAAGCAAGCTTTAGACAATTTAACAGGTGTTTTACTCTCTGGACGAATGTTTTAAGTATAAGTAACTAATAAAAAGGTATTTCCGTGTATAGACACCATGCTCTTGGTTTGTTTTGTTATGTTTATATACTGTTATATGTTTTTTTATTTGTATGTATATGTACGTTTCTATCTGACGAAAAATAAAAAAAAAATAAAAAAATGTTTTAAACTTAAAATATGAAACAGTCTTAACTTTTTGTGCACAGTGTACCACTTAGTAGGTTAAGTTAAGTTAAGTAATACGAAAGACCTAGTTTCCTAAAAAGCTTATAAATGAATACGAACCACTTTACAACCTATAATAACCTCTGACACATATGGTACGAAGCGTGTAATTGGGTCATATATCGTTTCATTGGATTAAGGAGCTATTAAGATTAACTTTCGCCTATTTGGGGTATATACTGGAGACCCTTTACTAGTTAGCGTAATTTCTGTCTATTTCAGCCGCAACAGCGGCAAGAATCATTTAGTAGATCGCTGTTGATGATAGCACCCCATCAAATATTTAGCACGCCGCAGTGAGGTGCAGCGGGAGATTAAGCAGTGTAATAATGACTTGTGTACGTATCGTCTATAATATGTATCATTACAATTCAATTTGATAAAGTTTGATATACCGGGATACTAAAGGAGGCTGAGAGTGATATAAGTAATTTCTACTACTTTTGTTATCAAAACTTTTATGAAGCGTCATTCAGTTTTGAGCCAGTCAGTTTATTCTAATTTAATCTCAGCTGATATATCGCTGTAAATAAAAAGTATTGGAATGCTAAGATAACATATAATAAAGTAGAGGAACAATACGAAGAGTGAAGCGACCGGTCACCCTTTTCAGTTTTGACTATTTTACTGGCAAGCTTTTTGACGTTACGTCTTACATCCTCAATTTCTTCCTATATCTATAAGCTTTTTACTACTTTACGTTTTGAAATATTCGTCGATCGGTGATGGGAAGCAAATGTTCCAGTTTTTTAGTTTTCATGTTCTATTAGAGACATATTTTTGACCTGGTACTGTTCAACAAAACTCGCCTCTGAATATTGTATATTCACTATTGTTCTTGTCACACGGCAGTGAACAAAAGCTACATTTTCATCCGCACAAAATGTCTGTGCTGTAAGAATTATTCCCTCAGAATGCAACCATGGTGGTAACTGTCACTGGTTCGATGCAAATTTATGAAATGTTGGCATATGAAGGGGTTATAGACTTATACAAATTTCAATACAGAAGGAAATAAAAATAAATCTATTACATATCAAACTATGATGTAAATATTTATCATTTTGAGAGCTCACCTATGTTGAGACCTCAACTGTGGTGCATCACTATCTCCAAAATATATTATACGAATAAATTCGATAGAATGTTATTGTTACACAAAGCGATAACATGGAGTTTTATTTAATAGCAGATTTTATTCAATATCACGGTTCGTATCTCCTTATTCATCTTTTACTTTTGGATTAATAATTCCTCAGTTTAATCATTTTTGGTTTTCCACCAATCAATGAAAATTGTGCGCATTCTTAAGATATAATAACTATGAATTTTTCATAAGCAATTTAAAATTTAAAACGAGTTCTATAAAAGATTGTTTTCACGGGTCAATCGATTTCCATGAAAGGAATTTTTAATGAGTTAAAATCTTTAAAATCGAATAGGATAGAATTTATTAAATAATTTTCATATATTAATAATCAAAACCGATCCAGTTAATCTGGGCTAATCTTTTGGTCTCATCGAATTTGACCCAGGGAGCTATCTTACCTGAATCTGAAGTCGCCGAACTTCAGATTTAATGATGTTTATTTTTTTTTTATATTATCGTTGTATCCTTTAAGCTTGTATTGGTATGTATTTATATTGAATAGTACATTTGGAAAGTGCAACAAAATAGTAATTTCAAAAGTCTAAAATGTAGAAATGATTATATTTATTCATAATTATTGTGAAAAAGTAATATTCGTAAATATAGCAAAAGTAAATTTTAGTAACTGCAACGTCAATATGTGGCCCAGGGCGTGATTTTTGGGAAGTACCCTAAATTTATGAAATTGTGACCGTAACAAAATTTGATTGTGCGCTTTGAGATTGACAACAAAGTGCATAATACCTGATTAATGATATTTTGAGTATTGTTGTAATTTTAAAGTTTTCAGCAAAAATTAAATGATTCGATAACATAAACAATTTAAAATTATTCAAATTCTATCGACTGGTTCCAGGACCTGCGTTGCCAAGGCCATATTTGTACTTTTTAGTTGAAAATTATTCAACAAACATATTTACTTTTTAATTGAATTGAATAGAACCACAGTTGCAATGGGAAAATCAGTTCAATTACTTCAATATAAACGCTGCTTTGTACAAAGTAATAATAGGCCATAGTTCAGGGGTAGATTCTTTGGACCAAAATATGAGGATATAACCAAATATACTTTAGCAAAATGTTGCTGTGGAACATGTTGCAATAACTCAACAGCCTCTTGACTGATCTTTGCCAAATTTGCTAGAGGAACTTTTTTGTTCTAAGAAACAATAATTTATGCATTATATTGTCACGACCTCCCTTTGGGAGAGCCGCGACTGACGGCCACTTGGCTTGTGAGAGTGGGAGATTGGGTAGTTAAAGTAGAAGACGAGTTTAAAACAAACATAATTTATTAACAAAATAACAACAAACAGTGTCACAGTATAAACAGGCACAACATTAGTAACCAATGGGGGGCTCTTACCAATATCACTGATGTGGAGAAATGCGTCGGGATAAGGAGTCGCACTTCTTAACACATTAAGAGTAGGACTGTCTTAAGAATTCGACTGTCGCCCGCGTTAATAAAATTCGTATTTATAATTTTACTACATACTTATTTAGTAGGTTAGCTATTGAGTACAAGTTCGTATTTATTGTTTGTTTTTAATAATCCAGTGTCAGGTCTCGTTCTCAATATTTGTTTAATATTATTGCAAAGTATATCAATTTAGAATTTGGAAAAATAATTTGTATCAATATGTAACCTACTAAAGCTGATTTATAGTTTTCTCCTAAAATATACCTAAAATATGAATACTCCTTACGTACGTAGATCATAGAGGGCGCCGCAGGACCTGTATCTGATGATGAATATTTCTCATATTTTTTTGTTGACGAAACGTTGTGGTACTTCTGACCAGAAAATCTGATGAGGGCGTCATTTCTACGTATAAAAGGTACACTTGGTACAACTTGATAACTCCAACCGTTTTCGAGGAAGGTGCCATTAAACAGTTCAATAATTTTTGGAAAGACAACTTCAAATTTAATGAAACAAAGTGTATTTTTTTATAGGAAAGAGGTCAACATTTGACGTTTATTTTTAGTTTTATTTTAATCCAGATTATGCTAAAACATCTCATCCCTGTTCGGCGATTCACCGGGAAAGCAAAAAGAGATTATTACATTTACACAAAAATAATATTTATACACGTAATTCGACTTACTTTCAATAATATTTTACTATTTGAAACCCATGTTAGTAAATCGTATCAATAGCAACACATAACGTAGTGTATTGCCTATATGTGTATCTATACCCTGTATGCAATTCACAGTACCAATCGATATTACCTGATGGAAATGTACATAAGAGTTTCAACAGCAATTAGTAAATATTTTTACCTATATACATTGAATCAGTTCGTTATGATTCAATTGAACATAATTGCTGAGTAGCTTGAAATATTAAATACAATTTCAGTTGGAATATTACCCATCATATGAAAGCTTTAATAAACTAATTACCTATAAGAAACGAATAATTGTTGGGTGCTATTATTCATATAAGAAGAATGAAAGAGGTAGATGTCGTGGTTTTGTTAAATATTCAATGTAGTACTATCCGACTCTTCACAGCACCGTTATACAACAAAATACCAGGGGCAATGGGAATGTCAAAAGTTAATAAAACTGAATAATACATTATTTACTTAGTTTAATTCGAACAGCATTAAGCCACGAGAACATGAAGATGATAAATGTGATTCTGTAGAAACGTCATGTCTTGAGGCTATCAGTAACGATAAACTATATTCAGAAGTCTAATATAAATTCATTAACAGTGATTTATAACTATTATTGATCGAGGGCAACGATAACACTTGTGTCTAAATCTTCTCCAGCTTGAATTATTGTTACATTAACCTAGATATGCCTTTCAAAGTGTAGTTGCGACGGGTATTGGCAGAGGAACACATCTGCATTAATTGTAAGTCGCTGACATATTACTCACGGTACAAATGATCTCTCTCTAGAGCATGTATGCACAGATAAAATAATATTTATCAAGATGGGAAAAAAATGGTTATGGGGGATGGTTAGCATAGCATGATTATAACAGAAACTCGAATTAAGACTAACACTAAATTTAAAATACCGAATTCTGAGATTTACATATATAATTGGACTAGAAAAAGGGGGATGGTGTGGTGGTGATTGTCAAGAAAAGCATCCGGCATCACCCCCTCTCAATTATCGAGGGCAATATCGATAATATATCATTCAAAATTCTTGACAGAACTGTTATTATGGGACCACACAACTCCCCTCTTTGAGTTGCAAAAAGTATGCAAATTTACCAGTCAGTAAATAGACAGTATAGTCTATTCTCTATTGTCTCGCCTATTAAAAATTATTTATCTCAACGACAAGTTATGGTGTGTGTGAATGCCTCCTACTCGAATAAAAAACAGATATCGGACGGGGTCCCTGAAGGCTCCATGCTCTTCTCTCTTTTATATAGCTTATATACTTCCGACATTCCCGCTAACTCTACTGCTAATCTCCTACTTTACGCTGACGACACCTTACTTTGCGCCAACGATGCACAGACTGCGACGTATAAAATTAACTGTCCCCTGACAAAATGACTAAAATATTACGCTGACTGGAAAATAACGATAAACGAGACCAAATCTCAGACAATAACCTTCCATCGCAATTTTACCAACAGAGACAAGACAATTACGAAACTTAAAATTAACAATAGAGACATCGAGGCACGGTTAAATACCTCGGTGTCTCTCTTGATACTCGACTTTCATTTGGACCACATATAACGCAGACAATAACAAAACGTATGCGATGCTCAGTAAGCTCTATCCGTTGTGTAATCGGAGGAGCTTGCTCACAACAGAGAGCAAACTGGCCATGTACAAAGTCATTTTGACTTTACTTAGTGTTACATGGTCTATGTCCATTTTAAAATTGTATACAACAACTAGTATATTATTTATATTTAGCACGATCTGTATTGCATTTTGATTCAGTTTTTGTAAGTAGATTGTTTTCAACTATCAGAACTTTCTTTATATAACTGCTAAATCATTTCATATTGTTGTATGTACATATTTTTATATCTTAGGACTCAGTCATGTTCTTGTTTAACATTAACTTATGCATCTGTTCTATACTGTTACAGCACCTCAGGAAACTGTTGTCGAGTTCAAGTCTATAATACATTTATTTACATTCATATATTTATATTTCAATTTTTATATTCTTGTTTACTATGAAAGTACATATGGTTGTTTTTTTATCTTTCTCATTAACCTGTTATATAATATATCCTATAAGATGTAATATATTTGCTGAATTCTTACACAACGGCTTGTATACGTTTTACTATTTATTACAACAGTTCGTTAGTAGGTTAAAATTTGCAATAAATGTCATTATTTACCTATACTCGCTTGGAATAGATTCCTTTATCGATTATACAGGTGTTTCACCGCGAACTGAATCGATCGATATAGAGAAAAGTACGCATCAGAAAATTTTGAAAATTTAGATAATTACTAATGTCGGTGTGGCCAATCCAACTAAAATAACTACAAGCAGCTGGCACTTACGCTTATACCGGAAGTCGATACAAACTTGCTTATTTCAAATGGAACACCCTATATATTTTAGGGTTTTCGAAAAGAGCATAAAATTCTGAGTCGAAAATATGTAGCATATCCTATACTTAAACCTATCCGTTTCAGAGATATTTGAAATTCGTGTAAAAGATCCTCATTTGCTTCTTGTCACGTAAAAAGAACACAAGGAGAACTACGTTCTACAACTGAAATAAATTCAATAATATCATACCAAGTGTTCCGTTTTTCGCGTTACATTTTGTCAACTTCAAACCGCGAAAACTTGTTTAGGTCAAATGGAACATCCTGTATTTTTTTACGTCAAGTTGTGTAAAATTGAATTCCCTTTTTTCTGATATTAGCATTGTGGGGGTTAAAGTTACAACTTTTTGAAATATTTGCCATTTTATTAGAAATTCACGAATTGTTGTAATCATTTCATCAAAATAGCCATGATTAGAAACAATCAGTCATTATCATATAATCAGTTATATAATGTTGAAAATTTGATCGTCCCATTATCCCTTCCGACCGATTTCTTACGTCTTTACCCTTCAGGTCCAAAAAATATAATCTGTTTCAATATTTAAATTTTTTTCCTTCTATAAATTTCACTTTTAAATAGTATTTAAGGGGCGAGCGTAGGTGCGTCTTTACTATGGACATACTTTGATATGCGATGCAAAGCAACGTCAGGCGCAGTTAGTAGTTGGATGGGTGACCGTTCCAACGAAGACCGCGTCCTCGCCTCACACATCTTCCAACGGCTTGTATATCAGTGTATGCGCGGAAGCTATAGAACCTTAGGCGAGGGTTGTATAGGGGATATACCATCCTTCGGAGGGGATGTAAAGCCGTCGGTCCCTTGTTTATTAAATGTTAGACAAGTAAAAGATCCCTACTCTTCTTAAGGGAAGAGGTTCGGCAAAATTCCTGGTTGGGGGTAGCTCGTCTACAGGCGTCGGTGATAGGCCTCAGTAGCGGAAATAGGCCGACGTTAAATAAATGTATTAAAAAAAAATAGTATTAATATTAGCTGAAGCAGGTTTTCTGTATATTTTTCCTGCACAATATAAGGAGTACTCTCATTTACTTTAATGTTTGTTTCCCCAATTACTTTTAGCCTATTGCTGGCAAAATTATTGATTTTAATATTCCGAATGCTGGAGCGAACGATTATTTGTTGACAGATATTACCAAACGTGTTAGTTTCTCTGCAGGCCCTACCATCTGCCCTCTATGAACGTGTCGTGGCCGCGCGTCTCGCGTCACGCCGCAGTTTCATTATTTGACTATTGTTAAATAAAATCAATGAGATAGCATAGAAATAACACTTATATTGGTATGTTAAATGTTAATAAACGTTTTTAAATGGCAATGGCGTTTAGCATTCACTGCGTGCTTACCTAGTGAGGTGGGTACGAGCCCCACCTACTGCGAAGTAATTTTCAAACATAAATTATCCCCAAGAAGTGGTTCGAATCCCACTATAAAGTGTAGGGCTCCGTCTCTTTTACTCACAAATATAGACCTCCTGGACTTAAGCGGGCCACTCAGGTGACCTGGAAGGCCGTTAATAAACATTTATGAACATTGACAAACATTTATAATGTAAGGGGTTATAAAATTTGAACATATTTCGATTGGTTCAGGGGATATACGATGAAATCTGAAATGACTCATTTTTTTTACCTAGAGCTGATGAGAGGCAACAGCTCGAAACAGGCCCATGAATAATATTTAAAATCTCGTAATGGAAAATTACTCAGATATAAAAGTTTTATTTTAAACTTTCTAAATTAGTTCCTTTACAACGCGATGCTTTATACCAGATGGAGAAAGCGACATTAGTTAGTCATTGTCCACATTGTCAAAGTAGAATCCGGAATTTTAATTTATACGCTCAGCTTTAAATCTAGAATGAGCCATTCTTAGGACGACGGCTTATTAAATGAGCAGACGACAAGAATGCTTACTTGCAGTATGTAAATTTTCCTCCCCCTTAATGGATTAAAGGAACCGCGGATACACTGAATCAGCTGCTTTTCATATTTAATACAATGCCTTAAGGCCACAGATTTAGCAAAGCAAACAGAAGATCGCATTTACTTCACGGAGAAGCTGCTAGACGTTTCTCAGAGATATGAATGAAATATCTTACAACTTTATAAAATATACCAAGTGGTATTTACTCAGTTAAATAATACGTGGTTACATCCATGTAATGCACTAATTGCGGAACAAACTGAATACAATTCTTTGCAGAGATATAAGACATATAAGCACACGTCATATCCGCAAAGACACCACCTAATAAAAGAATAAGAACTACTGCAGGGCTACACTATAATTTTTGTAAGTTGTGTAGGTATAAACAACTTCCGAAAAATACATGTTTACAAGGAAGAAGTTAAATATTTAGACTTAAATAATGGTGTCCACCTTAGGTTTGTCAGCTATATAAATAATCTGATTAGAAAATCATATTGTTTACTTAAAAGTTTATATGCTAACAGGCTGTCTCAATGAAGAACTAAAATTATGTTATGTGATTCCATTATATTATCTTTGTTTAGTTATCTTGGTGTCGTTAATGGTCCACAGGGCCTAAATGTCGGCTACCCAGAGCCCTCGGTAACACCCCAACCATCTACCAGGCAGATCTGTGTTCATAGGAATGCCTAAATAAAAGCATGCAACTGACCAACAACAACAAGGTTACCTTGATGTGGATGCCAGGACATGAGGGAATACAAGGCAATGAACTTCCTGACAGCCAGGAGCTGAAGCACAATTCATTGGAGAAAAACATTCTGTGTATTCTGCCAAATTGTAGAGATGTCTAGCTAAATAGCTATTTTTCTTGTTATGTTCTGTTTTACAAACGTTTCTCATCATGTATCAGTTATCTAGTTTTATGTATTTAAAAATTTGTTAACATGTTTGTAAATTGAGTAGTGGTGAGAGGTAAGTGAATCCTTTCATATGGTCAATTGCTACTATACACTATAGATGTCTCCATGGGCGTATAGCGACTTGCGATTCTGCAAGTACCTGAGAGCGGCGACCTTTCAGTCTTAGGTGGACTTAATCTACTGTTATAATATATGATTTGCAGGAAACAACTACTCAGCGGGCGAATACCCTGGCCTGCATTGAATTACACCTTACAAATCATGAGATAATGATAGCCAATATCATTTGTCAACTCCCTGACCAGACATAGACCGGTTTCCATGACCTATGGCATACTGATAAGAACTAATAAGTTCGAAACCGGTCTATGTCTGGTCAGGGAGTTGACAAATGATATTGGCTACCATTCTCTCATGATTTCTAAGATATTTGCCCGCTGAGTAGTTGTTTCCTGCAAGTCATATATTATAACAGTAGGCTAAGTCCACCTAGGACTGAAAGGTCGCCGCTCTCAGGTACTTGCAGAATCGCAAGTCGCTATACGCCCATGGACACATCTATGGTGTATAGTAGCAATTGACCATATGAGAGGATTCGCTTACCTCTCACCACTTCTCAATTTACTATAGTTTGTATAAAACTAGCAGGTTGGCCACTGTCATTTGTCTGTTCCATGACTTATGGCATACTGATGAGAACTAATAAGTTCGAAACCGGTCTATGACTGATCAGGGAGTTGTCAAATGATATTGGCTACCATTCTCTCATGATTTGTAAGGTGTAATTCAATGCAGGTCGGGGTATTTGCCCGCTGAGTAGTTGTTTCCTGCAAATCATATATTATAACATGTTTGTAAATTGTCTTGGTTAAGTGGTAGAGCAGCTTGCTGAACTTCGTCAAGACAGATGTATTATTATTAATATTATTATTACAATAACATGTTATTCTGTTTTTGAGTTTACGTTCATGTAAATTATATAATTCTCTAATCGCCCTTTATTTATACATGCATAAATAAACCATGTTAGCAACCAAAGGTTGACAAATAACATAAAACAATGAATATTAAATTAATGTAATATTATTATGAAACCTATAATAATTTTGCGTGAAAAGTTTAACTAACCATAAATTACCTATCACGCATACCCTATTTTACTGGAAAATTTGCATAAAATTGTAACACGATATGTTTTATCGCGATGTTCCATTTTATGGCTTTAGCTTTCCTTAATTTTTGATTGCCTCTAGGAAGCTTTCTGAGTAATAATATGCTCATGAATTCTAAACAAAATTACGATATTAAACATTGGTAAACTGGCAAAATTGAAAACTTGATAGTGGGTTAAAAATTATAATATTTTATACTATAAACTATACTACACTAAACTTATACTTTGCACTTACAGGGATCGGACTTCTTGTAGACGAAAAAATTCGCTGGGTTTTCCATGACCAAAATTTCTTTTCCATTACATTTATATTAAACATAATTTTAAGTATAATTACTGCTTAATTTGACTTCGAAACTTGAGCACAGAACTAAGAAGGGTCTTCTGCAATTTTGCTAGTTTTTTTTCATAGACGTGTTCTACGTTGTTGTAGAAAGTATTTATGACTAACTAAAATTTGCGCATTTTTTAAATCTTTGCGAGGGAGGGGAAAGGTGATTTTTGCCCAAGATTTTTTATAAATTTTATTTTTATAGTTGCCCTTCAAAAGAAATGTGTATTTTGTAAACTTTGAACTAAATAAGATTCCGATTCCCAGTATCCGATTATTATTATTATTTCGATTCTCAAAATTACCGACTCTGTCCATCACTAGAATGTATCTTTCCTTGTTGATGACAAAATAATAAACAGATATCCGCATTCGTCATTAGTGCGGACATGATCGAGTCATGTCCGCACAATACAATAACCGATGGAATGCAGTGGCGTAGCCAATTTTACTTCCACGTCCAGTGGAAGTATAGTAGCGCTTTTTTTTATTATTGAAATAGGCTTAAAATGTCATAAAACGTCGAGATTTTAAATTTGAATGAAAAAAATTTTCTGCCTGTCTGTCGGTCTGTAACTTTTTTGTGTGCACGTTTACTCGGGAACCGTTTATGATACTGACTTGAAATTTGGTACACTTAGATATTATAACGAGATCTGGAATTAGCTTATATCTTGATCTAATTCCGTTGAAGGGTTCGGGGGTAAATGGGGTAAATAAGGATAAATAGGCAAAGCAGGCAGGTAAGAGTCCATAAAATTGCAATTTAGCGCATGTACGAAAAATTAAGGTCTCAAAATTTTTTTTGGCAACAACCACCCCCCACTATCGTCCCAATACCACCCCCACACTATTATGAAATGGAGTAAAAAAATTAAAATGTGTTTTAGTGTGTATACAGGAACGAAACGTGTCAAAAAAATTTTTGGCGTTAGCTACCCCCTCTACCCCCTTACGACCCACACCTTATTATTAAAGGGAGTACAAAATTAAATTGAGATTTAGTGTGTATACAAGAACCATGGGCCTTTAAAATTTATTTGTCATTAGCCACCCCCTCTACCACCCCCATTGCCACCTCCACCCTATTATTAATGAGAGTAGAAAATTAAATTGGGATTTAGTGTGTATAAGACTTGGATACAAAATCTGGATGTGGATTCCTTGGGCAGCGATTTTTTAAATTACTTTTTGTTTAATTAAATTTATAACTGTAGTTTTGAAAACAATTTATAGTAACAATGGAAAGTTTTCGGAAATTTATTGTTTTCCATATTGAGACTCAGTATTCCAGATTTTTTGAAAAATTTATGAATTTTTCTGTGATTTCCAGGTTTTTTTTAGAAATTGCAAAATTCCTTGAGTTTTTCATATTTTCAAGGTTTACCATACGTCTCCGAACCCTGACTTAAGCAATACTTTAGTTTATTAAAATTATATCTAATTATTATTAATTCTACATTGTTAAAATTTTAAAATAATATTGGTGTGCTAAACATTGACGAGTTAAGTGAAGAGGGGGAGAAGCATATTTAAACTAATTTCGTATTTAATAAATTGGATGTTAAGTATTTAATTAATCTTTATAATAATATCTAATAATGCATGTACATAATCTCTATGCCTACTATTTACTCAATTTTTAGTTTTAGTTTTGAAGGAGTTGGCAGAATGAGTGTTTAGCTATGCACATCTATCCGGCTCTGTGAAGTTGGCACTACCACTTTAAAATTTTGAAATCGTTTTGGCCTCATCAATTGTAGCTTTTTTGTTGCGAATTTGTTGCGGTGAGAAAAAATTTGTAGCTCTTTATTTTTTTAAAATAACCCATAGTAATGCTAACTTCACAGTGAAGATAGCATTACCACTCACAGTGCTTTAAAATTTTGAAATTGTTTTGGCCTCATCAATTGTAGCTTTTTTGTTGCGAATTTGTTGCGGTGAGAAATAATTTGTAGCTCTTTTCTTAAAAAAAAATAACCCATGGTAATGCTAACTTCACAGTGAAGATAGCATTACTACTCACCAGTGCTTTAAAATTTTGAAATCATTTTAGCACCATTAATTGTAGCTTTTTTGTTGCGAATTTGTTGCGGTGAGAAAAAATTTGTAGCCCTTTATTTTTTAAAAATAACCTATGGTAATGCTAACTTCACAGTGAAGATAGCATTACCACTCCCAGAAATAACTTTAAAAAGTGCACAAACATTTTCTTATCACAAGAATAATTTGTTGCGAATTTGTTGCACATGATTAATAGCAAAAAATTAATGAAAAAATGTTTTTTTCTGGTAATGCGAACTTGATAATCAAAATCGCTTTTAATAATTAACCCAATAAAACGGGAGGTTTGTCGATTTGGATGAAATAATTCAGAGCGGGCTGAAATTTTGGGAACAGGCGTATTTTGTGATAATTTTTAATATATCAAAAGGCCCTACCCGTAGACGCCGGCGGAGGCGAGGGGAGGGAGAAAATAGGTAAAAAAAATCGGTTTTTCGTAAAAAAACTACAAACAAGCAATTTTCGTCACCTTTGAAGTACAAAAAGGTACATTTAATAATATTTTTTCACTTTTTGAAGTATCAGAAATTCTCACAGAATAACTTCAGCCCGCTCTGAATTATTTCATCCAAATTTTCCAATTTCATTGGGCTAAATAATTTATAAATTAGATAAAAAAAATTGTTTAAATATTTTTTTAAAAAGGGCCGGAACAAACAGATAGCTTTAAAAAAGTAGTGAGCAATCGCGACTCAACGATTCCGGGTGCATCGTATAGAAAATAAAACACAAAATGTGCAAGGCAAGTAAGGAAGGAAATTTGCAGATAACAGGTTTCAAAAGATTTTGAGAACAAAACGTGGACTACTGTAATTTATATTGAAAAACAGTAGCAGTTTACTCATAAAAACAGGTATTCCATTTTATTTCGTAAACATTTTACTCAAAAATGTTTTCTAAGGAACGAAAAAGCATAAATCGCTAGAATTCTAAGGTTGTCATAAAAAGAGAACATACTTTATTATGTTGATTCTATATTAGAGAAAACTTTATTTGCAACGAATTGTTTCTCGATACAACAAATTCGTACGCGACACGTAACAAAGTCTCGAAATGAAAAACATATAAAAAAATGCATTTGCAACGGTGTTTGCAGGTGGTAGTCTTAGGCTACGCTGGAAATTCAAGATTTCATTAAATTTTGCCAAAACTTTTTCGCAACAAATTAGGTCTCGGTGCAACAAATTCGTACACCACACGGTACAAATACTCGAAATGAGAAACAGATGGAAAAATGCATTTGCAACAATTTTTGGCGGTGATAGTGTCAGGTTGCGCTGGAAATGCAGCGCATTATCAATTTTTGCGAAAACCTGTTTCGTAACAAATTATTACTCGGCACAACAAATTCGTGCATCACACGCTACAACTCATAGAAGTGAAAAACACATGAAATAATGCATTTACAGCCATTTTTGTAGGTGGTAATGCCAAGTTGTGCAGAAGATTCAACGTTTTATCGGTTTTTACTGAAAATTTGTTTCGCAACAAATTATGACTCGTCGCAACAAATTTGAACACCACACGCTACAAATCGTCGAAGTGAAAAACACATGAACAAATGCACTTGCAACGGTTTTCGGCAGTGGTAATGCCAGGTTGTACTGAAAATTCAACGTTTTATCGTTTCTACTGAAAATTTGTTTCGCAACAAATTATGACTCGGCGCAACAAATTTGTACACCACACGCTACAAATCGTCGAAGTGAAAAACACATGAACAAATGCATTTGCAACGGTTTTGTGCAGTGGTAATGCCAGGTCGTACTGAAAATTCAACGTTTTATCGTTTTTTGCAAAAACTTGTTTCGCAACAAATTGTTACTCGGAACAACAAATTCGTAGACCACACGCCACAAATCGTCGAAGTGAAAAACACACAAAATAATGCATTTGCAACGGTTTTTGGCAGTGGTAATGCCAGGTCGTACTGAAAATTCAACGTTTTTTCGGTTTATACTGAAAAGTTGTTTCGCAACAAATTATTACTCGGCAGAACAAATTCGTACACCACACACTACAAATCGTCGAAGTGAAAAACACATGAAAAAATGTGTTTAAAACAATTTTTATAGGTGGTAATGCCAAGTTGTGCAGAAAGTTCAACGTATTTTCGGTTTTTGCTGAAAATCTGTTACGCAACAAATTATTACTCGGCACAACAAATTTGTACACCGCACGCTACAAATTCTTGAAGTGAAAACACATGAAAAAATGCATTTTCAACGGTAATGCCAGGTCGTATTGAAAATTCAACGTTTTTTCGGTTTATACTGAAAAGTTGTTTCGCAATAAATTATTATTCGGCACAACAAATTCGTACACCACACGCTACAAATCGTCGGAGTGAAAAGCACACGAAATAATGCACTTGCAACGGTTTTTGGCAGTGGTAATGCCAGGTCGTACTGAAAATTCAACGTTTTTTCGGTTTTTGCTGAAAATTTGTAACAAGTTGTTTACTTTATAATTACTTACAATTTGTAATCAAATCATTGAAAAGCGGTTAAAATTCCGATTTAACCGATATATCACACTTGGACCCTTTCGATTTCGTCGCTTTTCGCGTGGCACGGTCGATGCGCGGAGCCGTTGCGCCGTGATGAAACTTATCACGTCACGTGCATTCCTCGGCTTCAAAGATCCACCGGGTGGGGAGGTTCCAGCCGCTTCCAGTAGCTACCGATTTTTTTCATTTAAAATTTCTCGTCATAAAATTATCGTACACGATGTATTATCAACATTATAATCAATGAAAAACGTTTCTGTGGAAAGAAGGTAAAGAAAATAGCGTGATTCTGTATTGAGCAAAAAAAATATGTTAAAAAAACAATTGGTTAAAGAAAAATTTACCCATGTTTTTTTCTGTGTAAGGGTTTCTTCAAGGCGGCCCTTGAGGGAGCCATGAAAGGTTCCGGGAATGTACCAAGTTAGTTTACTAAAGTACGGGTTTCCTTAGGATGGGAATGTTGCTATTGGCGTACTTCTTGAAAATATGCAAAGTGAACAAGAAATATAAATTCATTTGTAAAAATTCAGGTGATTTCTTTTCACGTTAAATGGCACCTTTAATTTCACAAGGATAATACGTTTCGAATTTCATTACTTCGCGAACAAATTTAGTCTCAATTTACATATGCATATTTAGAACTAGAAATTTCAGGATAATGATTACGGGCCCAAAAGAGGTTACCATGTCTCTCCCCTCCTTTACACTGAATGAGGGCTTTGTTTAATGGAACAATAAGGAGCCTTACCAGGATACCAAGCTACTTGCAGATAACCAGGAAAACACCCGAATTCAATCAAATCATGTTTCATTTAATAAAATATGGCTATTGTTTAATGCTGTTTTTCTCAGCAAATATTGATACCTACTTATGCAACATTTTGTGAAAATTTTTTTTTTCCACTAGATACCCGCAGAGAACCAGGAACCCGCCTTTCGAGGCAGGTCTTTAAAGATCTCCCACTAGAGGCCTTGAACTTACTATGGCTGCCCCGAAGACACTATTCATAGGGATCATAAGACTAGTGTCAGTAAAATGGAGATATTAAATCGGCTACGCTGGCAAATAATGTATGGAGCAAGGATAACAAAGTGCACTTTACTGTACTAGTACAATAAAGTTGCAGACGATGTTACGATCATTTGAGAATGATACAAATAATGGCTGACTTAGTCCCCACTCCATAGGCCTATAAAAGCGTGTTTATATACTTGCTTTGCATAAATGGATAAAACTAAGGAATTTTCAACGCAACCCGGCACTACCACTGCCAAAAACCGCTGTAAATACATTTTTTCGAGTGCATTTCACATGGAGAATTTGCTGCGTGTCGTATACAAATTTGTTGCACCGAGTCATAACTTGCTGCGAAACAAATTTTCAGCAAAAACCAAATAAACGTTGAATATTCAGTACAACCTGGCATTACCACTGCCAAAAACCGTTGCAAATTAATTTTTTCATGTTTTTTTAACTTCAAGGATTTGTAGCGTGTGATGTAAGAATTTGTTGTGCCGAGTAATAATTTATTGCGAAACAACTTTTCAGTATAAACCGAAAAAACGTTGAATTTTCAATACGACCTGACATTACCACTGCCAAAAACCGTTGCAAATGGATTTTTTCATGTGTTCTTCACTTCAAGGATTTGTAGCGTGTGATGTAAGAATTTGTTGTGCCGAGAAATAATTTGTTGCGAAACAAATTTTGAGCAAAAACCGAAAAAACGTTGAATTTTCTGCACAACTTGGCATTACCACTTACAAAATTTGTTATAAATACATTTTTTCATGTGTTTTTCACTTCGACGATTTGTAGCGTGTGGTGTACGAATTTGTTGTGCCGAGTAATAATTTGTTGCGAAACAACTTTTCAGTATAGACCGAAAGAACGTTGAATTTTCAGTACGACCTGGCATTACCACTGCCAAAAACCGTTGCAAATGCATTATTTTGTGTGTTTTTCACTTCGACGATTTGTAGCGTGTGGTCTACGAATTTGTTGTGCCGAGTGATAATTTGTTGCGAAACAACTTTTCAGTATAGACCGAAAGAACGTTGAATTTTCAGTACGACCTGGCATTACCACTGCCAAAAACCGTTGCAAATGCATTATTTTGTGTGTTTTTCACTTCGACGATTTGTAGCGTGTGGTCTACGAATTTGTTGTGCCGAGTGATAATTTGTTGCGAAACAACTTTTCAGTATAGACCGAAAGAACGTTGAATTTTCAGTACGACCTGGCATTACCACTGCCAAAAACCGTTGCAAATTAATTTTTTCATGTTTTTTTAACTTCAAGGATTTGTAGCGTGTGATGTAAGAATTTGTTGTGCCGAGTAATAATTTGTTGCGAAGCAACTTTTCAGGATAAACCGAAAAAACGTTGAATTTTCAGTACGACCTGGCATTACCACTGCCAAAAACCGTTGCAAATGCATTTGTTCATGTGTTTTTCACTTCGACGATTTGTAGCGTGTGGTGTTCAAATTTGTTGCGCCGAGTCATAGTTTGTTGCGAAACAAATTTTCAGTAAAAACCGAAAAAACGTTGAATCTTCTGCACAACTTGGCATTACCACCTACAAAAATGGTTGTAAATGCATTATTTCATGTGTTTTTCACTTCTATGAGTTGTAGCGTGTGATGCACGAATTTGTTGTGCCGAGTAATATAATTTGTTACAAAACAGGTTTTCGCAAAAATTGATAATGCGCTGCATTTCCATCGCAACCTGACACTACCACCGCCAAAAATTGTTGCAAATGCATTTTTCCATTTGTTTCTCATTTCGAGTATTTGTACAGTGTGGTGTACGAATTTGTTGCACCGAGACCTAATTTGTTGCGAAAAAAGTTTTGGCAAAATTTAATGAAATCTTGAATTTCCAGCGCAGCCTAAGACTACCACCTGCAGAAACCGATATGTTTTTCATTTCGAGACTTTGTTACGTGTCGCGTACGAATTTGTTGCATCGAGAAACAATTCGTTGCAAATAAAGTTTTCTCTAATATAGATTCAACATAATAAACTATGTTCTCTTTTTATGTCAACCTTAGAATTCTAGCGATTTATGCTTTTTCGTTCCTTAGAAAACATTTTTGAGTAAAATGTTTACGAAATAAAATGGAATACCTGTTTTTATGAGTAAACTGCTACTGTTTTTCAATATAAATTACAGTAGTCCACGTTTTGTTCTCAAAGTCTTTTGAAACCTGTTATCTGCAAATTTCCTTCCTTACTTGCCTTGCACATTTTGTGTTTTATTTTCTATACGATGCACCCGGAATCGTTGAGTCGCGATTGCTCACTTTTTTAAAGCTATCTGTTTGTTCCGGCCCTTTTTAAAAAAATATTTAAACAATTTTTTTTATCGTTCTCATTTATAAATTATTTAGCCCAATGAAATTGGAAAATTTGGATGAAATAATTCAGAGCGGGCTGAAGTTATTCTGTGAGAATTTCTGATACTTCAAAAAGTGAAAAAATATTATTGAATGTACCTTTTTGTACTTCAAAGGTGACGAAAATTGCTTGTTTGTAGTTTTTTTACGAAAAACCGATTTTTTTTACCTATTTTCTCCCTCCCCTCGCCTCCGCCGGCGTCTACGGGTGGGGCCTTTTGATATATTAAAAATTATCACAAAATACGCCTGTTCCCAAAATTTCAGCCCGCTCTGAATTATTTCATCCAAATCGACAAACCTCCCGTTTTATTGGGCTAATTATTAAAAGCGATTTTGATTATCAAGTTCGCATTACCAGAAAAAAACATGTTTTCATAAATTTTTTGCTATTAATCGTGTGCAACAAATTCGCAACAAATTATTCTTGTGATAAGAAAGTGTTTGTGCACTTTTTAAAGTTATTTCTGGGAGTGGTAATGCTATCTTCACTGTGAAGTTAGCATTACCATGGGTTATTTTTAAAAAATAAAGGGCTACAAATTTTTTCTCACCGCAACAAATTCGCAACAAAAAAGCTACAATTAATGGTGCCAAAATTATTTCAAAATTTTAAAGCACTGGTGAGTAGTAATGCTATCTTCACTGTGAAGTTAGCATTACCATGGGTTATTTTTAAAAAAAAAAGAGCTACAAATTTTTTCTCACCGCAACAAATTCGCAACAAAAAAGCTACAATTGATGAGGCCAAAACAATTTCAAAATTTTAAAGCACTGTGAGTGGTAATGCTATCTTCACTGTGAAGTTAGCATTACTATGGGTTATTTAAAAAAAATAAAGAGCTACAAATTTTTTCTCACCGCAACAAATTCGCAACAAAAAAGCTACAATTGATGAGGCCAAAACGATTTCAAAATTTTAAAGTGGTAGTGCTAACTTCACAGAGCTCATCTATCCAATGGTTTTTAACATTTTTGGTTCAAACACAGATGGCCCTTTTTTCCGAGTACCATCATATGCGTGATTAATTTTACGCAATTTATGTTTGTACTTATGTAATAGTAACCTCCAGAATTACGGTGCAGATAAAAAAAATAATAAAAGCTTTACGAGCTCATTATTAACGCCGGTGAATTATTCGGTACGGTATTAAAAACCTATAAAAGTAAGTGATTCCTGAAAATCCTTAAAAAAAATTCATTTAACGTTTGGTACAATGCCAGGTGACCTATTCCTTTTTTATCTATTAAATTAGAGCATGACCTACGATAAATTAATTACTTAATCGTATTGGTGGTTGGCGTATGTAATTGTAATCAGTTATAAAACAGACAGAACATAAAATTTATCTGCAATATTATGGTCTTCTTGCGGGTAACCGCAGAGTGAAATTAATCTCTCAGTGATGATTGTGGATCAAGGGTAGATTTGGGTGGATTTGCTCCATTCCAAATGAATGGTTATATATTTCCCTCTATAACCAGGTTCCAGGATGAAAGCCAGTCAATAATATTCAGGAAAATCAATTGAAACTCTTGAAAAGTTCCACAAAAAGGGTTCCAAAGGGGTACAAAGAAAATCCTATAAATATTTTTTTTATCAACAACATTTTCCAAATTACTTAACAGAAGAGAGTGGTCATAAAAGAACTTCAATTCATATACGGAAGGTACATACCTCTACCACAAAGGGTTTTCTTTCCCAAGTTTGCTGAATGCTACTACAGTGAGACGTTTTCACATGGCCAAGAAAACCTTCGTGGAGGAGACGTGCTAATCCCAAAGGGGCACGACTTTACATATAAACTTAGTTTCAACACTAGACAGGAACTCGAGAAAGGAAAGTCAAAATACATTTGTGTGAAAAGCGACTAAAATCCTAATGTTTGGTGACGGTTTCCGTTTTTCTGGATATCGAGTAGCAAATGTGCTGCAAGTTCTTGATATTACTTTATCACATTCTCCATAAATAATAAAGAAATTTAAAAAGTCTTCGTGGGTGTAATTTAAACATGCTGGCATTTTTTGACATAAGATAATGACTGATTGTTTCTAACCATGGCTATTTTGATGAAATGATTACAACAATTCATGAATTTCTAATAAAATCGCAAATATTTCAGAAAGTTGTAACTTTAACCCTCACAATAATAAATTCAATTTTACACAACTTGACGTAAAAAAATATAGGGTGTTCCATTTGACCTAAACAAGTTCTCGCGGTTTGAAGTTGACAAAATGTAACGCGAAAAACGGAACACTTGGTATGATATTATTGAATTTATTTCAGTTTTAGAACGTAGTTCTCCTTGTGTTCTTTTTACGTGACCAGAAGCAAATGAGGATCTTTTACACGAAGAAAGTTATAACGGTTCTTGCAAACCGTTGCACCTGTCAAACTTTCTATAAAATGTCAAATATCTCTGAAACGGCTAGGTTTAGGTATAGGATATTCTACATATTATCGACTAAGAACTTTATGATCTTTTCGAAAACCCTAAAATATATAGGGTGTTCCATTTGAAATAAGCAAGTTGGTATCAACTTCCGGTATAAGCGGAAGTGCCAGCTGCTTGTAATTATTTTAGTTGGATTGGCCATACTGACATAAGTAATCATTTAAATTTTCAAAATTTTCTGATGCGTACTTTTCTCTATATCGATCGATTCAGTTACCGGTGAGACACCCTGTATACCTCTCTCAATATAAATTTAAAACGAATATGACAAAATTTCACAACTTCTCTTCCTTCATATTGTAAGTTATTGGCTATTTTTCCTATACCAATAATACATGATTTTCGGGAGTAGAATCAAACTATTTTTCAAGCTGTAAAAGCTTGATAACTAAATCTCTCATTACTAAAAATACCGGCAAAGCAGCAGACTCATTTATTTGTTTGAACTAAAAATCACTAAGTACAGTGTACACTACAGTAAATACTCTTTCATGTGCTGATCGTATCATACGTTTGCTTGGTCAAATAGTAATAAAAAAACTGCGTGACAAAAGAGTATGAGCGAAAATACAATAGAATCCACGATTCTGATAAAACTTGAGAGATTGAAAGTCTGGATTACTCCGGTGTACAATAGTATAAAGTTAGGTTGGTGTGGTATCCAGGGAGACGTCTCTGACGTCAGTTCTCCTGACGCTGACGCTCTTTGCTCCTGCTTTTATGTAGCCATCGGTCACTAATTGAAGGTCGAATATGATAACTACTAAATCGTATGGAAATTACTTTTAGCCCGGTAAGTTGCATGCGAAGAATTATACAAAAGCTTTAAATTATTTTATTTTATATTATGTTGCTTATAATTTGTCTAGCACAATGATTGACAAATGGTGATAATGACAATGGCGTGGTAAAATGTTTAAGTTAAGAAGGCGGGCGGAATAAATAATAATGATTGTATAAAATGTTTGTAAATACCTAAATTATTATAAAGTGAACATTCAAGATGCAAATAAAAATTATAAACACATTTGGAATGTAATAAATGAGGCAACAGTAACAGCAAAAAAATGTTGATATCCGGGATAACCGCATAAACCATAAACATAACCAAATAACTATGAACTTTTGAAATGATGTAAATTGTTAGATAAGTTTTCAAACTGTATTGTGATGATCCAGTAAATATATTATATAATAGATGAGCCTGGAAAAAGTTTTAAAGGTAAGAGAAATAACTACATATTGTACAGAGTAAACAAATTTAAAAAATTTAAATTTAAATTAATGTAAATGTTTTCCAGGTATCGTAGTGACAATTGGTAACCTAAAGCGCTGTAACAGAAGTACATGATTTAGTATAAAAAAATGGCTGAGTGCCTAAAATACAAAAATAAATCTATAAAAAATATGAAGAAATTTGGCACTGATAGAAAGAAAATCCTGTGAGTTTGAAGCAGTCTCAGTTACAAAAACTGAATCAAAATATTATACAGATCATGCTAAATATAAATAAATATCAGTTATTTTTATAAAGTTGTTAAATGAACAGACGCCACGTAACATTACTAATATATTGTATTAAGCTCGCAAAAATACGAAGATGTAGGAACTAAAATACATATTAACCAGCATTATTTCAGTCACAAGCTTCTCTATAAATCCTTATTTCCATAGAGAACATCGAAACTGCAACCAAAAACTATTCCCCGGGCTATGTTCCCACGCTGAGCCTTGAATTACGAATTGCACCAGAACAGTTCGATTGGAATTGGTTGGGAGGGTGGTCAAAGAAAAATATTGAACCACAACACTTAGGCTCCATTGGTCTCCTTGCACTTCCCCATTTTAGGTAAACCCTCGCCTAGGCCTCCAACTAACCTAATCTTGCAAAGTAGGTGGTGGTGCTCCCTAGGGGCATCTCCCTTACATCGGCCAAAGCAGGCCAACGTTCTCCCAAAATAGATTCTCTGATTGATGAGACGGCAGAACAGTCACAGAGTAGATTGGACCGTCTCATCTTCTTGTTCACAACATCTGCAGAGATATGTTCTGCTTAATCTCATATTGTGTAGATGTTTCCTTAACGGACAGTGTCCAGTCTGTATTCTCGTTATAAAACGTAGGTTCCTTTTGGACATTGCTGTACTTTTGTTGGGATATTTTAGTAATTCCCTAGCAAGCTGACAGCTTCTTGTTTCATCCTATAGCTTCTTGAATTCGTTACGGGTGTTCTCCTTAATTACTTATGTTATCGCCGTGATCGGTAACAGATTGGCCGGGCCTGATCCAAAGATATTTAGGCCTACTGCTTTCTTGGCTAGGCTGTCAGTTACTTTGTTGCCATGGCACTGTGCATGTCCTTTCACCTAATATAGCGATATGTTATTCATGCTGGAGACACACACAAATACTTGGTGACATTCCCATACTCCCATACTGCTCCTGTGGTAATTTTGTAATTTCTCAGGGCTAGTAGTGATTGTCTACAACCTGTGTAGATCTTGATCGTTTTACCCGTAGTTTGTCTACGGATGATCTCTTTTGCGGCTATAGTTATGCCTGCCAGTTCCGTCTGTATTACACTGACTTGTCCACCCATAGCCCATTTATACTAGATTATGCAGACTTCTGGAGTATCTTCCACATCCTGCCCCTTCCTTTTTTATTGAGTCGTCTGTGAAGATGTTGATCGCACTTTCGCCAGCAGCCTCGTTCTCACAATTCGTCTGTATCATGTAGGGTTTGTCGAAGAAATGCCATCTGGCACGCCTATAGAAGACTTCCTGACAGCCTTATTCCACTTCTGAGATTTTCAAAGCCTACATTTGGTAGTATGCCAACGGATTTGAGGGGTACCAGTTACTGTATATTTTAGCTAATTTGCTAATGTAATGTATTTGTACTTATGTAAATTTGTAAGTTATAAACCAGAAAAATAAAGCTGAATTTGAAATTCGAATTTGAAAATACTTTTTCGCCTTTCTCAAAATTTGTTATAATGCTTATAACTGTAGATTTGTAACGACTGTGAGTGGTGCTGTTGAATTCGACTGTGTGGTCTCGCATGTTTAAACGTGCCTAAAATTAAAGCTAAATTATACAACGCACCGATTATCTTGGAAGCATGTGTCAAAAGTTATGTGTAATTTGCATTCAATCACAAAACCATTACCGATTGATGTACGTGGTTTCAGCAAAATGATTTCATTGGTAAAATTATTCATGCATGTAATTGTATAGACCAATACACATTTTGATTTATTTCTCTTTGGATTCACATGTAATAAACATAAAATAAGCATGTTACAATTGCATGTGTTAACGTGTGATACATACAGCGTCATTCATAAAAGCGGGTATTAGATGTTTATCGGGATGTGTAGAGTTTAAAAATTGTAACACTTGTACAAAAAGGTGGTTGGATGTGGCAGATCTAATGAAAATATTTACTTATATATGTCACTTTAGCTTATATCGGAAGTATTATCTAACTTTGTTTTGTAAAGTACCATCCAATATATCATATTTGGATTAATCACAATTTTTTTCTTTTAAATATTAACAGTATTTACCCATCGGAAGAAAACCAATACTTCCATTAGATAGCCAATTAAGATACTTTCTTTTCACTGATACAAGTATGTTATCACATAACTAAGTGTCCTAAATGTTTACAATATTATACAGGGTGTATTAATTTTGAAGTTCAATATTTATTAATTTTAAACATCAAAGAGTCAATTTTATCAAATGAAATTTCAGTAGATTCTTGCAGATCGGCATTACTATTCCTAGTTCATTTAACGAGGTCCTGGACATCAAAAGTTTGTGGGATCTTTTGCAATACATTTTCCTCTCCGTTTTACTTTTGATGTTTTGGCTTTTTTTGGGACCTCGCTAAATGGACTATCCCTATGCCCATCTCTCTATGTTATCTTATTATGGGCCCATTTATGTATAGCAGATGACATACTTATCAGTAAAAAATTCAATGGGTTCCATTTGAAGAAAACCACATTTTGTCGTTTGAAACAATATAAAGTTCAACAGAGTTCTGAGTGATTGAGACCTTTAAATGAATCCTAAGATGTTGCACTTCCGTTGTTTCGTATTTAGCACTTCATATGGTTTTTTATTTATATACATTTATTTAACGTCGGCCTATTTCCGCTACTGAGGCCTAACACCGACGCCTGTAGACGAGCTACCCCCAACCAGGAATTTTGCCGAACCTCTTCCCTTAAGAAGAGTAGGGATCTTTTACTTGCCTAACATTTAATAGACAAGGGACCGACGGCTTTACATCCCCTCCGAAGGATGGTATATCTCCTATACAACCCTCGCCTAAGGTTGTATAGCTTCCGCGCATACACTGATATACAAGCCGCTGGAAGATGTGTGAGGCGAGAACGCGGTTTCCGTTGGAATGGTCACCCATCCAAGTACTAACTGCGCCTGTCGTTGCTTTACATCGCATATCGAAGTATGTACATAGTAAAGACGCACCTACGCTCGCCCCTCTGCATATGGTTAATAATTTTATTTCCACGTCCAGTGGAAGCATAGTAACGTAATAAAAAATATTTTTTTTGTTGAAATAGGCTTAAAATGTCATGAAATGTGGAGATTTTAAATTTGGGCAAAAAAAAATTTCTGTCTGTCGGTTTGTCTGTTTGTAACTCTTTTTGTGCGCACGTTTACTCTGGAACCGATTATGATATTGACTTGAAATTTGTTACACTTATGTATTATAACGAGATCTGGAACTAGATTCTGTTGAATGGTTCAGTGGTAAATCGGGTAAATAGGCATAGCAAGCTAAGAGTCTATAAATTTGCAATTTAGGGCATGTACGAAAAGTCAAGGTTTCAAATTTTCTTTTGGCATCAGCCACCCCCATCAACCCCCAATACCACTCCCAAACTATTATGAATGGGAGTAAAAATAATTAAAATGTGATTTAGAACGAAACTTCTCAAAAATTTTTTTTGGCGTTAGCCACCCCCCTCTACCACCCCCACCTCATTATTAAAGGGAGTAAAAAATTAAATTGAGATTTAGTGTGTGTACGAGGGTTAGGGACCTCTAAAATTTATTTTGGTGTTAGCTACCCCCTCTACCACCCCCACTGCCACTCCCACCCTATTATTAAAGGGAGTAAAAAATTAAATTGGGGTTTAGTGTGTCTACGAGAACCAAGGGCCTTTAACGTTTTTTTGATATTAGCCACCCCCTCTACCACCCCCACCCTATTATTAAAGGCAGTAAAATATTACATTGGGATTTAGTGTGTATAAGACTTGGATACAAAATCTGGATGTGAAAGTAGTGATTCCTTGGGCAAGGGTTTCTTCTTATATTTGAAAGAAATAATCATCCCTGTAGATAAATAATGTGTGAGAATCGCTTTTTCACATAGTTTCCTTTTTTAGTTTTTAACGTTTTAGATATTCTATAACCATATTTTCCCGTCTAATGTTTCATTCTTTATGTCTCACCAGTATATTTATTTTTATGTGGTTAGGTTGAAGTTTACATCAAATTATTCTGTTCTTCGTCATTTTGTGTAAAACTTACAATAATCATTTATGATTTTTTTAAATCACGATTTAAAATAAAGTTGAGAAAAAGGAAAAATTTCTCTTATAAACTTTCTCATGCATACAAAATATTTCCGAAATATCCTAACTAATGATGGGTTGTTATGAACCTGCCATTGGGTGCTGTATTATCACAAGAATCCTAATCCACAATTATAAATTATTATTTCAAACATTGGTAATTGGTATTATTATATATATTTTCATTAATTCAAATTTCATAAAATGTTTCCTATGCCATTATAAAACTATCAGCGTTAGTCGGTTTACTTTAACATAGCTAAAGCGAAGAGGAATAGGTTCATTGCCGACCTCACGAGGCTTCTATTAAATTGCCTGCCGAAAGTTAGTAATTCTGTTCTATACTGTAACCAAGGTCCTGCGAGATTCTAGGAGATTTCATATTACAAATGCATCGAGACTGTGGTCGGACCCTCCGT
This sequence comes from Leptura quadrifasciata, assembly GCA_963675555.1. Lineage (NCBI taxonomy): Eukaryota > Metazoa > Arthropoda > Insecta > Coleoptera > Cerambycidae > Leptura > Leptura quadrifasciata. The sequence continues at coordinate 11,769,877 of OY776676.1, forward strand.
CCTAAGTCAGCCTCCATTGAAGATCATCTTGTTACCCTAACATTAATCTACAAGAACACAGTATTGCCATAAACTAACAAGATAGCGTGACTGGAAGTTTGTTTCCTAAGAGAATATTAGCATTTATATTATTAGCGTTAATAAGCATTAAAATTCATTAAATGAATTTTATTGAGTCGAACTTATAAAGCTAAAGAACAACAACTACGAACAAAAAAATCAAGTCAAATCAAATGCTTTACTTGTAATGTTTACAATTCTAGGGATGTTGAAACTGCAACAATTTTTTTTTCAGTAATATAGATGTTAAAATAAAAATATGTACAAAATTAATTAAAATAAAATGCATAAAAGCAAATGTTGGTTCACTAATGGAATTTTTAAATTCATAGAAACAAGAGACAAATTATTTCGAGAGTTGCAAACAGACCAATTAAATGAAAATTTAAGAAAACAGTACTTAAACTATCGGAATAAATTAACGGTGCTAATAAAGAAAACAGAATAAATTACTTCAAGTCAAAAATAGATGAAAATAAAACGTACAAAAAATCTATGGTCAATGGTAAAAGAAAAGTGCAATTCGAACAATGCTTAAACTAATATTCCGAAAATATATAATGAAAAAAATGAAATAGTGACAAATAAAATAGAAATCTGTAACACCTTTAATGAAATTATTATCAGCCGTTAGTCGAGTCCGAGTATAAAAATGTTACAGTCGATAAATTGTGCACAATAAAAAACAAGTAAAAGGTGTAGTCTATTGTAATTCCCATTCATCTACGGTGCACACGACTATGGCTATAGAGGCCAATTCGGGAGAGCACATGTCGACCGCAGTCAGGACAAACATAGACCTGGTTAGGTCTTGGATTCGGTCTTCTTGCAGCAACATTTCCTTGATAGCTGGCCACAACCCCTCGCCATTCGATTCTGTCCGCTGCAAGTTGTTCCCATTGCTCGTCTGCAATACCGCAGGATTTTAGATTTTCATGGAGAGCGTCTTTGAACCTCTTTCATTGACCGCCACGCCTTCTTCTACCGCTTAGCAATTCACCATAAAGTGTACATTTAGGAAGGCGGTTATCATGCATACGATGAACGTGACCTGCCCATCTTAGGCGTGCTCTTGAAATAAGCACCTCAATTGGAAGGCTGTTTGCTCTCCTGAGTACTTCCACGTTTGATATGTGATGGAACCAACGGATTTTCATCATACTTCTGAGATGTCTTTGCTGAAAACGTTCTAATTCTTTCACATGACGACGGTAAGTGACCCAGCTTTCACATCCATATAGCAGTGTTGGAATGACAACTGCTCTGTAGACAGCCATTTTCGTTGACAAAGCAAGGTCGTGGTTGTCAAATACTCTCTCTCTAAGTCCCCAGAGTGCTCTAGATGCAGCGTTAATTCTATTGCGAATCTCGCTGTCCATGTTTGCTTTGTCATTAACAACGTTGCCTAAGTAATTGAACTGATCCATCACTTCAAGAGAATTTCCGTTAAGTGTAATGTCTATTTGGTTCACTTGATGAGGAGTTGACATAATTTTAGTCTTTCCAATGTTGATTTTAAGTCCCAAGGAATCATAGCTCTGGGCATACACATTTAAAAGTTCTTGAAGCTCTTCCGGCGTAGAGGCTAAAAGTGCACAGTCATCCGCATACTGGAGATCACAAACGAATCGTGTGCGTGTCTTCGTGAAAGCTCTAAAGCGCCCTATGTTAAAGAGACCGCCATCAAAACGGTATCTGAGACCTATTCCTCTGACTGTCAGTTTGTTGTCAACAATAATTGTTAGAGCAGTGGTAAACAAATTAAAGAGTAGGGGTGCCAGGACACATCCCTGCCTAACTCCAGTGAGGGTTTGGAAAGGTTCGGTTGCCTCATTATTATACATAACCTGGGCGTTGTTGTTTGTATGTAGACTGCGACATACTTCCACAAATTTTCTAGGGATACCTAAGCGGAACATAATTTTCCAGAGCACTTCCCTGTCCACCGAGTCAAACGCCTTGGTTAAATCAATGAAGGCCATGTGAATTTCTCCTTGATGTTCGAATGCTTTTTCTTGAAGCTGTTTAAGTGTGAAGATTAAATCCGATGTGCCTCGGTTTGGTCTAAAGCCACTCTGTGTTTCAGGAAGTAACTTTTCCATAACAGGATTAGCCTATTTGCCATCGCTTTAGTGAGTATCTTCCCTCCAACAGCCAGGAGAGCTATACCCCTGTAATTTCCACAGTCCGCAGCGCTCCCTTTGTTTTTGAAGAGGTTGATTAAAAGTGTATCACGAAACTCCTGCGGAGCTTGACCACTTTCCCACACGACATCAAACAGTTTTTTGAGGTAGGGTATGAGCTCTGATGACACAGCTTTAAAGATCTCAGCTGGGAGTGAGTCGGCACCGGGAGATTTGTTATTTTTTAGCTGCCCAATGGCGGTTAAGATCTCTTCCGTTGTTAGTGGTTTATCTAAGTTTTCGAAGGTGTCTTATTGAGGGATAAGATTTATAATATCGTGATCGGCTTGACTTTGCTGATTAAGAATGTTAGAGTAGTGTTCTTTCCATCGGGCTCTTATTTCCTGGTCTTCTTTGAGGAGATTTCCATTTAAATCTTTAATAGGGCACATATTTTTCCAACTGGGGCCGTACACTGCCTTTACTCCTTGAAAGAAATTCCTGTAGTCGTGTGAATCGGCGTACCTTTGAATTTTGAAATATACTCAACACTTGGTATAGATATAGCGAAAAAATTAAAAAGAAATAAAAATTACAAAGAAAAAAAGTTTTTACGAATGTCAACTCTATAATTTTAATGCCCACAAATCGGAACGAAGTAAAGAACTGTATATTAAGATTAAAGCCGAATAAATCACCAGGAATAGACAATATAAAATCTATAACGCTGAAAAACATCCCGATCAGATTTCTGAAATATTTGCATAAATTATTAATCAAATGTTTATGGTAGGGGGATGTCCTCTTAATTTTAAAATGTCAATACTAAAGCCTATATACAAAACCGAAAATAAAATATTAGTTACTAACTCTAGACCTATTTCACTTATCACAAACTTTGCTAAGGTATTTGAAATACTATAAAGAACAAGGCTATGTAACTTTATTAACAAGTATAACATCTTATCTGGCAATCAATTTGGGTTTAAATAGGGCAAATCGACCCAGGATGCTATTGCTGAGCTAACTAAAATAATTTACAACTCACTAGATAAGGGTAAACTTTCACTATGTGTCTTTTAGACCTAGCGAAGGCCTTTGATACGGTTAGCCACAAACACCTCCTTGAATACTTCGAAGATATAGGCGTAAGAGATATGGAACTAAAAAGTAAAAGAATGAGTGTTTATACTACGGGTACACATAGTGAATTCAGAACGGATAGTTGTGGTGAACCTCAGGCCACTGTCTTGGGTCCAGTTCTGTTCCTAATATATTTAAATAATTTTGGTAAAATGGCAAAAAATATATTTTCAATTACTGGTTTATTTACTAATTAATAACAAATAATAATTAATAACAAATAATTAATAACAAATAAAATAATATAAACTAGTCTGCTTGGTGGACGATAACTTGTGACGGTGAGTCAAACTGCCGCTGAATCCATTATGCTAAAACCACTTTTCACTAACTAGACTTTTCCAAGAAGATTGCTTTTGCCTCATGCTCTCAACAACTTTTGATAAAGCACGCATGCACTCTCAATATACGACAAAATACGATGAAATGTCATGTATTTGTAGTCTAATGTCTATATTACCACTTTTTGCTGCATGGACTTGGGATGAGCCAACGGTACGGTTTGAAGGGAAGAATGTTATGATGAAAGAAAGAGAATAAGAAATATAAGAGAACAAAGTATATTTGTATAAGATAAACAGGGACGGAACAAATTTATTTACCATCGAAAGTATAGGACACATTTAATTTGGTCAGAGCTAAAACTCAAAGTAGAGAAAGATCTCCCAAAATTTCTAGACTGGATTAAATTCAAATTGTCAACACTCAATGTCTAAAAAAATCCTATTTAAACCTTTCGGATGTATAAAAAATCAATTCCAGATATGGACATACTTAAAGTTCACCTTGAAACTGAAGTATTTTTTGAAATAAAAAAAGCAAGTAATGTAAAATATTTATGTATTTTTATCGACTGTCATCTGAGATGGGATATACATCACCTAATAATACTTTACAAACTCTTAATAGAATCGCATTTGACATACGGAATCATTGGATGTGGTCATAAATGTACATTTACAGAGGCTATAAATTATGCAAAAGCGAATCTTGAAAATAATATTCAATAAACCAATTATCCACTTATCAAATGAACTGTTTCGTGAGTTACATACTTTAGATATAGTATATTTTATTAAAGCAACGTTGAATGGTTTTTCTGGAAAAAAAAAATAAAAATAAGTTATACTCACTAAACAAGAACTAAAAATTTAAATAACTTAACTACAATATTAATGTATACAAGTACAGGACAAAGATCAAATTATTATTATTATTATTATTATTAGCCTTTACTCGAGTCCGAGTATAAAAAAATGTTACAGTCGATAGATTGTGCGTAATAAAAAACAAGTAAAAGGTGTAGTCTATTGTAATTCCCATTCATCTACGGTGCACACGACTATGGCTATAGAGGCCAATTCGGGAGAACACATGTCGACCGCAGTCAGGACAAACATAGACCTGGTTAGGTCTTGGATTAGGCCTTCTTGCAGCAACATTTCCTTGATAGCTGGCCACAACCCCTCGCCATTCGGTTCTGTCCCCTGCAAGTTGTTCCCATTGCTCGTCTGGAATACCGCAGGATTTTAGATTTTTAGATCTTTGAACCTCTTTCGTTGACCGCCACGCCTTCTTCTGCCGCTTAGCAATTCACCATAAAGTGTACATTTAGGAAGGCGGTTATCATGCATATGATGAACGTGACCTGCCGATCTTAGGCGTGCTCTTGAAATAAGCACCTCAATTGGAAGGCTGTTTGCTTTCTGAGTACTTTCACGTTTGATATGTGATGGAACCAACGGATTTTCATCATACTTCTGAGGTGTCTTTGCTGAAAACGTTCTAATTCTTTCACATGACGACGGTAAGTGACCCAGCTTTCACATCCATATAGCAGTGTTGGAATGACAACTGCTCTGTAGACAGCCATTTTCGTTGACAAAGCAAGGTCGGGGTTGGGGGCGAGCGTAGGTGCGTCTTTACTATGTACATACTTCGATATGCGATGTAAAGCAACGTTAGGCGTGGTTAGTAGTTGGATTGGTGACCGTTCCAACGAAGACCACGTCCTCGCCTCACCCATCTTCCAGCGGCTTGTATATCAGTGTATGCGCGGAAGCTATACAACCTTAGGTGAGGGTTGTATAGGAGATATACCATCCTTCGGAGGGGATGTAAAGCCGTCGGTCCCTTGTCTATTAAATGTTAGGCAAGTAAAAGATCCCTACTCTTTTTAAGGGAAGAGGTTCGGCAAAATTCCTGGTTAGGGGTAGCTCGTCTACAGGCGTCGGTGTTAGGCCTCAGTAGCGGAAATAGGCCGACGTTAAATAAATGTATAAAAAAAAAAGGTCGTGGTTGTCAAATACTCTCTCTCTAAGTCCCCAGAGTACTCTAGATGCAGCGTTAATTCTATTGCGAATCTCGCTGTCTATGTTTGCTTTGTCATTAATAACGTTGCCTAAGTAATTGAACTGATCCACCACTTCAAGATCAAATATCAATATCAAATACCTATCATGGGTCAAAGATATTTAATTCCATTCCCAATATAATTAGGAATATAAAAAGCTAATAGTAACATAGCAATTTTTAATCATGTAGTTTTTCGTGTAGTTTTCTAGATTTATGATAAGACGATTGCTTGAGCACCACTTAGAGATTTGTTTTATTATACCAATCACTTGTAAATGTAGTTTTCTTTGGAATTTTCATAGACTAAAATGGTGGTATCCAGTAGATAAACGACGTATCTTTAATTATTTTCACAAATTATCATGAATTTTCCTTAATAAATACACGAAAAATTTAGCGATCGCTTTAACATAGTCAATTACGTAATTAATTCGACTGGTTGGTAACAGCTTTGAGGGGAAATAGCTTTTTACATTATTTATACCCACTTAAGGATAAAAATGTTTTATCGGTCGAATCAAAGATAAAACTCGTTATGAATGCCGCATAAAAATCCTCCATACCATTTCTAACAATTTTGTTTTGTTGGTTTACGCCGCTCTCTCTTTATATTTGACGTAAAATCGAATTCAACAATGCATGTTAAATTTCCAGTTGCTATTCTCTGTGCTGAAAATGGAAGACAATTTTGCCTGCGTTTTATTGTACAAAACCGCAATCCGCACCAATGCTTTTATCGAGTTTTATTTAATTTAACAGCCGTAAATCTAGTACTAATTAAAAACATCGAGTTCATAAATTGTGCGATGAAAATTACACTAGACTTTATATAGCTTAATGCTGCGACGTTTACTGTATTTTTACTGTTTTAATTTCATTGCGATTGTTACTTTGTCATTTTTCCATCTAAAACCAATTTCGCCCTGAAACTCTGAATAGAATCTGTTAGCGTATTAGCTAGGAGAAATGTCACTACATGTGAAATTGACTGTTCTAGGTCATCTTGAAATTAGTCTCTGAGAGAGAGAGCTTCATAAGTAGACTTCTGTCATACAACATAAAACAAATGAATAAAATGGAACTAAATAGTATAGTACAGAATAAAATAAAATAGAAAATTTTATTTATTATACAACTCAACAGACCAAAATTCCCAATGACAGAGTTGGAATATTGACTGATAATTCTATGATAACAAAGGTATTACGTATTATGTTTAAACATACATTTTAATCCTAAATTTAACGTGATATATGCTGATTTGAAATACTGTGCAAATTTGTGGGCCATTATAGGAAACATTCTCATAGGTCAAACTGTTAGTTTTGAACTTACTTTCGTCATATAGGACCAAAATATTTTTGGGTCATTTTGAAATGAAGGCATAATATGAATATGACTGATGAAGCAGGTCTGAAAGCAAACCCATTAAAAGAAAATATCGTTCAATTCACTCGAAGGAGAAACTTGGAGGGGTTACTGCCTATAGTAAGTATTTTATAGTGCACAGTTACAGACAGAGTTTAAATACCTTGGTATCATTATAGACTCTAAACTAACCTGGTATCTAGATAGGATTTTACAGAGATCGATAGGGATATTAACATGTAGGCGATCGTATACAGTACATGGGGCATAAGATAGCTATTAATTATGCTACATTATTAGTAATTCAGAGAAAGTGTAACGGCCCCATGGCACTGCCTTGCGGCACTCCAATATCAATCCCTACTTGGTTGGCAAAATAATTTACAATTTTTATTTCCTCAAATTGTTAGTTACCTCTATCGGCTCTAGTACCTCTCAAGAATCTAGCTCTGACAAATCTATTTTTTTAATGGTCTCTTTGGTGAATTATTTCCACTGCGCCGGTGCCATAAAATGATGTATAACTTTGAATGTTTACACTAACATTTATCTCGAAATGTACCTCACTACTCCAGAAAATTGTGTGAAGCTAGGGGCTAATTTGAACCGAACCAGTCCTACTGGTATCTACAAAGACTTTATTACACCATCACATTGAATCCAAAGAACTTTATATATTTTAATTGAATTTATGTATTTTTGCATCGGTTGATAATTACTGATATTTGTTATGGTCCAGATTTGTTATTGATTAATATCTACAGTAAATAACATGAATAAATTAATCTTTAAGATCATTTTACTTAATAATTACATATATTTCTCTTGTGATCAGAGACGTGGAAAATATTACTTGAAAATGGAATAAAGGCACCTTGTTAAAAGTATATTTATAAAATATTATTATTTTCTATTTCAGGCGAAAGAAATGAAATGCTAGAGAATATTTTCTGAGCTGAGAATATGTAAAGATTTATAAGAGTATGATATACAAAATACATTCCTGTGGCATAAAAGCTATATTGCTTTCGAATCCCACAAATTCTATTTAAACCAGGCCAGCAATAACATACACAACTGAAATTTTCAATTTCATATCAAAGATGCCTTGTTCGGTAAGATTCAATTAAGGCGCTCACTGTGATAATATACAACAAATTGCTACATGTTACCTGGTGCATAATAAAAAGAGTTAACAGCAGTGTGCCATCTGAGATTTATAAAGTCTTAATATAGTCCAAGAAATCTGTCGAGAATTTTGAGTTTTTTTGGAAAAATTATTAACAGCAAACTAAGGTATGTAAAAAATCGGAAATTTTCCGTATAATTCAATGTACTATTTTTATAACAAATGACAAACATGCGTCCTTTTGAAAATGACGGCCAAAGATGGCGAAAAATAGTTTTTTTACGTTAAAAAAAACTTGGCGTTTTATAAAAAAAAAAGTTACATGGCAAATTTGTGTAACTTTTTAATACGGATCGAGTTGGCCCAGTCCGGTCTAAAAAAATTGCGAAATTAAATAGTTATTGCAAAAAACTGCTAAAAATCGCAATTTTTTGAAATACCTGTATCTCCCTGAAAAAAAATTTTTTTTAACAAAACTAGGTGAATGCGCAGTCCAATGTAAGTTGAATAAGAACGTTGTTACAGATTTGCAAAATATTGCAAATTTTTTGCAAAAATCGATTTCTTTCTAAAAAAAACGCGTTTGAACGCTCATACAGGCCATCATATTTTCATTCCGGACAAGTCCGAAAAGTTTCTTTAACAGTTGCGCTAACATGTGCAATTATTGCACGATCACGAAACGATCGCTAATATGCGAAAAATCGGTCATTTTTACCCCAAACAATCTTTAATATTTTTGAGGTTTCAAATTGTATTGGAATGCCATTATTGCCAATAGATCAATGGCATTTTTTCACAAATTCACAAAAAAAAATTTTGCTCTCCGACCTGCTGGAGCCGAGATAATTTTTTTTTATCGTATGGCGCTATTTTTTAATATACAGGACTGAAATTTGCAGGGGTTATTGTTGAATACTTCTATTTTCTATAAAAAATTTCCGGAACTTGATCGACCGTTGCTGAGCATTACAAAATCAATTATGTTGACTTCTACTCAACTGATTGCTTTCATTTTTTTGTTGGGGTAGCTCGACGAGATAGGAATAAGCTATTGGACATTAAAAAAAACGCGTTTTTTTTAGAAGAAACCGATTTTTGCAAAAAACTTGTAATATTTTGCAAATCTGTAAAGACGCTCTTATTCGACTTATATTGGACTCCGATTTCACTAAGTTTTGTTAAAAAAATATCTTTTTTTCACGGAGATACAGGTATTTCAAAAAATTGCGATTTTTAGCGGTTTTTTGCAATGACTAATTAATTTTGCAATTTTTTGAGACCGGACCGGGCCAACTCGACCCGTATTAAAAAGTTACACAATTTTCCCATGTAACTTTTTTGTGCAACGCCAAGTTTTTTTTTTAATGTAAAAAACTGTCTCGCCAACTTTGGCCGCCATTTTGAAAAGGACGCACGTTGGTTTGCTGTTAATAATTTTTGTAGGTAAAAGCCCTGAGTTGCTGGACTAATAGTCTAGGAACAGAAATCCAAATCGAGCTGCGAGAAGCATTTCATATAATAATAATTTGACAACCGGTGATTTTAGGGGTTTTCGACACCTCTGAATCTGAAAATGCTATTGCCAGATCGAAAAATAAACCGGAAGCCCGTTATTCAAAATGGCGCCCAAGGTGGCGGCAATTTTCGAAATATTGCTAATACGAACTTATAAGAGGAATCCGGTGCGTATTTAGGGGTTGTCGACATCGCTAAATCCAAATTTGATAATACCATAATCAGATGGCTCACCAAAAGTCCGTAATTAAAGATGGCGACTTATTTTAAAATGTTGCAAAAAATATGTACTTATAGAGGGATTCCAGGGCGTATCGGGGATTATCGACATCGCTGAAACTAAAACACAGTGAAAAAACCTACTGCGAGTCAATAATTCGTGATTGTGGTCAGTATTAAACGTTTAAATGTCATAAAATGAAAGTATTTTTCACCTCTGACGTGAGCGCTTTCCAGTTATCTTTCTTTATTTCGTAAGCCTAGGAAAAGTATTATATTACTAAATGTTTGTAGATCTGAGTACAAGCTAATAGAATGGTTCAAATGGGCTTTTAGAAGGCGGAATATTAAAACATAATATTTTTAGTCGCAAACTCCTCTATAAAATTCTTATTTTACTATAAGGAATGTAACCAGACTGCAACCAACAGCTACTCTCCGGGCTATGTGCCCCGCCGAGCGCTGAATTACAAGTTACAAGCCTGGCGCGTTAAGTGTAATAATTGCATGTTACCATCAAAACGCTAATGCTTCGATTGCAACAAACACCAGTCGAAAGACTGATCCTACTTAAAGGAGTTCTCGTGATAGTCGTCACACACCACTTGCAGACTGCAGTTTCGAGCTGTTAGCTCTCGTCAGTGCAAGGTAGACATAACTGGCACGAGAGCTCCTTTAAGTAGGATCAGTCTTTCGGCTGGTGTTTGTTGCAATCGAAGCATTAGCGTTTTGATGGTAACATGCAATTATTACACTTAACGCGCCAGGCTTGTAACTTGTAATTCAGCGTTCAGCGGGGCACATAGCCCGGAGAGTAGCTGGTGGTTGCAGTCTGGTTACATTCCTTATAGTAAAATAAGGATTTTATAGAGGAGTTTGCGACTAAAAATATTATGTTTTAAGCTAATAGATTGTATAGAGTGCCAGGGATGACGGGACAGTGGTCTGCTAGGACAGCTTGTAGATGATAAAGTTCTCACTGGTAAAGAATACTCGAAGGGAATGAGAGCTTATAAACTTATATATTCATATCTTATGTATACTAACTCCCCAGTTTATTGAATTCGTGCATACAGAAAGCCCAGATATTGCATCGGAGTACGTGTCGATATCATCTGACCCCTCTGCAATTATCTTATACTTCCAAAATGAAAAGAAGCAATAGTTACTAGTAAACTTATTTGCTTCAAAATCAGAAAAGAGCGGAAATTTTTCTTATCTTTCTGATGTCCGCAAAAGCTATAAGAGATGGTGATTGATCTCTATCACAAATCTCTCACTAAAATGCTCTCGTTTATGTCTGTATATGACCACGGAAATTATATTAGGGCTCTGGCCGTGTATATTTTCGATATGCATCAGTTGAGCCCTGAAATCGATAATTCCTTTTTCGAAGGTGACTTTGCAGTTCTCCGATCCAGTAACAGTTTTAGTCAAGTTGATCCACATCAGGCTCAAGAATGGGTGGTTGGGACCTGCAAAGACGGTGGTGGAATCGTTGGTATCACACAGAGTGACAGCTCTTTAAAACGATGGGCGTTTTCCATTAGCGCAGCGAAGTGGCAAGATAGGCGTTTGAAATGTATGGCATTCGATCCGCAACTACTTGGAATTGGTCCCTGGACGCCATCAAAGAGGCGGACAATGAGGAGATTATAAATCAAAATATTGACGTCCATCACCTAGCGGCAACATACGGGGAATGCGACACACGAGTGATTCTGCATGGTATCCACAGTGACTTCAATAAAGTCATCATGGCTAAAGACGCTGATATTTGTTTTCAGAAGTTTGGCTAGTGTCTGGGAGAGCAAAGAACAGAAAATACATTCCAGTCCATGCAATAGTAGAAACTCTATCCCCAATGCAGAGAGAAAATATGTTAGCTTTCCATGCAATCACCGGTTCGGACACCACATCCAAACTTGCCACCGTCAGTAACCCGGCTGCATGGGCGCAGTACTTAAAGTAATCTGACCTGCTCTCTGGACTAGGAAACCTCCCTCTGGAGGAACCGACTAATCCTTATGTGGAGAAATTCGTCGTCCAACTCTACAAGGTCAACACTTATAAATATCAAACTAAAACTTTGCTACCGCTTCCCACTATTGAAACTTTTTAAAATCAGTCCACCGCAAACTTCCACGAGTAATGAAGCAGTTAAGCCTGAGGGACTTCCGCCCACAAGTGATGCTATAAGGCTACATATACTGAGAAGTCATTATCTAGTATTCTTTTAAAGACGACTCATATCTAGCACTTAATACACACCATTAATTACATTTTCCACTTGCAGTGCTGCGTTTGGAAAAACGTCCACTTGTCAGACCCTCCCTTACCGGACCCTCGGAAAATGGGATGGAAGCTGTAGAATGGAACTTTGTTCCGGTTCTCATGACATTGGAATCAGTTACGTAAGCCTGCAAGGACATTCTGATTTGTGGGTGAAAGACGGGATGCGCCACCCGGACCTGTAATTTGCCTTGTTCAAAGTCATGCACCTGCAGTGCCTCCAACGTGCGATGCGTAAACAGGTTTGGGTGATTACTAGCCTCAAATATTTTAAAACTTTTACCTGTACTGTATCTTAAGTGCCACTTGATTAGAGACGTACAATAGTTGGTCTTATAGTTTTTAACGCTTTAGTGTTATTTCTAACGTGCCATAAACATGACAATCTCAATCTAACCCGTTATTTAATTTTTAACAGTTTAAATTAATACATTTTTTACTGTCTTTCTTCCTAGATAAGTAATAAACCTGATAATTTGAATGTGTTGGATTTTTTCTCCTGAGCGCAAACAATGCCAGTAGTGCACATAACAATCCTATAAGAATAGCCGCCATCTTAAATTACGAACTTGCGGTTGGCTATATGAGTAGGATATTATTAAATTTGGGTTTAACGGTGTCAAAACCCTCCCGCCCTGTATTCTCTTTACATGTTCATATTGACCATACGCCAGTGTATTCTTTCTATAAGTTCACATTAGGAATATTTCAAAAATAGCCGCCATCTTGAATAATGGACTTCCGGTCCATTTTTCGATCTGGCAACAGGCATTCTCGGATTCAGCGGGGTCAAAAACCCCTAAAAGCACCGTTTGCCAGATTGTTACATAAAATGCTTCTCGCAAGTTTAAAAACGCTTTTGCTCAAAAATGTTCCTAGTCTATAAGTAATACTGTTTTACAACGCAATCTTCAATCGGGAATATCGTGCACTGCAGAAATAGGTTTTAGACTTGTAAATAAACATAAACAGATGTAAGCTGTGAAGGCACAAATGTACATTGTGTTTTCCTGTTTAAACATGGTCCAACATAGAAATTTAATAGAATAGAAATTTAATGTTTCAAAGTTGGGATCATTTCCAGGAAAACCGGAAGTCATGATAAAGTGACAAATAATGAAAAATTTGCAGCTTCTGGTATGCAAGAGATCGAAAATTCGAATTTGTAATCTTCTTAAATTTTATTCTGAAGCAGCAAACAATCAAACATTTAAAATAGAGACACAGTTAGCTATCTATCGAATTTATTTCTTGAAACATAAATTCGCAAAATAATTTCCAATTCTTTCTTTGCATAAATTAAATTTACAGACAATTGTAACAAATTGACTTAATTAACGCTGCCAGTTAAAGAGAGCTTGTTGAAAATATTTCATCTAAAGTTCATTTGAAGCGTAATTGATGCACTTGAATAAATTCAGAGATGTTTAGTAGCGCAATGAGGAATATGATATATTTGTTAAGTTTATTACGAGAGGAAAGCGTTAAGCAATCCAATTCCGACGTACTTGAAGTGTGTTACTTTATTTTCCCATTTAGTTCTCTGCTTCCAGTGCGCCTTAAAGGAAATAAGGTCTCACTACTAAATTTGGTTGGATAAAAGAGAAATAAATAAACTATGGAACTATTTAACTGGAGGGGAAAAGGTTGCAATCTTTGTTTATAATTAGTTACTAATTGCATATTGATATTTTCCTTTGTGTTGTATTTTGTACTTTTGTCTTTTTTATATCCCTGAGTAGTGCAGAAACGTTCTACGCCTAAAAACATATGAACTAAAAGAAATAAGTAGAATAAAACATAATATTAATTTATTTATAAGAGTTAACAAAGAAATACAACAATTAGATTTAATATCAACAAGTATAATCGTATAAAAAATAAATGGGCATGTAGGTTTGTTAGAACAATGAGCAATGGGCAATTGATTAATACATAAGTAAACATGTATGTATGTGCTATGTGAAATAGCTAAACAGGTCTATTTATTTTGCGAAGGGTGCTAAGAATTTGAGAGCATTCTTAGTTTTTCATATTTCTGGTACAATTACTGGCTTTTTGACTCAAAAACTTTAACTGACGTGACTGTTGCTGCGTCAACAGCAAATGTGTCCAAAATCCTTATTAACGTCATTTATAAATAATTAAAATAATAGAGGAACTAACGTGCTGCCCTGCGATATCTCCAGTCATAGGAGCTAACGCTCAGAATGGTACTCCGGATTTTAAAACGACTTCTTGATAGATCAGGTAGGAATATAACCAATCATATACTGGTCCACTACTACTACTACTACTACCTGGTGATGTTTATAACGGGAATCCAGACCGGACATTTTCCGTTAAGGAAACATCTACACAATATGAGAAAAGCAAAACACCTCTCTGTAGAAGTTGTGAACAAGAAGATAAGACGGTCCAATATGTACTCAGTGACTGTTCTGCTGTCTCATCAATCAGATAATTCATTTTGGGAGAACGTTGGCCTACTTTAGCCGACGTAAGGGAGACACTCCTAGGCAGCATCATCACCTACTTCGTAAGATTAGATTGACTGGAGGTTTAGGCGAGGGTCTGCCTACAGGGAGAAACTGCACGGAGCCCAATGGAGCCTAAGTGCTGTGGTTCAATATTCTCCTTTGGCCACCCTCCCAACCAATTCCAATACGGATCCTCTAATACCATACATGTAAATCTTCTTTAATAGAATACTATGGTCCACCATATCAAAGCTACGAGTAAAATCAAAGAAAATACCTACAGCTTTTTGATTCTCGTCAACTTCTAAAATATAAATGATACAAGAAACCATAGCAATGTTTATGAAGTCAAAGTAGCCACTATAGTTCATTACCCATGTCAACAATCTCCATTGTAATCCAAGCTTTATTATTGTGCAGTGTTTCATTCTGAGTGATGCCGTGTAAACTACTGTGCGGATGGCCTATAACTAAGTTTAAAATATGAGTTTGATGTTTCAAGGGAGTTGATATTATTATGGAAAAACTGAAATTTGTTATCCTCTTTTTAAGGCGTGTATCTCTCTTATTATTCATCCTCGACAATAAGTTTATATAAAACGCTACTAGAGACAATCTTGAACTACCTTGTATAATATGGGGGCTAACCTTAGAACTCCTATGCTGAATGAAACGATCCTAAACTCTTCCAGTGAAATCAAGTAAGTAAGTTTGGTAAGACTTAGGATCAGAAAAGGAAAATGATATATTGGTCCTACCTATCGGTTGTCAGATCTATAGTGACCTACGCCTCATATGTATGGGAGCCAAAAACAGAAGAAAAAAAAAATAGCACAAGGAAAGTTGCAAAAATTGCAACGCCTTGCCTGTTTAGGGACTACAGGAGCAATTAACTCGTGTCCCACAGCAGCTATGGAAGCAATGCTTGACCTACTTCGCACTTGCATGTAAGGAAGGAGGCAGCACTTAATGCCTTAAGACTGCATCAGGCACTCAAATTTTAACCAGGCGATCTGGTTGGTTACTTAAGGATTTCGGAACTAATCCATTTTGAGTCCATGACCAAACCTACTGACTCAATCCCAATCAAGCAGGACTTTGACTGTCCGTTTGACGTGCTGATCGAAAGCCGTCAGACGAGCAAGATGGAGGAACTGCGATTGGAATAAGGGTCAGTCATCTGGTATACAGATAGATCTAAGATGGCTACAGGGGTAGGAGTGGGCGTAGCGTACCGCCCTCGGTAACACCCCAACCATCTTCAAGGTAGAAATTCATGGTATACTCTCAGATAGCCAGGCAGCATTAAAAGCTCTAAAGTCCTATGCTTTCAAGTCTAAAACTGCCTGGGAATGACTGAAGCAACTAGCTAACAACAACAAGATTACCTTGATGTGGGTGCTGTTACATGGCCTATGTCCATTTAACAGTTTTATTTAAAAACTAGTGTTTTGTGGATAGTTAGTTAGATAGTCAGTTTTTGCAGGTGAAACTGTTTTCAACTAACAGAATTTTACATGTATAACTGCTAAACCATGTCACACTGTTTTATGTACTTAATTTTATATCTTAGGAACTTAGTCCTGTTTTTCTATTAACACTATTATGTATCTCATATCCGTTGTAATACAGCATTATTATCCCAGGAAACAATTTGTCTACAAAATTTAGTTACATCAGATATCTATTTTTCAATTTTTATATTTTTGTTTACTATGGAGTACATATGGTTATTTTCCTTACCTTCTCTCATTCTATATATAGTAAATCCTATAACATGTAATATGTTACTGATTTATCAATAATATCAATACGTTTTACTACTTGTTTACATCCGCTAATATTTGTTGTTATGTATAAAATTGCAAAGGCAAATCAGCTGGCATGGAAAATAAACTATTATTATAAGATTCCTTTTATCGATTATATGCCACTACTTTAGTTGAGTATGGGAATCTACAAGGCAAGTTGGTGCGCTTAAATTAACCACTGACAGATGGCCATACTTGT
Source organism: Leptura quadrifasciata (assembly GCA_963675555.1). NCBI lineage: Eukaryota > Metazoa > Arthropoda > Insecta > Coleoptera > Cerambycidae > Leptura > Leptura quadrifasciata. The sequence continues at coordinate 11,786,574 of OY776676.1, forward strand.
ACGATTTCTATATGTTGATAGCTTTCAATTTAAATAGGGAATTAGATTTCTCACATTTTTTTGGTGGCGTTGTTTTCCAGTAAACAGGACAAAAAGTTTACCTTATCAGTAAAACTCACCAGGAAGTCATTTGCTTGCAGCCTTTGTACTGATTCAAACATTATACTTTTTAACTGTGGACTTCAGTAATTGATATTACAATTTTTATATCCCAGTTACAAAGTGTTGAACATACAGGTAATTTCATTTCATTATACTCATTAAAATATTTTAATTAATCTTCAAATTTTGCCTTTGATATAATTTCAATTATTTTTAAAAATAAATTTTGAATTCAAAGTCAATTCTTTTTAATTTAATAAGTAGTTAAAATACTATATGTACCACATGGTTTTAAAAATATTTTTCTCTTTCCTTTTAATTTTTTTGGCAATTTATAGTCTAAAAAATCAGCTTACTCGTGCATAGCTAATAATTACTATTGCATAGCTTAAGTTACTTTTGTACTGCTAATCAGCTTACTTTTGTATAGCTTAAATTAATTTCCTGCAGCTTTTGTACAGCTAGCTTAATATTTCGTGCAGCTAATTTAAATATATTTGGTACAGCTAACTAGCTTATATTTGCACAGCTAACCTTGCTTAAATCTTGCATAAATTTTGAATGTGCTTATATTTGGTTAAATTTCCTACAATTTTCACCCCATTCATTGAGAGACGTAAATTGCCAAGGAAAATTTAGAAATCTTGCAATAAGAGACAATTGTGGGCCTGGATTGCTGTCCCAGAATCAGTCACCTGAGCCATAAATCATCTAGGATACTGGTATCAATTTGTCTTTTATATATATATTTTTTTTACATTTCAATTTGTCTCAAACCGATTTGTCTAAATTTTTTTATGTAATATATTTTGTCATTCATTTTACACTATCTTTTTATTTCTCTTACCAACAATTTCAGTCTGATCTATAGCAGACTGGTTATTCGAGAAAAAGAGACAATTTTGCTTATTTTACTATAGATGGTGCCCAATTTAACATCAATTTTTCTTTGTCTCCTTTTCTCGAAATAAACAGAAATCTGTCGCTTATGCTGTACATGTCAGAAAGGGTAAGTTTCTCCACTCTTACGAATGCTCTGGACCCACGGCTCTCTGCTCCTGCTTAAACCAGCTAGTCGTCCGCACATGTTGCCTCAATTCTTTCTCAAAAATAAATAATAAGAGAAAGGAGGTAACAGTGCCAGGGCATGAGGGAGTACAAGGTAATGAACTTACTGACAGTGTTGCAAAAAAAGGAACTGAAGCACAATTCATTGGACCTGAACCGTTTTGTGGCCTGGCCAAGGGACACATAATGGAGGAGATTCAAAAATGCGAAAAGGAATAAGAAAAGTCCTACTGGAATACTCCAGGCCAAAGACAAGCGAAAAAGTTTATAACTTATTCGGCAAAGAATGCCACAAGTCTTCTCGAACTTGAAAAGTCCGAATTAAGTCTGATAACAGCCTTTCTACTGGCTACTACCCCTTGAGATATCATCTCAATAATATAGGTAAGGCAGTACATGACAAATGCACATATTGTGACACTGCAACTAAAACTGTGGAACATATACTTTGTGAATGCAAGGTATTAATACGCACTAGGCTAAAGTTCCTAGCGCAGGCGGAATTAACGCCTGAAGACATAGGGAAATTAGCCCCGAGGGACATCACAAGTTTTATAAAAAGTCTTGGAATCCTGGGCAATAACTAGTTGTAGGTCAATTCACAAAAGATCTTTTAGGTCGAAGAGAAGTAAGGCTACACAGAGCCAAACGACCCCTAATCTACAATCTACATAATATGGAGCCTAATCACTGAAATAGCTCAATGGTTTGCAAAATATCCCTAGAGGAAAACTTATAGAGGTGTTTTGCATGTCTGCTCGTTCCTATTAACAGTTTTAATGACAGAACATTAATTACACCTTGTATTACATGCATCTGTATTTCAGATAATAAAAGTTTTGTCATTATTAGAGGATAAAATTTTAACGATATTGTCATTTCAAATTCGACATTAATTAGCATCGGCTATTGGTAGTTTCTGTGCAGCCTGTGGAACAAGCGAACTTTCCACAAATAACAAAACACTCAAACTTTTCCTGTTAAAACTTTCATTTATACGCACAATGAAGAAAAGTACTTGTCTTTTAATAATGAGGATGTAAAATATAAAATAAATATGTATAACAAAGAGATTCCTGAGTCTTTTGATTGGCCAATATGTTTTACTGGCCTTGTACGTATACACCACATACTTATTAGGCCAATACTGCTAGTTTACATGTTGTTAAGCCAAGACTCTAGCGTACTGGATAACTTATGGACATGTGCTGATCCCTGACAGATGACTAAATCAGGATGCGTATTATCATTTTCGTCCAGTACAAAATTAATAAAAACAATTTTAGAATGTTCGTTACAGCATACACTATTTGTAACTATAAATAAATACTGTACTGGAAATTCTACATCATCAGAGGCACATTACAAGCCTCTGCAGCAATTAGTGCTAATGACCTTTTAATAATGTATGTTGGAGTAATCTTCTTATAGCGGAGTATATCTGTAATTTGATAATACGCATACACTAACCATGAAAACAGACAGACAAAAGTTTGGCTTATGAGTAGAAGGTTCGCGGTATGCTAAGTCTTGGCCTAATTTTACTGGAGGAGATATATGAAGCTGGCAGTATAGGTTCTAATTATACACAGAATGAGCCTGGCAGATTGTAGAACACCCTGAGTTCTAACATGGCATCTTCTCTCTCCAGGAAGGCGTATAAATGTGTCCGACTGCGACGAATTGCAAATTGAGATCCAATTTTATCTGGCATTTTTGTAAATAATGATGCTTTGCGTTGTACTTGTGGAATTACCGTTACTGATACTACAAATCAAACACTTGATGACTAATTCTTAATATACTAGAATAGAATAGAATAGAATAGAATAGAATAGAATAGAATAGAATAGAATAGAATAGAACTTTATTCTCAACCATTAAGTATATACAAAAAAGAACAAAAAAAATCTATAATAATTTCACTCTTATGTATGTGTACACATACATGTACATTACACATACACTCATATATATGATTATTTGAAAATTTAAATACTCAATCAATCTACTTATGAATTAGAACTGGGTTTGCAAATGTCCCGAAATTTAATAATAATTTGTTTGATGCGAATCAGTCCGTTATGTCAGTTATTGATATTTGTGCCGATATTACTAGAGTAGCGACGTCTAGTTCTTGTAGCAGAATACTCGTGTCATCTACATATAATGAAAACTTTAATAATGGAAAATTATAGGCAAGGTCGTTAATGTAAACTAAAAATAGCACAGGCCCCAGAATGGATCCTTGGGGTACTCCGCAATTAATATTTTCGGGGGAAGACTGGTATTTTTTGTATGAGGTACTTTTAAGCAGACCAATTTCAACTAAGATTTGACGATTCTCTAGGTAAGACCTGAACCAGCTGTTTGCAATTTCTCCCTAATTCCATAATATAGTCTAGTATACTTGGCGTGTGCATGTATGAGTTAATATTTCCGTACGATTTCATTTTCTCCCATATTGTACACAAAGTTAAAGCAATAGTCCAGAAACATTGTCTACATGGACAATATTTCTGGATCTTTGTGTACAAGAGAAAATGAAATCGTACGGAAATATTAACTCATACATACACACGCCAAGTTAAAGTATACTAGACTATACTCAAGTTTACTTAAAAGTATCGAATAATCTACACAATCGAAAGCTTTAGATAGGTCACAAAATATTCCAAGGGGTAGTTGTTTATTTTCTATTATATTCCTAATATCATCCAACAGTTGAAACGTGGCATCCGAGGTGCTACAATTCTTGCGAAATCCGAACTGAAAATCTGTGAGGAAATTTTTCTTATCAAGATAAGATAAGAGTTGTTCTTTAACGACCGCTTCTAATATTTTAGACGGAGAGGTAAAAGTGAAATAGGCCTGTAGTTTGAAATTATCATTTTGTCACCTTTTTTGTGCATTGGCTTTACTATTGAGTACTTCAAACAATCCGGAAAAAAGCCTGAAGTTAATGAAAGGTTGACTAAAAACGTGAGATATTTTTTTAAGATCTCGCTAGTTTCTTTTATAATTGTAATTGGAATATTGTCAATGCCTGTTGATTTTTTTGCTTTCAGATTGTTTATTATTCGAATAATGTGATATGAAAATGTAAATGAATTTACAAAATTTAAATTATTTGCATGTAGATAATCCCATGATGACTTGACATGTGGCCTGCAGCATTTATGAAATAATTTCGGAATTCGGATGCAATTTTTAGTAGGTCTGATATTTCTTCGTTGTTATGTTTATTTTTACATTATTTGAAATGGAAATATTTTCCTGTCCCTTTATTATGTTATTTATGACGCCCTATGTGGCTTTAATTTTATTTTCCGCATTCAGTATTATATTATTTACAAGGTTTTGCTTAGCTTTATTTATGATATTTTTGAATAATTTACAGTATAAATTACAGTAATTAACACATTGCTGATTTGTAGTAAATTTTTTAAAATATAATAAATATTTTTTTATTTCGACAAGATATCTTAATTTCCTTAGTGATCCATGCAATACGTTTAGTGTTTGAACTTACATTGATCCTTTTAATTGGATAAGCTCGATTGAAGCAACTGTTGAACATTTCATTTGTCACAGGCCGCATTTACATCAGTATAATGGTGTAGCAGAGTCCAGTTTACTTTACTGAGTAGGTCAGTGAATTGCTTTTTACTTCTGATATTATATAATCTTTCTCTTCAAATATTGGGCATGAGTCTTGTGATAGATTTTGTTCGGTGAATGTGATAATTTGAACGTAATGGTCAGAGAGACCATTATCTTCATTATAAATAATTGAAATATCTTATATATCTGTAATTATGTTATCTAATATCGCTAAACTCTTGATATTTACTGTAGTGGGGGTATAAATAACTGGTTTTAAATCGATCATGTTAAGTACATTTAAAAAGTTAACCTTTTGGTGATTATCAGATTCAAAATGTATGCTAATCCGCATATTATGATTTTACAACAGGGAAAGGATTTGTTTATGTCATAAAGTAGTTCATAGAAAAGATTTTAAAAGGAATCAAACCTACCGAGAAGGGATCTGTGTACGCAGAGGATTAAGACATTTAACCGCTTACTTATAACTGTCACATATTCAAAGTCTATTTCAACTTTTTCTATTTTTAAAGAACCCAATTCTACAAAGTCCAAATTATTTTTGATAAATATAGATACACCGCCGTGTTTGTTTATAGTTCTACAGAAGCATGAAATATGTTTTTATCCATTGACCGCTACTGATCTTTGTCCACCATCCTGTAACCAATGCTCGGAAAAGCAGAGAATGTCCACATTATTGTAATCGTTCCTCAGTTCTTCTAGAAATACCTCAAATTCGCCAATTTTATTTTTAATGCTTTGTATATTTTGATGCAGAATAGTAAGATTACATTTTTTGTGCTATTGGTTGCTCCTGTCTTTCGACCTGTGTCTGAGAATGCATTGATCCGCTCTTTCATTGTACTGAGCTTTATAATCGGTGCGGCTAGATGTGGATGTTCCGGGTATAGTTTCTGGATGTGATTTTTCTATATCACTTTTTGGCGGTACATTGTTTTTGAAAATAGTCTCACTCTATGATCTCTATACTCGATATTTTATTCTACAATGTTGGAAATGTTGAAATTCTTGCTCATACCAAAAAAATATTTTATTGCTTCAAACAAATCATCTTCCATTCTGTTCTAAAAAGTTCGATAATAAAGAAAATCAATAACATCTAATTCGTTATAATTCAGGGTTGAATAGAGGCTCGCCCGATAATCTATACATGCTCAAATTCTTATTTATTTATGAGAAGATGCAAACGCACAAATTTTTTGCGGTTTATTCTAAATATACTGTTTCTTTACGCTTCCAGGAAAACAACAAGATGAATATCAGAAAATGTATTCATGACCGACTCTACTGCCACCACACCCTTTGAAAAATTATGTCAATAAAATTCCAATTTAAACATCAAAGTAATAAAAAAAAACACGCGTATCTCTAACTTAGGTAATTATTCCTTTACGATTTTAAGATTTCATATCTCTGAACCACTCAAACTTTATATTTCCGAACAAGAAAAGGAAATTTGAATTACCCTTGATATTTGCCAGTGAATACAAAGGGAGTATAGGTCAATATGCAAAATGTAATAATAAATAAATAAACACCACAGAAATTAGACTAATAATTGATTTACTCTTTGTATTACAATTTTTTTATTAGTAGTGCCCAGCCAATACTAATTTCGATGTGGAGATTAGTCGAGGTATTTTAATTGTAAAAATTATTACACTTAAAACCGAACAAATATTTAATTCGTTTCCCCAGTTCATAATAACTACTACAGCAACTCGTATATATATGGAATAACTATTTCTTTGCCTAGGAAACCTTGAAATAAAACGTAAAATATAGTACACTGTACATTGAAAATTAAGAAGGAGAGTTGTATAAATTGAAGCTTTTCACTACGCCTTTCAAAGCATCAATAAGGTTGATGAAAAACGTGATTGAGAATAATATTATATAGGCTGACTGCTCCCGACAGAAGCCTAATGGAATGCCATTATATTCCATAGTAGCGAAAATGAAAAAAAATGTAATAGACTAATTAGGCAGAAAACCAAGTACAAAAAATTGAATGACGTGTTTTTCTAGCAAAGATATTGACAGAATATATATATTATGGGAATTTAATATAGAAATATAAATATATAAATTATATATTAGCTTAGGTCATAGAAATGTTTATAGAACGCTTTTGAATACATTTTAATACAAATGAATCTTACGATATTGTAAGACAGTACTTAAAGTCTGCAGATTCCTAAGCTCTTAAGAATCACAATTAAGGCTTCAAGATTGAATAGCAGTATATAAGTAAACACCTTCAGTGTTTACCAAAGATCACTAGTTAGAATAGACTGGCGGCACGGAATATGCCTCGATTAATATTACAAAAGAATTACAATAGTATCAACAACACGTTTGTTAAATAAACCTATACCCAAATACTTCCATAGTTTAGTAGATAAGTATATTTTACCTTGCAAAAGGTTGATAAATTATTTGCCCTTCCTCAGTTTTTGCTCAATAAGACTTTACCCATGCGTCTTACAAGGAAAGTTATTTTATCTCGCACTTACCGACATACAAAGCTTCAAGGATATGGTACATTTTTAAAAATTTCGAAAAACTGGCAAAAACACAGCAGTTCTGAAACAGGCACTAGCAGATTTTTTAAATCAAATTTCCAACTATTTTTTTTTTAAATACATATTATACATTATATACTACTTTCATTTTTTTATACCTCACATTGAACTTGTGAATCACGTACAAACAAAAATCTGAATAACGTTTTTTCTTTAATTTTCCATAACTTTGGAAAATTTACCATTTATCTTAGTACGTCTGTATTTTATACACTTTTATATATGCAAATTGTAGCAAATTTAATGTTCTACAAAAAGCTGCAAATACTTTTATATAACAAAAAAATATATATAATGTAACAAAATGATGGGTTTGATTTACTTGAAAGTTTATTTTCATTTTTTAGAGCATTTAAATAAAAGATTTTTTTTTAAATATTTTTTTACACAATTTTATTTTTTACTTTTTAGTCTTTTGATATGCTGTAATCCCCAGATATCGATTTTGAGACGAATCGGATCATAAACCGTAAAGTCGTCCGCCATCTTGAAACAAAATTTTTCATTAGAAATTCGTAATCCGCGACCCCGAGAACCCTCAGATATCGATTTTGATCGATTTGGACCTAAATGACAAAAGTCGTCAGCCATATTGGCGCCGCCATTTTGAATTTCTGAATTTTTACTAAAAATGTATAATCCTCAACCTAGAAAACCCTCAGATATCGACTTTGAGTTGAATCGGATATTAAACGGTAAAGTCGTCCGCCATCTTGAAGTCGCCATTCTGAACTAAATTCTTGACTAGTAATTCGTAATTGGCGAACTCGAAAACCCCAAGATATCGATTTGGATTATAAATACCAAAAGTCGTCCGCCATATTGGCGCCGCCATTTTGCATTTCTAAATTTTGACCAAGAATTCATAATTGGCGATCTCGAAAACCCCCAGATGTCGATTTTCAGTCGAATCGGATCATAAACGGTAAAGTCGTCCGCCAGCTTGTTTTTTCTTATATGAAAATGTTAAAGTGTATTGTCACCGGACTTATACACGTGCAAAATTTCAAAGTTGTGGCTTAATTAGAACTAATCGAAATTTTGATTGCAAGATCTGACCTAAACAAACTAAAAAACAAAAATTGCAAGTTAAATAAAAGCTTTTAATTAAAAAAGGGAGTGAATATATTTCTCTATAAAACCCTCTAAAAAAAATATGTAATGTTTTTTTTTAAGTTTTATAGCATGTAAAAGATAATTTTTTAACCAATTTCTATCTTCTTTGGCGCTTATAACATTTAACCTCGCCACAATAAAATTATGAGAGGTTACTAGAATTGCTCCAAAATTGGAAATTGAGATAACATCAAATCTTTACATTTTGAGGTTCCAGAAACTCAAAAAAGTGGTTTTTGAAAAATGTCTGTTTGTGTGCATATATGTATATGTGTTTGCACGATAGCGCTGAAACTACTGAATGGATTTGGATGAAACTTTGCATGAGGGTTTCTTTAGTGCTGCAGGAGATCTGGAAATGTTCTGGTTGAGATCGGATTATGTTTAGTGCAGTTTTGGCACAAGTTGTTTATTTTATAATTACTTACAATTATTTGCAATCGAACCGTTGAAAAGCAATTAAAATTCCGATTTCAAAGATATATCACACTTGCACCCTTTCGATTTGGTTTCCTTGAAAAAAAAAGGGAAAGAAACTCATTCTTCGGCTTCAAAGAAACGGGTGGGGAGGTCCCAGCCACTTCCAGTAACTGCAGATTTTTATTATCGAACTTTCGACGAGAATTTACATATGTAAAGTTGTTGAGAATTCGATTCTCAACAAATAATTCTTTTACAAATTTTTTGTAACACAGAATTAGCAAGATAGTATGCAAAAACTGTTTGCATCCCTATTTCCAAGATGGCGGCAAAAATTAATTTTAGACTTCGAGCGTGTCCTAACCAAAATTTACCCTAAATGTAACATTTCAATGGACTATGGGCGATTCTAGATTTTGAGTGTCATTTCAATTTTTACAAAAATAAAAAAGGTTTTTTGGTTGTGCCACCACTTCCCGTCTATACTGTACCTGGTATATTCAAGTTGAATAAAATTCTATTTTGGTTATAATAACATGATACTATTTTTACCAATCATCGTAATTTCATTTCAACTTATCAAATATCACAGGAATAGGGGTTATTTCGAGGGGTAAACCGCTAAAAAATTTTGTACACCACAATTCCTTTCAGGTTAAAAATTCTTTGGAAATTTGTGCAATTCCCTGTAAATTTCTGCCAATTCCCTATAAATTCCTGCAATTACCCATGTAAATTGTACGTAGATCGGACGAGGGTGCGACACCGTGCTCATCGTCCGGCGGGGACTGACGCACAAGGAAACGATAGTTCCGGGGCTCTCGATCTTGGAAGCAACGGCTATAACAGCGAACATACAAAATCACAAAATATTAATACTGTCCACCTATTGCAGACCGAAGACATTACTAGACATCCGAGATTTAGACGTAATACAAAATTTCAATTCCAAAATTATCCTGCTTGGCGACCTAAACTCAAAGCATCCCCACTGGAACATGTATAGCGGGGCCTTGAATCATTCCGGAGAGCCGTTGTATATGTACCTAGTGAAAAACCCTCACCTAAATATCCTTTCGCTCCTTCAACCTACTCGTCCTCAGCCAGCCTCCTCCATCGTAGGCAGTCTCAACAAATCAGAAACCGAAGTAGTCTCGGCACTAAATAGCGACTACGAGCCAGCATTAATTGAATTTCAAATTATGCCAGAGTACTTGAAAGAACACGTACGACGAAAAGAGACTGACTATGATTGTTCGAGGTTATCCTCTTCTTTTTCCCAGGCCCTAAAATTTAATCCTTACTACTCATGCTCCACTCCTGGAAAAGTCAACCAAGCCGCTTTATACCTTTCCGAACCCTTATCTGAATGACTATTCTCAGTCAGAGAGAGATCCCATCCTACGTACACATGAACAAACTACCACCAAAAATAACAGCCCTGATAGAAACAAAAAAATAAACTCAGAAACAATTTCAAAACACTAGGGATCCTAGATATAAAACGAACTTCAATCATTTAAAAAAACAAATCGCAGAAGAAATAAAGATTTTTAGACAAGACCAGCTGACAGACGACATCCTCTCTCAGTCCAACGATCATTACTATCTACCTGAAGATTTATGAAAAACAGGCAGCCAATTCCTGCCCTTCAAACCCCCAATTTCTACTGATCAGGAAATGCTGAATTCCTTCACAACTCTATATTATTCCCAATTCACTCCTAATCATATCCACCCAAAATACCAGGACAAGTCGGAGGAGTATGAGAGCTGGCTAAGCCATGTCAGACTCGACCCCACCGACAAACTAATCCACATCTCCCCCTCCCAGGCCATCACCCACATCAATAAATTGAATCTAAGAAAGTCCTAGTACTTGACAACATCCCTCTTACGCCCTACGCCATCTTCCACCCAAAGCCATACTATTCGTGACCCGACTATAATGCATCCCTTTAGCTCTCCGATTATCCCACCCGTTGGAAAATAGCTAAAATCATTCATATCCCAAAGCCCAACAAGCCCAAAAACCAGGTAATAGTTACCGTCCTATTAACCTCCTGTCGGTCCTGTAAAAAGTCCTTGAGTCCATCGAGATTTTCCTGTGTAAAGGAGATTGTTCGCGACAAGCTTTTATATCACAAAAAAAAAATAATATAATGTAACAAAATGATGGGTTTGATTTACTTCAAAGTTTATGTTCTACTTTTTAGAGCATTTAAATAAAAGCTTTTTTTTTAATATTTTATTATATAATTTTATTTTTTACGTTTTAGTTTTTTGAAATACTGTAATTTCCAGATATCGATTTTGAGACGAATCGGATTATAACCGGTAAAGTCGTCCGCCATCTTGAACTAAATATTTGACTAGAAATTCGTAATTCGCGACCCCGAAAACCCCCAGATATCGATTTTGATCGATTGGGATCTAAATGACAAAAGTCGTCAGCCATATTGGCGCCGCCATTTTGAACTTCTGAATTTTGACTAAAAGTTCATAATCCGCGACCTAGAAAGCCCCCAGATATCGATTTTGAGTTGAATCGGATCTTAAACGGTAAAGTCGTCCGCCTTCTTGAAGTCGTCGTCCTGAACTAAATTTTTGACTATAAATTCGTAATCGGCGAACCCGAAAACCCCCAGATATCGAGTATTTATACACATGTACAAAATTTCAAAGCTCTAGCTTAATTAGAACTAATCGAAATTTTGATTGCAAGATTTGCCCTAAACAAACAAACTAACTAACTAACTAACAAACATTGCAAGTTTAATAAAAGCTTTTAAAAATAAAAGTGGTATATTTAATTATATAGATGCATATAAACATATTCGTATAAATAATTAAAATAAAAAACAAAAAAATTCTGTTTTAACCAAATAATAAAAAACAGTATAATAACTACAAACTGAAATATATTTTTTTTTAAAAAAAGGAATATTTCCTTTGGATTGATTTTAGAGTAATGTTTATAAATTACCGAGGAAATGATTTTTTTGCATTGTTCATTTTACATTTTGCATGGTCTCGTACCCCGTGTCACAGACTGCAATGGTGGGTAATACGAAACTATGCATTTTATTATTACACGCGCAGGCGCAAACCTTCCCATAACGCGTCGCAATCCCTTAATTCCTTGTGATACACACACAATTCTTAGCAATTCCTCGACAATTCCCGAAATTCTTCGCACTTCCTTGGCAATTTCCGAAATTCCTTCAAAATTCCCGCAATTCCTGAGGTTTGTACACCAAAATTCCCAGCGGTTTACCCCTCGGGTTATTTTCTAATGTATTGGATAAATTTTTTATTTTTGTAAAATCTGTGTTAATTCTTAGATAAAGTATTCTTTCCTATTATTTGGATTTTCTACCACATGTATTAGTGTCCTCTTCAAAAACAAATCACCGAATCTAGAAAATAATAGAATTATTGGAAAAAAGCCTCTGCGCCCGTGACGTTTACACAGAAATAATGTATTTTGCTGACGTTTCGGAAAGTAGTCTCTTTCCGTTTTCAAAGCTCAAATCAGTCAATAAATGTTAAAAGGGGTGTTGTAAAATGTTTATACGATAGGGCAAAAATAATTTCATCCAATAATGAAATATTAAATAATGAGAAAAAATTTATCAAAGAGGTTCTAGTACAAAATCAATACCCTGAAGCCTTTGTTGATAGAGTTTTCATAAATGTTGAAAATAGGGACAATCAGGTACGATAAAAACCTGAACGTCATTATACAGTAATAATTCCTTATGTATGCGGACTGTCGGAGAAGCTACGCCGTATAGGTGACAAATTTGATGTTAGGACGATATTTCAAACGGGGAACATTTTAAGATCTATTTTAACAAAAATAAAACCGATAAACAGGGAGCAGAATTCAAAAAACTGTATTTGCAATATCCCGTGCGAATGTGATAAATGTATGTGGGTGAGTCATCCAGACCTTTCAGTGTGAGTTTGGATGAGCACAAGAATTACATTAGAAAGAATGAAATTCAGAAATCAAAGATTTGTAAACATGCTTGGGAAAACGGACATAGAATAAACTGGGACTCGGCAAAAATTTTAACAAAAGAAGCAGGTTCCAAAAAAAAAAAGAATAATTAAAGAATCAGCAATAATCTTATTAAATGAAGATAAGGGCGTATCGAATCGTTCTGTAGATATTTGTACAACCTGGCTACCAATGTTAAAAGAAGAACTTAACAAACTCAACATTATCTAAAACTAAATATCATCAGTTCTGTGTTCTATGTAAGTAGTAAGTATCTATGGAAATAATATAAACAGAATCTTACAGCTGTGTATTTGACATACACAGCAAAATAAGAGTTCTTCCAAAAAAAGCTTTGAAAACGGAAAAAGACTACTTTCTGAAACGTCAGCAAAATACATTATTTCTGTGTTTATTCCGATTTATATTATTTGTAAAACATAACCTCTGACTGTTCCTTTGACATAAACGTCACGGGCGCAGAGGCTTTTTTCCAATAATTCTATTATTTTGTAGATTCGGTTATTTGTTTTTGAAGAGGATAATAATACATGTGGTAGAAAACCCAAATAATAGGAAAGAATATTCGTGAATGATTTGTGTGAACTTAGCAGAACAACTTTGCAGAATTAAAAAAACTATAGGCCTATTATTTACCGTTAATTAATCGTGAAAGTAATAATTTTATCGTTGTTAATTTTGAAAACATTTTCGGGTGTTCTGCTAACTTCACATGGAAGTTAGCAGAAGATCTACCAAAAATTTATTTTCATTAAAAGTAGGTGGCTCAGAATTTGCCGTTTTTAACCGTAAACGAATGGTGAAAATGAAATTTTAAAAAATAAAAATTAAGGCGGAAAAACCAAAAAAATCATTTTTTAGAATCAGAAAAAACTTGGCAGAATTACAAAACCCATATAGGTCTATTATTTGCCGTTAATTAGCCGCTAATTATTCGTGAAAGTAACAATTTTACCATTGTTAATTTTGTAAAAATTTTCAAGTGTTCTGCTAACTTCATATGGAAGTTAGCAGAACATCTACCAAAAACTTTTTTTAATTAAAAGTAAGTAGCTTAGAATTTGCCGTTTTTTAACCGTAAACCAATGGTGCAAATGGAATTTTAAAAAAATAAAAATTAAGGCGAAATAAAAAAAAAATTTTTTTTTAGAATCAGCAAACTAATTCAGAACACGAGAGAAAAATGATAATCAAAGTCTCCGTAACAGACTCGAGGGTTAAATAAAAGATTTTTAAAGGAAGAATATTAATGAGACAAGCGAAACATCGTGAAATCAGAAACAAATGATTGAATGAGACAAAACTGAATAACATGCATAGTAAAGAAATTTTTCGGCAAATTTTAAAACGTCAATTATATCTAGGATGAAGGAAAACTGAATCCCAAAAGCCATTTTCAAACGAGCTTAATGGCCTTTCTATTGAATTTCGGGGAAAGAAAAATCAATTAATGCCCAAAAAAATTGCAAAATTATCACGGCACGATTAATTAAAGAACAGAACCCTTAAATTTCTGAAGTAATACTGAGCGCCAAAAGCCATTATCAAACGAGTTTAATGGCTGTTCTGCTGAGTTCCAGAGAAAACAATTCAAAAAAATGTCAAAAGAAATTGTAAAGACATCACGGCAAATTCGAGGACGACACGATTAATTATAGAAAGGGGAACGGTAAATTCTTGAACGAAAACTGAGTCCCAAAAGCCACTTTCAAACGAGCTTAATGGCTATTCTGCTGAGTTTCGGGGAAAAAATTAAAGATTCTTAATAAAAAATTGCAAAATTCGCAAGACAAATTCGAAAATGTTATGATTAATTATAAAAGCGGGAATAGAAAATTCTTGAAGGAATAGTCAAACTTAATTCCCTTTTTTGGTTTTACCGCCTTAATTTTTATTTTTTAAATTTCATTTTCGCCATTCGTTTACGGTTAAAAAACGGCAAATTCTGAACTATCTACTTTTGGTAGATGTTCTGCTAACTTCCATGTGAAGTTAGCAGATTACTCAAAAAACTTTTAAAAATTAAGAACGGTAAAATTGTTACTTTTACAATTAATTAGCGGCAAATAATAGGCCTACAGTTTTTTCAATTCTGGAAAGTTTTGCCGATTCTAAAAAATGATTTTTTGGTTTTACCGTCTTAATTTTTTTTTTTAAATTTCATTTGCACCATTTGTTTACGGTTAAAAAACGGCAAATTCTGAGCTACCTACTTTTAATTAAAAACATTTTTTGGTAGATGTTCTGCTAACTTCCATGTGAAGTTAGCAGAACATCCGAAATTTTCTAAAAAGTTAACAACGGTAAAATTGTTACTTTCACGATTAATTAGCGGCTAATTAGCGGCAAATAATAGGCCCTTTGTTTTTTTAATTCTGCAAAGTTGTTCTGCTAAGTTCACACAAATCGTAGAATGCCACAAATAACTTTCAGATAGAAAATCCAGAAAGAAGAAAAGAATATTTACAAAACAGGTTTCGTAAGTAATTAAATATAATATTGATTTCAGTTAGACGTAACTGTTTACATAAATACGTTTTCGAAGTAATGATGCCATTAGCTTTTGGTAACCCTAAGTTCATGATTCACATGTAGGCGTAGCCAAGACCTTAATAATATAGTACGCAGTTATTTTGTAGTTCGTACATCATAATGCTGGTAATTTTACGCCATTAGGCCTAAAAAATTACGATTCATATAGTAACCCATTTCTCTCTTTTGCTTCGAATATATTTTCACGTATGTATCAGAGCTGAATGAAAAATAAAAAATGAGGTCATTTATAACCACAATCCGTCTTCTCGCAGAGGCAAATATCCACTTGTAAGTTAAGTGGATGTATTAATCAAGAACGTAAAATATATCGAAAATGATATCGGCCATGTTATGCTAAATCGCATGAATTTAAAATATACTGGAAACATAGTTATAGCGTTGAGGTTATTTTATCGCCGTAGAAAAGAAAATTTAATAAGATTTAGCACCTTTCTAGAGGAATTTATATTAGCAGGAACAGAAACAAGGTGTATGAATAGGACCAAAAAGGTGTATGAAGGTGTAGCGTTTAAGAAAAATCTCTAAATTACAACCTTCGCCACTTCGTGGAACATTAAACAAGCACGGGGTTTACCATTAACTACCATTAATCGTCAATGTTTGTTAATAGCTATTCCTAGGGAGATGTTTCGTTTTGTTCAACTTCAATCGAGACTTCATCTATGATGGATTGGTGTATAGTAGTTAATACAATAACATAATCTGTCTAGTTTCCAAATAAATAAACCAAGATATTCTACGTAAAAGAGGGATATTTTCACTGTGTCAAAGTGTATGAGCTATACGGTGTTCTTCATTTGCATTTGTATAAGTAGATATTTACTTCCACGTCCAGTAGAAGTATAGTAACGCAAAAAAATATTTTTTTTTTCATTGAACTATTCTTAAAATGTCATGAAACGTCGAGATTTTAAATTTGAGCGAAAAACAGTTCTGTCTGTCTGTCGGTCTGTAACTATTTTGTGCACACGTTTACTCTGGAACCGTTTACGATGCTGACTTGAAATTTGGTACAGTTATGTATTATAACGAGATCTGAAACCAGGTTATATTTTGATCTAATTCCGTTGAAGGGTTCGGGGGTAAATAGGAGTAAATAGGCAAAGCAAGCAGGTAAGAGTCCATAAAATTGAAACTTGGGGCATGTACGAAAATCAAGGTCTCAAAATTATTTTTGGTATCAGCCACCCCCCACACTATCACCCACAATACCACCCCCACACTATTATGAGAGGGAGTAAAAAAAATAAAATGTGATTTAGTGTGTATACAAGAACGAAACGTCTCAAAAACTTTTTTGACTTTAGCCACCCCCTCTACCTCCACCTCCACCCTATTATTAAAGTGAGTAAAATATTACATTGGGATTTAGTGTGTATAAGACTTGGATACAAAATCTGGATGTGGAAGTAGTGATTACTTGGGCAGCGGTTTTTAAGACATTCTCCAAAATTGTGGATGAAAGTCGGCTATTTAGAATGGTATTACAATTTCCAAAATAAAGTTATTCCTGATATGAAATACGAAGCAGCCTAATTTCTACTGATTTTTATGGAATATGTTTTGGTTAATTTTAAATTAAAAATTTTTAAGGACAACATTGTGCACATTATGTTTGTTACAGGTTGATCAAACAACTATAGTTTATCTATAATCTACCTTTAAACATAGAAAATGGTATCAATAAACTATTCACATCAATACCATCGCCGTAAGTCACTATATTATAAGAAAAAGACCTTTTAAACAGTATTTTTTATGGCGCGGTATGGTAAGTTTAGGTTATTCCTTATATATATAAAATACGAAGCAGACTAAATTCTACCGACTTTTATGAAAGTATTTCTCTGGAATATGTTTTGGTTAATTTTAATTTAAAACTTTTTAAGGACAACATCGCACTTTTTGTTTTTTTTTTGACGAGGAGGGGAAACCCTCATGGGCTCCCAACCTGAGCTGGGTCAGTGTCTAAAACCCCTCCTCACAGGATCGTCTGTAACCCTCCGAGGGCACTGCAGCCTCTTGGGCTTATTGTGCACTGCCCATTTTAATACTCCTGTGCCACTGATGAGGTGATACAGGTCTGAGAATGGGCGAGTTTTAACGCTTTGCGGATCTGTTTGTGTTTGCCCGTAAATATTATATCTTCTGCGGGCCAATGCCTCACATTCATATATGATATGGTCTACTGTCTCCGGTACCTTGCCACATAATCTGCAGTCAAGGTCGCCATCGAACTTGTCAATTCTGTGCAGGTGCTTCTTAACAGGAAAATGTCCCGTTAAGAGGTTTGTTACAATTCTCAACTGTAACCTGTTCTTTGGGAGCAGTTCTGCAGTTTGTTTTGGGCATGGCTCTTCAATAAGTGTTTTCCTATGTCGATTACCTGGTATGTTCCTCCAGTAATGATTGTGTTTATTCCTGACCGATTCTTTAATTACCCCTCTAGCTGAGCATTTGGTAATGCCCAGCACGGGTTCTGGGCCATATAATGTGTTAGCTGCTCCTTGTCTAGCAAGTTTATCAGCTTTTTCGTTGCCGTCTATTCTGATGTGTCCCGGCACTCAGAGTAGTTTGATGCGAGGCAGATCTGCTGGTTCACATATCGTCATTTGACATTCTCACGTATACACTCAAGTATAGCCAGAATTTCAGTTTGAAATACAGTGGCGTGAAGTCCAAGAGAAAGGCTTATACTTGCCCTCGGTCTCACTCCATGTATTCCTGCTCCTGCTCCTGATTCCATCCTGGACCCGTCAGTATACCAGGGCAGGCCTTTGCGTAGTAACTCAGGAGCTCCTGTTGACCAATCCCCTCTCTCTCCAATAGAGATACTGAAGGGCTTGTTAAATGTGATTTTTGGGACCATGTAGTCTGACCTCATGCTCAATAGAGGATCTACTACAATGTTGATAATCCTCATATGTCCTGACTCCCCTGTGTGGAGAGCCACGTCACGTGATTTTGCACCCTGTATGCCCCCATTCTTGCCTCTCCCTGAATCACTACGCTGAGTGGGGGGAGGTCCAATAGGGTCTCCATGGCTGCTGTGGGGGTGCTTTTCATGGCACTCGTGATTCCCAAGCAAGCCAGTCTCTGTACCCGGCTTATCTTGTTGGCTGCAGTTGTTTGAGTGGCTTTAGGCCACCAAACTAAGGCAGCGTATGTAATGGAGGGTTTTATTACACTGGTATAGAGCCAGTGCACCATACCAGGCTTGGGCCCCCATGTTTTGCCATATAGTCATCTACTTGTGGCCAATATGGCCACCGATTTATGTGTTACCCTGTCTAGATATTGGTTCCAGGTAAGTTTAGAGTCTATGATTAACTCCAAGATACTTTACCTCCCCCGTCATCCTCAGTATTGTACCTTGAAGAACCAGAGGAGGTTTGTTACAGGTTGATCAAACAACTATCGTTTATATCTACCTTTAAATATAGAAAATAGTATCAATAAACTATTCACATCAATAACATTGCCGCAAGTCGCTATATTATAAGAAAAAGACCTTTTAAAAATTTCTTTTTTATGGTGCGGTATGATAAGTGCGTTTTGATGAAGCAGGTTTAGGTTGTGTATATCGGTTGTATAGGATATTCTTCTGTGAGGATAGGCAGGTATTTTATATTTTAATATTTTGAAGAAGAAGCACACTATGTAATTTTCTCCGAATGTGAATATTTAGCCAGTGAGCATCTCTCAGCTTGTGAGATATACGTTCTGTGTGTCTAACACTGTAAATAAGTCTTAAACAACAATTTTGAACCTTCGACACTATCAAGACAAGGACTGTAAGCATTGTCACTATAATTAAAGTGTGATAGAATCAAGAAATCACATAATATACTTATATCTCTATTTAAGTAGTGCCTTTGATTATATACAAGTTTTAATGGTGTATGCTTTTTTTAACAACTGAGTCGCCTGTTTTTTGAAGTTTGAAGTTTATAATCAGCCCTAAACTTTTGCAAGATTCGCTGAAAGGTATCATTTCCCAATTGAAGTTTCACATTATTTAATGCAATATCCCTTAGGTTATCACTACCAAATAAAACAGCACAGGATTTCTTCACATTGATTTTGAGAAGGTAGTTGGTAGAAACTTCTAAAATCATATTTATATCATGATTGATTTTTTCGTTAGCTTCTCTAACATTAGATACTTTAAATGAGTAGTACAACTGGGTATCATTAGCATAAAGATGATAGTTGCAGGGTTCTAAGCAGTTATGAAGATTACATGTGCGGATAGTGTACACCAGGGGCCCCAATATACTCCCCTGCTGGACACCTTGGACTACCATATCCATATTGGACAGTTGACTATTCAGTGAAACCTGTTGATATTTCTTCGAAAGATACGAAGCCATTAAAGAACACGCAGTGCTGCCAAACCCTACGAAATGCAAAATTACGAGAAGTATTTCATGGTTTAATAGATCAAAAGCTTTCGAGTAATTTAAAAGGATAAGTGCGCATAAGTCATCATACAGAACGAATGATATCAATTACAGAAATGAAAGCTGTAGTGCAAGAATAACCTGATCACGGTCCGTATTTTCGAGCTTGACCGAGGCGATGTCGTGCACGAAAATGTGAGATTGTCGCATGAAAATATACGTTTCTTTGAGCATTATAAACTCGTATGCGAACTTTCCGCATGCGACTGATTTCGGGCGATGGAGGTTTAATACATGATAAAGCGATTTCGTGTACGAATGTATTTAAAGTGATCGTTTTGGTTTGTTTTATTTCGTGCCATATAACCTCTATGTCTCAAATTAGGTTTTTAGGTTTTGCCGTGGTTTATTTATTATTTAGGGACTTTAAAGTAGGCTTATTTGAACAAATGTTGATGAGTGAAAATGGACAATGGCTGCGTTAGATGATTTAACACATTTAGCTGCTATCGATGCCTTGGAACAGGCAGAAGTTTTGGCAGAAAGCGATCATGGAAGACAATTCCATGATCGCTTAATTAAAGATTTGAGGGATGGAAAATCTGTCAAATTGTATAGTCTGATAAAACCAATGACAGAAGGATTAGTTGACCACTGCTCCTGGGTGGGCGTTTAGTTTTAGGGATAATTGTGCCCAGAGGGCTTAGTCCATTGAAGGAGTCGGACGAACTACCGAATGTTTGTGCCTTGGACTAGACAATGTCCCCCCACGTTTTTAAGGGTGCTGAATCGATTCCCGGGGTCACACTAATTTTCCCACCTCGGCAACCCCCTCAAATTTGTCAAAAATCGTTTATTTTCCCAGTTTTTGGACTAATTGTTGGTCCCTCGAGTAGAACGGAAGATCGCTCGGGGGATTTGACCTCAGCCACCCCTATTCCTGGCTACCAATCCTTATAAGGGGTGGAAAATTAATATTTGCTTTTGTGAGAAAAATTTTATATTTTGTAGGAGGCGTTTCTGTGAGGAAGGTGGTAGACGACGAGGAATGTGTAACCACCCCCAGGTGTTGAATCCTTCAAGTGGGGTGGAATTTTTTTCCAACTATTATTGAAAAATAGTATAAAAAATATGTTTATTAAAGCGTTTTTATATATTGATTTTCCACCCCTCTGAAGGGTCGAAACAACCCCCAGGGCCGGTTACACAACCCTGGCCACCTGCCACTTCCCTCAAAGAAACGCCTCTTACAAAATATTAAATTTTTCCCCAGAAAAAAATTCTACTCCTTTGAAGGGCGAAATGCTTTGGATTTACGCCACTTTTTATATTGCCTAGATAATTTTTTTACTTCATCCCAAGGTTTGAGAATGCTCTTACAAGAGACAAAAGACAAACATTATTTACCTTATTGAAGTCATTTAAGTGATTTGGAATATCTCTACTTCTAGATGTGAAAATATTCAATTTTCTAAGCTCTTGCCATTTCTCCTTTACAGTGCAGTTATTAAATTTTTGTGACAAATATACGCTTTTTTCCCCTACTAATCGTGATTGCTTGTAATAATCCCAGTGACCAGGCAATTTTGTTGTTCTATATCACCGTAAAGCTTTATCACGTAATTTCTTCATGAATTTGATATTGTCGGTTATCAATGGCGAGTATTTTTAATAGGAACATATACGTCAAATAGGCTTAGTATATTGTTGTTAAACAAAGATATTTCATCATCTATATTATTGGTAGTATAAAGGATGTATATATCGACTGGTAGTCGAGAGGTGAGCGCACTTGCCTCTCACCCAAAAGTTCCGGGTTTGATCCCCGGTCGTGGCAGTGGAAAATAGTGTGAGAGGGATTTTTCCACTATACACGGATATTGGGTGTGTGTCCATTGTCTCTAAATGTGTAGCCCCCTCCCACCCAAGGCTCTTCTAGAGCCTTCCGGGATAAAGGGGGTCGTAATTACCTGTGGTGTTATTTATTATTTATTATGTGCCATGGTAAATTTTCTAGGTCCTTTTCAAACTTTTAAATTTTAAATATTTTTTAAGTTTCTATATGTCAAATTTTTAACTGAATTTCTTTGGTTATTTAGCGCAAGCTTATAATTAAAATGGTGGGCAATATCTGCATTTAAAGATGCAGGGTCGCAGACTTCTATACTGGTTAAGATTAAATCGAACATACTGTGTCATGCTATGTTCTGTTATTCGAGTTGATTTTTTAATTTGTTGTTCAAGATTAGACTTATCCAAAATTGAGAGAAATTCACTAGCGTTGGAGTAATCAGTATTAAGAAGCAGAACTCGCGTTCTTACAAACGTTTTTATTCCGCCCTCATTAAAATTTTAAAAATGCTGTCACGCTAGATTCAGTGATAATTTTTCAGTTACATTCTAGACTCTCACAGGTCCATGGCCCGATTGGGATTTATGGTAATAAACAAAAATCATCTTCGATACATAAAAATGCCAGTCACGCTAGACTCGTAGTTATTTTTGTGTTACGACCTCCCTTACTATTAACCTCGCTATTAACGTTGTCTAATTCATGCGATGTTAGTAAATTTGTTTTGAGAATTCGCAGCTTCTATTTCTACATTAAAACTGGTAGAGCAATGAAATTAATCCTAAAACTATATTGGCAATAAAACAATCACTAATGTTGTACGTCCCTTGCTATTACTAATACCCATATCTATAAAATGTAGTTTATACCCCTGTAAGGAACTCAATTTGAAATTCTATCATAAACTTCAAGCAATTCGAACGCAGCGACATGCACATTAAAATTTAAATTCGGCTTAAACCGTAAGGATGAACATGTTAAGATTGGGAATACAAGTGTTTATCCAATTTTCCAAATTAATGAACTGAACTGAACTCAGCAGCTAATTGAATTAACACAGTAGTAGGGATTTATTGCATAATAATACTCAATGAGCAAGCGGTGTGAGATGGTGGGATTAAACAGTTTCATTTTTATTCATAACGTAGGCATATGTCTAATACTGAATAATACCATCGACTTTTCGGAGAGTAAAATAAGTTAAGATTTTAATACGAAAAGTTTCTCAAACACAGTCCAATCACTACAATAAGTTTTAAAGGAAGGAGTTTCATCACAGTATCAGACTATTCTTCACATTCCCCCTTATGAGAACTTATCCAGTCACTCAATCAATATATACATATGAAAAAACATTAAATATGGCGTAATTTTTCTTTTTATGGAATTGTAGAGGGAGGGGGAACCGTCATTAAAAATCAAGGTTTCCCACCCAGTGGACTTTGACTTTCATCTTGTTACGAAAGGGAGTGAAATAATTTTTTTCGAAATAACTCGCTTCCTGTTGATAAAAAAATAATGATTTTTATAAATTAACGAAGTATTTTTATTTATTTACATCAAAAATATTATCTCTTGAGATTTTGTTAGTACACACCATGAGGTTCACATGTCAAGTTTCTTTAAACCTGCCAGCCGCTAACTGCGCGTGGACCAAATCTATTTATACTTTAATTCTCCACTACTACGCCGACGCCAACTGATAGGCAAATCTATTGCATGTCGGTTCATGTATGTGTAAGCGATATCCATGTATACGTTTGTATTGTATTTTAATAATAAAAAACTCAAATAATTTGGGATTGCCAATTAACTACCAAAATATTTAACAATTAATACATATGAAGCAGATACTAGTATTATTAATAATTGATTGTCACCCATTCCTCTGAAATATTTGAAATTTAGACCAGTACATTTTTGGAATAAAATAAATTGGTAGACTTTCGTGACCCCTTAACTTAACTATTTATCGTAAAAAATATATTGTGTACAAGTGGTGTGTAACGACTGGCATGAGAGCTCCTTTAAGTAGGATCAGTCTTTCGTCTGGTGTTTGTTGCAATCGAAGCATTAGAGTTTTGATGGTAATATGCAATTATTACACTTAACGCGCCAGGCTTGTAACTTGTAATTCAGCGCTCGGCGGGCCACGTAGCCCGGAGAGTAGCTGTTGGTTGCAGTCAGGTTACATTCTTTATAGTAGAATAAGGATTTTATAGACGAGTTTGCGACTAAAATATTATGTTTCAAACTTAACAAATGTTTCAGAAAAAATGGTAAATCGGTGTAATGAAAACGTTCTAAAACTCAACAGAACAAAAACTGATCTACTAGTTTCGGCAACTCCTGAAATCAAATCATAAATGAATCTTTATATGTCAGATTACTGATCAAATCTGTAGATAATTTAAATAGTATTAAATTCTTAGGAGTTTATATAGGCACCTGCTTGAGTTGTGATGTACATATTCAGAAACTTATACAAAACTAAACTCCATTTGTGGGGTTATACGTTGCCTTAAAGATCAGGTTACAATAGATAGTTTAAGAATATATTACTTTTCCTGTGTGTATCTGTTATCCTATATGGTATCATATTTTAGAGCTTCTCACCTAACGCAAAAAAATATTTATCATCCAAAAAATAATAATAAGATGTATATTAAAGGTTTATCAGAGAACATCTTGTAAGCATTTCTTCACTGAACTTGGATGTCTAACTGTTGCTTCATTGTATTTTCTATCTCTAGTAAAATTTGTTAAAAAAACATACATTTATTTCCGACTAATAAAGAATTTAATTCATATGACTTGTCTGTATACTAGGCAGGGTAATGAAATTAGAATTCCAACTCACACTTCTACTTTTTTTACAAAAAGGACATTACTATGCTTCTATCAAAGCATACAATTCACTTCCACCTGATACCAAAGACATTTCTGATGCAAATGCAGTTACCGAATACTTCAGCTGTTGACGGTAGCAAAATGTAAAATTTTGTAGGCCATTTCTTGGCATTGCTTACAATCCAAATGTTTGTTTTTTTTATAAATGTTTGTTTGTTACATATTATTATTAGTATTATGTGTGTATAAGTATTATGTAGTTATTGCAAATAGTGTTTTTAATTCTTTTATTTTTTGGCGTTGCTGTATCCTTGACGATTTTCTAGCTAAATATATAGAATTATCTTATCTCATCTCATCTTATAAAAAAACGAGAACGAGCTATGTCAAAAAAACTGATTTTACCCCTTTTATGACAGGATAGCGGCTAAAGTAGCTCCCTCTGAGATCGAAAACTTGGACCCTTACTGAGGATCTTTCCTCATACAATATTAACAAATAAAATTTTCTACGGCATTTGATGTTTTTTCGGGGGCCAGAAATCGACAGATTGACTAAAGTATAAACATTTATTATTATTACACCCTTAACATCGGTAAGGGAACTATAAGTTCTAGCCTAATAAAGAATAATGTGGGGTCTTTAGTATATGCAAAAAAGTCTGTAATTGCAACCGTAATCGCGCAGATAGTAGCACGGCCCTATAATTATTGTTGAAACGTCCTCTGCTTACTTCTTGAACATTTCTTGAATTTTAACACGTTAATTTGCGAGCGCCGTACTGAATACTTGCTCCATAATTAAACGTTAAGCCATTCATTTACATTTAAGTAATAAACGTTTATTAAGACTTAGCGCTTTTATAAGTTCTAAGTGCTGTTCCAAATCTCAGAGAAAATGCAGCAGGTGTGATAAAAAAGATAATTGCTAACGCTCAAAACGATTAGCTCGCGTCTAATCAAATATTACCACCATACCTTAAATTATTGCATAATAAAATGGTTATTTTTTATTGAATTTAAAAACTTGTAAAATTACAAGTTAAATGAATATAGTTCCAGCTATTATTTAAATATTAATTTGTACTCACCAATTTTGGAACCGCTTATCCTTTTTTGCTGGAACAAAGAAATTATGTTATTTAACGAAACTAAGTTTTAAAAATCAAGGCAGGTATTTCGTATACATTTATTTCCCTTAAGAAAAATTTTTTTAGTAACTGTACGGGTTCATATAAAAAATTTGTGGTGTTATACTGGACTAAATCTAATACTTTTATAACTAAACCAAACAAATTTTTCAAATACCTTTTTTTAGGTAACTAAAAAATAAGGAAGATATAAACTTCAAAAGTTTTATAAGAATCTAAGTCCAAGCCTGTGCAATTTCATCAAATATTTATTGACATATCAGGTACTAAAAATGTTCACCCAATACATATACAGGTATTTTATGGTTATTGATGGATGCGCAGAGATTAGTTGCTACGCAGTAGGCTGTGGCTGACGATAATCCGACATTGTTACTGCTCAGCAGCAGTTACTGTCAGATTTATTAAAAATTATTATATGTGCTCCATTCAGTACACTATAAATACTTTTGTAAATTTAATCAATCTGCAAAATTTTCTATTGTCATATAGAATTTTATAACGCCAGCATGAAAGAGACAAGTAGGTTACTTTATAACATCGGGCATACAGATGCGCCCAAAAGGGAAAATGGGACGGGTTGTGCAATATTTTCAACAGATATTAACCTTAGGGAACAATATAAATTAAATCAAGATACATCAATATATTCTGCCGAGTCAATGGGTATAATTAAAGCTTTAGAATATATTGAACACCATGATTGTCGAAAAGCATTAATTCTGTCTGATTCACTGTCTGTCTTAACATGCATCAAAAATAGCATCACTATCAGTTCTCCATTCAGTAACCCCTATATTCTAAACATTATATCAGTATTAAACAACTTGACTGAAAGAAATTACATAATTAAATTCGTCTGGGTGAAGGCTCATATTGGCCTTGAGAATAACTAAAAAGTTGATCAATTAGCTAAAGACAGTATCGTATCAGGAATACCCTTACATAACATACTATGTCTAGAGGATGCTATTGGTAAATGTAAAAGTCTATTAAAAAAACAGTGGTCTCATCAATGGAAGGAATATTGTTTCACTAACCCAACACGCTATACACTTATTCAACAAGAAATTCCAAAAGAACATTGGTACAATAATGTCAATTACTCAAGAAAAAACATAACGCATATAAGCAGACTTAAATTTGGACATGGGTGTTATCCATATCATCTACATAAAATAAGAATAGTGGCATCAAATCTTTGCGAGCAGTGCAATGAAGTAGGATATTTAGATCATATTTTTTTCAATTGCCAAAAATACTCTCATCAAACAAGCGAGTTGTATAAGAACTTAATAAAACTCAAAATAGAAGTTCCATTTAACCTGCTCCATCTTCTAGCATTAAATAATAAATCTGTAGTGGATTTCTTAATTTTATTCATTAATAAAACAAAAATTACTATTTAGAGTAGGTTTAGTCTTGTTACCTATGTGTCTGCCCTATTGTTTACTTACCTAACTTAACCGTAGTCTCTCTCTGTGTGTATGTGTAACGGAAAAAAATGCCCAGATCGACCCCTGGGCGAGAAGTGCGTGACCCCGTCTACTTCGTCTTGTATCACAAAATAATGTTTATTTTATCGAATAGATTAGAAGTAGGTTATTTAATTATTTAATAGTTTAGTGCCTGGCTGTAGGACAACCGCCCGAATGCCATAAGAAAAAAAAAATAACATCGGGCATATCAGTTATAAATATGACAAACAACAGTGGATAGATATTCGACCCTTGGGACACTCCTGATGGAGTATTACATTTTTTTTTTACACCAAACCATTGTATTAGCATAGCACAACACATAGTCTAAGGAAAGTTGTCTGTTTAGGGACTATAGGTGTCCCACAGCAGCTATGGAGGCAATGCTTGACCTACTTCCTTTGCACTTGTATGTGATGAAAGAGGCAGCATTTAGTGCCCTACGGCTGCATTAGGCTCATAAATTTAAACTAGGCGATTTGGTTAGTCACTTAAGGATTCTGGAGTTAGTAAATTTGGAGTCCATGACCAAACCCACTAAATCAATGCCTATCAAATAGGACCTTGGCTGTCCGTTTGACGTGGTGATCGAAAACCGCCAGAGGAGCAAATGGAGGCACTGCGATCGCAGCAAGGGTCACTTATCTGGTATACAGATGGATCTAAAATGGTAAGGGCAAGAGTGGACGTTGCAGAACCTAAATGTAGGCTATCCAGAGCCCCGGAAATACCCCAGCCGTCTTCCAGGCATGCTATAGATCTGTGTGCCCAAGAATGCTAAATAATATAATAAATAAAGACATTCGATAGGCTGAGATCTGTATATTATCAGATAGCCAGGGCAGCATTAAAAGATCTAAAGTCCTATACCTTCGAGTCTAAAATTGCCTGGGAATGTAGACAATCCCTGAAGCAATTGTCCAACAGCAACAAGGTTACCTTGATTTAGATGTCAGGGTATGGGGGGGGGGGTACAAGATAATGAACTTGCTGACAGCCTTCCAAAAAAAGGAGCTGAAGCACCATTCATTGGACTTGAACAGTTTTGTGGCCTGGCCAAGAGACACATAACGGAGGAGATCCAGAAATGGGAAAAGGACCAGAAAGTGTCCTACGGGAGGAATACTCCAGGCCAAAAACAAAAGTTTATAACTCATTCGACAAAGAATACCACAAGGCTTCTCGAACATGAAAAGTCCGAATTAAGGCCTTCTAACTGGCCACTGCCCCTTGAGATATCATCTGAAGTATATGGGCAAGGCAGTAGACGACAAATGCAGATATGGCGATACTGAAAAATCACAAGCTTTGCAAAAAGTCTTGGAATCCTGGGCAACAACTTGGTATAGGGTAAATCATAAAAGATCTTTTAGATCGAAATGAAGAAGGCTACTCAGAGTCAAGCGACTCCTGAAACCATCTATAATCTACAATTTTATTTGCCGGAAAATGTCCTATGGTAAAAATGTTAAGTAAAAAATATATAATGTGATTATAATGATATACCTTGTCAAATACTTTTGTAAAATCTCTATATATGACTTTAGTTTGTACTTTTTTTTGTCAAGGTTGGTGACAATATCATTTGAAAAGACTTTTTTGGAACAAATTCATGTTGGCTTTGTGTTACTGAAGCTATCGATAAGTGTTTATATTACAAGTTTAGAATTCATATTGCCACTGTATATTTGATTATTAGAGTATGTAGAGCGAGGTTCAGACGTATCTAGCCGAGATCGACTTTTAAATATTATGTAACATACAAAACAACAGGACAAGATTGGCTTGGCCTGGCTTCAGAGACGCTCATGCCACTGAAAAGCTTACCGAAACCAGACAAAATGAAGGCGTATCTGCAGCATACGTGATACGAATGTACAGCATTCTAAAACAGTTTAAGGGTAATTCTGCTTGCTCATTTAATGGGTCGATTGAACGTGCGGTGAACTGAGGTTTATCGAAATTCAAATTAAAACATCGTTCGCACTACGTACATCTTCTGCTGTATTAGATTATACGATGAAATTTTATTAAGTCTTACATTTAAACTTACTTTATAAATTAAACACCGAAAGAAGTTAACGACATACAAGCAACGTATTTTTGATTTATTTAAAAAAAGGCTTTTGTGTGATGCCAAAATCATAAAAATCGAGACCATATTTTAGACATATCAGCATGATTTTCAACCTAATTGTAGATAAGTGTGTACTTATACTGCTGGAAATTAACAAAAAATGTCCAATATTCAAATCAGGTAATATATCTTTCGTTAAATGGTTACAAGCCTATAGGGTTAATTCCAAATTTGCTATTTGATAGTACTTTATTATTTGTTTTATATATCAGATATGATCTAGCCAGCATGGTTTTTAAAGGTCGGTGGTCATTGTACTATGTTCAATTGTGTCTGCAGTTTTTAAAGACAGATTGCAATTTGAATTTTCTGGTATTGTCTTTAAAAAAGTTAGGTAATTTGGAATATGTAAAAACCTGATCCAGACATTATATTCTTTATTAAGATAGAAAGAACTTTGCAGAATATAGGTTCCATGTCAGATATATATATTAAAACATAATATTTTTAGTCGCAAACTCCTCTATAAAATCCTTATTTTACTATAAGGAATGTAACCAGACTGCAACCGACAGCTACTCTCCGGGCTATGTGCCCCGCTTAGCGCTGAATTACAAGTTACAAGCCTGGCGCGTTAAGTGTAATAATTGCATATTACCAGCAAAACGCTAATGCTTCGATTGCAACAAACACCAGCCGAAAAAGGTATTTGGGGTATTTGCCCGCTGAGTAGTTGTTTCCTGCAAATCATGTATAATAACAGTATATAGGTTGCCGTACAGTACATCATTTACATTAGTCTGTATAAGACTAGCAGGTTAACCACTATCATTTGTCTGTTCCATGACCTATGGCATACTGATGAGAACTAATAAGTTCGAAGCCGGTCTATGTCTGATCAGGGAATTGACAAATGACATTGGCTACCAATCTTTCATGATTTGTAACGTATAATTCAATGTAGGTCGGGGTATTTGCCCGCTGAGTAGTTGTTTCCTATATATATATATATATATATATATATATATATATTATATATTGTGCAGCAAACGGTGTTACTCGAGTTACTCGATGGTCAAATTTTGTGTGACGTAGAACATCTGATATTTCGTTTCTGTACAAAAATTGTCCATGCCGAGTTGATAATTGTGAATTTTTAGTACAAGTACATTTTAATATATCTAGATTTGGAGTTGATGGTTTTAAAGACCCACTTAACACAAATCATCATATGATCACACCATTACTCTCCATGTACAATATAATGTAAATTTTATCGATATCTTTTGTAATAATTTTACACAGCTTTATCGTTAGTTTAAAAATGCTATCTTAATTAATTCTGTATTTTGATGCTGAATAATTTAAAGTTCATGCTATTTTTTAGTTATTTATATTATTTTCGCTCTACATTTCAATTTCGACTTACCTGCTATGTATTTTATCTTTATCTTCATACTATTTTTAAGGTTCTGTTATATGAAATTGAAGTTTTTATTAGTTACGTTATTTTATAAACTTTTTATATCCTTATAGTATCCTGCTTATGGACTGTTCTTGCCTGTTGGATATCAACAAATCTAAACATGTTATTTTAAAAATTATTAGCCGTTACTCGAGTCCGAGTATAAAAATGTTACAGTCGATAAATTGTGTACAATAAAAAACAAGTAAAAGGTGTAGTCTATTGTAATTCCCATTCATCTACGGTGCACACGACTATGGCTATAGAGGCCAATTCGGGAGAGCACATGTCGACCGCAGTCAGGACAAACATAGACCTGGTTAGGTGTTGGATTCGGCCTTCTTGCAGCAACATTTCCTTGATAGCTGGCCACAACCCCTCGCCATTCGGTTCTGTCCGCTGCAAGTTGTTCCCATTGCTCGTCTGCAATACCGCAGGATTTTAGATTTTCATGGAGAGCGTCTTTAAACCTCTTTCGTTGACCGCCACGCCTTCTTCTACCGCTTAGCAATTCACCATAAAGTGTACATTTAGGAAGGCGGTTATCATGCATACGATGAACGTGACCTGCCCATCTTAGGCGTGCTCTTGAAATAAGCACCTCAATTGGAAGGCTGTTTGCTCTCCTGAGTACTTCCACGTTTGATATGTGATGGAACCAACGGATTTTCATCATACTTCTGAGGTGTCTTTGCTGAAAACGTTCTAATTCTTTCACATGACGACGGTAAGTGACCCAGCTTTCACATCCATATAGCAGTGTTGGAATGACAACTGCTCTGTAGACAGCCATTTTCGTTGACAAAGCAAGGTCGTGGTTGTCAAATACTCTCTCTCTAAGTCCCCAGAGTGCTCTAGATGCAGCGTTAATTCTATTGTGAATCTCGCTGTCCATGTTTGCTTTGTCATTAACAACGTTGCCTAAGTAATTGAACTGATCCACCACTTCAAGAGAATTTCCGTTAAGCGTAATGTCTATTTGGTTCACTTGGTGAGGAGTTGACATAATCTTAGTCTTTCCAATGTTGATTTTAAGTCCTAAGGAATCGTAGCTCTGGGCATACACATCTAAAAGTTCTTGAAGCTCTTCCGGCGTAGAGGCTAAAAGTGCACAGTCATCCGCATACTGGAGATCACAAATGAATCGTGTGCGTGTCTTCGTGAAAGCTCTAAAGCGCCCTATGTTAAAGAGACCGCCATCAAGACGGTATCTGAGACCTATTCCTCTCACTGTCAGTTTGTTGTCAACAATAATTGTTAGAGCAGTGGTAAACAAATTAAAGAGTAGGGGTGCCAGGACACATCCCTGCCTAACTCCAGTGAGGGTTTGGAAAGGTTCGGTTGCCTCATTATTATACATAACCTGGGCGTTGTTGTTTGTGTGTAGACTGCGACATACTTCCACAAATTTTTTAGGGATACCTAAGCGGAACATAATTTTCCAGAGCACTTCCCTGTCCACCGAGTCAAACGCCTTGGTTAAATCAATGAAGGCCATGTGAATTTCTCCTTGATGTTCGAGTGCTTTTTCTTGAAGCTGTTTAAGTGTGAAGATTAAATCCGATGTGCCTCGGTTTGGTCTAAAGCCACTCTGTGTTTCAGGAAGTAACTTTTCCATAACAGGTGTTAGCCTATTTGCCATCGCTTTAGTGAGTATCTTCCCTCCAACAGCCAGGAGAGCTATACCCCTGTAATTTCCACAGTCCGCAGCGCTCCCTTTGTTTTTGAAGAGGTTGATTAAAAGTGTATCACGAAACTCCTGCGGAGCTTGACCACTTTCCCACACGACATCAAACAGTTTTTTGAGGTAGGGTATGAGCTCTGACGACACAGCTTTAAAGATCTCAGCTGGGAGTGAGTCGGCGCCGGGAGATTTGTTATTTTTTAGCTGCCCAATGGCGGTTAAGATCTCTTCCGTTGTTAGTGGTTTATCTAAGTCTTCGAAGGTGTCATATTGAGGGATAAGATTTATAATATCGTGATCGGCTTGACTTTGCTGGTTAAGAATGTTAGAGTAGTGCTCTTTCCATCGGGCTCTAATTTACTGGTCTTCTTTGAGGAGATTTCCATTTAAATCTTTAATAGGGCACATATTCTTCCGACTGGGGCCGTACACTGCTTTTACTCCTTGAAAGAAATTCCTGTAGTCGTGTGAATCGGCGTACCTTTGAATTTCTCTGGCCTTGCTTGCCCACCACTCGTTCTTTATTCTTCTGATTTCGCGTTGCGTATTTTAAAAATAATGCTAGACACCGTAAACATGTTTTGTACTTTAACTCAAAAGAAGCAAAAAATTGTTAATTAAAGAAAATCTCCACTGTATTCAGTTTTCGCGCATGTTTACATAAGGAACAATTAATTAGAAAAGTACAAACGAATGTTGCCCTACTAAATAACTATTTCCATTTTATCTTTTCTTCTTGACATCCTTAAAATACACTGAAAAACAAAACACATTTTATTTTATTTTCTAGACGAATTTACGACTATATAAAAGGTGAGGTACTCTAACAGACATGTCTCACTGATATTTATCGCTATAGTTTTCACAAAAGGACCCTCCATATCCAATTTTGGCCATTGAGAGATTGTAAAAAAGATTCTACATATAGACAAATATCAAGATGAATGAGTGTGGCAGAGATCAAGGTCTTACAGTTGTAACCATGATAAAGTCGAACAAGTCACGTCGTAAGAGCAGTGAAGTGAAAAAAGTACAAGAAACTGGCATCGTAATCCTATCGGACGGCTTATACGCCTCCCACGTACTCATCTATGAATGGGGAAATGAAAAAATCAAATATTGTCTTACAGGGGGTATTCATAAAAATGAGGACATATTTAATAGCGGCTAATTAAAAACAATATAATGCATTTTTTCCACGACTGGGAGTAGAAATCGATGTCTATGGCATCAAAATTGTAACAGAAGTAAAGCATTTACTCCCTAGGGACGAAATAGGACAATAATTTCCCTAGGGGAGTTTTTATTTCATGCCCAATAGTTAAACAAAATGTAATGTACGTTTGTACCTTCTTTTTCTTACACCATTCTCTGAACTGGTTGTACGCGTTATCATAAAAATTTCTTGATTTTGTGGGTAATAAGTTTAAAACTGCCGCACCGGCAGGTTCAACGATATCTTGCAGTTCTTCTTGGTTTTCCATACCAAAAATGCCAAAAATCAACTTTTGCACTTGACAAATGTATATAAACAAATATCTGTTGCCATGATACGTTGAATGGAAATATCCCAAAGGCTTCTAAATATTGTAATTTCGCTCCAATTTATTATAATTCTTTATTTATGAAATAAAGGTTTATACTCCCGATCGTGGAAAAAATAGTATATACACCTCGGGAGAGACCGCCATTTTTCCCTCGATGTATTTGTTGCCTTCGGGCTTCGCCCTCGGACCTCAAAGTGCACCTCAGGAAAAATAAGACGCTTCTCTCCCTTAGTGTATAATGTACTATTACAATATGTAGGTCACAAAATATTTCTTGATTTATTATTTTTAATGAAGGGATTATTTCCATGTCAAATCAACGCACTGATTTAGTCTAATGATGAGTAAATTTTTATTGTGTTGATTTGACAGGAAATGACCTGGAGCTAAGGGTGTTACGTGGAAACTGAATTACTTTTATCCAATGTTATAATCTAGCTACATGAAATAATTTGTCCCTATGATTATTAATGCACTGCTAAGTGTAAAATTTGGGTTTCTCAGAAGGGGTTAAAATGAGGGATGAAAATTTAGCCAAACACCAGAGTCATATACAAATAAAACTTAACACCTTGACGAACGTGTTACTATGTTGTGTAATTACATTAATTTCTTCCTGCTGAGATGATAAACATTTCATATAAAACAAATCTATAAAAATAGATGTAATTTTTAGGTTGGTTCAACGATATCAAAGCTAGGTACTTTATTTTTACATTTTTTGTTTATTTATTTATTTATTTATAATAGTACAGTACACTGTTCTACAGGTAAAAAGAACCCAATTACAGAACAGGAAGATAAGAAAAAAAACAAAAACACTAATAAATAAGCTCTATACAATAAGAAAGATAAAAGATAAAATATTAAACATGTCAAAATATCAACTATGCATTAATAGAACAAGAACATAGATTAAGTACGATTATATACAACATAAAGACGGTTAAAATAAATACAAAAACTATACAGGACTCTACAAAATAGTAAGAAAAAACAAAGTAAAAGAACAAAGCTCATTTTAAATAATACATTCTAATATCATTGAGACTGCAACTAAATATATCAAGACGGCTACCATTAGCATTACAGATATTGCACACTGTATAAAGCGGGGGAGTCTTTAAGAACATTAGTACGAGATATTGACAGATAAAAAGTTAGGCTATTCCTTGAGTTTACCCTGGGTACCATAAAATTTAATTTAGCCAATAATTCTTGGCAATCAATAATATTATGTATTATTTTAAAAAGGAATGCCTGAGAAAAATATTTACGCCTACTCTCAAGACTTGTCATGCCATGTTTATGAAGCAGCTCCTCTTGGGGAACACCTAAGGGTGGGTAAACACCGTCCGATTTAAAACTAAGGAATTTTAAAAATCGACGTTGGACTGATTCCAAATTATTGATATAAGTGATGTAATATGGGGACCATACAAGAGAAGCGTACTCGAGCTGAGATCTAATAAAGGTAAAATAGACAGGTTTAATTGCGTCTAACCGAGTAAAATCACGACAATTTCGCACCAAAAACCCATACGTCTTACTGACTTCTAAGATAAAGGTGTCAACGTGAGCGGGAAAAGAAAGCTTGGTATCAAAAATTACGCCAAGATCGCGAAAGGGGCGGTTCAGATTGACATTATCTAGGTTGTAATCAAAACTTATATGCGTGGATTTTGTAGAAAAAGACATAACATTGCATTTGCTGACATTTAATGACAACTTGTTTTCCTGACACCAAACTTTTACACTGTCTAAGTTCCTTTGAAGACGCAGACAATCATTGAGGCTGTTAACTTTATCATAAATCTTTAAATCATCCGCATAAATAAGACAATTCACATCCAACACATCTACAATATCGTTTATAAAAATAATAAACAACAGGGGGCCAAGGATGGACCCCTGTGGAACTCCAGATGTTACGGTATATTCAGCAGACTTAGAACCATTGGACACAACATATTGAGTCCTGTCATATAGGTATGACCTAAAAAAGTTTAATAGGGAATCAGATAAGCCGAATAAATGCAGTTTGTGAAGTAGCATGCTAAAATCGAGTCTATCGAATGCTTTCGAAAAATCTGTGTAAATAACATCAGTTTGTGTCTGCGAGTCTATAGATTCAGCTATAAATTGAGTAACACAGATCAGATTAGTTGCAGTAGATCGGCCCATCATAAAGCCGTGTTGATAGACTGAGATTTTGTTGGACACATGATGGTATAGAAAATCATGTAGCAAGATTTCCAAAACTTTACAACAATTGCAGATAATGGATATAGGTCTAAAATTTATCTGTTTATTTGACCATAATTCGAAAATAACTCTGGATAAATTGATAAAACCTTGTATTTGTGTGATCTTTCCAGTTTACAGAATACGCTGTTTCGTGTTGGAGGTGATGGTGAAGATGGTGGAGTAATTTTTATTCAAAAGACAAAAACATATTTTCAGAATTTCAGTAGATTGCAAACTTTTACAGCCACTGTCCATTGAAGTAGTTCACATTGCCTTATACCGTGACTATCAAACTTCTTTTTACTGATCATACTGTCAGTTGACAATTGTTGTCTTCTACTCCACATGTATTAGTCCAATAAAGTCCATTTGTACTTCATCGCTGAATTTTTGACCAGAAATTAGTTTCAAGATGTACATCAGGTATATCTATAGTCAAAAAGTAGAATTGAATTGAAGGGGTTGTAAAGAAAATAATTAAGGGTTGATGCCGCGATATGTCAAGAGCGGAAAAATATTAGAAAAAAGTTTTAAGACAAAAGTTATAGAGAAAAAAATTCTGTGTAAAACATTATTTAACTTTTTTTTTCTATAAGTGACCGGCGAGCCGTGAGATTCGATTCAAGTTTTTCAACGATTTAAATAGCAAAATACACCGCTGCGTATAGAGTGTGTATAGAGTGAGAACGATAAATGTCATGATGCTTCTCTCTCCGGTGGCGAGGAGAGGGCATATACAAAAACTTGAATCGAATTTTACGGCACTCCGATCACTTATAGAGAAAACTAAGTAATTTTTGTCTCTACAACTCTTGTCTAAGACTTTTTTTCGAACATTTTTCCGTTCTTGGCATATCGCGGTTTCAACCCTTAATCATTTTTTACAACCCCTGCAATTCAATTTCTACTTCTCCGCTACAGATGCTTGATGTGCATCTTAAAACTAATTTCTGATCAAAAATTCAGCCATGGAGTACGAATGAACGATTAAAAGTCCCCTTTATTGGACTATATATCTTGTTGCTTTGACTTCTTTTTTTAATCGTCATGCTCTGTTTATGTGTGTATTCGGGTCTGGTGCATATCTAGTGATACTTAATTCCTGACTGAATGCGCCGCTCTGTTTGTCATATGTAACTGTTTCCTATTCTCTTTTAAGCTAGCTAAGACTACAGCAACGAACGGTGTGTTAAAGAACCTACTATGAATCACTGAAAGCTGACCCATTTATATGCTATTAAGATGATGTTCAGAGGGAGTTTCAGGAAGTACAACGCTAACAGTTTTTTTGGAGACACTCGAAGTAGGCCTTGTGATTTCAAATTCACAGTTATTGAAACTTTATCATTAAAAAAATCGTTTAAATCGGCCAGCAAATAAAAATATTAGAGAGATGCCCCACTTTTAAACGGGTCACTTTGCATATATACAGACAACGTAAAAGTTGTTAGATCATAGGACCACCAGACCTCAAGATTGGGTTGTAAATCTTGTAGTAATGTCTTTAGCAATAAGGCAAACGAAGTCTTTGGCATCACGCCCCTAGTTTTTTCTTCCAATCCATTAATAGTTTTCGCTATAACATTTTCACCGGTCGAAATGCTGCCACATCCAAAGGCTGACTTATATGGCTGCTGTTGGGTAGAAGGAATACAAATTATATATTATTTTCTTCACTTTGTTTTATGATGTTAACAGATAAAAATGGCTGGCAAGAATACCCCTATTATAACCTTCTTTCCTGGTTTTCTTTTCAGGTATGAAAGGGCCACCTTAGAAAACCAGTCTTCGAATATTTCCTCATCAAACCACCCACTAGGTGATCTGTTATATTGGGTATTAGCAGGGCCACCCTCAAGCTATTCTGGGTATACATTTTTGGCTTTATATACCATATATAAGAGTATATACAAGCAAACATGACAGAAGTTGAATATTTTGAAGTATTCAATATCCTTCTGGCATGTTTGCTTCCCTTCTTTACAAATACTTTTTCTCTCCCTGGACCGTCGGTCATGTTTGTTTCGTCATAATTTACTATATTGCAGGGTGGCACATTGGCGAGAGTATTTTCAAGTCCGTTAAAATAATTATTAATAATTTCTGCATTTAACTCTGATCCTTGTCGTTTTATATTTTCGCAATTTTTTCTTAGTTCAGGATTCCCATTTAAAAAAGATTTTATCACCACCATAAACTATTGCTGCTAGTGCCTTTTCGGCTTTTTCTACACTATAATTTCTTCTGTACACTTGTTTATGTTTTCTAGGCATTTTATAGGTCTTGTATATAACCCTGGAAAATGAGTTATATGTTAATATTTCTTACCAAGAGAGATGGCAGAGAAAAATAAATAAAGTGCTACGGTCCTGAGTTCTAGAGGAGACAATTTGATTGTAAAACTTACAAAAATATTTTTATAGCCCATGATCTTTGCCCAGAAGATCGGAAAAACAAAAAAATTCTAGTAGATAACTTAAAGGCTGCAAGGGCACAGAATCTTATTGCAAAAATCAAGGGAAACAAGTTAGCTGTTGGTGATGATGTATATACAATTAATCAGTTAAATGAGATTAAATTGATCAATCAAGAGGAAGACAATTCAGATTATTCAAAGGAACAAATAGTAGAAACTCTATCAAATAGCGCTCCACCCACGCCATCTGCAGGTAGAAGTAATACTTCAGACGTATGAAATCAAACTGAACACTCTGATAGTACAGAGTCGCCCAATAATCAGCAACTATCAACGAAGGCGCGGAAAACTTCTGAACGGATTGCTTTGTTAAACGCCCAGGCAAAAAATGAAACCAATAAAGTTAATAAATTAACTGAAGCAAAGAAATTATTCACGGGAAAATCTAGATATAACACTAAATAATACTCATTAAATAAACTATGTACCAAATGTTATTTAAATTCCTTTATTAATAAGTACCTGCTTCTAATTTATGAATTAAATATAAAATGTAGTTTGTCCACCTTGTATGTTTTACATTAGTTTTTTTGTATTATATTGAGTTCATTTGATAAATACTTCTACTTCCTTTTTTCCTCCTTTTTTTTCTTTTTCATTAGTGATACATCGTTTCTTCTCACGGGTTTCAATTTAATAAATTATGGGTAAATATAAATTTGCTCACATTAATGTTCGTTCGCTCTTATCGGATTTCGATAGTTTCAAGGACTTTGTAGGTGACAAGGAATATGATTTGATAGCAGTAACAGAAACTTGGCTACATAAAGATATAAATGATCAATTGATAGCTCTTGAAGGATATACACTCCCACGAAAAGATAGGGTAAGTAGAGGGGGCGGAGTGGCTTTGTATATAAATTCGCATATCTCATGTAAAGAAATTCTCACAGATATAGGAAATAATGACATTGAATCTTTATGGGTGAGTTTTAAAATTAAATCTGATTCATATGCCGTTGGTGTATTATATAGACCACCTAATAATGATTTAGAAATGTCTTTACAACAGCTTGATTACATGTTATCAGTTGTTACCCCACAATACAAAAATGTCATATTGCTTGGAGATTTAAATATTAATATGCTAAATACGAAGGCTAATAATGTATTAAAATTGAATGAACTACTATATACCTATGAGTTGAAGCAACATATTATAGAGCCCACTAGAGTAACAGGTAACACGCAAACTCTTATAGATCTTATCATTACAAACAACACCTTTGAAATCGTTGAAGCTGGTATTGTACCTTCACATGGAATTTCAGATCATGACCTAGTTTATTGTGAGTTTCCAAAATATAAAAACAAAATTGTCAAATATCACACATACAGAGATTATTCAAAATTCGATGATCATGAATTCCTGAATGACCTTAATAAAGTCGACTGGCATAATTATTATTATTCAACTTCCATAAATTTCAAAATTGATTTTCTTAACTTAGTTATTACAGAACTATTTAATGAACATGCTCCTGTTGTCACTGCACGCATGACAAAAAGGCCAGCTCCTTGGTTAACTGATACCATACGAATTTTAGAAAAGCGTCGAAATAATGCATTTGCGAAATATAAACGAACAAAATTAGAAACAGATTGGGAATCTTACAAATGTCTTCGAAATTATACAAAAAGTGCTATAAAAAGAGAAAAATATGCGTTTGCACATCAAAATTCTAGAGAAAATGACAGTAAAAGTAATTGGAACATCATAAAGCAGTTAGGTTTATCAAATAAAAATAAGTCTGAAGTTCCTATGCACCTCTCAAATGTAGATGATATTAATAATTATTTTGTGAACTTATCAACAAATAATGTGTCAGACTGTAAAAATAGCATTATATATTACAATAATAATCTAATGATAGATAGAACTTTTAGCCTTCAATTGGCCTCAGTAGAAGATGTAATAAATTCACTTAATAGCATTAAATCACACGCCACTGGATCAGATGAAATAAATATAAAAATGATAAGACATTGCCTACCTGACTTATTACTTCAGTTAGTACATCTAATAAATTCATGTATAGAGCAAAAAGTTTTTCCTGATAAATGGAAAGAAGCATATGTTCGACCTCTCCCGAAAATCACTAAGCCAGAGACCTTTTCTGACCTTCGTCCGATAAGCATTCTACCAGTCTTGTCAAAAGTACTAGAAAAAATTATAAATAAGCAAATATCAGCTTATCTAAATAATAACAATATCTTACCTGAATATCAGTCAGGATTTAGCCAAGGTAAATCCACTACCACTGCTTTGACTAAAATTAGTGACGATATTATAAGAGCTATAGATAAAAATGAAGTGACTGTGTTAATATTACTTGATTTTAGTAAAGCGTTTGACACAATTAACCATGAATTGCTTTGTGCCAAATTGCATTACATAGGCTTTGATGAGGATGCAATAAAATTCTTTACGAGTTATTTAGGAAGGAGAAGACAAAAAGTAGTCTTAAACAACTGTGTGTCGAACAGCTTACTTACGAACAAAGGAGTACCGCAGGGTTCCATTTTGGGACCGTTACTTTATAACTTATATACGTTTGATTTTAGCAATACAACAACGAATATGAATGCCCACTTTTATGCTGATGATACACAGTTGTATAAGTCATTCCCTATAACTGATATTGCAAATTCACTCAATTTCATTAACAACAATCTCAATAATTTAGTAACAGTAGCGAAAAATCATAATTTAAATATAAATATCAGTAAATCCTGTGTAATGTATTTTGGAAGTAAAAGAAACACACTTAAAGTTACTGAAGCTAACATATCAATAAAAATAATGGATACTCATTTAGAAATAAAAAACACCTGTAAAAATCTAGGTCTAATAATAGATGACAGCCTTAAATTTGACCATCATGTAAACAGTTTAATTAGAACGGCGTATGCTAAACTCAAACTCCTTTACAGTTATAAAGACTCTCTCCCAGAAAGATTAAAAGAATTATTATGTAATTCATTAATTTTATCAAAATTTAACTATGTTGATGTAGTATATGGACCTGCTATAAATAAAGCCGTGAGTACCAAAATTGAAAGAGTTCAAAGATCCTGTTTACGTTACATTTTTAACTTACGTAAATACGATCCTGTTACTCACAAATTAAAAGATCTAAACTGGTTAACAATGGAACAAAGACGACAAATACATTTAGCTAATTTTGTACATAAGGTTATGAAAACGGAGTCATCTAAATATCTAAAAAATAAACTCGTTTTGCGATCGCATTTGCATACTGTAAATATCAGAGCTCAGAGCGCACTTTGTATACCCCAATTTAATAGTATGTTTTTTAAAAGATCATTTACTTATGCAGCATGTCATTTATATAATAAATTACCGCAAGATTTAAAATCTTTGTCTGTAGCTGCATTCAGAAATTCCATCCGAACTCATCTACAAAGTCATTGGTAAATAATTTTGGTGAGCATTTTTTTTTTATCTTAATTTTTTTTTCCCCTCCCTTTTTCGTTAAATTTCCTATCTCTTTTATTTTATTTGTTATATCATGTTTGTCACCTAATTAATGTTGGAACTTCGTCACTATTTTTGTAGTTACTATTTATTATTATTGTTATTTATTATGTATTATTATTATTATTATTATTATTAATTATAACTATATTACACAGTTGTGTTTGTGTTTGTAATATGTAGTTGATAAAGTGAGGGTTAAGTGGAAGAATGTCGTATAGACAAACTTCGCCCTCAAAATAAAGACGTTTATTATTATTATTATTATTATTAAATATACACTGATGATCAATTTTCTCACATTAACTCGTTTTATGTTGTATCAATATGCATCAATATGCCATGCCGACATCAAAACATCAACTATCGGTGATGACTGTACAAACCAGAATGTGCAAAGATGTGTAACGGACAATCGGGAGCAAGAAATTTGAAATAACTACGCATCGTTCTATAGAACCTCTACCCTTCTATACATCTCCGCAGAGGATAACATTAACTAGAAATAGTTACTTTATTGTTTAGCATGATTTCTAAAAACGTACATATATGACATTGGTGTAAATTGCGCTCAGCATTCCCATAATCCAAGAACTTTTGTGTTAACTGTATATTTAAAATCTTATAGCAGCCGATGGAGTATTGTCAATTCACTATTTGATCTTTCGCACCCTCAATTAAGTTTGTGAATTAATTAAACGTAAAATTTTCCCACGCCTATGGAATTTCGCGTTAATGAATTCGTCAAGGGTACCAATACTTTAAGTAGGCAAAGAACGGACAAACATTAATTCTTCACCGCGTTCAATGTACTCGTACACCTTTCTGGTGATTAGTAGATTCGAATTTTACTTCCTTCGCAAACATTTTATCAAGGTAAATAAATTCCTCTTCTTGCTGTATAAATATTCATTCTATTCTGTAATTTGCAGTACGTAGCACTTTCTGTAAAAAACACATTTACCGCTAAATGGCTACTTTCAAGTTTTCTAAATGTGAATTGCATCAAGTGCTAAACATTTTCATCTTACTTGCAACTTTTACGTCAGAAAACTATTATCAACTACTGAACAGAGACTTAATAAGGTTTTATTAATTCTTTAAATAAAATTAATAAACAGCGAAGTACTTACACCTAGTAAATAAACCAGCCGAGAAATCTGTCTCAGATGTTCGGAGTGAAAGTTTTAATAACGACCGACTTTTAGAAAGTTGCGAAAATCTAATTCATTTACAAAATGATGATAATATGATAAATTTTCGACAATAATTCGATTTCGTTGATCAATTACCAGAGTTCCAAAGAGTTTAAGCAATTACGGTGGCTCAGTTTAAGCCTTAAACCGAGTTGACAGTTTTTAATGCACATAAATTTCATTTTAATCCGCGTTTTATATCGCGTTATTAAATCTGAATCTAAGAAGCTAGAGCGAACATGACTGGAATGAATTTATTTCACATTCATTCTATATTTAATGTATAAATTGTGAAGATTAAATACTGTTTAATCTAGTGGGTATTATTTATCACGAGAGCAATCTCTTATCGGTAAATTCAAGACAAAAGACTGACAATAGCTCTAAAAATTTGTTTACTTTACCCATTCCTGATGTATGAGAAAGAAAAAGGCAGCTGAATTGAATAATGTTTTCTAAAAGATCTAATGCGTTTGAGATATCTTTTCGAGTTTTAGTAAACATTGTAGAATTTATAAATACAACATTGGTCAGGTTAATTTTAATCTAACATTATACCAAATTTTTCGACTATAAAATAATTTTCTCTGGAAACATATATTTAAATAAAGAACTTATTATTATTATTTTTAAAAATAATTCTGGATCACCCTAATTTAGATTAATTTGTTGGGACTTCAGTTATTAATTTTTAATTGTATTTTGTTATTTATCTCACTTTCCGTATTTCATATTGGATTAAAAGTTCCAACTAATGCATCAACCACTACGACTATTTAAGATAAGGTTATCAGACTTAGCTAATTAAGATAGGTAATCCTTGGAGTATAATTTACGAGGGCGGATAATTGGCAAA
The DNA here is from genome assembly GCA_963675555.1 of Leptura quadrifasciata. NCBI lineage: Eukaryota > Metazoa > Arthropoda > Insecta > Coleoptera > Cerambycidae > Leptura > Leptura quadrifasciata. Next base: position 11,830,858 of record OY776676.1, read on the forward strand.
GCCAGCCATTTTCCTAAATTCACATTCACGGCGGGCTGTAACTTTCTGTTATTATAGTAAGTAATAGTAATATATATTACAGGTAAGAATAGTATTCGTTATTTTTTAAAAGGCGCACGTCAGTAGCACGTCACTAACGTAAACATCGATCGACACATCGACAACAGATGGGCCATATTTTCGAGCTCAATCGATATTTGTCGCATGCGAAATACCCCGACTCGTTTAAAAAATTTCGCTGATAGTTCTTGAGGTGGTATTTTCGAACACCATCCGAGATTTGTTTTTCGCACACGTAAAAATATCGTATGATAAATCTGGCAACGCTGTTTTCTACAACCAAATGGGCTTGAAACCCCTAGAAAACACTAATGTCACTAATCAGCGGATAAGCGGGTAGGATATATTAGTGCAGACCAGAAAAGAGAAATGGTGGACTTTCTTGAAGCTCACCCGGAATTGAAGAATGGTAAATTAACCTCAAATTTGACATTCAAAAATGGCCAAGCTAGTCCATTTAAAGAATCGGGATTTATGACGAAATTATCGAATGTTTGCGCCTCGGACTACACAATCTCACCCCCCCCCCTCCACGTTTTCGAGTGTGCTGAATCGATTCCCGGGGTCAAACAGATTTCTCCACCTCGGCAACCCCCTCAAATTGGCTAAAACCACCTTCAAAGTCCCCTCTTCTGTCAACCCGCTTATTTTCCTCAGTCTTTCGACTAATTGTTGTCCCTTCAGAGATTTGACCTCAGCCACCCCTACCCCAGGCATCCAACCCTTGTAGTGGATGGAAAATTGATATTTTTTTTGTGAGAAAAAATTGATATTTTATAGGAGGTGTTTCTTTGAGGGAGGAGATAGGTAACCAGTGTTGTGTAGTCACCCTCGGGGGTTGTTTTCACCCTTCAAAGTGGTGGAAAATCAATTTATAAAAACACTTAAACATGTTTTTTATACTGTTTACCAATTATATATATCAAAAAAAATTTCCATCCTGTTGAAGTTTGAAAACAACCCCCGGGGTGGTAACACAACCCTGGTCACCTACCACCTTCCTCAAGAAACGCCACCTACAAAATATTAATTTTTTTTTCACAAAAACAAATATCACTTTTCCACCCCCTACAAGGGTTAGGAGCCTGGGGTAGGGGTGGCTGAGGTCAAATCCCACTAGGGACTTTCCGAGAACAACAATTGGTCAAAAAACTAGGGAAAGTATGCAGGTTCACGGAAAAACTTTGGTGGTGGTTTCGGCCAATTTGAGGGGGTTGCCGAGGTGAAAAAATTGGTTTGACCTCGGGAATTGATTCATCACTCTCGAAAACAAGGGGGGGTATTGTCTAGTCTGAGGCGCAAACATTCGGTAGTTCGTCCAACTCCTTCAATAGACTAAGACCCATAAGTACAATTTTTCTTCTTTTTTGAACCCTGCTCATCTTTACTGACACAACAATCCCTTCTGGATTTTAAGCACACGTAAAGTATCTGAACCCTCGTTCAGTCTCCTTGGAGGCCTCGGAATTTAAAGAGGATTTACCATTAATTTGAACTGCCCGTCCCTTCAACGACTTGACATTTTATGAAAATAAATGATGCGATCTTTACGTGTGTGGAGACCAAAATATGTGTACTCTGAGAGTCGGCAAATGCGATCTGGCAGATCTGGACGGCAGGACAAATCGTTTAAAATTCCCTTCCGTGCATGGTGACCTAATGAAGTTTTATTGTATGAGGTACAAGAATGTAATATAACTAATAAGGACCTACATATTAACAACCATTTTTGTCATTATTTTTGACTTGGGTAGCAAATTCATACATTTGAGTAGCCTGTAGCGTTTGGAAGGACTTCCGAGCTCTAGGAACCAGTGCGCAGGTATTAGCCAATTGTTCTGGAACGATATTTCCTATGGCGCATTCAAAAATTTATACATTTTGGGTAAAGATCTTTAATTGGAAGGAACGTATGTGCATCGTGGAGAATGTCACCTAAATTGATGTTAAATAATGCTAATTAATAGATTGATCCAATATGATAATTAAGAACATAATTAATACCGATCTAATACGCTAATTTGTCACTCAATTAAATCCATTGGCATAGCTGGGTCGCTGTAATTTCCCCTGCTATGTTATAAGCTAGATGTTGGTGGACCAGTTGTCACACGTATAACGCGGATCGTTTGAAATACTAATTAGCTACGTTATTATATAGTAAAACCAATTATAAATACGTCGACTATGCCGCTGAGCAATGATTAATTAATTAAGAAATCCCCATGTTCATACAATTAGTTTAATAACGAGGTACTTTATAGTTACAACAAACGATGTAGTAGATTTTTATTTATCTTGTATACATTGTAGAGAGTACGTAGAATCCAAGCTTTAGAGTCCTAACCCTTGGCAAATTTTTGCGTGACTGAAAAAAACACGAATTTTTGGCGCTCTTTTCAGTTTGTTACCTATAACTTAAAGACAAAGCATCCAATCGAAAAGTCATCTATTTTCAGAACTCATTATCATTAAATTTTGCTTCGAATGAGTACCTAAAAGTTGAAACTTCATCAAGAGATATGGGCGTAATTGACAGTCGAATAACAACAATTTTTATTAAACTTGCAAAAAATTCACACTGGGTAACTTTTTAAACGTCTGCATCTCTGAAACGGCTAATCTAAATGAAAAAAATCCATAGAATGAAAGTTCGTAGAGTACCTGAGTAATGTAACAAAGTGTAAAAAAAATTAAACAAATATGTAAGTACAAAGTGCAAGAAAAAACTGAACTGAAGTAAAAATTAGTTTTGGAAAGCATAATTTGTCATAGGAGGACAAAAACCTATGCAGGGTCATATGCGTCCCTTCTCGCTTCACTCGACGCTCCCTCGTTTCAGTTGTGCAATTGACGAATGTAAAATGAGTTCTCCCGGTACGGAGGAGTGTTTCATCTGCCAAGGTAGTTTGGTAAATGGTGATGTAGTTACAGAGCGACAAAAAGGCGTAAAAACTCCACTAAGCTCCAGTATTCAAAGGAAAATCAGCGCTCAAAATCCAATCCAAGCTCCACAGGCAGAAGAAGATGAAGATTTATTAATTGCAGAAACACCAATTTCCCAAGCAGCAAAATCCGGCAGTGTGGCAATTGTTAACGAGGACATTGGCGTTCTCGTTCTCCTAACGGGCCTCGGAAACAAATCCTTTTTTCTCAAGACTTAATAAAACAGGCAGGAGAATAGCTGATCTTGGCACTGTACGGACAGATGCACAGTGGGCCTCTGGACAAGCTGAGATACGAGCTGTTTATAAAATGCGCCTCAAAAAATCGTTCAACCTAGCACGGTTGCCACCAACATCGGATGCAGCAAGGTGGCACTCAGTGCGCGCATACCACCAAGTGTAAACTTGGCTGGGAAGCGTAAGTAGCAAACCCATGCCAATTGGGTTGGAAGAAAGGCTCGTCAGGCTTAGTGCCTATAACAATGTCAAAGGATGCTATACCCGACATGCTGCTGAAAATTGTTTCGTGTACATGCAAAAAAAGCTATCGGAAATCAGGCCTAAACTGCTTTTTGACCTGTATGTCAGAACGCTCCTGAGATTGAGTTGGATGAAAATGAAGACGAGGACGAAGATTGCTTTGAGCTTGAGGAAGTTGGCAGTTGGAAGTTGGAATTTTTAGCAAAATTTAGTTATGTGCTTTAGAGATAACTGATATGGCATGCTAGTAAATTGTTGAGCGGGTTCAGTCAAGATCACCAAATAGACTTGCCTATAATTTTCAAAAAGTAAACAATAGCGGGCATAATATATTCCCCGTGGCGCCCCTCTATCCCGTATGTATTTCACATTAGTCTACCCAAGACAGAGGCTGTCTTAGCTGTCTTATCTGCAGTTTTATGACGTGTACCCCGTATGTTAGCTTCGTGTTCAGCCATACCCCCAGATACTTTAAATATCGGCTGGCGTTAACTTCTATCTGGCCATCCGTAACCGTGATGGGTGCCAGGTTCCTCTTTCTAGTAATTACGATTAATTAAGTTTTTCTGGGGATAGCTCGAGCTGCCTTCTCCTCAGCCACCTCTATCCTTCTAATAGCCGTATCTGCACCTTCCTTTATTTCTGCTGCCCCTTTACCTACCACAGTTATGGCAAGATCTCTTCAAACCCGGTAACCTTCACCCCTTCCATCTGTGGCAGTTGAGAGATGTCGTCAAACATCAGGTTCCACAGCATCGGCCCTAATGCCGAACCCTGTGGAACGCTACAGGTTATTGTCTTCCACTGAATATTCCCTTCCGCCTGAAACCCTATCATTCTGCTGTTGAAGTAACTCATTAGCTTTCTACTTATATAAGAAGCCATACCTATCATTTGCAGTTTCTCAATAATGACAGTACACCCCGCCATATTAAAGATATTCCTTATATCAAGGGTCACTAACGCACATATTCCTTTTGTCGCTAGCACCTCCTGAGCCGTTTCCGTAATCCATGCTATTGCTCCTACTGTTGACCGCCCCCTCCTAAATCCGAACTGACTGTCGGACAAGCCACCCTTCTGAGCTATTTCTTCTTCTAGCCGCCCTAGCAGAAGATATTCTAGCAGTTTACCTAACGCAGTAGATAAATTGGTCGATAGAAGGACGGTTCTTTAGGCGGCTTGCCGCCTTTCCTAATCAGGACTACCCTCGCCTTCCTCCATCTCTCCGGAAACTCCCCCATTTCTAGCGCCCCATTCATCCACATTCAAGACTGCTACTGGGTATTCCTCCACTACTAACAATCTCTGGTGGTACCAATGTGTAACATTACCTAAATGCTCATTTTGATTTTAGATTCGCAATTAACGACCCCAAAACCTAAATATACTACGCATAAATTTTAACACTTTGGGCGTAAGATGTAGAACATTATACATCATATGTATAACATTATTTTTAAACTTTGCATATTTCCGCCTCTAGGTGGTGTACTATTTTCAGTATACGGCAACGGTTTCTATTTTTTGTATTGCTGGTCTCCATTAACTCTATCTTTCAAAGGATTTAAACATTATCTCGACACAATGGTCAGAGTTGTTTGACTGGGCGACAACAGAAACACAAAATCGAAAAATAAGAAATAGGAAATAGGTGTATAGCAATAAAATGGGTTTAGATACAGTTGTGGGCATAAGGAGTGAGACTTTTTTCCCTAATAATGAATTTTTTTTACGAATAACTACAAAAGTCCAACAGTGAGAATTTCAAATAAAATCTAAGAATTTTGAATATGATTGTTCCCAGGAAGGCACAAATTAGATGTTTTATTACACTGTCACTTCATTTATAGGCCGATATGACTCAGCTACGAACCTAGCTTAAGACAGTTCAAGCTTCTACAACCTTTATTAACAAATCTCAAATCTATTTTAAGTTATCATGCCTACGGATGATTAACCGACACACCACTGAGCAAATACTATTTTAAAAAGCTTTGTACAACTGAGAACACATTATTCTCTACCTGTAGATGAGAAATTAAAAAAGTAACAAAATGGGGCATATTTTTCTTAAATAATTTTTATCTCGGCAAGGCCAGAATAAAAAATACGAAAGTGTGGTGGCATCTTACATTCATTATAAGGTTAAAAATCTCTTAACTTTCCCCATCATACTGGATAAATCTTCAGTGTCACTTTGTTTCAAAATTCTTCCCTAGGCAGCAGTTTAATTAATGAATAACACAACTTTTCCACCCCAGAAACAATTAAGAAATGGAGATAGATAAATTAGGTTAGTCCGACCAAATATTAGCACTCCGAACACTTCCTCAACATGACAGTTTCATTTCAAACGAGATCATGATGCCATTAACACAAGCTCCTCCGCCATTTTATACATAATGTCTGTTAATCGTGTAAAATGTTTAAATGTCTATTTTAATTAGTATCGGTAATAGCACTAATATATTATTGTAGTTACATCGGCATAGAAAGGCGGATGATGCAATGTGAAAGGGTGACTTGTGAGGTCAATTTCTCCGAATTTATTAAATTCTGATTGGACAAATATGCAACTCATTTTGCTTTGCTTTTTGTTTTCTTTTTTCGAATTTGAATACACTCAGGATACTCTATTATTGTTATGTTAGATCGAGGCACACTACAATGTGCATATTAATAGTTTAGAATCAGTACAATGTAAATTTGTGAAGTTATTGTATTTTAAATCAGAAGGTTTTTATCCAGTGATAGGTTTTCCGCAAGAGCACTTGCTGCGTAAGTACCTAATAATTGATCTGAGCCGTAGGCGACAATGTTTCCCCACAAATATTTCTTTATAAAATAATCAGCAACAGTATTGATGCGCCAGAATTTCTATCAAAAATTTGTTTTAATTTACCCAGGACGTGTCGTAACAGCAATGTTTTTTGTATGGACACACCTCGTACGAACATTTTAAAATTCTCGTCAATTTATGTAGCTTTTGCGACAACCACAACGCAAACTGTACTGATACTGGTATATTCAACTGCAGCCTTATTGCATTAAAAACTCATTATCGAAGAGTTTGATAGATCTGTGTTCTTTTTTTGCTTGTTTTTTTTCTGTTGTACTATCTTTGCTTACGTAATACAAATTAACTTAATTGGTAATTCCTTTTTGTGTTTCGTAAAGGCCTTCAATTCACATGTATATTTTTCTTAAAAAATTTCAATTTGTAAACTGCTATTATATTTGTCTAATGTTAATACTTGCATATTAATGGATTTATTTCTTTATCTTTTTATTTGTATTTATCTATTATATAAGTTATAAACACAAAAAATTCAAAAAATAAGTAGTAGAAGTCTAGTAATAAATTTTATTAAAATATTAAAAAAAAAAAATACTTGTCCAAATTAATTTTTTGCGCATATGTACGTTAGTAAAGGTCATGAACCATGGACCTTAAGGCTTATTTTTCGAAACAACAATGTTAATTACTTACATAATAAATAAAAAAGGAAAAAAAAATATAGACACGCAGATTATCATACCAAACAACTTTTATTAGTTTTTATAAAAACCAAATGAGAGTTTATATTGTATATTGCGCCGTATTTAAAGACGGTGATAGGAATAATGTTGAGATGTAATTTATACCGATTTCTCGGTTTGATCGGTTGGATCATGGCATTTTACTTCGAAAGCTTGAAAAATTTGGAATGCATGTGCCACTGCTTGACCCATTTAAGTCTTATTGAGCTAGTATAATGCAGTTCGTTGAATTTTGCGGTTCCATTTCCAAGGAGATTACTGTATCCTCAGGAGTGCCTCAAGGGTCAATCCCTGGTCCACACCTATTCATAATATTCGTCAATGACATTGTGAAAGACCTTGATGTGCATTTTTTACTGCACGCCGGCGACACAAAAATATTATGCCCAATATACAATAGGCCTGACTCCCTAAAGTTGCAAAATAATCTTACAAAATCAAATGAGTAGTGTGTAATAAATAGCCTACCGCTGAACGTTGCAAAGTACAATACTGTAACTTTCACTCAAAAAATATCACCTATTTCCTTCAATTATATTTTGTTATGTCACCTTAAATCGGTTGGGCTCAATTAAAGGTCTAGGGGTTATATTTGATAACAAACTGGTATTTATTCAGCATGTTAATGAAAATATTGAGACCAGCTACTATTTTCTCGTAAATAACTAGAAATTTGGCCACTTTTAGAGTGTAGAACCTACCCCAATCGATTCCACAGAAAGGAACACATATAAAATAATTATAAAATCTTTCGGACCTCTTAAGTAACTTTAGAGTCGGTTAAGAAAACATTTTAAGAAACATATAACCTGAAAAGTATTCTAAACAAAAAGACTCTCTTAGTGACATATAACAGCCTAGCAGAATCCCTAATTGGGATGGTATTAGCGTCTGGGACTCCAGATAACACAAAATTATATGCTACGGACATTTTTTAAGCCGAGACAACTTATTGATAATGAATTACTGAGTGTGAAGGGATTGTATATACATTCGGCTATAGTTTATACTCACAACAAGAAACATACATTTGCATCGTCGGTAAACCACCAATATGAAAAAAGGAATAGATTTAAAAAGGCATATCGAACTCCAAAGAATAACAAAACAATCTGTCAGAAACAAATCAATTTCAATGGAATTAAATTATACAACCAACTACCTGAATATATTATAGTCCATAATATGAAAAAATTCAAAAGAAAATGTAAAAAGTATATACAACACTCCTCCGACTATTAGCCTAACAATGAAATAAGTCCTTCTCCTGTGAATTACCGACTCTTGTAACTAACCAAGTCGAAAATAAAGATAATAAAATATAATAAATTTAAATGTAATTAATTATATATTCTCCTTGTCTTCCTCTGTCTAATTGTTTCATTTTATATTATACTATCACTTTATATTATATTATAACTACAAACCTATGAATCATAATATTTCTAGAAAATGTAACAAATATTAACGTATGAACAAAATGTTAAATACTGCTATAGTTGAGGCAAGAATTCAAGCGATGCACGTCACAGATCGGTTCTATAAATAAGACAATACTGCTAAGAATCATGAAGCCCCATTAAACTGTACCTATTTCTGAAAAAAACTTAATAACTGGGTGTCAAGAATTACTCTTTTTAACGTAATTAATGATTAAAAATTATGTTAGTATTAAAATTCCTTTAATGAGATCACTCGTGACGTGCATCGCTTGAATTTTTGCCTCGACTTTAGTCAGAACACGAGGTCCCTCAGGTGTCACAACACATAATGTTAATAAATGGAATTGTAAAATTAATAACAAATATATTTATTTATTTATTTATTGCAATACACCACCCAAAAGTATTTACATACCAATTAAAGGATGGGAAAACTACACATTTACAGAAAAAATAAATAGTAGATAAATTTACAGAAAAATACAAAAGAAAAAATAAAAACAATAATACAAAACAACAAAAACACTACTGAGCATTTAAAAACAGCTTTTTGTTAGAGTTAATGGTACAATAAAATATATCCACATTGTGCTGTACACGATGATAAATGTTGCACAAACAGAAGAGAGGTGAAAATATGAGTAAGTTGGTCCTCGGGGTTAACAAATAAAATGAATTGGTATGTCTAGTAGCGACTACCGGAACATTGAAATTTAATTGACTTAAAATCGATGGGCAGTTTAATTTATTATGGATAATTTTAAATAAAAAAATAAGAAAATGCATATCCCTTCTATCAGATAAACTTAATACATCATACTTGGCCAATAATTGATAATAATCAGCACCGACAGCGGGGTAAACACAATCAGCCCTGAAGGATGTATATTTTAAAAATTTACGTTGGATATTTTCCAAACTGTGTCTGTAAGTTTGATACCCTGGATTCCATATTATGCTTGAGTATTCAAGTTTAGACAAAACGAAAGTGTTAAATAACAGGAACAATAGACTAATATCATTAAGTCCGTGAGAGTTTCTTATAACAAAACCAAGACTTTTGCAACTAGCAAGTACAACCGAAAGAATGTGCTGGGTAAAACTAAGTTTAGAGTCAAAAATAACTCCTAGATATTTAAATTCAGTTACACTATTCAGGGACATATTATTGAGTGTATAATCATAAAGTAACTGCTCAATGGCAAGTTATTTGCAATACACCAATTATTGATACGATCAAGATTCATTTGCAATTTAAGGCAATCCGCAAAAGAGTTAATATCACAATACAACTTTAAATCATCCGCATAAAGAAGACAGCCAACGTCAATCTGATAATATCATTAATGAAAATAACGAAAAGACGAGGGCCAAGAATTGAGCCCTGGGGCACCCCAGAAGAGGCTATGAATTCATCATCTAAAACCACGATACTCTACGTATTGTCGTCTGCATTGTAGGTACGATGCAAACAAATCTGACGGTTTATCTGATAATCCAAATTGACAAAGTTTACACAGTAGAATACCATGATCTAGTCTGTCAAATGCCTTACTAAAATCAGTATAGATGACGTCAATTTGACCGCCAGAATCCAGAAATTCTGAGATGTATTGAGTCATACAAAACAGATTGGTAGTGGTTGATCGTCCTTGCATAAAACCACGTTGAGAGTCACTAATTACTCCGCAAGTGTTAGCATAAATTATTTTGTGTAATACTATTTCGAAAGCCTTGGAACAATTGCAAATAATTGTTATTGACCTATAATTAATCACATTTTTATCGCCCCTCTTGAAAACTGGGCATATTCGAGATATTTTCCACATATCCGGAAATGAACTAGAATTTAAACAGATGTTAAATATTTTCATGAGCAGGAGGGCAAATACTACAGCACAGTAACGTAGCAGAAAGGTAGGTATACCATCGGGGCCAGCAGTAAATTTAGGTTTCATTTTTCTCAAAGCCTCGTAAACATCGTGTTCAGAAATATACCTAATAGAAAAAGTATTTATTGTACTGCTATTATCTGACAAGCCGTTTACGGAACTAATAGAAAAACCTGACTTAAAAAACAAAGCAAAAGCATTTGCAATATCAGCTGGCTGGTGAAACTGCGAATTTTCAAATGTCAGTGAGTCAGGTAAGGAATTCACACCTTTCTTCTCTTTAACATATGACCAAAACTTTTTAGAATCAGAACAAATATTATTTTGGACGTTGCTTAGGAAAAGTTTATATGCGGTAGAAATATCTTTTTTAATTTTAGCCCGTAATATTTTAAAATCATTGTACAAATTCATATCCATGCTATGTTTGTATGCTCTCCATAACTTTTCCTTAATTTTTATATCGTGAATAATGTTTTTAGAAAACCAAGGTGGATATTTGCTAGGCCTAGAAATTTTTTTAGGAATGCACATATCAAAAATATTATTAATTATTTTATAAAATTGCTCACAAACCTCATTACAGTCAGTAAGGTCATCTAAAAATGACCAATCAATTAAACTTAACTGTTCGTATAGAAGAAAGAAATTGGCTTTACGAAAATTATAAGTACTTTCAATGTTAACCGCTAAACTTTTGGCACGCTTAAATGAGATCTCCGTGGCAGCATATTAACAGTATAATTACAAAAAATGTACAACTTGTAAAAATGTTGCAGTAAGTAATAAATAAATAATAAAAAAAAATAATAAAAATTTACATATTCCTCGTATTTTGGGAGTTATCTGCAAAAAATCTGGTACTAGAAACTACACATATGTAAAATTTAAGTTTGTTTTGTTTTAATCTAATTTTACTCCGCTAAATAAACGTTGAACGGAGTATGGCTATTACGTTAAAATCTCGCGACGATGTGCATCGCAGGTTTTAATACCTCTATGAGCTATATTTCTTGTCTGTCAAGTTTATTACTTACAGTTAGAAGCCCATGACTATAGTGTTATGAGCATGACTACGTCACTGGAACCATAGAAAGTTCGAGAACGGCACCAGAAAAGTCGCGAATGTTATACCGGACATTCTGGAACATTCTACTACATTCGACGTGGGTATACAGGGACTGGATCGGCGCACTAAAACAGTTTTAGTTGAGACAAGCAAGTGTTAAGATGAAATTGGGACCAATATCAAGTTGTAAATTAAAGTAGTGGATTTATAGTAGATTAAAAGTAGAATTCGTGTATTTTAGTATAAGAAATAATTATTGTAATTAAGTGATTAATAAATCAGTGATTTGTGAAGATTCTTGTTGTAATAATTGAACCTACATACACGTGTTTACTGGAGATTGTAAACACGTAACAATAGTATCTCCTCGGATCTGTTCTTGTCACGTAACTTTTCCCTTCTGAATACGCACGAAAAAATAATTAAATATCGTAGATTAAAGAAGTTGTCTGCTACAAATGTCACGTGATGTTCACTTATGCCTTTATGACGACCCGTGGGTGTCTCCCTGAGAAATTTTCCTCGCAAGAGATAAAAAGGCAAAGCGCGACGTTTTTTACAGTAAGATTTTGCAGACGACAGCTTATATTGAACGAAACAAATGAAAGTCCTTTCTAATACAATTATAACTTTTCGGTATAATTTAAAAATATAATGACATTTCAAATGTAGACCTCTTAAAAGCTTCTTTCTAGGAAGCTGATTAGCAATTTTACGAGCGTCCTTCATCAGCCTTGTAAATTAATGGTTATATAAGCCCGCACTGTGCAATCATTTGCTTTATGTCGTTGCTTCATTAAAGAATGCATCTTCCTAAAACGGATATACTGGAGGCTATGGAGCCAATTATACTCACTCCAATTGTTATCAACTTTAAATTTGAAAATTTAATTCCACTAGAGCTAACTTCACTTTAAATAAGTAGAAATATTTTCTACAAATTAGGACAAAATTTCAATTTATTTTTTATCCAAAAGATCATTTGTATGACGTAGGATATGCCTAAGTATAATAATCTACATTTTCTAAACCAATACAAAATATATAGCGAAGAACCTCTAAAATAAATCAGATTTTCTACTTCCCAAGAATTGTATCACATCTTGCAAGCAATTAAAACGTTTAAGAACCAAAAAACAGCTAGTACATATAGATAGTGGGGTCCCTAGCTTCGTAGTTAAAAACTGTGATGCAGTCTTTGTAACTCTGCTACTTACTATCTTCAACATGATTCTTATTGCATCCAAGTTTCCGGATATCTGAAAAATTACTAAAATATGTCCGATATTTATATTATATTTATAACTAGATATCCGTTTTTCATTATCAATTACAAACCCATCGCCATTATATGCATTTCGCTAAAGTTTTTGAAACAATTTTGCATAGCAACATTTACCGTGTAGTTAACCAATCCATATCGAATGTTCTATATGGCCGTATGCAAAGATCAACGGTAACAAATAATCTTGCCTATAACCATAGTTCGTATCTGACAAATTGAATGGTGGGGACAAATAGATGCTATATACATCGACATCCAAAAAGCATTTGATCACATAGACCACTATTTATTATTATCCAAGAAAAAGACTTTTTTGATTTTCAGAAATTTAGATTTTGCTTTTCACATCTTAGTTGTTTTCTAGGGAACAATTTGTAGAACATGGTGGTCATGTCTCGAAATTACCTAGTAACGTCAAGGGCTTCACATGGTTCAAACTTGGGACCCTAGATATTCTTAATTTTTATAAATGAACAGTCATCAGCTATTTTTTACAGACGATCTCAAAATTTATACCTTATATAAGTGTAAACAGTTATAATTACTGTGTTGATTTACAAACAGAAATCAATGACGTCTCTCTGTGGTGTTCTGGCAATTTTCATAAGCTAAATATTAAATGCAAGATAATGACATTTACTCGTAGGCAAACTCCATAAATACAATATTTTAAACATCATTATTGATTGCCCGTTTCTTGTCAATAAGCTTTATCTTCTAGTCCCATGTATTAATTGTCATGAAAATTAGTTTATATTGTTATTTTGGTTATACTACCCTAAGAAATTATACAATAATACATACTCAAACCTCACACGTAAATGCATACTTCCATTTTACTCCTGTAAAGGTGTGTATGTATTTGTGCTAAAACCCGATAAGAAATAGCTAGAAAATAGTTTTACGTTTGCAGTTTCCTTAAGCTTAAGATTCTTGCTTCTAAAAATGTACTGATATTTATAGCATTCTATTTTAAAAAATTGCACTTGGTTCATCCTGCGTATACTAAAATAATTTTCAGTTATAGACGTTTGCAATTTTTCTCTGCAGATAAGAAGGCAACAAAAACTTTAGGAGCTCATTGTTAACGCCGTTGAACCATTCGGTATGGTGTCATCAAACACGAAAAACACGAAGTAGTAAAGAGGGTAACAGTATTTTATGAATTCATAAACTTTCTCTTGCATTTTTTATCTGCAGAGTAAAATTGCAGACGACTATATAGACTTTCTTATGTAGTTTACTGGTATTTTTAAAAATTTCTAGCTATCAATACCTAAAAATTAATTCCTTTGTCACCTAAATAAGAACATTTTTACTTCCAGAGAAATTTCTGTCCGAATTTAAAAAATACTTCACTTGAAATAATATGCTGCCATAAAATGATATACCTGCGTCGAGTTAAATTTGTCCAATTTATCATGACTTAACTCCAGTTTATTTATGAAAGAAATTTACACATTTTGCTTTCCCATTTCTCGGAACTCTGTCTTATATAATGTTTAAAAAATATAGATGTATTCTAAGTTAACATCCAACTTACAATATTTTCCAATGCAAATCGTATTACTTTAATAGCTTCAAAACTGGAGCCTTCCCTTGGCAATTTACATCGCATAGCAGAATACTTGAGTTACATATTCAATAAATGTTTTCTTCTTAATATGGAAAACAGCTATACATGTGGATGATGATGCAAATTTTATTCACTCCTCTCTCAATATTGTTAAGTGACGTGATATTTTAAATTTTTATTGTATATTTATTAAATATTCAAGTGCTTCTGTACTCAGGCACTCTCTTGAAAGATATATCTTTCTAAATAAGTAAGAATACAGACGCTGTGTATTTTTATTAGTAGTTTTAATTTTGCATTATTTATAAAACTAGTTTAAAGAAGGTGCTACTGAGAATATTTCTGGAGAAAGTGATTTTAAGATCAATTCAATAGAAATGTATGTCTCGTGGTTGTTCAGTTTTTAGATATTTTGATTTTATCGTATCATATACCTAAAGCAAATATTGACAAAGACATACTACTGCCGGTGGAATAAGGCAGTTGCAGATCAAGATACTACAGCAGTTACATACGGTGTTTTTTATTATTGTGGAAAATACAACAATGGGATAAGTTAAATTAAATGAAAAGAAACTTTTTGTATACAATCTTTTGGTCGGAACAGAAAGTTACATCTTTTGCAGGAAAGATCACAAAGTCAGAAAACTGAGGTGGGCACAATACAACGACGTACAAAGTAATTAATATAGCATGGCACCGTCAACCAATCGATTGCCATTTTCTCTGATAGCCAAGATCTAAGAGAAATAAATGGTCGAGCTGATCGAGGCTAACAAACCAGCTCGTCCATGTTATCTAATCTTATACAATATATATAAGGGCCGGTTTATCAATGCAAGGATAACTCGTAACAAAAGGATAACTGTCAAACAAAACAATAGATACCCATTGTTTCGTTTGACATTTATTCTACAATTATAATCGTTAACGCTGTATTGATAAACCGGCCCTGAGATATACATTTTAAATAATATTTAGCTTAAATGTCGCTACCGAAACTATCTCAAACGCTGAGAAAAAGCCTGAAAAAAAATACTGTTTTGAATAGATATATAGATAGGCTTTATTTGACTACATTTACATTTTTTAGAATATTTAGCAAGTCAACAGCATGGATCTAGCTAGTTACCAGTCGACAATAACAGTAAAATAATGTCTTATACTGGTAACAAACATACAAGTAGGGAATAAAAACAATACAAATGAAAAAAGATGAAATCAAATGGCAAATATTCTGCAAGTAAATGCATACACCATGCATGCCTATAGGATCACTGTATGCAAGAAGTTTGTAAATATTCATCAACAGAATACAAGCAGTATTTTAAGACAATTTTCTTAATTTTTTTATTTAAAACCAACCAGATTTAACTGCTTGATTTGTGTAGGCAAATGATGACATGATTATATAGACTTAGATTGAGGAAGTTTTTTTTCACAAAGTGCTAATGGGTATCGTGGATTCATAAGGCCCGTAGAACGAATATTGTGCTGATGGTAATTAGAATGGGTAGAGAAATTATAGACGCTCTTATGAATTTGGATCAAGGCGTAATAATTATGTAGAGTGAAGGAAGACACATAATGCCTTCTTTAATAAATATAAGTTAACAGTGCTCTCTAAAGTTGACATTTACAAAAAATTCTTACAATTACTTTTATTGCATGAGAGGAATTTCCCCACGAGACAACTGCATAACACAGTTTTGAATGAAAAAGAGAAAATAAGTGTTTTGCAGTACCATAAAATCAATTAAAGCTTTCAAGTTTCTGAAAAGAAAAGTGGCACTAGCGAGCTTCAAATTAAGTTGTTATATATGATGTGACCAGTTAAGGTTATCGTCGAGATAAATACCCAAGAGTTTCACACGGGCACCCATAGATAGATGACCGTTTGAAGATATGATGAGCTTTTGCATGTATACCAAGTTTTTCGTGAGATGAAGAGAGATCTAACAAGTTGTTAAAGTTTTTATCAGAACACAGAAGCATGGTATCACCTGCAAACAGAATAATTTTGATGGGGTCCAAACATTGAGGAAAGTCATTGATATAATAATAATAATAATAAACGCCTTTATTAGAGAAATACAAAGATAAATATAAAGAAATACAAAATTAAAGTCATATAGAGCGAAGTTTAGTCGAAGGACTACTCTTACACTTAACTCTATAATGGACTTAAAATTAAATTTAACATAAATTAACTTAGCACACAAAGAGAATTAGATCAGGAACAAAGAAAGAGAGAAAAAAAATACACAAAAAAACAGGAAAAACTAGTGAAATGCTTTCTTAACTGTATATAAAATTTATTTGTTTGCTTCTGCAAGGTACCCCATTATTACTTCTTCTACATACCTAAAATTATCGCTATTGATCACTCAATAATAATGCTTTTAATTTGTATTTAAATGTTGTAGGATTACAGGTTTTCAAAGAAGGAGGCAGAGAATTATATAGCTTTATTGCATTATAAGAAAACGATTTTTTAAATAACGATGTTCTAAATCTTGGTATAGTGAATACATGATGTGACCGTATATTTATAGAATGTTGTTGATGCCTTCTTATGAATTTCTCTCCAATATACGATGGCACACCAGAGTGAATAGTGGAATGTGCAAAGGATAACAGGTGTAACTTCGTCCTGTTACTAACATTTAACCACCGTAACATTTTTTTTCTGGCAGAAATTCCTTCGTCATATTTACGGAGCCCATATATAAGTCTGCAGCATGAATTTTTGAATTTTTTGCAATCTGCCCTTGTCTACTATGCTCAAACAGGGTTCGTAGATGAAACTGCAATGGTTTAAATGTGATAGCACCAATGCTTCACAAAGGTTCTTACGCATATTAAAATTTAATATGTGTCTGTTGGAATATAGAAGTTTTAAATTAATATAGGCTTTTTGTATTACTTTGTTTACTTGCAAATTAAACTCCAATGAATCGTCAAATACTACACCCAAACTTTTTGCAGATTTAACAATGGATAGGTTATCTCAATTTATTTTTATTTGCATGTGGCTTACAGCATCTATATCATTTCTGCTGCCGAATATTAAAACCACACATTTATTAGGATTAAGTGATAAATTATGCTTATAAGACACATTATAGATTGTTTCCAAATTATTATTGATCATATTCTCTGCAAGTAGGAAATTATCTTTTTGGAAACTGTGATATAATTGAGTATCATCCGCATATGCATGATATGATAGCTCAATTTTATTAAGAATTTCCGTCGTATAGAGCACAAAAAATAATGGTCCCAAAATTGAACCCTGCGGGACCCCAGTTAATACATAAGCAGACGTTGAGCTTGAGTCGCCTACTCGTACCATCTGCCGCCTATTGGATAAATACGATTTGACAAAATTAACAGCAGTTTGATCAAAACCATAAAATTTTACTTTGGCACACATTATGTCATGATCGATTTTATCAAAAGCTTTCGAATAATCCAATAAGACCGAAGCAGTAACCATACCTCTGTCCCTAGCCCTGATAATGTCATCTATAACTTGACAAGTTATATAGTATTAACAACAGAGTCCCCAAGACAGAACCTTGAGGTACCCCGCGAATGATATTTAGAAAATCAGAATTTTTATTATTTATGATCACACACTGTCTGCAATTTGTTAAATACGACTCAAAAATGGTAAGAGGGGAACCTCTAATACCACATAATTGTAACTTTTTTATCAGTAGGTATGTCGTGAGAGACACAGTCGAAGGTTCTGGAGTGATCACAGTGGGATAATTGTGTGAAGACCTGCCTCAAGACCCTTGTACCGCAGTTGTGGTAGAAAAATAAGTAAAAATGCTAAAGCATATTCTCTCACGTGCTCCCTCACTCTATGCTGACAACAGACTCCTAGCCAGTTCCATCTTTAAAATATGGTTTTCATTTTGGTATTCGGGACACGGAGTTAAAAAAAAATATTGAATAATAATAATATATTTTACTTTTTTAACCAAAACTTCCGAATGTTTTAAGCCTTGAATAAAGGAATTCTCTTTTAGCAACTTTACTTATTTTTGTACCACAACTGCGGTACAACCCTCAACGACCCTCACTCACGATCCTAAGAACAGCTTGGGAGGTCGAATGAAAACCAATCTGATCAGAGCTTATGAATTAATACCTGTCAAGATAACTGGTTAACCTCTTTAACGAAAATATTTGGATACACGCTCAGTTTTACTTCCTCAACAACTTTCTCTAATCACATTTGGTCGTACCTCTTACACAGGTTAATATTGAGAAAACTTATTGACTGTTCGATATTAAAATTATGGCACTAATTAATTTCCAATGGAACAGGGCTACACTCAAGAAGATTTCCAAAATCTTCACACCTATTTATGCGTCGATCAGGAAATACCCTGTATAATAAAATTTTCTCCAACAATATTTATTTTACTTCTATCTCGGATGCCAATGTCGCATTGCAACTTCAAGCATATTGAAAAAATCACAAAACAGCAATATAAATTTCCCGCAAGGAACTATCATGGTATCCTCAGATCTATGAAATATTCACATCATGCCTCCAATCTCCATATCAAATGATTTTAAGTCAATGTCTAGTTTATTATTGTCATTTACATCATGTCAACCGACTCTATCGCGTTGCTTCCATTTTTCATGTAGACTGCTGATTATAAGCATTTAGTATTCTGCAGGCGAAATCGGTTATTCTTTGAAGTTTCTTATTAAAAAAATATGCAGAGTATGACTGTGACTACGTATCAACCATGCTCCCGCGTTATAATCTTAGAAAAGGATGATACAAAGCGAATTATTGTTTGTAAGGCCTTTATATTGTATACGAGGCCAGTCGAGAATTTACAGGAAAATCAAAAATATATATTTTTGAGGCCATTACTATTTAATTGTGTAAAAGGGTAATCATATGAAATTATGAGTCCCACATGTGCAATATTGCATTAATATTAATACTATTTTATTTATCCTGTAGGACATACGACAATCAATTTACAGTAACTCACATGCATTTAAAAAATACACACAGTAAAGTTACATATACAATATAAGACTTACAATTAAAGTCAGACAGCCATTTTACAGGGTAGGGTAATAGTGCGCCAGACATCGATAGCTGGAGTTCTACGCTAGCTAGAAACTCGGTTCAGTTCAAGCAACAAGGAGCAGCAGTAGACAAATTTCAGTGAGAACCTGAAGATGGCAGATAAGATTATGCCGAAACGTCGTTTAGACGACATTGAAACTAGCCTAACAATTGCTCAAAATGTCCACCATTTTTATTCACGCACCACTCAAATGTCTTGATAAATGAACGTATTATATAGTATAACATATCAACATTTATAAGATTGATATACTGGTGAATCCTTTCCATCATATCTTCTCGAGTCATTGGGTCTACTTTATAAAAATCTGACTTCACAAATCCCCAAAAGAAAAAAATCCATTGAAGTCGGGGCGAGTGATCTAGGCGGTCATGCAGAGAGACCTAACATAATTTAATAAAGTAACAAATTAGATGATAGATTAGATTAGATAGATCAGATAGATTAGATAGATCAGATAGATTAGATAAATTAGATAGATCAGATAGATCAGATAGATCAGATAGATCAGACAGATCAGATAGATCAGACAGATCAGACAGATCAGATAGATCAGACAGATCAGACAGATCAGACAGATCAGACAGATCAGACAGATCAGACAGATCAGACAGATCAGACAGATCAGACAGATCAGACAGATCAGACAGATCAGACAGATCAGATAGATCAGATAGATGAGATAGATGAGATAGATGAGATAGATGAGATAGATGAGATAGATTAGATAGATTAGATAGATTAGATAGATTAGATAGATTAGATAGATTAGATAGATTAGATAGATTAGATAGATTAGATAGATTAGATAGATTAGATAGATTAGATAGATTAGATAGATTAGATAGATTAGATAGATTAGATAGATTAGATAGATTAGATAGATTAGATAGATTAGATAGATTAGATAGATTAGATAGATTAGATAGATTAGATAGATTAGATAGATTAGATAGATTAGATGTGATACTGCTCACAAATACGAATGTTTAAAAAAATTGTGATACTGTTCACAAACAATAATGTTTCTAACAAAATTGTGGTACTCTTGGCAAGTTGAAATGTTTCTAAATTGTTAATCATACATCGACGGGGAATTGAGGATAGACAAGTCTACTACAAATTTCCTGCTATTTGAGGACCTATTATTGTTGGAATAAGATATCTTTGGTACATATTGCGAATTGTGATATTGTTCACAAGTGGGATTGATTCTGAAAAGGTTATGATACTGAACACAAGTGTGAATATATCTAAAAATAGTTGTGATACTGTTCACGACAAGTGGGAATGTGACTAAAAATGATGCGATACTGCTCACAACGGAGAAAAATTTTCTTAGGAAACATATTTTATGTGCAATAAATATTTTTTGAACTATCAAACGGCTAATTTCAAAATCCCTCCAGAGCACACATTGTGATACTATTCACAAGGGGGAATGTTCTTCAAAAAAGATGTGATACTGTTCACAAATGGGAATATTCTAAAAAAAGTTGTGATACTGCTCACAAAGGGGGTAACCATTTCAAAAGATACCGGTGTGGAAGCAAGACTTTAATCTTTACATGTTAGTATTACCTTATCGGATAACAGCTCTCAGGCAGTAAACTCCGAGGTCAGACGTTTCCTTAGCCAGGTCGCATTGGAGACTTGCCTGTCCAACAGTTACGCAAGCGTTGCACGGCTTTATGAAAAACAACCGGCGAATATCCGGATGGGGTACTACTAATATGTAGGTTTTTTTGTCTAGCTTACCTTAGATTTTATTTTAACAGTGCTAGCCTTAAAAAGAAGGGATTTGTAGATAGACGAGTCTACTGCACATATGATACTTGAGGATCTATTGCTGTTGAAATAACGTATCTTGGGTACATGTTTTAATACTGTTCACGACAAGGGGGAATATATCTAAAAAAATTGTGCTTCTGTTCATAACAAGTTGGAATGCAACTTAAAATTGTGATACTGTTCACCACAGGTGGGAATGTTTCTAAAAAAAATGTGATACTGTTCACAAATGGGAATGTTTAGAACAAATTGCGATACTGTTTACAAATGGGAATGTTTCCTAAAAAATTATGGTACTGTTAACAAATCGGAATGTTTCTAAATAGTGAATCATTAATCGAGGGGGGGATTGAGGATAGACAAGTCTACTACAAATATCCTGCTATTTGAGGATGTATTATTGTTGAAATAAGATCTCTTTATTACATATTGTGAATTGTGATACTGTTCACAAGTGGGATTGATTCTGAAAAGGTTGTGATACTGATGACAAGTGGGAATATATCTAAAGAAAGTTGTGATACTGTTCACGACAGGTGGGAAAGTGTTTAAAAAAGTTATAATACTGTTCACAACAGAATTACTAGATTACTAGAGAAATGGATATTTCATGTGCAACAAGTACTTTTTGAAATTAGCCAACGCCAAATATTAAAAATCAATTCTACTACATTAAAGAGGGCACACGTTGTGATGTTGTTCACAACAAGTGGGGATGTGTCTAAAAATGATGCGATACTGCTCACAACGGAGAAAAATTTTCTTAGGAAACATATTTTATGTGCAATAAATATTTTTTAAACTATCAAACGGCTAATTAAAAAATCCCTCCAGAGGCCACACATTGTGATACTGCTCACAATAGGAAAACATTACTTAGGAAATAGATACTTTTTATGCTATAAATACTTTTTTAAATTAGCGAACGTAAAATATTAAAAGTCAATACTACTGCCCTCCAGAGGGCACACATTGTGATATTGTTCACAATAAGTGGGAATGTTTCTAACAAATATGTTATATTGCTCACAAACGGGAATATCTCTAAAAAAGTTGTGATACTGCTCACAAATGAGAACATCGCTAAAAAAGCTGTGATACTGCTCACAACGGAGAAGAATTTTCTTAGGAAACAGATATTCTATATGCAATAAATATTTTTTAAATTATTGTACGTCTAATTTCGCACACACTAATTTCAGGTACATATTGTGATACTGCTCACAACAGGAGAACATTAGTTAGGAAATAGATATTTTACATGCCATAAATACTTTTTGAATAAACGAACGGCAAATATCAAAAAGCAATAGTACTGTCATCCAGAACACACATTGTGATACTATTTGCACAAGATGTGATGATGTTCACAAGTGGGAATTTTTAAAAAAAATTGTGACATTGCTCACAAGTGGGAATGTCTAAAAAAAGTTGCTGCTCACAAAGGGGGATTCAGATGTGGAAGCAAGACTTTAATCTTTACATGTTAGAATTACCTCATCGGATAGCAGCTCTCAGGCAGTAAACTCCGAGGTCAGACGTTTCCTTAGCCAGGTCGAATTGGATGGAGACTTGCCTGTCCAACGGTTACGCAAGCGTTGCACGGCTTTATGAAAAACAACCGGCGAATATCCGATTGGGGTACTAGTAATATGTGGTGATTTTCATCTAGCTTGGCTTAGGTTTTATTTTAACGATGCTAACCTTAAATCGAGGGTGATTTGCAGATAGATGAGTCTATGGCGCTTCAGGATCTATTACTGTTGGAATAATTTATCTTAGGTACACATTGTAATACTGCTCACAACAAGGGGAATATATCTAAAAAAGTGGTGATACTGTTCACAATAATTGAGAATGTATCTAAATAATTATGAAACTGCTCAAGATAACTGGGAATGTATCTAATAAAAGTTGTGATACTGTTCACAAGTGGGAATATATCTAATAAGTTGTGATACCATTCATAAGGGAGATGTTTCTAAAAAATGTGATGCTGTTCACAAATGGGAATGTTTCCAAAAAAATTGTGATACTGAAATGTTTCTAAAAAAATGTGGTACTGTTAACAAGTTGAAATATTTCTAAATAGTCGATCATAAATAGAGAGGGAATTGAGTATAGACAAATCTACTACAAATTTTCTGCTATTTGAGGATCTATTATTGTTGGAATAAGATATCTTTGGTGCACATTGCGAATTGTGATGTTGTTCACAAGTAGGATTGATTCTGATAAGGTTATGACACTGAACACAAGTATGAATAGTGTGATACTGTTCACGACAAGTGGGAGTGAATCTACTATGTTGTGATATTATACCCAACAAGCAGGAATATTTCTAAAAAAATTCAATACTGCTCACAAGAAAAATTACTTCAGAAATATATATTTTATAAGCAGTAAATACTCTCTCCAATTAGCGAACGTCAAATATTTGATACCAATAGTACTACTCACAATAGAGGAGGATTTTTATAAAATTTGTGACACTGCGCACAAACGGGAAAAATTTAGTTTGGGAGTGGATCCTTCACATATAACGTAATTTTTTAGAATAGCGTAACTTAGAATTTTTCGTCGTCGTAGAACACGAACCTGAATTTTGATTTAAATGCATCGCTTTTCAACAAAAAAAAATCCTAAATATGGTCGTCGAACGGATCAAATCCATGGCCAGTTGGGGGAATCACTTTTCAGAAGAAAACATACGAGTCACAGAGACCAGCTCAATTGCTTTTTTAAAACCGAGCGCTCTATTTCTAAACAAGAAGCCTCAGCTAACTCAACCCAGCTTCTAGTAGGTGCAAATCGATTGATGGTATAAAAGGTACTTATTTATTATTTGCATTCATAACTACTGGATGTTTGCTCCAGCCATTTGTTTTACTTGTAACCTGTTATCCCTTAACTAACAATCCCCTGTACCCATCCTTTCCTGGCAAGGGATATGCTCACACCTTCCCGTTGGTCCTTGCTGAGCAATAACAAGGATTGATAAGATTTGAAATATATTTTAAAGCTTTTTCTTAAAAGAATACATCAGTCAATCATTGTTATTGGCTGAGATGGGCATACAATCATGAATTTGTTTTAAATGATACAATTATACTAATTTTCTCATATGATACTAGTTCGATATTTATATACTACCGACAAAAAGTCAGACAGGCGGATGAGCATTTATTTATATACTACCTAGATGTAAACTCTATACTTTCTTCTCTTCACGTGCATTTTTTTTAATGTACCACAACTTTTTATATTTACTCTTTCATAAATTAGCGGCCAAAAATTTTCAAGGAACAGAACTTGACTAGTTTTTAGAGCATATTTACCTGCTTCATTTGCTAGATTTCCCAAGATAAATGTATTTTTTGATAATAGTTGTTTTTAAGTAAACACTGATTTTAGATGTATCCGATTACTATGTTTAAAGTTCTCTACAAATGTTTCGGCTTTTCAGGCCTTTATCAAGAGTACAGAGTGTATACTAAAGTAACAGAAGTTAACATTTTACCTAGTATAGGAGCATTTAAGGAATTTTGCTGGTCAATCGTGGTAAAAGGATGGTTTTTAAGAAATTTGATAAATCTGTAATTGTTCAAGAAGATTTAGAAGTTTACCTTTTCCTTCTGTATGAGCAAAATTATGTTAACTGTGTCTATGAAATGGTTATTTTCAATGCAGTGTGTTGAAATTCCCGTATTTTTATTGTTATTTAAAATTGATTTTTTATGGTCGTTTAGGGGCGAGCGTAGATGCGTCTTTACTATATACATACTTCGATATGCGATGTAAAGCAACGTTAGGCGCGGTTAGTACTTGGATGGGCGACCGTTTCAAACGTTGTAGTAGGGTATGTCCCCTATAAGTCCAAAATAAGAAATAAAAAATTCCAAAATCACCAAAAATTCAGATCACCCCATGCAATATGGCAAACCACATAAGAAAAGTCAACCAGACGCCATTCACATAAAAAAATCACAGTCAAACCCAAAGAAATCTGAGAAAATTCGCAGACACTCGATAATTCATAAATAACTTAAATTCACTAAGTTCCAACCTCAAACGTTCCTTCAAGCTCATTCGTAACTGATTCACTGAGAAAAACGTCACTTAAAAATACAGCCCCCGTATATTCATCAACCTAACCAAAGTCACTATCTAAACCCAAATTTTCATCGTCTTACTTCAATCCCTCAATTTTCTATAAACAATTTCATTTTCAAAATTTTAAAAACATTTGACCACCCCTCGTATACGTAACTACGTTCAAACTTAACCTTCGAGCTCGTTTCCCAACTTTCTTGCAACCACTTCGCCTTTTATCCTTCTTACTTTTCGATCAGCCCCTGTATACTTCAAATCACGTTCCGTGCTTCGAGTCTTAAAGTTTAAATTCCATTTCATCAAATTCTATTGCTATTTTAAATTTCACCATTTTTGATCACTCCTCGTATAATAGCATACAATATCTCAGTTCAACTTGACTCGTACCCGTTAGGAACACTTTAATATCTTATCTTCAGACACTACGCACCTATCGGGAACATTATCATTTCGTTTCAACTTTTAAACATCAGACCTCCGTTAATACTTTACGGGGTCGCGTCAGATTTTGCTAATAAAAACGTAAATAACTTCTAAACCAAATTAGATCCGACTTTCATTCTAATTTCAATAAATTCCTATTTTCATTGCCGTTTTTTCTAGGTAACTTTCATCTTTGAAATCTTAAAATTTCAGTAATGCGCAACATGTCGTAATCGATGACTCATCCTCGACCGCACGGAGCGATTCCAAGCCTTTCCAGATCTTTATAACGGGATGCGAGACTCGATGGGGCGCGACAAACGAAACATACTCTAAACACTATAAATACCGGCGTGCAATAAGCCGAGTTAAGTTCAGTTTTGACAGTGACTTCGGTGTTAAGTATTCGCGTAGTGTTCATGTGGTAAAATATAAATTTCAAAAAGTGAATTTTTGTGTAATAGCTGATTATGCTGTTGAACGGGTCCGGTTACTATTTAACTAATGTTGTAGATACCTCCGTCTAGCTAGGCTTTCTTATTCCCAGTCCCTGCAATCTTTTCGTGACAAGCTGTTCAATTCGAGCTTCCCAGGCTGAAACCTGGTTAAAAAGAGTTAGTTTTAAGACCTCGCCTAAAGTGGCGCCTTCTAGTATTAAGAAACCCTTCGCATTAAGTGGCCCCTTTTTATTTAAATTATAACAAAACACTTCGCCTTAAGTGGCCCCCTTTTTACTTTTAATTATAACAAAATACTTCGACTTAAGTGGCCCCTTTTTCTAATTTCCCTTCGCCTATGAGGCTCCATCCAAATGAATTTTTTCCAAATTAACTATTTTTCAACATTTTCTAAATATATTTTAAATACAATTTAAGACAGAATTTCTGTTGTCGATTACTTTCAACTCCAAAAGACACTTGTAAAAATAAGATAAATTCTTCTTAACTCTGTTCAATATCCTTTAATAAATAATTTTGTATTTCCTTTAAACCATCGTGTTTAATTTAAAGAAAAATAATATACAGGGTGTAGCCGTTGACCCTGCAATAGCTGTAAAAATCAAAACAGTGTTAATTAAAACCAAGTGATAAAAAATAGTGCAAATTACGATATACAGGGTGTAGCAATCGACCCGAACAAGCACTTCCAGAAATCGAACCCTGAGACTTTACAAATCGAAAAATAAGTGCACGAACGCTCTCTGGGGTCTCAGCTCTAAACCCCTACCGTTCCAGATTTTATATTTAACAAACAGAGGGTCTTATCCGTGTTCGCAAAGAAGACCGTGTCCTCGCCTCACATATCTTCCAGCGGTTTGTATATCAGTGTATGCGCGGAAGCTATATGCAACCTTAGACGAGGGTTGTGTAGGTGATATACAATCCTTCGGAGGGGATGTAAAGCCGTGGGTCCCTTGTCTATTAAATGTTAGATAAGTAAAAGATCCCTCCTCTTCTTAAGGGAAGAGATTCGGCAAAATTCCTGGTTGGGGGTAGCTCGTCTACAGGCGTCGGTGATAGGCCTCAGTAGCGGAAATAGACCGACGTTAAATAAATGTAAAAAAATGTTCTTTTACCCTATTTTCGAAGCTTCTACCACTCTGACCTATATAGATGGCATTATAATCTTTGCATTTGATTTTATATGCACCTAATTTATTACCTACGTTTAGTTAATTTTTTTTATTATTGATCAATATTTTTCTTAAATTCGTTTTATTCACATTTATTGTAAAGATATATAAATTATTTAATTTCCTAGAAATTTTGTCGCTATATTTTGGTATAAAATTAATAAAACTATATTTTGATGATTTGTTAGGTGCGTTGAGAAATTCCTTTTGAGTTGTTTGTTTTTAACCATATTATCTATTAATGATTCGCTGTATCCGTTATTTCTTGCAATTTTTTAAATTTTATTCAATTCTCTAACAAAATCGTTTTCGCATATGGGCCGGCGCAGAAAGAAACATAAGTAATTACATTATTTTCTTGAATTCATTTAATAGTAAAATTCAATTCACAATGGAGTTTGAGCAGAATAGTTAAATAAACTTTTTAGATGTTAATATAAGAAAACATAATAATCATTCAGTATTTACCGTAAGCCTACTACCACATATACAGTTATCTATTATAGTTCACAACAATCGTAGTAAATTAAGCTCTCATCTTTTCATAGTCTAATACATAGACTTACAAATTTTCCTTTAAACGAAAAATATAATAAATCAATATAATATGCTATAATTAGTATGGGCCCCAAGATTATTCCTTGCGGTATGCTATCTATGTATAACTATTTTACGACTTTCTTTCGCAAATAACTTAATTTCGTGTATTGTATTCCGTTAGATCGATTAATGCGACTAGGGTTGCAGTTATTAAATTTTCAGCAACCGGAGGTATTCCTAATCACTAGTATACCTGTGAAATTGCAAAACTTTTCGACTCAACATAACATGTTTGACTTATTTTTCCAGGAGGACTGGTATATTATAAATGATATATGAGTAGAGTGCAATCCATATGATAAATAATAACTTTCAAAGCTAGCTGATAGTTCGCTATAATAGTAAACAAAGTAACATAAAAGAGAGGTATAATATATAACTTCCCTTATTTTCACACGCCGCCTTTCATTCAAGCGCCTTTGATGGATTACCCCTCATATACTTCATCTAGACGATGTAATAAATAGAACAAAAGACTTAACGTGAATTGCGTTTACGTGTCTGATAAGAAATTTTAATGAAATGAAACACAAATTTTTGTTGTGTGTAATCATAACCGTTGAAACAATAGAAATTCATAATCTCGATATAAAGCCCTGTAAGACAATATAATAATACTAAAATAACTGGGATAGCAAGAATCTCAGAAAATACAATTTCCATCTTAAAATTGGGTTTCCTCTCCTTACTTCTGCCAAAACGAAATTGAGAAAACCAATATAGTCGACTAATAACCTCGAATCGATAATTTTTAGACTTCAATAAAATTCACTTTAGGATAAAACTTCTTATTCATGCGCCGCGTTAGAATATTTAAGGCTGAGAGCAATTTTCATTATGAATTTGGCATCTTTCCATCCGTAATAATATCTCCATAGCATCGGAGGAATCTGATTGGGTTCTTTCATTTTGCTCCAAACATGATCGCGTTTATGAATAAAATTGTTCTCGGTGTTATAAATTACAGATATAATGTTTGGCTAATTTTATATTAAACGTATCACGGTAATTACATTTAATGTCGTCAATACGAGGTTTGTAAGGAATTTCTTGGTTACGCCGGTTCTATCGTTTTAATTTTAACGAATGCCGCAGCTTTAGAGGTTCAAACCGGAAGTAGCAGCTACAAATGAGAGGGATCATTTTTACTCAATACAACAAATTAATTCTGAACCTAACAATAAACAGTGGATATCAGTAAAGTAAAAAAACTCACATCAACAGGCCAATTTACTTATATTCCCATATACGTGTTAGGCTGGTAGTACAAAATATATCAACATCGTCCTGTATATATGCATAGTTAGAACACATCATATGCAAGGGTGAAGATTTAACTAAATTTGTACGAGGCGTATTTAGATAAAAAGAATTATTTGAGCCTGTATGAACTGATGGTACATGTAATTTGACATAACTACATAACTCAGGGCAATCAATCATACTATTCAAAATTTTATATAAAAACACAATCGAAGAATACTTACGGCGGGATTCCAAATCATGTATTTGATATCTGTTTAATAGATCACATTGAGGCGTACCTCTTGCTGGATAAATTCCGTCATTTCTATACCAAAGATATTTACTGAAGATTGTTTGCGTTTTCTCAACGCTAAGTTTATGCACGGCGTATTCTGCACTCCAGAATATGGAGGCATACTCTAATTTTGATCTGACAAATGCATTAAACAGCAATATCAAGGTGTTATTATCCACAAAGTCTTTGGTATGAAACCTAAGTTTCTGTAAGAACTGGCCACGATAGCATTTATGTGATTATTAAAGGTTAACTTACTGTCGAAGATGACCCCAAGATCTTTTAATTGACTACATCTAGATAGCTGAATATCTTTTAAAGAATAAGTAAACTCAGTTGGATTTAGCTTTCTTGTGAAAGTCATGTATTTACATTTATTAATATTTAGATGCAGTTTATTTTTGTCACACCACGTACTAATTTGTTGCAAACCTTTTTGCAAGTTAAAGCAGTCATTTAAATTGTTGATGGCCGAATACAGCTTGCAATCATCAGCGTAGTTATGTAAAAGTATACCTTCTTTGTATCGAATAAGCATGGTTTTTTTGGAATCTTTGAAACAAGTAGTTTCCAAGATATTTATATTTTTCGAAAAAGATACCAAAATCTTCTACGGAAAACTTTATTGATGCTTTTTTTTATTATTTAAATATTCTATCAGGGCTCATTTTACCCGTTGAAATGCATTCTTTAAAATGGTCTATATATGTTGATGGTTTATTTTTCTTGAAACGGCTTAAAATTGTGAAAGCCAAAAAATGACAATCGAATTTTTAAATATTTCTATTATTTTAAATTTTTTTTATTATTTGTGTAAATAATGGATAAAATTTCAACGACAGAATTTACTTCAATGTAACATTACTAAAGTTGAACGAATTTAAATGAAAAAAGGGGGGGGAAATCATTCGCAGTTTGTTATGGCAATGCACTGTACCGTACTGAAAGTCGTAAGTTATAGTAAAGACTCACTGGCCCCATGTGCATTTTTATTAATCTATATTTTCCTATTTTTTCCCTAAATAAATGGTATAACGATGAGTAATCTGTTTTAGGTATATTTGAATAAATAATTATTAAGTAAAACAATTAATTAAATTAACAAAATATTTATTAATAATTATATAATTAATATAATAAATATAATTAATAATTATATAATTAATATATTTATTAATATTTATTATTTTTGTACTTAATTAATTATTACTTTTATTTCAATTTTGACTAGCTTCATCTTCAGAAAAATATTGTTTTGTCATTTTTTTATAAAAATAAAAAAATTATAAAATTCTAATGAATTTTAGATCTTTTGCATTGAGATTGTTAGTTGAGTGTAAATGAGAAGAGCAGGCACCCCCCACCACTCCCACATACCCCCCACTCCTCATTTTTTGGTCGATAGGTGGGGGCCCAGGTAGAACATAATATTGGCTGGACCGTGGTTCTATATTTGATCAATATAGACACATTGAAATTGCAACAAAAATATTGAACTAATATTAATAAACACTGGTATTAAAATATAGGTATGCCAATGTTGGCAGTATATTGTTTTAACATATTCCAATCCAGATATACGCAGACAATATTGATAAATATCTATTAATATTAATTTTACAACATTGAAAAGTCTATATTCGCGTTATATTGTTATTACATTTTTTGATAATATTGTACAAAAAATATCGATTGATAAAGATAAATATTGATTCTAAAATATTGGAAAACTCATATTTAATTTATATTTGTCAACTATCTGTATAATTATATTGTTTAGGCAATATTTTCTAATACCAATAAATATTGATTTTCCAATATTGAAAACTGTATATATTATGTTGTTATTGAACTTTTTAGTAATATTGCACAACAAACATCGACTGACAACGACAAATATTAATTTTAAAATATCGGAAAATTCATATTGAGGTTATATTATTAAACTCTCTTTTAAATAATATTATTTAACCTATTTATATCTATATTGGATAGTCATGCTGCGCCTAGGCTGATTGCAATAAGTTGCAGTAGATGGCTCTCATTGCAATATGCTTGTACAAATGTACAATTTGTGACTTAGGGTCTCCAGGCAATGTGATTCAATAATAACAAAGAAAAATTCATTGCGGTGATGCTCACCTAATCTATACTAATAAAGGCCCAAGATGCCTTTAGTAATTTACAGATGATGTAGTTGTACCTACCATACACAGGTTAAATATTTCAGCTGGGGGTTTTACTACAATCACTTCTAGATTTTGTTAGTGATGTTTTTAAAAATAATAATCAATATTCAATAATAATTGTACTTTATGAATATTACAAGAAATAGCTTTACCATTTTTGGGCATTAGGCTAAATTTTCATTAAATACTGGGCCAATATATGATTGCAAATAATAATTTATATTGGAATAAAATATTATATGATATGATTTTTTAATATTTGTTGAATATTGCCTAACCAATATTGAGTCTATATACAAAAATGTTCACATTTTTTATTGGTTCAATGTTGTGTTTTTTTAAATTGAGCCAACGTTTTTGTAATATTAAATCAATATTGGTTCAATATTAGTGTTCCACCTGGGGGGGATCTCCGCGCTGATTGTTCGAATGGTGGCAGGAAGCTCCGCCCAGATGATGTGATTGATCGATGGATGGGAGGATCACCGCGCTGATTGGTCGAATAGTGGGGATTCTCATAATTTGATTGGAAGGGGAGCGGAATTTTTCAAATGACCCACTAACTTATTTTTGGATACTTTTTCATAACATTGTGGATAATCGATCATAACCTCACGATCATTTGTTTGAATCTTGACACCGGAAGGGCCTGGAAGATTTTGGCATCCCTCATCATATTTTTTAGCCGGTGACTTACTTATTTTTTTTTCGAGACACTACATTTCCTTAGGTCTTTGTAGAAAAAACTTTCACGAAGATGACGGGATAAAGTGGATGTTGATGAAAACAGCTTTCCACACCGAGGGCACAGCATTTGAACCGAAGGTTGTACAATACGATACGAATGAATTGTCTGAAACCAATACCCATATTATTTTTATAGAGTTTGTTTTATATCTCACGCCTCCCACTTCCTTACCAATGTAGTAATTTTACATACAAAGTCAGCAGATCATTTTACAGCATCAGCAACTCATTGACCTATGAAATCAATTGCAACATCAGCAGTTCATTGTACTTGCACATTCTGTGTTTATTTAATTTTCAGTCAGCAATTTACCATACTTGCACATGCTGTATTTTGTTTCACTAGGTGGAGGGGGAAAGTGGACTTCAATCCAGTACGATAGCTCAGTAGGCTAGAGCGCGATATGTGGAAAATTCGCTCTGGTGTGATACTGCTATCCTTTGGGTTCATAAGTGCACATTATCACGAAATAAGTTTGATTTAATTTTTAATTTAAAATGCTGTTCTTATCACCATTAATAAATTTCGATACTATATAAGTACTAAATACATTGTCTTTGATTATGTTCCCTTTTGGATATATTTTAATTTATACAAGCGGTAAGTTTGTCACAAAGTAATAAAAAATAATTATTTCAGTTGAATGTCATATAGATAACGAATAACCTTAATCGGAAACTCCACATGCATACGAGGGATATCTATAAGCAACGAATCCAGAGGTTGAGCAAAGCTGTATTTTTTCCCATTTCTAATAATTATATAAAAATATTGTCACGTGATCAAATGACGTCGTAATATATTAATGATCATAAAATATATTAAAAAGTTTGTGAGTTGGCCGACAGGTGGTTTATTTATTTAAGCGGTAATGTTAATTATTATATATAATATATCTAAGACTTATAAAGGTTATTCCCACGGTCATAAAAATTTTTCCACGTACTTTCTGATTGCCAAAAACATTTCGGGGATGCACCAATTGCCAAAAATAAAAAGTTCCCACGGTCATCAAAATTTTCTCACGTACTCTCTGATTGCCAAAAACAGGGGTGGTCCAATTGCCAAAAATATTTCGAGGGTGGGCCAATTGCCAAAAATAAAAAAGTTCTCACGGTCATCAAAATTTTCCCACGCTCAAGTGGAGCCTGACCTCGCGGCTAACCTTCCAATCAAATTATGAGAAACTCCGCCACTTTAAAGAAGCAGACTGGAAATGTATTCGTCTCAAATAGTTCAAGTTGCAAAACTTTGAAGCAGATGTAGTTTTAAGGTCGTGTAAATATTAAAGTTAAATGACAGTGTCTACCAAAATGTTTGGTCACAAAATGTTTCCTATTATGTTCAGGTATAACTAACGCTTACCTATTTGTTCCTCGAGCCCTTCTTGAGGTCACCTGTAAAAAAGCAATTGGATAAAACCAGTAACAGACATAGAAACTAAGTATATTTATAAATGGTGTAGACTGAAATGCAGCCACTAATGCTTGCTGTCCCTGAAGTAAATTCTATAAACTGTAAAGAATTCTACTCGATGCGCGTTTCGCCAATTATGTTGACATCATCTGGAGAAGGTTAGAAGTCCCTTTTAATTATTAAAACCCAGGTTTTAATAATAAATAATCCTAGAGGGTTAAAACTACCCCTATATTGACTAAAAATAAAAAGGGCACAAAAATTTTGTAATTTTTTTTTCCCATCTTTATGCTTTTAATTCGATTAAGTGGGTACTGTCAAACAAAAATAAATTATTTTCTACCTTTAATGGGGCAAAACTACCCCTACATCCCCCTATATTGACTGAAAATGGAAAAAAATGTATAAAAAATTAATAAAAAAACTATTTTTCTCAACATTATGCTTCAAATTCGATTGAATGGGTATTGTCAAATAAAAATAAGTTATTACTACAGATAATAATCAGATCAGATAAACCCGCTTAAATATTCTTTCGGATTATGCTGTAAAGGTGGCGCGGAGAATATTATGATGCATTGTACGCATGGAATGTAATTCGACTTCACTTGTAAATTTCATGTATAAACACGTGTTTCAACGTTTATACAGCTTGAATTATTATTCGTTTTTTATACATTTATGTTTCAATTAAAGATATTAATGTATATTTTTAATTAATTGTCAAACTATTAAAAAATAAGTAATTTCCTTGAATGAGTGTAGATGAGTTAGAAGATGTAAGTGTTGAATGTGAAAATGATAATAGTATGAATATTTATTTAGATCATAAAAAACGTAGATTACTGTAAAATATTCTGTTCAAATTTTGTAAAGAATCACTTTATCGTTATTATTATCATACTTACATATGTTTATAATGTATAATAAAAAATATTTTAAAAATATATTTATTTTGTACATAATAATTTATTTTAGCTTCACAGTACCTATTCATTTAAATTTTCATTAAAAAAATGTATTCAAATTTGAATCTACAAACAAAATAAAATTTTTTGAATATATTTTTCTTATTTTATTTCGATTTCGCGAGTTGAGAAAATAGATTTTAAGGTTGTAAAAATAAATTTTTTACTAATTTTTTTTTCCGTTTTCAGTCAATATAGAGAGATATAGGGGTAGTTTACCCCCTTAAGGGTAGAAAATAATTTATTTTTGTTTGACAATACCCATCCAATCGAATTAGAAGCATAAAGATAAAAAAAAATTTTACAAGTTTTTGTGCACTTTTTTTATTTTTAGTCGATATAGTTGTAGTTTTAATCCTCTAGGATTATCCTTTTATCATCAAATTTGGCTTAATTTGGTATAAATCAATCACCCGTACCATTGTTAGTTATTTAGTGCCTGAAGCATGTTGGTTTTTGACTTTTTCAGCATCTTTTATTTTTTTTATCTTGACTTTTTTGTATATTTTAATCCCTGACCAAGCTTTGTCTTGTACAAATATGTATAGTGGGGCAGAACCTCCAATGCAGCTATAGAAGCCGTTTTAAGAACCCTCGCTGCGCACAGCAAGCAAGCCACTTGTATGCCACTTAACAATGTTTTACTCCACCATACTACTGATCCACAGGTTATCATGCGCCTTAACTACTCTAGTGCATCTTTCCTGTACATTTTCCCATAATAATTATTGATTCCTGTGTGGCATCTTGAATGTGGGCATTCTATGCCAATTTGTGACCAAAGATGACCACTAAATATGTTGCCTCGCAAGAAAATGGAATTTCCACTCTATTAAGCATTAGGGATTTTGAACCTTGCAGTGTTCTTTTCAACGTGAAAGTGGCTACTGTGAATTTGTATGGATTTATAAACATATAGTCCTTCTTTAGCCACACCGTCTATCGACAATATTTAAGGCTCTACTAGGACTACTTTGCTAGATCGTCAGCGCAACTTGGGCAGTAAAAGCCTTCTACATATAGATATTGGAAATCAACAAGGTTTGTCCACAACAGTGAAGGTAATGTTCCTACTTGAGGAAGCCAACACCTATCTTAGTCATAATGGTAACTTCGTCTAGATTAGCTATTATGATCTTCTTATCTAGGCTAGCTTTATTCTACCGACAAAGCATTGTTAGGACTAGCGTTACCGAATGCTTCTTCTATATACAGAAATACTGCTATTACTATTTGTAGCTCAGAAATTATACATATAATCATGTCAAAATTCAATAATTCTCTACAAGCTACAAGTCTCTTTTGTAAGACAAGGGAAGCTTCTTTTATAACATACTAAGACTAGCAAAAAGACCCATTGGAGGAAACTGGACCTCACCGGTCTGTACGCACATTGGGCTTTCTCTCAGTATTTCTCCTCTAATGTGTCTACCATTTTCAACATTTTGAGTAGGAAAGAGGCCAAGCCTATCGCTCTATGTCTTCGGCGTTTGGTTCGATATTCTACCAATTTTTGTTAAGTGGATAATTCTCACTTTCCGCCATATTGTAGCAGTTATTTCCAGGCCAGATAAGCTCTGAATATTTTACATAGATGTGGTACGTGTAGTAAAAGCATGACTAAGTTTTCGATTCATAATTAATTAGATATTTCCGCTTCTTTTTAACGGAATGATAACAATAATCTCAATCGTCCAGGAAAACCAAAAGCGATAAAGGTCATTGACGTGATATTTTAACGGTTTGGATTTTAATAACCACTACAAAACTTCATCAAAAATAAGATTATTATTAAGGACAAAATGTTAAATCAAGAATTTAATTACATTGAATTATCTTTTTATATTCTCCTTCATTTCGTTTCCTTCAAATTTAATTAAAACGTAATACAAATTGTAAGTAATCGTCCTGCTGAGATCCGTAGGTTGACTTTTGTAAAATGTGACAAAATTTGAAGGATTACTCTACAATTTTCAAGTTAAAACAGTCAGTGAATGTTATAATTGAATTTTTCAATTACATGTTAGTTATTTTTACAGTAAATATAAGAGGCCATTAAATAACCTAGTTATTTATTAAACGTTTATTTGAATCTTTGCTTATATTTCTATTTTTAAGTGAATCATTGTACAATTTAATGATACTCTCGGGAAACATGAAAAATATGTGCGCATTCAATTTGCCCAGATTTAAACCAGCCTCGAGGGATCAATATGCATTTAGATAAAAAATGATTATTCCATTCTCCCAATTATATCGTTCGTAGTTTTTAACTATATTACTGGCATCACATTTATTTTCGATCATCGTATTGTTACTTGTAATATAAAAAGTAGATGAATTCTCATTACATTTTTACTATATGAAAGGACAAAATTGAAACTATGTTAAATTTCCTTTCCAGGTCTATTTGTACTTTTGCCGAGGTCTAGATTAGTATATTTTAGATTTCTTTTTTTCGGTTTAACATTGATTTATTTACAAAGGGATAGAAGTGTTCAAATTCTTCTAAATCTATAATAACCTAAATTGACTTTTTACTTAAAGAAAGCGAGATACAGAAGACCGATTTTTTTTATCTTTTTCTGTTTTGGTTTTTCCCATTTTGACAATGTTTTTCCACAGTAACAGTATGATTTTTAACACCATCTTAAAGTATATGTTTCAATGAAAAAAAATCCGTCCTGAAGTTATCAAAAATTGAAATTTTGTTTATCAAATTTTTTTATTGAAATTTAGGCCTTTTTTTCAAATAAAATTCGCATACAATCAAAAAATAAATATTTCGCTTCAAAAAAATTGCAGCTTATTTGAGACATAAAAATTTACATCTTCACTAAATGTCATTAAAGTCGAATCTTTTTGTGGGATAAAAAATTTAAAAAATGATTCTTGACGTTTTTCTCAATAGTTTTGAGGTTATGTCGAAAAATAAGAGAAAGATTATAGGAATAGAAGTGATAGATCTTTCAATTATTTACAAATTTTGCAATTAACTTTTTTCGATAGCTCTAGCTTTACCGGAATTCGTAAAAAAAAATACGTTTCACCCCAAAAAGCACATCTTTTTCCATCCTCACCCTACTTAGGGTTATTTGTTGGGGTCCAATCGATTTCTACCCACTTAAATGCCATTAATCTTAAATTTTCCGGCCATCCATATAACGCAAAGATTTTTTTTTTTTTTGGACAAAAATTATTGGCATTAATTATTTGGACTATAATGCCTGTTTGGATAATAAAGATCATCTCCGGACAACACAGGTAAAACAAGCCTTATCTGAATTTTTTTTTAAATTTACCTGATAAAGTGGTGTCTTGGGGTAAAAAATATCCGCCTCTCCTAGGGAGTCAAAAAATAGTTTTCTATATTCTAAATTCTATTTTTTTATATATACTTTTTTTCTCTCATCATTCCACATTGTAACATGTTTTTAATGTCTTTTAGTGAAGGCCCTTTTTTAAAATAATGATTTATATGAGAGTATATCGAAGTGTCTCGACGGCTTATATTCGGAGCGCTCTTAGGTTACGCAAATAACAATATTTGCGTAACCTAAGAGCGCTCCTACATCCTACCCAAGAAGACAAACACCATTTACAAAAAATTGAGAACTGCTGTGTAAAATATTTTACAATTGTGCCGCAGTGTGGTCATATTACTCCACATTTAATCGATTTCAAACATTTAAATATGCATGAGAGAAAATTCATACACATAGTAGGATTTATTTTAAATATGTTCAATAGAGCCAAACCTACTTATTTATTTCAAAAAACACAAAGACGAACTGATGTTCATAGCAGAGATCTGAGACATCTTGAAAATAAAGTTTGTCCTCATAAAACTTAATTTTTTGGATTGTCCTTTTCCTTCATAGCAGCTTACATTATTGATAATGTGCCAATTCAATATCACAATATGTCAATGGCAACGGTTAAACGTAAACTAAAGGAAGATATAATCCTCTCAAGATTATAAATACAGTCGAAGGCAATCGCTGTAGACCTCAGCAAGGCCTTTTAAGGGCTTATGTGACTTCTAATTGACCTTAAGAAAATTTCACAAATAGGTCACTTACCTTCATGGTCTTTCAAATACTTTAAATAAACACAGCAAAAGAACAAAAACTAAGAACTAACAAAACAACATTTTTGACCCCTCAGGAGGGAGGAACGAGTCTTGGATCAAATTTACTATGATCATATTCCTCTACCCCACGATATATTATAAGGAAAATTTAATTATCCAGAAAAAAGAAGCATTTTACCTATCTCATCCAGAGATACTTTACCTTAGATTCTCAAATACTACTATTTGCTGCAATCAAATTTGGAAATTAGTTCGGAAAAAGCAAGTGCTATTTACAAAAATTACTAGCCTACAACCAGAACGCACTGGATACAAATTTTAATACTAAGTAGAGGTCTATGTGACCTTCAATAATTTTTATAACATAGTCCCGGTTGCGATATAAATTTAATTTGCAAGTAAATTTCAATTAATTGAAGAGTAATAAAATTTATGCGCCTTGGAGAAGAACTATTATTATGCTTCAAAACTTGTCATTGGGTGGCAGTATAATCAGTAAACTTTTCATAACTAAAAAGTTTGAACCGCTCGGCGAGAATAATTTACGTCACTTAGAAAAACTTTGACAGTAAAACAAAAGGAGTCTAGAAGGTAAAACTGCATGCATTTAATAATAAGGTAACGAAATAAAAGAATAAAGCAATTATGGGTAGCGTCAGCATATTTCCATAGTTAATGCAACTTTAAGACTGCTTTACATATTAATGTATCTTTAAGGGGCAGTATCACAAGGAAAGTCAGTTCGGTTGGTTTTCTAGTTGTATTTTGTTTAAAGTGTGTTTGAAAATGATTAAATGTGCTTTTAGAGGGAGGAATATTAAAACATAATATTTTTAGTCGCAAACTACTCTATATAATCCTTATTTTACTATAAGGAACGTAACCAGAGTGCAACCAACAGCTATTCTCCGGGCTATGTGCCCCGCCGAGCGCTGAATTACAAGTTAAAAGCCTGGCGCGTTAAGTGTAATAATTGCATATTACCATCAAAACGCTAATGCTTCGATTGCAACAAACACCAGCCGAAAGACTAATCCTACTTAAAGGAGCTCTGTTGCAATCGAAGCATTAGCGTTTTGATGGTAATATGCAATTATTACACTTAACGGACCAGGCTTGTAACTTGTAATTTAGCGCTCGGCGGGACACATAGCCCGGAGAGTAGCTGTTGGTTGCAGTCTGGTTACGTTCCTTATAGTAAAATAAGGATTTTGTAGAGGAGTTTGCAACTAAAAATATTATGTTTTGAAAATGTTTGTTTGCTTGGAAATGTTTTAAACGAGTTCTAGATCACCCGAACGACCTTCTTAAGACCAGGATATCCAAATTTGCCTGAGTAAAGGAGAGGGGGACCCTACAGTTATAGTGGAATTCGGATCAGTTCTTGGGGACAATTTATAATTTAAATTATTTCCCAGTTTTGTTTTCGCACGAATATTTTTAAACAAACTGACAATAATTTAATATTGCGTTCCGAGAAAGTATGTCCGAAAAATATAAATCAGTCTTTTGATCGTATAAAATTAAATAAAACATACAGTATTCCTGTCATCAGAAGTTTTAACGGTGCTATCTTTTTAGACTTTTTTAGGTCAT
Source organism: Leptura quadrifasciata (assembly GCA_963675555.1). NCBI lineage: Eukaryota > Metazoa > Arthropoda > Insecta > Coleoptera > Cerambycidae > Leptura > Leptura quadrifasciata. The sequence goes on from OY776676.1 coordinate 11,871,392, forward strand.
ATGTAAATTACACTAGCTTTAATAGTGATAACCTCTAAAATCTTTATCTAATCGCGATTTCATTTCTAGGACATTTTTGACACGGCCCGTCTAACAGAAATGAATGCATAATGAAATTTTGATACATAAAAATAATATATTGACACTAATTTGAACAACTCAACTCGATATAGTATTAGAATTTTAAATTTCACCATGAAAATTATAAAAGTTTGTTTCTTACACATATTATTAACTAATATGGGCCAACAATTTTGAATAATTGGAAGTAACAGATGAGGAGAGACGAGTTTTGCTTGTTGGCTACAGGGGGAACATCTAAATAGCCCTAATTGTTTTAATGACATTTTATTTAGCGATAAAGCCACAAAAAATTCCTTCACTGGTCAGCTGGGAATCTGGAATTCATCATAAATTCAAAGAGACAGCATAGTCCTTGAAAAAGTTGAAAAAACCCCAAAAGTTCTGTGACAGGGATGAAACATGGGTACTCCCCCATTTTCGAGTTCGCGAAACACGATGGTTAAATTTTTAAGGTTCCCACCCCTCAGCAACTACCCGTAAACCAGAAAACCACCCCTATTTCGCGTTTTTTTTCTATAGTAGTCATGCGGATCGTTGAACCCGGGGTTGAACTATCCCTTCTCCTAATAATAAAATAGCTCCAAAAAAATCAAAATGCAAGAAAATTTATTTAGCCCCATCTTCGAGGATGCTCAACACGATGGTACGATTCATTTCTTCCCCACCCCCCAGCAACTACCTCTAAAACTACCCCCTTTTCATATTTCTTGATACTAGGCATGTGGGGACTAGTTTGATCGAAGTTTTTAATAAAAAACATATTATTTTAGTCGCAAACCCCTCTATAGCGTACCAGACTGCAACCAACAGATACTCTCCGGGCTATGTGCCCCGCCGAGCGCTGAATTACAAGTTACAAGCCTGGTGCGTTAAGTGTAATAATTGCATATTACCATCAAAACGCTAGTGCTTCGAGAGCTCCTTTAAGTAGGATCAGTCTTTCGGCTGGTGTTTGTTGCAATCGAAGCATTAGCGTTTTGATGGTAATATGCAATTATCACTAAACGCGCCAGGCTTGTAACTTGTAATTCAGCGCTCGGCGGGGCACATAGCTCGGAGATTAGCTGTTGATTACAGTCTGGTGGTTACGTTCCTTATAGTAAAATAAGGATTTTATAGAGGAGTTTATTATGTTTTAATATTCCGCCCTCTAAAAGCACATTTGGATTTTTTTATGTTTACAATGTGGAAATCCTCTTAAACTCCAATCCAACGAAAATATTACCATTAGGTCTAGCACCTTCAAAAACGGAGATAAATAAATTTTGATGCATTTTGATTTTTTGGGGTTATTTTAATATTAGGGGGAGGGGGTAGTTTCAATTCCGGGGATGAGTAGGCTGTTATGGTTAAATTTTATACGGCCTACACGATTTTTTTTATACATTTATTTAACGTCGGCCTATTTCCGCTACTGAGGCCTAACACCGACGCCTGTAGACGAGCTACCCCCAACCAGGAATTTCGTCGAACCTCTTCCCTTAAGAAGAGTAGGGATCTTTTACTTGCTTAACATTTAATAGACAAGGGACCGACGGCTTTACATCCCCTCCGAAGGATGGTATATCCCCTATACAACCCTCGCCTAAGGTGTATAGCTTCCGCGCATACATCGATATACAAGCCCCTGGAAGATGTGTGAGGCGAGGACGCGGTCTTCGTTGGAACGGTCACCCATCCAACTACTAACCGCGCCTTACGTTGCTTTACATCGCATATCGAAGTATGTACATAGTAGAGACGCACCCACGCTCGCCCCCCCGCCTACACGATTCCTGCCCAAAAAACCCACCCGCATGCCTACGATAGAAAAAACGCGAAATAGGGGTGCCATCACCATCGTGTACATCACCCTTAAAAACAGGGAGGGTACCCATGTTTCATCCTTGTCACAGAACTTTTGTTTTAAGCTTTGCAACTTTTTCATGGACTAGCATTCGCAAAAAATTATCGTTTGGTGCGGAATATTAAATGACAAAATAATTGAGCCTTTCTTTTTTGAAAACTTTCTTGGGAACAAGTTTTGGAACGCATTAGATGATCTATCACAACAGAATCTTGACGAGTTTAAAATATATCTAGACCAGTTTGATGAAGCGCCTGAAAGTATTGTTATGTCAGAAAGTTGGAAAATTTATAATTGTGACTTTTTACAAATGGGAAATTATGATTTTATTTACAATGAAGGATGTTTAAATCAAAACGATGGACTAGTAGTTTATTTAGGAAATTCATTAATCTACTCTTACAGAATTGTGCAAATAAGTGAATGTCAAGTTATAGAGATCAAAATAAATGCAAACAATAAAATTGTACTAATAACAGCCATCTATAGACCACTTTCTACTAGTCCAGAGAGATTTGTAAGCAGTTTAAGAGACTACTTCTCAGAATAGGCATCCATGTACTTGTAGGAGATATCAATATAAACATTAATATAGAATCTGATTACTTAACCAATTTAAACGAATTCAATTTTTTTGCCACAATTAACAAACACACAAGACTTGGAGAAACAGGAGGTTAGCGTATATATAGATCATATTTTCCTAAACAGCAAAGAATATATAATAAACAAAAGTTTTTCATCTATTACAAAATCAAACCTTACCGATCATTTTATGACAATTATTAATTTACCCCTAGAAATTAATTATGAATTAAATAAACCTGACAAATTCTTAAAATTTATTAATTATGATGACCTAAAATCAAATTTAAAAAATTACAATTGGACACAGTTCCATAGTAAGAACGCTGCACTAGAATTAACAACTCTTTTTTATTAATACATTAAATGAACAGATTAACAAATGCACAAAACAATTAAACCGAAAATGAATAAATTTAAAAGAAAATGCTGGATAACAAACGGATTAGTAAATTCAATAAATAAATACAAGAGATTAACTTTATAAACGTCATAAAAACATCCAACCAATACAGAATTTAAAAATGAGTTTATAATTTACAGAAATCATCTAAATGTATTAATTAAAAATACAAAAATAAAATATTATAAAGACCAAATAGAAAAAATGCAAACTGTGTAAAAAATTTGTGGACTACAGTAAAGAATATTAATTCAGTAAACAGATAAAATAGCATTTAGGAAATATTAAATGAAACTGAGCAATGTATAACTGACGAACTCGAAATATCCAATATTTTTAACGAGTATTATACAAACGTAGGAAAAAATTTAGCAGAAAAAATTCGTAAACCTCAATTCTCTCTTTACAATATGCCCTCAACACAGTTTTCAATCTTTATGGAACCTACAAATGAAAGAGAAATCATAAATACAATACACTCGTTAAAAGTGAACAAAGCCCCAGGGCTGGACCTAATCAAATCTGAGACCCTTAAGAAGATATCGGAAGAAATAGCATCGCCTTTGACTCATTTAATCAACATAATTATGAAAAGCGGAATTTACTCACCTGAACTTAAAAGTGCAGTTATAAAACCATTATTTAAAAGCGGAGATAAAAAACTGGTATCAAATTACCGTCCCATATTCCTAATTACGAACTTAACAAAAATTTATGAAAAAATTATTAAAATTAGATTAATAAAATACTTAAGCAAATATAAATTGATATCAGAAAACCAATTTGGTTTCAGAGAGGGTAAATGCACCCAAGATATCCTTCCTCACCGGTAAAATTTACGAGTCTCTAGAAAAAAGCAGTGCTTCGCTTTGTGTGTTCTTAGATCTTGCCAAGGCCTTCGGTACTGTCAGTCTTGTACAGTTATTGGAGGCGTTGGAACATTTTGGAGTAAGGGAAATAATGCATAAGTTGTTTACCAGTTATTTAAGTGACAGGAAACAATTTGATAAAATCAATAACAGTATAAGTGATTACAAAGTTGTGCAATACGGTATAACCCAAGGAACCGTATTAGGGCCGATTCTATTTATAATGTACATAAACCACTTATTGACTATCTGCAGCACTGGAAAAATAATTAGTTTTGCCGATGGTACGGCAATTTTTTATGAAGCATCATCTTGGGCAGATCTAAAAATAAAAGTACAGAATGATTTGAAAAATTTAATAAACTGGTTTAATCATAAGCTATTGACCATTAACTATTAAAAAAAAACCACCTACGTCCCCTTCAGTTGCTACACAAACAATCTACCGAACTATAATAAACTTGAAATATATTTTCCTGATGACTTGATTGAAATAGAGAGATTTTACTAGATATTTAGGTGTCTATATTGACAAACATCATCACATTAAATGTAATTTATTGTGTATGCAAGAACGAAACGTCTCAAAAAATTTTGGAGGCCCTTGGTTCTCGTATACACACTAAATCCCTTACTCCCTTTAACAATGGGGTGGGGGTGGCTAGAGCCAAAAAGAACTTTTGAGACGTTTCGTTCTTGCATACAGAATAAATCACATTTAATTTTTTTTTACTCCATTTCATAATAGTGTGGGGGTGGTATTAAGGGTTGGCTGATGCCAAAAAAATTTTGAGACCTTGGCTTTTCGTATTCCCTGGAATATTTCTTCTTTTACAAGTCTGTTAATCCCCTATTCGAAATTAATGGTACACGAGTTTAACGTAATACAGACTCCATTTTCGAAGCGGATAGGCTTTGAAGGTAGAAATGGTAGATGGTACAGCACAAGATTTGGTAAGTAGTTAAAATTTACAGAGCGATGTTGCGATGATTCACCATACGACTTCGCGTTTGGTAGAATATTTATCCACTATAATACCTAAATTATTCTTTGCAGTTTATCATAACTCAGAATTAATAAAAAATACATAAATATTTAAAGTCAATATCATGTATCACATTGTAGCCCAACAATATTTTAACAATACATCATCAGAAACATTAAGAAATAATTTGAACATACCATTATCTGAATTTACTTGAAAATAACGGATATTATTAAAAACACAAACACAACATTAATAAAATCTAAAAGTAGGATTATAAACACGCCACTGAAGCAAGTTCAGGGCAACGACTGATCACCAAAGCAAGCCAGACTACCTTGAGACTTTAACATTCCTTCTAAAGGCCGCGCATTACCTTTAACAAAAATAAACAGAATCATACAAGCCGGGTACGGTGTAGCTGTAATAAGGAAAAGAAGTAGAAGAGGATGATATCGTAAGGTTTAACAAAGTGTTAAGGATTAAAACGCCCACAGGATTATAATATATTACTGTTTTCATAAAAAACGTGTATGTATGGGATGATAATATAAAAATCCGCACATCCTCAAGTTATTTGTATATCGCATCCGATTTGAATGAACCTGGACTTAAATGCTAGATGGAAAGATGGAAAATTTACGATGATATTAAATAGGTTTTTTATATTTTTAGATCCAGTACTATTTTACAAGCTGAAACTTTTGTCTTTTTGAATATTGTAAGATCTCCTTCAAAGCGTTATTTTTACACCACTCGGTTATTTCATCAGAGAATGTATTGGCTCTTTCCTGTGCATTTTCCAAATTTTTATTACTGATAATAGTCGAGGTGTCATCAACAAACTGACACATCAGAAAATTAGAGTCATTTGTGATACATTGTTATTAAGATCGTTTGAGAAAATTATGAATAAAAGTGGTGATAATATTCCGCCTTGAGGTACGCCGTATTTTATTGGACATATTTCAGAAGAAAATTTGAAATTTGCATTATCCATTTTAGGGATGGACCTGTGATACCACAACATTTTAATTTATGTTCTAACACCAATTTATTAGTGACATTAAAGGCTTTCGTGAGGTCAAAGAAAATCCTTACGGTGAACAGTTTTTCATGTATACCTACATTTGTTTATGAAATTAATGAATTCTACAAGGACAGTTTCGGTGGATTTTCCTTTCAAGAATCCGTACTGTGTTTTTGAAAACAGCTTGAATTTATTAATATAATCTACAATACGTTCATACACAAGCTTTTCAAATATCTTAAATTAAATTTGAAACTGGTCGGTAATTATTCATGTCTGAATGATCAACTTTCTTAAAAATTGGTACAATTCTGGCTGCCTTTAATTTAGAGGGACATTCACCAACTATAAAAGATGTATTGATTATGTTTTCTAGAGGTATTGCGATTATGTTAGCTAACTTTTTTTAATACAAAACAAGGTATTCCATCTGGTCCAGCCGATTTTTTCTTTGTAACTTTTATGATTAAATTTTATATTTCATATACATTCGCTGGATGAAGAAAAAAAGATTATTTTTTTTAATACATTTATTTAACGTCGGCCTATTTCCGCTACTGAGGCCTATCACCGACGCCTGTAGACGAGCGAATTTTGCCGAACCTCTTCCCTTAAGAAGAGTAGGGATCTTTTACTTGCCTAACATTTAATAGACAAGGGACCGACGGCCTAACATCCCCTCCGAAGGATGGTATATCCCCTATATAACCCTCGCCTAAGGTTGTATAGCTTCCGCGTATACACTGATATACAAGCCGCTGGAAGATGGGTGAGGCGAGAATGCGGTCTTCGTTGGAAGGGTCACCCATCCAACTACTAACTGCGCCTGACGTTGCTTTACATCGCATATCAAAGTATGTACATAGTAAAGACGCACCTACGCTCGCCCCCTAAAAAAAGATTTATCCCCATGATTGTGGTTTATCATTTTAATATTACTTTGTATTTTATATGCAGGTTCATTAACAAAGTGATTGTTAAAATTTTTGCAGATTGTCTCTGGATTTTTTTCGTGTTGTCCATTAAGGGTTCCTGTTTTTGTTTTGGCTAATTTAAGTTTGAATTTAACAAATTCCATACACTTTTGCTGATATTATTTGAATTTGAAATGTACCTGTCATTAAATTTTATTTTTGTTTCCTTTATTAATTTTTTATATTTCTTTTCTAGCTCGTCATATTTATTTTTTTACTTCGGAATTTGCAGTCTCTGTGTAAATGGTGATACAAACAAGGCAGTACCACCTCCTGATCTGTCAGACCTACAATAACAATTACACAAAATATAAGAATTTATGATGAAGTGATTTATTTAGTCTTCTTTGTTAATCAGTGTTCACATACAGTAGATCATATTTTATCTATCTCTCGTCGATTTCTTGAATTAATTAGTTCATGCTTTGATGCGTTGAACGACTTTATCTCGCCACTTAGTCCATTATCGGCAATTGAGACAGTCGTATAAAAAATTTGGAGTTGCGACCATATCTCAGTTACAGCTTGATTATGTATTTGTAATTTCACGAGTTACTATAATATAAGTTATTTATCGCTCTAGACACTTTAGTTAAATTTAACTTATGTTAAATTTATAAGCCTGTAATTACTATAAAGGCGGTAGACTGGTAAAATAAATAAATAAATAGTAGCATCTAATTCAAAATATGTGTATCACATTATTATATATGCCCGTTGTTTTTCAATAATCAAGCCATATTTCACACATTTGTGATTTAGTTGCAGGCAGGGTCAGTTGAAAGTTTGTTCTATTTTAACTGTTGAAGTTAACATATAACATGATTTGATATAATGGCGGATTCGCCGGGGTCTAAGTTGTATCTTTCATACAGTTATAATAATTTCTCTGCCTCTTTATTTTCTGTGTATGCTAGGCATAAAAAAGGTTTTTCTTTGTACATTGAGATCGCAGGTAATCAAACACAATTATTTAGAAATCGTATTTTTTAAATCAATAGTGTCAAAAATGAGGATTTTCGTCAAAATATGAAAGTCATTGATTAAAGGCTTACATAAACTAAATATTTGACTATTTTTCACTCAACTAACACAATGTTTAAACCGTAGTACTTTTATTGAACGAAAAGCCACCCTTACGTCTCTATCAGCAGTATAAAGAGAAAGGAATGAGTTAAAATATTTTAATTTATTTAACAGGTCGCGTCATGCCGTTTTATAACTCTATAAACTTGATGTGGCTTCACTCGCTAAATATAAAAGTCCTCTATATTTATTTTATACTTCATGCGGTTAAATAGAAAGGAGGGAGTTTCTTTAACTGGAAATTTTACAGCAATACATATTTGCATTGTATATAATATTTTATTAAAACAGAGGGTAACCAGACAAGAAAGGTATATATCATCATACCATATGCCCCAAAATAGGAAAATACAAAGCAGGTACATACATTAATGTTTCCAAATTATTGTTGTTCATTAACGTAACTTAAACAATAAAAAAGCTACGTGGACACCGGTCGTTCTTAAGCGGTAGGTTTTACGACTGTCTTATGAGTACCACACGTGCTGTTGCGTAAATATACAACAAATTACGAAAAAATGATGATTGCTACTGATAGCCAGGAAACATTAAGAAGGTTAATCAGAACTAAAAACCGCGGCATCATTGACCATTCGTTGGATAAATTGCCAATATTTAGTTTGTCTCCGTATTATTTCTTCACCAGAAACTTTTCATCTATAACCTTATCTTTAGACGAACAAAGGGTTTAGTCCAGCGCTAAAATTCTAAATTCTTGAGTCTTATTTCGTTTTTATCACGTAGAAACTCCAACATTAGCATCGTATTGGTTTTGACCTTGACTTTTTGGTGTGTAATAATAAATAAATCTCTTTTTAATTAAAAGCTTTTATTAAACTTGCAATGTTAGTTTGTTTAGGTGAAATCTTGCAATCAAAATTTCGATTAGTTCTAATTAAGCTAGAACTGTGAAATTTTGCACATGTGTATAAGTCCAGTAACAATACACTTTTAACATTTTCGTATAAGAAAAAAACAAGATAGCAGCTTCAACATGGCGGATGAGTTTATCGTTTATGATCCGATTCGACTCAAAATCGATATCTGGGGGTTTTCGAGATCGCCAATTATGAATTATTGGTCAAAATTTAGAAATTCAGAATGGCGGCGCCAATATGGCGGACTTTCTTTTATCATTTATAGTCCAAATCGATCAAAATCGATAATTGGGGGTTTTCGGGTTCGCCGATTACGAATTTCTAGTCAAAAATTTAGTTCAAGATGGCGGATGAATTTACCGTTTATGATCCGATTCGTCTCAAAATGGATATCTGGGGATTACAGCATATCAAGAGGCTAACAAGTAAAAAATAAAATTATATAAAAAAGTATTTAAAAAAAGCTTTTATTTAAATGCTCTAAAAAGTAGAAAATAAACTTTGAAGTAAATCGAACCCATCATTTTTTTACATTATATAATTTTTTTTGTGATATAATAGCTTGTTGCGGGCAAGTTCCTTTACACAGTAAAATGTGGCGATAAGCTTTTGTATCATAAAATTATATAATGTAACAATATGATGGGTTGGATTTACTTCAAAGATTATTTTCTACTTTTTAGGGCATTTAAAAAAAAAAGATTTTTTAAAATATATTTTTTTATCTTAACTATAATACAAATTTCGTGTTGATTGGGTAACTTGAATTTATCAATTAAATTGCGTATTTTCACAAGGGAATCTGTAATCGCTTCCTGCAAATTTGTAACATTTGTAGGTCGTATAGTAATTTTTTATTTTTTTATTATTTATTAATCACCACTGTATAGAAACGATGTTCCCAGTGACAGAAAGATACACATATATATGTAAGCATTGAGCCACTGACTCGGTTTTGATGTTTAAATAAAATATATACAATTTATTTTTAAAATAAAAGTTCAAAATTGTTTCCTCCTTCATGGATACGCATGATGAGGATTGTGCTACTGCTTTACTAGTCAGTTAGGCCGCAGACGGGCCTATTGTGACTAGCGATCTACAGTTTAGCGTGGACTCCAAACCAGGATCTTTGGCTAATTGACAACCTAGTCTTATGCGTACCCCCGCCTGCGAAGAGAACGCAGGAGTAGGAAGGGGGAAAATTTAATCTAAGTCTAAGTCCTTAAAGTATCGAAGCTTGAGTCGGTGACCAAACCTGACCCCTATGGATACTCACGTTAAACTGTTTAATTCATACTTTCCCAATTACTTTCAATGAGATATTTCTATCTACTGTACCAACAGTCGCATATATTTTGTTATATAAGATAAACGTTGTAAAAGTAAACGTAAAAATAAATGTAGAATAATTTTTTTAGATGTTCTCATAAGAAGAGATCTACCAGAGTTATAGCAGGTGGCCAGCTGATGTCTTCGCTAGTTCCTATCTATCTTCCGGGATAAGCCCCCCCCCCCCCCCCCCCAGCAGCTCTCATCGATTCACGACACTTTTTCAAATAATTCAGATTTTTGTCATACGATACTGACAATTCAGCAATAAGATTTGTGGGACGCTCAAAATCACCAGACTTTAAATGATGAAAATAATGAATTTTATAGGGATGGTACATATTTCTTTTTAAAGTTCTTTGACAAGAGTAGTAGGAAATATGGGATTATTTAGGATTACTTAAAACAGTGTTCAGTACTAAAGCAGAATTTGCATCATTTGTACCGTTAGTTTTTATCACGCTTTAACTTTTTAAAATTTAAAAGTCTTATGACCTGGCTGAGGCAAATGGAGAAAACGTAATTGTAATAATCTTTTGGATTCATGGGAGTTTTTTCTAAATTCTTTATCAATAAAAATAATCTTTAATTTGTCTTCGTTAGTGTTAAAACCATTTCTAAATTATCTTGAACTAACAAACGCATTCAAGAAACTTTTAAAATCTATTGTATGTCAGCAAATGCCAATATAAATTACTACACAGCCTACTTGACTTTGCATTATTAAATTAGACTTAATGCCACTAGTTTAAATAATTAACAAAAATATACCGGGGTTAATCCAAACTATACTTTGGAAATTAAAAAAAAAATTAAGTCAAATAATAGATAATTTGAAAACTAATGGTTTTACAAAAAAGTACTCTTATGAAATTATATACCATTTGGTACCCTATCACAGATGCTGATAGCTGTTACAGCTACCGAAAAATGATCCTTCACTTCAGTGCCATCTTTGCAAAGCCATTTGAAAAATTGCAAATCATTTAAAATTAAAGCCACCTATTGTATCCAGAGATACCTAGCGAATTAAGTTCGAGCCCCACCTACTGAAAAGTAATTCTTAATTATAAATAACCCCCTAGAAGTGGTTCGGATCCCACTATAAACTGTAGGGCCCCGTCTCTTCTACTCACATAAGTCTAGGCTTAAGAAGGTCATTCAAGTGATCTGGAAGGCGGTTTATAAACGTTTATTTATAAACTTTTAGCGAGTTTTAATTTCCATGCGGCATCATGATGCCGCAGATGCCACTCTCATTGGCAACATTTGCAAGACAAAATAAAGTCGCCAAGAATACCCTAACGACTGGCTTTTACAGAATTTGAATATCTATTTTCGTTACCATGGAAACTGCCTGGTGAATCACCCTGCACATGGGGACAGAAATATATCTCTGGATCAAAATGTAAAGATTTTAATACTTCAAATTCAAAACTGCTCGCTACGCTTGGGCGTTTTAAATAATTAATTGAAACAGCTGAACTAGAAAGTAAAGCAAAATCCACCTCTCTAGAAATGCATTGCACGAAGTTTCATTATTTTACCTTATTGCCTGGAAAGTGATAATTTAACATTTGAAATACTTCCGAGCACACTAGGTTTGTAATAATAGCTACTATTGAGTATTACAATGTCCTTTTATGTCTTTTAAAACAGGAAATTTAAGTGTTCTGTCTGTTGAAAATTTCTGAGCAGTGCTGTTAATCTCTTTACAGCGATTATTCCAAGAGTCAATTTTGTAACTACAATTTAGTGCAATTGAGATCAGATTAGATCAGGTTGTAAATGTTTGGTACTAAATATCACATTGTAACTTTTTAAGTTACGCACTTGCGGCTGTGGAAATACAATTTGAGTTCACTTTGAATGTTTACTATTTCACATAGACTGATTTCAATTTATTACGTTTTTTAATAGTATTATTAAAGGCCGATCTTTCACATACCACTTAATATTTATTTATTCATTCATTTATTTATCCATTGGTACAAGTCTACAGCTTTCACAGGCCAATTACAGACTGTGTATACTTAGCCAAACTTAAACTAGACTAAACTTTAACTGAACTAAAGTAAAGTAAATTAAAATAAAGCATTCAGAGATAAAAGAGAGAGGGAAGGAGAGGAAAATACGAGAAAATAGATTATAAAAATGATAGATGCTAGACAACTGCTTACAAAATTTCTTCTTCGTTCTGTAAATTAAGTAATTTATTTTTTAATTCTCTTGTGAACATGACATATGCATCTCCGTATATATCTAGATATCTTTGTAATGAATTATACCTTTTTGCAATTCTAACAGGAGGTGACTTTAGTTCATAGTTTCTTATTGGCGTAATATAAGAAAAAGTTCTATGAAAACGTATTCTTTCGTCTGGAACATTGAAATTATTTTATTTAAGGTAGTTATATCATACGAAAGATTGTGTATAAGTTTATACAAATAAAAGATGATCTAAATAAGAGGAGTACTAGTATACCCCATCTGTAATATGAAATTAATATGTTTTATAAATGTATTCTCACATTTAAATGATCTGCAGTTACGTAGAAAACCCTAAATCTTTATAGGACTTATTTAAAATACTAATTACATGATTATTAAATGCTAATTTGGAGTCGAATATCACACCCAAATCAGTTTTTGCATAAACCCTTTCTAAATGTTTGTTTCCGATTTCATATTTATAATCAATTTATTTATTTATTTATTTTGGTTACGACTGCCCAGACAGAAATCCAATTATAGGGCAGGAATTTTACAAACATAAAAAGAAAACTAAATAATAACTAAAACTAAATAACTTAAGAATTAAATGGTAATAAAAATTAACAAAATAAGACTATGATTAGTATAGTCCTAAGAGTTGTAATCTAATAGTTTAGAAGCTACAGTTGTTGTGCAGAATTGAAAACCACATTTCTCATTTTGGATATACTAGTATTAAAAATATCTATTATTATATAAAGAATCATAGTTGGAACAAATACGGTGCAGAGGAGAAAATAACAGCAAATTTGTTCTTGGTGCTGGCAAATGGAATAGAGACGAATGCGAGCGAGTCTGCAAATTAGGAACATGAAATCTAATGCAACTAAGAATTTCAGGGTAGTCAATAGTGCCATTTAGAATCTTAAAAAGGAATACAAGAGAGTGATATGTCCGACGTAGTTGAAGATCGCTCATGTGGAACATATGTAATAAGTCACAATGTTGAAAACTTCTCTCTGGATAATTTCCACAACTTTCGAACCAGAGGTATTTAAGAAAACGCCTCTAAGGTTTTTCAATGCTATATTTATGATTTTCGTAACCAGGACTCCAGACGATTTAAGCATATTCAAGTCTTGACCTCACAAATGAATTAAAGAGAAGTTGCAGTGTATTTTCGTTAAATTTTTTACAATTACGGATAATGTAGCCTAAGATTTTGAAGGAATTAGCGGTTCTTTGATTGATATGGCTAATAGAAGATAACAACTTTGGATCGAATATTACTCCTAGATCTTTGAAATGACCAATTTGTGCACGAGTGTATGTCATAAAGCTACACTTTGAGATATTTAACTGTAAATTGTTTACGCTACACCAAGAGCATAGTTGTATAAGATCGTTTTGCAAATTAGCAGTCTTCTGCACTAGTGATAGATGTAAAATTTTTTAGGTCGTCGCCATAGAGCAATGTTTTGCAGTGTAAGCCAATGACGATATCACTTACAAAAATGTTAAAGAGCAATGGCCCAAGCACAGAACCTTGGGGAACACCTGATGTCGCTGAGATATCCATAGACCAAAATCCACGGTATTGTATATTTAGTCGTCTATTTACCAAGTAGGATTCAAAAAAGTGCTCGGTTAGTCCAAATTCGGATAGTTTGTTCAGCAAAATTCCGTGGTCCAGCCTGTCGAAGGCTTTAGAAAAATCTGTATAAATGACATCTACTTAGCCTCCAGCATCCAACTGTTCAGCTATGAACTGAGTGATGCACACCAGATTGCTGGTGGTAGAGCGATTTGGCATGAATTCGTGTTGATCGAGGCAAATTTGAGATTTGACGTGATTAAAGAGAATATCGTATATAACGTTTTCAAATAATTTACTAAACTACTACTATTGGCCTACACTTTTCAATAGCACATCTATCATTTTTTTTGAATACCGGACAGATCCTGGATATTTTCCAGATTTCTGGAAAAGTAGCAGTTTTAATAGACAAATTAAAAATACTAGCTAGCGGTTTTGCAAATAAAATGGCATAATCTTTAAGGAGAAAGGCCGGAATACCATCAGAACCTGTAGTAGTTTTGGGTTTAATTTTCTTAAGTGCCTTGAGTACGCCATTTTCGGTAATATAGGGAATGCATATATTGTTAGTATTACAATGAGTGTTATTTATATCATAAGCAAAGTTTGTAGATGCGGAATATGACTCTTGAAAGTAATTAGCAAATGCGTCAACTATTATTTGTGGTTCGTTTAATATCCCAACAAGAGTACAGCAATGTCCAGAAGGAACCTACGTTTTACAACGGGAATCCAGACTGGACACTGTCCGTTAAGAAAACATGTACATAATATGAGATTAAGCGAAACACCTGTCTGTAAAGGTTGGGAACAAGAAGATGAGATGGCTCAACATGTATCCGTGACTGTTCTACCATCTCGTTAATCAGAGAATCCATTTTGGGAGAACGTTGGCCTACTTTGGCCGACGTAAGGGAGATGCCCCTAGGCAGCATCACCACCTATTTTCCAAGATTAGGTTGGTTGGAGGCCTAGGCGAGGATCTGCCTACAGGAAGGATGTACAAGGGGCCCAATGGAGACTAAGTAATGTGGTTCAATAATTTTTATTGTCCACCCTCTTAACCAATTCCAGATTGAAGATAGGGGATTGCAGTTGCGGTTTTCCACGATCTATCTAACAGTCGTAGTTGAGATTATATATTCAGAAAATCAACCACATTTTAAAAAAAAATGGGCAACGAGTTACAGCTTCGCTAGCCGAGGTATGTGAAATCAATAATACATCACCAAATTTCAATTATTGCGTATTGTATATTTATTAAAACATCCATTAGGAGTAAAATAGCAAGGAAAATAACAACATTTCAAAATATAAAATGAAGTCTTTTATAATAAAATATTGTGTTTCCTATTTAAATAAATTTGCTATGTATATATATTTACCATGTCACAGAGTTTTATTTGTTGCCTCAGCATCGATAGTATATTTTCATAAAATCTGTATATAAATCGACATACGTCGCGTCGGTTCAAAGAGCAATTTGTTTTCAATGGATGAATGATCAATAATTCTACATAACTTAACATACTCCAAATGTAATGTACAAAATCACATTTAAACATAAATATTTAAATACTGCATATATTTTGTTAGGGTTTTAATATATCAGTTTTTAAATTTATTATATTTTCTTGATAATGCGGAGTAAATCAACTCCGCATTATGTCACCTGATACGCATTGTTTTATAGGGATTCTAAAAATCTATTAAACATTTGTTTGTCGCAGATTATATAAACTGAAAATGATAATCCGGCTTTAATAAATGAATAAAATGAATTGCTTTTCATTGATGTTCGCCTTTGGCAAGCTGCCACAATCTGTTTTGTTAAAGCTTACGATTACCGTTATCTTACGGGCGGATGTATTTTTAATACAGTTCTCACTAACAGTGGAGGAAAAGAGAGAATTTAATTTGGACCACAAATAATTTTCATATTTGGTATAGTAAAAATAATAATTAACTTATCACTTAAAAATGAATAAATCTACTGAATTAACAGCATCATGAAACGTCTTCTATTTTTCAATTAGATTTAAAGATAAATGCTATAAAAATCGAATTTCCATAAAAAATACTAATTTGTGTGATGTATAGACAAATAAAGTTCATGCGGATAACCCTAAGACACAAAACGTCGACTTTGCAAAAGATCACTTTCATTTTTGTTTTATACAGGCATGCTATAGTCTAAGAGCTGGTAGCCATCTCGATTAACGTGTGAGGTACAAGGCTAAAACTTTGTGTATACTTGATTTAACGCTAGTGAAGTAAGAAAATTATAGTTTATAATAATGATAATAATAATAATATCATTTATTAGTCTGCACCTGCTACCTCCCTTCCCTTGTTATTTATTTTTGAGAAAGAATTGAGGCAACATATGCGGACGACTAGCTGGTTTAAGTCGGAGCAGAGAGCCGTGGGTCCAGAGTATTCGTAAGAGTGGAGAAACTTACCCTTTCTGATATGTACAGCATAAGCGACAGATTTCTGTTTAGTTCGAGAAAAGGAGACAGAGAAAAATTGAGTTAAATTGGGCACCATCTATAGTAAAATAAGTAAAATTGTCTCTTATTCTCGAATAACCAGTCTACTATAGATCAGACTGAAATTGTTGGTAAAACAAATAAAAAGATTAAAATGAATGTTAAAATATATTACATGAATAATAGACAAATCGGTTTGTAAATACTAATTGAAATTATATATATATATATATATATTGTTATTATACATGATTTGCAGGAAACAACTACTCAGCGGGCAAATACCCCGACCTGCATTGAATTATACCTTACAAATCATGAAAAATTGGTAGCCAATGTCATTTGTCAACTCCCTGACCAGACATAGACCGGTTTCGAACTTATTAGTTCTCATCAGTATGCCATAGGTCATGGAGCAGACAAACGACAGTGGCGAACCTGCTAGTCTTATACAGACTAATGTAAATGGTATAGTGGTGAGAGGTAAGTGAATCCCCTCAAGTGGTCTAATGCTACTATACACCAGACATCATAGATGTCTCCATGGTGCATAGCGACTTGCCATTTTGCAAGTACCGAGAGCGGCGACCTTCAGCCCTTGGTGGACTTAACCTATATACTGTTATTATACATGATTTGCAGGAAACAACTACTCAGCGGGCAAATACCCCGACCTGCATTGAATTATACCTTACAAATCATGAAAAATTGGTAGCCAATGTCATTTGTCATCTCCCTGACCAGACATAGACCGGTTTCGAACTTATTAGTTCTCATCAGTATGCCATAGGTCATGGAGCAGACAAATGACAGTGGCCAACCTGCTAGTCTTATACAGACTAATGTAAATGGTATAGTGGTGAGAGGTAAGTGAATCCCCTCAAGTGGTCTAATGCTACTATACACCAGACATCATAGATGTCTCCATGGTGCATAGCGACTTGCCATTTTGCAAGTACCGAGAGCGGCGACCTTCAGCCCTTGGTGGACTTAACCTATATACTGTTATTATACATGATTTGCAGGAAATTGCAGGATTTTTCATGATTTGTAAGGTATAATTCAATGCAGGTCGGAGTATTTGCCCGCTGAGTAGTTGTTTCCTGCAAATCATGTATAATAACAGTATATAGGTTAAGTCCACCAAGGGCTGAAGGTCGCCGCTCTCGGTACTTGCAAAATGGCAAGTCGCTATGCACCATGGAGACATCTATGATGTCTGGTGTACAGTAGCATTAGACCACTTGAGGGGATTCACTTACCTCTCACCACTATACCATATATATATATATATATATATATATATATATACATAACAAATTTATACCAGTATCCTAGATTGGCTATTGTCGGGGTGACTGGTTCTGGGACAGCCATCCAGGCCCACAATTGTCTCTGGTTGCAAGAGTGATTATCGTAGAAAAATTAACCAACTAGGTGGTTTATGGAAAGTTTACGAAATTTTATCTTTTTGGAAGATAAGCTGTGCAAAAGCTATGCAGGAATGAATAAGCTACGCAGAAACGTATACAGAAATGTATAAATATATATGTGCATAAACATATAAGTACATATAGATATATATAAACATTTAAGAATTTAAATATCTAAGAATTTAAGCATCTAAGCATATTAGCATGTATAGGTATATAAGCATCTAAGTATATACAATTTATAAGCTGATTTCTTAGACTGTATGTTAAACACTTGTTAACTGGGATATAAAAATTGTAATATCAATTACTGAAGTCCACAGTTAAAAATTATATACGTTCGAATCAGTACAAAGGCTGCAAGCAAATTATTTCCTGGTGAGTTTTACTCATAAGGTAAACTTCTTGTCCTGCTTACTGGGAAATAACGCTACCAAAAAAAAAAAAATAAACTTGACAAATTTAATTCCCTAATTAAATTGAAAGCTATAATATATAAGAATAGTACAAGTATAGCCATCTGTCAATGGTTGCGTTAAGCGCACCAATTTGCAGGTCGCAATTTTACAATTTCCTTTACTTACAACTAAAATAGTGGCATATAATCCATAAAGGGAATCTATAATAAAAGTTTTTATTATTTTCATACCAGCTGATTTGCCTTTGCAATTTCTATTTTGTACATAACCACAAATATGAACAGATGTAAATAAATATTAAAACGTATTGTGATAACTCAGTAAATATATTACATCTTATAGGATATATTATATATAGTAACGAGAAAAGGTAAACAAAATAACCATATGTACTAACATAGTAAACAAAAATATAAAAATTGAAAATAGATATCTGACGTAAATAAATGTTTTGTAGACAATTGTTTCCTGGAATAACGCTGTATTACAACGGAACAGAGATACATAATAGTTAATAGAACATGACTGAGTTCCTAAGATATAAAATATGTACATAAAACAGTGTGAAATGGTTTAGCAGTTATACAAGTAAAATTCTGTTAGTTGAAAATAGTTTCACTTACAAAAACTGAATCAAAAATGTTACACAGATCGTGCTAAATATAACCAAACACTAGTTTTTTATATAAAACTGTTAAATAGGCATAGGCCATGTAACAAAAAGGGATATGATATGCGTTTATGCACAAAATAATTTTAGGGGATGTGCTGCAGCGAGGAGATACTCATTGCAACATCCAAATAGAATACAGCCAGACCATAAGATATTCAAAGATCTGTTTCGTCGTTTGGGAGAAACGGGTTCATTTCGCCATAAAAGCGATATAGGACGACCGAAACGAATTACTCCAGATCAAGAACTAGAAATTTTAGTTTGTGTGGATCCTCAAGTCGTTTAGCGGTGGCAACAGGGGTGAGTAAACAATCTGTCCTAAGAGCCTTACGTAAAGAACGCTTCTACCCATATCATATCACTCCTGTACAAAACTTACTAAGAGATCTTCCACAAAGGCTACAGTTTTGTCTATTTTTCAATTATTGAAATGTTTAACGGCAATTTCCTCGAGAACGGTTGGAGTTATCAAGTTCTACCAAGTGTACCGTGGAAATGACGCCCTCATCAGATTTTCTGGTCAGAAGTACCACAACGTTTCGAAAAAAGAATATGAAAAAAATTCAGCATTAGATACAGATCCTGTGGCGCCCTCGATGATCCTGCGTGATGTAATACATAAATTATTGTTTCTTAGAATAAAAAATGTTTCTCTAACTGATCATTGCGTATAAATAAACATTCAGAGCTTAATTTTTGTCAAATAAAAAAGTGGAAATACACGTAAAAAAATAATACTTTGTGAACAACAAATATAGAAATTGATGTTTCCAATTAATCGCAACAGAATAATATTCACTATTTTTAATTAAGCAAATATCTACACTCTAACAGATTATAGATTTTGAGATATAGGTAATAAACAATTGTAGATATATGCCTAAACACTTGCGTATGTATTTTATCGAAACATTTAGATTTCTAATAAATAAACCTTTTTATTACTAAAATTCTTAAGCACGAAAATATTTTTCATTGTATAAATAAATATTCTGTCTTCTGGCTTACTTTATGAAAATTGTAAAGGCTATGTTTTTGTTAAGAATTTTAATGTATTATCAACTAATTAATATTAATTTTAAACAAATGGTTTGTAGAATTAACATAGATGCAAAAAAATTGATTCTTTATAATACCGTATACTGCGCGGCCCACAAGAAACCGAAACCTGCATGCACACACTTCGAAGTTTTAATTTAAATTTAAATTCTTGTTATGCCTACAAGAATTAATAGATCGAAATACAAATGAACACTGTAGGTCCTACAAAATCCGCCGTATATTAATTTCTTAACTAGTATTTAAATTGACCTTATTAAATTATTGTAATGTACAATATATAGGGCGAAGCCTAGCGTCGAGCAGAGATGTTTCTATAAACAGTAGATCCCAAGGAAAGTAGTTTCCTTATTTATCATGAGTTTGAGAAATCCTTTTAGTATTATATCTAGTTTACTACAAATAGTCATAGAATTCCTCCCCAACCGATAATGCCATTCGAAGCTAATTTGGCACCAATTTCTAAGTATTTATGATTAAATGTCTGGCAGATTTGAAATGAGTCTCTCCTTCAAATAATCCCCATGAAACTTTTGCTTTTGCAACATATTTTCAGGCAACTCTTACGTTTATCGCACTATTTACGAGATTTTAAATTAACAATATAATTTAATGTCGTCCACATATATACGGATCTTCCATTGTTCTATATGGTGTTTTTAGGCGCCCATTGTTATAACGAACAATGGCACGTACATATTTGCTCGTGTATTCATCCCTTGTCTACGCCCTTGCACCAGCGACATTCTTGTAGTGAAATAATTGCATACAAACAAGTTAAGCAGGTGTACTTGGCGCCACCTTCGACTAATATACGCACACCATATCCTTCCTTGGCTCCGGAAAGCCTTGACCAGAGCAAATAAGAAAACATAAATTCCTGTTATTATTTTCTTAGTCCAGTATAACTTGAGGCAAAGTAAATTTATCTAGCAGATGCATTTAAGCGGAAAGAAGAATAATACGGGGATAAAGTTACGTGAGTTATAAATGTTTTTCTATTTCTTTGAATACTCGGAAATGCTTGTAGCTGACGTCTTTTACTATACCAGTGGGTATTTTAATTGAATATAAAAACAAAACTAAAACTGGTCATTTCTATTTAATTTTCTTATAAAATTCATAAATGAAAAATAATGACGAAAGTTTGTGATTATGTTTTTGCGAGTTTTTTTATCTCCACGTTAACGGAATTTTGCTGAAAACTTTTATGCGTTATAAGCCCAGCAGCAAACTCTTTCTAACACATTTGGAATGTATGGCATAAAAATATATTTATTCTTACATTTGAGTCGCTGACTTGTTAAAAATAATAAAAATATTAACATTATTTATTTATTTATTTTAATACACTGTTCAACAGATAAACAACCAATTGCAGAACAGGAAAGTACAGAAAAAAAAATTAATATAATGCTTAACATATAACATATTATGAGAAATCATACGTAAAACATATAAATCACGAAAACCATACACAATATCTTTGACGCACTAATGTTTAAAATATGACTTGATGTCATGTCAAAGCTGCAACAAAAAATATCTATGCGGTTACAGTGTTTGAGGGAAATAAACGAAACACCGAATAGCATGAGCACATGGATAAAATATGGGAAAACCATCCTTGAAATAGTAGAGGAAACAGTTGGTCTCAATAAACATAGCAAAAAGCCATGGATATCCGATGCCACCTAGGATATAATAGCAAAGAGAAAAGCCAAAAAGGGAGCCGTAATGACCGCCAGGAACGAAGAAGAAAAGGGCAGACACACTAGAGAATACTGGAAGCTTAATAAGGCTGTTAAGCGAAGCGCCAGACAAGATAAACGAATCATCGAGCAATCCCATGAATGGCGCTCGCCACTCTTCCGGTCTTCACAGATTTTGTAAAAGCGTTTGACACCGTGGCCCACAATAAAATCTGGGAAGCCATGAGGCAAAAAGGGATCCCAAGAAAAACAATAAGTATAACAAAAGAACTCTATAACGGTGCAACATGCCAAGTATTACACAGAGGGCAAATGAGTGAAAAAATCCCTGTTAGCAGAGGAGTGAAACAAGGATGTGTACTCTCACTACTGTTGTTTAATATTACACTAGATTGCGTAATGAGAGAAGTAAACCGTACGCAGGCAGGAATTAGATGGGGGCTCACGGGTAGGCTAGAAGACCTGGATTAAGCAGACGATGTCTGCCTCATGTCTCACACCTTACGGGATATTAAGGTGAAGGTGAAGACTGAAAATAAACACCAGTAAAAGCAAAGCAATGCGCATTATGACTCTGAACTAAGAAGATATGTTCAAAATGTTCAATATTCACTAATAGAGAGAGTCACCGAATTCGAGTACTTAGGTAGCATAGTCAATAATACGGGAAGAAGGGATCGTGATATACAACAAAGCAAGTAAAAGCGAAGAGAGCGTATGGTGCTCTTAACGGCATCTGGCGGTTCTCCATATACCCGAAGAGAACCAAACTACGCCTATTTAACAGCAACATCATATCAATTCTACTATATGGATGTGAAACGTGGAAGAGTACTAAATCCACGGACTACATGATAGAGGTCTTCGTCAACCGGTGTTTGCGATGGATAATGCGCATACTCTGGCCAAATCCAATCGCTAACAGGGAACTATGAACTAGAGACAGAGAGAAATACGACTGAAAATAAGATCACGGAAGTGGCTAGGCCATACACTTAGAAGACCAGAAGATACTATCTCAAGGGCGGCTCTTGATTGGAACGCCCAAGGCAGTCGAAGAGTGGGACGACCAAAGGTGACATGGATGATAACCGTGTTAGAAGAAGCAACGAAAATGGGGAGAAATAAAAGTACTTGCCAGGAACAGAGTCAGATGGCGACAATTTGTGGAGGCCTTATGTTCCTTAATGGAATGATGGAACTTATCATACAGTGTTTGTTGTAGTTGTTACAAATTAAATAAAAAGGAGAATTTTTTAAGGCATTAGTCTACGCTATTGGTACATAAAAAGTTAGTTCCTAGGCTGGCCTAGGGACAAGAAAGTTTAACTTTCCTACTATTTCCTGACAATCCAAAATATTATGAATGATCTTGATAAAAAAAACTTGCGAAAGTTATTGCTTCCTGTCATAAAGACTAACTGTACCAAAAGTATCGAGCAAGTGTTGTTGAAAGTAACCAATAGGAGGATATGTTTCATTGGTTTTAAAAAACAGTAGTTTTAGAAATCTTAGTTGCACATTTTCTAAATTGTTAATATGTATATCATAATAGGGATACCAAACAAGCGACGGGTATTCTAGCTTAGCAAAACAACAGTATAATGTTTGTTTTTTTTTTTGAACATTTATTTAACGTCGGTCTATTTCCGCTACTGAGGCCTATCACTGATGCCTGTAGACGAGCTACCCCCAACCATGGATTTTGCCGAACCTCTTCCCTTAAGAAGAGTAGGGATCTTTTACTTGCCTAACATTTAATAGACAAGGGACCGACGGCTTTACATCCCCTCCGAAGGATGGTATATCACATACACAACCCTCGTCTAAGGTTGCATAATATAAGAACGGTATATTGCGGATAGAGGATGTTCGGCAGCCCGACAATAAAGTCAAGGAGTAGGGACGAAACTAATTCTGGAACAAAAATCGGCGAACCCATGAATATGGTGAATAATAAGAGGAGCACTATAGAGCTGCTCTTTCGGGAGTGCCTAGTCGCGTCTGGAGCATGCGCTGGATGTAACAGCATGCGAGACACCGGTGGCAGAGTGCTGAGGAGGCGGGCACGTGTCAAATATATATTTTTCATTTGAAAAAATTCAATTCAAAATGTTCTAAATTGAAAAATCATTCTTGTTCAACCTGTATATTTTCAAGAAGTAAAATAGATTCAGAAACATCACACAGATGTTTCGTAACTGATATTTATAAATTTTTACAAATCGATAATGGTGGTGACTGTAGTAATTTTTTCAAAATGCATCTGCAGATGATATTATGAACAACAAAAAATCATTACATCCAAATGGTTGGGAGATAATCAATAATAATATAGGAGTGGAAGCAGTCTTGAAAAAGGCTTCTGAAAATTTACTGATATTTATAATATTTCATTTAGAAAAATTGCGTTTCTTGATCCTGTACAATCGTCTTGTATATTCGAAAATAATTTCCAGTTAAGTTTTTAAGTAGCTTACCATCTATACAGGGTGTGCCAAAACTCGGTACCTACTTTCTTATATTAAATGGAAAACTACATTTTCTTACATGGTTCGATTGGCCTTCCAATTCTGAGTTTAGATAACCTAAGTTATGTTAACTTATCTATTACAAGTATTGATACATGTCAATTTTTTTGAAGAAAATTGCCGCTGTAGTAGTTTACGAACAAATTTGTGTATCACAAAGCGTTCAAAATTATGAACCCAGTTGATGAATAGCTAGCTGGAAGTCCAGACTAACACCTGATGCCCCATCGGTGGTCCCATCCTGTACCATATGGGCGCGGGCGATTTTCAAATGTCGCAATCAAAAATCGTCAAAAGTCAACCCTATAAATAAAAATCTAAAGGATTTAGATCCGGAGATCGGCCGGGCCAAAGTGATGGACCTCTGTTTCCCATAAACGATCTTCAACGAGTTCCATTAATTTGGCATCTACAGCTCTAGTCGAATGTGTTGGAGCTCCGCCTATTTGATACCAATGATTGATAAGTCGACTGAGCGGCATATCATCTAGGTAGTTTTCCACAACTTCTCTTAAGATTCTCAAATAACCCTCGCCATTCACGTTTTCATCGTACATGAAATATCGCACCTCGCTTTCCATTAACAGACAGAAAACATTAATACGAAATTGAATTTGATTTTCCACCTCCATTATAATACAACGATTTTCGTGAGCCCACAAATGTCGATTTTTCGATTAAATACCTCTCGTTGACAAAATTTTGCTTCATCTGTCCAGATAATTTTTTGTGAAAAATTAGGATCTTGCATCCTTATCAAAAATTCTTCCCAAAAGTTGATCCTGCGTCCGTAGTCCCCAGGATGTGGTATATATGGAGCCTTATAAATTTATAAGGATGTAACGTAATAATATATAACAGATCAGTGCAGATCCTTGGATACGCAGATAACATTATAAGTCGAAGGAAACGCGATGTAGAACAGTGTTTTATGGCTTTAGCAGAAGGGGCCAAAGAAATGGGTTTGGAAGTAAACCAGGAGAAAACCAAGTACATGTTGGCAAGTAAGAACGCGGTGCCAATTGTTCAACAGGGCATTCCATTTGGAAACTATACCTTTGAACAGTTTAGCCAGTGTACCTACCTTGGCTCCCTGTTAAGCACAACAAACACAAATACCCCTGAAATACAAAGAAGAATTAACATCGCTAACCGAACTCTTTATGGTCTCCAAAAACACATCCGCAACGAAAACATCCCACGAAGAACAAAAATAAACATCTGTAAGTCACTGATAAGACCAGTCTTTACATACGGGGCAGAAACTTGGACCCTCACGCAAAGTAATGAAAGGCTCTTGGGTATTTTCGAGAGGAAAGTTCTCAGGAAAATCCTCGGAGCAATAAACGAGGGAGGACTGTGGGGCTGAAGATACAATTTTGAATTGTACCAGACCTATAAAGACCCAGACATCGTCACATTTATAAAAACACAAAGATTAAAATGAGCAGGGCACCTAGCCAGAATGCCAGACAACGACGTTACAATGCGACTCGCTATGACCACTCCAGAAAGTAGGAGAAGCAGAGGTCGACCACGTGTAAGATGGATGGACGGAGTCGAAGAAGACCTTGAAATCCTAAGAGTCAGAAGATGGAAGGAAGTCGCTAGGAACAGAACGGAATGGAGACGAATCTTAGAGCAGGCCAAGATCCACCAAGGACTGTCGAGCCAAAGATGATGATGATGAACGTATGACGACAAAGATTTCTTTGCAATGAGGTATAAGAAATTCCCAAATCAGCAGATGCTGCTCTGATGGGGGCACGTGGATATGCTTGAAAATATTCCAGGGCGTTAATTTCAATATCTTCATCTCCTAGTTAAGTTCTTGCAAGAGGTTTAACTACATTCCCATGATCAGAAAAATTATTTTTAAGCCTAAGAAAGTTACCTTTTGTCATTTACGGTAGATGTGGATACTTGAAATTGAACGCGCCGAATGCCTCTGTCAACTATTCTGTTATTTCCACCATAAAATACAGGCAAATCAAAGACACCATCATTCGGATAATGATCCATGATGAAAATTGCACGAATTAATTGAAACAATAAGATAACAATGACACAATAGCGGCTAGATTTGACATTTTTTCCAAAGCCTATTACATAAAATGCCAATAAGATATGCATTATTATTAGAATTGTCAATTGTTTCCGTGACATACTTGAAAACCAAGCTAAAGTATTTCTTGATTTTTATTGAATAACTCGATTGGAGGTGAAGTTAGGTATAGGGAATGATTCAGTAGCTCTCCATAAAATTCAATTTCCTTTCGAATGTTGTCAAAAAAACAGTAGGTGTCATTTGAAAAAAATCGACTTTTGACGATTTTTCATTGCGACATTTGAAAATCGCGTGCGCCCATATACAAGATGGGACCACCGATGGGGCATCAGGTGTTAGCCTATACTTCCAGCTAACTGCTTCATTAATTTGGTTTCATAGCTTTGAACGGTTTGTGATATACGTTCGTAAACTAAAATTGACATGTTTCAATACCTTCTAACGAATGGCCTACGTAAATCACCCTGTATATGTTTAAAACATTCCACATATGTATTAAAATTGAAAAAATCCAACTAGACGTAATAATACTCTACGTAATGAAAATTACTTGCAGAATATCCTTATCAAATTATCAATTATTACGTTACGTACGTTATTCTTGGGCATAAATAACATAAGATCAGCTCGATGAATAATTAATATCTCGCTCTATACATATGTTTATTGTGAATCATTTACGCTTCACCGGAGTTAACGTGTAAAACCAGTAGCTGTCTTGCAGCCGATTCATTTTTTATCTGCATGTGTTTACACATTGGCGTAACAAGCTTTTAAAAATCATGACAGCTACTCAAACAAAAGATAATATTAATTGAATTACCTAAATGATAAAATACATGATAATAGGTAAATAACAATATTTTGTTGTAACAGGTATTTAGTGAAGTTAAATTAAAATTTGAAAAATGTGAAATATGGATTGTCTGATCGAAGCTGTTTTTTATTTTAACGTTTTCAGGGGCCCAAGTTTTGCCGAGGTTGGCGTATTATTTATTTAAACAATTACCGTGTGTTTTCCATCGGTTTTTTCAGAACATCTCGAGATCTGTAAGTTCTACGTAACATATGGAGAGACGTATAACACTCTGTAACTTTGCTACTTAAGAAGTTGGAATTATGAATTTTGGGACAATTGTATATTACATAATTGCCCTTAATTTGAGCCTATCAAACATTTTCTTCAACTTCCGGTTTAAGCGGATGTGATCCAAACTTTGCTATTTTAAATAGTACTCTGTATATATTTTGTACTTATCTGATTTATTTTCAAATTATCTTTTCAACCATGTATCACAACAAGACATTTGTTTTAAAATGACTGTTAACAACCATTTTATTATTAAGTCCAGTTGGCCAAGACATGGAACCTTGGTAGATATTGATGCTTAGTGTGCCGTGATATCCAAGGATCACTGGTAGGCAACTTTGTGTCTCATATTCTTTTGAGCACAACCGGTAGCTGAGTAACCTAACTAAATTTTTCTTATTTTAAAAGAAAATGTCTAAACAACCAATGATATTATAAAAACCAAGATAGGAAACCCATGTTCTTATTTGCCCTATTTAAAAGATACTTATATTTTATTTTTGTCCAATACAATTGCCGTACCTATTCTATTTTGATTTCTTCACTAAAATTAGTATCGAAAATTATTGCATAGTAATGAACGTTGTTACTACTTACTGCAACAATAATATTTAGTAGGCAGGCGATGAAATAAAATAAAAGAAGGTTAAAACTTTTTATTAAATAAAAAACATTAGCAAAACACATTTGAACAAAATTAATCAAAAACCATTACACTATGTAATAAATTTTTACAACGAAGGAATGAAATTAAATTAAAGCATTTGCTGAAGCACTAAACACAAAAATATGTTCTAATCTAGATGCTCAAAATGTTGTCCATTATGATCTTTGCACAATCGTGTTTTTGTGACGGTAGCTCTGAGCATGTTATCTAACTGTAATTCCATTAATTGTTCTTCCGACTCTAATTTCCATGCATGCCTTCTCTGTTTGTTGGTAGAGTCCTATAAACTTTTTTTCTTGAGGTGGCCTCATATAAAAAACAAACGGCGTATGGTCTGGTTGTTACCTCCTTTCTCTTATTATTTATTTTTGAAAAAGAATTGAGGCAACATATGCGGGCGACTAGCTGGTTTAAGTCGGAGCAGAGAGCCGTGGGTCCAGAGCATTCGTAAGAGTGGAGAAACTTACTCTTTTTGACATGTACAGCATAAGCGACAGATTTCTGTTTATTTCGAGAAAAGGAGACAAAGAAAAATTGATGTTAAATTGGGCACCATCTATAGTAAAATAAGAAAAATTGTCTCTTTTTCTCGAATAACCAGTCTGCTATAGATCAGACTGAAATTGTTGGTAAGAGAAATAAAAAGATAGTTTAAAATGAATGTTAAAATATATTACATGAAAAATAGACAAATCGGTTTGAACGACAAATTGAAATTTAAAATATATATATAATTTCCACCAGGGATACAGTCACGGGCTCAAAAAAGAAAACTCTTTTTTAAATTCAAGCTTTCGAAACTTTATTGTTTCTTCCTCAGGAATTCTACAAAAATTTATTATAATCAAAAATATTTAATACAAGTGAAAGGTACTTACTAAATTGAGGTTAAAAAATGAAATTGACAAGTCATAAAGACAGAACCAACACAACTATTACAAAATAAATCACACTTGTGGACTATATTTTAATTTAATTTAAGTTAAAACCAAAAATCTTTAATCTAAAATAGTTTCAGCCACCTCGAAAACTGAACAAGAAGCAGTCAACTACGTTATTTCTTATTCCTCCGAAAAACATCGGAATGTGAGATTAAAAAACTGTCAAAAACAAATCTGAAGCAGAGAGAGAGGGGTCATGTCAACCCCCCCTCTCTCTCTGCCTCAGGTCCGTTGCCAACAAAACACCAAACCCAACCGATCAAAACTCACTAATTTTCAAAAGTATTGTACAGGGTGTTATTTCTGTGACTACCATTGGCATGTAAATGCAACAAATAAGTGTATAATATACTGAGGCCATCAATGTCATTTCTGGCATTCATAGCTTCCGGTTCATTAAAAATATGACACATTTCTAGAAAAGTTCTTTTTTGAACGTTCTTTTCAAAATCCAAAATCTTAACCTCGTTATAGTTGAGGTTATGGTTGAGTGATAGAGCGTGTTTGGCTAACATTGAAGATTCTTTGTTAACCCTCACGTCGCTTCTGTGTGATGTGATCCTATCTTTAATTTTTCTACTCGTTTGACCAATATACTTTTTTTCACAATCATTACAAGAGATGCAATATACCACATTTGAATAATTCATCAAGTCGTCTTTGTCTTTCAGTTTAGCAAAAAGATTGTTGATCGTCACCTTATTTTTGAAGGCTAATTTGATGTTAGTGAAACTTGAAAACAACTTCCTAAATTTAAGCGTCACTTGCGGAATGTTCGGTATGGAGAAATAAAAAGCGTTATTAGGAGCCTCCTGGTTTTCACCCACCCTCTGCACAACTACGTCAGGGCGTTCATTGACTCCATTGTCCCGTGTAACAGTTCTACTGGCTATGATTTTTTTTATTAACGCTGGTGGATAACCACACTTCATAAATAAATCTGACAAAATTCTTAGGTTGCCTGTTACAACCGAGGTGTGTGAGGTGTTAATAACCCTGTTTTTCATTCCCACTAATACATTAATCTTTTGTCGTTCAGAGTGAAACGATTCATAATGTAAATATCGTCCAGATGAACCTGGTTTAGTGTACCATGACGTTATAACCTTATTGTCTACCCTTCTTGTTAGTTGGGTATCCAAAAAGGGGACTCTGCCATTTTCGTCTTCTTCTTCTGTTGTAAATTTTAATCGTTGGTTATAATTATTGAACACTTCTAGTAGGCGTTCTCTACCATCATTGGGGATGCTAAGGATGATATCATCCACATATTTTTTAATAAAGGGTACCTCAAACTCTAGTTGCAACAGACAATCATTAATCAAGTCGTCCATAACGTACTGTGCGAGAATGGGTGAGACAGGACTCCCCATAGGCATACCTAATGTTTGTTTATATATTATATTATATTAGCCGTTACTCGAGTCCGAGTATAAAAATGTTACAGTCGATAAATTGTGTACAATAAAAAACAAGTAAAAGGTGTAGTCTATTGTAATTCCCATTCATCTACGGTGCACACGACTATGGCTATAGAGGCCAATTCGGGAGAGCACATGTCGACCGCAGTCAGGACAAACATAGACCTGGTTAGGTCTTGGATTCGGCCTTCTTGCAGCAACATCTCCTTGATAGCTGGCCACAACCCCTCGCCATTCGGTTCTGTCCGCTGCAAGTTGTTCCCATTGCTCGTCTGCAATACCGCAGGATTTTAGATTTTCATGGAGAGCGTCTTTGAACCTCTTTCGTTGACCGCCACGCCTTCTTCTACCGCTTAGCAATTCACCATAAAGTGTACATTTAGGAAGGCGGTTATCATGCATACGATGAACGTGACCTGCCCATCTTAGGCGTGCTCTTGAAATAAGCACCTCAATTGGAAGGCTGTTTGCTCTCCTGAGTACTTCCACGTTTGATATGTGATGGAACCAACGGATTTTCATCATACTTCTGAGGTGTCTTTGTTGAAAACGTTCTAATTCTTTCACATGACGACGGTAAGTGACCCAGCTTTCACATCCATATAGCAGTGTTGGAATGACAACTGCTCTGTAGACAGCCATTTTCGTTGACAAAGCAAGGTCGTGGTTGTCAAATACTCTCTCTCTAAGTCCCCAGAGTGCTCTAGATGCAGCGTTAGTTCTATTGCGAATCTCGCTGTCCATGTTTGCTTTGTCATTAACAACGTTGCCTAAGTAATTGAACTGATCCACCACTTCAAGAGAATTTCCGTTAAGTGTAATGTCTATTTGGTTCACTTGATGAGGAGTTGACATAATCTTAGTCTTTCCAATGTTGATTTTAAGTCCCAAGGAATCATAGCTCTGGGCATACACATCTAAAAGTTCTTGAAGCTCTTCCGGCGTAGAGGCTAAAAGTGCATAGTCATCCGCATACTGGAGATCACAAATGAATCGTGTGCGTGTCTTCGTGAAAGCTCTAAAGCGTCCTATGTTAAAGAGACCGCCATCAAAACGGTATCTGAGACCTATTCCTCTGACTGTCAGTTTGTTGTCAACAATAATTGTTAGAGCAGTGGTAAACAAATTAAAGAGTAGGGGTGCCAGGACACATCCCTGCCTAACTCCAGTGAGGGTTTGGAAAGGTTCGGTTGCCTCATTATTATACATAACCTGGGCGTTGTTGTTTGTATGTAGACTGCGACATACTTCCACAAATTTTCTAGGGATACCTAAGCGGAACATAATTTTCCAGAGCACTTCCCTGTCCACCGAGTCAAAGGCCTTGGTTAAATCAATGAAGGCCATGTGAATTTCTCCTTGATGTTCGAGTGCTTTTTCTTGAAGCTGTTTAAGTGTGAAGATTAAATCCGATGTGCCTCGGTTTGGTCTAAAGCCACTCTGTGTTTCAGGAAGTAACTTTTCCATAACAGGTGTTAGCCTATTTGCCATCGCTTTAGTGAGTATCTTCCCTCCAACAGCCAGGAGAGCTATACCCCTGTAATTTCCACAGTCCGCAGCGCTCCCTTTGTTTTTGAAGAAGTTTGTTTATAAATGACCTCGTTAAAACCGAACACCGTAGTGTCAAATAAAAAGGCAATAAGTTCCAAGAATTTTCTTTTTGAGATATTACAATGTAATCGTATTGTGTCCCAGTGACGTTCAACAGAGCTTTTCGCCAAATCTACTGTGATGTTATTAAACAAAGATTTTACATCGAGACTTAATATTATATAACTGTCTGGTAATTGGAACTCCTGTATGAATGTGCTGAATTGAAAAGAGCCTTTAATAAAAAAATTGTTATCAGTGTTATACGCAATGGTAAGTATATTGGTAACTAATTGGGCAATACCCCTATTCGGGCGGACACAATACGATTACATTGTAATATCTCAAAAAGAAAATTCTTGGAACTTATTGCCTTTTTATTTGACACTACGGTGTTCGGTTTTAACGAGGTCATTTATAAACAAACATTAGGTATGCCTATGGGGAGTCCTGTCTCACCCATTCTCGCACAGTACGTTATGGACGACTTGATTAATGATTGTCTGTTGCAACTAGAGTTTGAGGTACCCTTTATTAAAAAATATGTGGATGATATCATCCTTAGCATCCCCAATGATGGTAGAGAACGCCTACTAGAAGTGTTCAATAATTATAACCAACGATTAAAATTTACAACAGAAGAAGAAGACGAAAATGGCAGAGTCCCCTTTTTGGATACCCAACTAACAAGAAGGGTAGACAATAAGGTTATAACGTCATGGTACACTAAACCAGGTTCATCTGGACGATATTTACATTATGAATCGTTTCACTCTGAACGACAAAAGATTAATGTATTAGTGGGAATGAAAAACAGGGTTATTAACACCTCACACACCTCGGTTGTAACAGGCAACCTAAGAATTTGGTCAGATTTATTTATGAAGTGTGGTTATCCACCAGCGTTAATAAAAAAAAATCATAGCCAGTAGAACTGTTACACGGGACAATGGAGTCAATGAACGCCCTGACGTAGTTGTGCAGAGGGTGGGTGAAAACCAGGAGGCTCCTAATAACGCTTTTTATTTCTCCATACCGAACATTCCGCAGGTGACGCTTAAATTTAGGAAGTTGTTTTCAAGTTTCACTAACATCAAATTAGCCTTCAAAAATAAGGTGACGATCAACAATCTTTTTGCTAAACTGAAAGACAAAGACGACTTGATGAATTATTCAAATGTGGTATATTGCATCTCTTGTAATGATTGTGAAAAAAAGTATATTGGTCAAACGAGTAGAAAAATTAAAGATAGGATCACATCACACAGAAGCGACGTGAGGGTTAACAAAGAATCTTCAATGTTAGCCAAACACGCTCTATCACTCAACCATAACCTCAACTATAACGAGGTTAAGATTTTGGATTTTGAAAAGAACGTTCAAAAAAGAACTTTTCTAGAAATGTGTCATATTTTTAATGAACCGGAAGCTATGAATGCCAGAAATGACATTGATGGCCTCAGTATATTATACACTTATTTGTTGCATTTACATGCCAATGGTAGTCACAGAAATAACACCCTGTACAATACTTTTGAAAATTAGTGAGTTTTGATCGGTTGGGTTTGGTGTTTTGTTGGCAACGGACCTGAGGCAGAGAGAGAGGGGGGGTTGACATGACCCCTCTCTCTCTGCTTCAGATTTGTTTTTGACAGTTTTTTAATCTCACATTCCGATGTTTTTCGGAGGAATAAGAAATAACGTAGTTGACTGCTTCTTGTTCAGTTTTCGAGGTGGCTGAAACTATTTTAGATTAAAGATTTTTGGTTTTAACTTAAATTAAATTAAAATGTAGTCCACAAGTGTGATTTATTTTGTAATAGTTGTGTTGGTTCTGTCTTTATGACTTGTCAATTTCATTTTTTAACCTCAATTTAGTAAGTACCTTTCACTTGTATTAAATATTTTTGATTATAATAAATTTTTGTAGAATTCCTGAGGAAGAAACAATAAAGTTTCGAAAGCTTGAATTTAAAAAAGAGTTTTCTTTTTTGAGCCCGTGACTGTATCCCTGGTGGAAATTAAAAAATTTTTGTTTTTAACTTAGACAGTCGTCTAATATTCGTCTCTGTATATATATATATATATATATATATATATATATATATATATATATGAGAGGATTCACTTACCTCTCATCACTACACCATTTACATTAGTCTGTATAAGACTAGCAGATTGGCCACTGTCATTTGTCTGCTCCATGACCTATGGCATACTGAGGAGAACTAATAAGTTCGAAACCGGTCTATGTCTGGTCAGGGAGTTGACAAATGACATTGGCTACCAATTTTTCATGATTTGTAAGGTGTAATTCAATGCAGGTCGGGGTACTTGCCCGCTGAGTAGTTGTTTCCTGCAAATCATGTATAATAACAATATATATATATATATATATATATATATATATAGAAATTTATACCAGTATCCTATATTGATAATGGTTGAGGTAACTGGTTCTGGGACAGCAATCCAGGCCCACAATTGTCTCTTGTTGCAAGAATGAATCCTAAAGTTTCCTTGGCAGTTTACGTCTCTCTATGAAATGGCTTGAAAGTTGTAAGAAGATTAACCAACTATGTGGCTTAATGAAAAGATAACGAAATTTTATCTATGAATGATAAACTGTGCAAAAACTATGCGGGAATATAGAAGAAGTATCTCAGAATTTAATATCTAAGAATATAAGCATCTAAGCATGTATGCATGTACAAAATTTAAGCAAGTTAAAAGTGCAAAATTAAGCAAGTTAGCTATACAAAATATATTTAAGCAAGTTAGCTATACAAAATTATTTAAATTAGCTGTACAAAATATATTTAAGCTGATTTCATAGACTATAAATTGCCAAAAAAATTAAAAGGAAAGAGAAAAATATTTTTAAAGCCATGTGGTACATATAGTATTTTAACTACTTATTAAATTAAAAAGAAATTAATTCCAAATTAATGAATCTGAATAAAATTTGTTGATGAAAATTATTATCCAAATTGTGTCTGTTCAAAAAACAATGACAATAGTCTAACCTTCTTTAAAAATCGTTTAAAAAATGGTGGTGTATTTGGTACTTGTATGACTTAAATTTATATTTTTTCAAAATGTGTCGAGCTGTTTCTCGATTTACACCAGTTTCGTCCTCAATATATCTTATCGTAATTGTCAATACATGATGTATCAAAAATTACTACAATGCAATAATTTTTTATACTAATTTTAATGAAGAAAGCAAAATAATATAAGTGCAGCAATTGTATTGGCCATAAATAAAAGATAAATGAGTATATTTTAAGTAGATCAAATTAAAAAATGGGTTTCCTGTCTCGGTTTTTATAATATCGTGAGTTGTTTAGAGATTTTTTTGAAATGTAAGAAAAATGTAATTAGTCTGTTCAGCTGGTGATTGTGCCCAAAAAAATATGAGACACAAAGTTGCGTACCAAAGACCTTTCGATATCATGGCGCACTAAGCTTCAATCTCTGCCAAGGTTCATATCATGGCTACCTAGTCTTAATACAATAGAACGGCTAATAACTGTCATTTTAAAAACAAATACCATGTTGAAACGAGAAT
This sequence comes from Leptura quadrifasciata, assembly GCA_963675555.1. NCBI lineage: Eukaryota > Metazoa > Arthropoda > Insecta > Coleoptera > Cerambycidae > Leptura > Leptura quadrifasciata. Next base: position 11,906,943 of record OY776676.1, read on the forward strand.
TTAAAAGACGAATCGGAAGTTGCAGAAAATGTTTGATTAGCTCAAAGCAAGGACAATTATGTAATACACAACTCTCCCAAAATTCAAAATCTTAACTTCTCAAATAGCGAAGTTACAAAGTGTTACATGTCTCCTGTGTCACCCGGTACATACTAGGTGGCCACAGATCAATGTAGGCCCCCAATTTTGGTTGTTTTTGAATTCAAAAATTTAGTTTTTGTACACAAACTAAACAGCAAAAAATAAATGAGATACGAGCAACTTTTATTTTTTCAAAATAACCACATAGATGAATGCGATGTAAGGAAATTATTAAGTAGGTTATGGAAATTATTAGCAAGGTTATAAACTTGTCAGTAAAGAAGAAAATATTCATTTGAATTACTGAGAGATACGATTATTTTTAGATTCTCTCAAAGACGGAATTGTATTTTCATATCCGTAGGGGTCCTATGGAAATTCAAGAGTTTTCACGAAATTGTTTCACTTTTCTCATTCAGAAGGCATGATCAGCTCATGAACTCGAAGAAAGTAAAAGAACCTCGCACGGAATGATATGAAAATGGTCATCGGTTAAACTGCACCAAATTTTAGTATGTTATAGGTATTGACCTCCAGAACAATAGTTCTCATGAGCACAATGCTCAAAGGTCAATATAGCGCAAGCTACTACTTGTTGAAGACAGAATCATTAAGCGCGGAATCAAAGAATTAGTATACTGTTCCTACCCTACATGAATTAACGTTTGTTCATATTTATGTATTCCAATAGTGCTGTATACTCATATATATACGAATGTAGGTGTGACATTAAGTAAATATGTGCATAGAAATAATCCTGATAATAACATTGAAGTATTCCAAAACACCCTAATTCTAAAATCATTGATGAGAACTAAGTACGAGATTTGTAAAAATACCCCTAGGAAATCTAGTTGGAAATCAAGGGCACTAACTTTGAAGAAATAGAAGTCCTTAGAAAATCTAGTTATAAGTCAGGGACACCAATTTTGAAAAATAAAAGTTCCTAAAAGATCAGTACGAATCAGTGCTGCAAATATTGAAAAAAAAATGTCCCTAGTACTGTGGTCAGATCCAATAATGGACAGATGTCAGAACTAGTAATTTATAAAAAAAACTTTAATCACAATTGACCCTTTTTGGGCCAAGTGATGTGCAAATTCCGATGAGTAATCTCCTCGAGGTGCACTTTGGGTAATGCTAATAAGTGAGGTTCGTGACTACTCTCTTAAATTAAATTTTTTTCTAATTAAATCATAAAGTATGTACTTATATGTTAGTGAGTATGCGTGCATATTAATACGTTTACTGAATGAGAATTAACATATGCATTCGCCGAGGGCCATTTTCCTATCATTCCGTGTGAGGTTCTTTTAAGTATACATGTGAATATGGTGTTGATATTTAGACATTAGTTGTTTATCGTCATTAAACTTAACTTAAACTTAAAATTGTATTATCATTGTAGAGGTTAGAGTCGTCATGATTTTCATAACTAACAATAAATTCAGCGGACAAACAATCGACCAACCGACCGTGGACTGCGTGTGAATAACATTTATCCACTTGTATTCTCGATTCTAAAATTACTTTGTTTTTAATTTCTTTCTTTCTCTTATAAATGTTTATTGGCCGCCTTCCAAGTCACCTGAGTTACTCTCTTAAGTTTAGGAGACCTATACTTGTCTGAGTACAGGAGACGGGCCCCTACAATTTGTAGTGGGATTCGAACCACTTCTTGGGGGTAATTTATATTTGAAAATTACTTCGCAGTAGGTAGGGCTCGAACTCACCTCGCTAGGCATGCACAGAGATAAAGCTAGACGCGCTAACCCACTGAGCTGTCAAAGGAACTACTTCACATAAACATAATAATTCCAATACGAATTCATTGTACATAGTTATAACCATTGATTGACTTATTATATCTATTCTCTAAAAAGAAAAACTTCACTAATTACTCATCCCATCGAATCTATAACGGTTGCAACTTTGTATGACATGTCTGTTTAATTAAAGTAAGTAGTCGTGTAATGGCCACCTTCGGGACATATCAACTAGAATTGACAAGAGATAAGCCATTATCCCTAACTATGTCAATAGAAGATTGTAAAGCAAAAGTTATGTCGTATTCATGTCCAATGCAGTTAAGAGATAGTAATTATCGATCCGAAACTTTACATTTACATTTCCGAAACATAATCTTAATATTATTTGCTCAATATCGCCGCATATTAGATTTTACATCCTTTTGTATATTAACAAACTTTTTATTTAGCTCCAACATCAAGAAATCGCCTTCAACTATTTTCAGGGTGTCTTTAAATTAACAACCGTGCCAAAAATAGAGAAATATATTAGGCCGCCGAGCGTTTAAAGGGCCTTACTGAATTTACTTTATTGGCTAAATCACACGATATAGAAAACCACAAATCACACTCTCTGCTAACCAAGGAGTCCCCAGGTCGTAGTTTTCAGTGTTTTAGTGACCTAATTTGGTTTAGAGATTGGGGTGAGCGATCACATGTGTTAGTTGACGTGATTACTGTGTAACTTTCGGTTTATTTTAAGAATGCGAAGGGACACCTAATGAGATGAAAAATTTGTTATTTTGTTGTTAAAAGCATACGCAATTTGGCAAAAAAAGGTTTGCACATCCATTAACATCTAACAACGTATTATTTATTACTTCCACGTCCAGTGAAAGTAAAGTAAGGCAAAAAAATTATTTATTTACTTATTTTTTGTTGAAATAGGCTTATAATGTCATGAAACGTTAAGATTAATTTGAGCGAAAAAAATTTGCTGTCTGTCGGTCTGTCTGTAACTTTTTTTTTAATACGCACGTTTACTTTGGAACCATTTATGATATTGACTTGAAATTTGACTTATGTATTATAACGAGATCTGGAACTGGATTATATTTTGATCTAATTCCGTTGAAGGGTTCCGTTGAATGGGGTAAATAAGAGTAAATAGGCACAGCAAGCAGGAAGATAAAATAGATAAAATTGCAATTTAGGACATGTACGAAAAGTCAAGGTCCTAACATTTTTCTCGACATCAGCCACCCCCCACTATCATCCTCAATACTAACCCCACACTATTATGAAAGGGAGTAAAAAAAATATATATAATTTTAGTGTGTATACAAGAACGAAACGCCTCGAAAATTTTTTTTGGCGTTAGCCACGTCCTCTACCACCCCCATTTCCACCCCTATGCCATTATTAAAAATAAGGGAGTAAAAAATTAAATTGGGATTTAGTGTAGATACGAGAACCAAGGAATTCTAAATTTTTTTTTGGCATTGGAAACCCATCCACTACCTCCACCCTATTATTAAAAGGAGTAAAAAATTAAAACGGGATTTAGTGTGTGTACGAGTACCAAAGGCTTCTAAAATTTATTTTGGCGTTACATACCCCCTCTACCACCCCCACCCTATTATTAAAGGGAGTAAAAAAACAGAATATGAACATGCTAAAAGAGTATGGAATATATTCGACTGTTGAAATTTAGGAGAATATTCACATCTCTATCTGAAGAAGGATGTTCTTCTTTTAGCAAATATATATAAAGTTTTTAGAAAGCTATGCATGGATTTGTATGATCTAGGTCCTTGTCATTTCTTTACTTTGCCCGGTCTGTCATGGCAGGCGATGTTGAAACATACAAAGGTTTGTTAATCATCATTGCATAAAAGTAGCAGTAGAACTAATTATATTTTTTCCTTTCTGGTTAAATTAGAACTACTTAGAGATGTAGACATGTTGCATTCACATCGATATGCCAAAGCAAATAATCGGTATATGCCACCAAGAGATGCGGATGATTGTCTAAGTTGCCTTCCTTATAAATCCGATGAAGAAATTCGATATTTGATTTACTTAGACTCGAATAACTTATATGGTTTGGCATTATCACAATATCTACCTCATTCCGAATTCAAATGGCTTACAGCAGAGGAAATAGAACACAACTTACATATATATATATATATATGGTATATCCTCCAGAATTACATGAACTACACAATGAATTTTCATTCTGCCCGGAAAATAATAGACCACCAGTTGAAGAAAGCCGTCAAGTGAAGCTAATACCAAATTTATTTGATAAGAATAATTATGTAATACATTACCGCAACCTTTATCAGGCTTTAAAACTCGGTCCTCGGGTCACACAAATTCATAGAAGCCTTTCATTTCGACAACCTGATAGGTTAAAGAAATATATAGATTTAAATACAAAGAAAAGAAGCTAAAAATCAATTTGAAAAAGATCGGGTTTGCTTTCGGTAAATATATGGAAGCAGTAGATAAAAGATCAAATGTAAAACCCATTACTAGATGGAATGAATACAAGAAACGTGGAGGTGCTGAAACTATCTGAAACTAATATGAAAATATCCATTTGTTTGCCACTTGCTGGCCTACAATAACAAAGTTATTTATAACACAGTTATTGTAACTGGTATTTTGGTTCTTTGGAGAAATAAATGTTTTAAATTTAAATGTATACATACTCGAACATAGTGCTGTTTATAAGAACGAATTTGTCCTGCATTAGATATATAATAAAGTTGATGATATTATCACAGATTATTTGCCCCCCGTTTTAATTTTACATAAACACTAAACAAGTCAGAAATCACCCAAGAAATCTGTACATTCAAGTAAATTGTAACAAATCGTCCTTGAGGTTATTTTTATTCCGTCTGTCCAATTTACAGCCATGATGATCAGTTCTACAGTTCATAATCTGTTCTGGCTATCCTGGCACGATTGTTGGTATCACTATCAAACCTGTTAAAATTTAATTACATTATATAACTTTCCCAAATTAATGTGAACCGATTTGCATTGTGACGCAGTGAGGAAGACCTTCCTTTGGGATGGTATGCGGTGATTTGCGCTAAAACACTTAGAGATGCACTAAACGATAGCCCATTAAACTGGGCTCTCTTCATTTCCAACTACGCTAAATGCAAAATTGTGGTTCCGACTTCGAAGTTGTAATGGACGTTAATTACGGTTGATGAAAATTGTTTGTAAATTCTTAGTCTCTCCGTCATTGTAATATAGAACAGGTAAATCTAAGAGTATTTTGACACCAAAATGTCTACCGTGAAAGATTTAATATATCTGAATTCTCAAAGGATGGCGCAAGTTTTATAGCTTCTGTGTATATGAGCTAATTGTTTTGAAATTTGGTACAGATATATACAGGCTGTTCCAGGATAGGGTACCGTACTCTTGTAAACTTTCCTATTTTTGATTTGCCGAAAAACAGTTTTGTTCGTCTTAGAAAGCCATAAACAGTTGTCAACTAAATTATACAGGGTATTCTAAAAAATATCTGCTTAAATTGTCATGCTTCTCTGTTCCTATAGCATTTACACTACGAGTGCTATATCCACGAGTATCTCGAAGAAAACTCAATTTATCCCATAAATAACTTGAAACCAGATCATGCTTTATTTTAAATATAAATTGTAGTCATTTTAAAACTATACGTATAACATTTATATCCCTTATATCACTTCTATCATTTATATCATTTATATCATTTATATCATTTATATCATTTATATCATTTATATCATTTATATCATTTATATCATTTATATCATTTATATCATTTATATCATTTATATCATTTATATCATTTATATCATTTATATCATTTATATCATTTATATCATTTATATCATTTATATCATTTATATCATTTATATCATTTATATCATTTACATCATTTACATCATTTATATCATTTATATCATTTATATCATTTATATCATTTATATCATTTATATCATTTATATCATTTACATCATTTACATCATTTATATTTTATATCATTTATATCATTTATATCATTTATATCATTTATATCATTTATATCATTTATATCATTTATATCATTTATATCATTTATATCATTTATATCATTTATATCATTTATATCATTTATATCATTTATATCATTTATATCATTTATATCATTTATATCATTTATATCATTTATATCATTTATATCATTTATATCATTTATATCATTTATATCATTTATATCATTTATATCATTTATATCATTTACATCATTTATATCATTTATAAATAGCACAAATAATAAAGGTTCTAGTACTCATTTTTTCTGGTACTCCGAAGCCATTATCTATTAGGCTAGATGCACTATTTATAATTACTTGAACTGCCATTTCACAGGAATAATTTTCTCTGAATTAAAATTGATTCTTTTTTAAAATGTTATGATCCATACAGTATGTAGTCAATTGCTCTTTTACTACCAATTTGAACGTTTTTTCAAATACCGGCAATGTGTTAACAGGTTTAAATCCTTCGGATATTTATTGAAGATTTTGGGATTGGGTGTAACTACTAACATTTCCCACTAATTAGGACAAATTTCTTTCTGAAGTAGTTCCCTGTAGAACGGAACAATACAATATAAAAATCTATTACCAATTAACTCAAAAGCAGTTCTTATAATTCTTGTGGAAATACCATCAATACTTGATTTATTAGATAAGTCATATATAATTTTTCTAAGACTGTTCATTTCAATAGGTTTAAATTCTGTTCATTCATTTCCCAGTCAACTCTAAAATCAAAAAAGATTTCTTACCATTTTGCGCTAAAACTGCAAACAACTGCCATCAAAAAAATTTACTTAATCCTGAATATTGACAATAAATGGCTGTGATTGTTTAGTCATTTGCACAGTATCAGTAAATAAAAATTAACATCAATGCATTTTCATTGTTCACCTAATTCTTATTGACTTTATTCTCATTTTTACAGATAAAAAATAAATTTGAGAAGTAAAGAAGTAACCAATGCTCAATGAGCACAGCAACAAATGATGAAGAAGAACAAAGTGAAAATTAGATTCATCCGAAATCGCCGATTAACAGTCAAATCGGGACAAAAGTGATAACGAAACGGCGTTACCAAACGTAGTCATTAAAGGTTTTCATGAACAATTTAAACTTCCAGCGAACAAAATATAAGATAAACAGTACTTTTCAACAAAGACAAACTTGTGGAGAGAATTAGCGGACTGAGCTGGATTATTTACTTTCCTAAGTCTAAGAAGTTTTAAATCCGTCATAAGTTGTGCAAATCGTTATATATTAAAGCTCCCATTTTAAGACTTGTACATTTAAATAAAACTGAAATAAAGTTTCATGAAAAAACGAACTATTTAATAAAAACATAACGTTTAATAGCCTGTAAGACATGATTACTTTACGTTCTTCAAACACAACGTCTACCAGCGGTATGATCTTACACCCTTAGATATCTTTCTATGGGGATATGTGAAGAGTATGGTATACACAATTAAGCCATGCGATATAGCTGACTTAAGAAGAAGAATAACTGATCTGGTTAGGTCGGTCACACATCAGGTGTTGGAAAAAGTTAGAAAATATTTTTATTTACGATTAGGATGCTGCCAAGACGTTCAAGGTACGTTGAAGTTAAGTTTCTTTTACTTTGATCTGAATTACATCAAGCACATAAATTAATTTTTTTAAAGTTAATTTTTGCAATAAATATTAAAACCATAGCATTTTTGAATAGATAATGAAAAGACCTTTCAAATGAGGTATCGCAAACCCCTATTTCCTATTTAAAAATTTATGGGTTGCAACTGCCACTCTAAGAGGGTTAAGGTTAGGGGTGAAATTTGTACGTCGCAGGATGTCATTTCAGAATCCAAAATCGACGTGTCTCTGGATTTTTTATAAAGATGCACAACAACTGAAATATTGAATTTATTCCATTTGGCACTGTATGAGCAGTTTAAAGATGACAAGGTTTCGCGACACTCTACCACCATCTCTAAAAGCTGCCGCATTCCAAGCTACACGTACATGTACAAGGAAAGGTAAATACATCATGTTATGTTTCTATTCCTTACTATACAAATTAGTTTTCTATTAGATTTTGTACGTCATAAAAAATTTAATGCATAGAAAATATATAAAAGTTTACATTAATATTATTTTTGCAAGGTAATAGGTAATTTCAGAGGAACAGCATCCAAAGTAGGCTTAATAATGAAAACGTAAAATACAGCAAAGCTTCGAATTTCCAAAGTTTGCTAGCATATCACCTCTCATCACCCTGAGTTATTGAGTTGGGAACTCATAAATTGCAACTTGATTTCAATTAATTTCACCCAAACCCGTTTTTACAAAATTTTAACACATTAAATTATCAAGATCCAAGCCTTAAGCTACACTTGGAGCTTTTAAAATTTATGGTGCGGTTCTAAGGAGGAGAGATATCGTCTTGTAAATTTACACTCAGCTCCCAGCTCTAATATAACGTAGGAAACGCTTGATTTACCGGTTTACATTAGTGGGTATGCGGGCTACAATAAGAGCATAACAGACTTACTGTATATCATTTTTGAATTTTCCTATGTAAATGATTCAGTGGCGATTATTATACCGAATGTACAAACTCCGCTTGCTTAGAAAGCGCCTTGAGGGTTTAGTAGTGAGAGCCCCAACAATTCGATTTTCAGTAGCGTGAGTAATCTGTTATCCAAGTACCACTTTGTGTGTGCAAATACTGACGAATACACCCAACCCTTGTACAGGGTTGCTAACAAATTACGTACTTCTGCTGGGGAAAATAATTATTTACATATGTATGTTCAAGTAGAACGTAATAAAAATCTTAGTGAAAAGGAATATACAAAGTAATCACCGAAAAGGAATTTATGTATAAAGGATGTCGAACAGAAAACAACGTTTTGTGTAAATGTTAGGCGCAAAGAAAGAAAACGTTCATTGAGCGGAAAAACCATCCACAACACGAATCGGTTTTTTAAAATTATCTACAACTCGATATTCGTGTTGACGTGACTTTTTCGAAACTACTACGATTTTCGGCCACGTGCGTTGTGATCGGAAGTGTGCTAAAATTTGTTTGATTTGCAGTAAAAAAAACTGTGCCATAGGACGCAAAATCGCTCCTCGAGCCGTTTCAAAGTGAACCTGCAACGAAAGTTAACTTAGCAGACAGAAATTGTTGCGGCGATGTCGGAATTAAGAAAAAAATGGGAACTGCAACAAGAACTATTTTTAGTTACTTCGAATAAATTGAAGTTTTCCTTTTCTGGATGAAGTTTTGTGATTAATATTTAGTTTCCGCCGAGTTGATGAACGTATGGGTTCCAATTTGAATACAAAAAATTAATCCGGAATGGTGTAATTGGAAACTGCAACGAAAATTAATGTTAATGGCGTTACTGCATCATACGACGGACATGTACGAAGGATTTATTAGGTCGAATGACGTGCTGTATCCAGTTCTAACGAATGGGGCTTACCAATATTCTTAATAACAAAATTACGATTACAATTTTCAGTACTTGCCTAGCAATATATTACTCCATGAAAAATTTGCAAAAAAAAAAGGTTAAAATCACAAAAGTTCTGTGAGAGAGATGGAACATGGCTATTCCTCCGTTTTAGAGGGTATTGAACACGATGGTGATATTTTTAAGATTCCTACCCCTCAGCAACTACCCCTAAACTCGAAAAACCACCTCTATTTCGCGTTTTTTTTGTTAAGGGCATGCGAATCGGTTTCTGGGCAGGATTCGGGTGGGCCGTATGAAATTTAACCATACATCTTATCCACCCCCGGGGGTGAAACCCCCCCCACACTCTAATACCTCCCCGTTTTCATATTTATTAATATTGGCCATGCAAGGACTCATTAGATCGGGATTTTAAAGATTAATTTTGACATTGTAAAGAGAGATGAGTAACAAGACATGCCATCAACCCCGGGGTTGAAACTATCACCGCCCCTAACATTGAAATCCATCGAAAAATACAAAATAGTGGAAATTGTTTTTTTCCCGTTTTCGAGGGCACTAAACGCAATGCCAATACTGTTTCATCCCCACTCTCCATCAATCACCCCCAAATTAGAGGTGGTTAGTAGAGTGTGGGGGAGAAATGAAAGTTACCATCATCTTGAACACCCTCAAAAATGTGGATAAACATTTCATGCATTTTGATTCTTTTGGGAATATTTTAGTATTAGGGGAGGGGGTGGATAAGATGTTGTGTGGTTAAATTTCATACGGCCTACCCCAGTCCTGCCCAAAAAACTTATCGGCATGCCTACGATTGAAAGAAACGAGAAATAGGGGTGGTTTTTCGAGTTTAGGAGTAGTTGCTGCAGCGTCCTCGCAAACGAGGAGTACCCATGTTTCATCCCTCTCACAAAACTTTTGCTGTTTTTTTAACTTTTTCATGGACTATATATATTTTAATAATCAACTAAAAAAAGTAGTCTTGTCGACGAAGTTAATGTAGGCTTTTTTCTACAGAGAATTGTTTAAATATTAAGTATCATATACTAATGTGCGCCGAATGAAGTGGGGATTCGCTTTCAGTAAGTAGGGATGCAATTGGGAAAACAAAAGTTAGGGATGATCCCTTAAGGGTTGAAAAAACAATAAGATTTTAAGTATGCAATCAGCAAGGTTTTTCGCTGCAATATAAATAGACCATCAGATAGTGACAGATTCAAGTGCCCCATTTTCGCATACAAATCTCGAAGAGGGTTGAAAGGTACATCGATGTTGAGTAGAATGAAGGAAAATTTACGAGTGGCCCCTGGGGATAACATATGGAAAATTCGATTTTCCTTAACAGAAATAAAAGATGTCTGTTGCCCATATTTTCCTGCAAGCCGTGTTCACTAAATGATTAATTAGTAGAACCTGACTTCGGAAAACCAAAGGCTTGAGTGTTGCGGGTGGCTAAAGGGTTGAAATAAGGGCGTAAACTCGTAAGGAAAAATCGAGATATTGATCGATTTTTCCACACAAGCCCATTGAAAGTATGAAAACGTACATAATCACTAGTTCGAAAAACATATTGACTTGAGTGTTGCGAATGAATAAGTACATTTCGGGGTCTGTTAAGGACAATAGAATTTTCCATATGTTACCCCCAGGGGTCACTTGCAAATTTCCCTTCATTCTACTCAACATCGATGTACTTGTTAACCCTCTTCGAGGCTTGTATGCGAAAATAGGGCACATAAATCTGTCACTATCTGACGGTCTAAAACTAGTTTCTGATTCATCTTTCTTTCTCCTCAAAAACAGATATATTGACTGTAAAATGCATTATAGAACATTCTGTATATTAGATTCTATGTGTGTGACAGGTATCTATTAAATATCCAAATAACATTTTTAAATAAATATGAAAGCAGATATGAAAGATAGATTCTCAAAGAATTAACAAAGATATTAGTTGTAAAAAAGGTAGTACGTTTAAACATTACTTAGATAATTTTCCAAAGAAAAGCGTTTTTGGTTCATAAAAGTACGTAAGTATATCAAGACTACACATATATAAAGTTTCTTACGACGCAATCTTTCACAAGTTCGCCATACCCAGAGACGGTAGATGTATACATTAATTTTAATTTAACTTTATGCATCATAAGAACGTCGTCACATATTACAGGAACCAAACTGCCGTATAGAAGCAGGGGTTCTATTCTGACGCTCACTGTCCTGGCAAGTTAGGCTAAGACTTGTAAGCACATTCATCAGGACTCGTGTGTATAAAATCAGCGTACGCCATTAAGAACCTCTTCAATGTTTTGTTTATTAGCAGGGCTTTTAGAGTTGCCGACGTAAAATAATTAAATTATTTACTTCGGTGTCGTGTCTGGCAAATGTGTGCAGGAATTATTTGAAATTAAATTGCTGTGGTTGACTCCCGCTTTAAGTATTATTAATTCCTCCTAAATCAAACTCAAGAGGAAATAATCATACAGGAAAATGAAATTTTGGCTCTTAAATAATTACTTTAAAGGAATAATGTGTAAAGAATAAATTTTTAAATACAAATATCCCTTAATTTAGAGAATGGTTACAAAAATGTTACTTCTTTGCACATTAATTAAACGTTATTTACTTAATAATAATAATAATAATAAATTTATTATTAACCCAAAGAAAATAGATACAATAAAATGAAAAAAAACCGCAAATTACACAAGGTAAATAAAGAGCTAAATGGTTCAGAATTCTGAATAAATCCAGATTCTGTTCTTCTACCAATGCCCACATAAAATAATATAAATAAAAATAACTAGACAACATCACAATAATCAATAATTACAAATCGGATCAGCTTCTTCGTTCTTTCACTCCCCAGCCAAATCCACCTAGCGGACAATATTTCTGGATGCAGTTTGTTAATAAACAAAAAAATAGTATGATGTTTCCATGGGAATCATCCGCCAAGCGAATTTAGCGGCAAATGAAACGAAGAAGAAGGAAATAGTACTCTAACCTAAATAGCTTGAACTAATTATATACATGCTATGGAAAAAAAATGACAAAAAAAGATTTTATCGCGATTATAATAAATTAACAGAATGTGATGATGACACGAAAAATAACAGTTACGATTTTACTGGGAGTTTAGTAAATAATTTTTGTAATTAAGCTTAAATGCCAGAAATGACGAATTGAAATTTAATAAATTTAATCTAATCAAACCGTTAACGCAAGCAACAACAATGTAAGAATATGACCTCTTAAAAATTTCCTTATAATGGCGTGGGATGGTAAGTATATTTCTTCGACGAATATTTACATTATGTACATCTGTTCTGTAAGTTAGTTTATTGCATAAATAAGGAGTGTTTGATTTAGTTATTTTAAAGAAAAAGCATAACATATGGAGTCTCCGCCGATTGTACATATTAAGCTATGAAGATTCTTCGAGATTATGAGATATCATTTGCCGCCGCCTAATGCCATAAATTAAACGAATACATGACTTTTGCGCTTTTTATATACGCCGGACATCATCGTTGTCTAAGCAGGGTCCATAAACGCAATCACAATGATCAAAATGGGACAGGACAAGTGAGTCACATAACATTTTCTTGACGTCACGATCTAAATACTGTCTTTGACTATAAATTAATTTCAAAGAGCTGTATGCTCTCTGCAGTTTGTATGTGATATGTTCTTTAAAACTAATTTTTGTGCCGATGATCAAACCCAAACTTTTGCAATGATTTTTCAGTAATATATTATCAGAGCCTATCTTTAATTTAATGCTATTTGTTACGTGATTGCTAATGTTTTCCTTACAAAATAGAATAATGATGATTTGTTAGGGTTAATTTTTAACATATGTTCAGTCGAAATTTTATGAAGGCGTTAAAAGAGCAATAAAGTTTTGTGTCATCAGCGTAGAAATGATAACTGCAAAATTTTAAAGATTCTGTGAAATTGGATGTGTAGATGGTATATAAGAGGGGTCCTAATATGCTTCCCTGCGGAACGCCAGTCGTAACTCTAAGTAAAGTAGAAACCTGATGATTTATTTTTAATTGCTGAAATCTGTCACTTAAAAATGAAGATAAGAATGTATTGGCACTTTCACTGAAACCTACGAAGTGTAATATGGATAATAGTACTTTATGGTTAATCATGTCGAATGCCTTCGAATAGTACAATAATAATAATATTGATATTTTGTCATTATCATATGCTGTAATAATATCATCCATTACATCTGCTAATGCTGTTGCACAACTGTGACCTTGCCTGAACCCAGATTGTTTTATTGGTAATATATTGTTAAAATATAAATATGATCTAATCTGTAGTTCCATAATTTTTTCTAGAACTTTTGATGGAGTTGGCAATAAACTAACCGATCTAAGATGGCTAAATTCCGTAGGTTGGTTTATCTTTGGAAGAGGTATAACTTCGGCTTCTTTCCATTTAGTGGGAAAATATGACATGGCAATACATTTATTAATGATGTGTGACAAATATATGGGACTAGAAAAGGATAGCATAATTGAATCAATGTGATATTGAGTTTATCGGTCCCAAATGCTTAAGATTTTATATCACTGCCTCTATAGTTTATTCAAATGTAAAAGTATCGTTTAAACCTGCTTTAATATTAGATATGTAGAAATATATTGTATCATCATTAGGCTGAACATTATTTTTGGTAGAGTCAATAAATAAATTGTTGACTCCATTAACATTACTTAATTTGTCAGGAATATCACTAATTTTATTTTTTGTTAAATTTAATTTTTTAAGTTCCTTCCATTTCCCTTTCGAATTTGAGTTCTCGAATTTATATTTTAGATTTTTTAGTTTAGATAGTTCTTTGTAATACGACCAATGTTCGGGTAAACGAGACTTTCTGAATTTCTGTAATGCCTTGTTTCTTAATTTTTGCATGAGTTTAATGTTGTCCGTTATCCAAGGAGCATAATTATACTTTTTTGAATTGAATGTTTTTATAGGCGCATGGATATCAAATAAATTAATAATATTGTGGTTAAGAATTGAAATTTTTTTATCAATATTATCTGTATCATAAATTAAATTCCAAGGTAGTGATCAAGTTCCCTTTGAAATTGAAAGTGATTGATATATTTTAGATATACGTATGATATTTATTTTTTTAATACATTCTCCGAGGTATTTAGGTTAAATTTATATTTTACTAAATAATGATCTGAAATTTGGGCATCCTCAACGGCAGATTCACATATATTTTCCTCAAAATTTGTGATAATTAAATCTAATAAGGATATGTTGGTATCAGAAATGCGAGTAGGTTCATTAATTAATTAGTTAAGATTAAAGGATTCTAGAATTACGCTGATGTTTGTATGTGAGTTTGTATTCAAATTTAGCATATTTATATAAAGTCGTCCACGCAGATAATATTATCAAATTGTGAGTAATTCTAACTCTAACAGAAGAATATGTTCAATATGTTCAATATTCTTTGGTATATTATTACTGCTCTGAGAGAATATACTTTATATATGATTATTCATGATATTGTGAACCATCTTGGTATGATCGAAGCTCTCCAAGGTGATATTTCAAAATATTTTATTTATTTATTTACAACATCCAACGGGCAGAACCCATCTGTAATTGATGGGATAAGGTTACGAATTAACAAAGCATTTAAAAAAAATACAGGAAATTTCAAAACACAATAACAGTACTTACTAAATATAAGACAAATTACTTAAATGTTTTTTACTAGATTACAATGAGTATCACAGATTTCATATGATATATCGATTGACTATTTTATATAAGAAAACGACAGAATGGCGTTTAATCAAGGTGCCCATTTCAAATCTATTGTAAAAAATTTCTTGCGGGATGCCTCTTTGGGGATATTGATTGTCGAGATGATGTGATGCTATTTTAAAAAAAAATCTGTCAACTCGCTCAATATTGATAATGTGCATATTATGTACAGAATTCTAAATTATTGAACCATATTCAAGTTGCGATCTTACAAAGGTAATAAAAATTAGCTTTAATGTATCTATGTTGTTAAAAATTTTTGTATTACGCAAGATAAAACCAAGATTCTTATAAAAATTAGATGTCATTGTATCGATATGGGTGACAAAAGTAAACATGCTATCAAAGATTATACCTAAATCTTTAATAGTATTTCGACGAGGAACGGTATCAATATTATAATTGTATAATATTACGTTATGTTCTCCCTTACGATAATACGACATTACATTTCATTTAGTTGCATTAAGCAATAGTTTATTTTCTGTACACCGTGAGTTTAATGTGTTTAATTATTTTTTTGAAGTAATATACAATCATTTTCAGATTCAATTTTTAAGAAAAGTTTTAAGTCATCTGCAAATAATAAACAGTTTACATTTATAATAATTATTAATAAATAGTACGAACAATAACGGCCCTAATACTGATCATCGAGGAACACCTGAGGACTGAATGAAGTTGGACGATTTGTGTCCAAAGCAGTGAACATATTGGATTATAGGTTGTAAATATGACTGGAACAACATTAACATACTACAGCTTAGATCTATCTTATTTAACTTCATAATTAATAAACCATGATCCATACTACCGAAAGCCTTGGAGAAGTCAGTGTAGATGACGTCTACCTGTAGTCTTTCATCAAGTGATTCACAAATGAATTGACAAGGTTTGTAATTGTCGATTGCGTTCAATGAAACCATGTTGCTCGGGTATTATATTACTTCTGACATGAAACGATAGGAAATTTGGCAAATAGTCAATGACCAAACAGGCAGAAATAACAAAAACAAAATAATTATGCTTAAAAACGAAAATCAATACATAACAGACCCTGTAAAAGTAGCTGACACTTTTGGAGATTACTTTTCAAATATAACAGATATATGCTTGAAAAATTATTACGCTACATTTACTTTTAAAAACTGCACGCTTTCACCTGCCAATGCAAAATCATTCTTTTTTACACCTACTGATAGAGAGGAAATTCTAAATATCATTTCTCAATTGAAAAATAGAAATAGTGTTGGCGTGGACGGTATTCCAACCAAATTTGTTAAGACTATTGCCGAAAGCGTTGTAAGCCCACTAGTTTACATTATAAATTTATCTTTTGAGCAAAGACAACTTCCTTCATTGTTGAAAATTGCATCAGTAGTTCCAATTTATAAAAACAAAGGCGATCTTAATAGTGCAGACAACTATAGACCTATTGCAATTTTAAATGTGCTCTCAAAGATCTTTGAACGACTTATTTATAACAGACTAACAGCTTTTTTAACCGACTATCAACATGGTTCTTTGATTAGCAGAACAACGGAAACTGCAGCTTACCAAATATGGAATATGTTTATAAACATTTAGATCAAGAAATGTTGGTAGCTGGAGTATTCTTTGATCTGTCAAAGGCATTTGATTGCATAGACCACTTTTTTCTTAAACAAAAACTTTATACATTAGGAGTAAGAGGGTATATTTTATCATGGATAATGTTCTATCTTGAATATAGGAAAATATGTGTTAAAGTACCAAATAATACTTCAAATTGCAATAGTATACATAGAGGAGTACCTCAGGGGTCAGTGTTGGGCCCATTATTATTTATTTTGTACAACGAGTTGCCAAATTTTCTTACTTCTACATGTGTTACAATGTTTGCAGAGGACACCACAGTGGCGGTATCAGCACTGACTGCTGAGGATTTAAATAAATCTATATTTAGAGTTATATATGATTTTCAAAGTTGGTGTAGGAAAAATAATCTCATTTTAAATGTAGATAAAACTATATGCCTGAATTTTTATAACAAAAAGAAACAGCCCATCGATGAAATTGTTGTCAACAATATTAGATTAAATGAGAGTTCAGTAACAAAATTTTTAGGGGTCTTCTTAAATGATAATCTTACCTGGTTGGCCCATATAAACCACGTCAGCAAAACGACTGGCAGATCATTTTATGCCAATTTAAAGTTGAAAGATGTGCTTTCTACACATTATCTGTTAAATGTGTATTATTCCCTGGTCTACAGCCATCTTTCATATAACATTGCGCTTTGGGGAAATGCCCCCGAAAGTATAAGGTATTAAGATTAATATTCAACATGAAGAATACAGAATCATGTAAATCTGTTTTTACTGACAATAAAATTATGACGCTCCCTTGCATATATAATTTTAAACTATTATTGTTTATAAAGAAAAATATTAGTTTGTATGAAACAAATTGTAAATATCACAATTATAATACGAGAAAAAGGAATGAATTGAGTACGGTAAACCATAATACGTCTAAGTATGAACATTCACCATCATATACAGGAGTAAAATTATTTAATAAGCTCCCGGAACACTATAAAAGGGCAAATTATAAAAAAAACATGAAAAATTTTCTTAACAAATGTTTTTACACCATTACCGAATATATGAATGATGCTCTAGATTGACAATGTTTATATCTTGTCTTATATATTATTTATACCTATATATATATATATATATATATATATATATATATTCACTTACCTTAACCATTTACTTAAGTTTGTATAAAACTAACAGGTTGGCCACTATCATTTGTCTGTTCCATGACCTATGGCATACTGATGAGAACTAATAAGTTCGAAACCGGTCTATGTCTGGTCGGGGAATTGACAAATGACATTGGCTACCAATCTTTCATGATTTGTAAGGTATAATTCAATGCAGGTCGGGGTATTTGCCCGCTGAGTAGTTGTTTCCTGCAAATCATGTATAATAACAATATATATATATATATATATATATATATGTTTTTTTTTATTATTACGACGTTTAACCCAGCTAAACCAAACATATGTTATTTAATACTTTTTTATTGACATGTACATCCATTGTAAAAATGGCCTAAGTATGAATAAATTATTATTAATTAAACAAAAGAATTTCGAAAGCTTTGCTGAAATTACATAATATTGTTATTGGTCTATAATTTTTAATGTCCATGTTATTTTATTATCTTTTTTATATACAGGGCACACTCTAGAAATTTTCCAAACATCTGGAAGTATCTGTGTTTTAAAAATTACATTAAATATGATTTACAATAGTACAATAATTTTGTAAATAATAATTAATAATTATATTAAATGCACTTTTTGCACCCCATATGCAATTTTGTAAAAATGGCGCATGCATTATATGTAGACTTTTTTCCTGGTATTTTTCCGAATTCAATGACGAAAACTGCATCTTGATACGAGCTGTTTGTCAAAATTCTGGAAAATGTTTTTCTTAATTCCCTGGTCTAGTAAGAATGATCAATCGGTGAGTAGTATATTCTGACAGAGATCATGGAAGTTGGCCTTTTTAAAATTAAATCTCGAGTTACTTTTTTGTTTAAATTGTTTAAATATCATCACTTTTCCATACTTTTGCATACAAACTCAACTTCAACCCTACATAAAAATTGAGGTAATTTTTCTGGTACTTAAATCCATTTTCCCCTAAAATAAACAAACCTTTTTCTATTTGTATATTACTTTATACTTTACTTTTCTATATTACTTTTTAATCGACTTTCATAACGTTCCAAATGTGTCTGATCCAGGGAGCAACACGCACCACAAACTTTTGTTTGTATAAATTAATACGGTTGGTTGAATATATATTCTGATTCGATTATACACATCCAACACTGTCGCCGCAAGGAGAACTACCAAATAAAGCTTAATACTTAGTTAAAGTTCACAATGGAATAATATTTTCATTAATATCTGTAGCTTAAACTAGAATGTTGTCATAAAGGGCTTGCCTCCGGCGAAGAACGTATTATATTTCTTTTGTTTATGATTTCTGTGTTATATTACCCTTCAGTAAATATGAAAAAGTAAAACAGAGGTATAATTTTTTTCGGATTAGTTTGTTTCCAGTATACAAACAAATACAAGCAGGCACGACATGATAAAACACAAATACTCTTAAGAACACGTAACTGAATTTAATTATTATGCCAGAAAAATTAGACGCGGCCTCAATATTAATTTATGATAAATAATCGAAAAGGCAAGGGAATAATAATGTGGCTATGTACCTTTGTTTCGTAGGCTATCGTAAGAATTGGGGCAGCGTGCAATGAGGCAAACCATGAACCGTACTATTGGAGACGGGAACATTTAGACATCTGGTGCTCAGTAGTCGCTCGCTATATGAAGGAATGCTAATTCATGTAAAAGCCGCTTTACAATCTGCAACTTTCTTGCAAATTCAAAAAATCTTGATCAAAGGCATGCGCAGTTGAGAGTCAGCTATTTGGCAATTGCAGGTTTCAACAACTTACAGAAAATCGATTCTGTCCGATTTTTCTTGCAACTTTGGTGCAAGTCTGGCGGATAATTTAGTGATTTCCATGTTACCAATACAGACTGAAAGAAATCTGTAGAGGTAATAGCCACGAAATTTAACAACGAGAAGTTGACGACCTTAACTGGAGCTGATTTAAAAAAAATTCATTCGCTCAGAACACAATATTTGGCGGAAGCGCAAAAAATTAGCAAAAGTGAGGCTTCTGGAGCATCCGCCGATGCCCTATATGTGCCCAAATGGTGGTACTTTGAACTATTGCAGTTCCTGCAACAAAGAGCTGCAATAGTTTATCGTGGGGAATCGAATATGGCAATAGTACCATCTAGAGTCATCTATAGTGATACAGATTTACAAGAAACTGAAGAATGTGAGGAACGAGAGCATGATCGAGAGGTAAATTACAAGTAAATAGTGAAGTCTTCATTAAAAACTTTGTTAAATAAATACACAAACTTATAACTGATTATGTTTTAAACTTTATAGTACATATTCTTAATTTTTAGTTTGACGCTGAAGTTCTCTACGATGGAGAAATAGCCAACCTAAATGACGTAGAGTAGAAATGTTATCTCCATGCTCCTCCAGATCAGAGTCTGGAAGCAGGTCTTGTGCTCCGTCAATAGCAAGAAACGGTCCATGGAGCGTTTTTTATGCAAAAATATCAAAAACTCGTCAAGGAGTGTAATTTTGGAAGGTATACTAAATGTCGCTGGGACGTAATGTCGCCCCGACCACAAAATTTTAGGAAATATCATGAAAACCGGCTTTAACTTCGGAAATTTTGAAAATAATAACCCTTTTACTAATCCACGTTGTGTAGCACTGCAACTCATGCGTTATATTTAATATATGGACAAGTTCTCTAGTCTCTAGTAAAAGATTTTTGAGAGTTTTATCGAAAATAGCCCTTGGCGTGGAGTGTGACGTTTCACTTTTTAACAGTCAATTTTGGTGGAAAAACCATGTGTTTTCCGCGAGGTTTTCCGCGTATTTGCCCTAAACCGATTCCTCGGTGATTCGGTGTCAGAAAAGTACATTTATCATGTATTCAGACGTGCATGGGACCGCCTTGCCTGAACGTATGAATCTATAATTGCCACAATATAATTGAAAGTCGTTGCGATTCAAGCAATTTTAAGCTCCGATTGGCTTCCTAAATTATCATTGAACTGAAATATACATAAATAGACAGACAAGCAAAAGCCCACCAAAATTATAAACATTGAACTTTTTACTGTATCTTTTTGTGTAATCGTTTGCTATAAACTAAGCATTGGATGGTAGTTGGTTACATACCTTCTCAAATCTACTAACAAAGTGCAACGACAGCCTCAGGAGTCTTAAGCTAAACTATCTAGACAAAAATCTATTATTTTTCCAATCGAAAGAAGCGTGTTGGTGTTCAGTGAATGATGTCTCATTCTGCCGTCCTGGTTGAGTGGTAGAGTAGCTGTAGCTAAACTCCGCTAGGACGTAAATATAAATAAAGCATTAAAGTAAAAATAAAAACTCATAGCTGCGGCGCCATCACTTAATGAAACTTGTATAAGAATTAAAATGTCTCCTTGTGACTGAAGTCCAATTTTAATTTTACATTATTTTTTCAGACTGGTTGCAGCAGAGATGGAACAAATTGAAGACGAAGAAATATTAGATGATCTTAAACAAACTATTCCTCCTTTTTGGTAACTTCTGCGCCTTCTACCGCACGAAATATTAACTTCTCGGCATCGCGGCGATTACCGAAAATACGTAGAATTTTATTTACATTTGTTGTCCAATAACTTTTTCCGTCCGACCAATAGAACGCGAGATAAAACGATTCAAAAATTTTTCAAGATGACGGCTGAAGCAAAAGGGGGGGACTTCATCTTTTTTGTTTTAGACCTTCTAAGTGATCCAGATAACATTGAGCATGATAAATTTGAGTGTGCAATTTTTTGCAGGTCATGGGAATTTCCTAGTAATTTTTGGTACATTTTTATTGTACGTTATGCAGAATAAGCACAGACAGCAAGTGATTTGTCAGAATAAGTTAGGTTAATGATGGCACGAGAGCTCC
This sequence comes from Leptura quadrifasciata, assembly GCA_963675555.1. NCBI lineage: Eukaryota > Metazoa > Arthropoda > Insecta > Coleoptera > Cerambycidae > Leptura > Leptura quadrifasciata. Next base: position 11,928,774 of record OY776676.1, read on the forward strand.
TTTAAGTAGGATCAGTATTTCGGCTGGTGTTTGTTGCAATCGACGCATTAGCGTTTTGATGGTAATATGCAATTATTACACTTAACGCGCCAGGTTTGTAACTTGTAATTTAGCGCTCGGCGGGGAACATAGCCCGGAGAGTAGCTGTTGGTTGCAATCTGGTTAGGTTCCTTATAGTAAAATAAGGATTTTATAGAGGAGTATGATTTTGTATCCCGTATGCATTAATTTGATTTAAGCAAGGATCATAGACGATATCACAATAGTTTAAAAAATGATAGAACAAGTGATTCTGTTAAAATTATTTTTAATTTTTCATTTAGAAAATGACGACATTAATGCAGAATAGAATTTTTTCATGAGGTTATTAATATGCTATTGGAATGTCAAGTTATGGTCAAAAAATAGGCCTAGGTATTTTATCTTATCCTTGAATGTTAATCCAGTGGCATTACCTTTCCCACTTTTGAAATTAATGAAAACGAATTTTATAATATGTGATTTTGTTGAGTTATTATTGTATTTTATTTGTACAAGCACTTATCGCACTGTATTGCAGTAGGACAACACGATTTTATGAAAAGGCCTTCTATTATTACGAATCTTTGTAATATTACAATTGTGTAAAACATTTTTGTTTTTGATACCCCAGATGATAAACAGAAAGTTGATAAACAAGCCAGGTTAAATAATGAATAAAACTCCCATGACAAATAAGACTTTCTTTTAGTGTAGGATAGAATTAGTAGATAAAATCCACTATTAGTGGTAGTAATATTACTTATTTAATTTCACTGCTTATTTATTATTTTCTATTACTGATACAGCACAAAAACTCCAGCCTATCGCCGTTTTTTCAACGGAAAACACTAGTCCAACATATATTGAACAGCTATTGTTTCGGGAAGGCATTAACCGCCCGAGAAAGCTAGGATTTAAAACCGATCCATTTCGCCCAGTCAGCTGATTAGTCAAACTGTCAAATCAACATTAAACCTGCCGGCTCGAAGATTTCACGAGGGCGGCCCCCGCTTTATTTGACAGCCTTGACGAATTCAAAGGGTGATAACCCAGACACTTTTTTTATAATTAATGGGGTCACATCTCATATCTGATGCACGTCACAGAATTTTTAATCGTGAAGAAGCTTATTCAAATGTCAAGCTGGGATTGCTGAATTTATTGGAAGTAATAAATACTGCGTAGAAATAAATAACTGCATGGTTAATATCCTGAATCTTAAACTCTGGCAATTATATACACACGTATTGGATTAGAAAACCGCTGCAGAGTCTCACATTTAACAAAAGCCATACCGCCCAAACCACTGATTCTATCACAATTAAAGTTAATTTTAGTAATTACTTTTCTGTACGAATAAGTTGTTAAGTTTGATGGCGCTATAAATCTTGTTAAGAAAGTCAGGAGTGAAATACAATTTGAATCGTGTCACGCAACGTGGATAGTGTCAAAGGAACGATCCAGACTAAAGGTCAGACAAAATTAGAAAAATTGGTTTTAGATATTAGTTAATGGAATATCCACATCTTAAACAATTGCAGTTACATTATCAGATAAAATTTTAGTTGCGCTATTTTAATTAGTCATATACATTTATATGACCTACTTGTTTATGTAAAATAATTTTGACATCGTATACTTAACAGAAACATTCACCGACAAAGAAAGTACTAAATTTTGGTTTCCCCAAAGATTTTATAATTATTTCTATCATATCTTAGCAGCAGAATTCCATATGCATCGAATCGTGGTTGCACAGGGTTGTATATTTCGATCTCCCCTTATCTCTGCTTGGATATCAAACTTATCTGCTTCTATGTATTCCATTGTTATGAAACAATACAAAATGTCAAACATTAACAATAATAATGATAATATTTATTGGTGCTAATATACTATATACAGTATTTACACAAGTCAGCAAAATTCATTATAGTTAGAATATACAAAATGGCAAATAGGATAAAGAAAAATACAAAATTATAATTTAAAAGTTAAGATCCGCGTTTAAAAATTCATTTAAACTAGAAAACGCATTGTCTAACAAAAATGTCTTAAGGGATGCCTTAAAACTATTATAGTCCCAATTTCTAACTTCTGCAGGTGACATATCATAAAATTTGATAGCGTAATACCTAGTCTCATTTCGCGTTTTACAAAGTCGTGTAGTGTCAAAATAAATATTTTCATTATTTCTAGTGGAATATGTATGCATTTGTGAGTGTGGGGTGTAAAGATTAATATTAGTTTTTATATGAAGGAGGCATTGAAGTATATAAATGCCAGGCAGTGTTAGTATTCTTAGTTTTTTTAAAGCTTCTTTACAGTCATCTCTGTAATTACAATTCTTAGTGCTCTCCTTTTGATAGTTGCAAAGTGAGAGACTTAGCATAGAAAATTCTGGAATGTATAAGTCCAAAATAGGCTGTAATTAAAGTTATTTGTGATACTTGATTTGCCAGATTGCGAACAAGTACATTCTTGCAAACGAAGTTTGTGTAGTTAATTTATTATCCAGGTAAACTCCTAGGAAGTTTACACAATCAGTTATATCATTTTGCATGTTAGCATTGACTTGGCGAAGTGAAAATACCATATTATCAGATTTAGATGTATTTAAGGTCAACTTATTCACCAAAAATCACTCTTAAACTAACAACTGTGTATCGTGAACATTAACATTCGTAACAAGTTATTTATATGCTTATTTTTCGATATAACAGTTGTAGTATCAGCTCTAGGGGTGATGCAAGTCATTCACATAAATAAGGAAAAGTAATGGTCCCAGTGTCGAACCTTGAGGGATATCCTCCGTAATAACGCGTGGCTCCGATTTATTATTACCTATAGACACAAACTGACGGCGGTTAGTGAGGTAAGATTTAATAAGCTCTATACTGCTCTTTTATAAAAAACTAACTTTTCTATTAAGATTTTATGTGACATACATCAAAAGCTTTAGTTAAATCAAGATATTATGTGTAAATGAAGTCTCTTTTCTCAAAACAAGTGTTTATAATTTCAATTAATTTACATATAGCATGCGTTGTTGACATATTACATCTAAAGCCAAACTGGTGTTTAGTAAAGAGAATACTGACTTCAAAATAATGTGAAATTTGTAACTTCAGTATAACCTCAAATATTTTCCCAAAAGTTGGTATAATAGAAACAGGTCCATAATTAGAGAGATTGTCAGTAGCATCTTTTTTATGTATAGGTACAATACATGCTAATTTAAGTACATCAGGAAAAACATTATTTAATATGCACCAGTTTATTAGAGGAATTAATATAATATACTTGACAGAATTCAAAATTTTATACTGATTTCATAAACGTCTTTACCGTTGGTTTTCTTCAAGTTATTTATTACATATAGAACTTGCATGTATGATACCGTGGAGCAACTAATTTATTCAATTTTCACGACACTTTTCTCACGGAGAAATCGGAGGGGGTGGAAAAGTGTCAAATAATGAAAAATTAGCCGTTTTTGGTATATATTATGCCTGCCATGTTTAAGACTAATGTCTTGAAAACTCTGAAAATAATGGCTTGTCTAATCCGTTGACGCCCGGTATAGTGAACAACCCTGTATTACATAATTCAAGTATCTCTCAGGGATCGAACAGGATCTCTACTCTTTAACATGTACTAGTATTAAACATAATATTTTTAGTCGCAAACTCCTCTATAAAATCCTTATTTTACTATACGGAACGTAACCAGACTGCAACCAACAACTACTCTCCGGGCTATGTGCCCCGCCGAGCGCTGAATTACAAGTTACAATTCTGGCGCGTTAAATGTAATAATTGCATATTACCATCAAATATTGCAATCGAAGCATTAGCGTTTTGATGGTAATATGCAATTATTACACTTAATGCGCCAGACTTGTAACTTGTAATTCAGCGCTCGGCGGGGTACATAGCCCGGAGAGTAGTTGTTGGTTGCAGTCTGGTTACGTTCCTTATAGTAAAATAAGGATTTTATACAGGAGTTTGCGACTAAAAATATTATGTTTAATATTCCGCCCTCTAAAAGCACATTTGAACTATGTACTGTAGTAGACCAATATAAACTGCGCTGTAATTAGAAAAGAAATAATGAGTACAGAAATTTGACAAAGTAATAAAACAGTTGCTCACTCATTGATTTTCAGTCTAATGGAAAATTTTGGAAAAGTTGCTTCCGTTTTTTTGGTCATGTACTTGTTCCAGCTCAACTCCCTTAAATTTTTTGTTAGAAGGTAGTATGTGAGTTTTCGTCCAGTTATGTCCATAGCGCCTAGAAAAACCAGTAGTAAAGCGTTAGGACAGTCGTCGGGGAGTTGAGAATGCGTAAATACGTTTTAAATCGGACAAAGATTTTACTGTTGAAACCAGTTCAGCCTCTTTTTGACATAACTAATTTTCTAAAAATTATAGTGAAAACATCATAAAACGCTAGGAGTATATGCATATCAAGTAGAGAATATAGAAATTAAAAATACTCACTTGTTATAAAGTTACCTATAATTCACCACATTTGGTCCCTGAAAAAGAAATAAATTAATAATAGTTAGACTAATCAGTATTGTAAAATAGATGGAATTTTTTTTAAAGTAGGTTGTTTTGGAAAATAACGGCGAAATAGTTAAAAGTAGCCAGTCAAGCTCACCTTTTTTGAGGTGAAATAATAATAATAATAGGTTTATTAATCCAACAGACATAAGTTCATTTAAAGGATATATACATTACAACTATAACTAAACAGTGTATATTTGCAATATAAAAGGAAAGAAACAGAAAAATCCAAGTATACCAGATGTAACAGGAGCCATTGATAGAAATTTAGGATATATTAAACACGAACAATACCTCTGTGATTGAAAAAATAATAACTTTTTGGCTGGAGAGCTTTAGGTGAGACACTAGAGGCCTGCTGTGCACTTTATTTTGTAGGATTCGAAGTTGGGGTGGTTTGTCCTTAAACGGCTGGAATGGGCCAATAGCTTCGCCCTGTTATATTTCACAACTTATATTTTGTTTTGAGGACTTTTCTAAAGTCGTAGGGTCTAATGCTACACCCTGTATAGATTAAATCTGATCTTAAATTTGGCTGGCAGGGTCAATGATTGTACCCTGTATAATATTTTCTTGAAATAGCAACACTATATTTTAAGCGAGAACTGAACAAGTATTTATTTAAGCGTAAAAACACAGAGTTGATTATTTAAGTTGTTGAAACTAAAAATATTTACACGATTTTTATTTATCAGGTAACTTATCGACATTTGAAATTTTGCCTAAGTTAGGTTGGGGTTTGTTTTTGATTAAATTTAAATTGACAAAAATCTGAGAAAATTTACTATACGACTGGGGCCGCGAAGGCGAAGGAATTGGAGCACTGAGGCTGATTATTAATAATTAAATTTACTTTTTACTAGGATCTGCCTAGGAAGGTGCACGGGTACTGGATTTAAATTCGCGAGATACATCGGAAGACACACTTGGATTTAGGCTCTGGGGCAACCAAAGAGGTAACGTGGGCACTGGATTTAATTGTCGCTAGATACGCCAGAAACACAACTTGCCGGGGACTTTACATGCTCCCTTATTTATACTCACGATGGGGTACGATGCTAGCTGAGAGCTGGAGAAGCTGGAAAGGGCGTCAGACCATCATATGGGGCTCAAATGATGAAATGTTGTGCAATTTGCAGACATTTTGAAATTTTGGGTAGAAAATTATATTACTAAATCGGCTGTGAAAACAATTTGATATGAAAATGTCAGTAGAATCTAATTTAGTTTTAGAAATATGAACGATAACTGTCTGAATAACATAGTAGATTCGATTGGTCCCGTGAAGTATTGCTGTGAGTTTTACTTTAATCCATATTGATGTTATATTATGTCATGTTAATCCATATTGAGAGTAATGTGTCTCGATGTTGAACGGAGCGAAAGTCAACAACCTGTATATTATTACATTTTTGAATTCTGCTTAATTTTCTAAATCCAACGATGCCAAATAAGTGACATTTCAAACATCAATTTTTTTTATAATATAATTTTTAGTTTTCCATTTAAGTGTGCCATGACGGTTCCGATTTATTCTAAATGACCCGTGTAATGCTACAAAAATCAAAATCCTGTTAAAAACACTAAATTACGTGATTTATGAGCAAATAAAATTCACCAAAATTGTTTCTGGGGCAAAAATGAAATGTTTAGCTTCTCAAACATTTGTTGCTTTAACGGTGTTTTTATTGTGTCTTTAAAAATGGCTTAAGATGCTTGTTAATTGTGTTCAAAATGGCGCAAATTTATACAAGAGATGAAAAAGTAGTCTAACATGGGGAATGTAAAAGAAATGCAGTTGCGGCTACCGACTTTTATGCCCAACGATATCCTGATAGACAATGTCCAGCGAAAAATTATTTTAAACGTGTTGAAAACCAATTCCGAAGAGAGACCAACAATGATCCCGAAGAAAACTTCATTATTGACGAAGGAATGGAAATTAATGTTTTGGCTGGAATAGAAGTTGATAAGACTGTTTCTTTAAGGCAAGTTGCGTTTGAATTGGACATCAGTCACCAAACAGTAAGCCGAATTTTGCACAAATACCACTAAATCTTTTAAATACCAATTGCACCAGCATTTGTAGCAAAGTGATTACGAACGTAGGATGGAATATTGCAATTGGATTTTGTATTATAACGTGCAGCAAAACAAAGATTTTTTGGGACTGATTTTATTTTCGGACGAGTCTAGGTTTACAAATTTGGGATTATCTAACCGACAAAATACAAAATATTGGTCACAAGAAAATCAAAATTTATTACGGGAGTGTAACTTTCAAGTGCGGCTCAGTTTCAATATTTGACTTGGAATAATCGGTAGTAGAATCATTGGTCCAATAATATTTGAAGGTCCTCTGACTGGTGCCAGATACTTGAGGTTCCTGGAAAGTGAGACTAAGGATATTTTAGATAAGTTACCTTTAGATTTAGGACGGGGAATGTATTTCCAACAAGATGGCGCTCCTCCCCATATTTCAAGGATAGTAATTGTTTATCTTCAATGGAGATTCGGTCCTGTGAGGTGGCCTCCAAGGTCACCTGATTTAACGCCCCTTGATTTTTTTGTTTGGGGTCATTTCAAAAATATTGTCTATGCAACCGCCGTTACAACCCGTGAAGACTTGGAGCTACGAGCAATTAATAGCATAACGGCCCGGCAATTGGCGAACGTTCTTCGAGAAACAGTTATGCGAGTTTAGAAGAGTATTGACTTTAATGGACAGCATTTTGAACAACTGTTGTAACGTTTTATGTTAATTTTTTGTATTCCAAAACCACCTTATGTGTAACAAGGTAATTAGACTTAAATTGTATTTTCTTATTTTCTTTTAGCTGTAATGTTATTTGTGTTTATCGCACATTTTAATATGATATATGAATAAATTCTTTATTAATAGTACTGATAAGTGGTACCACGGTACCGATATGGGTTCCATTTGAAAAAATTGGGTTTTGCCCCAAAAACAATTTTGGTGAATTTTATTTGCTCATAAATCACGTAATTTTGTGTTTTTAACGGGATATCGATTTTTGTAGCATCAGACGGGTCATTTAGAATAAATCGGAATAGTCATGGTACACTTAAATGGAAAACTAAAAATTATATTATAAAAAAAATTGATGTTTGAAATGTCACTTATTTGGCATCGTTGGATTCAGAAAATTATGCAGAATTCAAAAATGGAATAATATACAGGGTGTTAAATTTAAAAATCGAAAGTTAGTGTCACTTCCTGCGAAACCGGAATTCAATTGTATGTCATAAAGTGCCGCTTATTATGTATATAGTATATCCTAAATTTCAGGCAATTATCTTCAAAACTAAAGGAGAGAATGGGGGTATACCATGATCATGTTACACCCGGTATAGTCGAGTACACATGTACTGGGCTGTCAAAAAAGCAACAGAAACTTTACGACCTCATTAAAATACCGTTAAACTAGTCGCAAAAGTAATTGCGCCCAGGCACGTACTTGAAATATTTAGATCAGCAACTCAGTCGTTCAATTTTAACAGCGCGTTACGGTCTATATTATTAATATGTACTTCTAATACATACGAATTTTAAGTTCGGCTCTGTACTATTTCGTTCGCTTTCCTTAAAGGTTTTTAATGTGCGTCGGCTTTTGATGACAATATGCCACATGGTCCAACGGCAATAATAATGAGGTCGTAAAGTTTTTGTTGCGTTTTTTGAGTGCCCAGTAAATGTGTACTCGACTATAATACAAATAAAATTATTACGGAGGATGTGTGACCCATAGTAGTGGAATTATTCATATAATTAAACAAATGTGGAAAGTGATAATAAACATTGATTGAAAATATAAACAAATAGAGAAAGTAATAACAAAGTATAAGTACGTTGACTAACAGAAACATTAAAAATATAAATATTATGTTGAATGTGGTTATAAGCACGACCCACAGAAATAAGAGAAAACAGGTGCTGATTAGTATCAGGCACTTTATAAGTAAACAATTTCTAGCAGAAAATCTTGACACATGAAACCTTACCTGAGAAAGAAAATGTATGAAATCTATGTGGCCATGTAATATTTCGCAAAGATAAGTGAACTGACAAATTCTCCGTCTCATTTCCATACTAATGAGGCCAAATAAACTAAACATTCACAGTGAAACGTCTCTGCCGGGGTACAAACCAAATTCGGTATAATAGAAATATCTACAAAATTTGCGTTGTATAGTTTGAGAGACTGGATGTGAGTATTGCAATATGGAGCCTATACAACACAAGCACACTCTAGTTTTAATGTTATGAAAGTCCTTGGTGCTCCTGATTATAAAACCTAACATCTTCATAGCCTGACTAGAAACCTGTTCTGTGAGGAAATGGTTCACATACGACTTAAGAGATGAGACTAATTGACATGAATTTATTATATTGATTCCAGAATGTGTATTGTCACAGTATTGTATGTCAGATAGGAATATGCACCGAGCTAGGTTTCCCATTTTAAGATATTTCTTTTAAAGTATATAGAATTCTAACAGGATTTATCCCCAGCTAGACGAATACTCCAGTCGAATTGCGGGGTTGATTGTATTATCAGTTACCGGAACAAAATATATTTTAAACCAAGTCTTTTTGGTCCCTGATTACGATCCAAAAGTTTCGCTCGATGGAAATTCCGGAAACACCCCTTTTGGGGCAAAAAACACCCCTTTTTGGGTTTTTTTCGCAATATTCTGAGTGCAATTTTTAAATTATCTTATAAAATGCATTTTTTCTGGTAAAGTATAAACGAACTTAATTGAAACCGTATAAAAACTAAAAGCCGGCAAAAACAGTCGGCATCTCTTTATTGTACATGGGCGGAGGTAAATAGAAATGCATGTCATAAGAAAATGATAAGATTTTCGGGCGTTATTATATTATCCTCTGTTTCAAATGGTCTTCAGAAAGCCATGATAAATTAGTAAATAATTGAAATATTTTACCTTTTATATAGTAGTAAATATTTATAAATATGAACAATAACTAACTAAACTCCTACGCTTGATATTATAACAGGTATTTTCGCACTGCACTGGCACATTAACAGCACAGCACATGTCCACCGTTGACTACATTTACGAGTTTTTTTTATGCTAGTAGGCCTGTCCGTTTTATTATTTAAACCAGTGCAGTCGTAGATGGTTCATTCAGGCTGATTACATTGCCAGTCTCGGACTCGCCTGCACAGTTTCAACTACCATTCGAATCTCGATACCATTGCTAAATATATAGGACAAAATATCAAGTTCAGAGCGCACGATCCTGTGCTTTAACACTGACCAGTTTCAATTATCCTCGTTTAAAGTATACCCTATATGTTTTTTGGGTCACTGATCACAAATTTCGGGGTCCCATACTCATAAAATGGGTTAAACATCCTTAAATGGGCAAGAACACCCTTTACAAAGGGAGTTGTTTCGCAGTATTCTCAGAACAAATATGAAATTTTTTTGTAGTTGTAATTAAAAAACATATTAGGTGTTGTTATAGTTAAAAAAAAATATATTAACGTTAATCAGAGGAGGTTGAAACCCACCCAAAAATAAAAAAAATAAAGATAATACGATAAAAAAAATAATTATGACTTTGTTTTCCAACTTTGTAACTCATGATATATACAATGAAGAAATCCATTCCAACCCCGAACAGGAGTGTAAACTACCCTTGAATAAGAATAAACTAGTAGCATATTATGATTATAGAGGAGACGGTATAAATTATAAAGTTTTATATCCAATTTTCACTCAAGGAAGAGTCGAAACGACCCTTATATTAAAGAAAAAAAATGTCTACACAAAACTTACTTTTTTAAAACATTGTCCTGTAAAATAAATAATACATGGATAAATATGTACATAAATTAAATAAATTGAATACGATTTTTTGGTAACTATTTTTATTCAGAATTACAATGGACTTGTTTATTTTATTTTTCAACATACAAAATAAATTTTCATATTACAAAAATAATACTTTTTTATTTATAGTATGATAATTTGTACACTGGTAATTTTTTTTTTTTTATAAATTTATTTAACGTCGGCCTATTTCCGCTACTGAGGCCTAACACCGACGCCTGTAGACGAGCTACCCCCAACCAGGAATTTTGCCGAACCTCTTCCCTTAAGAAGAGTAGGGATCTTTTACTTGCCTAACATTTAATAGACAAGGGACCGACGGTTTTACATCCCCTCCGAAGGATGGTATATCTCCTATACAACCCTCGCCTAAGGTTGTATAGCTTCCGCGCATACACTGACATACAAGCCGCTGGAAGATGTGTGAGGCGAGGACGCGGTTTCCGTTGGAATGGTCACCCATCCAAGTACTAACTGCGCCTGTCGTTGCTTTACATCGCATACCGAAATATGTACATAGTAAAGACGCACCTACGCTCGCCCCTGAAGGTCATTAGTCTTCCATATTTACAGAAATATAGAAGACTAATGAAAGGGGTGTTTTTTGTCCTAAAAGAGGTGTTTCCGGAATTTCCACCGAACGAAATGTTTGGATCGTAATCAGGAAACCTTGGTTTAAAATATATTTTATTTCGGTAACTGATGACACAACCCCCCGCCCTCCCCGCGCGCGCAATTCGACTGGAGTAGACATGCAAATGCAGATGGACGTATACTCATTGAATGAAAATTACTTTTTGAACCGGATATGAATAATTAAATAAATAAATCATACAAAGCAAGTCCCATGTGTGAAGTATTTAAAAATTTATTGGTTTATTTAAAAACTAAATTTTATTCAGGAAAATATCGGCATTTTGATTATACGTATAATAAATCAAAACATATGCACTCATTGTGTTTAAATTTGTGCGAAATTTGTTGATTACAGCGTGCAACAATTCAGTTAAAACAAAATGTCTAGCTTCAGTTTACTAGTCGACAATCGATAATGTGTAACTGAAGGAAAAATATTCTTGTTAGTGTTGCTTGTGCATACACAGAGCCCCTGAACAATTAAGTAAATCAATAAATACATATTTATTTAGGGGAAATCTACGGTCGTTCTTAAACAGTACAAACTCGTGTACACAAAATATTGGATCCACAGAGCTCAATTTTTAGAAACTATTTTAATTCCTGTGGCTGAGTGAAAGAATGGCAAATTGTTTCTGCGGTAATTACTATACAGGGTGATTCACGTAGGCCGTTTTTTTCAACTTGTAGTTGGATTACAAACTTGAAACTTGGTATGCAGCCATAATCGATTATGCCCTTTCCATCTAAAATATTTTCAGTCCTCCAGCTATACAAGGTGTACCAAAAGTCGGTACCAATTTACTTATTTTAAAAACGCAACTACCTCACAGACTTCCAGACGCTCTTTGGCCATCAAATCCAGAGGGGGAATTCCCGCGACTACCAACACCGCTTCGTACGAGATAGTTGTATACGTGCTGCATACCCTTATCGCAGCGCAACGCTGGATTCTGGTCATCCTACTCCTCGTCCTATCCATTTCATCATGCTTTCACAGACCGGAGCCGTATACAACAGGGTAGAGTGTACTACACTGCAGATCAATCTCCTCTCGCTAGCTCCGTGAGTGTTGGCCATAAGTCTTCCGATGGCTGTGACTGCCTTTTCCGCTTTTTCGGCCGTTTTTGTGGCGTGAACGCCAAAGTTCAACTTAGAGTCCAGCCAAACCCCTAGGTATTTCAGATAGTCACCTGGGCGTATCTCCACTCGTCCCACCCTAACTTTCATGGGTGGTAGGTTTCTTTTCCTGGTAATAATTAGGAACTCCGTCTTCTCAGCAGTTATCTCGAGCTGCATCCTTGCTAGTCATCTCTCGATCTTTCTGATGGCCTCATTGGTCGCCTCCATTATGTGGACTATCCACCTTCCAGTCACAGTTATGGCCAGATCATCCGCATAACCGATGACCTTCACACCATCTTGCCATCGCAATCGGAAGACATCATCAAACATAATATTCCACAAGGTCGGCCCAAGCACCGAGCCCCGCGGGACCCCACACGTGATGTTTTCCCAAACAATCTCTCCCTCCATCTCGTACCCGATCATCCTATATTGGAAGAGGCTCATAGTAATCCTTACGAATCCTTGCGAATGATGTTGCCTTTGATTTGTTTGTAACTTACGAAGAAAATAACAGAGTAGTTGAGGGAACACGCCGCGCGTTCAATTTCAAATATCCACATCTACCATAAATGACAAAAAGTAAATTTCTTAAGCTTAAAAATAATTTTCTTGATCATGGGAAGGTAGTTAAGCCTCTTGTGAGAACTAAACCTATAAGAGGAAATGAAGATATTGAAAATAATGCCCTGGGATAATTTCAAGAATATCCACGTGCTTCCATCAGAACAACATCTACTGATTTGGGAATTTCTTATACATCCCGAGGACTACGTATGCAGGATCAACTTTTGCGAAACATTTTTGATAAAGATCCATGATCGTAATATTTACAAAAAATTATTTGGACAAACGAAGCAAAATTTTCTCAACGAGGGGTATTTAATCAAATAAATCGACATTTTTGGAAAATCCTCGCATTGTAATGGAGATGGAAAATTCGTATTAATGAATTCTGTCTGATAATGAACAGTGAGGTGCGACATTTCATGTACAATGAACAATAACGAGGGTTATTTGAATCTTAAGAGGAGTTGTGGAAAACTACCTAGTGCCGCTCAATCGACTTATCAATCCTTGGAATCAAATGGACGGAGCTCCAGCAATTCGACTAAAGCCGTAGATGCCAAATTAATCTCTGAAAATCGTTGGTGGTTCATCACTTTCGCCCGCCTGATCTCCGATTCTTACTCCTTTAAGTTTTTATTTATTGGGGTCAGGTCAAAGAATTAATGTATACAAATTCGATTTTAAATTACGTAGACTTGAAAATAAGGATAGTTGGAGCTTTTAGTCGTTTGGAACCTTTCAAAATTCGGAGAGCAACGCAGTCTGTTCAGGTGCGTATTGTAGACTGTCTCAATGAAAACGGTGCACTCATTGAGCATTTATATCGTACGTGGAAGTATAGTAACGCAAAAACAAATTTAATTTTTTTCTTTGTTGAAATAGACTTAAACTGTCATGAAACGTCGAAATTTTTTAAACTTTTTTGTGTGCACGTTTACTCTGGAACCGTTTATGATATTGACTTGAAATTTGGTACACTTATGTAATGTAACGAGATCTGGAACTAGATTATATTTTGATCTAATTCCGTTGAAGGGTTCGGTTGTAATAGGCAAAACAAGCAAGTAAGAGTCCATAAAATTGCAATTTAGGGCATGCACGAAAAGTTAAGGTCTCAAAATTTTTTTGGCATCAGCCCCCCCCACTATCACACCCAATACCACCCCCACACTATTATGAAAGGGTGCAAAAAAATTTAAATGTGATTTAGTGTATATGCACGAAACCACCCCCCACCTTATAGTTAAAGGAGGTAAAAAATGTAATTTAGTGTGTATACAAGAACGAAACGTCTAGAAAATTTTTTTGGAGTTAGCTACCCCCTCTACCATACCATTGCCACCCCACTCCATTATTAAAAGGGGTAAAGAAATTAAAATGTGATTTAATGTGTATACAGAACGAAACGTTTAAACAATTTTTTTTGGCGTTAGCTATCCCCTCTACCACCCTCATTGTCACCATCACCGTATTATTAAATGGGGTAAAAAAAATTAAAATGTGATTTAGTGTGTATACCAGAACGAAACGTCTAAAAAAACTATTTGGCGTTAGCTACCCGCTCTACCACCCCCACCCTATTATTAAAGGGAATAAAAAATTAAATTGGGATTTGAGCCAAGGGCCTCTAAAATTTATTTTGGCATTAGTTACTCGCTCTACCACCCCCATTTCCGCCCCCACCCTATTGTTTAAGGGAATAAAAAATTAAATTAGGGTTTAGTGTGTATACGAGAACCAAGAACTTCTAAAAAAAATTTTAGCCACCCCCTCTACCACCCTCACTCTATTATTAAAGGGAATAAAATATTACAATGGGATTTAATGTGCATAAGACTTGGATACAAAATCTGGATGTGGAAGTAGTGATTCCTGGGGCAGCGGTTTTTATAAACGTCACCATGGGGCTGCTAGGGTTTTGTACATTTTCACCTTTAAAATTCCAACCTGCTTGTGGAATTCGAAGTAGAACTTGATTGCTACTATGTTTTCTTGACCTCCCTAAAGATACTATTGCAATAATTAATGGTGCTAACATTAAACTTTAATTTAATGTATCCTTGTAATTAATTATACCACGTTAAATATTTTAAGCAAATAAATTAATAAATGAAAACATAAGTTATAATTGGTAAAGTTCTAATAAAATTCTTATGTTTATTACTGACGTTCCGTTGCAATTTATTCCACCTACATATTTTATGACTTTTGAGAAGTGAGAAATTTTATTATAAATATTTATCTAAAAGCTGAATAGGAAAATAAAATACTACGAGAATTGATTCCAATGTTTTATTTATATACCAATTTCATACTAAAGCCGTCAAGTTGAATTCAAAAAGCTTGGAGGATATTATCTCTTGTTTGCAATTTAAACAGCAACGGCGACACACCCACCAATGACATAAAATATGTACCTAGAATCTGATATGGAAATAGTAAATTATTAATGCATAAATATAGATTATAAATATTATCACAATTAGCTTTCTGTAACAATTACGAATAGAATGAATACATAAATTCAAGCATTCCCTCTTACATTCTTCGGTCATTAGTTAAGTTTCAGTGCTGTTTCGTCTTCATTTGTTTATTTGTTGTTATATATGTTAATTAATTCACTAATTCCTATAAATATATATATTTTTATCATTTACTCTTAAAAATAGCGGTGCTTTCAATATTCAGATATAATTTTAGTTAGTTTCAAATGATGTGGTGTGGGCGAATATAATTCCCCTATCTTCCCTGGAGGAACAACGCTGGCTGCCATATATGGATATACTTCGCTTGTATACTGAGTACCTATAATCACGCGCTACTTTTAGTTACAATTTATTTCCTTACAATTATTGATTTCAGTCAATATACAGAGTGTCCCAACCAAAAGTAGGCACCCTGAATAACTTTAGAGATAAAATTTTTTTGAAAAATTGATGAAACACGTCAAACATGTTTCCAAGAGGGACATATTTTAATGTAATACTTGTATACCCATCCTCATCCCTCTACCCTACATGGCCACCCCCTCAAAAAATTCCAATGGCAAAGGGGGTCGAGTGATATATATTTTGAAAGTTTTTTCAATTCTCTACATAACTGTGTATTTTTTAAAACTTTTGTCAATTCGTTCCTGAGAAATAAATTGTTTCATTATTTTAGGTTCGGGAAATAAAAATAAAAGAAGCAGTTTAAATTATCGTATGTATTGTTCAAAATGACCCTCACCGACTTCCATATAGTAGTATAATCTGTTTTGGAAGTCTGTACGAACATGTCTGAACACATTTGGAGTCAATAAACGGCATTCTCGAACAATTCTTTCACGTAACTCTTCCAGAGATGCGGGTTTTGTTGCAAATACCTTCGATTTCAAATGTTCCCACATAAATAAATCCAAGAGAGTTAAATCGGGTGACCTAGCGGGCCACTCCACAGGACCTCTTCTTTCAATTCATCGCTTAGAAAACCGATTCTCCAAAAGTTGATGGACTGCTATAGCAAAATGTGGGGGTGTCCCATCCTGTTAAAAAAACAGTTCGCCCTCTAAAATATTATCGTCTTCCTCGAGGATTTGGGTAATCATTGGGTCGATGTTATTTTCTAACAGATCGAAGTACCTTTCGCCATTTAAATTATCAGGAAAAAAACGGCCCGACAATCTGATCCCCTAAGATGTCAGCCCAACCATTTAACTTCTGAGACCTTTGGGTATGAGTTTCCATAAACAAATGTGGATTGGTTTCACTCCAATACTTACAATTGTACCTGTTTACCTCCCCATTTAAGTAAAATGTCGATTCATCAGAAAAACACGTATTGTACAGTAGATTGGCATTACCGTTTAATTGTTCACTAAAAATCTCACAGAATTCAAGCCGACGATCAGTATCATCTTCGTTTAATTCATGTACAAATTTAAATTTATATGGATGAAATTTGTGGGCCTTTAGAATTCGATGAACACTGCTTCGTGATACTCCGGAAGCCTCAGCTACTTTCCTGATCGATTGAGTATTATCTATCTGCAAATGACCCAGAACTGCCACTTCGACTGCTTCATTCCTAATCGGTCGCTGAGGTGCATGATTATTGTTTCCTACAGAACCTGTTTCCATAATTTTTTTCAATAATTGTAAAACATACTG
Source organism: Leptura quadrifasciata (assembly GCA_963675555.1). NCBI lineage: Eukaryota > Metazoa > Arthropoda > Insecta > Coleoptera > Cerambycidae > Leptura > Leptura quadrifasciata. The sequence goes on from OY776676.1 coordinate 11,945,728, forward strand.
AGAACCAATCTTTCTATCTGGATGTTTTCTATTGAATATGCGCTCCGCAGCTCTAGCACAATTATCGTTTTTAAAATAAATACAGACAATTTCTATTCTCTCCTGAAGGGTACAGAGCATTTTGAGAAATCACTCTGGTAAAATGTATCTCGATTTAAAATTGGTTGTGAACAAATTAATGTTCAAGGACTATCAAATGCTTATATGAGTCTTTTATTATTCTAAGACTAAACGGACAAGGAAAGTGTCTTTTGCAGAAACTGTTGTTGATTTGAGAGCTCTAAAACACGTAGTTTTTTTTATAAATTCCAATACCCAGTGGCGTGTATTTTAGATTTTTTAAACGATTTCGATTGTGTGTAATCATCAAAAGTAAAATTTATTTTACTCAAGAACGAATCAATAAAAGTTTTAAAAAATACACAGCTATGTAGAGAATTGAAAGACCTTTCAAAAGATGTATCACTCGACCCACCTTGCTATTTGAATTTGTTGAGGGTGTGGCCGTGTAGGGTAGAGGGATGATGATAGGTATACAAGTATTACATTAAAATATGTCCCCTTTGGAAACCAGATCGACGTGTTTCACCATTTTTTCAAAAAAAAATTTATCTCCAAAGTTATTCAGGGTGCCTACTTTTGGTTGGGACACTCTGTATTATCTGTAAAGCATTTTACGCTATTGCGTTTGTGTCTGTGAAGCTCTACTGTTTGGTTTGGAGTTAGATTGTCTCGCAGGAAGCAGGAGAGCTCTCCATATCACATCAGAGTGCTGGCCGCTGAACCCATCTCCGGCAAAAATTAGGTTAAGTAGGTAGTCCTTCATTAGTTCATTTGAAGATTTGCAATACTGTAAAATTATTACGTACGGTAATCCATTAATCTCTCGCTAGCCAAGAATGTTTATTTACCGCAATCATATAAGAACTATATGAACATTTAAGCATATTTAGTTTGGTGCTAATGTTGAAAATTTTCGAGAAGCCAGGAGCAATGATTTTTATTACTATTATATCCGGCTTTACCGTAGTTTCTTCTGTAGTGGCACTGCACGTATTTGTTGCTCTATCCGACTAGTTTACGACTACTGCAAATCACATGGCGACCTAAATAAATCATTGAAGTATGTGAATCTTCCTTTGAGGAAGAATGGTGGCGTTTATAATGTGTTACCGAGTTCGTAACAGTGGACTAGACGGAATTGTGTGAGAGGCAACACGGCTAGTCGCTGTACCACTCCTGAGTTCGAGCCTCAGCTGCGGCAGATAGCAATCTCGTAGGGAATGACCATTGTGTAATTGTCTGTGTCTATGTCCTGGTTGAGTGGTGGAATAGCTAACTCTAAATTCCGCCAGGACGGAAATCTAATTAAGTCGATGAAATAAAAATAAAATAAACAAAGTGAATTTTGAAATTAAGTAATAGACATCTATTTATTAAATAATATTGGTAAATAAGTATATAAATAAAACAGTATATTGCTAAAGAAATTATACCTACAAATAGTGACTTTCTCAAATAACATAATTTGATAAAATAAATTTATTTATTTATATTTTTACCATTTACATTAACTTAATCTGAAGGATGAACCTTATTGTTTATAAAAATTCGATTAGGTATGTTGTCGAAGCCAAAAAAGGCCAGCAAAAATAATTTTAAATTAATTAAAAAAGTCACAATTTATATTTTTTAACATGTTCATACATTAACATCACAGCGCGGAATAAATACGACGCAATAAACGCTCCAAGACTATATCAACGCTTAGGATCCCATCCGCCTCGGCATGACTGGGCGGGGACGACACGACGCAATAGGCGGTCCCAGTCGCTCATTCGGCGTGCGACGTTCAGAACGCCAGCCGATCTAACGCTCAGAGCTCCGTCCGCCCCGATGTCTACAGGATCGCGGCGAGGTTTCAGCAGCAGTCAGTCCAATCCGAGCATTGGTACGCGCAACAACTACAGTCCAGTTCCGGTACTCAACAAGTCAACATCAACAAGCAGTCTACAAGAACTTCAGCCATACTTCAACAATTCTTCCAGAACTTCATCCGACGAACCGATACCTAGTACGGCGTCTCAGATACCAGTCCCAGCACTGTATTTGAACCCTGCTAGCGTTAGGAGAAGGACCATCTCCGTCACCACGACGCGACTTTCAACCGTTCAACGATATTGTTCATTTGTGTTAGCTAGTAAAGTTAGGGATAAATTCAAAATTAAACTAAATTGTGCAACGACGTTGACAGAGTTCTGCTTAATGTTACTATTAATTGAAACACAGCCTTTTTATTTCTTCGCATCGTTATTTACCAGGCAAAAGCGCCTGTCCATATGCACAAAGTGGGGTACCTTGCACCAAAAGCGGTGCATGTGTATGACAGCTTACAAGTTGCAACAAGGGGGTAGTAGCAATACCCACCGACACTTCAAAAATCGTAATCAGTCTACAAAATTCCAGAAATCGGCCCTGAGAGCTCGTCCAACATCCAGATCTACGAGAACACCACTATCGAGGCTGCTGGCGCCCATCAAATTCAAAATTCGCAGTCTCCGATAAAAAACATTTTTATTTTTTCACAACCACACCCTACTTTTCGTAGACATGGCTTCCAACGCGGGCCTACAGTTTACAACAACTCAAAATCGTCAGGTATTAGACAATTAAAAATTCAATGAGTTTAATTGACGCGGACTCTATCTATACTATTATAAAATGTGTTGTTTATTTTAAATTATGTGCATAAAAAAATTAATGTAATTCCAACATATGCATATAGCTTTAACATATCTATGTCAAAATTCACTTTAAATTTACACGCATTATATTATACCTTTTTTATTTGATTATTAATGTATGAATAAATATGTATTAATATAATCGTATGTAAAACTTGTAATACACACATCTCCCAAAATGAAATTAATACCTTAACAATTTTCATTAAAAGTATATACATCATTACATATTTATTCTCGTAATGTTAATATTATGACAATAAATTACAGTCGTGTTAACAGTGCATATAAAGACGTAATAATAACGCATCTATGAGGTGTAATTAATGCATAATAAAATTTTTTGTTGAAAATCACGTCATATTATATCATTTTTGAAACGGTTAATATAACATGATTTGGAACCATTGTTCACCGTATAGAACGAGACGTAAAAATAGCAGAAGTAAAATTTATCAGGGATATTTCATTATAATTGAGTAAATCGAAAAAATTGCCTTCGCTCTTCACAAAAAATAAAAGGTGTACCTTACCACTTGAAAATTATTTTTATTGGACTTCAAAATGCGAAAATTTTTCCATTTAAATAGTTATTATTATGGCCTTAAAATGTAATAATTTGATATTTTCCATACAAGATTAAAGACAATAAAATTGAAATGTAAATTATTATATTTAAATTATCTCCTATTGAGTATAAAATTCTAGGCAAAAGACTTGTCGCTAGTATAAACCCCAGTAAATGTGAAGCAGCTGCGTGCGGAGGTTCAAAGGGATGACATTCCGGAGATGAACTTGACGGCTTAATTCAGGGCATACCAGGAGATAGTAGGGTGCATAAATTTGCGTGGCAATTCATTATTGAATAACTTCTTTATTTCCATTCTTTTCGTTGTGAAATGTTCATCGATTTCTTATCTCACACAATTAATCATTTCTATAAAAACTGAGCTAATTGATAGTATATCCATGACAAACAATACTTTAGGAAGGCGGTGTTTTTGCTGTGTATACATGGTGTTTTGTATCGCTCTTTAAAATATTCAAACTATAAAATTCCCAAAATAGACTTGTAATAGAAACAAATTATTAATAATATAATATCACATTTTTTTAATACAAACAAAATTATTTGATAGTAAATAAAGTCCAAAATGGTATATTATAACTAAATATGCGAAAGACATATAATCCAGCATACGGTGACGCATGGAACAACCGACTTCAAAAAATGGGGAAGAATTTTTCGTATCTTGTATGATGTTTTCGAGGGTGCTGAACACGGGTCTGAACTTTGCCACCTTGAATTTTTCCAGGACGCATATCTTTTTTAAATTAAAACGAAGGAAAGGATCGTTAACGTAACGCATTCGCATTACGGCCGTGGTTTTTAGACCGGTTCCCTTCGCTACCGAACCAAAATGGAACCGGGTGAGAGGTGGGAGGCTGGGCCCGTAATAGTTCGAATAGTAAGCAAGGTATTCACAGGCGAACTGTAACTGCAACGATTACTGCATAAAATTTTGGTGTGTAAAGTGTATACGACGGGAATTGAAACCGTATAAAAACTAAAAGCCGGCAAAAACAGTCGGTATCTCTTTATTGTACATGGGCGGAGGTAAATAGAAATGATTGTCATAATAAAATGTTAAAATTGTATTCATTTTGATTATTTTTTGTTTATTAGGTTCATTTCGCCAATAACATATTTTTGAGGTATTATATCAGTTTTGGATATAAAGTCTAAATATTTAAATTTATTGGTTTAATTTTAAAGTTAACCTATATTATATTGAAATATGTTATTACTCAGCAAGGACCAACGAGAAGGTATGAACATATCCTGCCAGGAGGGGATGGGACAGGTTAGATTAGCGAGGGGCAACGATTTTAGTCAAAAATTAAATAAAAATTTAAGTTTCTTCTACAATAAAAACGTAAGTTTCTTGATATGAAAACAAAAATAAATTATTGTATATATAAAACAAAAATAAAAACAAAATTAAAATATTTCTCTAGAATGAAGTAACTTAAATTAAAATTTCTTGTCAACTAAATAAAATATATTCCACGAAATGTAACAATAAAAAAGTGAATGAAAAAATAAAGAAAAGTTAAATGTTGATTGACGCGTCCGAATCTTCACTTTCTGAGGAGGAATCATTATCCAATTGAATTAAAATCGGCGCACTAGGGGGTAGCGTTGGATATCGATATTCTTCTCCAATTACATGCTTAACGCAATTTTTCCATAAATCAGTATTATTGTCAATGTCACTTATTACTTCTCTTATATGATCAACTACTATCGCGCTTAACGTTGGAGAGTTATTACATTTTCGTAAACGTACTTTTAGTGTTCCCCAAACCATCTCGATAGGATTAAATATGCAATAGTATGGAGGTAATCGCAAAAGTGTATGACCGTGTATATTGGATAAGTTATCAATAACATATTCCTTTTTGAAATTCTGTTCTTTTATTCTTTTCAGTAATTCGCGTTTTATTGGAACTTTTACAGGAATTTCCATTTTTTTCTCATGAATTTTAAAATGTTTTCCTTTTTTGTGCTGTTATTTGGTATTTTATTTAAAATACGAGAGTGATAAGAAGCATTATCTAATACAATTACCGAATTTGGTGGAATATTTGGTAGAAGCTGTTGAGAAAACCATTTTTCGAACAGATCGGCTGTCATGTCTTCGTGATAGTCTGCAGAAGACTGCGATATTTTTTTGGCCGACAAGAGCAACGCATTGGGTACAAACCCATTTTCACTTCCCGCATGAAGTATGATAACGCGCGTTCCTCTAGAACACGGAGTATTTAAAACACAATTGTGCGAACTATCTACCCAACCATACTGAACAACATCATGCGTGTCAAACCACGTCTCGTCTAGATACACTATATGCCTGTTTAGTTTACGATATTCTCTAATTTTTTCCAAATAATCTACTCGAAGTGAAACTATACGTCGCGATTCCATAATTATCATACGACTGTTAAGTTTTTTATGTTTAAAACCGCATTCTAATAAGACATTTCGTAGTGTATCTAAAGACCTATAATTATAATCAGGATAATTGCTCAATTTTTCTTGAATCATTTTTAACATAGAAACTATATTTTCTTCATACATATTATAAATTATACGCCGTATTTATTACATCTCTAGTGGCTTCATCAATATTTTTTAATTTCGTATTTTTCCGTTTCTTCTTTGCGCTGTGATCTATAACATCGCCTTCTTGAATTACGCGATAAATTGTTGATTTTGATATTTTAGTTAATTCGTTAATACGTCGTATTATTTCTTTCTCACATTGTTCAGGATTTTCGCTTTTCAAACATTCATGTATATTTAAAATAATACGTTGACTTTGTACGTGTAAATCTTGGTTTTAAAACTCTAAATTTATTTCGGCTTTTTCGACAATAACCGATTCAACTATTTCGGGATTTTCGGGCGTTATTATATTATCCTCTGTTTCAAATGGTCTCCAGAAAGCCATGGTAAATTAGTAAATAATTACAATATTTTACCTTTTATACAGTAGTAAATATTTATAATATGAACAGTAACTAATTAAACTCCTACGCTTGATATTATAATAGGTATTTATTTATGCACTGCACTGGCACATAGACAGCACGTTGTTAAACTTCCAGGATGACTGATAAGAAGCGATTTACGAGTTTTTTTGTGCTAGTAGGCCTGTCCGTTTTATCACCTTTAAACCAGTGCAGTCGTAGATGGTTCATTCAGGTTGATTACATTGCCAGTCTCGGACTCGCCTGCACAGTTTCAACTACCGTTCGAATCTCGATATATAGGACAAAATATCAAGTTCAGTGCGCACGGTCCTGTGCTTTAAAACTGACCAGTTTCAATTTTGGAAGTATTTACTATACGTAATATCTTTTCACAAATCCCTGTGATCGCAGTAAAAACCGACAACTGGCAGTTCGCTACGATGAGTACGAAGCGGGCTCGCGAGTTCGATTCGCAACGCGTCCACATCGACGAATTTTGGTTGCAGTTATAGTTACAGTTCGCCTGTGAATACCCGGCTTTACAACTATTACAATACGTGTATTGAAGAAAATAAGCAGTCCAACTGCAAATATTCTCAAAAGGAGGTGTATCAACAATGATGTTTTTCAACACTTCCTAAGTATAGAAAAAGATATAACATGTACATAAACAAAACAACTTATACATTTAAATATAATATATACAAATACATACCTGCATATATAGATATATTATACTTTAACTCTTTTTAAACCTAAATAACTTTTGAACTAGTTGGGATCATGAAATGCGATTTTCGTCAGTCTTCTTCTAATTTTTGATAAGTACTCGTCCTTTTTTGCTCACTTACGGTTTAACCGGAAGTGACATAGCGTATTTTTGGGGATAGGGTAACTTTGTTATTTCAGATGGGACACCTTGTATATTTCTTCACAGTTGGAAAGCCCATACTTTCCCCTTTCCGAAAATGCCATATTTGTCATGGTTATTACACAGAGTGTTGGTTTTATAAGCTTTTAAAATGAATACGAAATGTTACGAAAAATGAAAATGATTCACAAAGTACACTATGGAAATTAAAGACAACATCACTTATAAACATCAAATTAATGACTTTAAGTGAAAGGCTAAGCGTGTAGTAATCTTTTTTGCTGCAACTAAAGCTTACGGAACAACACGAAGAAGATTTAGAACTACGTTCAACAAGGAACCTCCAACAAAAAAATTCAATTAGAAAGTGGTATAGAAACTTTTGGAATTCGGGGTGTATTGATCGTAAAAAAAGAACTCAAAATAATGAAAATAGGTTTAATAATGCCATTGAAACTTTGCAAATGACACAAAATGATCCTTGTGCATCTACAAGAAAAAGCAACAGGTATTCCGAAATCTACTGTTCATATTGTAAAGAAAATTGTAAAATAAAATTCAGATTCATCAAGAATTAAAGGAAACTGATTTTGCAAAACGAGTACAATTTGTTAGAAAAATTCATAATTTACTTGAAAGAGATAGGCATTTTCTTGATAAGCATCATTTCACTTAATTGGCAAGGTAAATAAGCATAATTGTAGAATTTGGGCATCAGAAAATCCCAGAAATTTTGAGCAGTACGTCAGATCCTCTCGAAAAGTTACAGTTTGGTGTGCCGTATCAAAACAAAAAAATTTCGGTCCTTTCTTTTTTAACAATCCAATTGTTAATGTCCCATCATACTTAGACATGTTAATTTTTTTTTTATCCGCAACTAGAACAGGATAATTTGTTGAGGACAGTTTATTTTCAGCAAGACGGTGCTGCGCCTCATTATGCTACAATAGCTAGAGACTCGCTGAATGCCACCTTTGAAAATCGTAGGATAGGGAGGGGAGGTATTACAGCATGCCCCCTCGATTCCCTGGCCTTACTATTCCAGACTTTTTCATATGGAGGTATGTGAAAGACAGGTGTTATAGTTCTATGCCACAAAACATAGAACAACTTAAAGAAAACATTATAAATGTCTTTAACAGCATTTACCCTATGAGCCCCTTTCTAGGCTCTATTCATTCCTATATTAACATTGAATATATCCCAACCACTTGAATGTAACGAATTTTTTTGTTGAAATAATTCAATCTGCAAATGGATATTAAAAAAAATACCACAGTTACAATTCACATAATGTACAGGATGGCCAAAGATTATTTTTCAATTAAGAACATTTTAAATTGAATTTTCTCAATTTTTGCGATTTGAAATTCGGAAGGAGAAAACTATATATTAGCTGAATATCGTCAGTGTACATATACAGTTTTGAATATAGTAGAAGTCTCCAGATGTCTGCAATAAATATGATATGTCCAAGAATAGATCCTTACGGAACACCGTGTAAAACTGATCTATTTTGTGATGTAAGTATCGAGTTTCTAGTACTAATACTAGTATACTGTTCTCTGTCTGTCTGTCATTCAGATAATTTTGAAACCAGAAAAATGTATTTCTAGGTATGCCATAATAACTTAATTTTGCAATTAGGGAATTAAAATCTGAGGAGTCAAAAGCTCTAGTCATATCCAGTAATGTCAAATAGGTGACTTTCGTGTTGTCAATATCGCCTGTCAAGGCTCAAAAATTTGGTTACTTGCTACGCGCTGTAGCACATAAATCGTTATTGCTAGGACATAAAATTTAGGAAATTAATAATTAATCGATCCATTTACATTGAGCATATACAGAGTGACAACAATGAATTAGGTCAACTCTATAACTTTTTTATTTCGGCATATATCGAAATGAAACTGCAGAAAACTGCATTCATTGACATTGGAAGTAATTTTATATCACTTCCGGTTTGGCCGAAAATGACCCTAACTTTTGGTTTTCAAATGGAACATTTTTGGATTCGGGATGAATTTTTGAACATTTTCATAAATTTCTGACAACTTGCTGCCAAATAAAAAAAAACTTTTTTTGATATTGGCTTCTACGTAAAAAATAATGCATAGTTACTATTATAAACCACTTTGCAGGTGTTTTAATATAAGTAATTTTGTTTTCTTCTAAACGACTCATTTCAAATGAGACGGTGGTAGCTGAAAATCAAACGTTACGATAATTTCCGGAGAAACTGGAAGCGGTATAAAATTGCTTCCTATGTCAAAAAATGCAGTTTTCATTTCCATATGCACAAAAATAAAAAAGTTATAGGAATGTCCCCGGTATAGGGCGCGTGAGGATACTAACAAAAAATTTAGCATTTCTTGCAACAGAGACATATTAGGTAGTTAATATTGCCATATTTATAACCAAATTATACCGTTACCAAGCTAAAATAACAATAGCTTGATATACTGGAGTATGGGGCGAGCGTAGGTGCGTCTTTACTATGTACATACTTCGGTATGCGATGTAAAGCAACGACAGGCGCAGTTAGTACTTTCCAACGGAAACCGCGTCCTCGCTTCACACATCTTCCAGCGGCTTGTATATCAGTGTATGCGCGGAAGCTATACAACCTTAGGCGAGGGTTGTATAGGAGATATACCATCCTTCGGAGGGGATGTAATGCCGTCGGTCCCTTGTCTATTAAATGTTAGGCAAGTAAAAGATCCCTACTCTTCTTAAGGGAAGAGGTTCGGCAAAATTCCTGGTTGGGGGTAGCTCGTCTACAGGCGTTGGTATGAGGCCTCAGTAGCGGAAATAGGCCGACGCCGACGTTAAATAAATGTAAAAAAAAAAAGATATACTGGAGCATAATTCATTATCATTCTGTATGATTAGGCCATTTTCGATTATGGGATAGCCTGGACAATAGTTTAAACTCAGCAATGTGCAGTTAAAATATACAATCACTACACTAATTTAAATTAAAAATAAATGTTAAAAACCAACAGTGCTCGCTGGCTTTATTTTTATTGATTCCAATGCGCAATTATTGTTCCACCAGCCAGCATGGTTTAAAGTCATAATACCTAGAATCACGGACGAACTAATTAATTTTGATTGCATTACACACTAACAAATACTGATAGAATTACATTGCATATTAGCTAACAATACCTACCCTCATATTCGTATAAATATTTATAAAAGCGGGTAAAATGGCATACAAATAGCCTATTAAAAATAAAATTAAAATTGTATATAAATGCGCAGGTACCAAATTAATAAAAGTAAATATCAGCGCTAAATAAACGCGCAAATGCAAAACATGGGGAATATTTTTTACATCTTGTACTATTTATATATGCATTTTTTACATTGAATTGATTTCCTACGACGATTTCACAAGTAAATTTATTGTGGCTTGTGTTTCTGATGAATTGTCGATTGGTGAAATATTCAGTCACGATTGTAAATTACAAAATGGAGAATGATGAAATTAACTGTAAATTTTGTAGTGCCGCGTTTACTCAAGACTTGATAAATGTTCAAGGTTAATGAATTTTTATAATGTCACTTGGCTTAGTTTATATTCATAAAATAAGTGAAAGAATCGAAGCAAACTGCTGATCCTCAGCTAAGTACTGCATCGGGATGAAGCAGCCAAAATTAAGTTTCGCAAAACGTAATATGAGAAAAAAGGAAAACCATCAAGCTATCAAGAGCTTTCGAAACTGAAGAACTGTTGCAAAAGAGATTGTCCGTAGACAAACTATGGGCAAAACAATCAAGATCTACACAGATTGTAGACACTCACTACTAGCCCTGAGAAGTTACAAAATTGCCACAGGAGCAATATGGGAATATTACCAAGCACTTGTGGGGGTCTCCAGCATGAATAACATATCGATGGGAGGACATGTACATTGCAGTAGCAACAAAGAAGCTGACAGACTGACCAAGAAGGCAGCAGGCCTAAATATCTTTGGACCAGGCCCGGCCGCGTAACCCTATTTCTGTATCGCAGTAAAGAATGCAAATGAAATAACGCCTCCAAAACAAATCGCGGACCTTATTTCTGTATAGAAGTAAACAATGCTAATAAAATAACCCATATAGAATATACTCGTTGATTACCACGGCGCAGCGTTTAAAACGCTCTACCAAAACACGTGGCATTACATTATTATAATATTATTAACATCTCAACGTTCTTCCACCCAGACGGCCCGGGTTCAAAACCGGGTCACAGCAAGTCGATGGGATATAGAGAGCGGATCTGCTCGCGTCACCATCTTTCGAAAAAGATGTAAAACTGTGGGTTCCGTGTATCTACGATGAGAGCACGTTAAAAATCCCTACCCCACGACAAACTGTGGGGGTTCGGCAAAATTTCCAGGTTAGGGGTCCTACACAGATACTGATGAGCTTATCCCCTGGCGTCGGTGATTGGCCTTGGTAGCGGAAATAGGCCGACGTTAAATAAATGATTAAAAAAAAACATCTCAACTAACATAGTTTGCTACGTGATAGATGCATTCACTACTGCAAGAAAATCTCATAAACAATTGCTGATTAATGTTCCAGTAAAACAAAAGCTATACACGAAAAGATCAATTGAAAATTAAGTTGCTTTATGGAAATTTATTTTGAACTAGAAATAGCTACTAACGCTGTTTTGGATAAATAAAAATTAGTGCGATTGCCTATTCCTTAATTGGTTAATTAATTTAATAATAATGCCTAAACTTGCACTTTATAACTTAAAATACTAAGAAATAAATAACAAAGCCTTAACTTGCAATAACTTTATTAAACTCAAAGAACAATTGAGGAATAAAGCAAATGTTTCAGGAACTTAAAAGATTTTTGGTTCACCCAAACTCCACCACGCAGTTTAAATGCAAATTTTTATATAAAAACATAATAATTAAAAATATCTGGAATGGCTAAAGGATATGTTAATTAATGAGGTTTGGCCGAGTGGGTTAAGACGCGAGGTGGCAATCGCGATTAATTCACGGACATCGCACCACCGGGTTCGAATCCTGGCTCCGCCACTGGCACTGTCGGGGGAAATGGTTGTATGTCCGCGTTTTTCCAATGTGTAACCCCCTTCCGCACAAGCCCCTGGCTTCTGGAATTGGGGGTTGTCTAATTTCTGTGGTGTTTATATTTATTTATTTATTTATTTGGCTTGTTTGCATTTAGGTCTTTTTCTTTTAAGTACAACTTCTTGTTTTGAAGGTCTCCCTGCTTTTCTGGTGTTTACTTTGTCAAAACTATTATTTGGCACTTAAATACTTTGCGGTAAATATTTCTTAGGTGATGGCTATGTGTATCTCACGATCCAGTTTGACATTCTAGCAGCACTAACTTTTTTCATCCAGTCATCACACCATTTACTATGAGTATTGTTATCTGCTTCGTTTCCCATTTTAGTTCGTTTTGTAGCATGGTAGTTATTAGAATCTTTGCAATCATGTTCTACAATCAGATCTTCTTCGTTACAAAATGATTTTATTTGATTTAAAACTGTTTCTTTCGACATAGCGTGATACTGCATATGATTGCTGAGTACATACTGATGGTCAATTTAACTATCGTGTACGAACCTTAATATGTTCACAATATGGCGTAGACGCTGCACCGCGGTAAACAATGAGTATGTTTTTGGGCCAATTGTTACTAGCATTGCTTACTGCGATACAGAAAAAGAATCCGCCGCAGCTCGGTAAACATTGAATTGGGTTTGGAGGCGTTATTTTATTTGCATTGTTTACTGCGATACAGAAATAGGGTCGGCTGCATCATGGTAAACAATACATTTACACAGCCTGGCTAGTCTGTTACCGATCAAGGCGATAACACAAATAATTAAAAACACTTACAACGAATTCAAGAAGCTGTGGGATAATACAAAGAGCCGTCAACTTGCTAGGGAACTACTAGAAAATCCCAACAAAAGTGCAGCAAAAATATAATATCCAGAAGGAACCTACGTTTTATAACGGGAATCCAAATTAGACTCTGTCCGCTGAGGAAACATTTCCATTTTGGGAGAACATCGGCCTACTTTGGCTGATGTAAGGGAGATGCCCCTAGGCAGCATCATCACTTATTTCTCAAGATTAGGTTGGTTGGATGCCTTCGAGGGTCTGCTGTTATAGTACATTTCATATATGGGAGACAGAAAAAATTTAAAGTCTCAAAATTTGCCAAAATTCAACTCGTTCACCTCACACAGTTAAACAATAGTAAAAAAAAGTCATTCAGACACTTAACTTCTCGAAAAACTACAATGCTCTACGAAGAAATCTGAAAAAATTCACGAATCAACGATAATTCCCAAAAACTCAAATTCATCAATAGAAACAACCAATCCAAAAATTACAAACTAACGTCCTAAAAAACGTCGGGCTTAAAATACATCAAAACTACTTTCCATAGCGGCAGTCCACCATTTATTCGATTTCGCGTCTTAGATATCAAAATACAATAAATCTCCATTCATAATGTTCCAATAGAGTACCGTTACTTTCGTTCCTCATTGCCATGAAAACTTACTTCTATTTCGTTCACCGAGGACCTATCGGAACATTCTCATATCATATCAACTTTATGTGCAGAACCTTCGGGACGACTTTACAGGGCCGTTTCTAAATTAATACATTTCTTCAGACAATTAGGTATCGTCGATAACTTTAAAAATTAGATCGATTTGAACATCGTTTTTATATCAAACAATTCCCTATTTTAAACAGGCATATAATATGCATTTCCGAATGTTCACATTTTTACATTTTCTGAAGCAATATTGTGCAATGTTGGGCAATCGAGCCGAGATGAATAGCGGGGGACCTTTCCAGACCTCATAACAAAAGCTAGAAAACGTTCGGGCGAGCTCAAAGTCCCTGTTCAAACAGAACGTTACCGAAACACATAAAAGGCGCGCTCGAGCCAAGTTCAGTTCGATATATGCGCAGAGAAAATTAAATCTCTAACCGTCCACTGCGATTGCTTCCTTGACTGTACCAAGTAAAAAAATTTGAAGCCATTTTGCCATCGCGCATATAACAATGTTTACATTTTAATCTTAAAAGATATCGTTTTATACAACTTCTGTAAATTAAATATTTAAGTTAAAAAAGTTTTACTAACTCTGTTCAGTTACTTTAAATACATTATTAATATTGGTTTCAAAAACAAAGTGTTTTAATTCAAAAAAAGCATATACAGGGTGACGCTTTGGACCCTGACATAGACAGTAAATTAAATCAAAGTGAAAAACAAACTATTTCAATCAAATACAAATGAGCCAACCAATTCAAGGGTTTATACAGGGTGTAGCATTGCCCTATCCGACGTTTTACGAATGACCCCCCAAACTTCCCAAACTCAAGATTAAGTGCACAAAGGGCTCCCAGGGTCTCTATCAAGCTCTATTGCTCTAAACTCCAAGCACATTTTTTATTTTTCAATAAACTTTGAGGTCCTTCGTGTTCACTGCCTACAGGGAGGAAGTACAAGGGGGCCCAAGTGCTATGGTTCAATATTTTTCTGTCATCACCCTCCCAACCAATTCCAAAATCCAAAACTGAAGAACTGACTAGCTGAAATAAATCGAGTGGATTGAGAGGGGAAAGATACTGCTTCAAAACTTGTATCAGAGGCGGTTTTTATCACGCCAGCTACATCAGAAACAATTTAGTTACACAAAAATCCAACACCAAAAATAGTGTTAAATATTGTACAAATTACCAACTTTAGTTACACAAAATATTAAAAAGTAAGTCAATAGCAGTGAGGCGAGCGTAGGTGCGTCTTTACTATGTACATACTTCGGTATGCGATGTAAAGCAACGAGAGGCGCAGTTAGTACTTAGATGGGTGACCATTCCAACGGAAACCGCGTTCTCGCCTCACACATCTTCCAGCGGCTTGTATATCAGTGTATGCGCGGAAGCTATACAACCTTAGGCGAGGGTTGTATAGGAGATATACCATCCTTCGGAGGAGATGTAAAGCCGTTGGTCCCTTGTCTATTAAATGTTAGGCAAGTAAAAGATCCCTACTCTTCTTAAGGGAAGAAGTTCGGCAAAATTCCTGGTTGGGGGTAGCTCGTCTACAGGCGTCGGTGTTAGGCCTCAGTAGCGGAAATAGGCCGACGTTAAATAAATGTATAAAAAAAAGTCAATAGCAGCCCAAACTATTTTCCGAACATTGTATTAAACTAAAGTTCGTAGAAGTAACTTTTTATAAGTAATTCAGATAAATGTAGACCAAATCTAACATCGGTATTACGTACTGCACAAATTACCAACTTTACTTAAGTTAATCGAAACCCAATTTATCGTTTTCCGAACATTTTATTAAGTGAAGGCGATAGAAGTATATGTTTACAAGCAATTCAAAGCAATGTCGGTTTAATGCAATATTATTAACACTAATACTGTTTAATAAATACCATAAAAATTATCAATTAGAGTACACATAATAATAAAAAGGGGGCTTAAGAAACTTAATGAAACTTCTATGACAATTTTATTCCTTAAACAACACTGGCTTCCGGTTTTTTTTTCTCGTTGTTATGGCAACGTTTCAAAATAAGAGCTTGATTGGCTGTAAAACAGAGGCAGGCGTACAATCTTCACTAGAAATCACTCCAAGAAACAGATTTGTCGTTAAAGCCATACCAATTCCTACCCATTTCCAGAGGATTTTTATTATACACCTAGTCAGAAACAAAGTTTTATAATAAATATTATACTATTAAGCAATGACTGCTTTCAGTATCCCTCATTTTCATTTAAGCTTTTCTCCAGATGCATAAAATGAACTTATATATCATTTTAGAATTGTCTGACATTAAAAGCCAGTTCTCTGCGAAAGCACCTTGGCTTACACTTAATTATCTTATTTTTCTTAGGTTTATATACATTTTCTAGAAGAGAACAATTTCATTACTCAGACCTTTGTTCTAAAGTGGAGAAAATAAAGAAGTATACACAAAGGGATGTTTTAAAAGGCAGACGTTAAATATACTAGTATTTACTTACTAAATTAGATGTATTTATCATACAACATTTTGTATTTTTACGACGATATGAACTTTGTCTACGATTAGAGAATTATTTAATCCATAAATACAAACAAAATTAAAGTAAATACATTGTAAACAAGTAAAATAGTTGATTTATTTTATCCAAGACATTTTCTGACCAACCAAGTTCTGCTATGTCGATTGAGGCACTCTCCATAGCAACATCAAGTCTTTATTTAATTGATTTATTTATTTAGTCTGACAGGCCCGACTTCGCTGAGTTTATAAAACTCCGGTCTTTATTGTCTGGTACTAGTCCACTCGTAGAATTCATGAAGGGTCGTTTTACAGAATAGACGATGGAAAACTGCAAGAATATAATCAAGGAAGTCCGACGAACTCTAGATGGCAATCTAGCAATTTTTCAAGCCCCAGGTAACGTCCCTAGGACACTTAATATTTCACTACTTCGTACTGGCACTATCAAACAGATCAGTTACAACAGCGATCTGCCAGTGGATTAACGCCAGCCTACACAACAGGATTATAATATCCAACCTAGGTGAGGCCTCCATTGAGGCGAAAGTAAGTACAGGCTACCCTCAGAGTGAAGTACTATCTTTACTGCTATGGGCAACCCTGGTTGATGAACTCCTCCGGACATTGTCCACAGAAGACTTCTATTCTGATGATCTAGCAATAGATGTCACAGGGCGATTTGCAAATACGATAACGGAGAGCCCTAAATGTTGTCGACAAATGGTGTCGTAAGTAAGGACTCTCTATAAATCCCCACAAAGCCACAGTCTGCACTGAAAGGCCTAAAGCCCCTAAGGCTCAAAGGAGTGGAAATTCCATTTGCCTGTGAGCCAAAATATGTATGAGTCATATTTGACCAAAAATCAACATGGAATTCCCACATCCAAAAAGAAAGCAACAATCGCCCTGGGAAGGTGTAGGCAAATGTGTGGAAAAACCGGGGGGCTATATCCCTGGGTAGTGAGATCCATAATAACCTATGAATCAGTGGTTGGTGGACTAAGACGATATAGTCGGGAGCAATAAGGTTCCTACGGCTGCACTTGAGGTTCTTTTGGATCTGCCACCATTACATATATTCATACAAGGCAAAGCTCAGTCAGTAGTGCACAGTTTAATGCTAGGCCAAACGCCAATTAGCCAGCAACACGGAACAGAGTACCAGATGTTATACTCAGAGATAAAAGCAGATCCCATTCTAGGGATGTCCAGGTAATGATTCCACGGTATAACATCAATAAGAACTTTCAAGCTATAATACCAGACAGGACAAGGCACTATTAATTGGTCGATTTCCATTTTCTCTGATAGCCAAATGGCAATAAAAGCAATCAGTTCCATGCAAATTAATTCAAAATTGGTGTGGGACTGCTTGACAGTCCTTATAGAGTATATAGAGTAGTAGCATGGATACCAGGACACGAGGGACACAGAGGAAACGAAAAGTCTGGTAAACTGGCCAAGGAAGATGCACTCAAAACCCCAATAGGACCTGAGTCCTTTTATGGCATGGCAAAGCACCCACTAAGGACTGGGTGGGAAATAAATCTGTGGAATGGAGGAGGAATCTCCCAAGACAGAGACAGTCCAAAGAGTTCATTAAAGAACGTTCGGCCACGGAAGATCTACTAAACCAGAATAGAAAGGCTATCAGAATAATAATAGGCCTTCTAACTGGGCACTGCCGGGTCAATAGACATATGAGTCTAATGGGCCTCTCAGAGGAGGCAACACACAGGTTCTGTCAATAGGAAGATGAAACCTAAGTTCACGTATTGAGTCATTGTGAAGGCTTGCCGAGACTGAAATTCCAAGTACTCGGAGAAGAGAAACCAAAGGCAGACAGCTATACAAAAGGGCCCTTATCAAAGCTGTGGAGTCTGGTGCAAGGTACAAAGCCGGATGAGGTACTATAAGAGATGTATTCTAGGGGCACCATAATAGACCTGAGGAAATCGCGGTGGAAAGGCCAAATAACCAGCTCCTCTCTTTATCTATCTATGTATCTATCTATTTCGTACTGCCATAAATTTCAAAATTTTATTTTAAACTGTCTCTTTTCGGGGCTCTACGACTCAATTTAAATACAACCTTACGTTTGTAGTACCAAGATAATAAAATATAGCTATAAATTGAATTGATGGTAGAATTGAATATGATTCCAATACGGTTTAATTTTTCTGGCATTATATGCAGTTAAATCAGAATACGGAGGACAACCAGTATCAAAATTTACATAAAACAACGTTGTTATTATAAGAAACAGGTTAGCACAAACACAACTAAATTTAAAGCCTACTCTCGCGAAATTAGAAGAGGTTCACATAAATGGACAATTTGTTTATTTTCTTTAAATAAAATAGAGGTAAATAAGTAAGGGGGGGGTTTAAACTATTTTACTGCTACTGAATAATCAGGGGGGAGTGGGAAATACCTTATTGGTAGGCCATGACCAGGGGTGGACGACTAAAAATAATGGTATAGGGACAGGAATAATTTCATTACTGACCATACTGATATGAAACAATTATTTGGGCAACAACATAAGTCGCAAAGATAATTAAAAAAATATTCAAAATTAAGTGTTTGACTGGATAATCCTTAAAACGTGTTTAAAATATATATATTTTTTTAAATTTGTACTTGATATGCCTTAAATATTTTTAATACACTTCCTGTAGTTAGTATAATACATGTTCAACTGTCCTTAGCTGATAGTAATTTCATGCAGGTTACTTTTAATAAATAACTTATTTACCGCTCCTATTATTACCAGCAACATATCTGTTAATTGCTTGCCACTTACTAATTACAGTTCTGCATTTGGCGTTTCAAATCAATTTAAATGATATTACTAATTAATAATACACCCACTTATTGGAGATTGGTAGACTAAACGAAGACAATACCATTGTATTTGTTCATGCGCAGGCAGAGTAATAAATCATTAAACATACCTATAGAATTTATAGTACAAAAGAAGCAGTTAATATTTCTTATCGGTTTTCTGTTTATGGACATAAATAAGGGAAAATATGGCGGTGCAAATTTGCACACGTGTGTAGGTATCTTTTCTAAGAATAGTCTAGAAAATAACATCAATTCTTCTAAATGAAGTAAGATAATAGGTTATTTATTATTTGCCTAATTGTTTTATTTTCATGATTTATTTTGTATGTAGGGTACTATGGTTTACTTTTATACACAGTGTCGGCAAAATAACTTTTCTCCGAAAGGTGTTTTGGGCGCATAAGTTCACAGCTAAGTTTAGTAGACTAAAGTCGACCGAAAACTGATTTTTTCTTCGAGTTTTTTTTTGCAAGTTGGCATTTGTTCGCAGTCTATCGTAAATTTCTCTCTATTTATAGGATCGCTGAAACAAAAATTGAATATTATTCATGATAAAGTTTCAAACAAAATTAGAGGCACGAAAGTGAGTCCAGTTGTTAGTTGTTTTGTAAATAAGGGAAACAATTGATTAGCGATTAACAAATTAATCTATTTTTGAAGGGTGAACACATACGAACCTCTTCTTGATTGAAAAATAAAAGGATTGCTGCGTGGACTGGTTAGCTGAAACTCCTGAGGTCGTATATGCACTTAATTTGTAGATTTGAGAAGGTGGGGGGTTGCACTTGAAGATGTTGGACAGGGCCAAAAACTACGTCCTGTATGCTGTCCTGACGTCTGAAGTTGGACTGACTCTAAATTTAAAAGTTTTTGTTGTTCACTGTATGTTCAAAAAATGTCCGGGTGGAAACCAGCACCCTGTATATAAAGCTTTGGTATTTTAGAATAGTTAAAGATCAATTAGAAAGTTATAATTACTTTTATTTAAAATTAAAATTTTTGTCCGGTGAATTTAGAATACTCTGTATATGGTGTAGCACTGTTTTTGAAAGTCTAGTTTGGTTTCTGAATCACTGAATTCAGGTTATTTGAAAATTTGTATTTTTTGAAGACACTTCTGATTCACCCTGTATGCGGTGACTGGATGGAAAGCACTTGGTTTTATCGGTAATTACTATTCTGATGTAAAGAAATGAAAAAAGTTCGCCAGTTTAATTTTAATGAATTTAGTTCGAGGTTTTTTTACAGTTCCCAAAATTTGGTAACTCTTCGAAACTGATAATTCTGGCTTTATAGTTTATCATCTAGAGTTCGTGTTTTAATCTAAAAATCACTTTTTTGTTTATGCGCGGAGGCAGGGTTAATTGTTTAAATAATTTTCGTAAAATTAGGGCACTAGGTGCGGATTTGATTTGATGCGCGAGGGCAGAGTAGATAAAAATATAATTAAAAGAAATTCGGTTTTTGACTTGGTGTCGCCAAGGAAGGTGTTCGGAGAGAGTTTGGAATAAAGCCCGGAAAATAGAAAGCTATCCGTCGAAACCGGAATTCACTAATCACAACTTTTTAAACACTATTTTGTTCAAAAAGAAACTATTTCACTCGCGAGACATTTTAGACACTTAAATCACTTCTGGTACAGAACTTGCATTCGCTGGGTACGTGAGGTTTTATATGTTTGGGAATGGTTGCGTTTATCACGCCCCGCGAGCTTCGCATCCCATTTTAAGGTCTGAAAAGGCTGGAAATCGCTCAGTGCGGACAAGTATGAGTCATAGATTGTGTACTGTTGCGCAATATTGTGCAACATTATCAAAAACTTGAAATTTCGAAATGAAATCTACATGGCTGTGTAGAGCATAAAAAGACGAATTCTTTGATATATGGTTTATTGCCAAATCGATTTGGAATAACAAGTTATTGAAGGCTTTTATGCAGATAAACCGGAGAACATATCTCACGACCCCGTAGTGTAGCGTTAAAACCACGCACGTAGCATTAAAGTGGATACAATTTGCGTACCCGTGTAGGTAGGCGGGACGAAGTGAATGGAAACAGATGTAGTATACGGGGGGTGAAGAGAAAGTAAGAAGGATAAGAATTGACAATGATTGCCGTATACAGGGGCGACGAGAAAATTAAATACGATAAACATTAAACAGGGGGTGATGAGAAGATACTTGGAATTGAAAAGGTTGTGAAAGCTGTATACAGGGAGCGATGAGAAAGTACCGAAAAGACACGTTGTTCAAGAATGAGGAAAAGCGACGAATGTCATATACGGGGGGCGCCGAGAAAGTAAGTCTCATGAAAATGAAGTGGAAGTACCTATATTGTATAATTTAATTGGTTTGTTCATTAAAGTTATTTAATTAATGAAATATCTTTTTACTTCCACCCTGTATTGATACTCGGGCGCACGACGCGCTCGCCAAATGATCGGACTACTGCAAGTCTATTTTACAGCGTTGCCAATTTTAGATGCATGGCTTGTAAGTAGAAGAGGCTGTGGTCAAAGTCATTGGCAAAACAAATTCACAGAAGTTGAACAACGCCAAGAATCAACAATACATTCGAATAATATAAGAATTATTGTGTTTAATATTTCCAATAATTACAAGAGTTGAAGTAATATCTACTTATTAAGTAAAATTACTACTTATTCTTCTTACATTGATATTACATTATAAAAAATTATTCTTCAGTTTATATTTTATAATTACTTACAATTTGCAATCGAACCATTCAACAGCATTTAAAATTCCGATATCAACGATATATCACACTTGTACCCTTTCGATTTGGTTTTCGTGAAAAAAAACACAGAGCAAATGTGAAGGTGTGAAGCATAAGATCGCTTTTCGCATAGCACGGTCGATGCGCAGAGCCGTTGCGCCGTGAAACTCGTTACGTCACCTGCATTCCTAGGCTTCGAAGATCCACCCGGGTGGGGAAGTTCCAGCTGCTTCTTTTATTTATTTTTTTATTCATCAATTTATTATCCAATATTTAGACTGGATTTTACTTTAATTTATCCCTTCAACTTTTTCGTTTAAAAACGGAAAAAAATTCATAAGTAATTCCGTAGTGACTTTGCAATATTTTCATGTTTCCCGAGTAAAAATGCTCGTGATATACACCAGTCAGCGTAACAAAACATTTCTAATAGCCGTATTTAATATAATTAAATAAAATAAATAAAAATAACCAAAAACTCTTACTTTTGTATTTTAATAATTACCTTATTTCACAATATGACTAGATCACGTAATTTCATAAAATGCCGATGGCCTAAATCACGGAAGATCCTGTTAAACTTCTAATTACACCAAAATACTAAAATTTTAAAGCCTAGTCACACGATGTAACATGAGGTGTTTCACACTATCTGCCGGCATTACATGAACTGCCTATGCTGTCCCTGAAAAGCCGTATTTCACTATGTGACTACGACAGATATACTATCACGTAGTGTTAATGGAATTAGAAAATATTTTGAGTAGTTATCTTGCTGATGTGCATTTGTGTTGTGTGTGTGTGTTTACTTATCCAGTAATTGAACTGATGCCTGTTGAATACTGTAATTGAAGTAAATATATATTTTTGTTTATTTACTTCCATACTGTTTCATAACAAAACCTGTAATTAATATTACACGACCGGTTTACAATCTCTACTATTTTTACTCTAAACCATCCACATAAATGTGCAGATGAAATAACAACAATGGACAATTACGATTGTCAAAAGGAAGAGATTTGCGAACGTAACTAATATTCGCTAATGTTCCTGTTATGATAAAACCCACAGGTGGCGATGAAATTATGGTTATGCAATAATTAGCATTCTAAACCCAGCAGGGTATCAAGAATTAATTAGACACGTAGCGAGATTTACTTTCCTATTGTAATGATAGCTAATGTGCAGAAGCTCCACTCAGGAACATTAAGCTTGTGTTATCGACAATTTGGATTGTGTTTAGTAGAACGAAATTTTCATTAATGGATTTAAGCGATCGTTAATATTCAGTTTATGCACGTCATAGCTGAGATTGGAATTCTTAAAATTTTAATGGGTAACTTTCAACTACGCATATCTGTTGTCTTTGGTCTTATAAATATTATTACCAAATAGGTAATTATTACGACATAAAAATTTATGTAACTCTCTATCTTGTGGCATGATATTCGCTACAAATGTGTATTTTGTATTGTTGTGTTGTATAATCAATAATTGTATCATCCAATGAGCTTTTATAACTATGCCGAAGTATGTTACGAGCCTACGACGAGCTGGCTGCGTTCTGGGAGACAATAATACCGCTCGACCATAGGCAACTCACTGTAATCTGTAAAGTATATAAAATCACAAAATATATAAAATCACATATGCATCGCTTCAACATAGAGGGCTCTGAAAGAACTTCCGCCTCGGCCATGAGTCATTCAATATACGTCTCGTAGACCACGCGGTCGCTTTGTTAACGATTGCCAAGTTTATCTGTAGCGATCCTCGTGGATTTGTAAATTTATTCAATCAGCTGCAGTTTTCCCTTATTTTGGATATTGGTTTATTTTGTGGAACTAGTTTCGAGAGAAAACTGTCAATACTATGTAGGATTTTAGTCGACAAACGGTAAGCATGTTCTCCATGGTCACCCTTCCATCTGTTGACATGTGATTCTTATTATTTTAGGCTGCTTCGAGCACGATCAGGGTACGGTTTTATGGTATGCTTATGGTTCGTTTATGGGACGCTGTTGGTACGTTTATGGTACGCTGTTAGTACGTTATTGGCATGATTTTTCTTGGTACGCCTCCTGGCACGCTATTAGCACCCACGCTTCTGGGGTACGACTCGACGAGCATCTCCGCCGTCGTTTAGAACCGCCCTCACGGATGTCATCTAAGCAAACTACGTAATCGAGGGATCTACGAAACTGTCAGAACTCTGTCCTATTCTTTGGGGGCTCGAAGTCACGGATTCCAGTGGGTAAATACATTTATACCCTTTTATTTAGTTTACTCGCTGTATTTTTCATATCAAGCAACCTGGCACACCGTCTGGGAAATTAATTGCTACTTATTTCTTTCAGCATATTTAAGTTAATATATATCATTATTTTCCTTACGCCTGCAGTAGTTACTAAACGATATTATAAATATATATTTTAATCTTTTGTTACAAGCATATATTGAGTGTCATATTGTTAAATTTGAAACATACAGTCTGTCCCGTGTTGTTGCAGTATTAAAGTGTTGGATTTGTGAATCAGGGTGTTTTATTTTTGTCATGCCAGGGAAACGCGAGCAACTACAGTTACGCCCCGAGACACTGAGCTAGTTTACTTTTTTGTCGTGAGCACTGCACCACAATTCCGGGCTAACCGTGCCATGACTATGCTACACTCTGTGCCCTCTTTGAACTTATATAGTATCACATTTAGGGGAGTTCCCCTCTAGCAAGTAATCTATATCTCACTTAGATTTTCCGTCTGTCTTAAATCAACCTATCATAAAACTGTATCTGAAGTTTCGGATGTGTCAACTTTCGATTTAAGCTTTCCTGCAATTCATTTGTTTACTGTCAAACATTCTACAGATTATGGTTCATTTTTTGCAGAGCCAAAATAAGAAACTTGAAAAACAATGAAACTTAAACTATACACCTAAAAGAATTAAGGAAACCTCATAACATTTCCGGTTCCTCTTCCTCGAACCAGGAATTAACCAACCGACCGGGTAGATTCTTTGAGCCAAAATATGAGGATATAACCAAATATGCTTTAGTAAAAGTTGCTGTGGAAAAAGATACAGGGTGTCAAAGTTCAAATTATTTTTTTGTTTTTTTGCAATAACTCAACAGCCTCTTGACTGATCTTCGCCAAATTTACTATAGGAACTTTTTTTGTCCCAAGAAACAATAATTTATGTATTATATCACGTCAGATCATAGATGGCGCCGCAGGACCTGTATCTGATGATGAATTTCTTTCATTTTTTTTGACGAAACGTTCTGGTACTTTTGACTAGAGCATCTGATCATTTCCACGTATAAAACGTACCCTTGGTAGAACTTGATAACTCCAACCGTTTTCTAGGAAAGTGCCGTTAAATATTTCAATAATTTTTTGAAAAACAAATTTAAATTTAATGAAAACAAAGTGTATTTATTGAAAAAAGTACGAAACGTAAGGGGAAAAAATCGTAATAACAGCGTAAACTCTTTCTCACTTTCTTATGAACTAATGGTTTATTTTCATGTTATTGAGATAAATACATAAATCAATAGACTATCTAAAATAAGGATCTAACCTTATTAGAAGACCAAAAAATAACGTAAAAGTCTTGGTAAAAGTTGACTTAATGACATTATAAACTTTGCCCCTATGCAAAAACCGCATAGCTGCAACTTAGAGTAAATGTTCGATATGGTCTCCACCTACTTGCCTTGTCTAATTCTATTCATAAAAGATTTTCTTACAGTGAGAAATACATTTTCCTGTCCTCTAATAAATTCCGCTGCGTATTGTATTTTGTCCCACAGTTCTTCTCTTGAGTTGATAGTATTTGCATAGACTAAGGACTTCATATGTCCCCACACATAATAATCCAAAGGATTATAATCAGGACTTCTTGGCGGCCAAGCAAACTCACTTCCTCGACCGATTTATCTGCGTGAGAAAGTCTGATCAAGATAATTCCTGACTTCAATGAAGAAATGAGGGGGAGCTCCTTCTTGCATGAACCACATTATGTTCCGTATGTCTAGCATGAAAGCATGTAATATATCAGCAAGAGTATTTTGAAGAAAAAAGAGATAAGACTATCCATTTAAATTTGGAGGAAGGATAAATGGTCCCAATAATTGATCGCCGATGATACCACACCAAACGTTAATCTTAAATTCTTGCTGAAAATGCCTTTCTTTAACGACATGAGGATTTTCTACTTCCCAGTAATACTCCAGGCGTCTTAGCTGTAAAATTGACCTCTGTGCTAAATTCGTGCCCTACGAAAAAAAATTTTTTATTGTGTTTATTTGGACGTCTTGAATGACACTTAGTAGTTACACCATGATACACCTGGAGGATTTCATGAAAACCGGGTCGGAAGGTCGCGGAAACCGCGGATTCGCGATTAACTTTTATGGTCCAAACGGGAACAATACCCATTATAACTCATTATAGATCTGTAGATTCTCTACCTTAAATGTCCTATACATTTTTTTCGTACGCCTAAACGTTTTGGAGATACGACGCGAACTAAGTGAAAGATGCATTTAGTTCCTCTTTTTTATATTTTTTAAATATTGAGACGTTGTTGAGACGTTCAAACATGATTGGAAAAAGACACTGATCCTAAGCAGTGGGGCTGGATTAGGAAGAATGATATTTTACAGTCAGTACCAACGCAGTTACCACATATTGTTAAATTCAATTTTTTACAACTGTACGAAGGGTTGAGCAGGAAAATGTGGCCGTAGGAATGTAGGACTGAATTGTCCAACAGCTTGTGGAGATTGTCACGGTCACTCCTGCTTAAATACCGCACCTATAATTGCTATGAATGAGGAAATGAACGACGTAGAATCTTATCAGAATGAAAGTAAACGATTTGTCATTGGACAATAACGTTTCAGATACCAACAGAGTTACCAAGTTCTACCTAGTGTACATATTATACGTGGAATGACGTCCTCATCAAATTTTCTGCGTTTCGTCTAAAAAAAATTGAAAAAAATTCATCATCAAATAGAGGTCCTGCGGCGTATAGCGTTCTCTCAGTACATGCTGGGTCCCTCACGGCTTGCTGACTCCGCACTTAGCCAGCCATCTTAAAGATATGGTTTATATTTCGGTAACCATGATACCAAAATATAAACCATATCTTTTTCATTTCTGGTAGGAGGCAAAAACGGATAAAATTTAATATATTTCTACGGTAGAACGAGGTGCCGCTTCAGTATTAAATAACACCTAAATTCTTTGACGAGAATGCCGCTGATTTTTTGTTCGACTATGTACTTCTTTTGGCTCCACTATAGCTGGTTCATTATTCACCCTTGGATTCCCATTTCTTATTTTAGTACAAATCTGATTACCATCCGGCTGGGTTCGATAATTTATGTTAAATCAATTACTTATTTCCTTTTACTACCAATCACAGCAATAATTTATGTGTACAATCATTTTAAATGATACAATATAACATATTTTTTCCATTATAAATAGAATATTCTTATCATCCTCTATTTAAAATGTATTTCGATTTAGTCTTGACGTTTTTACTTAGTAAGCGCACTAACAACATAATGATAAATTAAGGGCAATCGGAAAGACAGCTTCAAAGATAAGTTACTAGGGTCATGTATTATTTATGAGCAGACAAAACCGGCCGATGATTGAAGCCTCATTCAGTTCAATCTCGAGTTGTTTCTTTAAGATAAAGCTCGGTTCATTTGTTGAAAAACTGAAGAAGATAGTGGTGGTAGTTCAAATTAGTGTAAGAACTGCAGGGAACATTATTATCTGATCAGGCTATAACAAATCTAGCAATGTCATCGTGGAATTCTACAATTTAAGATTGTCGTTTAATGGAGACAGCATGATGTAGCATTTATTTTCAATTTTAAGTTTTAACTTACTATATTATGTGGTGTTTTAAATACGATAAGGAATTTATACAAGTATCTTGATGACAATATTGCTATAGACTTTCCCTATTACTGAAGTCAGTATAGATTTTCAATGGAATTGTATGAAAAGATAATAACAATAGGCTTATTAGCAAAATATGTATAGCCAAATAAATCCAAATAAACTTGGAGAAGTATCGTAAACGCAAAGGGTTTAAGTAAAAACCTTCTGTGACAAAAAAAACAAAAATTATTATACAGGGTGGGGCAAAGTGCGTCGAACCTCGATATCTCAAGTTCTACGATAGCTATTCATATTTGGAATTTTACAGTATGAATTTTAATAAAACGGAACTTGTGGACATGACTTTTCTTTGGAGGAGTCAGACAGAAATTGTTTACTTGCAAATAAAATGTATCATCAACGTTATCGAAAGAAGGATTCCTGATGTTAGCAGCTTCCAAACCCTTCTCGATAGATTTTTGGAAACTGGAAATGTCGAATATAAAAAAGTGAAAGAATAAAACGTGTTGTGAACGAAGAAAATAAGTTTTCTGTGTTGCTGGCAACGGTTGAGAATCCCCATGTTAGTCAAAGAGATGTGAGCTCATTAGTAGGAATAAGTAGACGGTCTGTGGGTCGAATCTTAAAAACAAATAAGTTGCATGCATATCATATTCAAATCCACCAGGAATTATCTGATGACGATTTTCAAAAGCGCCTTCAATTTTGTAATTGGGCCAGAAGTGAAATGCAACATAATGTCAACTTCTTTAATACTGTTTTATTCAGTGATGAGGATGAGGCAACTTTTCATAAAAATGGATTTGTTACTAGGCACAATTTCCATTATTATGCTTCGGAAAATCCTCACTTTTTTATGCAAGTTGATAACCAACACAGACGGTCTATAAACGTTTGGGGAGGAATTATTGGAGAACATGTAATAGGACCACATTTCTTTGATGATACATTGACTGGAGCTACTTATCTTCATTTTTTGGAAAACTATGTGCCACAATTATTGGTAAATCTCCCTGAAAGAATTCTAAATAGCATGTGGTTTCAGCAAGATGGTGCTCCACCACATTATTTAAATGCAGTTAGAAACCACTTAAATAATACCTACTCTAATCAATGGATTGGAAGAAATGGACCCACTAAATGGCCTGCTAGATCCCCAGATCTAGATAGAAATCTACCTTACATATACACACTTCTTTATACATAGTACATTAAGTCTATATACACATACAGGGTGTTTCAGAGTGTGATTCCTTAGCTCATTTAGGGCCGGATTTATAATATCGGATTAAACTGCGGAGTGTGATTAATTACGTCACAGTAAGATTAAGTTCCAAAAGGGATCATTTAAACCTTCGATTATCAGATTTCAGATTGTTCGTAACCTCAGAATTAGTAGGATGCCATGTTTTATTTTTACATTTGAAGGATGTGAAATATTTGATGATTTACACCTGATTGATGCTGATGAAAACAAATGTAATTGAGGGTGCTCAAATTTTAGAATCACGCATGTAGTTACATGGAAAAATGTAATGAGAAAACGATAAGTAGATTTAGATTATCTATATTATTATTCTCTTTATATGAACTTTTCTTCATAAAATGACCTAAGAAATCACACCCTGATATATTAGTACGTCATTAATGAACACCCTGTATATACCATATACATAGACTAGATTCAAAACTGCACTAAAGGAATGATTAGACAGGCATAAGTATTTTCATAATTGTTTTTCTAATTTTTTCTTATTATTATATATATATTTTTTTTCAATTATTCTTAAAACATAGTAGCCTGTGAATTTCAATTCTTGAAATATTCATTAAAAAAAATTTTGATATATTTTTTGAAATATTTCATGCTTGTAATGTTTTAACTGTTTCGTGTAAAAAGTTAAATAATATTGGTGCATGACACCATTGACCAATTATTATTTTCTTCATATTTTTAGCTGGTACAAGATTTTTTCTATTTGCAGTATTATACTCATGGCTTAAAATTAATTTTATTCCCGAATATTGCATTACTGAGAAGCTGAAGAAAAAAAATTTACGTGAATCCAAACACAGCGATTCTTTGGATTGCAAATCGGCAGGATAGGTAGGGTCTTTATTACGGATTATTTTAATAATTCGCTTTTGTGTTAGATCTACTTTATTTAAGTATGAATGCAATGGTACCGCTTCATGCTATTATTCCGTACCTTATAATATGAAGTTCTACAAGAAGTGTCATGTATATCATTTTTAAATATGTAATATTTAAGATACTTTGTATGATATTTCGAGGATATTAAAAATGTATTAGAGTCTTCATTATTTATCTCAAGCGAGTGGAAAGGTGGTGTTAAGCAATTATACGATATACAACGCACGTATACTGTTTTCCCAAGATTTAAAGATAGAGGTGTGTAATCGAACCATTTTTTACATTTACAAAATCTTTTTGTACTTCATCTCGTAGATTGTACCAGATATCACTTTCATAAAAAAATATGACAGTGTCATTAGCGAACCAAAAAACAGTGCCTGTTGTATTTATATCAAATAGATTATTAAGATAGAGGATGAATAGTATTGGCCCAAGTATAGTGCCTTGAGGTACACCGTAGTCTATTTCTTAAAAATCACTTCTACCGCCGTGTATCTCTAGACATTGCTTTCTATCAGTTATATAATTACATATCTGAGCTAATATTGTACCTCTTATTCCTACTTCTGCTAAATCTGACAATAATACTGTGTACTTTTTGTCCCGAAAGCTTTCAACAAATCTAGGAATAGACATAACGAAGGTTTGGAATTGTCTAGAGCTCCATAAACCTTTTTGCTAAGAGAAGTGACTGTATCTTCCATTGAATTAGCTTCCCTGGTGTGATGATAAAATATGTTTGTCCAGAAATTTAAAAACCACGGGTTTTATTGATATTTCAAAAACTTTTGTTATGCTCAATATAAGGGATATTGGTCTATAATTCAAAGGTATCGTCTTGTCTCCCACCTTATGAATTGGTTTTGCGACAGAGATTTTAAAAATTTCTGGACAAACTACCCTTCCAGAGTGTTTATTTACTAAATATGTCACTTCTTTGATGGTTTCCGATTTGATTTGATTTCAATGCACATTTATTTTCTTCTATTTTTTTTTCAATTTTATTATTTTTCTCTTTATTTTATTGCCTAGTATTTTTGCTATATTTATAAAATTTTTGTTAAATATTTTACATATTTCGACTTTATTTGTTATAATTTCATCGTGCTCATGTTTTGTTATACTTTTATCTTGTATGTAACCATTCCCTATTTTATAATTTACCATGTACCATACGCGATCCATATTGCTTGTACGGGATTATTCGCGCATTCTTTATTCAGTTCACAACTATTAGGTTCGTTTTTAAATAAACTGTTTCTTTTATTAGTTGATGTAATAAAACCTATTTTTTTAAGTATTTGTATGCTTACTTGTTAATGTTGTCAATTTATTAATTTAATAAATGTGTTTGTTTCAGTATCTAAGTCCTTTCCAGTAATTACATCATTCTAGTCCTCAGACGCTTAATTTTAATGTATTACAATTTATGTTATTTAGTAATGTTTCTATTATTTTGTATTTTGATTTCACTTAGCACTGTCTAGATGACGAGAGAATGATCTGTTAGTTTAGGATCTCTTATAAAAGGTAAAAAAAAAATGTCTCCACATCTGGATACTTAGAATTTATGAAAATGTGTTCTATGCACGGTTTTGATGCACCACCTATACGAGCAGCTATGTAATTCCCGATGTATTCAATAGAAATACTAAGTATTCCCGTCGCATTCGCCATTTTTGTATGAAAATTCAATTAAAATTTAGTCAACCAGAAATGCTACTGATAAACACAAGATCATTTTATCTCTTTATCTCTTTTAACTGTAGACTGGGTGTATATGAATGCATAGACCGATTGCGATTACTGGAAATAATTAAATTAAAATAATTACCGTTGCCTTGTGCCACATAAATGTATATAAAATATAAAATACCGAATAAAATTGTTTCAAACATAAATCACACTTTTTTTTATCATTTATTTATTTAAAATTCATTTGAACTAAAGCCAAACGTAAATATTTGTTTAAATACATATCTCTTACTTTTCTGTTAAAAATAACTTCTAAAATCGATACTTTCATCCCAGCAGGTTCTAAAAAATATTAATATCCCATATTTTATACATTCAAACAGATAAAAAGGGGCTAGTAAAAATTTCAATAAACTTATAAAGACATATGTCTCGCCTCACAAAGAAATTTTTCTGTTGATAACCCGTCAAGTTTAATGGTTGGTAAAATATTTAATGGCCTGCAGATAAAAAAAAATAAATAAAAAATTTCGCGAATTCCGGCTACTTGCAGAGTTTGCAACTTAGTAGCTTTTGCAGAAGCCTGTGAGCCATGAAGATGTATAATTTATAGACACTTATGTCAGCGGCATGGCAATATAAAATACGCTGAGCCTATCTGTTGTTCAGGATCAAAATACGGGGTCCTGTAAAATGATATAACCCAATTTAATGTTTAGCTTTCTCAGAACTTATGTCAGATAGTAGAATGGAAGATTTTATTTATTATGCATATACAGTATGGTGATAATTCATGAAATAAATTCATTACTTCATACGCTTATGGTTTAAAAAAGGGGAAACAGGTCAATTTTTATTTTTAAATGCGCATATTTTGATAATAAATAATATTATTTGGAAGTTTACTAAGTGAAATATGTCACTTAACTTTTACGTAACCAGATTGCAACCAATAGCTACTCACCGGGCTATGTGTCCCACCGAGCGCTTAATTACAAGTTACAAGCCTGGCGCGTTAAATGTAATATTTGTATATTACCAACAGAACGCTAATGCGTCGATTGCAACAAACACCAGCCGAAAGACTGATTCTACTTAAAGGAACTCTCGTGCCAGTCGTCCCACACGCCAGTGCAAGGTAAGCATGTGACGACCGACACGAGAATTCTTGGACTATTTGGTACATCTCGGTATCCATAGGATAGCGACATGCAAAATAATCAGAAGGTACCATCTAGCGGTAAAAATAGGTTGTTTTTTCAAAATAGTGATTTGGGCACGAAATAAACTTTTATTGAAATGCGACAATAAAGTTAAGGTGATCAGATTCAAGGCCTACTGCGTAAATTTTTTGAGGTCACAGTCTTGCAGCTGCTTTTTAACTTTTTCGAATGTATGACGCGATTTGGAAAAAAATTACCTAGTTGTGATACATCGAGAATTTCATGTGGAATCTAAATATGCAAAAATTAATATAGGTTGATATTTAAAAATTAAAATGCAAAATGCAACACATTGTGTCACAAATGTTTACCACCAAAATTTCAAAATTGTATCCCTAAAATCAACCTAGAAATTCGAGATCAGTCTCAGATCTCGTTGTCACTCGGTATACACACTATTTGTTACGTGATCCGCATTGCTGTAGTGACATCATCGATGATTTCCTTAAATAAAAATATAGCTCGTTCATTTTTTCTTTTTTTCGGAAGGTATATTAATAATTATTGTCTATCATATTAGCCTCTTCACCGGCAAAAAACATAATTGAATCTCTGGATGATATATGCGCAATTAAGTAAACTAAAATTAATCTAAATTTCTGGCCAATATACAGATTAATGAAGAAATTACAGAGAAGCTGGCGGAAAGGGATTTGAAATATAAAAGAGCAGTGTTCACAGATGAAAGAGAAGGTTGGAAAACATATCGACAAAATGGGGCGTCGGTGTTAGGCCTCAGTAGCGGAAATAGGCCGACGTTAAATAAATGTATATAAAAAAAAATATCGACAAAAGTTACCAAAATGATAAATATG
Source organism: Leptura quadrifasciata (assembly GCA_963675555.1). Lineage (NCBI taxonomy): Eukaryota > Metazoa > Arthropoda > Insecta > Coleoptera > Cerambycidae > Leptura > Leptura quadrifasciata. Next base: position 11,979,359 of record OY776676.1, read on the forward strand.
TAGAGAAAAATATTATAACAATGTAATTACCTCCAACTCTTACAACGATCGAGAACTATTTGGAAACAAGTTAAAAAACTACCAGATACCCGATAAAAATCCTACTGGTGGCGACTGTATTGAATTTTTTAATACACAAAAAACAAACGAAGATATGATTGTTGAGAAGTTTAATTCATTCTTCCTCACAAGTATCGATGAAATTACTTTGAATACTAACTTTACCAATAACTATGAGCAAATTGTTAAAAATATTGCCCAAAAAGAAAATTTAAATTGTGAATCTGCTTAAAGTGAAAACTAGCATTATCAAAGAATACACTTCCATCCACAAAACCACTCACTGCCGACATGTGTAACTATTAAGCGTTTTCCTTTTCCTCAAGGTACTGAGCACAAGGGATAATCCGGTGATAAAAAACATATTTTAGAGCGTGGTTTAGATACTCTTGAAGCACCTCGGGAGACAGTAGCTCAGTGGGTTGGCGCTTTCTTTCTAAGCCTACCTAGCGAAGTGGGCTCGAGCCCCACCTACTGCGAAGTAATTTTCTAATATAAATTATCCCCAAGAAGTAGTTCGGATCCCACAACAAACTGTAGGGCCCCGTCTTCTCTATTCAGACACATCTAGATCTAGTCATTCAGGTGACCTGGAAGGCGGTTAAAATCGTTTATAAACATTTATTTAAACATAAACCTCGTGCACTTTCTCTAGTTGGAGAAGTTCAAAAATCCTTTTTTTGTCAGGGTGCAATGCTACATCTTGAATAGGGATTTTCTGGAACCTCTTGATAACTATTTAGAGTTATAGCTGTAAAAGAACTCTTTTTAAGATGTCATCAGTTTGGTCAGAGTCAAACACGACACCCTGTATATGATTTCTTTGAAATTTATTGAAATTGTAATACTTTTGTTAAACGAAATGAACATATTTAGTCATTAGTTAAGTATTTTAATACAGTTTAGAACGAATGTGTGAGTGTTGTATGACTGATGGTCAGGAGGTGAGCGCACTTGCCTCTCACCCAAAAGTCCCGGGTTCGATCCCCGGTCGTGGCGTGGAAAATACTGTGAGAGGGATTTTTCCACTATACACGGATATTAGGTGTGTGTCCCTTGTCGCTGAATGTGTAGCCCCCTCCCACACAAGGCTCTTCTAGAGCCTTCCGGGATAAAAGGGGTCGTCATTACCTGTGGTGTATTTATTTATTTATTATTATTATTTAATGTTAAAACTAAATAGTTGATTTAACAAAGTTGGGAATAGATAGTAGGATAGTATTCGACAACCAAAAATTTGCCTATAGAATAAAATAAAGTGAAAAAATAAATGAATATGAATAAAAATAAGTAATTTAAACTGAAAAAAATCACTGTGTGAAAATATTTGCTACGGCGACGGCATCAGAGTGCGTTTTACTTGACTTAAACAAGGAAGCATTAACAGGTTACACGAAAGTTCACTCGCGGCGACAAAATGAATCAGGTACACAAAACGCACTAGGCAGGTTGGCACGAAGACCAAAAGTTCATCAAGAATGCACTTTCTTGAAATGTTTACCAAAATTCACTCGCGACGAGCTGGTGAATAGAAGGTACAAAAAATGCAGTAGGCAAGGGCACCAAATTAATATCTCTAGATTACACTTTTTAAAAATTTACCAAACTACTCACTCGCGAAGATATATAACACATAATAGATCACTGAAGACTGACTTGCTGAGATGTAAAATTTTCATATAGGTCCGGTAGCGTTTCACTTAGACGGGGACAGTGCCTCGCCGGAACGTTTCTCTTTATTCTTTGCTTTCGTTTACCGTTCCCTGTCCATTCTTTGTGCTAGGAAGTGACTTTCGCATAGAAAATGAAATATTTTTAAACTAAAACTTATATCGAAATGTGGGCATTGATAAGTGGCATCTTTTGAAGTAAGAATGAAGACTGTATCTGAAACGGCTGTTGAATTATTTACGATTAAGTGCCAGTCTAAGACGGACGGGTATTTGAGTGGTCCCGTAAGGTATTATGAAGGCCTTCATTTCGATGTGAATGGCAAATGTAGGTATCGGAGAGCTTCTGTAGTTATATTAACTCGCGGTCCTAGAGTGAAAGAGAGAGCTTTAGCGAATAGGTTCTGGTCTGTATTTGTTGAAGCGGAAATAAGTTTTGATGAAAACAGTTAATCTTAAGGAGCGGTGAGTTTATGATTTAACTATTGAAATTAGATCATTTGAAGTGATGTGAAAGTAATTTGGACGTTGAGTGAACGATAGAAAATTGATAGAAAATTAATAAAAATAGCAATAAACGTTGTGAATATGTAATATTGATATGATTGAAGTTCATGTGGGGGCGGTATTTTTTTGCGTAATATTTTGTAATAATTTGTCTGTAAAATTGTTAATTCGAATGTTTGAATGGTATTATCGGTAAATTTGGTTTGGTTTGGTTTGGAAGGTTTGTGAATTTTTCCATAATTTGATTGGAAAAAATGCAGTTTTTTATAAATTGAATGACTGTTCTTATTGTTTTGACATTATGGACTGAAAATGATACTTGTTTTGAAAACTATGGAACTTTTGTATGTTATTTTGTCGCTTATAGCTGAAAGGTACTATAACAGTATAGTCGAGGCAAGAATTCAAGCGATGTACGTCACAGATCGATTCTATAAATATGACAATACTACTAAGAATCATGAAGCCCCATTAAACTGTACCTATTTCTGAAAAAAGCTTAATAACTGGGTGTCAAGAATTACTCTTTTTTAACGTAATTAATAATTAAAAATTATATTAGTATTAAAATTGCCTCGGCTTTACCTTCAACTCTGTTGATAGTTCAAGTCGTAGAATGGTAGGTAGCCGAACTATTAGGTATTTGACGTACATAGTTTTAATATAAAATAATCTTCTCATTCTGATAGAGCACACATTATTTCATACGTTTAGCAGAAATATAATCTGATAAGCTTGCTATTCTCACCCACACAATTCCTCCATCAACTGGTGTACTGGTCACTGCAAAATAATGTGCACTTACTTTACCGCTTTAGCATTTCTGTCGGGTTCAATTTTAGAACTGCAACGATATCCAGTACTATGGATGGTGTACATTCAAATTTGGTACCCCCCTCGCACAACCTAACACCTCGAGATAATCGACCCATAAAAATAATGTATATCTTCTATAAATGTGAATTGCCGATCTGTATCTAATTGTTCTATTACGCCCTCCCATTTCCAAGTAGACTATAGTAAAATCTTGACTTTACTATTATCATTTACATATAAACATCACTAAATGAAATTTTATTTAAAATAATTTGTTGGACGCTAGAGTTTGATTTAAAGATAAAAGGCAGGTGTTCAAATACCATCTGGTGGAATCATCTTAAATACGTATTTCAGTAGAATAATATTCATAAATCAAGTCTTTTTGAACGTAATATTCGTTTCGTTATAAAATAATGCCAATGACAACACATAAAAAGACTTACCTAAATGTTCATTGATTATTATCATTTGCTGTGTTGTGTAAAATTTAAGCCTGTCATAAAATTTATATAAATTGCATAAAAATCATTTCTTCTAATAATATAAATAACTATTTCAATCAATTTTTTTCACAGAAATGTTCGGTAGCTTGGAATATTTCCTGAAACTTTTTTTATAACATAAATAATAAATACACACCGTCAGGTCACGTAGATGATAATGTTATTCAAAGAAGGTCGGAGTAAGAGAGACGAAAATCTATTTGCAAATAAAAATTTATCAAGGTTCATGATTCATGATTTTAAACGAGATTCGACGCAGTGCCGTAGCCAGCGAGGGGGTTAAAGCATTCTCCATCTGCAGCAATTTTCGAATTTGAAACTACATATTTAAATTTTTCTGATATGGTATAAACATGTATTTGTATTGTTACCATTAAGTTGAAATTATTCATTTGCGCCCCCCCTTGTTGCAAGCCACACCCATTATTATACAGATTCCGAAATTGTAGTTCGTTATACCTAAACGTGTAACAGCGCAGGTAAACTACGCCTGGTCGTGAATCAACGCAGGGATTGGGTACATGTTCTGCGCCACGAAGTCTTAGTTTTGATGCGATTGGTCAATCCATATCTGTTTACTTTTATAAGGGGAGGTTACCTGCGCCACGAGGTGCGTTCAAGAATTATAGGAGGACTGGGGGCGTGGCCGATATTTCCTATATCACTAATTTAATTTTTCGAATCTGTATATATATTATACGGCTAGACAGGTAGGTGTCAGGTCCCACGCATCGTCAGGAGGGCATTATAAACATTTTTTGGGAAGGGTAACAACAAAAAACTATCTGGATCCTTAATTAGGGCCTTGCATCATTTTTTCCTTTCCTTCCATAGTTAAAACTTGGTAAGTCAACGGTTACAGTGAGGCTACTGCAGTTCCGGGATCCCATATTTGTGATGCAAATTCTAATTTTGATCTTACAACACTGAAATAAAGCATTTTAATTGTTTGCCAACTAAATTCAGATGCATTCCTCATAACAAATGCTAAATAACTATATGCATTTTTACAATATTTCCAATGTGTTCGTTAAAATTTAAGTTGTGGTTAAACAGGAACACTTGCCGAACACTTATTTATGTTCAATGATATTTTGTTGTTTATACTTTATATAATTAAAAATAGTATCGATATAACGCAGCAGTAATAACGCATCTTTTTCATTTATATTTATGTAACATTTTAAACCATCCGCCTATAACAGACGCTTAGAATAGATAAAATGTTAGGGAATGCCGTTCATAAATAACAAGAAAAGGACCGGGGTTACTACCGCAAGCAAAGCTTTACTAAACGAGTATAGTGTTTGAGTACTTAAAAACTATATGAGTTTAGTAAAACTGATTTTCCTACGAGATTGGTTTATACTTTTTTTTCGCGTTTTGTGTTAGTAAGTAATTATAAGCAAATAGCTATAGCATTACAAAGTTTGAAATTTAAAAAATTTCATAGTAGGTACTTGTGTAGGATTTCCGCAACCTAGTAACTGACACGGCTTTGTTTATCAAAAAGCGGGTAAATAGAGCATCTCGTACCGTAATGAGGGTTCGAATCCTTTTGTTACAGTTTTTTTATTACTACATTTTGTTAACAACTGAAATACGTAATACGAGTATTTCTTTAGGTTAGTTCGATATATTAAATATGTTAATATTATTAGTTGCTTATGATAGATAATTTCCTTTGCACTTGTCATTTATGAGTGACGTGTCACGGCACGAGATGCTCTATTTATCCGCTTCTTATCAAAAAGCGGGTAAATAGAGCATTTCGTACCGTGATGAGGGTTCGAATCCTTCTGTTACAGTTTTTTTATTACTACATTTTGTTAACAACTATAATACGTAATACGAGTATTTCTTTAGGTTAGTTCGTTAAGTTAAATATGTTAATATTACTTGATGTAGTATAGTTGCTTATGGAAGATAATTTCCTTTGCCCTTGTCATTTATGAGTGACGTGTCACGGCACGAGATGCTCTATTTACTCGCTTCTGTTTATCATTCAAGAACACAGATAGAGAATCATAATAGTTTTCAGGAAGAACAAGTGGAATTGAATAAATATCGTGTGGTTAACTTTTCAAATTTAATTAATTGTACTCATAATATATATAACAATGATATAACAATGTTTCCAATATTTAAATAAATAATTGTTTATTTAAATAAACAATTTTCTGTTTTTATTAACACTGACATTACTATATAGTAAAGTGACAGTTCAATGTGGTAAAGTGCCACTTTATTAAACGATTTTGAATTTAGTAAAATGGCTTAATATCAGTCAAAATGCGAAAAAACTTTTTTCTACGCCTATTATGTAATATGAGCATTATGATGTCGATTTTAAATAAGGAATGACCTATATTCCAGTGGCTGATATCTAATATTTATCACATGCCTCTAGAATATAACAAGCATAGGTGGCGCCATCGAGTAGTAGTGAAATTTGTAATACTGTTTGTGTTTCTCTTGACAGTTGACGTTTCTATTGACAGTTAACCTTTCACATTTCACCGTTGCAGTGGCAAAGCAAATAGACGTATAGACACAAATAAACCTAATTTAAAGGCGTAGAAAAAGTATAGTCTGTAATTCATTTGGCCAAACTTATTACAGAATATACTATTATTTCACTTGCAATGTATGTTTGTCAGTTGGTTTAGGGCAAATCTTGCATTCAAAATTTCGATTAGTTCTAATTAAGCTAGAGCCTTGAAATTTTGCACGTGTATAAGTCCGATGACAATACACTTTAACATTTTCATATAAGACAGGCGGACAAGATGGCGGCTTCAAAATGGCGGACGACTTTATCGTTTATGATCCGATTCGACTCAAAATCGATATCTGGGGGTTTTCGAGATCGCCAATTATGAATTCTTAGTCAAAATTTAGAAATTTAAAATGGCGGCGCTAATATGGCGGAAAATTTTTGTCATTTATGGTCCAAATCGATCAAAATCGATATCTGGGGGTTTTCGGGTTCGCCAATTACGAATTTCTAGTCAAAAATTTTGTTCAAGATGGCGGACGACTTTATCGTTTATGATCCAATTCGACTCAAAATCGACTTCTGGGGGTTTTTGAGATTGCCGATTATGAATTCGTGGTCAAAATTCAGAAATTCAAAATGGCGGCGCCAATATGGTTGACGACTTTTGTCATTTCGATCCAAATCGATCAAAATCGATATCTGGGGGTTTTGGGATGGCGGATTACGAATTTCTAGTCAAAAATTTTATTCAAGATGGCGCACGACTTTACCGTTTATGATCCGATTCGCCTTAAAATCGATATCTGCGGATTACAGCATATGAAAATACTAAAAAGTAAAAAATAAAATTAAAAAAATATATATTAAAAAAAGCTTTTATTAAAAAAATGCTCTAAAAAGTAGAAAATAAACTTTAAAGTAAATGAAACCCATCATTTTGTTACATTATATATATTTTTTTATGACATAAAATCTTGTCGCGAGCAATCTCCTTTACACAGGAAAATCTGGCGACAAGCTTTAATATCATAAAAAAAATTTATATACTGTAACAAGACGATGGGTTTGATTTACTTCAAAGTTTATTTTCTACTTTTTAGATTTTAGATTTAGATTTTTTAAATAATAGCTTTTTTTAAATGTTTTTTTTAATTTTTTTTAACGAGTATATATTTTATTGTATACTATTTGCCCAAAAACTTTAGCAACAGCGGATAGGGCAGATATAGGCCGGTAATTGCTAATATTTTCTAATGACCCACTTTTATGTACCGATGTTACTAGGGTTTTTTCCACAGTCTCGGAAATTTATTATTTTTTACTGCAAGATTAAAAATTATTAACAGCGGATATTCAAGCAAACCATTACATCCTTTTATTATAATATAGGGTGCTACATAGTCAGGTCCTACGGACTTTTTTGGTTTCAGTTTTTTCAAGCCGTTTTCAAGATAATATTTCTTTTCTGAATTTATTGCCAAAAATTTGACTTAAAGTAAATCGTGCTTTCTCCTACGTACACAGCAATTAAAAGATAATTTTTTAGTTACGGCTAGGCAAGGTCTGGGAGCATCTCCTCCATTTATCAAATGTTTCGAATATCATACAGGATGAGTTAGAGAACACTCTCTATAAGTGACTTAGAAAAATGCACGTCAATGCAAGTCAATTTTTTTCAATGGAATGCCCTGTATAGTATTACTTGTTCGGAAAGGTGATACGTTTACCTATTTAAAAAGGTGATATACCATATACCTAATGTGCACCGTTTTCGATTTATGGGCACTTTTCTGTAACTTTACCAAGAATATTAGTCTTTTGGTATATCATAACCGGTGGGCCATGGAATTTGTCATTTTGTAATGACAACAGACATGCTATTTTTCTAAATAAATTTGATGTTAGTGATATTTGCACTTAATTTGAATAGCTGTAGCAAAAATGTGGCAGAAAATAATTATACAAACACAGTTTTAATGGATTTGTTTATTATCTATGGAAAGTGCAATAAGACTATCAGCAGAACTTGTAGAAGATTTAATGAGAAGTATCAGAATTTGCAGCAGATGAACAACATAATGTTTCTACGAATTCAGATGAATTTTATAAATTTTGGTTCGTCATTAAGAGAACCAAGAAATTTACCTAAACTTGTGACATCTGACGAGTAAATAAAATTAATGTGCTGGCATATTTTCATGCAAATCCCCAGTATTCCATACGTTGTGCTGAACGGGACTTGTCATATTCGTCCATTCGAAGACTACTAGTAAATCATAAAATGCATAATTATAAATTTACAAGAGTTCAGTTTCTCATACCTCAAGACTATCTACAGAGAATAGAATATTGTGAAATGTCATTTGTACGTACGCAAGAGGACCCCAATTTTTTAAAGAAAATTATATGGACTGATGAATGCAATTTTTTTTGGGAAGTGATTTATAACACATGAAATCGTCACCATTGGGCCACAGATAACCCCCATGTTACTAGAGAGGCTGGTTTCCAAGTCAAATTTAGTTTCATTGTATTTTGTAGGTTAATGGATGACAAAATAAAATATTACAAATACGACGGAAAATTGAATTCCAGAAAATATTTAGATATAATTAAAAACATTGTGGAAGACTTCCTTGGTAATCTGTCAATTGAAAAGTATAGAATTTGTTGGTATCAACTCGACGGGGCTCCTCCACATTGTACAAACGAAATTAGTGATTATTAGAGTTGGACCGCACTTTCGATGATCGTTGGATTAGATATTTGGGACCGTGGAATTGGCCTCCGAGGTCCCCTGACCTTACCCCGCTAGATTTTATCTTTGGCATACTCTTAAAGATATAGTTTATAAAATTCCAGTCCACAACAGGGAAGAATTAGAAAGTCGCGTGATTCAAGAGATTGAAAATCTGGATCCCGCTGAAATAAGAGCTACTACAACAAACGCCGTCCATCGTCGTACTAAAGTGTCTGGAAGTTAACGGTCTACATTTCGAACAATTATTACAATCGTTTTAAGATTTTTATTATTTATTACTGTTATTGGTATTATCTGTTATTGCTACTTAGACGTTGTTACTGTTATTGCTGCTTAGGTATTATTTTTTCCTAATACTGACACTGTTATTGTTCTGTTAATGACGAACCATATTTTTTCCTTAAACAACACGACCATTTTAACTATAATTTTATTAGCAACAATTGTTGCCTCAAAATCTATTAACGTCCATTTGCTTAATGGACGGCTCTCTGAAAACATTTCTTAAGAGATAAACAGCGCAATAGCTTGATCAAGTGAATACTGTGATACAATCGATTACCTCAAACTGAGCCCTCTTTATTTCCTTTCTTGAGAAAACAAGCAAATTTAATGAAAAAATCTATTTACGTTCAAGTCCTTGTTCGGTCTCGTAAAAATAAAATTAACTTGAGGATCAATCTCACGATATTAACCTCGATCGGCGGTCCCTTTAAAAGAAATATTACAAAACAAATCTGTAAGATATATTTGATAAATATATACTGATTGAAATACTTCAAACTATTCAGGTTTTACTATCTTCTAGTAGTATCCAATTTGTTCCGAAACTGAACTCGGAAAAATAAATAAAATATATCCTCCAAACCTATTTGCTGTAGCGTTGTAACTCTAAAACTGTAACTGTAAAAAAGTTATCTTTTTTTATATACTTATGTTTTCTATTATTTTCTTATTTCACTTGTGTTTGGCGACCACATTCATATTTTATTTGCTATTACTTGTGGTATTAAAAACTACGTCCACCAGCGGGAACACGGTAGAAAAATTGACATAGAATAAAAGTAGAAAAAAAAAATTCTTGGAATTGCCAAATTTACTCTTTTTTTTTGTTTGGTTGAGTTGGGGATTCCACCATTCATAACTGTCTGATACAAACAGCAGCTATGGAACTCTTCTTTCACGTATGCTTAGCCAGTCGAGTCATACTTTCTTAAACCAAATATTAGGCTCACTTTGAATCTGCTGAATTCATTCTTCTTCTATTTCAGTAATATAGAAGTTATAGAGCTCATCAGTAAAGTCGAAATGAAAGTGCAAGTGAATTCCATAAAATTATTTTTGATTTCTTGTTCAAAATTTTGCGAAAACTATACTTAAATTAATTTTAAATCAGAATATGTTTTTTATAATCTGGAAGAACACCGGGATTATGAGCATATTGTTTGACTGTCAACAAAGAGTAAATTATCCAGACAGTCAGAGCGTTTTAATTTATTACCAAAAAGTATTGCTTTTGACTTGCCAGGGATTATCGCTAAGCAATTGTTTTTTAAGCCAGTATTATAGAGCCCATATCTGAGTTTTTGAGCAGCAAGCGGATCAATGGATAAATATAATTAAGTGTCGTCAGCATAACCGTGAAATTTATAAAATTTTATATATAGAAACATATTTGAAGATCATCTATACGCCAAATGAGTTTATAATTAGTTATTCTTAAAACGTCATCTAAATTATCGTTATTCAACCAACTTTCCCAAATCAATATACTGCCCCAATAATGAACAATATAAAACTAGCTACTGGTACTACTAATATCTCTCAAGTAATGATGGATAAATAATTTACTCTGTGACCTTGTAATAAATATTGCATCCATTATTTGGAGCAAATAGGCCTTTAACCTCAAATTCATTCGTTCACTTCTAATTCTACTACCGTGATTATTACCACAATTTCTTAATATTGTCTGAAAGTTATTTGTGGCATCCTATGAATATTCTTTCCTATTATTTGGGTTTTCTACCACATGTATTATTATCCTCTTCAAGAACAAATAATCATATATGTATATCAAATACACAGCTTTAAGATTCTGTTTATGTTATTTCCATAGATATTTACTGCTTACACAGAACACAGAACTGATGAAGTTTTCTTTTACATAATGTTGAGTTTGTTAAGTTCTTCTTTTAACAATGGTGGCCAGGTTATACAAATATCTACAGAATAATTCGATACGCACTTATCTTCATTTAATAAGATCATTGCTGATTCTTTAATTTTTCTTTTTTTGGTATCTGCTTCCTTTGTTAAAATTTTATTAAAATTAATTAATTTCTGTTAAAACCAACACATACTAATAGATATCTAAATTTTAACTGAAATCAGTCAATAAATGTTAAAAGGGGTGTTGTAAAATGTTTATAGGATAGGGCCAAAATAATTTCATCTAATAATGAAATATTAAGTAACGAGAAAAAATTTATCAAAGAGGTCCTAGTACAAAATCAATACCCTGAAGCCTTTGTAGATAGAGTATTCATAAATGTTGAAAATAGGGACAGTCAGGTCCTGAACGTCATTATACAGCAATAATTCCTTATGTATACGGACTATCGGAGAAGCTACGCCGTATAGGTGACAAATTTGATGTTAAGACGATACTTCAAACGGGAAACACTTTAAGATCTATTTTAACAAAAACAAAACCGATAAACAGGGAGCAGAATTCAAAAAACTGTATTTACAATATCCCGTGCGAATATGATAAATGTTATGTGGGTGAATCATGAAGACCTTTCAGTGTGAGGTTGGATGAGCACAAGAATTACATTAGAAAGAATGAAATTCAGAAATCAAATATTTGTGAACATGCTTGGGAAAACGGACATAGAATAAACTGGGACTCGGCAAAAATTTTAACAAAAGAAGCAGATACCAAAAAAAGAAAAATTAAAGGATCAGCAATAATCTTATTAAATGAAGATAAGTGCGTATCGAATTGTTCTGTAGATATTTGTACAACCTGGCTACCAATGTTAAAAGAAGAACTTAACAAACTCAACATTATCTAAAACTAAATATCATCAGTTCTGTGTTCTGTGTAAGTAGTAAGTATCTATGGAAATAACATAAACAGAATCTTAAAGCTGTGTATTTGACATACACAGTAAAATAAGAGTTCTTCCAAAAAAAGCTTTGAAAACGGAAAGAGACTACTTTCCGAAACGTCAGCAAAATACATTATTTCTGATATGTTAAAAAGAAGAACTTAACAAACTCAACATTATCTAAAACTAAATATCATCAGTTCTGTGTTCTGTGTAAATAGTAAGTATCTATGGAAATAACATAAACAGAATCTTAAAGCTGTGTATTTGACATACACAGCAAAATAAGAGTTCTTCCAAAAAAAGCTTTGAAAACGGAAAGAGACTACTTTCCGAAACGTCAGCAAAATACATTATTTCTGATATGTTAAAAGAAGAACTTAACAAACTCAACATTATCTAAAACTAAATATCATCAGTTCTGTGTTCTGTGTAAGTAGTAAGTATCTATCGAATGTCGAAAAAACACCGACAAGTTAAATCCAACAAAACTAATTCTTTCATCTACGGCGCTTGGAATGTTCGTACTTTGAACGACAGCACTCGCACCGATCGGCCTGAAAGAAGAACTGCTCTAATAGATAGAGAACTTCACCGACTCAATGTTGACGTTGCAGCTCTCAGCGAAACTCGATTTTTGGAGGAAGGCTCTCTCACAGAAAAGTACTACACCTTCTATTGGAAAGGTCTTCCCACCAATTCAAGAAGACAACATGGTGTAGGATTTGCCGTTCGGAATCAACTTGTATCCAACTTAACACAAGTACCACAAGGCCTATCCGAGCGTCTAATGCTGCTACGCTACGCTAACGGTCAACTACTCCTAACTAAATGCGCCGAACATGATCTAGTTATAACAAACACCATTTTCCGACAAAAGGATAAATTTAAAGGCACCTGGCGTCACCCCAGATCAGGTCACTGGCATCTACTGGACTATGTTATCGTACGTAGGAAACATCTCAAGGATGTCCAAATTACAAAGGCGCGCATTGATAGCGAATGCTGGACCGATCATCGTCCTGTTGTCTCTAAAATGAAAATTGTTATGAGACCCAAACACCGAAGAACTCAAGTAAAACGTAGACTCCGTCTATGTATTAGTAAACTGCGTGACCAACAAACCGTCGAACAGCTAAGGCAAAAAGTTCAAGAGAATTTGAGTGCACTAGAAGAAACCAATTCTGCAGATGTCGCTACTACCTGGACACAAATTAAAGACAGTTTAAAAAGTGCGAGTGAGGAAATTCTTGGCACTGCAGCAAGTAAAAAACAGGAGGACTGGTTCAATGATAATGAAGCTTTTATACAAGAACTTCTTGACCGCAAACATAGTGCCTTCCAAAACGCTATCAACCACCCCAACGACTCATCAAAAGCAGAAGCTTTTACCCAATCTAAGTATGAAACGCAACGCGAAATCAGAAGAATAAAGAACGAGTGGTGGGCAAGCAAGGCCAGAGAAATTCAAAGGTACGCCGATTCACACGACTACAGGAATTTCTTTCAAGGAATAAAAGCAGTGTACGGCCCCAGTCGGAAAAATATGTGCCCTATTAAAGATTTAAATGGAAATCTCCTCAAAGAAGACCAGGAAATAAGAGCCCGATGGAAAGAACACTACTCTAACATTCTTAACCAGCAAAGTCAAGCCGATCACGATATTATAAATCTTATCCCTCAATACGACACCTTCGAAGACTTAGATAAGCCACTAACAACGGAAGAGATCTTAACCGCCATTGGGCAGCTAAAAAATAACAAATCTCCCGGCGCCGATTCACTCCCAGCTGAGATCTTTAAAGCTGTGTCGTCAGAGCTCATACCCTACCTCCAAAAACTGTTTGATGTCGTGTGGGAAAGTGGTCAAGCTCCGCAGGAGTTTCGTGATACACTTTTAATCAACCTCTTCAAAAACAAAGGGAGCGCTGCGGACTGTGGAAATTACAGGGGTATAGCTCTCCTGGCTGTTGGAGGGAAGATACTCACTAAAGCGATGGCAAATAGGCTAACACCTGTTATGGAAAAGTTACTTCCTGAAACACAGAGTGGCTTTAGACCAAACCGAGGCACATCGGATTTAATCTTCACACTTAAACAGCTTCAAGAAAAAGCACTCGAACATCAAGGAGAAATTCACATGGCCTTCATTGATTTAACCAAGGCATTTGACTCGGTGGACAGGGAAGTGCTCTGGAAAATTATGTTCCGCTTAGGTATCCCTAGAAAATTTGTGGAAGTATGTCGTAGTCTACATTCAAACAACAACGCCCAGGTTATGTATAATAATGAGGCAACCGAACCTTTCCAAACTCTCACTGGAGTTAGGCAGGGATGTGTCCTGGCACCCCTACTCTTTAATTTGTTTACCACTGCTCTAACAATTATTGTTGACAACAAACTGACAGTCAGAGGAATAGGTCTCAGATACCGTTTTGATGGCGGTCTCTTTAACATAGGGCGCTTTAGAGCTTTCACGAAGACACGCACACGATTCATTTGTGATCTCCAGTATGCGGATGACTGTGCACTTTTAGCCTCTACACCGGAAGAGCTTCAAGAACTTTTAGATGTGTATGCCCAGAGCTATGATTCCTTGGGACTTAAAATCAACATTGGAAAGACTAAGATTATGTCAACTCCTCATCAAGTGAACCAAATAGACATTACACTTAACGGAAATTCTCTTGAAGTGGTGGATCAGTTCAATTACTTAGGTAACGTTGTTAATGACAAAGCAAACATGGACAGCGAGATTCGCAATAGAATTAACGCTGCATCTAGAGCACTCTGGGGACTTAGAGAGAGAGTATTTGTCAACCACGACCTTGCTTTGTCAACGAAAATGGCTGTCTACAGAGCAGTTGTCATTCCAACACTGCTATATGGATGTGAAAGCTGGGTCACTTACCGTCGTCATGTGAAAGAATTAGAACGTTTTCAGCAAAGACACCTCAGAAGTATGATGAAAATCCGTTGGTTCCATCACATATCAAACGTGGAAGTACTCAGGAGAGCAAACAGCCTTCCAATTGAGGTGCTTATTTCAAGAGCACGCCTAAGATGGGCAGGTCACGTTCATCGTATGCATGATAACCGCCTTCCTAAATGTACACTTTATGGTGAATTGCTAAGCGGTAGAAGAAGGCGTGGCGGTCAACGAAAGAGGTTCAAAGACGCTCTCCATGAAAATCTAAAATCCTGCGGTATTGCAGACGAGCAATGGGAACAACTTGCAGCGGACAGAACCGAATGGCGAGGGGCTGTGGCCAGCTATCAAGGAAATGTTGCTGCAAGAAGGCCGAATCCAAGACCTAACCAGGTCTATGTTTGTCCTGACTGCGGTCGACATGTGCTCTCTCGAATTGGCCTCTATAGCCATAGTCGTGTGCACCGTAGATGAATGGGAATTACAATAGACTACACCTTTTATTTGTTTTTTATTGTATACAATTTATCGACTGTAACATTTTTATACTCGGACTCGAGTAACGGCTAATAATAATAAGTATCTATGGAAATAACATAAACAGAATCTTAAAGCTGTGTATTTGACATACACAGCAAAATAAGAGTTCTTCCAAAAAAGCTTTGAAAACGGAAAGAGACTACTTTCCGAAACGTCAGCAAAATACATTATTTCTGATATGTTAAAAAGAAGAACTTAACAAACTCAACATTATCTAAAACTAAATATCATCAGTTCTGTGTAAGTAGTAAGTATCTATGGAAATAACATAAACAGAATCTTAAAGCTGTGTATTTGACATACACAGCAAAATAAGAGTTCTTCTAAAAAAAACTTTGAAAACGGAAAGAGACTACTTTCCGGACCGTTAGCAAAATACATTATTTCTATGTTTATTCCGATTTATATTATTTGCAAAACATAACCACTGACTATTCCTTTGACCTAAACGTCACGGGCGCAGAGGCTTTTTTCCAATAATTCTATTTATTATTTTGTAGATTCGCTGATTTGTTTTTGAAGAGGATAATAATACCCAAATAATAGCAAAGAATACTATAATGCCTTAGCATTAATTTGTATTATAAAAAAAATTATAAAAAATAATACATATTTTTCAATTAAACTTCTCTTTGTCCCTTTTGACTATGACGTCTAACATGGGTAAAAGCATTTGCAGAAATAAATTGATAAATAACATCAATTACATTACCTTCACGACATATTCTACGCGTATAACGTCCACCCAAACTTTATGGAAAACAACCAAATAAACTCTAATACTAAATGTCACTGCACGTTTACAGTACACGTCTGCTGCATCAGTATTTGAATATTTTAAATATAAACTTCAGCAGTCAATATCCTATGTAGTGTTATCTCACATATGTCACACGTTTAAGTGTACGTGCATGTGACATTTTTTCTTATATATGATAAAAGTGCTGTATACTACTAATTCTAAAATTATAAATTTAAATTTTAAGTGGTCAATTAACATAATAAGTATTCATGACAGTATTTCCGCTTATAGGTAATAAAGTGAAAGAATAAATATTTATAGGAGACTAGGCAGAATATTTGTTTTTATTTTATTTACAGAAAATTGAAGAATGATTCTTTTACCAATAACACATATTACGACGCGACGCTGGTAGCATTATTTTTATACATGGGAAATTTTCAATCGAATGAAAGAGGTTACATTATTTTGTATGTCAATGCATAGGTAAAATTTTTACTGTGTAATGTACAATTAAAATCGTAAGGTAAGGCTTTCCGAATAATGAAAAACTGTCAAAGATGTTTCAAAGTTTACATACACACAAAGATAAATCACATAATAGACATAATATATCAAACAGGCTTTTGCTCTGATATGATACCGTGACTGACGTCGTGATTTGCAGGGTTCTATTGTGTAACAGAAACTCTATTATTACAGTGCTGTGTAAGCATATGATAGTTAACGCAAACTGTAATAAGAACTGAGACCAGATGCTCTCTCACGGAATTCAAATTAAACAATAGTTACCAGGTGAACAACCTGCAGAATTTAAGATGCTAAATCAATATCGTAAAAGTCTTCCAGATTTTTTAAAATCATTTTTTTATCGAATTATTTAGTAGGAAGAGGTCAGTATCTCGTATACCGCTCAACACTACTTGATGACATTTATACAGATTATAGAGGAATCGTTTACAATTACGATTATCTGTCTTGAAAATTCTTTTACATTCCTCCTCCCAAACGGATAAATATTCAGTACATTACCTACTGCATAGAAATACATTTTGTTTTTTTTTTAAGTTTAAACTGTCTTCATTAATATATAGTCTGTCGCATTTAAGATTATAGACAGCATCGTCATAACTTTTTATTTTTTCCTTACTTGAATAAAATTTTACCCAAATATAGAATACAACATTCGCCTCCATACAAATACAAAGCCACACGAGACACCAAAATAAAACTGTCATGCAAACAACTTGTAAAAGAGAATTAAACATAAACACGCCACATATCTGGTGTCAATAATGGATCATGGTAGCCACCCCCTTTTTGTCCTTAAGAATATCTGAATGAAACTTGGTAGATGTATTATATGAGAAAGAAGACACTTTGTGACATAACTGTCATTTTCTCTCCTTCCGATTTCACCGGAAATGACCCCAACTTTTGATTTTTAAATGTACGGTGAGATCCCATATGGCATTTCGAATCCATGAAAAAAATTTGTCTCGAAATTTGTTGGTGCATTTAGCTAAAGCGTCATGACCAGGAAAAACTGTTTTTGAGCACATCCACGGATTCCTTAGAATATCCGCTATTTTATGTTAGTACTCTATCATTATGAATTTCCATTTGAACAACTCAAGTTTTATTAAAATTTTCTAGTCATAAGTCTAGATCTAGAGATTTGTTTGAGTAAAGGAGACGGGGCCTTATAGTTTATAGTGGGATCCGAACCACTTCTCAGGAATAATTTATATTTGAAAATTACTTCGCAGTTAGTATGTGAATATATTGACGTGATATTGTGAATAAGATGCATTTTATTCTGAGTAAAGAGTTGCATGCATGTTTTCTGTTTTCTTTTATTCGCTCTGTTTGATAAAATATCAATATATAGACGACAGATATTTTCAATAAATACATGCAATTTTTGTATTTCAGTCATTAAAGACAGATAAGAAATGTTCATAACATACAGAATGACTTTAAATAGATTTCATCAGTAATATTAAATAAATGCACTCAATTATTGCTAAACTAATTATTAAAACGTTTAAAACATCGAACTGTTTACGCATATATGTTCAAGTAGATATAAGATTTTAAATTAATTTGTGCGGGAAAGTGAAAGTGAAAAAGGCTCAATATCACGTGATGATTGAATGAAAAGAGAAAAAACCAATTTGTTTTGTTAAGTTTATGTCACGAAAGATTCAAGTTGGCATTGGCAATTTTATATGAGGAAAAATAAAAAGGAGAGTCTGGAAAAAATGGAAAATTAGGGGTTGCCAGGTGATAGGAAGAAGAAATTGAAAAATTGAAGGGGAAAGAAAATTTTGGACAGAAAAGGATATTATAACGAAATAGAGAATATACTGCTGTTGGTTTAATTGGAAAAAAAGTACAACGGAGAAAGAAAAGTGTTTAAAGAATTTTCAAGAAAGAAATGGAAACAATCGACTTTTAAGATTCTGATAAGTAGGGTGAAAGAAGAGTAATAATAATTTATTTTAATGTCTTCACAAACTCTCTGTCTCGTTGTCATAATCGAAAGCGTGATAAAGAATAGATTTTTCAGTATATGAAAGCGAGAACGAGAGCGACTGCTTCTCGCTTTCGTGAAACACTACTCGATGTTCGTCTTCGTAACTCCTGCGTTACTCCTATATTCCAATCGAGATTTAAGTGGTTGGCCACACAGGTATTTGTTCCACAATATTGCATCCATTCCAGCTTTATCAAATTGCAATTTTCGTCCAACTACGGTCATAATAACAATCAATATTAGCCATAAAAAATAACAGGCGGAAATGATATGCAAGAGTGGAAGTGGGAAGAGCTATAGCTCAGGATTAATTATTGATCGTTAAGCATCACGCCTTCCTTCATAATAAAAGACCATTAATCTTGCTTGAAAATTACCGGTTAATTCATAATAATAATGGCTAAATAAAAACATTAAGGATGTTTTATAATGCATATGTGCACGTATAACTTCAACTTGGCTTTATGGTGTGTACAATGGATATTTTAGTATGCCTGGGCGCCAACAGAAGGGGTGCCGTGTGATGAGTGATGACGTTGTACAGTACATTTCAATGAAGACTATCCACCCTAAATAAGTTTGTATACAGTGTGTCTCATTTAAAACGAAGACACCCGGATATTTTCGTCATTTTTTTAAATCCGGATTTTAGCTTTGGCACAATTGTAGCCCTATATAAGTCGTATATTTTGGGGTAACCGCGTTTTGTGATATTTCGGTTTCTGTCTGAAAGATGCCATCATCGGGTGGTATTTTACAAACTGTTTTGTTACTACATTTAAGGTTCGTTTTAAAATGTTGTGCAGATTGAATGTGCTATTATAGATTCAAAATCTAATTCTGACCCCAATACCAAATTTCGTTACGAAATTCGTATTTTTAGTTTTTTGCAATATTTTTCTGCATCATTGATTGTTTTACTTATTGATTTATTTTACTTTCAAATATATGCAATTTGTGAATAATTTTTATTCGGTCAGTACAATATCATATAATACCGGCTCAGTGCCTCAACGCTTATGTGTTAGGCTTGCAACCAAGGAGTTACGGGTTCGAATCCTGGCTAGGGTGTGGATGTTGAGTGGCGTTTTTCATGTATTATCGAGTTGGCAGCAGTGGGCTAGACGACGCTGTGTGGGAGACAACACGGCTAGTCGCTGTACCACTCCTGAGTTCGAGTTTCAGCTGCGGCAGATGGCAATGTCGTAGGGAATGGTCGTTGTATATTTGCTTATTTGTATGTGAAAGAAAAATAATATACAGCTCTCGTTGCTCGAATTGAACTGACGTTCCCCGCGTTGTGCGGCTCCTTATATATCCTCCAGTCTAGGGCGCGCCTGCGCGTCTGGCTACGTGTTACCGGTCCCCCACCACCTGTGGTAGGCGTAGCGGGCACCTGAGCCAACCCGACAGTAGCCTCGCTGAAACGTCACGCTCCACGTGACTTCTCGCCGGTGGTCGGGCATCCTCGTGTCCAATCGGTGCCCCAGAATGCCGTGGTTCTCCTTGATTGGTCAGCGCTCGGCTCCGGCTCCTCGTGATAGGTCCATTTCGGGCAGGTTACTGTGCTTCTTCACTATTTGTCAATACTTGAACATGCCTTCTCGTGATTGATGGTTCGTCCACGGTGGATCGTCGTGTGTTTTCGATTACGTATTTTCCCACAAGAGCGGGCTTCTAGGAACTGGGCAATCTCTGCGTATCATCTCGTTTATTAAGATTTTGTGGTTTATGGCCTCTCTGGTAATCCTTGACCTATAATGCTCGATATTAGCTACTGTTCTGGTGTTGTCGAAGTCTATTTTGTGTCCTGTGGATTTTACATGTTGTGTTAGGATCGATGTTTTCTCCTCTTTTCGTACTGCATTCATATGTTCTTCCTTTCTTACACTACTACGTCTGTTGGTCTGTCCTATGTATGATTAGTTGCAATCTTGGCACGGGATTTCGTATACTCCTTGGTTTTCTAGGGTAGTTTTTGATTTTGGATTACGGAGGACTGTACTGATTTTTCGGTCTGTTTTAAAAGCAGGAGTTGCATTTTTCAAGATTGTGATTGTCATGAGTTTACATTTTTTTAAAATTTTCGACCCTTAAGCTAACCCCGAGTTATATTTAGGAAGGGAATAGAATTTTGTATGGAAAAAAATAACCAAAAACTATTAATAAATTATATTTTAATTAAGATCATTGCGATTAAAATCTTCAACATGAAACGCCAAATTGTCAATTTGACGTTTGTGGAAAATTGTCAATTTATTAAAAATAACTTCATAGTTACAAGCGAATGTATTGGTTGCCATGAACATATAGTGTATTTTCAGCATGGTACAAAATAAACAATAAGATTTGAGATTTGCATTGTTGATGTCACTTTTATCTAAAAAAATTATTCTCATTGAGTGACTAATATTTTCAGCTATTCTAACATATTGAGTTCTGTTGGACAAGTAACCTTCTAATAGATTAAAAGCATTTCCTCTAATATCGTAATATTCAATTTTACTTAATAATTTTTTGAGACACTCTGTATTGAATGCATTTGCCAAGTCTATAAATATGCATAATGCAGGTTTACTTTGTGTAATTTTGTGAAATAAGCTATCACATCCTGGGTAGATTTTCCTGTTCTAAAACCGAACTGTCTATCGGATAATATATTAAATTTATTTTGAAAATTTAAAATACGTTCTTTAATGATTTTTTTAAATAGTTTTGCAAAATTTGACATTAATGTTATAGGTCTATAATTTTATATCTTATATTTACCTCAATTTTTGTTCAACGGCTTAATAACTCCAATTTTTAAGATATCAGGAAATATGCCATGTTCTAATGATTTATTTGTTAGATATTTTAGTGGTGTCAATATTAAATCTGCTTTCTCTTTTAATATTTCAGACTTGATGTTTTCAATGCCTGATGCTTTTTTAGTTTTTATTTCTAATATTATGTTTTTTTATTATTATCTGTTCATTTGTTAATCTTAGGAATATTGAATTTTCGATTATTCTGTTTTTAAAGTTTAGATCATCACATTTGGCATATACTTCTATAGTGTCACTATAATGATCATTAAATTTGTTAACAATGGCTTGTTTGTTATACAGTACATTGTTATTGATACAAATATTTTGGATATTTATTTCTTAGTGATTTTTGTTACGTAAGTATTTATAGTTTGACAAAGTTGTTCAAACTTAATAATAATAATAATAAACACCACAGCAATTAGACAACCCCCAATTCCAGAAGCCAGGAGCTTGTGCGGAAGGGGGTTACACATTGAAAAAACGCGGACATACAACAATTTCCTCCGACAGTGCTAGTGCCGGAACCAGGATTCGAACCCGGTGGTGACCCCGCTCAGAAACACGTGAATTGGGATCTCGGTGAAAATGGTCGAAATTGAGATGTTGTAGTTCAGACCTTCCTGATGAAAAGTTCAAATGAGACCAAGGCTGGAAAACTTTTTATTTTGGAGTTACAGCAAGGGCAAAAGTCGAAAATTCGTAAATTCTGGGATATGGGATCCCAGTGAAAATGGTCGAAATTGAAATATATTGTAATTTAGACTTTCCCGATGAAAAGCCAAATGAGACCAAGGCTCGAGGACTTTCATTATTTTGGAGTTACAGCAAGGGCGAAGGTCGAACATTCGTAAATTCTAGGATCCCGATGAGAATGATCGAAACTGAGATATGCTGTAGCGATACTGTAACCGGCTTTAGACTGCGCCCGCACGGAGCGTCGGCTCACAAAAAAACGTTCGTGCATGACTCGACGGGGCACGATTGATGCAACCAATCAAATCGTATATAAAGCCGAGCGGAGAAAGGCTCGAGCAAGTTAGTTTTCTTCGGTGTTACTCGTGATCTAATACAGTGCCCGCGCTACTTCCAAGGCCGAAACCTTGTAAAAAAGAGTTTGTAATTATTATAATAAAAACGCCCCCGCGCATAAAATACAAGTGAATTTTTCCAGATTTTTAAAACAATCTGCACCTGCGAGTTAATTTTTTCTAAACCAAGACGAAACTTTTGTTGTCGAAAAGCTACCTATTCACAACCTTGTAAGAATAAACATTTTAAGTTAATTTTAAGTGAACCAAGCTTCTGTTCTTATTTAAATAAATCGTTTTAATTTCCGTTTTAAAACAAAGTGTTTCATTCAACGATATACAGTACCCTTCCATAGACAATCTAAAAAAGTGTTTTGGACTTAAACTAAAACAAAGTGTTTCTACGAACTTCTAGCACTATATACAGGGTGGTGCAGTAACCCGTGCACCAAAAAGTCAATCTTCAAGATAAATTCAAATAAACCAAGATATACGACTTTTACTCCAAATTAAGTGCACGCAGGCCTTGGGGAGTTTCTTATAAGCTCCGAGCTAGCCAAGTTATATTTTTTACTCAACGCCAAAGGCTCGTTCGTGTTCAGGCTCCACGTCACACTGCTGTAATATGTACAAATTATTTAAATCAAGTTATACCAGATAGCTGGATAGGCGCCTATGAATGCATTCTATGGCCAGCTCGATCACCAGATATTACTCCCTTGGATTTTTCATCAAATACGGAAGCTATAACCGTTTGTGGTTTTCATATTTTTCAGGTTTATTGTAATATATCTCACAAAGTAGGCTATGGATTTCAAATTCCTTTTTACTCACAAAGAAATAGGATAAGTTTCTAAAACTTAATTCTGCTACAATAGATATTAAGCGAGATATTTGGTGTATCCCTTGTAAAATAGACAGACGTAGCGCTTATTCTCGATTCGCCTATTTCACTCCAGATTATTTCAGACTGTAATTCAAGATATTTCTACTTCTTCCAGTGTATTCTATGAGTCAGCGCCGCCTTGGACCGACTGGTGAACTATTGTTTTACTGGTTGCCCATTAGACAAGCTTCATTTTACTCTTTCGACTACTAGGGATTAAACCTCTCTCCGTAGGAGGGCGTGGGTGTGCACATAACATTATGTATAACCTTGGCGATTTTTTCCTTCTTGACATTTCTGATATAAAGTAGTAATAAAAAGGAATAGTTTTCTTTTTGTATATGGGAAAGTAAGAAAAATAATTTCTAATAGAACTTTCAAAGAATGATTTTAATTGTATTGCTTTGACCACTAAAAAAGATTCTTTATATGCAAATTAACAAATTTAAGCGATGGTGCGATATGCAAATATGTCTCTTCCATACAGAAACCGTTTAACTATCACACAGAAAGAGAACAAAAATAGTTGTTACTCGAAAGTGTATCCTTACATAATTATGCAGATAAATGTAAATTCTAGTCAAAATTCAAACGTGCTTGTAGATAAGAGTCGGTTTCGTTTGCGCCGTTTTCAACTGCATTTAGTTTTTTATTATTCTCTTGCCCTACTCAAGACATTCTAAAACGTTTTTAAATATGAATGGAGCATGAAAACATAAATAAGAAAGGAAACTTTGCCCGTTCAAACGTATTAAAGGATACCCTAGCTTCCTGAGATCTAAGCAAATATACAAGAACTTGGAGGTATTTTATAGGAACGAATTATTTACAAAGAAATTTATTGCACAAAGCATGATATGATATTTCCTTTTGTAAACTTTTAATAAATAGGTATTTGTTTGGATCTACTTTGCAATATAATTTCTAGTTACTTGTTGGCAGATAAAGCCTAAGTAAATTATAATGGCAAGGTAAATTAAAATTTGTTTATTTAAAACTCTCAGCTTAGATAAAAAGATAAGTATTTTTTGTTTCCCCGTTTAGGTATATAGAAATAACTTTAATATATTATAATTTAAAATACGGAATGACTAGGTGCACTCCAGAGTGCACGCTATTTTCAGCGTTGGGTGCGCTCCAAATCGCGAACGCCTTGGATGTGACGTCATTCACGCCGCACATGCGCGATTGACGTTAAAACGTATTGATATACTAAGAAGTATGTAGGTTCCTCATCACCAGTCCATGGTGTAGTGGTTAGGTTGCCTGATTCTCACACAATGATTTAATGGTTGCCTGATTCTCACACGTGGGGTCGATGGTTCGAATCAAATTTTTGCGGTCTTTTATACTACATTTTGTTAACAACTAGAAATACATAATACGAATATTTCTTTAGGTTAATTCGTTAGGAGAAATATGTTAATATTATTTGATATAGTATAGTTGCTTATGTTAGATAACTTCCCTTGCCTTTGATATTTTATTAACAACTAAAATACGTAATACGAATATTTCTTTAGGTTAGTTCGTTAGGTTAAATATGTTAATATTATTTGATATAGTGTGTACTACTCTGAGGGCTCCCACTGTAGCCCCGCATTTATTTCCCTATTCGGTGCGTAGTAGGATCGCTGGAGTGCACAAAACACTGAAAATAGCGTGCACAGTAAGTGGAAAATAAAATTTGGAAAATCTTCATCTGTAATCTCCCTAGTGCTTGAATTATTTCCGGAAATCTTTTCGAGGCCCGAATTTTCTTTAAAAGTTCGTGAGAAAGAGAAAATTTCCGGATTTAGCGAAGAGCGGGGAGATTCGGTAAGAAAATTTTAGACCAAAATTACTTGACAAAAAAAAACTTTAGAAATGTTTGCATAACCTTGTAGGGTGGTGCCGGTGTTGCATCCGATGCATAAATAAGATAGCCTTGAATTGCTGAAAATATCATTTTAACTCGGTTTTTCTTTACGGTAGTATAAAGATTGTATATAAAATAAATTATTATGTCTAATATTAATTCGCTATATTATGTTTGTGCGACTAGAGCTTAGGGAATATAAAAAATAAGTAATCTGCAATTAAAACCGTATACCATTCTTTTAAAATACATTTATATGTACTTTTCCCTTTTCTGTAGTAAGAAAAAATTATGTAATATAAGTATAATATATTTATTTTAGACAATTATTTACACCTTATTTTACTACAACCCGGGGAAAGTAAATAAATGTAAACTAATAACTAAAGTTTTTAGTATAATACATTTATTTTAGACAATAACGTATACTTTATTTTACTGGAACGCGGGGAAACTAAATGAACGTAAATTAATAACTAAAGTTTTTTGCAATATAATAAATGAACAAAACTAAGTAGATTACATTTTTAAAACGTAATTTTACTTAATAAGTAGATATTCTAGGTTGCTTTCCTAATGAATGGAAATTGTCAATAATTAAACCCCTGCCTAAGATAAGAAATCCGTTAGATTTTTTTGGACCTACGACCTATAACGATTATCCCAGCTTTATCAAAAATTCTTGAAAAAATAGTGAAAACACAAATATATGACTATGTAGTCGAAAATAATATTATTTCAAATTTGCAGTCTGGTTTTCGAAAAGGCTATAGTACTACTACAGTTCTTGCTAATGTTACAGGCAATATTTTCAGATCTCTTGATAAAGGTGATGCCACCGCTCTAGAACTCTTAGACTTCTCGAAGGCTTTTGACACTATTGACCACGCCTTATTATGTGCAAAACTTTCTTACTACGGATTGGATGATAACGCAGTTTTTTTTTTAGGTCATATCTTAGTCATCTTAAGCAAACAGTTATATTGCATGAAAATATGTCCGAATGTCGTCCAATTACATCAGGGGTGCCACAGGGTTCGGTCTTGGGGCCAATTCTGTTCTTAATTTACACTGCTGACCTATGAAACTGTGTAGAGCACTCAAATATTCAGTCATATGCTGACGACATCCAACTATCGTATACATTTCATCCCAATGACGCTAATCTTGCTTGTGATAATATAAATAATGATTTAAAATATATACTGAATTATTCAAACAACAATAACCTTAAGCTTAATCCTAGTAAATGTGTTGTAATTTGTTTGGCTAGTAGAAGAGTACATGAGAATATTAAAGATAATATCAGATTAATCTTAGAAGATGAACCTCTTAGAAGAGTAAAGCAAGTAAGAAATCTTGGGTTAGTCTTTGAAGAGGACATGCGCTTTAAGGAGCATGTCTCTATACTAATAAAAAAAATCGTATGTTGCTTTAAAGCTGTTGTATAATAATATCTCCATATTGAATTTCAAATTAAGAAAAAAATTATGTGAGTCTCTTGTTGTCCCGATATCAACTTATTGTAATACTGTCTACTTCTCATGCCTAGATAACGCAATAAAATGTAGCCTACAAAAAATTCAAAATAGCTGTTGTAGACTTATTTATAGAATTAGGAAGTATGATCATGTTTCATGAAAGATAAAAAAATTCAACTGGCTCACTATGGAAAATCTTTATAAATTTATCTTAACAGTATTCACACACAAGGTTCTCGCGAGAAAAATTTACTTTCAGACATGATATGCACAATTCAAATTTAAGGTTTGCAGACAAATTAGCGCTGCCGGAATATCACACAGCTATGTTTCAGCGGTCCTTCACTTACAACTCCGTGTCATTATATAACTCTCTTCATAGTCGATTGAAAAATCTACCTGTAAATAGTATTCGTAAAAACACAAAGGCTTACTTTTTGTCTCGTCAGTAGTTACGTTTTCAATTGTGTTTACCACTTGCAATATAAAAGTCTTATATTTATTTTGGTGTCAGTATATTATGCTTTTAAATTTTTGTATGTTTGTAATGTTGTACATATTTTTTTTTCATCTAATTTATTTTATATAGCTTACTTTTGTTATCTTATACAAGTTTTATAATTTTTAAATGTTACCTTCTAACTTATTATAAATTAGTACAAGTTTATCATTTACTGATGTATTCTAAGGGTTAAGTTGAGTAGCTTAGGCTAGACTTCGCCCATCTGGAAATAATTGAATTGTTCAATTTTTTTCTAAATAAAGTCATTTATTATTATTATCACTATATTCAACTCATAATTATTGTAAATATTAAACACACAATTGTTATAAACATTACTCGGATGTATTGTCGATTCTTGGCCTTGTTCAACTTCTGTGAATTTATATTGCCTATGGCTTTGACCGAGGCTTCGACGGTTTCCCAAAGATTGTTCACCTCCCATGGCGTAAATTATATTTTGGTAGTGATCCATATCCATCTGAAAGTATGGCTTTATGGACTGGGAATTACTGTGACCGGTAATCTTAATGATTTGTTGTTTCTGAACACAATTTTTTTCCAAATTTGATACTGCCTGGGCTCTCGGAGGATGATTTCTTACTTTGATTTTCGTAACATCAATTCCCATTTTGGATGTAGATCCTTTTAACCAAAAAGCAATCGTGTTTTTACCAACAGGGCTATTCTTGTAGCATCTTTTCGGTGGTCAAGGGATTCTATTCAATTCTTCCTGTGAACTATCCCTTATATTTTTACCTAAAATTATTGATCCATTATCTGGAAATACCGATTCATGTATTAAAAACAGTAAACATTTTAGAGAAAAAATTTATGAAAACAATATTCATGAATCATACCTGATGGTTAGTTTTGATGTAGTTAGTCTTTTTACCAATGTTCCAGTAGATGAAACCTTATATTTAAAGGTAGGTTGCTGAATGATAATAATTTGGAAACTAGAATTAAATTAAGTGTAAATAGCATAATGGAACTATTAACAATGTGTATGAAAACAACCTATTTTCAATTGGAAAATGAGTTCTATCAGCAGGATTTTGGTATGGCAATGGGGTCTCCATTATCACCAATTTTAAGTAACATATTTATGGAGAACTTTGAGAACACACATGTTCAAAATTGTATAAACAAACCGGTTGTCTGGTGCAGATATGTTGACAACATCTTTGCAATTTGGCCTCGTGGTGTTGATTTACTAGATAGTTTTTTAGAAGATATAAATAGTAAGGAACCGTCTATTAAATTCACATTAGAAGTAGAAAGTAGGAATGAACTACCATTTTTAGATGTTTTAATTAAAATGATAAATAACAAAATTGAACCAAGCATTTATAGAAAACCAACACATACTAATAGATATCTAAATTTTAACTCAAATCAGTCGATAAATGTTAAAAGGGGTGTTGTAAAATATTTATACGATAGGGCCAAAATAATTTCATCTAATAATGAAATATTAAATAACGAGAACAAATTTATCAAATAGGTTCTGGTACAAAATCAATAACCTGAAGCATTTGTTGATAGAATTTTCACAAATGTTCTGTGTAAGTAGTAAGTATCTATGGAAATAGCATAAACAGAATATTAAAGTTGTGCATTTGATATAGACAACAAATAAGAGTTCTCCAAGAAAAAAGCTTTGAAAACGGAAAGAGGATACTTTCCGAAACGTCAGCAAAATACATTTCTGTGTTTATTCCGATTTATATTATTTGTAAAAGATAACCTCTGGCTGTTCGCTTTTTCCCAATGATTCTATTATTTTGAAGACTCGGTGATTTGTTTTTGAACAGGATAATAATACATGTGGTAGAAAACATAAATAAAAGGAAAGAATACTATCCCTTATGATCCATTTCTTTATGAAAATGATCCACTTCATTCATTGTCTCTTCACCACCCCTCCACGCGAGTTCATATGATATTAAGTAAAAAAAAGTTTCGCTGCAAGCCAGCAGATTCATTTTCGTTCCATATTTTTAAATTTTTTATTATGCTCTTCATCAGTGAGAGTGTGAACGATTCATCTTTTGGGAGTCTGATGGACTTTTAATTTATTTCAAAGGTGAATGTTAACGTTCACAAAATTTAGGGTTCAAGATGACTGTTTCAAACGGAGAATAATATAAAAATGTATACTTACTGTTCGTTTATGCTTAACTGCTGCTCTAATGGTATCTATTGGACGTCGTAACACTATAAACCTAACACTGGATGTACCACACTTTCTTAAAATTATACCTGAAAGGGAATTTTGTTAGAAAACACAATTAAAAGGCAATATAAAGTTCAAAAATATATATTGATTCTTCAAAAATTTATGGTTTTACAACAATTTTTAAGAAATATGTTTAACAAACACTAGTCTGGCCCGTATGCAACACATGGTGAGGAACGGGACGATTCATAATGTACCAAGTACCATCCAAAATGCAGTCTTGTGAGCTAACGATTACACAAAAAGATTCAAGAAAAGTTCAATGTTTCTGAAATTTGGTGGGCTTTTGCTTGCCTGTCTTATTCACGTATTTGTATTTCAATACCAATTTTGGTCGCTCCTCAGAGCTTAAAAATGCTTGAAGCATTACTACTCCGAATTGTATTCTGCAATTACAATTTTACGTTCAGGCAAAGCGGTTCCCATGCACATATGAGTACATGGTAAAGATACTTTTCTGACACCGAATCACTGAGGAACCGGTTTAGGGCAAACCCCGTTAAAACTCATCATTTCCCTGTCAAAATCGACTGCTAGGAAACGATGGGGGTCCCATGTCGCTAAGGGCTATTTTCGCTAAAACTCACGATATACTCTGGATAGTCGCTGGATTAACTTGTCCTCATATTCAAGACCTCGTATGAGTTGCAGTGCTTGACAACGTGGATTCGTAAAAGGGTTTTTAATTTTGAAAATTCATAAGTTAAAGTCAAATTTTGTTATAGTTTATAAAATTTTAGTATCGGGGCGACATTACGTCCCTGTGCAGCGACATTTACTGCACTTTCTAAAATGACGCTCCTTGAGGAGTTATGAAAATTTTGCATAAAAATCGCTCCGTAGAGCGAAAATATGATTACAAATATTAAAAACCCCTTCCACGATATTTTTACGTGAAGCACGCTTTTCATACGAAATATTTCATAAGTCGGATTTTGTTACAACGTCGAAAAGGATACCGAGGGTTTTACCGTGTTCTTTAACAAGAGCAGCAGCACTAGTCTTGCTGCAGCAAACTCAACGTCTGAGAAAGGATTAAATTTGAGCCAATATTTTATGAAGCACATTTCTTGGAGTTGTTTTGCGGATGAATTCCACATAACCTCAAATAATATTCCATTTGTGAATTCTAACCTCACCATCTAACAAGAATATTTGAATGGTATAAGTATTTAAAATAATCAACAACTTTTATCACCTTCACAACAGATTCTTCATAATCTTCCGTGATTATTTTCTTCATATAAAACCCCCAATTCTCTAAAATTGCAGTCAGTTCTATGACAGAGGTTCCTCCTTCAATTTCATATAATTTTTCTTGGCAAAATTATAAAAATTGTTTCCATATAATTGCCTTAGATCTTTTCGTATTTGTTGAAATTAGCTTGCCCACCTCTTTTCTGATTATCTCAGTATTTTTCTCTCCCAAATGCGGTAATAAAATAATTCACACCAGGTTATTAAGATTTCTGTTAGTAGAATACGTCAAAGTGCCACTCAAGGCCATCTTATTTACGCATCAGATGCAACACCAGTACTAGCCTACAAGGTTTTGCAAACATTTCATTTTTTGTCAAGTAATTTTGATCTAAAATTTTCTCACTGAATCTCGCTCGCTCTTGAATTAAAAATCCAGAAATTTTTCAAGCACTAGGGAAATTACAAGTGAAAATTGTTGTTTGCTGTTGTTGCTGCGAATTTGATGTTATATTGTCATCAGATTCAATTCATGTTTTAACAACTCTACTGTTACCTGCTTACTTAATTATGAAAACTCATGTTCAAAGTGAAGAGTATAAAGTTGCAGTTAACGATTATTAATAACAGTCACACAAAAAAAAGACCCCTAAATATATAATATAATTTGGTTATTACGTGAAAAGTTTTTGTTCCTATAAACTATAGGAAATAAAATTCTAAAACTTTAATATTCAAAATGTCAGCTTTAGAATGGCAGTCAATCTGTGTGTAAGAAAAGTGAAACCTACATTATAAATTGACACATGACAAAACTAAAAGAATGTAGAGAATGAAATTTCACACAAAATGTGGCGCCAGATATTTTATTGTTCTGTCAATACATGAATTTCATTTACATGAACTTGTACAATGCCATACTTGCTATGTACATAGGCATATATCGACTCTTTCGTAGAAAATTTCATTGTCTACAAATTTGTTTCTATAATTATTTCCTATTCGATATACCTTTAGCAGCGTTTTGATTTAAAGCTTTATCGGCCCGCCTGCTTCCCTCCGCCGCGCTCTTCTTTTTCATATGCCAGATTCTAGCTTATAAGGGTCTAACCTGACTCTGCTATATTAAACGCTATACCCTAAGATCTTCGAGAAAGTTAATTCTTTAAGAATAGAATATTGTGTATCAACCACACTGTGTTGATAAATCTATTTTAATCATATGCTGAACTGAGCCCTGATGCACATTTGGATTGATTCCCCAAGTAGATTTTGATATACCGGCGCCTATGGATAGAGATGCTTCATTATTACTTAACGCACCCCGCGGCGAGGCACGGATATTTTGCTGGTATTATATATGGTTAACAAAAAAATTGCAGTAACATTTTACAATAGATTTACTGTAAAACATGAATTTAATTAAGAGAATAATTTTAACGAGTCCCAAGCTGACAAAACAAAACAACAGCTTTATGTTTCGGCGAAATGTAAACATTTCGGCAAAATGTTTGTTCTATTTTGCATGAGTTTTCATCTACTTTGACATGCCCCTGGCTAGTCAGTGGAGATCAAAGGGCTTCCGTTTTGTTTGGGTTTTTAGTGAGGTTTTTAACAGTATTGTTAACGCTGCTGCCGTAGTATTTACCTATTTGAAAATAAACACAAACCGGAAAGTGCAAAGTGGAGTATATAATGAAATAATTTATTTCAATACACACTTACATATTGATAAAGGTGTCAATTAGAGTATGGTACTATGAGCCATATAGTGGGGTCAATCTGGCATTATAAATGGCTCGAAACGGACTCCTTTTTTTAGAATTTTTTTTTTGTGGTGTTACGAAGTCGGACCCCCTCTATCATCCGGAGGAGGGGGGAAATTTACATGCAAAGATAGGGAAAATTAGTTTTTCGGACATAAATAGTTTAGTTTGATTCGGATCAAAAAAGTGTAAAAGGGATCAAATGAAGGACTCGCGAATGCGCGTAAACTGAATTTTGACTAGTCGAAATCGGTTCGGCGGTTCCCGAGATATTGCGATTTGAAAGTACGGATATGTATACGGATTTTTCGCTGCGGCGAGAGCGGTTTTCGCGATTTTTTCGGAGAAGAAAGCGACTAGATGACTTTTTGTTTCTTCCCCCGATGATAAGAGGGACTCCGACTTAATAACATCACAAAAAAAAATCG
Organism: Leptura quadrifasciata; assembly: GCA_963675555.1. Taxonomy (NCBI): domain Eukaryota; kingdom Metazoa; phylum Arthropoda; class Insecta; order Coleoptera; family Cerambycidae; genus Leptura; species Leptura quadrifasciata. Next base: position 12,012,246 of record OY776676.1, read on the forward strand.
AAAAAAACGAATACATTTGCAAATCTAGATCGACCCCCACTAATAGCAATTTTACATACGGTATGAAATCTCAGGTTTATCACATAGCGCTTCTCCCTGAACCAACTTAATACAGTACATCCACATCGCAAGTTTTTTTTTCTGTGACTGATTTCTTTAGCGAAGAATAAGAGAATACCAGAGAATAGATTTTGTTCGTACACAGTCGGCGGTCGGTTGATTGATTGTGCCCGTAAAATTTACTGTTAATACCCTAAAATAGGAGTTTGTCTGCCTAAATAACGAAACAATATTCGCATATAAAATTTTACATCCTTCGAGCTCATGGCAAAGGTTATGAACCTGATAATGCTAACTGTATTTCAATTTCATGATATTTAATCGAAATAAGTATTATGTGGGTAGACTAGATACCGAATAGATGCATAAAAATGTTATTGAACCCACCAGAGGCAATAGAAAATCGTCCGAGACAAGAAAAAGAAACATACATCAAACCAGCAACTATTAGAATTTGAAGATGGCGCAAAGCATTGCTACAGGAATCTCGATAACCTAAATCTGCTATAATATCATTACGGCAAAATGAATATACTTTGGTTCTGCGAGCTGCTTCCCCAGTTTATAATACCGTTTCTTAAACAAAAGTGAAAGGAAACAAATAGAGGGCTTTGAAAATATAGATACTACAGAAGTTTTTAAAAAATCGTAGATCATAATAGGATTTACTTAATTTTCCACAAAGAGTTTGAATGTGTGAATTCCACTGCAAATTGCAATATAAGGTGACACCTAACATCTTAACATTATTACTAGTTCGAAAGGGAAGTTATCGTTCAAAGCATATGTGGATCTTTGTGATTTAGATAATACACATATTGTGTTTTATCTTGGCTTATCAGCCTTATCATGATTTTTCTGAGTCCACATTATGAGCATATCATACACTCTGCGTGAGAGTGTCATAAAAATTTCCACACTTTCGGTTGTTATCAAGATATTCGTGCCAACGGCATATTATATAGTTATTGGGGACATTTTACTTAAATAGAAGTATAGGTCATTTAAAAAATTTCAAAAAGTACGGGGCTCAAGATTAAGCCCTGAGGTACGCCACCTAATATGAAATTTATTTTTGAATACACTAGAAATAGGTGCGCACTCAAACTCATAATAAGAGTATTAGCACACATTATTTTTTTATAATATTCATTTCTGTACAATGTGTATTATGTGATAAATAAATATACTCTACTTTTATTTTGAGTTATAATTTGGTAAATATCAGCTGGTATCTCTATTGTTCTGCTAATCTCAATACAAGTGATTTATAATATAATAGTTAGAGTTTTTACAATTTATAGTTTAGCGGAAAAGTATTTTATTTCTTTTGATTTGTTTATTTCTGCAACATTTTTACAAGTTGTACACTTTTTGCAATTATATAGTTAATATATTTGTTACTAAATCCATGTATTACATGATGTATTATGATATTTGGGGGGAACTCGTGTCGTGTTTAGCAGTATTTAACATTTTGTTCATACGTTAATTCGTTGTAATTTCTAGGAATATTGCGATTTATAGATTTGTAGTTATAATACATAGTGAAATAAATAGACAGACGAAGACAAGAGGAATATGACATTAACTATACATTTGAATTTATTATATTTTATTATCGTTATTTTCGACTTGGTTAGTTACACAAGTCGGAAATAACGGGGGAAGAGTTTGTTTTATTGTTAGGCCAATATTTGGAGGAGTGTGGTATAATGTCTGTTATATGCTTTTACATTGTCCTTTTGAATTTCTTTTTACCGGGGATCCAAATGTATGTTTCTTGTTTTAAGTATAAACTATAGCCGCATGCATATACAACTCATTCACATTCAGTAATTCATTATCAATAAATATATTTCTACAGTTGTCTCGACTTTTCCTGTTAAAAATCGTCCGTAGTATATAATTTTGTGTTATCCGGAGAAGCTGCAGGCTTGCGTTGTAGACTGTGTCCCAGACGCTGATACCATACCTAATTAGCGATTCGCTAGACTGTTATACAAAGACATTAATTAGGAATTAATTAAGGAAGTAATGTAATTACAAGACCTATGAAAAAAAACCATCCATTATAGTAAATGGGCGATTTTAGTAGTTTTATACGTTTGTAGTACTAATAGTTAAATAATATCATTCCTATTCCACATTTACATCATAATTAAAATGGCACTTTACCGCTGTATCAAGTCTTTAGTCCTTTTATGACACATATAAATTTACTATAGCACTGCTAATACATACGATAAACAAAATAAAAGCCTATAATATGTAAGATTGATTACGATTAATTCATAAATCCACTTAATCATTATATTTGTCCTAACTGTATCAAACTACTTTAAGAAATAAGATTATAAAAAAATGATTTATCGTCCACAAACAAACTGGTAATACCTATAATCTATTATCATTATGCATACAAAATAAATTTTTGTTTTAGTGAACATTAAATAACTGTTCAATATATCAACATCGAGTACATTTATATCATTTCTGAATAAATCAAGTTATTTATTATATTCTACAAAAAACCTAGTAATAATAATAACAAAGAAATTTATTTATCTACGATCGTGTAAAAAGTAACAGTTTTTTAAATCATTTTCAGTGTAAAAGTGGAATTTTATAAGAGACTGTGCAATAAAAAAATATATTGCACGATTTCTAAAAAATCAAAAAATTAAGCCAGTTTATTTATAATATCGTTTCCATAGTTACTATCATCACAGATTTTCAGCCACGACCATGAAGTAACATAATTAGAATGGAGGCTTCAACTACAACTCGAATAATATTAATCGTCAAAGTGGCATTCGCAAAAAGTTGATACAGTTTTACAAATATTCAAGAAAAATTTCCCATTTCTTACAATAATTAGAACCATCGAGACACACTTGTAAAAAGTCTCTATATTGCAATCATGGCTTTGAAAAACACTCGCCTCGCTCGTATTTTTAATCTAGCCATTCGTGCAATAAATAATGACTTTTTACACTTGTATCTTAAATAACTATTATCCACATAACTTACAACCAATAATGTGACACTGGTGCGATAAAAACAAAACAAAAAATGGATACAAAGGAGAACGCTCAGTTATTGCTAAAGCAGCTTCTGTTCTTCCGTAAATCCTAAATAGGCCGACGTTAAATAAATGTATAAAAAAAAATGTATTAACTAAATATTTAGCAGCTTAGACTTAAGGTAAACCTTAAACTTACCAATGAGCATTGACTTTAAAGAAGTACTTAGCTCGTTTTTTACTACATTATAAGAGAATGATTATTCAAAAAATGCAGTTTTGTGCATAGGCATAGAAAGCATACCTTTACTACGTATATTAATGTTGTGTCCGTCAGTCCTATTACATTATACGATATGTGAAGTGAGGTACCGTCATCAGTTTAAGCGCTGAGACCTCGATCGGAACTTAAGCAGCGTTGGTCGAATCCGTCACTTGAATGGGTGATGTTATAGTACATTCCCTGTACTACAAGAAAATGAATAAAAAAAATCCTAAAAATCACTTTCCAATCTAATCTGTCACCTCGCAATATCAAACTATGAAAAAATAGTAACGATCATTTTTGTTTCATCAAAAAACCACATTTTCCCAAGATAAAATCTGAAAAAATTCATAGACACTCAATAATTCTCAAAAAGTTCTAAACAGTAATTTTATAGCCCCAATATTAAAATTTCACAGCCCCCGTATATCATAAGATCACCTTCAATATACTCTTCAAACCATCGGTCAGAAAATTTTTAACTTCCTTCATAAATATTTTACTTTCTCATCGCCCCTCGTATATAACATTCGCCATTTCATTTTCATAAGTCATACTTTCTCGTCGCCCCCCGTATATGACATTCGCAGCTTTTTCTAATTCACAGACAACGTTTCTTTTCATTACTTTCTCGTCGTCCTCTGTATACAGCTTTCACAAACTTTTCCATTCTTAGTTAACTTCTCATCGCCCCTGTATACAGCAATCATAGTCAATTTTTGTTATTCTTACTTTCTCATCGCCCCCCGTATACAATATCTGTAACATTTCTTAATACATTGTTTCCGTGAGCTTCGTCCCGCTTGACTACACGGACACGCGAATCGTATCCACTTCATACTACGTGCGTGGCTTTAACGCTACACTAGGAGGTCATAAGATATGTTCTCCAATTTATCCGCATAAAAACCTTCAATAACTTTTTAATCCAAATCGATTCGGGCATAAACCATAAATCAAAAAATTTGTATTTTTATGCCCTACACAGTCATATACGTTTCAATTCGCTATTTCAATTATTTCACAAGATTGCACAATGTTGCGCAATATTACGCAATGATGAGTCATCCTCGCCCTCACGGAGCGATTTCCAGCCTTTTCCAGAACTTTAACACGGGATGCGAGGCTTACGGGGCATGAAAAACCATTCTGAACCATATAAAAGCTCCCTCGTAACAACCAAATGGAAGTTCTGTTCCGGAAGTGATTAAATGTTTTAAAAGTATCGCGAGTGAAGTAGTTTTCTTTTGAACAAAATAGTGTTTAAAAGTTGTAATTAGTGACCTCCGGGAGATTGCTTAAATTAAAATTTTCGGTTTCTACTGAGAGTTAGCTTTCTATTTTTCAAGTTTTATTTTTATTCCAAAACTCTACATTACAACTGTCTTGGCGGCACCAAGTCAAAAACCGTATTTCTTCTTCTTGTATCAAATAATTGAAGAAAGAATGATTTACGTTTAAAAGGTTTTCGAATTTGCTATATGGACATAATTTTTTATTTTGTTTTTTGTATAAAACACCAAGAAAAAAATTTAATGCACGAAACTACGAGACCAATATCATTTATTTAGCTTTCAAAAGGTATTAGAAAGGTCATTGTTTAATGCATTAGATTTCTTATTGATGTATATAAAAAATAAAAATATATACCCATCAATTTACTTACCTCCATTTAAACTTCATTCATTTTTTTCTCAATTATTTACTCTTAAAAATGTTTAGAAAATTGGATAATTATTTTTATTTAATATTTTACAAACATAAAAATTACATTCCTAAACATCACAAAAGGTCCAATGGACTTCCATTGGATGTCCACCAGACAAACAATGGATACCCAACGGACGTCCAGAAATGGCCATTAATGTCCATTTCTGGTCCATACGTGGGCCAGTTTTGGATGCCCATTTCATGTGGCAAACTGTCTCTACTGCACATCCATTGGACGTCCATTGTTTGTCTGCTAGACATCCATTGGATGTCCATGATTTTAAATGGGTTAGTCCAATGGATGTCCATTGGAAGTCCATTGGACCTTGTTGTGCTGTTTGGGTATTTATTCTTCTTAGTTCTTTCCAGGTGTCTTTTAATTTTAATGTTCGGAATTTATAATGAAGATAAGCCATTTTTTCATTTTTTTATGACAACATTGGTATAGTTGCGCCATATTTTATAATCTTTCCAGTTAGTGGCAATCTTACTAGATTTTAATTTTTTATGTTTCTTAACCCTGATTGTCATCAACAACTTTTAACCAAGGCGTATATTGTTTACGTATAGTACAGTTTTGATAGACACGTGTATTATATAGACAATTCAAGCTTTCATTTAAGTATTCTAATTTGTCGTCAATATTTTCTAATTCAACTATACGAAAAAATGGAAGTGAAGTCAGGTGTAACATAAATGAATTGTATGTTAAATTTTTATAATCTCTATAAATCATGATCGGATTAATGGTATTCATACCAATGACACCTTTTTCTAAAATGAGAGATTCCTGAGATGTTAGTATAAGATCAATTAAAGATTCGGAAGGAGTCAATAATCTGAGTGGGAGTAAATCTTAAATTATTATTATTGTTTTTTCTCAATAAAAAAAATTCACGGATGGCGGGCTAGTTTGGGGACATGTTTTATATAACCAAACCATTTTTGTACTTAAGGATGCATCACGTATTGACCATTATATAAAATATTAACTCTTAATTACATCATAAAATTGATTGACATATTGATAATAGATTATCACAGGTGATAATTTTTTTATTATTGCCCAAATTAATTTTAATTATAATTTGCTACCATATAATATCTTGCTTTCTGCTATTTATTCGAATTAAAATCTCTTGCAACTTGAGAGCTATAAGACACCAGTTTTGCAACAGCATGCTCTTTTAGTTTTTGAATTATAAAATTACTTTGTCAATTGGGAAAGGGCTTTTAAGTTGTTTCTTAGGCTACACGGTAATTCTGGAAACTCCGTATCATAAAACACACTGAAACTGCTTTAGCTATTTTCAAATTAAGTAATGTAAAAATTGAGAACACCGATGATAGCAAATGAACCGACGCGATTTTTAAACCTCGTCGTCTAGGATCCAAGACTGATGAAATATTGATTTTGAATTTTGGCAAGATTGCATTATTTTCCCCGCTAAGATGCTGGGAAGTAAAAATAGCTTTACGATAAGATACCAAATGGAATCCGAGGGAGCGCAGAGTTAAAAAACTGTCTTATATCGCTAAATATACCTTCAGTTAAGTGAATTGTAAGCTTATTTTTTAATATTCTCTTACTAAATATACTTTCTTTTTGAAGTACGGCAATCAAACATTTCTGTTCTCGTTGGCGCTAGCGAGGGGTGTTAATTTCAATAGCGGAGAAAAAGGCATACTTGAGTGGGATAATCATCTTTTAAGCGACAATTATAACAGAACAAAAGGTCCCAAATAATGCTCTTTTCTGGTAACAAAATATAAATTACGTTAAATCATTAGTATTTTATTTGCAACAGGCGTTAAGAAACAAATAAGTTATGTAATTGAAAACGAAAAGCATTGACTGGTTTCCATTAAGTAACACGTGGCGTAACATGACAGTAATTTCATCTGAAAAAATATAGTGACCTATTTTTCATGATCAAGGCCAGCTTCCCTGAAAGCTACAGCACAACTTTGCCAGTCGTGTTGTGCAAACTTGGAACTAAAACGGCAGCCAATACAAGTAGGTGTTCTTGTTATCAGAGAATAAACACGGATATTTTGTAATATATATGTAGCTAATTAATGGCATGACTAGTTAATTATTGTTTGGGCTTTGATTTCCTACTAAAAAACAGATTATAATTAATAACTGTCGAATTTACTACTTAGGCAAGTGTTAAATTTATCTCTCTGAACCTTACTGATAACAATAGAGAGAGACAGAAAGAGAGGATAAACTGCCTAGACACCGATATGCGTGCTAACTAACCAGTGAATTGATAATGTTTATTTTTTAAGCCAATGGAGAAAATAATAATTAAACTTATTTCAGAGTGCACTTGGTAATTAAGTAAAAGAAAATAATAATAATAATCTCTTTATTTCCAACAGGTAAGCACCCAGTTACAGGAAGTATATGAAAACAAATATTATAATAATGAATAAAAAAGAAAAATAGTAATGTTACTTAAGTTACCAACAAAATTAAACCCACTATTGAGCATCAATTATATGCCTAATACACTGCCTAGACTATCAAAATTAATACCACATAGATGAGAGATTTTATTAAAATTATTGCACATTACATAAATTGGAGATTTAGCCATAACATTTATCCTGTAGCTGTTGACATAGACAGTTGTGTGATGGCGGTTTTCAAGTCTGGTTATGTGGAATTGTGGAAATTGATTTTGTCCAACAAAAAAGGACAATCAATAGTATTATGTGTCTGAAGTGTTAAAATTCACCGAAAAATTTTTCAGTAAAAAAATGATGGGGTGAGAAAAGAACAGCAAGGGTTGGTTATAAAAAACCCTAATCGGGTATGTAATGGTGTAATCATACCCTTAAAATAGATTACACAATGAAACTCTTAAAATTCAAAAACGAATAAAATAAGAAAACCTTAACTGAGGATACAGCTAAGGGCAATAGGCACTAATAACACCAGTTCATAAAAGAGGTCAAACTGATGAACTTGAAAATTATAGCCAAATTTCCATCTTAAGCGCCATTGCAAAATTATTTGAGAGAACTGTGTATAATAGAATTAATTTGTTTGCGGAAAAAAATAATATATTAACTGTAGCTCAACATGGTTTTCGTGAGAATAGATCCACGGAAACAGCAACTTGTCATTTGCTAGACTATGTATACATGAACTTAGATAAAGGCAAATACCTTGTTTCATTACAATTTGATTTATCGAAAGCCTTCGATACTATAAATAGAGACCTACTAAAGCAGAAACTTTACAGCGTTGGGATTAGGGGTAGTATATTAAACTGGATAATATCGTATATGGAAGGCAGAACTTTGAGGGTAAAACTTGGGAATGACTTGTCAAAAGTACAAGATTTAGTACTTGGAGTACCTCAGGGTTCTGTCCTGGGACCTATATTATTCATGTTATATATTAACAATTTGCCTGAACATATAGCTAATGGCCACCTTACAATGTTTGCGGATGACTTCACAGTCACTATAGCTTCCGACACACTTGAGGAACTCGAAAAAAAAGTAAGAACAACCTTAGAGGAAGTCAGTACCTGGTCTCAAAGAGACAAATTAATATTGAATGACTCGAAGACGGTTTTTATAAGTTTTTGTATACAAAAACCACTACCAGACAATATCACACTTTGCAGTGACATAACTTCAACTCAGTGCACTAAACTTCTTGGAACCCATATTGACTCTAAGTTGTCATTTGATACACATGTAGAGCAGGTTTGTAAGAATTTAAATAAGGCGTATTTTGCTATTTTGCAAACGAAAAATTCGTTAAACGAGGAATGCCTATTAAATATGTATTATGCTCTTGCATATTCACATATAGCACACAATATTCTTTGCTGGGGAAGTACCATTCAACTTGAAAGAGTTTTTCTAAGCCAGAAAAGAATTATTAGGTTAATTTTTAAACTGAGCTATAGAGAAAGCTGTAAAAATACATTCAGAAATAAAAAAGTACTAACTGTGCCCTGTATATATATATTAAAATGTTTAATGCATGTGAAAAAAAATATGAACTTATTTGAGACGCTAAATAGAAATCACGATTATGACACTAGACATGGTGACTACTTAAGTATACCTAGACATCTGACGGCTTTTTTTAAAAGATCACCAAAGTACAATTGTATTACCTTTTACAATAACTTACCTGGAGAAATACGGAATATTAAAAACTATGATAAATATAAAAAGGCAATTAAACAGATGTTACTCGAAGGAGAATATTATAGTTTAAAAGAGTTTTTACGAAGATAAATACTTTTATTCTAGTTGTTATGTAGCAAACGAGTTATTTTAATATTATGTATCTTGTGCTAATTACTATGTTTTATCGGTATGTTTGTCTTTATTATTGTAAAATGATGTTATATATAAATTATCTTTGTTTTTGACTTACCATATGTACTCTTGTATCGACATGGTCAATAATTTTTTTTTTTTTTTTTTTTTTTTTTTTTTTTTTTTTTTTTTTTTACAAAAAACCAGTCACCCTACTCTGTGGCTCCGACCCTCACAGAGGGGAGCTGGTAATACCAATAGCCACTCCCCACGCCCGTGGGGTGAGTGACTACCGGGTCCGCGAATCGTGTGCCCTGAGTAGACGTAATGAACCGAGGATGACAGCCTTCTGCATTCTGCCGGCTAAGATCTCTGCCGAATCTCGGCATGCCGGTATGATCTTTAGTTCTGAAAGCAGCGTCTGTCTCATTCCACCGAGGGCTCCTATAATCAGTACCACTATTTTAACAGAATGGCCTGGATAAAGCCTGCGGAGTTCGAAGAGCAAATCTCGATATTTTGTCCGTTTTTCCTCCTCTTTCAAGACAATGTTGCTCTCAGCGGGAGCTGAGAATTCCACGACATACATTGTCTTGAGTTGGTGGTCGAGGAGTACTATGTCAGGTTTGTTGGCTTGTATTTGCCTGACGGTGGGAAACGAGTAGTTCCAATAAATTAGGCACTTCTCATTCCCCACAACGGACTCAATATCCCCCGGAACGTAAGGCAGCACTGGTGTTTCGTCTATCCCATACGAGTGCCTTAAATGATAGTAAAGCACTCGTAATGCTGCGTTGTGTCTATGAATATAGGCCGAGACTGCGTATGTCGGGCAAGCCGACAGTAAGTGCATTACAGTCTCCGGCGCCCTGCGGCAGGCCCTGCAGCTGACATCAGGGACCTCCATACCCATGTACACGACGTCGATAGACGAGAGTGTTAAATACACCATCCTGGCAAGCCATTATGAATCCCTCGGTCTCGGACTTCAGCCCAGCTGACCTTAAGAAGGCGAAGGTCAGCCTTTCGGATAAGCCGAGGTCTTCTATATTTTTATAGAAGATCCCGTGCAATGGCTTATCCTTATGGAGCTGCAGAAGGATGTTGTGTTCTGCAGCTTTAATGTGGGCTTTTAGTCGAACGGGTTCCAACTCGGTGACAGAGTCGGGGTTTACCCGCTCGACGTCGAAGATGAGACCAAGTTCATCGGCTGCTCTCCGTGCTGCCTTAAAGAGAAAAGCTCCTACCTCTGCATTTTCATGGTTTCGGACCATGCAGAGGAGGGGATCCGAACTCCTGATGACCTTACATGCTCCCTCCAGAACCATCCTGCTATGGAGACTCTCCAAGCTCAAGAGTCCACGGCCTCCCCGATGTCGTGGGAGATATAACCGTGGAACGGACGATTTAGGATGCAAGCTCCTATTGAGATGCATCTTCTTGCGGGTTACTACATCGAGTTGACGCAGCTCTTCTCTAGTCCACTTCACTACTCCGAAAGAGTAGAGAAGGATCGGAACGGCAAGCATATTTGTAGCAGACACCTTGTTCTTCCCCGACAGTTCTGAAGACCAGATCTGTCGGAGTAGGTGCTGATACTTGCCGCGGAGAGCGTTTTTCACTACACTCACTTCTTGGGTGGAGCGTTGCTCGACACCCAAGTAAGTGTACGATTCTCCGGCATCTAGATGGTGTAAGATGCTTCCGTCCACGAGCTGCGCGTCCTCTCCATAGTCACCGCATCGTCCTCTCTTGAGATGGATCAGTGCGCATTTGTCCAACCCGAACTGCATACCGACAGCCTGCGTATACTCCTGTACCACCCTAAGGGACTGTTGGAGATCCCTCTCTCCAGAGGCATAAAGTTTAAGGTCATCCATATAAAATAGATGGGTGACCTTATGCCTCCTGTCGCCGGGGGTACCGCAGTTGTAGCCACGGGTTTTCCGGAGCGAGACGGATAATGGCAGTAGTGAGATGCAAAACAGAAGGGGGCTGAGGGAATCTCCCTGAAATACTCCTCTTCTGAATGTTACCGACTCTGTTTGGACTCTATCGTTACCTGATGTTATGGTAAAGCGAGTCCTCCAGAGCGGCATCAGTTCTTCAATACATCTCACTACGGGACCGGGTACCACAAGACATCGGAGCAAGTGAACAATGAGCTCATGCGATGTCATGTCGAATGCCTTGCGGTAGTCGATCCAGGCCATAGAGAGGTTCCGCTTATACTGCATGGAGTCCTGCGTGACACATCTGTCAATCAACAGGTTCTCCTTGCAGCCAGCGACACCTCTCTTCGACCCTCGTTGCTCAAATATCCGTTCGTAAACCGGTTCAACTGCGTGGAGCACCCGCATGTACAAAATGCGTGTAAACACCTTGTAACATGCGTTTAGACAGGTTATCGGTCTGTAATTCTTTGGGTTGGACAAATCTCCGTTCTTGGCGATCAGCACTGTCCGCCCCTCAACAACCCAAGAAGGGATTTGCTGCTCCCCATTTAACCAGGAATTAAATATTCTGGCCAAATGGTGGTGGGTGCTCGATAACTTTTTCCACCAAAAGTTATTTATCCCATCGGGACCTGGAGCAGCAAAGTTCTTAGAGCCATCAAGAGCCCTACGAACCTCTTCTGGGGTTATTGGTTCGCACACTTCCTGTGGTTGCTGAAGCCTTTGACAAAAGGCTTCAAAGTGTGCAAGGGCCGGAGAATCTCGGTTGAGTGGAAGCCTCTCCTCGTACAGCGTTTTCCAGAAGTTCTCCACCTGATCTGCAGTCGGCGGATTGTCTACAACACGCGGAGGCGGTTGGAAAAGGTTATTATTATTATTATTATTATTATTATTATTATTATACCCTATCTAAGTCTAGTGGATAAAATAATTAGGAAAAGTAGAAAAAAATCTCTTCTTGACCTTTTAAACTGAGAGAAAAATTCAACGTTTCTGTCAATTCTATCCCGCGTGACACTGAGATATGGCTCTCACCCCTTTTATTTGTTTGTCTTTTAATACAGGGAATTGAATTTTTTTTGTCAATTCATCAACAAAGGGACATGTGTCAAACAAGTGATGCATTTATCATTTCCGGTTTACCGAAAATAAGAGGATGTCAAATATTAATCATTACACACTGCATATTTTTACGCATTTGGATAAATAAATGCATTTTGAGTCCGGCAACGTGACAATGAAGTATCATTTTGGATGAATATTTAAAATGTTTAACATTCTACCGCTATTTCTGAATTTAATAAATGTGTTGCAGATAATAAAGAAAGCAAAAGTCAAACGTCCGACTATGCCACATTAAGTTGTGAAGATTCTCGTGAAGATTGCAACTTGACGTAATATGTTGGACAAGCCAAATGTCTAATTATAATTAGTTTCAAAGAACATATAAATATAAACATGCCTTTGATAACAGATGCAAAATATAACAAATAATAGACAGAAGGAAGGGCTTAATAGCTTAGGAATGGCAAAATATTTTCTTATGGATAGTGACAAAGGACCCATCCCAAATAGTCCGCTTTATGGGCTAATTGGACAAGATTGGACAAACTCAGTTACGGTTTAAGTACGATAGGGGTAACCATGCTGATTTAGTTCGGTGAACCATGGTATTAATTTAATATACAGAACACTTTGCTGGACTTAATCATCTCCAGATGATGCAAAGATGATTGGCGAAAAGTATATTGAGTAGGATGTTTGTTAAAGCGTTTCAATGTTTGTGGAAATTGCTTTCATTTATCAAGTTTAAACGCGAATTGCTTAAATGTATATTTTAGTTAGTTCTGTATTATTTCTTTCCATAGAAACAAAATATTTATACTGAATGAAATTCAGGATACGTGATGTATACTCATTAGTCCTGTCTATATGATGATAAGAAAAATACATATATCATCCTTTATTACGTTGCTGATTTTAGAATCTTAGCTGTTTTTTTAAAAAAAATAAACTCTAGCGTAATAATTTACCCGCCGTATCCTCTGCTAAGTATAAGATTATTGAAGTATTTCATTAACCATATTTTTCTAGATCCGGTAAGGCATAAGTCATGAGACAATTATCAATTTGGTATTTGAAAAATAAACCATATTTCATCGCACATTATGTCTGAGAATTATTTTACAAAAATTTGTCCGCAAATACATATTCTGATGATATAGTAGGAGTGATCCAGGAATAAAATGACTGAAGAATCCTATATTGGTATATAGAAAAGAAAATTGGGAAGCCAAGTTAAAATTGCTTACATTATTCGTATATAAAAAATAGCCCCATGAGGGAAAGGGAAACTTTTTAGAATTCCAAATCTCATAGGGTGAATTCAGTAATACAAAGGATAAAAGTTTTTTTTTTTCTCACATATCCATAAGAAAGAACTATTTATTACATATTCGTATTTTTGAAATACGTAAATATATAAATATAAGTAATGGTTAATCGGTCAAACTATACAGGGTGATCCATTAATAATAGGCTATAGTTCAGGAGTAGATTCTTTGAGTCAAAATATGAGGATATAACCAAATATACTTTAGTAAATTGTCGCCGTGGAAAAAGAGACAGGGTGTCGAAGTTCAAATTATTTTTTCGTTTTTTTGCAATAACTCAACAGCCTCTTGACTGATTTTCACCAAATTTGCTAGAGGAACTTTTTTTATTAGGAACAATAATTTATGTATTACATCACGTTAGATCATAGAGGGCGCCGCAGGACCTGTATCTGATGATGAATTTTTTTCATATTTTTTTTGACGAAACGTTGTGGTACTTTTGGCCAGAAAATCTGATGAGGGCGTCGTTTCCACGTATAAAAGGTACACTTGGTAGAACTTGATAACTACTCCAACCGTTTTCGAGGAAAGTGCTGTTAAACATTTTAATAATTTTTTGAAAGACAATTTATTAGGTTGACTAATCTTAGGCAGAGGAAATACTAAAGCCCTTTTCCAGGTTTTAGGGAAGTTGTTTCTATGTATACACTCGTTAAAGATATGTGCTAAAAATGGAACTATAATAAGGACAGCATAAATATATTAATGTTGAATTTAATTTATCATATTCATAAGCTTCTGATTTTATATTTTGAATTATTTTAATAACGTCTAAATCATCAGATATCTGTTAAAAAGAAAATAAACCATGTATACCTTATTTAACATTGGTATTATAAAAAATAATTAACTCGTCTTTAGGTGTCTCATAATTATTTGATAATATCGATTTCAATGTTCAAAAAGTTGTACTATTAAATAATAATAATAATAATGATGCACATTTTAATGGCTCTAACATCTTATTTTTATTTCCAGTTTAACCGCAAATAAAAATCAGATGATAGAGCAGCCAAAACATGCATCTGATTCAACTATACAGTTTCTAAAATTTTAATTTCTCATTATACGAGAAAGATATAGGCTGGATATAACATCATAAACACCCACCATTTATTTTAAATAGTTATGTACTGTACTTATGTTATGTATTTACTATATGGTTTTCTTGATGTAGTAATGAATTTATAACTATATTATTACAGTGGACAAATAGTGTCCCCGGATAATGAAAAATTTTGCTTGTCTTAGGAAGTCTAAATGTTATCAAACAAATTCTACTTAACAAAGCTTTTTCAATTATGAAGAAAATTAAATACTAAGATTAGTTGCAAAGTAAGGGAAAATCTATTTAAAAAAACATTTTATTCAACTAAGTTGAGAAATATTCTACATGCAGACCTCCTACTAGTACACATTTTTCTAATATTTTTCTGAGTTCATCTCTGTATGAAGATACAAGCTCTTTAATTAGCAATGAATTACTCCTAGAATTACTCTTTTCATTCTCTGTCGTCCAAAGTATAGTTAGTATTTTATAATAAAAAATCACTACTTCCACGTAATACAAGTCATTCAACGTTAAAAAGGGGCCAAATCTCCGAAATCTGAAGTACTGCTCCGATCTCCTTTTGTTTTTAAGGGGTGAAAACTACCCCTTACTCCAATAAATTGAAAACTAATAAATTAACGCAGTGATGGGCTATAATTATGTTCAAATATGTTAAATATCAATTGTTTTTAATCATGGATCTAATATTTCAATATTTTACTATTTAACTACCCTTAAAAACAACCCAGCACACGAAAATTTATAAAAAAATGTGTTTAAAAAGCATGAAACTTTTTATTTTGGATCGTAATAGAATTTTTCCCTTTAAGTATAAGAAATCTGATACTTAATTTTTTTTAATGATGCAACCCCTAAAAGCCACCCCTAGCAATAAAACTTAGGAAAAATTGAAAACTAATAGATGGAAGCAGTGATAGGTTATCATTATGTTCAAATATGTTAAATATTTGTTGTTTTTTATAATGTAACTAATATTTCGATATTTTACTATGTAACTACCCTTAAAAACTACTCCTCACACAATTATTAAAAAAACGGTTTAAAAAGCATAAAATCTTTTTATTTTGGATCTTGAATCGAAAAAATATATTCTTTAAGTGTAAACGACCTGATATATCATTTTTCGGTATGATTCAACCGCTAAAAATCACCCCTTATAATAAAAATTAGGGAAAAAATCCTTTTGAAAGCTCCAAGTAGTGGAATGCGTAAAAAAATCAAAATAAATTGCTGCTTATGATATAATGAAATTTTTCTAAAATTTTCATCCCTTTCAGGGAAATTAAACTCTTAAAACTTCACATTGTAATTATAATAGAAATATTTATTTTACAATATTAAGATGATTTTTAAAGTGAATATTAATAATTTAATTTTAATTTTCAAATTCATCCATTTCTTCACTATCAACTTCCTTTTCTTCTTGGTCGACTGGAGGACAATTTTGGCAACTGTCACCTGAGCAAGTGCCGCAAGTTTTATTGCAATATAACCCAAGTTTGCGACACCCACAAGTAGAGCCACACCCTTTTTTGCAATTGCAGAATATCATTTTTAAAAGTTCTTCTGATGCAGGCATATCCTTCATTTTGTTAGGTACTAATGTACCATCGACTTTTGTCTATCCCCAATCAGTAAAATGAAGAGCTTCGTTTCCCAACCCGATTTGCCATTTGTAAGTAAACCCTTTTGATATGCTTTGATCTAGAGCACTTATAGTTGGTACTAGGGATAACGATAACTCGGCTTCCTTTTAAGCTTTTTGCATTCACCCACACATCACTTTGTAGGGAATTTCATAAGCTATAAAGTCATGATGATTGCAATATTTCTACACCCTTTCGTTCAGAGAATTTTAAGGTTGAAGGGCTAAACAGAGGTTTCCTTCGCATAGAAATCAAAGCTTTAAATGCCCATATCTTGCTAATTTTTAAGCTACATGAATTTAAAAAAAAGCAAAATTTTCAGTAGAAAGAAAGCTAAATTTTTGTTGAGAACACTTTTCTCGTAAAACCATTATTTTTTTAGTTATTTTGAAAAAACAACGTATTTTTTGAAAAATTGGAAAAAAAAAATTTACTTAGAACAACTTTTTTCAAAATGTACGTTCTCTAAACCATTCAAACTTTTGGAACGTGTTATTGGGACATAAATAAAGTTAATTTTTCACGGGCTACGATTAATTTTAATTTTGCCGCTCATGGCGCCAATTTTATTGTCAATTTTTTTAAAAAAATTCCAGAGACTTAAATTATTTTCGTCATAACTTCCTTAATTTTCATGCTAGAGGCTTTTATAAAAGCTTATTTTAAAGTCTAATAAAGCACTTTAAAAAAGGTTATGAACTTTTCTCTCATACTCATTTTTTCGTTATTTGAATTTAAATCTTTAGATAAATTTACGACAATCAAAAATTCTTCTTCAATGACTCATAAGTTGCTTAATATGACCTAAAACATTAAAGATAACGACGAATCACTTTGTTTTTTTATTATGGTAAGAATAGTTTTTTCCAGAAAACGTTTAATTTTCGAGTTATTCACGAAACTGTTAAAAACCGTGTTTTTAATTGGAATTTTCAATCGCGAATAACTCAGAAATTATTAGGTTGTAGAAAAAACTTTATGCTACATTTTCTTCTTATAATTTGATCCTCTATCGATTCCCGGTGTCATTTTGAATTTTTAAATTTCCACCCCCGAGAAAGGGTAGCATTCACCCCCGGGGTGGAAGCACATATCGGCACTAAGTCAGGTTTGTTACTTGCATCACTTTTGAGCTACTGTTAAAATTTCAAACAAATCGGTTGAGTTGATCAGATTTCGGAGGTGAATCGGTTCATTGATTGTACTAACGTCCAGATTTTGTATGCACACTAAATCCCAATGTAATATTTTATTCCCTTTAATAATATAGTGGGGGTGGTAGAGAGGGTGGCTAATGTAAAAACAATTTAGAAGTCTTTGGTTCTCGTATACACACTAAATCCCAATTTAATTTTTTATTCCCTTAAATAATAGGATGGGGGTGGTAGAGAGGGTAACTAATGCCAAAATATGAGGCAATTTTAGAGGCTAACGCTAAACATTTTTTTTAGATGTTTCGTATTTGTATATACATTAAATCATTTAATTTTTTTACTCCCTTTCATAATAGTGTGGGGGTGGTATTGGGGGTAACAGTGGGGGGCTGATGCAAAAAAAAATGTTGATACCTTAACTTTTCGTACATGCCCCAAATTGCAATTTTATGGACTCTTACTTGCTTGTTTTGTCTATTTACCCTTATTTACCCCCGAACCCTTCAACGGAATTAGATCAAAATATAATTTTGTTCTAGATCTCGTTACAATACATAAGTGTACCAAATTTCAAGTAAATATCATAAACGGTTCCAGAGTAAACGTGCGCACAAAAAAGTTGCAGATAGACCGACAGACAGACAGACCGACAGATAGGAAATTATTTTTCGCTTAAATTTAAAATCTCGACGTTTCATGACATTTTAAGCACATTTTAACAAAAAATAATTATATATATTTTTTGCGTTACTATACTTCCACTGGATGTGAAAGTAATAAAATTTAATAAGTTTGTTCATTCTTTTTCTTCACTTTACCACACTAGTGCAGTTATGCAAGTCATTATGACACTAAAGTTTAATATCACCACTTACAGTAGATAAATTATCATTATTATTGTTATATTTGTTTTTTACACGCTGTTTTTAGTATTGTCTATTCACAACATAATGTATCTATATTTAACTTCAAATGACCTACTTTCTCAGTCCCATTTGAACCTGCACAAACGCAACATCTCATTATCTAGCATGAAATATGAGAACAATTAATATTTAATAATTATTTAACCTGGAAATAACCAAACTTGTTTGAGCTAAACATAATTAAATATAAGTATATATAACTATATGCAAATACAAACAAAAAGTAAAAACAATAGCATCAGCCTTTAGTAAACAATTAAAATTAATGGCCAAGGGAGCCGAAGTAAAAACACAGAAGTAACTACTGATTATTTTTGCGTCCAAAATTTAAGTTTTCATCTGATTTAGTTGATTGTTTTTACATTACATTTAATTTGGCGTGTGTATGAACTGATACTACGCATACGACTTCATTTCTCTAGCACACAAAGTTAAAGCAATAACCCAAATACATTGTTCACGTATGTCTACCAAACTTCTCTCTCATCTAAAATGAGACGGAAATATAAAACACATACTGAGTAGAGAAATATAATTTGCGTTGGCTTATATTTTTGTTAAACACGACTTAGTTTGAGCACGTTGCCAACTCAGATTAATAAGTCAGTAAGTCAAGTCAATAAGTCACCGCCAGATGGAGCCATTCGACAAGTTGGGGACGCTTTCCTCTGCAATTTGATAGACTAGAGAAACGGTGTCGGGTTGTCGTGTATTCACCTATACCGTACTGATGAGAGCTAGCAAGCTTGAAACAGTCGAAACTAGTCTACGGCTGGTGGTAAATATACGACAGCTCTGCACTGTCTGCTGGGGGCTTATTGCAATCAGATTTTTGTTTTCCGATTGAAGACGTAGTCTGTCGCAGATTTTAGGGCATTATTTTCAATCCTCCTGGAAATGCACATTATTGCCTTGATGGATGGCAATGAATCTATTTCCTTTCATAGGAAACAGTGGAATATTTGTACCTTCGTAGTATTTTACTACACATTTATTATTTTTGTAATAATTAATCAACTTTGCGCTGGCTTATATTTTTGTTAAATTTATTATCGAAGCTACACTAGTGGAAGGAAATAAAATGGCTTTGAAAATTATAATAGTTGTCATTTATTTTGTATAGGGATGGGAATATCTAAGCATTAGTTCGCGGGCTCGGCAAATAGAATAAGCTAAATTTCTACCCTTATCAGAAGATATTTTACAAATTGTTTGCTGTTTATCAATAATTTACATTCAAGAATAGTAACATTTTATCTCTCATTTTATGAAAATCGTCCCAGACTTACATTTAATTGGCGCTGAAAATGCTGTAACAGCTGAGAAAAATATTTTCTACTTTTTAGGGCATTTTAACGAAAGAATATTTTTTTAAAGAAAAATACACAAATTTCTATAAAAAAAATTCTTACGACGATTATTAAGCATTTTGGTCCCATTCCAATAACGATATCATACAAGAAAATATATGAAAATCTGTAAGTGACAATATGTATTCACCTCTTGTGCAATGCCGGAACCTCGCTAAGCAGGCCCACCTTTAGATATTTAAGATTATACCAGAATTGAAAATCCTAAGAAGATTTCCAATCCCTTCTCCTATGGAGAATATCCTCAACATTTGTAGCGGATTTACACTAAACCATATCAAGATACCCGCAGGGCTAAATAAATTTACAGGGTCTGATAAAATTACTATTAGCTATATTATATTTCAAACTTTCGCTACCTAGGTTGTTTTTTATTATGAAGGCAATTACCAATTTCCGCTTACCAAATTTTTTAATTAGTATATATTATGCAGGACAATATTTCATTATAATTTTGATGTGCTAATTTGCTGGAGTTTGTTTTGTTACGTTGAAATGATACAAAATGGTTTTTAAATCTCGTCGTAAAATATCTTCCTGTCTGGCCTACGTAATAGCTATTGCTTCTAAACATTTAAGTTTATACTTCCAATTTTTTGGTATTTCATATGTAATATTAAACAATATGTTTGATAATTTTTGGAAAAGTTTAAAAGATACTTTTACATTAATTCAAGGAGGAATTTGAAAGATATCACATTGCTTGAAAGTACGTAACGGGAGATGTATTTTAAAATTTCCATTTTTATATGTTCAGGTTATTGATGAGATAATTTTTTCCCCTGTCTATGAGACAGTTAATTATAGTGTTGTTAAAAACATTTATTTACATGTGATTTATCATGTTAAGTCTCTTTTCATACTTATTTTACTTGAAGACATAGAAACGGTTCTATGAATCTTTGACCTAAATGCTGATAAGACTTCAGTATTATTATTTATTAGTATATATTCAGTTTTGGGGGACTGTTGCATCTGAAAAACGTCTTAGCAATAATCGTTTTAACACAACCCCAATTAACGGTCTTATTGATAAGAAGAAGAAAATTTTAATCCTTCGACGAACATATCTTGAACATAGAAAAAAGTCTCGAAAAAAGTCGAAAAAAAGATATACTTAAAATATAACTTCCTTATCTGCTTCGGAGTTTTTTTTTTTTTTTTATACATTTATTTAACGTCGGCCTATTTCCGCTACTGAGGCCTAACACCGACGCCTGTAGACGAGCTACCCTCAACCAGGAATTTTGCCGAACCTCTTCCCTTAAGAAGAGTAGGGATCTTTTACTTGCCTAACATTTAATAGACAAGGGACCGACGGCTTTACATCCCCTCCGAAGGATGGTATATCTCCTATACAACCCTCGCCTAAGGTTGTATAGCTTCCGCGCATACACTGATATACAAGCTGCTGGAAGATGTGTGAGGCGAGAACGCGGTAGCTTCGGAGTTGTTGCTGTACAACTATCTATTGACTTTAATGAAAAACCGCCCCCAAGGAATCACTACTTCCTCATCCAGTTTTGTATCCAAGTCTTATACACACTAAATCCCAATATTTTATTCTCTTTAATAATAGAGTGGGGGTGGCAATGATGGTGGTAGAGAGGGTGGCTAATATAAAAAAGCCCTTAGTTCTCGAATATAAGCTAAATCCCAATTTAATTTTTTACTCGCTTTAATAATAGGATGGGGGTGGCAATTGGGTGGTAGAGGGTGTGTAGCTAACGCCAAAAAAATTTTTGGGACGTTTCATTCTTGTATACATACTAAATCACATTTTAATTTTTTCATTCCATTTCATAATAGTGTGGGGGTGGTATTGGGAGTAGCATTGGGGTGATAGTGGAGGTTGCTGATGCCAAAAAAATTTTGAGACCTTGACTTTTCGTACATGCCTTAAATTGCAATTTTATGGACTCTTACCTGCTTGCTTTGCCTATTTACCCTTATTTAACCCGTTTACCCCGAACCCTTCAATGGAATTAGATCAAAATATAATCTAGTTCCAGATCTTGTTATAATAAATATGTGTACCAAATTTTAAATGAATACCATAAACGGTTCCAGAATAAACGTGCGCACAAGAAAAGTTACAGACAGACAGACGGACCGAAAGACAGGAATTTTTTTTTGCTCAAATTTAAAATCTCGACGTTTCATAACATTTTAAGCCTATTTCAACAAAAAAATATATATATTTTCTTTGCGTTACTATACTTCCACTGGACGTGGAAGTAAAAATATGGGGCATGTTTTCCTTAGGATTTTATATATAGGATAGGTTTAGGTGAGAAATTGTTTGGAATTTGGGAGCCGAGAACGAATTAAGTCTGCCAAGAAACGAAGACACAACTGTGCAGAGAAGGTCGTATACTATAGATAAAACGTTATATTCTGTGATCATGAATACATTTGAAATAATTTTTAATAACTGTCAAATATGTTAATAGAAATTTTCATAACCCCAAAAATAAAACTTACTGAAGTTTCAATTTTTAACATTTTCGTTTGTAAAGTTTAATATAGGGGCGAGCGTAGGTGCGTCTTTACTACGTACATATTTCGATATGCGATGTAAAGCAACGTTAGGCGTAGTTAGTAGTTGGATGGGTGACCGTCCCAACGAAGACCGCACCCTCGCCTCACACATCTTCCAGTGTATTAGCGGAAGCTATACAACCTTAGGCGAGGGTTGTATAGGGGAGATACCATCCTTCGGAGGGGATGTAAATCCGTCGATCCCTTGTCTATTAAATGTTAGGTAAGTAAAAGATCCCTACTCTTCCTAAGGGAAGAGGTTCGGCAAAATTTCTGGTTGGGGGTAGCTCGTCTACAGGCGTCAGTGTTAGGCCTCAGTAGCGAAAATAGGCCGACGTTAAATAAATATATTTAAAAAAAAAGTTTATTATTTTTCACTATTTGCTTGTTAGACTTTAGCGAGATTAAATTGGAAGAAAATCTACTGGAAATCTATGTGAAACCAGTATAAATGTAAAGAAAATCATTGCAAAAGGGGAAATCCAATACACAAATTTCGGGCTGTGGTGTGCCCCTCGATATATTTGATTTATTAAACTCTATAACTACTACTTTTAGGCATTACGATATTTATTACTTTACTATTTCATACGTATGTGGAGATGGCATTTCTTATTCAAATGCAAATCAATATTATCCTAAATTTACCTTGCATAAAGGAGCAAAGTTAATCTCAAAATAAAATTGCAGCTAATCATTATCTCCTCTTAAACACAAAAGTTGTAAAATCTAAAACTCTAATTGGGACGTCAAAAGTTAACAAAGAAAATTCTTATGCTAAATATTCAGTTGTTTAATATTCTAGATTCCACAACAAAGGATGCACTTTTTCTAACTTAGTGTTTAAAATAAATCGCGAAAATTTATCTTCGTATAGTTAGTTAATTTTCTATATATTATATCGTAGGTTTTGTCCTAGACATTATTGAAATAGTATTAACACTAATTATTTGACAAATATATTGAACGAATTAACAAGTTGAAAATAATGTTCATACTTATACACAGCATATATTGATCACAAACTGTTCTCATTTCTAATGTTTTGTTTATGTGATTAGAAATAATAGTATATTGTTTTATATGGAATAAAAGTGAAATTTTTTTGTGTCGAGGATGTACTATTGCGGCCGAATTAAAGTATTCGATTTTCCATCAAGTTGTATGTTTTTTTAAAAAAAAATAGTCTGTTGTAAATAGGGATTATTATATCAGTTGTGTTAATTAAATTAATTTTACAAGAAATCATTGGTAAGTATAACAATGACATTGACACTAATAAAAATAATAAAATATATTATGATTGATGACGTCACTGGTGAGAACCATATTTACAACGGGAAAATTAGTCGACTACTTTTTTCGGCCGCAATAGTATTTGACGGACGTGAGAAGAACAGTCAAGACACAAAAAATCACTTTAGTCCATGTTATTTTTTCTTCAAATGTTTATAGTGCCACTCATGAGCGGCAGTCCAGTCTCGTTATATAAAAAAAAATTATTGTCAATAGCAGCTGTCAAATGTGTTTCACCTTACAATCAATCCATTAAATATGCCACACCTATATCTTTCAAACAAAAAAGTTTGGGTAATTACTAACGATTTTTTAACATTTTTCGTATTTCTTGACAACTTCAAGCTGTCAATCTTATACTAAATAAAACATTTATTAAATATAAAAAAATATATTTTCTTTGGATAAGTATAAAAATCTTGCTTTTGTACTATGCAAGTTATACTTACTTGCATACTTTACTGCAATTATTACCCAATATATGCTCAATTATTACCAAAAAAGCCAAGTTAAAAGTAATTTCAGAATTAAGTAAACATTATTTTATCCAAAATTAAAACTGGCTTATTTACTTTATGATTTTTTCTGTTATTTCATTTTCAGGTGCAGTCACTTGTTAAAAAAGTTGGTGGCCATTAAAATTATATGTAAGAAATTGTTTAAAACAAATAAAACACGAATATTTAAAATTCAGTAATTTTTTATTATATGTGAAGTAATTCGCCGTATTCTATCAAATCGTATCAAATACCCGTATTACAAGGCAAAAGTATGAGCACTTTGATATCACGATCTTCTTAATGATGATCTCTTATTTATGCAAGACTTTTTATCATTTCATATATAAACATATTACTGGTTAATGCGAGGCTCTCGACTTCGATAACGACTCAAGTTTCGTGAATTATATTTATCATTACATATTTCGATTTGCAATTATTTATTGAAAATATGTTAATAGATTTATTAGTATACTTTGACATAAAAATCCCACATTTATAACGCACTATAAGAAACATTCTAACGACAATAAATACGCAAATGAATAAAGCAAATAAAATAACGCAAATAACACATTTTTCCTTCGAAAATGTAGACGTCAACCTGAATAATATTTTATCTTTATGGACGAATTTCTGACAAAATTGGTATGATCCGGTGATGTTTGAAACTGTTTTAATCTTCTGTCATAATGATACCGACATTGTTGGGAAAATTGTGCGATTTGCTGCACCGTGTAAAATAGCACAATCTGATAAAATTTACTATTAACAATTTTCCTGTTTCCTCATAAGTTCAGGAGTATCAACTTCTGGAAATAAAGAGAAAAGAATAAAAAATAAACTTAAAAAAAATCAACAATACTCAACACTGCAACAAAAAAAAATGATTTTGATAGATGCACTTCCCCATGCTGAAATATTTTTGTTAGATTTTTTTTAATTACGTAATTTTGAGGGGGAGGATCGACAATAAATTATTGTAGGTTTTCCCTGGGATTATAGTCCATGGAAAAGTTGAAAAAATTCCAAAAGTCTGTGTCAGAGATAAAACATGGGTGCTCCCCTGTTTTCGTGGGAGATGAATACGATGGTGATATTTTTAAGATTCCCACCCCTCAGCAACTACCCCTAAACTGAAAAAACCACCCCTATTTCGCTTTTTTTCCATCATAGGCATGCGGATCGGTTCTTTTGGCGGGATTTAAGTAGGCCGTATTAAATTTAACCATACAACATTTTATCCACCCCCGGGGTTGAAACTACCCCCTCCCCTAATACTAAAATATCTCCAAAAAAATCAAAATGCATGAAAATCGATGAAAATTCGAGTATCCCCAATTTCGAGGGCGCTCAAGACGATGGTAATATTCATTTCTCCCCCAATCTCCCCCAACCACCGCTAAAACCACCCCCTTTTCATATTTCTTGATACTGGACATGTGGTAACTAGAATGCCCAGTTTCATAATAAAATCCGATCCAACAAGTGCTTGCATGCCCAGTACCTCTAAACGTGAAAGGGGGTGGTTTTGGGGATTTGGGGGTGGTTGATGGAGAGTGGGAGTGAAATAGTATTGACATCGTGCTTAGCGCTCTCTAAAACAGGGAGAAAACGTTTTCCACTATTTTGTATTTTTCAGTGGATTTCAAAGTTAAGGGTTAAGGGAGTTGATGGCATGTCTCGTCACTCAACTCCCTTTACAATGTCGAAATCCCCTTAAAAATCCCAATCCAACGAGTCATCACATGCCCAGTATCAAGAAATATGAAAAGATGGTAGTTCTAGGGGTGGTTGGTGGAAAGTAGGGGAGAAATAAATATTACCAACATGTTTAGCGCCCTCGAAAAAAGGAAGAAAATATTTTCCACTATTTTGTGTTTTTTGGTAGATTTCAATGTTAGGGGTGGTGATAGTTTCAATTCCGAGGGTGGATAAGATGTTGTATGGTTAAATTTCATATAGTCTACTCAATCAATCAATCAACAAGGCTTTATTATAAATTAAAAGTACAACAGTACCTCCCCAGAACCCATCCCGGGACCGACCATGCTACCGCAGCAGATTGCAGGATCGGGCGGAATAGGCCTGGTTCGGTTCGGAAATTGATAAAACTTAACCTATACACCTTCTGCAAAATCAGATAAAAGAAGGTAATAAAATTCTTATATGTCTAATTACAAAAAGACTTAACTAAAAATACACGTATTTAAAAACTGGGGCACAAACACTTTTTAAAATTTTGCAGCTGACGCAGGAGCCTCAATATAGTCTACCCGAATCCTGTCCAAAAAACCGATACGCATGCCTACGATGGAAAAAAACGCGAAATAGGGATGGTTTTTCGAGTTTAGGCGTAGTTGCTGAGGGGTGGAAACCTTAAAAATATCACCATCGTGTTCAGTGCCCTCGAAAACGGGGGGTACCCATGTTTTATCCCTGTCACAGGACTTTTGTGTTTTAACCCTTTTTGCAATTTTTTCATGGAGTATCTAACGAGAAATTCGCAGTAAGCCCAGTAAAATGGGAAAATTTGAATGAAATAATTAAGAGCTGATTGAAATTTTGGGAACATGCTTATTTTGTGGTACCTTTTAACATATCAAAAGTCCCGACCCGTAGACGCCAGCGGATGGGACGGAGGGACAAAATAGAAAAAAAAATCGGTTTTTAGCAAGAAACTCGGAAAGTATCAATTTTACTGTAAATTTTAACTTCGTACGATCTATAATTATTGGAGCCGAGACTGATTTTTTTTTTTTGTAATGTTGACAGCGGAAACGCGCGCGTTTTTCGCTAAATTCTCGAAAATAGTCATTTAGATCGCAAAATGTTTCAAATGAAAGTTGTAGAAAATTCGATTTCCATTTATTTTCCATTTCTATTGGATCAATATTGGCAAAGATATGAATTTTTAAACATCTTTATTGCGCGCTATCAGAACACTTGTTTCATGATAAAATCGATAAAAATTCGAAAACGATAGATCGTACGCATATAGTGTATTTAATGAAAGTTAAATACGAGGTTAAAGATAATCAAATTTTGAATATTATGTTAGTGTATGTACAAAATCGTGTTGATAACGAGTAAATGGAGGTAAAAGGTAAAAACATGAAAAATTGTTATTTTCAAGTGCATTTTGACAAATAGCTATTTTTTGATTGACTTTAGGCAATAATGACACTAAAGGTTTTTTGAAAAGAATTAAATTATCTGTAAAATGAGCTCCAAGTGACCTTCATACGATGAAGGTTCACGAGTTACAGGTGTTTAAAGCTACGAGGAAAAATTTCTTTTTTATTATAAATTAATATTTTTCAATTGGTTTTAACCTATTTTTACTAGTTTATATAAAAGTAATGTAATATCATAAGTCGTTCGCAAGGTATATTTTCTAAAAAAAGGTTTTTGAATACTGTTTTTTTTTTCAGAAAAATTGAACCAATATTATTTTTTAATTCCTTTTTTGTATATATCATCGTTTCTGTTGACTTAACGACAAAATTTCATAACACCTAAATGAAAGCTTACACAATTTCCTATAAAAAAACACTTTTTCGTGTATAATTTTCAATAAGTAGGGACAAGGAACTGGCAATTGAAAATGCGGTTAATTTTTAATTTTTAGCAAACAGGCAATTTTCGTCACGTTTGCAGGATAAAAAAGTACAAGTAATAATATTTTTTCACTCTTTGAAGTATCAGAAGTTATTCTGTGGGCATTCTTGAGTTATTTCCTACTGGGCCCATATTTTTTAAGCGCGTTTTCAGTCAGGTGATAAAATTTGAATTTTTTACAGCAATTTCAATTCTTCATATCTAAAATGCGAATTTAAAAAATAATATTTATTGAGAAATATATGTTTTATTCTCGGTTTTATTACAATGAATGTTACTTAATATTTTTTAGCATTATTTTCCTATTTAAATTTTTATGCAATTCCTGCAGTATGCTGTGGTGCACCATCTTGCTGAAATCACATATTACACCCCCCATTGATGGGAACATCTTTTAATGAAGTTGGAAGCTCATTATGCAGAAAGTTTAGGTATCGCTGGCTGTTTAATTTGCCATCATATAAATGCGGTTCTATTAAATGCGCATTTAAAATGCCACCCCACGCTTTGATATAAAAAATTGCTGGTTACTTAGGACTATTTTGGGTTATTATCCGACTAATAATGCAAAATTAACTAAACTTAACAAATCAGGTGTATATGAAATCAAATGTAAAAGTTGTAATGCCATCTATATAGGTCAGAGCGGCAGAAGCACTGAGCACAGGGTAAAATAACATAAAAATTAATTTTAAATAACAATAAATAAATGTGAACACACTGCATTGAAAATAACCATTTCAGAAACACAGTTAACATAAATTTGCTTCATGTACACGTCTAAATTTTCTTAAACAATTAGAAATTAAAAAATTCCTTAAAAACAATCCTTTTACCACGAATGAGCAGCAAAATTTCTTAAATACTCCTATACTAGATAAAATGATAACAATTATTCGTTGATTTACATTATTACGTTAGATCTACCCAAAAAATTCCCATAACAAAAGTTTAAGTCGTAAATTTTTTTAGGTGTATGTTTAGAATAACCACTTCTGTTAATTTAGTATACACTTTGTACTCTTGATAAAGGCCTAAAAAGCCGAAACACTTGTTATTATTTCAAGATGTTTCACAAGCAACCGACCACAAATTCAGTTCAGTATATTAATAATACCAATTACGTCTATTTACCACGTTATTAATACGGAAATTATTTCCGTCACTCCACAGAATAATTCATAGTAATGTACATATTATATTCCTCCCGACACTGATAAATGGGATGGGATGGGATAATTCTTTGTTGATCTTCAGGACGCAAATAATGAACAAGATGTACTTTATAAGAATGACATTAAATTTGTTATTTCTTAGAGAAATATTGAATTACTTAGTAGATATCCAGAAAAATCATATCTTTAATATAGTTGCAATAGCGTAAAGTGATCGGCCATACAGCACCTATAAAAATCATACTCATATATTTCCAGAAGATTTCCAATATCTATTATTGTAACGTTTTTTTTTTTTTTTTCAGTGAGCTGTTCCGCAATAATGTGTGATAACTAAAGTGTTGCTTTTAGTTATCTTTCTGTAAGTTGTTTATTCGGTAATTTTTTAAGTTCACATTATAAATAATAATTGCGGAATTTTTCCCCGATAATATTTCTCTTATCATTCTGATTCTTTTAAATATCTTTTATGAGATCTTTTAAGTGTATTTATTTATTTTATGTTTTATGCACATTATTTTTAATTTGTTTTTCACTTGAACTTCAATAACTATTAACCATAAAGCCACGTATTGCAATGGATGTTAATTAAAGGGGATTTTTTTTGTCAGGCACTACCTACCTTTTTTAATTCCATTTTTTTCGAAAAAGCAAAAAAAATCAATTTTATTAGGTAACTATTTAGATATTTAGGATATTTAGAGGCAAAGCATGACTTGATATAGTGAATCTGAAGTCAAGAACCAGTTCTCAAACATCCCTAAAAGATTTGGAATATTTAATATAGGTACAAACTAGCCGGGATGGCTATAGATATAGATAGATTTGGCTATAGAAAGTAGTAAAGAACTATACTTTGTATTACTTTAGGTATTTAAGTGCATAAATATACAGGGTGTCTCACCGGGAACTGAATCGATCGATATAGAGAAAAGTACGCATCAGAAAATTTTGAAAATTTAGATAATTACTAATGTCGGTGTGGCCAATCCAACTAAAATAATTATAAGCAGCTGGCACTTTCGCTTATACTGGAAGTCGATACCAACTTGCTTATTTCAAATGGAATACCCTATATATTTTAGAGTTTCCGAAAAGGGCATAAAATTCTGAGTCGAAAATATGTCGCATATCCTATACCTAAACCTAGCCGTTTCAGAGATATTTGACATTTTATAGAAAATTTGACAGGTGCAACGGTTTGCAAGAACCGTTATAATTTTCTTTGTACTAAAAGATCCTCATTTGCTTCTTGTCACATAAAAAGAACACAAGAAGAACTACGTTGTACAACTGAAATAAATTCAATAATATCATATCAAGTGTTCCGTTTTTCGCGTTACATTTTGTCAACTTCAAATGTGCTGCAACTTCTTGATATTACTTTATCACATTCTCTATAAATAATAAACAAATTTAAAAAGTTTTCGTTGGTATAATTTAAACGTGCTGGCATTTTTTGACATAAGATAATGACTGATTCTTTCTAATCATGGCTGTTTTGATGAAATGATTACAACAATTCATGAATTTCTAATAAAATCGCAAGTATTTCAAAAAGTTATAACTTTAACTCCCACAAACCTAATAGCAGAAAAAAGGGAATTCAATTTTACACAACTTGACGTAAAAAATACAGGGTGTTCCATTTGACCTAAACAAGTTTTCGCGGTTTGAAGTTGACAAAATGTAACGTGAAAAACGGAACACTTGGTATATTATTGAATTTATTTCAGTTGTAGAACGTAGTTCTCCTTGTGTTCTTTTTATGTGACAAGAAATAAATGAGAATCTTTTACACGAAAAAAGTTATAACGGTTCTTGCAAATCGTTGCACCTATCAAATTTTCTATAAAATGTCAAATATCTCTGAAACGGCTAGATTTAGGTATAGGATATACCACATATTTTATGCTCTTTTCGAGAACTCTAAAATATATAGGGTGTTCTATTTGAAATAAGAAAGTTGGTATCGACTTCCGGTATAAGCGGAAGTGGCAGCTGTTTCTAATTATTTTACTTGGATTGGCCACGCCGACATTAGTAATTATCTAAATTTTCAAAATTTTCTGATGTGTACTTTTCTCTATATCGATCGATTCAGTTCCCGGTGAGACACCCTCCTTGTATAGGGTGTTTCAGTTTTTTACCCCAGGACTTTAAGAGGTCGTAGAAAAAGTTGTTCTAGGCAGAATATTTCTAGTAAAATTATACTCAGAATCACTTCCTAAGGGAGCTACACCCCAATCGACACCCCAATAAAGGATTAGGGGGAAGCCCTCGGGGAAGCCATTTTTTTATAAATATCTCAAAAACTGTTTAACATATTTTAATATACTTTTATATGATGATTGTTTCACCAAATACCTTCGATTACATTGTACTTTGATATATATAAAATAAACAGCGGCGCCTCGTGGGGGGGGGGGGGGGGTGGGTTTTTTTCTTGACGATTTTTTAATCTTTTAATCAATAATTTTTTCTCTGACAGAAATTTCATCAGATCAATAGGGAATTTTGTTTATGGATTATGTGATGATAATTCAGAAGAGGCATCGAGACAATATCATCGACTTTATCCTGAGAGGAGTCCAGACCCAAGCGTTTTCGTCCAAATTCGTTTACGTTTTACGGAATATGGTATTGGAAGGAATAATCATGAACAAGGAATTTCAATAATAACAACAGGAGAAGAATTATGCGGATTCTTAGAGAGTTTCAACAGAATCCTACTACAAGTGTTAGAAGGGCCTCACATACATTAAGATTAACTCTACTTCCATATGGAGGACTTTACGCCAAGATCACTAACATGCATTCCATTTACTCGCAACCAATTCCGGGATTAATGCCAGGTGATTATAGTCATCGTATAAATTTTTGTCAGTGGTTGCTAAATGCATTAAGAAGAAATGGCAATTTTTTGTTGAAAACTGTATGGACAGATGAGGCAATGTTTACCCGCCGAGGTGTTGTAAATTTTCATAATTATCATGTATGGGCACAACAAGATTCTATAAAAACAAAAACCCTACCTCAACCGCCAATATAAATTCCTAATTTTTGTCAATTTCTTTTGGTCATAGTAGGCGTATTTAATTTCGACAAAAATAAATTTTTAAACAATTTTTTAATCACAATCCGAAACAGAAGAAGTACTTATACCAAATTTAATCTAAATCGATCAAGACACACTCTATAAGAAGTTACTTGGAGTACTTTCTTAAGTAACAAGTATTACTTATTTAGAAATAAATACAAGTACAAGTATCCAGTACTTTTTAGTTGAAGTACTGGGAGTACAAGTAACAGTGCATGAATTTTACAAGTACTTAGAGTAAAATACTGAAAGGAAAAATGTACCTACTGATTACTTGGAGTACATTTTAGTACTGATGAGTACCTCAACTATGATACTTATTAACTTATAAGAGAAAGTTGGCTGAGAAGCTGACTAACATACACAAAACATTTTTCTTTGGAGCTCGGAAAAATGTATCTCATTCATAATTACCTTGTTTGTAAAGCCTTAAAATGCATTCATTTGGCTTTGACAATTAAATAAATAAGAATAAAGTACCTCAGTACCTATATAATTAAATATAACAAATTAGAATTGCAAATCAGACGGGTATAACCATTGACGGCCTAAATTCAAAGTTGTGAATAATATTATTCTAAGTTTTAAATATAAAATCTGGGCCGAAAGTATGTTTATGGAAAGTTTTCCACTAAGTCTTCATCTACTAATTCCCTTCCCTCATTCGGAAAATTTCATTGGTTTGGAAAATTCCTTTTCCACTTTTCCGGGTGGCTTTGTAACTAAACCCTCAGGGACACAAAACAAATTAAACGGCATGCGAACGATGTCTACATCTATCCTTATAGATCGCAGAATGTGAACGGTTTAAATCCAGAATATCATCTAGCTAAATTACATTCGTTTAAAAACTTAAATTCAAGTCTGGGCCCTTTATTAAATTAAACAAATGTTTTAACAAGTCAGAAACGACCATTGGTCATGTCATATCTCAAAAGGCCGGAAACTCTACATTAACAAAACATTTATATAGATTGCTAGGTTCAACTTGAATCAAAATAATAACAAACGATAAGACACGAGATTAAAACTTATCACAGCCATAAATTAATCACAAGTATTGTAAATAATGTTTTAAAAACTTACCCAGTAAAAACAATAATATCAGTAGTTATACAATCCACGTGTGTCAGCGTGTATAATTCAAAAGTTCACTTACAATCACTTTTTGTTACTTTAAAAACTGGTACAAGATATGCCTACATTACCGATGCATTTATTTACCTTATAGGTACGCACGATAATTATAAAACAAATTATAAATTAACAAACGAGCACAAGTTCAAACAATGCAAAATATGCGCTAAGAAGCTTCAGAAAACAGGTCTCTCACAGTCTCATAACAAAGCATGTCGTGTTACTACTGTCATTTTTACTTTCGTTGATAAACAATTGATAATCGCAAGTGGTAAAGAGCGGCTAACTAGATCACACCGGGGAACATCCTCTCAATAAAGTCGCGGTCACAAAACTGGAATATTGGCGCCGACGTTAGACCGACGCCGCTCGGCGTTCGTCGCGTCATTCCGCCGTGTTCTTGGGACGTCCCATAAAATAAAAACAAATGAGAATTTACTATCATCCTATTTCAAGTTCTAAAATATTGTCACCTTGAGGAAGTTTTGCAAAATTTTCATTCTACCTAATTAAATATTATGCCAATTTCTATTTTGATGAATACGATGAACTTTGTTGATGTTTTAAAACATTTAGTTTAATATGAAAACGTAAATAAACACCGAAGTATATTTTAAAGCATAGCAGAGTGGCAAGATTGTTGATAAACAATTGCGAAAAAAATATGTTACGTGTTTACAGCATCATACCATCGTCATTCTACATATAAATATTAAAAAATATTCCTCTTCAACTCATCAATATTTTTTTAGCTAATGTTTACATAGGATTTTTAATTCACTGACAGTTTTAGTAGCTTTTCGTTGTTTTATTTACAGATTAGGAATGTTACTTTAACTAACACAAACGTCTTTTTTACTTCCATGTCCAGTGGAAGTATAGTAACGCAAAAGTTTTATTTATTTATTTATTGTTGAAATAGGCTCAAAATGTCATGAAACATCGAGATTTTAAATTTGAGCAAAACAAAATGTTCTGTCTGTCGGTCTGTAACTTTTTTGTGCGCACGTTTACTCAGGAAGCGTTTATGATATTGATTTGAAATTTGGTACACTTATGTATTATAACGAGATCTAGAACAAGCTTATATTTTGATCTAATTCCGTTGGAGGGTTCGGAGGTAAATGGGGTAAATAAGGGTAAGCAGGCAAAACAAGCAGGTAAGAGTCCATAAAACTGCAATTTAGGGCACGTACGAAAAGTCAAGGTCGAAATTTTTTTAGGCATCAGCCACCCCCCCACTATCACCCCCAATACCACCCCCACACTATTATGAAAGGGGGTAAAAAAATTAAAATGTGATTTAATGTGTATACAAGAACGAAACGTCTCAAAAAATTTTTTTGACGTTAGCTACCCCTCTATATCCCCATTGCCACCCCCACCCTCTTATTAAAGGGAGTAAAAATTAAATTGGGATTTAATGTGTTCGAGAACTAAGAGCCTCTAAAATTTATTTTGGAATTAGCTACCCCCTCTACTACCCCCATTTCCACCCTCACCCTATTATTATAGGGAGTAAAAAATGAAATTGTGTGTACGAGAACCAAGTGCCTCTAAAAATTTTTTGGCATTAGCCACCCCCCTTGCCACCCTCACACTATTGTTTAAGGGAATAGAAAATTAAATTAATATTTAGTGTGTATAGCCCCTAAGAGATTTTGAGATTAGCCACCCCGACTTGGATATAAAATCTGGATATGGAGGTAGTGATTCATTGGGCAGCGGTTTTTATTTGTTGTATTAGCGGATATTTATTCCATCGATGAAAAGGGCGATGCAAATGATTTATCCCTTTCTGTTAATAAAAGTGAGAGAGGAGAAGACGGTCGCAACCTTCCTATAAATGCGAATATACTGCATAGTACATTAGATATAAGCATTTCGCTAAATAAGCTGGCATCATCAGTAGATGAATAAAATTGAAAATTAAGCAATTACTTCATTATATGATTTTAATCGCTTTACAAGTATTTCCAATTTTTGACATCACTACCCTAGGGGCCTTATGTCCAGAGCACCTTTAGATCA
Source organism: Leptura quadrifasciata (assembly GCA_963675555.1). Taxonomy (NCBI): domain Eukaryota; kingdom Metazoa; phylum Arthropoda; class Insecta; order Coleoptera; family Cerambycidae; genus Leptura; species Leptura quadrifasciata. Next base: position 12,047,522 of record OY776676.1, read on the forward strand.
CTTTATGAGGGTCCACCTATAGAATTTTATTATTTTCAAACAATTTCGAGAATCTTCAACAATTATAAAGAAATGTCAAAGAAGCTGCAATGAGTACCTATAGTGTTACATCTAGCTTGTTTTGGAGCAACAATCAATCAATTCTCTTGAATTTTTTAGAAGCTATCAAACCGGCAGGGTCGTTATTAATGGCCAACTATCTAGTTATGCGATAACTGATAGAGGAGTACCACAGGGTAGTATATTGGACCCACTATGATTCATTATTTATACAGCTGATTTTAATGCTTACCTTAATAATTGCAGGACACATCAATATGCAGATTACCGCAAATCTATTGTTCTTTTAGCCTTGATGACTTTGACAACTCTCTTAACAGGATTAACCTTGACATAAGCACCATATCACTGATTGCTAAAGTACATAATTTGGTATTAAATGAGACAAAAACGGAGCTATTCGTATTTGGCAGAGATAGCCAAACAATTATTAACAAACCTGAGTTTGAAAATAAATAATGAAATAATAGAATTTAAAGTGTGTAAAATCTGGGTATGCATATGATGGACGTCAAACTAAGAGTTGTTAAACATGTAAACCATATTGTACAGAAATCGTACGGAAAATAAAAATATTTAATATACCTAAATCTACAGTCTTAAGCGTAATAATTATTTTGTTTTTTGTCCGATTTAAATTAAATCGATCTCAAAAGATGGAGGTCACCACGGTCTATTTAAGTGCAAGGCCATCTACAATGCTAAATTACATGAAAAAAATCAAAAAATCATAGCAGGCACTTTTTAATCAAAAAATTTTATTAATACAAGTACGTGCCTCGTAGATTGAGGAATCTAAAAAATTAGATTGAGCTTTACAGCTTAATTGAGACTCCGGAGGCCTTCGTGCACTTTATTTTTTGATTTGAAGAAGTTCGGGATGGTTACGCCTAAAATTTTGAACAGGGTCGAATGCTATACCCTGTATAAGTCCCTCTGGATCTTGGCTTACACTTTGGGTTGTCTGCATCTGGTTTTGATTTTAATAATTCTGGCAGGGTCAATTGTTACACCCAGTATATGAAGCTTTTTGAGCTTTAAGTACACTTGATTTTAAATTTTTACTTTAAAGACACTTTGATTTAGTTAATGTCTGTAACAGGATTCTTTGAACATCCTGTATATGAGTCTCTTGAATTAAAACGCGTTTGTTTTCAGGTTTCCGATGTACGCGCCAGCGACCAGAGACCGCGACCAGAGACATCACGCGACAAGCTAGAGATCAACGACAGCGAGGGCTACTCTCGTGATACACGCGACAGGGACACACAGTTGTGAGTGCGTTGAACACACACATTCAATACACCTATACGAGTAATGAATGAAGGCAAACAAACTGCAGCAGCACGACGCGACGGAAAAACCAAAGACCTACTCGAGCGACAGAGACCGAGATAGTTGCCGCTCGCATCGGGAGAGCTCCCATTTAATTCCACTAAACCGGTGCCCTGCGCGACAGCCAAGGAAGCAGCGCGACCACTCGATTTTGTTAATTTAAGCGTCGGGGAAGCTATATTAAATACTTCGGTTTTTGAGACTTCGCTCGCGAAACACAGAAACTAACTTGAGGTACACCGGAAACTGACTTAGCCAGAGCGTGCTGAGCTCGGCCTGGTATAGAGTCCGTCGGGAACGGTGCGTGCGGAGATCTGGAAATGTCCCCCGCCATTCAGTGCGGGCTCGATTCACTTTTTAAGTTATTGAATTGAATTGTTTGAAATAATTTGTCAATTTATAAACGATCCCGTAAATTCGTCCCGAAGGTTCTGCACAAAGAGTTGAAATGAATGAATTTATGCCTATTGGTCTGCGGTGAACGACGTGGATTCAATTTAAATCGAGATACTACTTGCGCGTTCGGAATTAAGTTTTGATAACAACTGAGAATGGAAGTACCGGGAAGTGAATTTTGATATAACGAAAGTACCGATACTCTAATTGAACATTGGAATGGAATCGAAGTTTGTTTTGATATCAAATGTGAATGAACAGATTAATTGAAGATGAAAATAATTTGTAAAAAATTTCCGGAAACGAAATAAAATGTTTCGACTGGGGGAATGGAAAGTAGTTTTGATGTCGATCGAGATGGTGCGGGGGCGGTATTTTTTAGGACAATTATTTGTAAGGTTCGAGCTGCACTTTGGTTGGTAAGTTTGAATGTTACTATTGATGGATTTAGAATATTTATGAATTGTGATTTGTTAATAAAAAATTGTAGTATTTTTGTAAATTTAAGTGTCTGAAAGACTTCTTTATTGTGGTTCGACTTTCTGAAGTGAAATATTGAATTATTTTGCGATTTTTTAAGTTTTTAAAATTTTTCCGTTTGCCTATTTATGAAAGGTACTGTAACGGTCTCGTCAAACAAGTCAACGTACATTAAAAACCTGTAAAAATTAGTGATTCAATTTGCAGGCGAGATAGTACAGATAGTAACGATATTTTAAAAAAGGAGTTTTGTGAGATTTGTTCTCGTTTTTTCTTCACAAGAACTGATTTCATTTATAAATAGGACCTCCACATTCAATGTGCCCTATTTGGACAAGTGATATATTTGGGCGATTTAACTAAAGCATTCGTCGATATTCATGAGTAGTAGATCTGCTTCACTTAGAACTTTTAAGCATCAAACTGTTTAAAGGTCAACTATTCAACTTCTCTATATGTAAATTTACGTAACAATAGTATAATTCCTTAACTTGTATATCTTTGGTTTATTCACTATCCGGAACGTCACACACAAATATTTAGAATGGGATTTGAAAGTGAATAGGTTGGTATATATCTTTCTCAAATATAAAATCTTAAAATCAGATGAAAATTTAACATAAATAAAACTACATTTCACGGTGACAAATTGTTGACCTTGAAATTTGTTATAGAAAATTTCACTAAATTGCCAGAATTTTTATAACGCGATAGAGCAAACATTCGGTGCTTTGACAAATGTTGTTTGTTTTCGATTAAAGTGTAGAATAGTTTATTTGGTGCTCGAAAATGGGTGTATATTTTTAGACTGGAATAATATTTTGAATAGATTAATTTAAATGTCAACTTTTTAAGAGTTTATTTATAAATTTCCGCACATTTCTGTTGCAATAATTATGAAAATATCACCTGTTCTGCCAATTGTCATCAGATCGGTTACAAATAGTTCCCGAATAATTATATCTGATCAAGTTCGGCCATGAATATCAACTTTTTACATGATATTTAATGACCGTCGAAAAAGTTGACATACAAATGACATAATCTCTGTGAATATTTTGACAGTAAATAATAATCGCATATGCGTAGGATTGCAAGTAAATGGGATTATGTTTACTTTCAAACACAGCTCTCTTTTCAACCGATTCCAAAAATAAAGGATGTTCTTAATCCGACGTATGTTTTGTATACAGTGTAGCCCGTATGTATGGGATAATTTCCTTTTAAGCGCAACTTTTTAAATGGGAACAGAATATAAAAAAGGGGAAACTTAATACAGTCCATATATAACATTTGTGAGAAATAGTTCAATATGCGTTTATACCGGGTGTTAGAAAAGTATGGGAACGGTGGAAAATCTCGAACAATTTCCATCAAATCAAAAAATAAAAAAATACGTGTCAAAAATTTTTCAGAAAACTATCTACTGATACCAAAATGATCTCCCCACCCACCACCTTGTAGATGGGGCGAGGGGCAACTTTAAAATTTCAAATGGTAACCCCTATTTTTTATTGCGCAATCGGATTCTACGGCAAAAAATATGTAAATTTTATTCCGGACATTTTTTTCGATTCTTGCATGGTGTCGCTGTAATCGCAAAAAATGAAAAGAAAACATTACTGTTTCAAGAGTAGCGTCTTGTGCCCATAAAAAAACGTCCAATTCAAAAACTAAAAAACACGTATTTGTTATTTTTACAAAATCTATCCAATGACATTGGATTCGACTCTCCCACCAACCCAGTGGGGGGGGGGGGGCGTTGGCAACTTTGAAATTTGTAATGAAAATCCCTATTTTTTATAGTGAAATACGTGAATTTTATATCGGACATTTTTTTCGATTCTCGCAAGGTGTCGCTGCAATCGCAAAAAATTGAGTGGAAACATGAAAGTTTTGAACGCATACTTAAAAAAATACGAAAAGTAAAACTACTGATCTCAGAGTGAATGATTTTCCCGAGCTATTTTGAGAACAGTGATTTTACACGGCCGTACGGAAATTACAACAACTATTAACATTCTGTAAATTTATTAGCAGCTAGTAATTTTCAATTTACATTTTTTACAGGGCAATAAAAACTCGATTTTAAAAAAACTAACAGTGGTTTTTTACGTCTTAATTCAGCCACTTCAGACAAGTTCTTGATCCCAGCCAGTGAAGGCAAGGAGGTAACTCAGCCATTTAAGGCAAAGTGAGGATTTCGGCCAGTTGAGGCAACTAGTTTACAGCTTAACTGCTACACTGACAGGTTTTAATTTCAAAATTATAGCAGGTGTTCAAAATAGATAGTGCCCATTGACGTCTTAGCATTGTCCGAGACGAACGTAAAAATTTTCAATAGCACTTCTTATCATTTGAGGTAATATTTCTACAAAAATGTTTATTATGCATTGATTCAGCTCTTCCAAATCACGAAGTTTAGTGAAATAAACCTTACCCTTCACGTAGCCCCAAACAAAATAATCAAGTGGCGCGAGGTCGGGAGATCTTGCTGGCCATTTAATAGTTCCTCTTCGACCTATCCATCGATTTTCGAAAGTACCATTCAAATAGTCCCTAACAATACCCCGATAGTATGGAGGAGCCCCATCTTCCTGGAACCAAACATTATCGAACTCATCACCAGCAATCTCTTGTATTGAGGGAACTATTTGATTTGTCAACATTTCCAGGTATTTTTCTCCATTCAAATTTCCATATATGAAAAACGGTCCAATGATTCGATCCCTGAAAACTCCTGCCCAAACATTTAATTTTTGTGGATACTGCGTGTGTGTTTCAAGCATCCAGTGAGGGTTTTCGTCACTCCAATATCTGAAATTATGGCGATTAACTTTTCCACTGAGTTCGAAAGTTGCTTCATCTGAGAAGACAAGTAGAGATGACAAAAAATTTGGGTTTTGGCTACTCCTTTCCATCATTAATTCACTAAATTCAAGTCGCCGACCAAAATCATCTTCATTTAACTCTTGGTGAAGGTGAATTTTGTAAGGATGAAATTTCAAAAGTTTCAAATTCTTATGAACTGAAAATGCACTCATATCAAGCTGTTGACTGGCTTTTCTGATTGATAACCTTCGATTTTCAACAAATGGCCGGGCCACTTCCATTTGTCGAGCTTCCGATGTTTCAGATTTTGGTCTTCCAGATTTTGAGGGATTTTTATTTATCCTTGTGTCTAGGGATCGTTTGATGGTACGGGACACAGTAGATTTCGAAATTCCTGCTTGATCTACACGGAAAGTTTCGTTGAATAAAAGCACAACTTCATCATAGGACCTTTCTTTATCGTCCCACCCTCGCATCATTAAAAGAGAAACTCTCTCTTCCTCAGTTAAAGTAGTCATTATGCAGAAAAAACGCGAGAACTAATGAAAAATGAAATAACTTTTTCCGTACAAAAGTGCGCTCCTGCCTCTACAAAAGTTGGAAGAAACTGAACGTTCTCGTAGAAATTTCACAAAACAAATACTGTTATTAAGAACACTTTAAAAAAAACATACATAAAAACCAAGTTATCACAGATATTGTTTTTTAACCCACACACCACAGTTATTGTTTTATTGTTTTTTTTTTGTCAACACGAGTAGCTAGAGTTTGTAAATATTTACAAACTTATGGACGCTTAAAGTTTATCTCAATTTTGTGCGATTGCAGCTACACCTTGCGATTAAAATATTATGAATTATTAACATAAATATATTAAAAAATTGAAAATAATGAAAAAAATCGACAAATTCGAGATTCGAAAATTTTTTTTCGGTTTTTCTTAATTTTAAGCTGCTAAATGACAATAAATCATTAACATCGACGTACCATTTGAAAGTAGATATCTCGACAAAAAAAATGAGCACTAGTAGTACATCAAAATTAAAAAAAAAATCAATAAAGTTGTTCGCCGAAGATAGGGGTGTTTTTTCGGAAAAATGGTAAAATCTCGAAAAATATTTATTTCCCATAATTGAAAAAATTCATGCTTATTACATGCAAACAATTGCGTACTTTCACAAAGTTACATTTAAATTAAATAATTTTCACGCGAGAAAAGAAATAAAAACAGAAAAATCGGTTTTTCGTCATTTTCTCGCAAACTTTGAGGTTATGTCGAAAAATATATACAATAAAAGTTTTAGATTTTTTTAATATCTACAACTTTTGTATGAAACACTTTTCTCTAGGAGGTCACGTTTCGCCACAAATAACGAAAAACCGGTTTCATCCCTTAAATAGCACCCCATTTGACTACTTCCCTTCATCTCAAGTTCCAAAGTTTTGTTTTTCATTTTTTATGTCCTCAACTATATATTCCAGCCGACCGTTACCTGCTATTAATTTTTTCATCTCAAAAAGGTAACGGCCCCAGCCTACAAGGGACACACACCCAGTATCCGTGATAACATTAATGGATATGAAATATTTTATTTATATACATTTTAGTCTAACTGTTTGAATGCACACTATTAAAATTTTACTTCACACTTACCTTACATGCAGCTCTGATTGGTCTTATTTTAAAAAATGAAAGTACGTTTCCATCCTTTTTTCCAGAATGTTAGACGTTTACACTGCTAACCATTGTCACTTCGTCAACTCCTTATTACGACTCTGGAGGAGCTAAATCAAATTACGACAATTCAGCAGCAGCTTCTCCGGTACAAGAGCTCATCAACTTAAACGCAATATTTATATACAGGAATATCTTACAATTTGGTCCCAAATTCGACGCCTGCAAATTATCGACACTTGGCTCCTACACAAATGAATCCCTCTTGCTGCAAATGAATTTTCTCTAGATTTCAGGACGAACCAAAGTAAAAGCTAAGGACTAATTTGCATTGTGCACCATTCTGTAGTGACAGCTTTGTAATCTGTAATATCATGATGATATGCAGGCTAGATATTTTAATCGATTTAGGGGAACTGCACTGGAGGCCCTTCCTTTGATCTCAGACGTGCAAACTATTTAGAAGTTGGTTGTACTAGTATTTCCAAGCGTCGGAAGTTGAAGTAATAAACTCATTACGAACTATGTATTTTTAACGTAAATTCCTTGCCTTATTATCAGTATATGTACGCTTAGTAAAAGCAAAGTCTATATAAGACAAATCGGGTTAAGTTAAAATGTCTTGTAATGCCTTAAAAATCTATACAAAAAAAGTTCTCGTGAAAATCAATAATTATTACTGTTTTTAATGCTCTGTTGAAACTTTAAAATTTTGTCTTCTAAAGACACATTAAATCCTGACAAAATCTAAACTAATAAAGACTTATCTAGTACCAAAATAACCATATAAAAAAAAAACAGAAAATGCTGACTAGTGGCACTGCAGTATACGGCTCTCCAATTTCAATATTCTTCAAATTCACTACAAAGCGACAAAATTAATCTGTTTAAAATTTTATTACGGCCATTCCCTACGACGCGACATTGCCATCTGCCGTAGCTGAGGCTCGAACCCGGGAGTGATAGAGTGACTGGCCATGTTGCCGCTCACACAACATCGTCTAGTCCACTGCCACTAACTTAATAACATATTTAAAAAGCGACTAAACAATCCTAGCCAGGACTTGAACCCCGGACTCCTTGGTCTCAAACCTAACGCATAAGCAGAGAGACACTGAGCAGGCGAGTACAGAAATATTAATATGTTAGTCTCCAGTTTTATATACTTTGATATTCTGGATCGATTGGTGTGGATCTCAGATTCCAGAAGTGGCCCTATCTCAAATTATTTAAGAGAAATTGACAAAAATATCATTTTCTCGTATTCTCTTTTAAGACATAGGCACATAAATATTAATTCGTTAGTGACCACTTTCACGCATTCTGATAATTTGCTGAATAGATTGGGATAGGTACCAGATCCCAGGAGCTGTCTAATTTCGAGTTATTCACAAAAATCTGTCAAGACGATTTTCTTTAGCATTTTTTACAAAAGATACAGGAATATTAATACAAGTGTTCATTTTTATATATTTAGTACAGAAATATTAATGCGTATGTACTTTGATATCACGCTCTTTCGTCGGTGGTGTAAACTTGCACCCTTTTAAAATTTAGAACCACTACTTCGTTGCCAGCCATATGATAGAGGCACAGAGAGCTACAGTGAAGAAACGATCAACTCCAGGGATTGGCTATTGGTTGTTACTCTCTCACGATTATACAGCTGTATACTATATAACACTTTCACAAAAACAGTTAACTTTAATCCTGCACAATGGAACAATAGGGAACTGAAAATAAAAGCTACGGCCACTTTAACAAACTAAGATACCTATATCAAATCTATGTAAGTCAAAATTATCTTAAAATATATGCAATCCAATAAATGGAAATATAAAAGTACCAAAATCCATCAAAATAAATAAACATATTAATATCTCTGTACATTTTAAAAAAATGCAACAGCTTTTCTTTAATAATGCTAATTGGACCTACGCTAATCAATCTATAATATGAAAATACATGACAGGCTCTAACAAGTTAACCGTATATCTTAAAAGAAAATACGAGAACATTTTTTTTTTAATTAAAACTTGCTTTATTCAATGTTTGACAATATTATTCACCTATCATTTCATTTATCTCATTCACTTTATTTTAATGTCAGAAGCTTAAAGAAAATAGTGTAGGTAGGTAATCTTATAAGCTGGTTAGTGAGTACAATCATACACGCAGGGAAAAATTAGTAAAAACCCTGCTTAAAATAACTATTGCGTCAAGATATATAATAATTAAAAATAAAGGAAGGAAAAGATATGACCACTTCTAGGATCAGGCAATAAAGTATCAAAGTACGTGAAAAATAACACTTATATGTTAATTTTTCTGTACCTATACCTCAAAAGAAAATGTGAAAAAGAAACCTTTCGGACCTCTTAAGACTTGCGGAACCCCATTCAGTGTCTAGTAGACTACCAATGACTTTATAGCTGAAAGACCGTATGACTGAATCTTGCATCGTACGTCGGTAATCCCAATCGAGCAGAACTGCTGGATTGAAAGCCAGCACTTGGTCAAGTTTGTCATTGGAACACTAATTTGACTGAACTAATATTAGTCCGGACGATAACATGCACGAATGGATCCCATCTTGCACTTCATGCTCAAACGTTGAAATTTGGTACACTTATTCGTTATATCTTATCCTTCGATATAAGAATGTTGTCACGATTTAGGGGAACTGCACTGGAGGCCCTTCCTTTGATCTCAGACGTGCAAACTATTTAGAAGTTGGTTGTACTAGTATTTCCAAGCGTCGGAAGTTGAAGTAATAAACTCATTACGAACTATGTATTTTTAATGTAAATTCTTTGCCTTATTATCAGTATATGTACGCTTAGTAAAAGCAAGGTCTATATAAGACAAATCGGGTCAAGTTAAAATGTCTTGTAATGCCTTAAAAATCTATACAAAAAAGTTCTCGTGAAAATCAATAATTATTACTGTTTTTAATGCTCTGTTGAAACTTTAAAATTTTGTCTTCTAAAGACACATTAAATCCTGACAAAATCTAAACTAACAAAGACTTATCTAGTACCAAAATAACCATATAAAAAAAAACAGAAAATGCTGACTAGTGGCACTGCAGTATACGGCTCTCCAATTTCAATATTCTTCAAATTCACTACAAAGCGACAAAATTAATCTATTTAAAATTTTATTACGGCCATTCCCTACGACGCGACATTGCCATCTGCCGTAGCTGAGGCTCGAACCCGGGAGTGATAGAGTGACTGGCCATGTTGCCGCTCACACAACATCGTCTAGTCCACTGCCACTAACTTAATAACATATTTAAAAAGCGACTAAACAATCCTAGCCAGGACTTGAACCCCGGACTCCTTGGTCTCAAACCTAACGCATAAGCAGAGAGACACTGAGCAGGCGAGTACAGAAATATCAATATGTTAGTCTCCAGTTTTATATACTTTGATATTCTGGATCGATTGGTGTGGATCTCAGATTCCAGAAGTGGCCCTATCTCAAATTATTTAACAGAAATTGACAAAAATATCATTTTCTCGTATTCTCTTTTAAGACATAGGCACATAAATATTAATTCGTTAACGACCACTTTCACGCATTCTGATAATTTGCTGAATAGATTGGGATAGGTACCAGATCCCAGGAGCTGTCTAATTTCGAGTTATTCACAAAAATCTGTCAAGACGATTTTCTTTAACATTTCTTACAAAAGATACAGGAATATTAATACAAGTGTTCATTTTTATATATTTAGTACTTTGATATCACGCTCTTTCGTCGGTGGTGTAAACTTGCACCCTTTTAAAATTTAGAACCACTACTTCACTGCCAGCCATATGATAGAGGCATAGATAGCTACAGTGAAGAAACGATCAACTCCAGGGGTTGGCTATTGGCTGTTACTCTCTCACGATTATACAGCTGTACACTAAATAACAGTTAATTTTAATTCTGCAAAATGGAACAATAGGGAACTGAAAATAAAAGTTACGGCCACTTTAACAAACTAAGATACCTATATCAAATCTATGTAAGTCAAAACTATCTTAAAATGTTTCAATTAATATATGCAATCCAATAAATGGAAACATAAAAGTACCAAAATCCGTCAAAATAAATAAACATATTAATATCTCTGTACATGTTAAAAAACGCAAACAGCTTTTCTGTAATAATGCTAATTGGACTTACGCTAATCAATCTATAATATGAAAATACATGACAGGCTCTAACAAGTTAACCGTATATCTTAAAAGAAAATACGAGAACATTTAAAAAAAAATTAAAACTTGCTTTATTCAATGTTTGACAATATTATTTACATACCATTTCATTTATCTCATTCACTTTATTTTAATGCCAGAAGCTTAAAGAAAATAGTGTAGGTAATAAGCTGGTTAGTGAGTACAATCATACACGCAGGGAAAAATTAGTAAAAACCCTGCTTAAAATAACTATTGCATCAAGATATATAATAATTAAAAACAAAGGAAGGAAAAGATATGACCACTTCTAGGATCAGGCACTAAAGTATCAAAATATATAAAGTATATTAGTCCGGACGGTAACATGCACGAATGGACCCCATCTTGCATTTCATGCTCAAGCGTTGAAATTTGGTACACTTGTTCGTTAGATCTTATCCTTCGATATAAGAATGTTGCCACGGTCGTGGCCCCGCAGGGTGCCAGAGTTCACGGCCCTTTTTTCCAAATTGGCTGCGGGCAAAATGCATAAAATAACGTTGTTTTCCGGAAAAGTTTACTCTACGAGTGAGGTATCGTTTGATGTGTTTTGGGGGTGACTGATTTCGAAAAATCATGTTTTAGTACGTGCGGTCGATGAATACTGCGCTGTGACTGTCTAGCCGTGTAATTTAATAAGCGCGATTTTTCTTATGCAGCACTTGCCTAACCTCAAGGAGCTTTGTGTTCACTTTGGCATGGGAAAGTACGCCAAATTAGCTGCCCATGAACTTACAAGAGTGCTTGATAACTCACCACATATAGTCTATATTTTACTCATTTTAGAACACGGTTGGTAAGATGTAACAGAAGCCTTCACAACCCTGCAGACTGGAGATGTTGAAAAAGCAATAAAAACTCTGGAAAAAACCGTATTTTGTGACACTGTGAATGAATGTCGCAGAGTACTATTTACCAAAACGATCGTCAACTGGAATCGATTCCACCAACAAGGGATGCTCTAGAACAGCATGCCAGGCGCGCTCCCCTTCAAAGCCAAATATGGAGGCAGTCGCTTCAGCAGGTACAGCATCTTCTAGATCCAACAGACTTTGGATGGAAAAAATGTGACAGTAGTTGGGAACCTGTGTGGCGCACATAGCCTGTGGAGAAGCGTGCGAAGCCTTAGTTAAGTGTAGCTGTAAGAAGGGTTGTGTAGCAAATCGCTGTAAATGTCTCAAAAACAATCTGGAATGCTGTGATCTATATAAATGTAGTTGTGACACATCTGAAAGTGTATAGTAGTTCTATATGCGCCACTCGGATTAATGCTCAATGCACAAATATGATTTATTGATATTGGTATGAAATAAAAGTGTTATTCCACCATTATTATAAGAAAACTGGCATACTAATTTATTCGCCCTGTCGTTATTTTCAACCTCACGTACTAAAAACATGATTATTCGAAATCAGTGATCCCATCAAACATATGAAATAGTTCAAATGTGCTTTTAGAGGGCGGAATATTAAACATAATATTTTTAGTCGCAAACTCCTCTATAAATCCTTATTTTTACTATAAGGAACCTAACCAGACTGCAACCAACAGCTACTCTCCGGGCTATGTGCCCCGCCGAGCGCTGAATTACAAGTTACAAGCCTGGCGCGTTAAGTGTAATAATTGCATATTACCATCAAAACGCTAATGCTTCGATTGCAACAAACACCAGCCGAAAGACTGATCCTACTTAAAGGATCTCCCTTGCCAGTCGTCACACACCACTTGCAGACTGCAGTTTCGAGCTGTTGGCTCTCGTCAGTGCAAGGTAGGTATGCGACGACCGACATGAGAATCCTTTGACTATAGTACATCCCGGTATTTTTACAATAGCGACATGTAAAATAGCCAGCAGGCGCCATCCAGCGGTCCAGTGTCTGCAATCGAAGCATTAGCGTTTTGATGGTAATATGCAATTATTACACTTAACGCGCCAGGCTTGTAACTTGTAATTCAGCGCTCGGCGGGGCACATAGCCCGGAGAGTAGCTGTTGGTTGCAGTCTGGTTAGGTTCCTTATAGTAAAAATAAGGATTTATAGAGGAGTTTGCGACTAAAAATATTATGTTTAATATTCCGCCCTCTAAAAGCACATTTGAACTATGCTAAGCCAAGTCAGGCTATTTATTTTTCGATTGCAACAGACACTGGACCGCTGGATGGCGCCTGCTGGCTATTTTACATGTCGCTATTGTAAAAATACCGGGATGTACTATAGTCAAAGGATTCTCATGTCGGTCGTCGCATACCTACCTTGCACTGACGAGAGCCAACAGCTCGAAACTGCAGTCTGCAAGTGGTGTGTGACGACTGGCAAGGGAGATCCTTTAAGTAGGATCAGTCTTTCGGCTGGTGTTTGTTGCAATCGAAGCATTAGCGTTTTGATGGTAATATGCAATTATTACACTTAACGCGCCAGGCTTGTAACTCGTAATTCAGCGCTCGGCGGGGCACATAGCCCGGAGAGTAGCTGTTGGTTGCAGTCTGGTTAGGTTCCTTATAGTAAAAATAAGGATTTATAGAGGAGTTTGCGACTAAAAATATTATGTTTAAACATATGAAATGGTACTACACTCGAAAAAAATGCGATAGAGTAAACTTTTTTGGAAAATAATGTTATTTTGTGCATTTCCCCGCCACCAATTTGAAATAAAAGGTCATGAGCCCTGGGACACTTGCTTGTGACATTAAATATTCAAAACGCCAAATGTGTACCAAATTTCAGCCCTCCAAGACTTTTCAGCTTTAAGACAAGCGAAAATGCGGATTTGTCCCTGATGGTAGGCACGCATGCTATAACAGGGTCCCCGCGGAGGCCCTGACCGTGGCAACATTTCTCTTATAGAAGAGTAGGGTCCAATGAACAAGTGTATCAAATTTCAACGCTTGAGCATAAAATGCAAGGTAGATTCTCTTACTCTCCGAATTTAAGTCTCTTGGACTTATTAATATACTTACATCATGACCATGAATAGAGGTAGACAGCGGAATCTCTGATCAAATAGTATATTTAGATAAAACAAATAACATTTAAACTGCCTGATTTGGTCATTAAAAACTTGAGGTAGATTAGCGGAAGTTGATAATTCATATCCATTTTAAATTATTGCACGGTAGCCAAATATCAAATTCGGTCGATAAAACCTATCACGATTTAATACAGCATGCAAATTTCCACTGGTATCACGTTCTCAACGACTTTCCAGAAAATTATACAATTGTTGGTATAAGTATACGATAAAATAAAGTTTAACAGCTCATTCAGCATACATTATTTAAATTGCTGTATAAACAACTTTTATGTACAGTCCACTCAGTTTAGTGTAAAAATTTTACATTAAATACTATGCTCAGTGAAGACAGATATTAAAATTAATGGCAATATTTACAGGTTTCTTCTGCATCAAGATCAAGTCGTTTTGGACTAATATAGTGCAATTCATTTATCGATATATTAGTTCACAGAAACGACGAACAATCTCTGATGATGTCAATTTAAGTTAAAACTTTTTCACATGACTTGTTGGGGAGTTTTCGTAAATTTTTCTGAATATTGTGAAAAATATTTTCGAAACGTTGGGCGACTTTGTGGTAATGATAAATCGATACTTCCTTAACATTAGTATAATAGACGGCATAGCTAGTGGTTTCTATAAAATGCTAAAAATAAGGAGTATGGTTCAAAAATTTTACAATTCTTCTTCTATAAAACAGCTATAACGATCTGATTTGACACGTGGGTCGTGGTTATTTAGTAAGGGAGGGAAGCTATGGAAGGTAGGCTATGAAGAATTAAATAAATTTAATACAACAGAAAATAAGAACAAGGGCTTACGGCAGTCACGACTAAAAAGTATACACTTATGATGACAAAAATCCTTCGTGGTTTGACAAAAATATTATTAATACAATCAACTTAAAAGATAAATTGTTAGGCAAGTACAAAAAATCAAACAGTGAAGATTATAGTAATTTTAAAAATGTCAGATCTAAAGTAAAATCTCTTATAAAAGCAGCTTATAAAAATTATTTGAAATCCGTTGAAGACGAACTGTGCACTAATCCTAAAAAATTCCACATAAACTCGAATTTTAACTCTACGACTGTGTCATCCAGTATGAATTATAATGAAACCCAATTAAACGAACCAACCAATTGTCAACGCTTTCGCTAGTTATTTTTCTGAAGTCTTATTAAACCAAAAAAAAGCAATGCTCCAGATAGTCAACTTCTAGACAATCAAAACGGCAATATTCTATATTTATCTGAAATTAATAAGAATGAAATGATTAACGCCGTCAAGAAAGTTAAAGGAACTTTTACTGTGCGTCCAGATTTTATACTTGCATTTTTTATAAGATATTGTGCAATGACCTTCGCCAAACCGTTCTACATCATATTTAATTTTATAATAACATCCTCTGTGAGTTTCCCCAATTGTGGAAAGAAAGCAGAATATGCCATGTATACAAGAAAGGCTCTAAAAATGAAATTAGCAACTACCGACCAATTTCTATTACTTGTAATTTTTACTAAATTTTTGAAACTATCATACATTGCCATGCATTATATTTCCATACAAGAAACTTCCTAGCAAATTCCTAGCAATAGGAAAACATTCGGGGCACACAATGGAAAATATTAGACAAACTTCTGGAATGGGGTTGCATAATTGCAAACCATACAATGATAAACTGTGTTACGCCCAGGTTCTCAGGAGATATTCTGCAAGGACCAGCATGCGCGAAGAAACTCTTCAAGGGTACCACTGTGGAAGAACTAACGCATTTATGCCCCATGAAATGCTATACGTCATCCTCCGCCGTGAGTGATATCGGAAATAGAGGAAGAACAATATATACTTACTCAAGCAAGTCCAACTATGGCCATTATATGTCCGAACCTGACTGAACCTATTTTGAGCAAGACAGTGAAAATTCCAGGAGCATTAAAATTACGACTGCCCTGCAATTGTAAGCTAATAAATGGAGAAGAAGAACTGATCCCTCCAAGACTCCCTTGTCCCGAGCACAAAAAGAAAAATGCAGCATTTGTACATCTACTCCCCGCAGCATGGTCAAATCTTAAATCGTATGTCTTGAACTCAGTCAGCCAATCAGACCCTCACAAATTTAATAACATGTCAGAATGTCTCAACACAAACTGGACATTATTAGTTCCCCACCTAAATTTAACATCGACCAATAATTTAGTCAACGAAGCCTTGGATACCATCCATCAGATAAATATTCCTTCCTTCTCGACGACATATGGAACCCATAGTTACCTAGTGCTGCTCATATGGAATACACTACTATTTGCAGGTTTTTATTATATACATTTATTTAACGTCGGCCTATTTCCGCTACTGAAGCCTAACACCGACGCCTGTAGACGAGCTACCCCCAACCAGGAATTTTGCCGAACCTCTTCCCTTAAGAAGAGTAGGGATCTTTTACTTGCCTAACATTTAATAGACAAGGGACCGGCGGCTTTACATCCCCTCCGAAGGATGGTATATCTCCTATACAACCCTCGCTTAAGGTTGTATAGCTTCCACGCATACACTGATATACAAGCTGCGGGAAGATGTGTGAGGGGGGGACGCGGTCTTCGTTGGAACGGTCACCCATTCAACTACTAACCACGCCTAACATTGCTTTACATCGCATATCGAAGAATGTACATAGTAAAGACGCACCTACGCTCGCCCCTTATTTGCAGGGTTATTGTATATTCTTTCGTCGAAATTCATATTCAGGCATACTATCGGCCCTTGCTAATCCGGCCCAGGCAAATAGTGGAATGCCAGACCATCACCATGCGCTTTTTGGAACAATGTCTTCTAACTGTGGCGGCATCCGCTGTAGTTCGAGCATTTCAAATCTATATATAAAAAATCGGCAGCTACTGGAAGCGGCTGGAACCTCCCCACTCGGTGGATCTTTGAAGCCGAAAAGAGCATTAAATTGTGTGACAAAACGGCACTAAACGTAATCCGATCTCATCCAAACCTTTTCAGATCTTCTGGGGCACTAAAAAAACCCTCGACTTAATGAATTTACAATCATCTATGCGAGTTATTACCTACATTATCGCTCGTTGAATAATATACTATTAGGATATTAACAACTTTAACATCACTTGAACGACTAAGAAAGTCTACTTATCCTAACTACTACAGATTTGTAAAGCAACAAACTGAAAATTGGTAAAGTGATAATCTATAATAAATTCATCAACGAAGGTACAGAAAGCATGATATTGATATTGTTACATCTACCTTTAAAGTTTTTTTACAAATATGCCGCAATCTTATTAACATGACATGACACCAACGTTATCGGATGACAAACGATGACAATGACAATCGTCAAAATTTGCTCATTGCAATCCGATCGCTCGCGACTGTCTTTGTTCAATGAAACATTAGCATTTCAGTAATTTTACTAGATTTTAGAGGAATATTTGTAGTTTAATTCTTCGATTTGTCTGTATATATATTTAAAAACGGCACTAAACGCAATCCGCTCTACTTCTAGAGCAGTGAAGAAACCCTCACACGTGAATTGACACGTGATGTGATGAGTTTTACGACGTAACGGCTACGCGCATCGATCATGTCATGCGAAATGCGATCTATACCATATTTGCTTTGTTTTTAATTTTTCTCACGGAAACCAAATCAAAAGGGTGGAAGTGTGATATATCATTGAAATCAGAATTTTAATTGCTTTTCAATGGTTACATTGCAAATTGAAAATAATTATAAAATAAACAACTTGTTGCGTCAAAATGGCACTAAACGTAACCCGATCTCAACCAAAACCTTTTCAGATCTTCTGGGACACTAAGAAACGTACACGCAAAGTTTCATTCAAATTCGTTCAGTAGTTTCGGCGCTATCGTGCTAACACACATACACACACACAGACATTTTTCAAAAACCACTTTTTTGGGTTCCTAGGACCTCAAAACGTAAAGATATGATGTTATCTCAATTTTCGTTTCTGAACCAATTTTAGTAACCTCTCACAATTTTATTGTGGAGAGGTTAAAAGAAGAATAGGCATACTAGGAGACAAGAAAATTTAAGAGGGGACACATTGAAACCACTCCCACGAAAAAGGAATATGTCTAATGAACCGCGGCAATTTGTTTTAGAAATTGGTGGACAAGACACCGTGAGTGACTTATTATCGGGGCGACAATTAAATTGTTCCATAAGAGAAACAAATAGTGTGACATATTAATTAGTAGTATTAGTTGCTAACAAAATAATTTTCATTAATGTATTTTTTTTGCAGATTTAGCTTGGGGAAACATCAATTTCTATCAACCAATCACCGAACACATATTATTATATACGTAGGTATGTACTTAAAAAGGGGGGGGGGGGGCGAGAAGAACGGCAACGGATGTCATATAAACAACTCACTTTTAATTTGACACTGATTTTAAGCATTAAATAATTAGGGTGCCCTGTGGTTTGGTTTTTTCTCTGTACAGACCCGATGCAGCTCATAATCAACACGCATATACAGGACATGACGTTTTAGTCCTCGGCTGGTTGGTTGATAGAAACAAAGTTAAATGAATGAAGGAGTTCGTGGACTAAAATGTTAATTAGACTTTATATTGAAACTCCACTCACTTCGCAAATTGTAAAAAAAAAATACATATAGAAATAATATTAATATATTTTTTGGTGCTATGACTAATTGAGAGCCTAGGAAAATTTTCAATTCTTCAGATAAATGTCTGATATTTTAATTTCCTTTTCTTCCTTTCAATCAGAAGAATAATTTCCTAGTTACATTCTGACAGATTTAGCAACTGTTAACAGTTATAAGTCTTGAAAAAGCCTTTAGTAAATTTTATTCATCTTAATAATTGCAATGTCATTAAGGCACAAGACATAGTACCATAGACATTAAGCTTAAAGTAGGAACATATAGCATTTTACTTTTAATTTTCATATGTAATGGGAACAGACAGGATCACCACTCCAACCAGCAACCCCGCAACAGGATCACCGGTGGATGACAGCAAGCTACCTCACCATTAATAATGGTAATTGAACCCCAGTTAGGCACAGTCATGCCCCCAAACCCCGTCAGGATGAAATAAGACCTACCCGAAATAAAGATACCAAATGCTTATATTGAATGGACGGAAACTTTCGGCGTAGGCATCTTGCACAGCAATAACTCTGCCTACTTTTCATCAATAAGTTTATATTTATATCACCCATCACAATAACCGATTGAGTTTCTAAATACGCTTGCTCCAGAGAATCATTAAATTCATTTAAACAAGCTATATTTACACGTGGTGGCCTATATATTACGCCACCACCAACTTTTAAATTATGGATACATACCAAGAGCCACAATTGTTCAAGTCCTGTTTCAGTGATGCTAGATATTAAAATTTTATATTTAAAATTACTCTTGAGATATGCTGCAACACCTCCTGCACGTGTCGGTCTATTCGTTCTTATCAGATTATAGTTGGGAATCGTTATAAATTTGTTGGGGTGCCCGTTATATAACCATATTTCCGATACAGCAATAATATCAAAATTATAGTCCAAAACACGTTACACTAAAGCGCTAAATTTACAAAATTAGGTATTAATGAGCGAATATTTATGTGGGCACATTTTACTAAAAGTTTTTTGATGTGGCAATACACGGTATGTTGTTTATATATTTGATAAACAAATTTTGTTCAACATTTTTCTTCCTATCATCCAATTCACTTTTTACTTTTCTAAAAAAAATTTGTTGCATTTTTGTTTGATCAGTAGTAATAGTGACGTCAAATCCGTGATCCTTCAAATTCCTTTTGTTTTTTTTTTGTATTGTAAGTACCTTATTATGCGATTTAAGCTCAACTTTTAGCGGAGCCGGCTTATCAACCTGAGATTTACCTAACCTGGTCAATTTTATGGTTTGTGTTGAGATGTTAGCATCGATACTTTTTATTATGTTTTCAACCTGCTCTCGATCATTATTTGATTCCTTCAATCTAAAAATGATGTTATTTTCCCTTATTTCTTTCAGCGATCTCATTGATAATCACTTCACAATCACAGAGTTGACTTTGTTATTGCTTATCATTTTTTAATTGCTTTATTTCATCTTGTAGCATAACTACTGTTTGGTTTAGGTTCTCATTTGCCTCTCAATACCAGTTAGTTACGGTATGAGCAGTATGAACGGAACAATTGTCTTGTTGAAATATGAACTCATTAGTAGGAAATAATTGTGACACAGAAGGGAGCCTAATATTGTCTAAAATCCTAATATACATTTCACTATTACATCGTTCCTCAATATGCCACAAAACACCAGGACCACGTGCCGATATCCAAGCCCACATATTGACGGAAAATCTACCACTTTTATCATTGTTAGATATATATTTCTCATCGAATCGAGTATTCGGAGGGCGGTAAACACTAATACGACCGCTGTGTGTTGATTGGAAAGTTTTTTCGTCTGTAAAGTTTATATTGTTCCAAAAATTTACATCATGCGCTAAAAATTCAAGCGCAAATCCTACTCGAGCTTCTTTATGTTCAGCTTTAAGTAAGTATTTCTGTGCTGCTGTATGACAGCGTAGCTCCGATTTTCTTACTCGCCGGCGACCAATACTACTCGATCCAGGAAAATTCGTTTCTTCAGCAGCCTGAATAACTGAGTAAAATCGATTTTCTACTAAAGCATTTACCAATTGCAAATCTTGTTGTTGAGTTGATATCCTTCGTCGCCTTGATCCAGAATTTCTACTAATCGTACCGTTTATTCTCCGCTTTCTTAAAATGTTACACACCGAATTTTTGTCAATATTATAACGCAGTGCAATTTGTCTCATTGATCATCCATCTTCTGCTTTAGCAATAACTCCAGATTTAACTAAATC
This sequence comes from Leptura quadrifasciata, assembly GCA_963675555.1. Classification (NCBI taxonomy): domain Eukaryota; kingdom Metazoa; phylum Arthropoda; class Insecta; order Coleoptera; family Cerambycidae; genus Leptura; species Leptura quadrifasciata. The sequence continues at coordinate 12,068,462 of OY776676.1, forward strand.
GCTTATATGAGGCATATTAGTTTTTTTGCACACTTGCAATAAATTATGACAATTAACTGACAAAGACGTCATATATTTGCTTGCTCTTTCCACTCAATTAAAACACTCTGATTTGCCAACTTATGTAATATTTGCTGCTTTCATTCGTGCTGATCATGGTAATCATGATTACCAAAAGGGCCAATGAAAAATGGGTATTTTAAAAAACTTATTTTCTATTGGCATATTCTGTAATCATGATTACCATGTTCAGCACGAACGAAAGCAGCTATTATATACTATTATAAGTTTTAATGGTTCAATTTATTTGTGCTTATGGGTTTGTATAGTTCTGTTTTTAATATTTTTTGTTTGTATTTTAAATCTTACAATTCTTTATAATATTATATGTATCTACTTTTTGGCCTTATCCTGTAATTGCGCGTTAGACCCGTTGGGTGTTAAATAAATAAATAAAAATAAACGAAAACGAAAGAAAAAAGAAGCAAGAGGAAAACAGGGATTATCCACATTAATCAAAGACAAAGGAAGAGGACAAGAGAACAAACTTATATCTTAGCAAAAACAGATTTTATGAGGATTAAGGTTTATTACCAAACACCTTTATGGAAATAACATAATTTTAAAAAAAGGAGTCTTAAATTAAATTAATACTGTATACTTCTTTTAGTTTGTATATCGTCTAAAACTGCCTGAAGCTCCTCGTCCTCAAATCGTCCCTCCAGCGATGGAATTAGAGATTTGGCCTCCTCAGTAGTTTCTGGGCACAAATTCGCTATCGCTGCCAATTCGAATTTGTGCAGTTTCTTTTGTGTTAGCAAACTGCAAATAAAATACAGATTGTCAGATTGAGTGCTACGATTGTTGAGAGACTATCAGTTTATTGAAAGATCACAGAATGGTTAGTTAAAGAAAGTTATCCTAGTTGCAAAAATGTTAAAACGGTAATCATCCTAAAGTGAGTGTGTAAGTTCTGGCATCTCATCAATTAAATATGGGGTATACCACAAGGATCGGTAAGTTATATATTTATTTCTTGACGCTGTCACATGCAAGGAAGAGCGGAACATGGCAAAGTAATAATTGTTATCTCTTAATATGCTTCGAAAAAATAAACAAAATGTCAAGAGTAGCGCCTACCTTGGATAAGCAGCTTTATAAACAAGCAAGTGAAGGAGAGGAGCTTCCAGGTCATAATAAAGGAAAAAATGAGGGAAATAAGGAATTCATTTTAATACTAATATATAAGCTAAACAGATTCTGGACTGCTTGCCCACCAATTCTCACGTGCCATCGGAAGAGATGTAAACATAAGCTGTGACGTGCCATCTTTCGCCGGTGTCCGCAAGATAACAAGTACATCAATTCATCAAATTTACCTATAGTAGAAATTACCTTTAGCGATAAATGTCACCACGCTAAATATTAGGTGCAAATTACCACTTACGCTTTTCTCCAACAGATGGCTCTCCGTAGAAAATATATAAATTTTTAAATAATGGTGTATTATTGGGTATATTTTAGGGGAATTTACAATATAGATTATTGCAATAATTAGCGTATAAAAATTGTTTACAAAGTAATAGTGTAAAGATAGTTAATGATCAAAAGTCCATAAAAATCGATTCAGTCTTTTACATTTCACATGTTGGTACCCTGACTGTCGAACTGTCAGCTGTTGTCATTTCCTTTTGTTTTTGTGAGCCACCAAAGGTTATAAATCTCTAAAATTGCCTAAAACTTCCTCTTTTTAAATCAAGAATTTGAACAGAAAACTTCGCTAAGGATTAATTTAGTTAAAAGGCACGTGATTGCTAATCGGTTTAATACCGACTTAATAACTAGATTTAACCTAATATTTCAATTTATATTTTGGTTTGTTAAATTGAATTTTCGAATTATTCGGATAAATAAGCAAGTTATCGTCTAGAAGTAATATTCTAGACGATTTGGGATAGGCCAGATTTTGACCACAGAACTTGCCTACTGTTCTGTTATTTTCGGATTGTTGGATTTTTGGACTTTGGATCATTGCTATTCTTTGGTACACGAATTTTGGTATACGATTGGCCCTGCATTTTGGTTTTACATTTCGATTAAGAGAAAACACCTAACTATTGTGAAGATTTGTGAAACCTATAAATTGTGTTGTAAAGACTTCTCCTCAACCAACCTTCAAGTCTGGAGCGCCAGGAAACTCTCCAATTTTTGTGTAAAAGTTAAGTAACCATTGTATCTCATTCTTATTGTCAATTGTTTCAATTTATTAATCATTTGTTTTCCATAGCGTTAACCTTAAACCCTAGACTTTTCTATATTGTTTTATCGTAATATTTTGTTAAATTTTGTGTAATGTCTTACTGATTTTTTTTTATAATAAATTGTATTTGTTTTTACTTGTTCTTTTATTTTGTCACTCTCACTACAAGGATTAGTAAGATCTGGGACCTCGTATACTTATCCCGACTATAGGTCGTAATAAAGCCCCTGGTTATTATCGTCAGATCTGGAGAGCTGAGGGCTTTTTATAATAACTCCCGTTCATTGTCACCATCATCGCTTTTTCAGTCAGCCGCCAAATCGATATAACTTTTCTTCTAATAAGTTAATGATAGCATACTAATTTTGTTTGACTATATCGTCCCCTATTTCAGCGCCATATTTTAAAAATGGCGATCGAGAAAATATTTTCATTGGCACTCACTGCAGAGCAAAGAAACTGTCAAATGCATTTTCTTGCATGATGTGTTCAATGCCTTAAAGCATGATTTTACCCATATACTCTGAATAGCTTAGTTTAACAAACAAAGAGATGGGGCAAAAGTGGCCAAATTTCGCTTCAAGGGATGTTGAGATAGGAAATGAATAACTTGTTGATTTTCCAATACTATAACTTTAGATACCACCGTGCAGAATATATCAAATAAGAATGGCAAGTAGTTGTTGCCATGACTATTTAGATGAAGATGGTGACTTCAGTGATTTCTTCATTGATTACAATTGTGATATCCAAGTAACATTATGAGTCTTATAAGAAACGCGACGACGTCGTTATGATCTAATATACGACTTACCTTAAGACGTGACGACCTTGTTAAAACCCCCTTATGACTAAATCTGGACGGTTAGGAAAGGATTGTCACAACTTTTCATATAAGTTTTAAATGACTTAATTGCATACGACCTTTAAATGGCCATTAGGTCCTATTAATTTAAAGACTTCATAACGTCAAAAAGAAGTCATTACAAGATCATGACTACCTTTATAATGACCTTCATATGACCAGATAGTCATAAGAGTGGATTGCAATATTGTCTTTTTGTCATTCGTTTAATGCCTCCGTTAAATAAAAGACCAACGATCAAACTGCTAAGTACGAAACCAAATATGTGGTATAATTTAATAAAATGTTAAATGTTAAGGTTTAAATATTGGTATAACTTCTGTTACTGTTATCAATTTTGGAAGCCACATTTTCGTTTATGGGTCGTACGAAGGTCGCATTCAAAATCAACATAACCTCGTTTACGACTCCTTTCAATTTTAAATACCATCTCGTGTCAAGGTCCTATTGAAGTGACTCTTGTATAACTATTTTCGTGAAAGATCATAACAAGGTCATATTATTTTTTTAACGACTATTATACAGCCATACTCTTAAGTCATTTTAAACGTTATATTGTAGGTGATAATGACCTTCTAAAGACCCAATAACGACCTTTTAAAGACTATCTATTTCTGGTGTTCAATTAGTCATTTTATGCCTACTATAGGACCCTCATACGACAAGGATTCGTGTGTATAATTTTATAACGACTTTTATAAGACCTACAGTTGTTAAATTTATTAAAGACCATGTTACTACCATTACACAATAGGGCAGTAGACAAGAAATGGTAACTCAAAATGTTACTTGGGAGTTGACTTACTTTCTCACGGCAGATATCGTTTCCTTGTTCTTAAATTTGCGGAATCGATCTGTGTATGTCAAAGTTTTCATGAAAACGTCGGAAAATTCTTGTTCGTCTTCCGCGGATTCGTTTTGGGCCTTCCTATGTTCCAGTAACATGTGCACCTCCGATATCAACAGCGTCTCTGCATTCTCAAATTCTGAAAAAGGGATAAACAAATTACACACTGTATAGGATATTATCAGTGTATTCGTGGATTGAACAAGCTAAATTTGAAAGAAAGAATGGTTTAAATAACTACAATTTACATTACAAAATAAAATATTCTTGTTCTAATTCCATTTATTTACATTTTTCAAATAAAATTACTATTCACTTGTGATTGCCACTATCGTGTCGCGTGTCCTAAATAAATAATAAATCATTCTGTAATGACCGCTTTCTTTTCAAGTGCTTGGAATCCTGATGGTTTCAAAATTAATACTGTGATTTGTGCATAATTGACAGTTGTCAGTTTTCAACTTATCAGCCAATCAGCATTCATGTTTTAAAAAAACTGAGAGCTCCAAGAACCTGAAAAGAAAGCGGTCAATGTATGCACCGACGCCCAATATTTTTGATAACTAACTTTATCTAATGTTTGTTAGATGCCACGGCCATTATTCCAAATTATTATACTATTTACCCAAATACATACCCATAACCCTTAAAATTCATGGGTAGCTTTTGAAAAATTTGGGCATATCCTCGGGAAAGAACACTCATTAACCTGAAACGGAAAATCTCGACGCCTGAATATTATGTGTCATAACCTATACCTAAAGACTATGATACCTTAACACGAGAAAACCTACTAAATAAACATTCCACTGTTTGTATTATATACAATATAGTGATTCGTAAAAAAATGTTGTAATATATAAATAATTGCAACAATTGACCCCAAGACTAGTTAAAAGCGCCCGAATGTATGCAGTCACACACTACAGCGAGTAGAGAATGTATACTGTGGTGGAGTGTATAAACAAATCAAATTGAACCTTATTAGTGGAGCAGATCTGGCTTTGGAACAAGGAAATGTCCGATTGTGATTTTTTTTTCTTTTGCCAATAAGTAAAGTTAGGTCCCCCAAACATTCCGATACTTTTTTTTTTGGGCGCGGTGGGGGAAAAATACTTTTGGCCACTTGATAGCTTTTTTATTAACGTTTAATTTCCGCCCGGTAAGAACGCAATAAAATAATTAGGAAGGGAGCTAGAGGACGACAAAGAAACTGTTTGAAAAAACGTGCAATTTTTATTTCGCGCACCAAGCGTTTGCGAAAAAAATCATTTTATGCGAGTGCTATCTTGTAGCAAATAAAAAAATATACATCGATATGAATGCGATAGGTCAATTACACGAGGAGTTACCAGCATGTGAAATATTTTCGTTTTCCCCCTCTCCCTACCCTCCTAATTATCCCACCGCCCCAGCCTCCGGCCCAACAAAATATCCGCCAATACCCCTCGATTAAATAAAAATTGGGTCCTCAACTCCACTCCTTCATGACAAAAAATGAATTTTAATTTTTACACCTTGGACTCGCGATATCTCGCGAATCAATAGTCTGATGTCGATCAAGTTGGGAACAAAATTTGCTTATTTTCGTGAATTCTTCATTTTTGGTCTGAAGATTTTTTTCGTCAGATCAAAAGCCGCCGAGTTATCTTCGAAAAACCATTTTCCCATACATTTAGCATGTCTTTCCCCCTCCCCCTTTGACTTCCTCAGCACAAATGTGTCGGAATATTGGGGGGACACAACTTTACTAAATGGCAAAAGAAAAAATCACAATCGGATGTTTCCTTATTCGAGTCTGGTTTCCTTCCAGATCTGCTCCACTATATGACGCGTGTTGTTTAGGTCGACTTTACGACTATAATATAGTTCTACATTTTATTTAAATGCGAACAAAATATTTCACTATTTCTACGTACTACATAATGTTGCAAACAGATGTAGAATTCATCATATGTGAGTAAAATCCTTTAAATATTCCATATAAGAATTTATATCAAATATAGAACGACTGTTATGAGAGTTAATTTTGGACCTTATGTGCAGTGCACATAACGTTCAAAATAAAACGAATTTTCATTGAATGCGCTATGACCCAATGTATCATAAGATTGCCTACATTCAGGGGCTTTATACGTCACAATAATCTGGTCCATTGTTAAAAAAATACATGAAAAAACATTATGATAATTACTTTAAGTTGCAGTGTAGTCAATATTACTACAATAAACTCCCAGGAGATCTTTGTCATTCATCGATTCGGTAAAATGTGGCGCCGTCTATTGCAACAGTATGCAAGTATCAATAATCATTAGCGTCTTCTAATGTCTAGTAAGCTTTAACTTAGTAGATGAACTGATACTACGCGTGCTTCATTTCTCTTGCATACAAAGTTAATGGCCCAAATATATTGTTCACGTATATAACACCCTCTACCAAGATTCTCTCTCATCTAAAGAGAGACGGAAATATTAAATATACCCTGCATAGAGAGAGATAAATATATCCTTCCATAACTTCAGCAATTCTGAAACTCTAAAAATTTGTCACATTATTATGAACTAAGTATTATTTATTTAGGTTAAAAGTTGTCTTATATTGGAATTAAATTCGTCATTATATGAAATATTTAAATTATTTTCAGTGTTAAATAGTAGATATTCATCCCACAAACGTTTTACAATATTCTAGTACTTACATATTACACGTTTTATAGCAGAATTGTTGTCCTCGTGTAGCTCAGCGTGTGAAGATACTATAAAATCATAACACCCATTTCGATCAGGGGAAACAAAATTCCAACTAAGAGATACGTGAAGTACTTGGGGGTTAGACTGGACCAACTACTGACGTTTAATACCTACATAAATGAAACTGTACGGAAGGTCCATTCCCTGTCCAGGAGTCTGCATCCACTCATGTAGCAGACTCGACAAACAAAATAAAAAATTGTTGTACACAATGCTGGTCAGGCCGTCCAATACATACGCGGCGCCGGTGGTGCAGCATACCGGCCACAATTAAAAAAACTAAACGTGCTCGAGCACAAATTTATCCACCTCATTTAAAATTCTGGAAGGTACACCACCCTGAGAGACCTATATGCACGTTGCAACGACATAACGATAGCGAATTACGTCCAGCAGATCTTCCAAAACTTATACTCCTTTAAGCTGGGAGATAGTCTGCTAAGAAGACACATAACACAAATTAGACACCATAATGCCCCATTTTGGATTAAACACCCTCTACCATACCAGACGTTACCGATTTTCCGGCAACCCCTGTAGGCAAACTTCAACAATTATAACTTATGCTTACCTCATCCACCTTTACTGATATTTCATAGCTATTATATCTTTCAATCTTTCCTGCCCCCCTCCTTTCTGTTTATAACATTTTTGTCGCGGTTGTTTTTCTTGCTTTCTTTTTATACATTTTTGTCTCTAAATTCATTTGACTTAACAAATTCTTAGAAAATCAAAACATTATAGACAATCCAAATTTTTAAAATCAAAGTTAGGCCCGCCATGCGCAGTCCAGCATATCTCGCGAAAGGCGCCTCGTTCAATTGAGGTGCTAGCGTCAGATACGAAATTAAAAGTGATCGGTGCGGAAGTTTTTTAATCTAGTATGTAGTTCTTTGTTTGTTCTTCTAAACATGTTTTTAATTTTATTATCTATTTTAATCCGTCTGCAACGGAAGGAGCCTAGATTTAGTTGTTTTAATTTTCTTTCTAGTCGAACCAGTCTCATTCCGCCCGGCTCTGCGATCTGCCACCATGTAAGCGCGGTGGTTGTACGGTCGGACCCAATGTGGGTTCTGGGGAGATACTTTTCTGTATTAAAATAATAAATAAAGTCTTATTGATTGATTGTGTGAAGATTGTTACCGAGATCCGTGTTTAGACTACGTCCTTTGAGTATATTTTTGGATGTCCGAGGGCGCCAGTAGCCCAATTGGAGGATTGGTACGCTACTGTGGATGAGCTGCTGCTCCCAGAGCCGATTTTGAGTGTTGTAGCGATGAGACTCTTACGCTGTATGTGGATATTGCTACGTCGTTTGAGGTGGCGTAGTATTTACGATTTCTATTAACTTCCACGATGGCAGTAGGGCTCAGGCTGACTGTTTACAACGCTGAGCGTCCGGAGACGATGGCTAATAGGGGCGCCACTGCCTAAAGGTGCAATTAGAATTAAAATAAAAGGCGATATTCATCCAAAATAACTACAAGTAACTCGAACAGCGTTCGTAATGTTAGAAAAAATGTTACCTGGTTAAATTTTTTAAGTCCTAGTTTTACCGAGCTAAAACTGACTTTACTGATTCCCGAGCTATTATGCACTTGTGTTTCGTTTGAAGGTCGCGGTTGTCGCTGTACTGCTGATCGTACTCTTCTCCGCAACAATAACAAGGCCTTATATCGTGCGCTGGCGGCAGACAAAGCGTCGTGTTGAAAGTCTTGGGGCGTCGCGTCGAGTAGATGCTCGTAGACTGGACTGTAGCTGACTGTAGTAGGTTGGGATTGTAGTTGTAGACTGGATGTGGATACTCTCGTAGTTGAATTGAAGGTCTCGAAGTAGCGACGATGAAGAGATGCTGCTGAAGCAGAGCAAGAGCGCCCTAAAGGCTGCATGAGGTCTCCGCTCACTGGGGCGCTTACCTCGGATGATAAATATTTGTTTCGTTTTATCTACCTGGGGGATGTAGATAGGAGAGGTAACGTGATGAGGGTTGATATATCGGGGGTATATTTATTGTTGATCGATTGTTAGACGTTGAAAAATAAAAGTGGAGAGTTGGACGGCTTGACACAAAATAGGGGTGTACAGTAGGGATATTTTATGTTTATGAGTTGTAAATATAATTTAGGGAAGGGTATTTGGGGGCTTGAGCAAATTTAGCAGTTAGAAGTAGTTTCAGAAGTGGATTTGTGTGCTTGACGATTTTTGGCAAAATTAGGGATTAGTTTGATATAAGTAAATTCGCCTAGAGTGGGAGTTTGGTGGCCCAACGTAGATGTTTGTTTTGTATTTTTGCAGTGTTCTTCTTTGATTGATTACAGGTAGGAGAGGATACCAGGCAGGGGAGACATAGGTAATGATGGGTCTTATGTAGGATTTGTACAGGAGGGTTGAAGTGTAGGGGGGAGCTGCAGTACTGTGTGTGCCTTCTTCTTCTTGGCTACTATGGGTGTCCGCCCTTGAGCGCTTACCCTGGTATGGTTCTATTATTTCTTGTTTGTCTATTTTCTAGGGGGATGGTGTTGGGGGATGTACAAGGTATTAAGTATTGTAGGGGTTAGTTTAGGGTGGGAGAACGATGGCGCGTGATGTGTGTATGGCTGTGATATGGGTTGTAAATGTAGTTGAGTGAGGGGTGCTTCGGGGCTTGAGGGAATTTTGTTGTCATCGGGTTGGTTATTAAAGTATTTGGGTGTTTTGTTAGTTTTTCGGCGAGCGAAACCTCGTTGGATATATCTAAAGATCGGGGCGGACGGAGTTCTGAACGCTGGGCGGCCGGAATTTAGAACGGCGTGGCCGGACCTCCTAGCTCGAATTTATGCTGTTGTCGTTGAGAATATGCACAGTGTGTGCATAGTAGTAATAAAAATGAAAATTAAGATTGATTATTTTACCAAAAATATGGTTCGATAATAAGATGCCCGAATCGAATTAGCAATGGAATACATCCGAGTTCAAATCCCGTTGGCTACTTACATTTTTTTAATTTTGTCATATCGAAAGATAAAAATGTTCCTTCTAAAATTTTCATTTTATTAATCTGTGTCGCGAGTTTTGTTAAAACTTTCTTTTCCCTAAAAATTTTTCTTTTATTAGCCCGCGCGAGTTAATCGGTAAATCGCGATTTCAGCTCTCCTGAAGCCAAAAAATTGCTTTGGAAAAATGTTAGTAATAGTGAAAATGATTAAGGGTTTACATAATTTTATATTTTAATACACCAATCATGAAACGCACGTCGAATAAAGTGTATAGTGTTTGGTGTTGGTGGAAATGCTTTATTGCTACTGGTGTTCTGTGATAATTGTTTCAATTAAAGTATTTATATTTTAATGCACGAATGGCGAAACGCACGTCGAGCAGATAAATTGTTCAAGTGTAGTGTTAACATGTTTTAGTGTATATGAAAACTGCGTTACTTTGTTTTACTTTATTTACTTGAAAATTATTGTTAATTTGTTATCTAGTACGCATTATAAATCTCATGTTTATCATTTGTTTCAATAAATATTTAAAAATAAATTTGTAAACCTTCCTTCAGTCCACTCTATAAAACGTTATTTATTTTCCGCCCTCGTACATGATGACAATGGGTGTAAAAATACCATTTAAAGTTTATAATTCTGGACGAGTTTCGGCTGTAATATCACAAAAAACATACTTTTGGCACGCTTGCCGGCATCATAATGTACATAGGAAAACGACGACCCTAGAATGGCTTTTAACGTGTTGGCATGGAACGTGGGATGTGTCTGAAAGGGTTGAGGACATATTTGAAATACCAAACTCAATATTTAAATTACTTAATTAGTCACATTCCTATAACGTCGCTTCCAAGTATAATTTAAATTTTTGGGATTAAAGATATTTTTTTTATATCTGCATATTAACTATAAATGTGTTCACGCAAAGAGGTATTATAGATGTAAGTGACAATTTTCCTTTGTATTTTGCTTTGAATTGAAACATTTTACATTATTGTAATTGTCGGTAACATATGATATGTATACCTATGAAAATTAGTGCACTCACCCCGGGGGGATTGCAGTCCCCACTTTACACCCTCAACTCAGTAACTCGTAAAGTTTTCAACGAAAAAGTAGCAAAAAAAAAGGGTTAAAATTTCAAGGATGCTGAACAGGATGGTGATTTTTTAAGGTTCCCACCTCTCAGCAACTACCCCTAAAACTCCAAAAAGCATAACTATTTCGCCTTATTTTCCATCGTTGGCATGCGGATCGGTTCCTTGGGCTGGATTAGGGTAGGCCGTATGAAATTTAACCATACAACATCTTATTCAGCTTCGGTGTTAAAACTACCACCACCCCTAACACTGAAATACACCGAAAAATACAAAATAGTGGAACATGTTTTCTCCACGTTTTCGAGGGCGCTAAACAGGATAATTCATTTCTACCCCATCCTCCACCAACCAACCATAAAACCACCACCACCATATTTCTTGATACTTGGCATGTGGGGACTCGGATCGGGGTTTTTAAGGGGATTTCGACATTGTAAAGGGAGTTGAGTGACGAAACATGCCATCAACCCCGGGGTTGAAACTACCACCACCCCTAACATTTAAATCCACCGAAAAATACAAAACAGTGGAAAAGTTTTCTTCCTGTTTTCGAGGGCGCTAAATGCGATGTCAACATTATTTCACCCCCCACCCTCCGTCAACCACCCTCAAATCTCAAAAACTATGAATGTTTGGGTGGGTCTTTTAGGGACTAAAGTAATTGGACTTTACTTTTATGATGGCAAATTAACCGCTCGTAGATACCTTAATTTCCTGCAAAAACGAATTTCAAGATTTTCTTTATGAATTAATAATGGCAGAAAGATTAAATTAGACTAGATAAATGATCTGGCAAAATTAAAGGAATACATTCTTTAATTGCCACAAAAAAGTAATAAAAGATGTTAGCTAATTTAACCCATAGAACACTCCGCACAGCAAATTCACTCTTAAGTCATGTATTTCGAAAACCCCGTATTGGATTAAGCTGAAATTTTCAGTACCGCCTAAGCATTATTGTTTCTCTTGAGGTATAAGGCAATGACTTGTTTATTCATTTAATTATTTAGCCTCATAAACCCCCATCATATTTTACTTAGTGTTTGCCAGGTGGAATAGAGCAGTACACATAGAGCTCGTCGTACTGATTGCTCTCATTTGAGGCCCTAAATGTGGCACATGAAGTATGAAAGTACAAATCGAGTACTGTGCACTGTACTTTCCGACCTTTGTTGGTTTTGCTCGATTATAAGATATATTCTCTAAGCTACGCTACGCTGATGAGGAACAATAACTCCGAAACACGTGTCCGTAGCTACATTGTTGTTTCTCTTGAGGTATAAGGCAATAACTTGCTTCTTTATTCAATTATTTAGCCTCATAAACCCCCATCATATTTCAAATATTACTTTGACCGCACGAAGAAAAAACTATAATATAAAACTCATTGAATGAGCCCATTAAAATAGACAGTGACTTTTTTGGAATGCCATATTGTATACCGGTCTGTAAAGTACTTTCTCCCTTCTTTTAAGAGCTCAGAAGTCGTCAAAATCTTAGCATGTCCTTGCTCGACTGTTGCAACTTGTTGGATCGAATTTTATTGTGCAACTGGGGCATATTCTAGTCCCCACACAGAAGAAATATGAAAAGGGGGTGGTTTTAGCGGTAGTTGGTCAGGTGGGAGGATGAATATTACCATCGTGTTGATCACCCTCGAAAACGGGGATAAACAAATTTTCATGCATTTTAATTTTTTGTGGACTTTTAGAATTAGGGGAGGGGGTAGCTTCAACCCCGGGGGTGGATAAGATGTTGTATGCTCAAATTTCATACGGCCTACCCAAATCCTGTCCAAAGAACCGATCCGCATACCTACGATTAAAAACACGCGAAATAGGGGTGGTTTTTCGAGTATAGCATTTGCTAATTACTTTCAAGAGTCATATTCCGCATCTACAAACTTTGCTTATGATATAAATAGCACTCATTGAAATACTAACAATTTATGCATTCCCTCTATTATCGAAAATGACGTACTCAAGGCATTTAAGAAAATTAAACCCAAAACCACTACAGGTCCTGATGGTTTTCCGGCCTTTCTCCTTAAAGATTGTGCCATTCTATTTGCAAAACCGCTAGCTAGTATTTTTAATTTGTCTATTAAAACTGCTACTTTTCCAGAAGTCTGGAAAATATCTAGGATTTGTCCGGTAAAAAAAATGATAGATGAGCTATTGAAAACTATAGGCCAATAGTAATATAGTGCAATTTTAGTAAATTATTTGAAAACGTAACATACGATATTCTCCTTAATCACGTCAAATCTCAAATTTGCCTCAATCGACACGGATTCATTCGAAATCGCTCTACCACCAGCAATCTGGTGTGCATCATTCAGTTCATAGCTGAACAGTTGGATGCTGGAGGCCAAGTAGATGCCATTTATACAGATTTTTCTAAAGCCTTCGACAGACTGGACCACGGAATTTTACTGAACAAATTATCCGAATTTGGACTAACTGAGCACTTCCTAAACTTTTTTGAATCCTACTTGGTAAATAGACGACTAAATGTACAATACCGTGGACTTTGGTCTATGGATATCTCAGCGATATCAGGTGTTCCCCAAGGTTCTGTGCTTGGGACATTGCTCTTTAACATTTTTATAAATGATATCGTCATTGGCTTACACTGCAAAACATTACTTTATGCCCATGACCTAAAAATTTTTACAGCTATCACTAGTGCAGAAGACTGTGTTCATTTGCAAAACGATCTTGTACAACTATGGTCTTGGTGTAACGTAAACAATTTACAATTAAATATCTCAAAGTGTAGCTTTATGACATACACTCGTGCACAAAATCCAATAAAATTTATCTATACAATTAATGATGAAGACCTGAAGAGCTGTGGGCATTTCAAAGATCTAGGAGTAATATTCGATCCAAAGTTATCTTTTATTAGCCATATCAATCAAATCACCGCTAATTCCTTCAGAAATTTAGGCTAAATTATCCGTAATTGTAAAGCATTTAACGAAAATACACTGAAACTTCTCTTTAATTCATTTGTGATGTCAAGACAATAGTCTGGAGTCCTGGTTAAACCTCAGAGGCGTTTTCTTAAATACATCTGGTTCAAAAGTTCTGGAAATTATCCAGAGAGAGGTTTTCCACATTGTGACTTATTACATAGATTCAACACGAGTGATCTTCAACTACGTCGGACGTATCACTCTCTTGTATTCCTTTTTAAGATTTTAAATGGCACTATTGACTGCCCTGAAATTCTTAGTTGCATTAGATTTCATGTTACTAATTTGCAGACTCGCTCGCATTCGTCTCTATTCTATTTGCCTGCACCAAGAACAAATTTGCAGTATGTGTTCCAACTATGATTCTTTATATAATAATATAGATATTTTTAATTCTAGTATATCCAAAATGCGAAATGTGGTTCTCAATTCTGCACAACAACTGTAGCTTCTAAACTATTAGATTACAACTCTTAGGACTATACTAATCATAGACTTATTTTGTTAATTTTTATTATCATTTAATTGTTTACCTTTAGTTAAGTTATTTAGTTTTAGTTATTATTTAGTTTTCTTTTTATGTTTGTAAAATTCCTGCCCTATAATTGGATTTCTGTCTGGGCACTCGTAACCAAAATAAATAAATAAATAAATTAGGGGTAGTTGTTGAGGGGTGGGAACCATAAAAATATCACTATCGTGTGTTCAGCGCCCTCAAAAACGAGGGGATACCCATCTTTCATCCCTGTTACAGAACTTTTGGGGTTTTTCAATTTTCTCATAGACTACTTTGCAAGTTATTGAATTGGGGGTGTAAAATGGTGGGTGGAACCCCCCCCACCCCTCTCCCGAGGTATACATTTCATATGTTGCCGAAACTTACCATAATGCAAAAGGTTTCAAAGTTTTTATATTAAAGTAGCAACGATTAAGAACTTATACCCTTTTCTTGCATTCACTTCCTCTACTAATCATAGGTAGTAAGGAAATAAAAATTAAATTATCCTGAATATTTATTTGGTATCTACATAACACACGTATGTATTTGTTAAAATATATTTAAAAGAGCTATTCCAACTGCTTCGTTACTTTGGCTTGAGAATGTACCCCTCTTGGACCAAGAAGTCGAACAATTTTCTCGTTTTATTCACATCAATTTTCAACAACTTCCTGGCTGTCTGAAGCTTAACGTGGCCCACCTTCTTGTATTCTGCTATCAAAACATCCTTCAGTTCTAAATATGTGATGGGAACCAGCCTTATACTTCTGCATAAATCTCTCTCTTTTTCTGTCAACTTTTCATAACCCGGCATTCCAATAATTTCAATAGGTGCAAAAGTCGACCTCCTATTTGAAACTTTTGGCAATACAATATTTGAATTCTTGTTGTTCCTCCAGCTGAATTGTGTGTTTGCCCTAAATATTTTCAACGATTTTTTATTTTCCTCATGGATTTGATTCAGTCTTAAGTACAATTTTCCTTCAGCTAAGGTTGTTATCCCTTTCTTTCTAAGTTGTATTAATCTACAAATCGAAACCATATATCAAAACGCCCATAACGAAACATACTATTTGCTTAAAAATATGCTTATCTAACTAATTTTCTTTTTAATATTTTTTGGTCTTCGGTCGGTAATAACAAAATTTCTTTAAAAACTGGTAAGAACATAAGATGAGTAGTTACACAATACATAGTCATCGTGATCAGTGGCCATTTGTATCTAAATCTTTTTTTTGACATTTTAAATTTTATCTATCACTCATCTCAAATTGAAACAGTCTTACTTGATTTTTTAGTCGACGCGGGGGGCGTAAAAGGGTCAGTGTGTGTTAATAGGCCTTTGATTATGTCATAAAACAGGGAAATAAGGAACTAAGACGGTCAAAGGGTTTTTATTGCATAAATCGTTCAATTGGTCATTTAAGATGAGAAAACCGTGGAGTGCTATTAAAATAGAGGGTGCAAATTAGAGATAAGGGTGAAAATGCAACCCTTCTAGTTTTTTAAATATATAGCAAAATTCAGGTATAGCTAATAGGAAACTTTTTGTAGATAATCAAATTTTCCATCGAAACGGCTTATTTAAAAAAATAAAAAACAATTTTTTGTACGAAAAGTATCGAAAAATACAATAAGAAAAAAATTAAAAATCAATTTTTTTGTTTTTTTTTAACTTTTTGCCTATAACTTTTTTTTGAGCAGAGAGAGGTATAGGCATTGCTTTATAGAAAAAATATATGAAATATCCTTTAAAATGGTGGTCTCAAAAAATGTAGGTAAAACGCATTGCGTACTTGCTGGCTTGAAAGCGGGGCCCTTTTACAGATAATAGGTATTAAAGGTAAATAAAAAAATCTTACTAATACGTTCACATACCAAAAAATATGAAGTTTCATTAACGGCCGTCTGTGGTGTAGTGGTTGAGTTGCCAGTTGGTGGAGATCATCCTGATCAGACTCGATGCTGTTCAAGATGAGCTTCACATTGACGAGTCCCAACTCGGCTTCAGGAAGGGCAGGAGCACGGTGCAGCAGGTCGTTAGGGTAGTTAACGATGTGAAGGTACAATACAACCTCGGGAAGAGCACCGCGCCATGGTGCTCCTCGATATTGAGAAGGCCTTCGACACCGTCTGGATCCCGGGCTTACTCTACAAACTTCATAACTATAACTTTCCGACGCACATCACCAAACTCATTCACTCGTTCCTGACTGGCAGAACCCTGCAGGTTCGGGTGAATAATAAACTGTCAACTCGGCGGGACATTCGCGCGGGCGTTCCGCAATGTTCGTGCCTGTCACCGAAGTTGTACAACTTGTACTTCTCCGACGGAGTTTCCGAATACCAAGCTCACCCCCAAGTACTTCACGCATCCCTTGGTAGGAATTTGGTTGCCCCTGATCGAAATTGGTGTGATTATACGATTCTCAGTGAATCGACGCGTGAAGCATATCTCCTCGGACTACTCAGGTTGACCCGAATCTTCCACTGGTCGTAATAAGCCGTGGCACGAGCCATGTGCGCCTTCAGCAGCATATTCGCCGCCTGTGCGTTATGTGAATGAGCGTACATGGCCGTGTCGTCGGCGTACTTGGCCAGCTTTGTATTCGGGAACTCTGGGAAGTCGGAGACGTACAAGTTGTACAACTTCGGTGATAGGCACGATCCTTGCGGGGGACACCCGCGCGAATGTCCCGCCGAGTTGAAAGTTGATTATTCACCCGAACCTGCAGGGTTCTGCCCGTCAGGAACGAGTGAATGAGTTTGGTGATGTGAGTCGGGAGGCAACTCAACCACTATACCACGGACGGCCGTTAATGAAATTTCTTTTTTTTTGCCAAATGAACGCAATAGTAAGATTTTTATTTACCTTTAATACCTATTATCTGTAAAAGGGCCCCGCTTTCAAGCTAGCAAGTACCGCAATACGTTTTTACCTACATATTACGCATTTAATGTGAAAATCTTAGCTATGCTAAAATGACGTAGGTCTGGGGGCTCTGGGATCTTGAACTATTATTTTTATAACAAAATTGATTTTTACTCAATAAAACAATGTATTTCAAGTAAATCTGTTAATAATGAATAATTATTTTCACAAATCTATAATAATAATAATAATAATAATAATAATGTTTATTGAGATATACAGAATATAAATAAAATAATGACAATATATGCAACAATAAACATGATGAACTCACAGAAGCACTTTCATGCTTGTTCGTAAGGATAGAAATATATATATATATATATATACACACATACACATATACACACACATATATATATATATATATATATATATATATATACACACACACACATATATACATATATATATATATATATATATATACACATATATACATATATATATACATATATACATACATATATACATATATACATATATACACACACATACATACACTCACACATACATACACACACATATATATAAATATAAGCAATTACTTTGATTAGTATAAAAAAAAAGGTTGTTAGCAATAAATAATAAATAATAATGTTTTAAATTAATACAACTTATTCGAAATGTAAAAATTAGTGGTTTATGAAATGAAACAGTAGCAAGTGTTTAGAAATGAGTTTAGACTTAGTAACTCTAGTTATTAATCAAGTCATGTACGTTTTTTCTTAATGTACCTCTAATATGTTCACGTCATTTCTTTTTAAACAGATGTAATGATTTGACTAGTTTTAGGTCTGAGTTTAAAGAATTGTACAATTTTGGGCCCAAATAGTCATAGCTTTTTTGTCCTATAGCTTTTTTCATAAAGGGTAGTTCATAAATATTTCCACGTTGCCTTGTACTGTATATATGATTTATCTGTATTAAATGACTTTTATTTGTGTGTTGTTTAACGTTACAGTAAAAATAAAATAACTGTCTAATATCTAATACACTGGACTCCTGGAATATTGCATCACTTGAATAAGTTTGTTCTTTTTTAAAAATTATTTTAAGTACTTTTTTTGTATAACTTCTAAATTATGTAGGTGTGTTTTTGCAGCGCCACCCCATGCCAGTATCGAATAGATCAGGTGAGATTCTACCAATGAGTAGTATAACACTTTTAATTCATTAATATCTAAAACTTCAGTTAATTTTTTAAATTTATAAAGAACATTTCTTATTTTGTTTACTACATAACTAACGTGTACATC
Organism: Leptura quadrifasciata; assembly: GCA_963675555.1. NCBI lineage: Eukaryota > Metazoa > Arthropoda > Insecta > Coleoptera > Cerambycidae > Leptura > Leptura quadrifasciata. Next base: position 12,086,932 of record OY776676.1, read on the forward strand.
CCATTTTAGATAGCAATCTATTTTAACTCCTAGATACTTAATTTCTTTTGCTGGTTCAATGAAGATATTTGTTGAACACTTTATTTTTAATGGACCAAGATCTGGATAAGTTGAGTTTTTCGAGCAGAATGGCATGTAGAAAGTTTTATTAAAATTGATCGTCAACAGATTGTGATCGAACCAGTCTTTGATATGACCCATATCTCTTTCTACTATTGTTCTTAAGTCAGTCCAGTTATCTGCACTGTAGAATATGGCGGTGTCATCCGCGTAAGTAATAATTGTGCCCCTTGTTGGAGTTGAAAATAGACCATTTAAATATATTATAAATAATATGGGGCCAAGTACCGTACCTTGCGGAACACCGTATTCTATTGTCTGAAAGTCGCTTGTAGTATTTCCGATTTTTACGCATTGGTATCTATTTGAGATATAACTTGTGAATAAGTCGAGAGCATTATTTCTTATACCGATTTGTTCTAATGTTTCCACAAGCATTAGAACAAATCGGTATAAGAAATAATGCTCCCGATTTATTCACAAGTTATATCTCAAATAGATACCAATGCGTAAAAATCGGAAATACTACAAGCGACTTTGTGAAATGTGATGGTTTTTTAAATGTGACAATTGATTTAGTATAATTAATTGTCACATTGTTTAAAAAACCATCACGCTTTTATAGATTTGTGAAAATAATTATTCATTTTTTAAAAATTAACGACAAATTCACTTGAAATACTTTGTTTTGAGTAACAATCAATTGTGTTGTAAAAAATAAGATTTAAAACAATATCAAGTTAAAGGCGATAAAAATCGAAAAAAATGGCTAAGTTTGAGCGACTATATCTCCGTCAATATTCATTGTAAAAACTTTTTGAGATCACCATTTTAAAGTAAATTTCATCAACTTTTTCTCTACAAAGCAATGGCTATACCTATTTCTGCTCAAAAAAAGTTATAGGCAAAAACGGATTTTTTTTAAATTGTTTTTTATACTTTTCACACAAAACATTGTTTTTCATTTTATAAATAAGGATGGGAAATTTGATTCTTTACGAAAAGTTTCCTATTAACTATACCTGAATTTTGCTTCGTTTTCGAGTTATATTTAAAAAACTGAAAGGGTTGCATTTTCACCCCGATCCCTAATTTGCACCCACTAATTTAATAGCACTCCGCGGTTTTCTCATCTTAAATGGCCAATTGAACGATTTATGCAATACAAACTCTTGAACGTCCTAGCTCCTTATTTCCTTGTTTTTATGACATGATCAATAGTCTATAAGAGATAAAACAAAAATTAAACACGAGGTAAAGTGAAATTGTGAAATGGGGGAGCTGTTTATGGGTTAAAAATGTTTTTTGCGATTTTCGGCGAAACGTGACCTCCTAGCGGAAAATGTCATAAGGCATTTTTCAACATAACCTCACATTTTCCGAGAAAACGGCGCAGAGCCGATTTTTCGGTTTTTTATTTTTCTCGTAAAAATAATTCAATTGACATGAAATTACGTGAAAGTGTACCTTCTTTGCACTGAATAAGCATGATTTTTTTCGAATCTGGGAAACAAGTAGTTTCCGAGATATTTACATTTTTCGAAAAAGAAACCAAAATCTTCCAAGGAAAATTTTATTGGGTTTTTTTTTATTTAAATTTTCTATCCGGGCTAATTTTAACCGTTGAAAATCGCAACAAACCACTTTCAACCCCTAAACAGCACCCCTGCTTTACCAGAAGAAGAAATTAGGTAAAAATATCGGTTTTTCGCAAAGAACTCGAAAAGTATCAATTTTACTGTAAAATATGTACACATGAAAATTATAGGTAATAAAAATCCGCACAATTTAGTTTCTTTTTTTTAACTTCATACGACCTATTGGAACCGAGATAGATTTTTTTTTTTAATTAAAAGTGGTCGGTCGGATCGCAAAATGTTTCAAATGAAAGTTGTAGAGAGATAATTCGATTACGAACAATTTCCCTTTATTTTTCATTTCCATTTGATTAATATTTGCAGAGATATGAAATTTTAAACGTCTTTATAGCGCGCTATCAGAACACTTGTTTCATGATAAAATCGACAAAAACTCCAACGATAGATCGTACGCATATAGTGTATCTAATGAAAGTTGAAGAGAATCAAATTTTGAATATGTTGGTGTATGTACAAAATCGTTTTGATAACGAGTGAATGAAGATAAAAGGAAAAAACATGAAAAATGTCATTTTCAAGTGCATTTAGACAAATAGCTATTTTTTAATTGGTTTTAGGCAATAATGACAGTAAAAGTTTTTTGAAGAGAATTAAATTATCTGTAAAATGAGCTCCAAGTGACTTTCATACGATGAATGGTTCACGAGTTAAACCTGTTTAAAGCTATGAGCAAAAATTTCTTTTTACTTCCACGTCCAGTGGAAGTATAGTAACGCAAAAAAAAATATTTTTTTATTGAAATAAGCTTAAAATGTCATGAAACGTCGAGATTTTAAATTTAAGCGAAAAAAAATTCCTGTCTGTCGGTCTGTCTATCTTTTTTTTGCCCACGTTTGCTCTGGAACCGTTAATCATATTGTCTTGAAATTTGGTACACTTATATATTGTAACGAGATCTGGAACTAGATTATATTTTGATCTAATTCCTTTGAAGGGTTCGGGGGTAAATGGGGAAATAAGGGTAAATAGGCAAAACAAGCAAGTAAGAGCCCATAAAATTGCAATTTAGGGCATGTACGAAAAGTTAAGATCTTAAAAATTTTTTTGGCATCAGCTCCCCCCCCTCTACCACCCCCACCTTATTATTAAAGGGAACAAAAAAAAATTAAAATGTGATTTAGTGCGTATACAAGAACGAAACGCCAAAAAAAAATTTTTTTGGTGTTAGCTACCTCCTCTACCACCCTCATTGCCACCATCACCCTATTATTAAAGGGGGTAAAAAAAAAATTAAAATGTGATTTAGAGTGTATACAAGAACGAAACGTCTAAAAAAAAATTTTTACGTTTTCACCTATTTTTATTAGTTTATATACATATGAAAGTAATGCAATAGCATAAGTCGTTCGCAAGGTATATTTTCTTTAAAAAAAAGGTTCTTGAAAACTGTTTTTGTTCAGAAAAATGGAACCAATGTTATTTTTAATTCCTTTTTTTGTATATATCATCGTTTCTTTTGACTTTACGACAAAATTTCATAAGACCTAAATGAAAGCTTACAAAATTTCGAGCAAAATATCCTACACAAAAAACACTTTTTCTTGTATGACTTTCAATAAGTAGCGGCAAGAAACTGACGATTGAAAATGCGGTTGATTTTTAATTTTTAGCAAACAGGCAATTTTTTCACGTTTGAAGTACAAAAAAGTACATTCAATAATATTTTTTTAAACTTTTTGAAGTGTCAGAAGTTATTCTGTGAGCATTTCTGAGTCGTTTCATACTGGTCCCATATTTTTAAAAAACTATTAAGCACAGTTCTTGCAGGAAAATCTTAATTTATAATAAAAAAGGAATTTTTGCCCATAGCTTTAAACAGCTGCTGTATAACTCGTGAACCATTCATCGTATGAAGCTCACCTGGAGCTCATCTTACAGATAATTTAATTCTCTTCAAAAACCCTTTGGTGTCATTATTGCCTAAAACCAATCAAAAACCGCTGCCCAAGGAATCACTACTTCCACATCCAGATTTTGTATCAAAATCTTATACACACTAAATCCCAATGTAATAATTTATTACCTTTAATAATGGAGTGGAGGTGGTAGAGGGGTAACTAATGCCAAAATAAGTTATAGAGGCCCTTGGTTCTCGTATACACCTAAATCTCAATTTAATTCTTTACTCCCTTTCATAATAGGGTGGGGGTGGCAATGGGGTGGTAGAGGGGGTACCTAACGCCTAAATAATTTTTTGAGATGTTTCGTTCTTTTATACACACTAAATCACATTTTAATTATTTTTACTTCCTTTCATAATAGTGTGGGGCTGATGCCAAAACAATTTTGAGACCTTGACTTTTCATACATGCTTTTATGGACTCTTACCTGCTTTGTTTGCCTATTTACCATTATTTACCCCATTTGCCCCAAACCTTTTAACGGAATTAGATCAAAATATAATCTAGTTCCAGATCCCGTTACAATACATAAGTGTACCAAATTTCAGGTCAATATCATAAACGGTCCCAGAGTAAGCGTGCGCGCACAGACAGACAGACCGCCAGACAGAGAGGAATTTTTTTCGCTCAAATTTAGAATCTCGACGTGTCATGACATTTTAAGCCTATTTCAACAAACAAAAATACTATTTTTTTGCGTTACTATACTTCCACTGGACGTGGAAGTAAAAATAGCTATTTGTCTAAATGCACTTGAAAATGACAATTTTTCATGTTTTTTCCTTTTATCTCGATTCACTCGTTATCAGAACGATTTTGTACATACACCAAGATATTCAAAATTTGATTTCCTTTAACTTTCATTAGATACACTATTATGCGTATGATCTATCGTTTTCGAGTTTTTATCGATTTTATCATGAAACAAGTGTTCTGATTACGCGCTATAAAGATGTTTAAAAATTCATATATCTGAAAACAATGATGGAATGGAAATGAAAAATAAAAGGAAATTGTTAGTAAGTAATCGAATTTTCTACAACTTTCATTTGAAACATTTTGCGATCTGAATAACCATTTTTGAGATTTTAGCGAAGAACGCAAACGCGTTGCGTAGCAAATGTGTCAAAATTTCAAAAAATTTATCTCGGCTTCAATAGGTCGTACAAAGCTAAAAAAAAACGAAATTGTGCGGATTTTTATTACCAATAATTTTCATGTGCACATATTTTACAGTAATATTGATACTTTCCTTTCCGAGTTTTTTGCGAAAAACCATTTTTTTTACCTATTTCTACCCCCCCCCCCCGTGTTTACGGACGTTGTTAAAAAGTACTACCAAATAAGCCTGTTCTCATAATTTCAGCCAGCTCTAAGTTAATTTCATCTAAATCGGCAAATTTCGCCCCATTTTATTGAACTATATTGCACAAACTGAACTTCGTCCTTTTATACCACTGTTTTTCTTTATTAATATTGCTACATATTTAATTTGTAATATAGCTGAACTGTAGTTATAAATAAAGACTATTATTGTTAAGTAGGTACCTACTAGGTATTAATTCTGAATGAGACATTTTTAGAGCTACTAAGTAGTTTGTTAGAACCAAGCTTAGACTTTAAAACAATGATACTAAATAATTATTCCCCTACTCAATGCGTATATTATGTATCTGTACCTTGAAATTTGTAATTTAAGTTCTCCAACCCTATGGAGTCCTTCCATCAACATTTCGAACTTCGTAGGTTCGCAAAACTGCATAAACCTAATTAATTTTTCATACACCGGTCTGGTTAAAGTTAAATCGTATCTATGCAGCCAAGACATAGTCTTTCTCAGTAATAACAACCCATGTCGACTGATCACATCTTTCCAACGTTGTCGTTCCCTTAGCCTCCTATTATAACTTTCTACCAGCGAACACTGGAGGTTGGTTAAAAGTTCATAGTGAGGATCGTCCTCATCTATAATTTCCACATTTGAAAGTATATCCTCAGCATTTTTGTCGTATTCATTTTCAAATTCTGATCGAGTTGGATTATATCCAGCCAACGATTGATATCCTACAGTATTTGAGGAATATCTAGGAGGATCATCGCTATCGTTCAACCGAAACCTGTAAGGCACTATTATTTGAGGAAATAATGCTGCGTCAGACTGTATAATCTCAGGCAGCAGATTAGACCCATTTCGTTCTAGATAAAAATAATCGTAATGGTCCTTAATTTCATTTACATTTCTGTTTGGCAGTTCTTGCGCTACTAAATTCCAGTTGCCATAAGTGGCAATCGAGTCCAGCAATATGAGTTCTTCTTCAGCTGTCCAGTCAGAATTTTCAAAAAGTATAAACTTTGTACTCAATACCCTGTAATCATGATCGTTCTTATGGTTTAAAAACTCTGCGCCCCTTGAAAAACATGTGCAACATATATTAGCTTTGCACATTTCACACAGAATGTATTGGCTCACTAATTCACTAAAACAATTAGCGCAATAACTTGTGGTATCACCGGTATCCGCGAAATTGGCGCTAGGAAAACTAGACAACATTGTTGCGGCTGAGAGGTCATCGTCTAAAATAATAAACCTAACCAGTTAACGGTTGATTTTAATTAATATAGCTTACCTTTAGGGAACTGTAAATCTGCCGCGTCTTCCTCTGTAAGGTCTGTGTTTGTATTAGCCATTATATTTACTCTTGTTCAGTCGAAATTATTCTCCACTTTCACTGCACTCTAGTTTAGGTTATGTTTGTGGCACGACGTCACGACGACGTACAATACCACAATAGTCAATGTCGTTAAATTAGTTTACTTCTAACCCGACCACATGTAAATCCTGATGCTCCCACGGTTAGTTTACCTGGTTGGGTTGAAAAAGAAAACAGTTTATTTGAGTAACGCATTACAATTGATTTAAATACTGTATATTCAATAGACAGGATTATGTTTTAGCCTATAATTTAGACACATTGGAGACAAGAGCAAATAAATATCGTCGAGAGTCGAGACATCTATAAGTGGGTAGGCAAACTACAGTGCTATAAGCTATGCTTTGTTGGAGTGTTCAGTTATTTTAGGAGGAAGGAAACTGTACACAATAAGTTACGCATTTATAGCAGGCGGTGTACCATTTAGATTAGATTCAGATATCTATCGGAAGATGCCGCTATAAGTATTATATTGCGCTTTTGTGGGTCCACGAGGTCTTTGACGAGGTTTTTTGACCTATTTTCATTAGTTTATATACATATAAAAATAATGCATTCGCAAGGTATATTTTCTTTAAAAAAAAGGTTATTGAAAACTGTTTTTGTTCAGAAAAATTGAACCAATATTATTTTTTAAATCCTTTTTTTGTATACAGGGTGGGGCAATACCGGACCTCGATATCTCAAGTTCTACGATAGCTAGAAATTTTTTAAAAACTTGCAAGTAAACTAGATAAAAAAGTCTATAACTGGAAATTATTTTCGAACATACAGGGTGAGCCAAAATGAAATTACAGGACTAAGTGTCTTTTCTTAAAATGGAGTGCTATGTATATCAGTACATTTTTTGAAGCCGCTTTCTAGGCTCTATTCATTCCTATATTAGCATAGAATATCTCCCAACCACTTGGATTTAATGAATTTTTTGTGTGGAAATAATGCAATCTGCAGATGGATATTAAAAAAAATCACCATAGTTACAATTACTGGTTTTAAGAAAAACTCATGTGAATACCAGTTACGAGACATCTAATTAATGTTTTGAATCATTTTATTTCCTAAAAATGTACAGGGTGATCAAAAATTATTTTTAAATTAAGAACATTTTAAATTGAACTTTCCCAATTTTTTTCAAATTGAACCTGTATGCTTTTCGACAATGTGATGTAGAAATGAAAAACGAACATTTTTTGTAAGTACTTCCGTATGGCTAATTGCAACCATTTTCGTTTTATAAATAAATAAGTGTCAAATTCGAGAATTAACTTAAAAAAAGAAGTTCCCTCAAATAATTCATTAGAAAAATTTATAAAAGGTGTTCGACGTGTTGCCCATTTTGATTGACATACGTCTTTATGCATTTTGAAATGAGGCCATTTAGCGGGATCATTTCTTCTAATCCATTGAAATGAGTAAATAGTAATTAACCAGTCCTTTACTGTAATATTTTTTTGTACATTTTTTTGCTATTTTCGTTATTCGACAAGCAATAAAACCTTAGTTTGGTATAAATTGTGGTGTACAAAGGAATATTTATCACACATATCGGTCGTTACAATTTGTATTGAATTTAAAATATTTGGAATTTTACAATATGAATTTTAATAAAGCGGAACTTGTAGACATGACTTTTGTTTTGGGCGAGTTAGACAGAAATTGTTTACTTGCCAATAGAATTTATCACCAACGTTATCCTAAAAGAAGGATTCCTGATGTTGGCAGCTTCCAAAACTTTCTCGATAGATTTCTGGAAACTGGAATGTCGAATATAAAAAAGTGAAATAATAAAACGTGTTGTGAACGAAGAAAATGAGTTTTCTGTCGTGCTGGCAACGGTTGAGAATCCCCATATTAGTCAAAGAGAAGTGGGCTCATTAGTAGGAATAAGTAGACGGTCTGTGGGTCGAATCTTAAAAACAAATAAGTTGCATGCATATCATATTGAATTGCACCAGGAATTATCTGATGAAGATTTTCAAAATCGCGTATAATTTTGTAATTGGACCAGGGGGTGAAATGCAACACGATGTCAACTTCTTCAATACTGTCTTTTTCAGTGATGAGGCAACTTTTCATAAAAGTGGATTTGTTGATAGAGACAATTTCCATTATTTTAATTTAAAAAAATCAAATCTATCTCGGTTCTAATAGGTTGTACGAAGTAAAAAAAAAACGAAAGTTGGCGGATTTTTATTATCTATAATTTTTATGTGCACATATTTTACAATAAAATTGGTACTTTCCGGGTTTTTGCGAAAAAAACGATTTTTTTAACCTATTATTAACCTAAATAATTATGGAAAATCCATTGTAGTACATGAGAACCTCTTCAAATATAAGTTGTAAAGAATTTAATTCTCATTTTAAATATGTCCTCATTTTTGCGTTTACTTTAAGTAATAATTGTTTTAAACTTCAAGAACCTTGCGCGTGTCTTCCAAAACGAAATAATATGACGGTGCAGTAGCGGTTATGGATACCTATATTTAATAGCAGTAGTTCTAACCTTCTTAAATCAAGTTACTTCTATTATTATCTTATTACAGTCGTTATGCATAATGTAGTATTATCAACTACATATTTAAACAAAAACATGAATAATAATGGTTTTTACAATGTTTTATATTAAATATTTATAATTCAATAATAAAAAGTTCAGTATAGCAAATATAGAAAATTTCAACCAGAATATAATTAATACCATCAATATGTATTTGTTACAAATTTGGTGCTACCTATACTCTAGTATACTTTAACTTGGCGTGTGTATGTATGAGTTAATATTTCCGTACGATTTCATTTTCTCTTGTACACAAAGATCCAGAAATATTGTCCACGTAGACAATGTTTCTGGACTATTGCTTTAACTTTGTGTACAATATGGGAGAAAATGAAATCGTACGGAAATATTAACTCTTACATACACACGCCAAGTTAAAGTATACTAGACTATATTATACAAAACACCACTATACCACAATCTTTATTTGCTGCCGATGGAGGTTTATTGTTAGCAACTGAAAAATCAAAAATAGTGTCGAAATTAGAAGAAAAAACTAAACGATTTTAAGATCATGAATCAAGCATTGAATACCCCATTGATTACAGAAAGATAAGTTTCATTTTGATTAATGTCATGGCACTGGTTCAATCCATGAACAAATCACATGAGATAAAATTTTGTAGAGACTTTGCACAAGCGTTTTAAAAAAAGTAGAAAATTATTATTCTGCTTATAACAATATTTATATTAAGTTCGATGTTTATAAAGAAAACTCATTAAAAAACCAAATGTGAGAAAAAAAGATCTAGTGGAAAAACACATATTATAGGATAACTGAAAATACATTGATCAAAAAAGTAAGTCTCAAAGTCGTGTGCAGCCATCTTTGATCCGCCATATATTTTTTTACAACAGCTTTCCAGAATGCAAACCTTGAAAAATTGTTATATTGGAGTAGTACTTTCGTGCTCTGGAAAATTGGCAGAGCATCCAAGCGAATGTCAAAATGAGAATGGACTATCGATATTGCCTGTTCTTTAATGGCCTCGTATCTTTCGGGAAGACATCTGCACTCAGCAGGTTGCACTGTATAGTCGCCAATATTGAGATGGTAGCCCAAGGTATCCCACAGAGAAGTATATTGGGGCCACACACGTCCACTATCTAGACATGTAATTTTCATGACTTCTTAGAACACTGCAGCTACCATATTTATCCTGACGATCCAGTTATACTACTCATTTAAAATATCTGATGCTAGAGAAGCCAACGAAAAAATCAATCAGGATCTAAATATGATTTTAGAAGTCTCTACCAACCACCTTCCCAAAATCAATGTGAAGAAATCATGTGCTGTTATATTTGGTGGTGATAGTCTAGGGATACTGCATTAAATAATATGAAGCTTCAATTGGGAAGTGATACCATACCTTTCAGCAAATCCTGTAAGAGTTTGGGGCTGATTATTGACTATTGACACATGACTCACTTATTTAAAAAAAGCATACACATGTATTGTTTACACCCTCCAGTAAACACTTCTAAACGTAGATTCAATAATTACAACACAGATTGTTTCTAACAACAGATTTATTAATCACTAAATTACAATAATTATTCCTCATGATTACACGCTAACTATAACTTTAGTCTACTATAGATTCACTACTTGTTACTGTTCCTTATTTTATCTGATCACTTGCTCATCCAATACATAACTAACCGACTCTGTGAGTTTGATCCGCTTCTTATATATCCGTGGCGTTTCTTCTAGATTTCTCTATTTCACTTCAGATTGTCCCGAACAACTTCTCGATAGATCGAGATGATTTTACCGCCTTCTAATTCCATCCGTGGTAATGGTAGTTCGCCAGTTGGCCCAGAGATTGCGCCATTTTAATGGTAGCTAATTAGGAAGATCCCCGTTCGCACTGCTACCAGGAATTAAACCCCTCTCCGCAACAGTTTGTAATCAAAGATACTATTTAAAATCATTTAATCACCATTGATTCAGAAATGTCAAAGCGTATATAGTCGGGTGTATATTTACTGGGCAGTCAAAAAATGCAACAAAATCTTGACGACCTCACTAAAGTATTGTTACTTTCTGTACTATCTCACCTGCAAATTGGATTACTTATTTTTATAAATTTTTAATGTACATCGATTGATTTGATGAGACCATACCGAATGGTTCACCGCCGTTAATAATTAGCTCGTAAAGTTTTTGTTACGTTTTTTGACACACCCGACTATACAATATATTAGTTAAGGTATCATAGTAGAAATCTTAAATATTAACATTTTCTTTTTCAGGCGTATAAGAAAATAAAAACTGAAAGAAAAACAGTCAAAAAATAAAGCCAGTCGTATTTTTGTATTTTAAGTTGCTGGTAATGATTCAATAATATTAAACGGAGTAATGCAACAATTATACATGTACTTGCATAATACAATAAAGAAAGTATGTTGAAAAATGGTGCAAATATGTAATTTATTTTAAATTTATGGTCAAACTAGTTCTTGCTGCAACAAGTTCATGAAATGCATTAAGATTATGTAAATTTCTAGACCAGTTTAGAAATGACATGATGTAATTGTTCAGTTTATTAAAGAAGATGAAAATGGAAAGAAAATTTCTGTTGAATAGTATTATTTTTACTATGACCGTATTGCTCACATTTACAAGTTTGCATAATTATGTTTATGCCTTTATTTTTCGATGGAATTTAAAGTTTTAAAGTTGAACTTGGTCAAGGGCAATAGTCCATAGAACTGTTTTTTCTTTACATTTATTTAACGTCGGCCTATTTCCACTACTGAGGCGTATCACCGATGCCTGTAGAAGAGCTACCTCCAACCAGAAATTTTTGCCTAACCTTTTCTCTTTCGAAGAGTAGGGATCTTTTACTCCGAAAGATGGTATATCTACTATACAATCCTCGCCTAAGATTACATAGCTTCCGCGCATACACTGATATACAAGCCGCTGGAAGATGCGACGCGAGGGCAAAATAGAACTTTAAAAACTATTAAAAAATCTACACAATTGAAATATCTAATAATTCAGAATTATTATTTGTTTTGAATTTCCCGCGCTTCTATCTTTTGGACAGCATCATTTTGACACTCTAGTTTGATCGTTGTAATTTGACACGGGGATATCTCGTGATACAAGCGTCTTGAATGTTAGAGGCGTGCGCAGTTAATAAGTTGAGGTCGAGTGTCATCTTTGACTGTTACATACTTTTTGTCATATGCAGGGGCGTAACTATCGCTTTAGCAGATGTGTCAATCATACAGAGCCCACAACCTAAAAGGTCTATTAATTTTTTTTGCAAGTGCTCACCTGATAATGTCTGGTAGGAACCGACACAGTGTCAGTTACGCCACTGGTCAGGGCCGAAGGCGACGATGACTTCCGGAGCTCAGAAATCGAGAGAGGTGGCGAGCAGTCTAAAATGTGAACGTTTTATAGTTGAGCTCATGTTTACGGCGCACTCAAAAAAGGCAACAAAAACTTTACGACCTCATTATTATCGGCGTTGAACCATGCGACAATGTCATTGAACAAGCCGACGCACATTAAAAACGTATAGAGGTAAGAAAGTCAATTTGTCAACAGAATAGTACAGAACCGAACTTAAAATTCGAACGTATTAGAATGTACATATTAATATATAATACTAGACCGTAACGAACTGTTAAAACTGAACGTTTGAGTTACTGATCTAAATATTTCAAGTGCGTGACTGGGTGCAATTACTTTTGCGCCTAGTTTAAAGGTATTTTAACGAGGTTGTAAAGTTTTTATTCTCGACTATACAGATTCACAAATTTATACCTCAAATGAGGCCGTGAGCATTGGACAATGTTTAATTACATAAATTACACATACTAAAAACTATATTTCCATACCAGCGTATCACACTAACTGTAATTCAGCCATACTAGAAGTTCTCTGTAGATGGATTGCCAGCAAGCTAATTTATTTGCAAATCTATCTTGTAATTATAAATGAAGTGTCAATAGTGTAATAAAAAGTGTAGTTTAGAAGACCTCCTACAAGAAAGGCCTTTTTCATTTCTTTCGTACGAGCAGAAGTTTTGATGTGTTGTTCGACTTAAAATTCTATATCCAAGTCTTCTAATGTATTCATTTACTTTAAAATTGAGACAAGACTACCTTTTTGTTAGATTGAAAAGTAACTTAGTGAAAATCTCAATATTATTATTAATGTTTGTTATGAAGGCCCATCTGTTTTTGAGGTCATCTTATGCAACTCTACAATAACATTGCCTGCGCAAACAAATTTAAGGTCGCCCACCAGGTTTAAATCGTGTTCACTATTCATGTAATATTCAATATTACAGAATAGATTAAATATCACCATTTGGTATGTATATTCATCTCCGTATTAATATTATAACCATAAATGAATGCAAAGTTATCTACCAATATACCCAATATAACATTTATCATCCTATTAATATGTTATGAAAGTCATTTTCGGATCTATATTGGATTAGAATAAGACGTCCCCGATACACATTTGGTATTAGCATAACGTATTTTAATATCTGAGTTCTACAGCACATAGTAGCAGATATAATGTCATTGGTATCATTGGAGCGTAAAATCGCAATAGGAAAATGACAGTTCTGAAAGAGGCCACAAAAAGTTCGCCTTTTAGTATTTAGAAAAACTAACAAATTTTATTCAAAGTTAATGTATATGTTATCAAAGATTGCACAGTTTACTGAAAAATAAATTGGTGAGAGGAGGAGGATGCGCTTTAAATCCTAAAAATTGTATAATAGTCGAGGTAATGTTATTTACGTGTCCATCAATTGGAAGGTTATGATCAAATTTTACTCCTAAATCTAAGACATCCCCATATGTTTGCAGTTCGGTTGATCCAAGTGAGTACTTTTCTTGAAAATGTAATAGTTTCGCGTGTAGACATATTAAGCTTCAATTTCCAATATAGTTGATACATAAAATAAGAAGTAGGGGTCCTAAGATAGACCCCTGCGGAACGCCAGATGCAGTGACAAATTTGATAGATTTACAGCCAATATATTTTACATAAAGATATCTATAGCAAAGATATCATATTTAAAAAGATGATAATGTCGTCCCTCTAAATATGTATAAGATAATTTCGCAAACCACCTTATCAAAGGCAAACTGCAAGAAACTATTAAGGAGAGTTATTAAGATTTAATAGAAAAAAATCTTTACATATAAAAATTGTTTTATTGCTTTCATAAAAAATAATAAAACCTAATTAACACAGAAAGTAGAACTATAAGTAGAAAAATAAATACAAGATGAGCGTGATAAATGACATGACTTGCAGACAAAAATTTAGAATTTGTAGTTTTAATATCCTCCATAACCTCCATATCCTTTAGCTATTAGTGGTGCTCCCCCAGCGATAATTTTTCCCACACGAATAACTCTGTCGGGTTCAGCCCAGGTATATTCATCCTTTGTTAACTCGCCTATTCTAACTTGACCTTGTTGTTTGTTGTCGCCGGTGTGTGGATCTTTAACGGCGTATTCGAACTCATACTTGGGAGGGGCCTATAAATATAATATTAATTTAAGATAGTACTTTTCTTGCAAAACATAATAATAACTTTCTTGATTTTTAAGTGTCCTACAATTATTATTAATGCCAATAACTGTATACAGCGATGTACAAAAATTGAAGGAAAAGCGGAAGTGGAAAATAATAATTGACAAGAAAATGTTAATCATATGTTATAAACATAATTTACAATTGTGGTTATTAAGTACCTCGTAATAATATTACTACTGATGTTGTTATTGTTATCCAGTCACTTTTAGTTCTATATTTATCGAGATATGTAGAAAAACATTTGTGTATTTTAACACTGCTTTTAGATGTACCAAATTACTACGTTTAAAATTCTTTACAAATGTTTCGGCTTTTTAGGCCTTTATCAAGAATACGCAAAATTTTAAACAACGTAATTTGATACATCTAAAAACAGTATCAAAACGTCAAAAATATGTAAATAAGGGAACCATTTTTGCGTGTTAGTCAAATTCACAGTTGGCAACACTGGATTACAACTGTAATACATTTGCTATTATTATTGGTTAAAGGCAACAACTGTTTTAATGAATAAACTTACATAAAGATCCACAGCTCCATAGCCACCGATTCCTATTCCTCCACCAAGTACCTGTCCTGCGAATGCTAGAAGGACTATGAAGGCTAGTACCTAGGAAACAAAATTTTATTACCTACTGTTACATAAAAATACCGGTACTACGTGTTCTTCATATCAATAATTTGATGTATTATAGCTCGAGGGGCTTCCAAAATCAATAATTTTATTTGTATAAATATGTAGCACTTTAATATATTTTAACTTTTTTTTGTGTAATTCGTAAATGTTAGAAGTCTTTATAAATGCGCTGTGCAATGGCTTTGCTAATTTTATCATTAATTGTAATTATTTCTTTAGTCTTTTATGGTATTTAAGTTCTTTATATAAAATATGGTGTTAATTAAGGTATTATAAGCGAATACTTGTCTAACGTCCATTTTTTTACTTTCCTTGAATGTGTTTTCTGTCGGATAGGTTATATCCTTTACATATTTGATATTTAGGGTCCATTTTTGGGCCACATTTAATTTTTTTTTAATGACGTTGGGAAACAGCACCCCACTCTATTATTCCATAACTTAATTGAGACTGCATTGGAGAGTAATACAACACATTTAAGTGGGTGTTTTGTAGGTATTGTTTCAGCTCCTTAAATTTTAGCAATAAACATCTTAGCTTTCGTACAAAGTAATTTATTTGTTCATCTCATCTCAGGTGTTTGTCATCAATTATACCCAAAATTTGACATTTTCCGCTTCAATTATCTCTACATCATTATCTAAACGCAGTGGACCTAAATTTGGTAATTTATTTTAATACGAAGTAAAAGGGGAATACTTTGTCTAGCCATAGTTCATTATTAATAAATTTGTATCAAACCATTTTTGATGGTATTAAAATCTGTTTGTACTGTATTTTTAAAATGATTCCAATTTTTTTCTTTGGAAATAATAACTATTGTCTGCAAAGCTAAGTATCTGCCCTTTAAGTCGTATATTTAATAGGTCGTTAATGTAGATGTTAAAGAGAATCAGCCCCAACACTATACCCTAAGGAACTCCATATCCGAATATTTCGGTTCGCTAAAATTGTTATCAACTTTAACAAGTTGCTGTCTATTTTTTGGA
The DNA here is from genome assembly GCA_963675555.1 of Leptura quadrifasciata. Lineage (NCBI taxonomy): Eukaryota > Metazoa > Arthropoda > Insecta > Coleoptera > Cerambycidae > Leptura > Leptura quadrifasciata. The sequence continues at coordinate 12,103,038 of OY776676.1, forward strand.
CAACTTTCCATTAGTTTAAGAGCATTGTCACTGAAGACTGTATGTTGTAGGCTCACCATGTTAAATGCTTTGGTTGGCCAAGTCAACAAACACACATAGGACATGTTGGTTATCATCAAGGGATTGGTAAAGATTTATAAGGTACGCGATTGCATCTTGAGTAGAAACCCCATTTTTGAAGCCAAATTGCTTATTGGGCAATCATTTATATTTTTTTAAGAAATCTACTTATCGATTTTTAATTATGTTTTCAAAAATTTTTGCGAACCTAGAGATTAATGATATTGGCCTATAGTTTAAGTTTTTTTGCCACTTTTGTATAATGGTTTTATTACACCTATTTTAAATGCTGTGGGGCAAACGCCTTTTTTAAAGGCACTTTACAAATATGCTCCTGTTCCGGGGCACTTTGCTCTAAATTTGCAATATTATTAAGTATTAATGAATTAATCAAATTAATAATCATAGTGGTCGAAACTACTTGTTAACAAGAATTTATAGGGAAGTTTGTTTGTCAATTATGGAACCTGGAGTAATTTATATCGCAACAGACTTATAGTACATAAAAAATAGGAGATATATGGTATTAGATGCGTTAGAAAAACCACATATTACTTTATCGACATTACTTTTTAACAAATCATGCCTGGGTCATATATTAGAAAAATAATGTTCAAGTTGTTGCCTAAAAGATGTTATTTTTAATATATTTATTGCCGAAGTGGTGGTTGGAATATCTTGTGTATCAGTGATGCCTATACAGTACTGGCAAATACAAAACTTGAATCAATCCTTATAATAAGATGGAAGAAATATAAATAGCAAAATGATGTACGTGAATGAAAGCGATATATTAACATTGATGCCAGCACTTCAACAAGTATCTTAGAGCTTCGACAGCCATAAAGGAAAATGGTAACAGCGTAGGTACAATACAAATATGGCACATTATAAAAGAATTGCAGAAAAACAAAACCGTAAAAAGGAATAAATATTGTGGAAAACAATATTAAGTTTATTTTGAATGCCAATGTACCTCTCAGCAATATTTTCTTTTTCTCTCACTTGTAAGTGGACAGGATGTGGTAGGAATAATAAACAAACTGAGACCGTCTTTAAAAAAAATGTTTTCTTAACCGCCTCTCAAGTTACCGAGGTAACCCCCTGGAAGATCTCAAGGATCTTGTGTTAGGTAAAGAGAGGCGAGGCTCTACAGTTTTAATGTGGACTCCGAACCACTCTTGGGGCAATTTTTTAAATGAAAAATTGTTTCGCCTTGCGGGAATCGAACCCACTTCGCTAGGCAACTCAGTTTGCTAGCGACTCTAGTGACTACGACGATATATCAAATCAATTATTAAAAAAAATCGTAAATATCTTTATTGTCAACCCTTATCGTATATGATAAATTTATCATTGAAACAGGGAATATTTCCTGAAAAATTAAAGCTTTCAGTGGACTGCCCTTTCTATAAAAACGGTGACGCTAACGCTTATGATAATTACCGAGCTAGCACACTGCTTTCAAGCTTCTCTAAAATATGTGAGTCAGCCTTAAATAATCGGCTAGCAAACTTTTGTATAAATAATAGTATAATTTCACCAGCACAATATAGTTTCGTAAAAAAATAGAGATGTGGATATAGAATTAAGTAATTTCCATGTAGAAATTATAAATGGACTTGACAAAGAAATGTGCCCTCTTGGTCTGTTCATTGACTCCATATGTATGGAATTAGGAGATAACCACTAAAATTTATAGAATCATACCTAAGAAATAGAGAACAAGTTGTTCAAATCAATGATGTTAAAAGAAAACCTAGGAGAGTAACATAAGGTGTACCACAAGGCTCCATATTGAGCCCTCTTTTATATATTGTCTTTGCTAATGACCTAGTGTATTTTATAAAACACATTGAAAATTCAAAAATAGTGTGTTATGCTGATGACAAATTTTTTAATCACAGAGAGCAGTCATACTGAAGTAATAAATTCAGCAGAGAGTGTCTATTAAAAATGCATTCTGTGGTCTGAAAAAAAATTTATTAATCTAAACAAACAAAAAACTGTATCGATACCTCTCAGAAAAAATCTTACTTAACTTAAATACTCAAAATTCTGATACATTACATTTATATAAATCAGGTAAACTATTAGGTGTCACTTTGATTGTTGCTTAAAATGGCATATCCACATTGACGGATTATGTAATAAACTACGCAATTGTTGTTACGCATTACGATCATTGGTAAATCACTGTAGTCAAAAGATTGTACTTAGTCTATTCTATGCAACTTTGCAATAGAAAATATCCCGAGGTATACGTTTCAGTGAACTGTGTTTGAGAGTTGATTTTAAAGTTCGATTCGATAACACTGGGATGTGAAAGATATACAGAAACGGATTCATGATGAAATGAGCCCAAGAAATCACTAAAGAAAGGTCACTAGATTTAAATATTAGTAAGAGCCATTTGCAAAGATTTCTGGCAAATAATAAAATACATCCCTAGAAACCAGTAAGACTACATAAACTTGAAGAAGGGGATGACGCCTTTCGTTTAGAATTTTGTATCTTAATGGGGGAACAAATTATGTTAGATAGATTTTTCTAGAGAAGCATTTTATTTTCCGACGAGGCAACATTTACTACGAATGGAGTTGTCAGCTATCAAAATTGTAGGCACTGGTCGGAAGAAAATCCAAATTTCTGTATTATTACTAAAAGTCAACTATATAAAAAAGTAAATGTTTGGTGTGCGATACGTTATAAAAAATTATTGAACCATATTTTTACGACGCAACTGTAAATCAGACCACTTAGATAAAGATGTTGGAAAACTTTTCAATGCCTGCTCTGGATGATATAAATTTATAGGACAGAAGAAAACTGTATTATCAACATGACGGTTGTCCTGCACACAGTGCAATTAGTGTAAGAAACTGGTTAGATCAGCATTTCCACAATAAATGGATAGGACAGTTTCGACCAATAAGATGGCCTGCACGCTCCCCAGACATAACCCCTCTTGATTTATTTTTATGGAGATACCTGAAGCAAAAAGTTTATGCTCATGATTTAGAAGATAATTTAAACCTCTTAAAGGAGAAAGTATCAGAAGCAATAGCTAACATAAACGAGGATACAATTCATTTAGTTTATGAAAAATTTAGAAAAAATAGTGAAAAACTTGTAACAGTAGGAGAACAACACATAGAATAGATTTGTTATTATTTTGTTCAATAAATTATGTGCTTTCGTTGAATTTATAAAATTATTTTAATCATAATTTTCGCAAAAATATCAACTTTGAGATACGACGCACTGTATATGCACGTGTATATGTATTATTTATATTTAAATGTATTTGACTTTCTTTACATTTTTTTAATTTTTGAACTATTAATTGTGAAATAAAGCAGACTTACTATTATTATTATTATTATTAATGTAATGAATCATTGTGTACCCCGAATTTATTTCTATTACTTTCATCAATACAATTGTGAGGATTTAAGCGAAAAATGTATTTTGTATTGTTTACAGCTTAATGCTCATATATTGCTTTCAAAAATCGCTATTGATATTTTCAAAAAATTAGACAATTAGCAACTTATTATCTGTCAGTTAAGTATATTTAACAGTAAATTAAAAACCGGCCTCGAAGAAAAGTATATGTGTTTACAAAAAAAGAAACAGATATATTATATTTGTAACATTTACTGACTAGTTTATAATTTTTTTGGAACAGAAATGTACGTAAAAACAGTAATTTTATCTCAATATCATTTTAAAACTAAATACTATAATTCCATTAAATCTTACTTTACTAATCATTGTTGTTGTTTTAGAGGGTTTACAGCACAAACTGATAAAGTAACAAACTTCACCTTCGTATATATAGTAAAATCAAGTTTACGTTCACTGTTTTTGATTGAATTAAAGGTAGTCCCCTAATGCAACAATTAGAAATTTGAATTATTGGTTCATATCTTTAAGCAAATTACAAACGTCCTTTGTTTTGGCAAACATTCAAAATGGAGTAAGCTTAGACTGGAATTTTATCGCTTCCCCGATATTCAATATCTTGCGCTGTTTATTATGCAACAGTTGGTGTTTATTGCGCTGGCATAGGTATGCAAGTCATACGGCCGACTATACGCACTTTTATTTGTTATTGTTCATTGGCTTACTGGGTGGACTGGTTAAATTTTTATATGTTTGGCCATTAGCAACTATTTCCTTTAACCGAAATGTTGGCGAGATCTGGGTGAAAAAATCTGAATAAAATTAGAATCCGATATAGTTTACGGTGAAATAAATAAGTATACAAAAATAATAAAAGAATAGTAAAGTAAAAATATACCTACTACGACAGTCCAGTATTCCACTATTTCCACTTTGTGTTGGCTTATATATTTTGTTAAATATATACTTAGTCCGAGTTTGTCGCCAACTTGATTGCAATAAGTCGTCACCAGATGGAGCTATTCGCAAGTTGCGGACACCTCGTGTCCTTAATTTGATGACTATAGGAGGCCAGTGAAGTGATGTGCATGTGCCTATGTCATACTGATGAGAGCTAACAAGCTCGAAACTAGTCTGTGGTTGGCGATGCACAGTAGCACTGCACTGGAAATCTGCCTGCTGGGGGCTTATTGCAATAAGGTTTTATTGTGCGTTTTCCGATTGAAGACGTAGTATGTCGGAAGTTATAGGACATTATTTTCAATTGATTTGGAAACGCACATTGTTCACCTTGATCGGTGGTAATGAATCGATTTCTTTTCATAGGAAATAGTGGAATACTGGACTGTCGTAGTAGGTACTTTTACTTTACTACACTTTTATTATTTTTGTAATAATTTATCCACTTTGTGTTGGCTTATATATTTTGTTAAATAAGTATAATATATTTGTATACATACAGCTCAAATAATGTATGCAGATGTACTACTACTACATATTTATAAACATTGTACCAATTTTATTGCCCTCCATTCTACTCTGTTGTGTAACATGCAGAGATCTGAGACGTCAACGATATTTTGAAAATTTAATTCGTTTTAAAATTTCTTGGAAGAAAACCGATTAATTATAATAAAAATTCTATAGTTGGCTAATGTTTCGGAAATAACACACTTTTGACTGTCTCTTTAAAGTAAATGTCACAGTTAATTAGTATTTTCACCGCAAAAGATGATAAATCATGTGGAATAAGTATCGAGAGGACAGAGTTACTGAAATTATATTTCAAGGAACGTAATTAATATGTTAGGCTAATAGAACTTTCAGGTCTTAGATATGTGCCATCAGGTGTTCCTCAAGGATTCATTTTAGGACTCCTGCTGTTCATAATTTATACTAGTCAGTTTATTAAACACCTTGAGCATTGTACTCTGCCTATATATCAGTATGTCATTGGGCATAATAGTCAATAGCCGCAATTGCATTATTTTCTACAATCCCTAAAAATAATTAGCATGTCCACTTTTTCATTTCTTGTATAAATTTGCGCCATTTTGAATAAAATTGCTGAGAATTTTAAACAACTTTTAAAGACATAATAAATACACCGGTAAAGCAACAAATGTTTGAAATATTTTAGTGTTTTCAAAACCACCCTAGTTCCTGCTTACAATTTAGTTACAGCGAAACTGAATTTTCTTATTTTCTTTTAGCTGTAATTTTGATTGTATTTATTTATTGCGCATTTTAATAAAGCATATTCCTTATTAGTAGTACTAAACTGTAAAATTTTTGAGAATATGTAGATGAATATCTGAATTAAGAAATTAATTGTGAGAACATTATTTCTAAATTAAATTCTATTGTATATATCAGGTCAGAAGCATCAGAACCGTACTAAATATTGATCAGTTGATAAAACTGTATTATGCACAAGTTGATTCAAGACTTCGTTATGGAATATGTTTTTGGGTGCTTCTCTTCTAACATGGAATGTTTTTACTACTCAAAAGTGGGTTATGAGAAGTATGACGAGTATATCTAATATTGACACCTGTAAAAACAGTGGCGATCCCAGAATTTCGACATGGGGGGGGATAGCACAGCTGTGTACACGTAGCATTAGTGGGCCAAATGCGCGCCGAATAGTATTGGAGTGTAGTGTTCATATTAAAGCTCGGTTTTAAGCCTCTCCGGATTATACCTAGATGGTTGGATGCAGTGTTCAAATTAAAACTCAACTTTAATCATCTCTAGATGCCAACATGATGGGCGAAACGCGCATCGAATAGAGTGCTCGAGTGTATAGTTCAAATTAAAGCTCAGTCTTCATCTCCAATAATGTCAGCATGGTGGGCGAAATCTACGTCGAGTAGAACATTAGCGCGTTGCTATCAATTTGAAGTTCAGTTTTAAACATCTCCAGATGATACCAATATGGTGGGCGAAACGCAACGCACATAAAGTAGAGTGTAGGGGTATATCATTCAAATTAAAGCTCAGTTTTACAGCATAGTGGGCAAGATGCGCGTTGAGTTGAGTATTGGAGTGTAGTGTACATGTTAAAGCTCAGTTTTAAACATATCCAATGATGAAAGCATGGTCGGCGAAACGCACATCGAGTAGAGTACTCGAATATATTGGTCAAATTAAAGCTCAGTTTTCATCGTCTCCAGATGATGCCAACACAGTGGGCGAAATGCGCGTCGATTAGAGTATTGGAGTGTTCATATTAAAGCTCAGTTTTAAGCATCTCCATATTATCCTACATGAACCCGCGTCGAGTAAAGCATTTGGATCTAGTGTTCAAATTAAAACTTAACTTTAAAATCTTCAGATGGTATCAACCTGGTAAACGAAATTTGCATCAAGTGTTCGAGTGTATTATTCAAATTAAAGGTCAGCTTTCATCATCTCCAGTGATGTGAGCATAGTGACCGAAACCCGCGTCGAGTAGATGACCCCTAATTTGGGGGTGGTTGATGGAGAGTGGGGGATGAAATAATATGGACATCGTGTTTAGCGCCCTCGAAAACGGGGGGAAAACATTTTCCACTATTTTGTATTTTTTGGTGAATTTCAATGTTAGAGGTGGTAGTAGTTTCAACTTCCGCGTTGATGGCATGTCTCGTCACTAAACTCCCTTTACAATGTCGAAATCCCCTTAATAACCCCAATCCAACGAGTCCCCCCATGGCCAGTATCAATAAATATGAACAGGGGGTGGATTTAGGGGTGGTTGGTGGAGGGCGGTAGAGAAATGAATATTACCATAGCGTTGAGCACCCTCGAAAATGGAGATAAACAAATGTTCATGCATTTTTATTTTTTTGGGGATATTTAATATTAGGGGAGGGGGCAGTTTCAACCCCGGGGTGAATTAGATGTTGTACGGTTAAATTTCATCCGGCCTACCTGAATACTACCAAAAAAACCAATCCGCATGCCTATGATGAAAGAAACAGAAGGTACTCATTTTTCAGCCCTCTCACAGACCTTTTGCGTTTTAATCCGTTTTTTGCAACTTTTTCATGGAATAATAATACCTACTTGCCAGATGCAAAAATTCTACGAAAAGTGGGCCTATACCCTGCCTAAACAATTAATTTTTATGATATACCGCCACTAACATTTGAAATTTCGTGTAATACAAAATTACTTTTGTCCTATCTCTTACCGTTTTCGCAGCATTTGTGCTGGAAGTTAATCCACACGAAATGTTGCCAAATGGTCTCCAAGCTCTTCATCTCCATTTGAGGAGTGAGCGTTGTCAGCAACTCCGCAATTTCCGATCAAATCTCCCAAGTTGACTAGTGTATTAAAAATATCGCTTTGGATTTATTTCATCGTCTAATGCCACAACAGCAATGAAAACCGTAGTATGCCATGAAGAAATCTGAAGGCGATTGACATGACGCTTCGATTTTCATTGTTGTGGATGGAACCTTTTGGTTTTAAACAATCTGTTGCGAGTTGTTTGTGGTGTGAATTAAATTTTCACATACGTAAAGTGACTTTTACCATACTTTAATGTGAATTTGTAATATGGGTTGTGTTGTTCGTGTCGATTTGATGATCACTAAACTTGGGATTAATTCATTAAAGGTAATAATTACAGTTTTTCAGATAAGAGAATAATGAATAATAGTTTTTAATAGGCTCGGAATTTCCTGAAGTATTGTGATAGAGCTATTTTCTACTTGGTTTTTTACTAGAGGGATGCCTTGTTTGTAACCTACGCTAAGACATACTTTCTTTAAATTGAAGTAAACATTTTCTCCACTCAATACGCTGTGTTATTTAGTATATGGGGAAGTGAAGTTGATAAAAAAAAGTGCAATAACATTGTACATTTACATGTGTTGAATACAGTGGATCTTGCGGATACCATTTTGAAAAATATTTAGATATAATGCGAGAAATTGACACTTTTAATGGGAATATTGTCAAGAGAGGGAGATACTCAAGAAATGATATAGGTAAATATTTTCATAGCTCACAATTCTATGTGAATAAATCAAGGATATTTTATTTTATTTGGCTGATATTTAAAAGATTCCATGTCCAAAAACGTTCATAACTTTTTTAACATATAAATGTTACTAAATAGCTACCCTGACTGATGCATATCATAATTAGTATTTTTATTACTATAGTCTGTTTTTAAACCAGGAGGACTAAATGTAGAATCCCCATTTACACTATAAAAGTTACCAGAAAATTACCCTAGAATATTTTAGGGGTACTAAGCAACTAACCTTACACGCCTACAGTATAGGTGTATGCAGTCTAGTATATTTACTAAAAAGGGGTCTAGGGATTCCTCACATCGTTAATAATAAATTTCCAAAAAAGAATATTGTTTGAGATATTTGAAATTTGATTTGGTATATGAAAAATAATTTCCCCTCCACTTCCAATTTTGCCATGTACTGAGTAAGCTTTGAGATATAAAGTGCTTTAAATTTTTAAATTATCTGCCTGTAAAAAATTAAGTGTGTAAAATGAAAGTAAAACAAAATTTGCCTATTAAATACACAACTATTTATTATCACAGGGCTCGATTACTGCTTGCAACTTCTGCAAATCTGGGCGACTATTTATTTCATGTAGAATTTTGTGTAGGGTAGGCATTTCGTTTTTGTATAAGAAACTATGTATTATTTGCCGAATAGAGTTGTTCATTGTTTCATCAAATCTGGTAATAATTCCTGGTCTTCCTCCAAGTTTTTTTGGCCTGCGTATATTTCCAGTCTTTCTATATTCCCTTATCGTACGTAATTCAGTCGATCTTGCAATTCCTAACAGTAAAAGTGTTTAAAATAGTTTTCACCTTTGTTTTTCCACTCAACATCTGTTTATACATATTTACTTATTACACATTGCTTCTCAGCTAAAGCACCCAAATCTAATCGTTTGCGTTTCTTTACTAGTGAAACTTCCACTAAACTTGAATTTGCCACAACATCCATATTGAAAAACTTCCACAATATATATAATAAATATAAATAACATAATTAATTCTGTACAGAATTGTTTCCTTTTGCTTTCAAATTTCTACAAACGAGAATGAGTGATGATAAATAATTAATGAAGACACTTTGAAATTTGGTTGAAATATTCAACTGACGTGTGTCAAAATTTACGATTTGGCCTAGTGTAAAACTGGCGAACGCGCAGCCAATCACATGTGTATGATTTAGCGCGGCAAATTCGAAAGAGTCCTCCTGGTTTAAAAACAGACTATAGATATATTCTCAGATAGTCTCTATCAACATCTAAGACCCAATAGATAGTAGAAATCTTTGTATATCCACTGTAACTCGGTTGTTTATGGAAATTAAGTGAAAATATTTAATACGATGGTAAGATTTTCGTTATATTTCCTGCCGGTATATTGACGATGTAAAATATATGTAAAAATGTAAAATACTCGTTCTCGGAGAAAAAAATAAGGACCAAATTAGTAGAGAATTAAATTTCTGGACCATTTTTAGCCAATAGTGAAAAAGAGCGAGTTATTCGACAAAAACAAATTCCCCTTAAATTCAATATGGCGGCCGAAGCTATATCTTTGAAAGCACGCCTGTTAGAAAAATACCATAAGATATTTTATGTTTAATTTATGATTCTCATGGATGTGGTCTTGTTCCTTGCATATTTCAAAAGATAAGCGAGTTTGGAAAAATAAATTCTTCCAATTTTTTCAATGTCAGACGTATCAAAATTAATTGTATTGAATCTGCGGTAGGTTCTTGATGAAACATATTCAATAGAATAATTATAATGCACACTTGGTTTACTGTTTCATGAATTTTGTTCAATCTTACCTTGCATCTGTTTCGGTCTCGTGACCATTATCAAAGAGTCTTAAAAATTCTTAAGGCTCAAAACTGAACAAAACTCATGAAACTGTAAACCAAGTATGTATTATAATTATATATATCAAAATTGAACAAGGACATAACTTTAAGAAAAGGACCTTCGTAGTAGAAAACATTTATTGTCTTCTTAATCTTTAAAACTACAATATATACATATTTATAAATATACAAATGATAATAAATAGGGATGAGCAGCAGAAATGATCATGAACAACGACTGAGTTTGCGATTTTCATAATGATAATACAGTCTATATACGGGCATTGTTTATCCTATCAATCCGTGACCTCCAAGTCCCAATCCACCTCCAAGACCTAATCCTCCTCCAAGTCCTATTCCTCCAGCTAGTCCATGAGTAGCGACAATTTGGGGATGTGCAGCATGGCCTATTCTACTTACGACCGCATTAAAACCATTATGAGGATCGGCGGTGTATTTTACTACACGTACGGTACCGTCAGGTTCGGCAAGAGAATATTGTCCATGTACTGTATCACCCACGCGGGATTCAGATTGTTGTTTTTGGTCGCCTGTGTGCGCATCTTGTACTCCATATTGGAATTCATATCTTGCTGGGGTCTACAAAAGACATAAATTTTAGAAAACCATAAATACCTGAGTAAGTAAAGAAATATGTGTTTGTAAGTTATTCTTAATGTTTAATATATATTATGGTAATGCATTTATAACATTTATTATATAATAATATTAAATCTAGATGTATTATATTATTTCAGTCAATTATTGTGCTAATTAAACTATATTTTGTACACATGAATTAAACCTCATTATGGATTGAAATGCAGGATACCGCAAGGTTCTATACTTGGACCATGAAATGTTTTTATAGTAATTAAACAATTCAGATAATTTAATTTTCTATTTTCTTCTCCATTTAAGGGACAATATAATTAATAGTGCTGATGTCTCATCGCTGAAAACATATTAGAGTTGGTTTGGAACAAAGTTTTATTAAAAGCAGAATTAGATAAATTTTGTCATAATCTTTTAAGGTTATTCAGCATATACTGTCCAAAAATTTCTTACACAGTTTCGGTTTAGGGCGTGAGGATTGTTCCGATTTCATCTTCGTATATATCATAGTGAAAGTATTATGAACTAGATTGAACCATTACTGTTTTAGTACATTGTGTATAAGGTAACAAATACATTGATTTTTGTATTTCAGTCAATATATGGAAGACAAATAAATAAAAATGTGTTTTAGATGTTTATCTCCAACATTATAAGTTGTCTAGCTAATGACACTGTATACTAGTTATATTTCTTGAAAGTTAGAGGCTTCAAAATGGAAAAGATAAAATAGGTTCATTAGAATTTGATTTCAGATGTATTGTGTAAGCGTGTACAAATAGATATTACTTACGTGTACATCTACTATGGCAGGTCTAGCAATGGCAACCCCATGGCCTATTCCAGCCCCGAGTCCGATTCCACCTAATCCGCCACCAAGTCCTAGACCTCCAAGACCCAATCCTCCCGAAACTACAGAAATTGCGCCTCCTCTAACTCCAGCTAGTACGGCAACCAATGTAAAGATCTAAAATTTACAGAAATGTCATATAAAATTTTGGAAATAACGGTTATGAAATATTGACTGATACAACTAAAGAATCACGCAATAAATATTTAAGTAAAACCAATCAGTCAAAGATATGAATAATTTTTTTTTAAATTTCAAGGAAAATGTATATTTTCGAAATAATTTCAGGACTATTTCACTTCTACGAAGCTTTACGTTGAAGGTGATCAAAGAAAATTGAATTAGTCACGTGAAAATATTCGGCCTTACTTGCGCTATCATTGCTGTAATGGTTATTTGCACACACTGATATCAACATGAATATTTGTCTCTCTTATATACTTGCCGGAATTAAATACATTCACTCTATAATTAAAACACCTAAAGTAAATAATAAATAACACCGTTGATACTATGTCATAAATGACCTAGGAACTTACAGCAAGTTAAACTTCTGCATTTTTCGCATGTTCCAACAGTTGTGGTCTAAAGTTGTTTTGCATATTTCTAATTTACATGTTGCCGATAATAAATCAATTGTTACTGTTACTTTAATTGAAACCGCCTTGTTCTAAATTGTATGGTTTTTGATATAGATTGTGTAGCTTTTCGCAACATTTAACATGTTTATATAAAAATAAAAGCTTTTAAAAAATGATGCATTTGAAAAGTTTACCTCGCATACTTAAATCTTTTTGACATATTTGTCATTGTTATTTCTTTCTTTCATGACAATAGAAAAATATTGCCTTAAATTCCTTTTATTTTGTATCAGCAGAACAAACGCCTAATATTAATTATTACTATTTTACATTACTAAATACTTTTTGTGATTGTGTATAAATAAAATCAAAAAATCAGTGAAACTAAAGGTTGTTTTACTCATATAATAGAAATTCAAGAAATCTGAACTTAGCCATCTTAAGATCGACTGAGCTCGATGACCTTGAGATTCATTACTTCTATTAATTGTAAACATGTGGTGGGCGTAGAGGTTCTCAATTGATAAGAATTATGAGGTTCAATATAACAAAATCATTATTGTAAAGAAAATCGAGGAAAGTTTGTAAAAATCAGATACCTTGATCTTTTGAAAAATTGGATTATTTGACAAATATAACAAACAATATTTTGCGACATACAGTTTAGATCGACAATAGCAAGTAGCTATGTATAGAACTTTTTTGTGAGCATTTTATTATATTTTAGATGCTTGAGCTCTGGTTTTGCCCTAGTCAAAGTATGGCGTTTATTGGCATGTAACATTAGACGGTGTTAGAGTTTTTATTTCCAGTATCATTTTAAAGTTTCACTTCCATCTGCTTGTGGTTCTAATGGAACGGATTTAGGTACAAATGTTCCATAGAATTATTGGTCTACTTGGGGCATATCATACAACAACACACAAAAAAAATTTGTTATAGCAGCGATAATTACGCAACCTTCTTTTAACGTTTAAGTAATGAATCTTGGTTTGAGGTATATAAAACCAAGGATGCTAATAAATTGTACGAAATATTTATGAATCATTTAAAATACTATATCAAAATATCAGCTAGAAAAATAATAGATCTATATGCTACTATGATCGAAACAGGGCATATAATGGATATAAATTATCATAAAAAATACAAAAAAGTTATTACTGCAGCTAAAAAACTTTACAATAATAAACCGTATGAGGAATTTGGCAATAGAGGAAAGGCTGCATGGCTGCAATAAATCTATAAACAAAAATAAAAGCGAAAATGAAAATTTTTAAATTAAATTAGGAAAAAATTAGATTAGGTTTTGGTGAAACTAAGAATATCCTGCCAAAGATTAGGAAAAAAATATCCTACGGTTTGGTCGCAATTCCATTTTTAGCCCAAATTACACAAAATTTTCAAAACTTTCCCCAATTTGCCCAAATGGTCGAACGATTTTGTTTTACCAAAATAAAGGTATTCTTTTGTCCTCTCACGTAATGTAAGTAAAAAATAGCTTTTTTTAATTTAGCCGATTTTTTGTCATTTTTGGTATATACATGCGAGCGGCGTTTCCCGTCATTTTCGGTATTATACGTATCCGCGCACAAGTATACGCGTAATTATTCATTATAAAAATTTCAATATCAATAATAAAAAGTGTTTTAAATATTTAGATAAAAAAAACTCTCGAAGTCAGGATATAATTTTTTTCTTCGAAAATTCACTTGATTTTTGTTAAACTTTTTGCGCATATTGATTATTATTTTATTTTATTCATGTTTGAATATGAACAATGTCAAAATATTGATAACAATCATAACGACATACTCTCAAAAATTGATAACACAATATTTGTAAGTCCTGCCAGCGAATACACTGTATATAATACAGTTACGTATTTACAATCTTCAGTAAACACTCTGTAGGTTTAAATAACTTGCAACAAGAATCTTCACAAACCACTATTTTATTAATCACTTAAATTACAATAGTTAATCCTTAAAAATCACACAACTAATAATAACTTTAATTTAATATAAATTCATTACTTTTAAATCACAACTGTACTTTACTTTTCTGATCACTTGCCAACTCTTATCTAATCAAAAAACTCTCTCTGTATATCAGAACTATACTGTATACTCAACTGAACTGTTCCCCCATCTGCTGGATGCACCTCTTTATATACACACTTGGAATGTCTAGAATCTCATTGTAGAACCTTCCAAAATATACTGGAATCTTCTACAGTTTTCTTAGACACTACTAAATGGTGGTTCGCCAGTTGGCCCACAGATGGTGCCACCCTACTGGCCAGGGAGTAATTACAACTCTCCTCTCTGTTAGAGGGCAGCATATAACAATAGCATAATTAATCTCGAAAAATACTAATAGGAGTCGATTCAATTTCACCAAATCTCGGTTAAGTCGATTGAAATTATATTACTTATCCGTTAACTTATCTCATGAATTTATCGATAGAACAAGGAATTTTTCCTGAAATATTTAAAATAGTCCCGGATTGTTCCCTTATACCAAAAAGGCGAGAAAGTCGATATTTTGAATTATAGACCTATCTCCCTGCTTAGTTCGATTTCTAAAATCATTGATAGAGTTGTGTTTGACCAGATAAATAATTTTTTAACACCTTTTACTATATTAACTAATGTACAACTTGGAGTTAGAAAAAATAAAAGCACGACAACTGCTGTAACTCAGTTTATTAATCAATTATATGAGAACCTGCATGGTAATAAAAAAGCTTTCAGTGTTTTTATGGGTATTTGACCTACTCAGCTACGCCTTAGCTAAGAAAAATTAAATGCCTATGGATTGCGAGGAAAAACAAATGATTGGCTGACATTCTACTTATAATAGAAGACAATTTTTAGACATAAATGATACCTATTCCAATGAGTCATATGTTAATATCGGAGTCCTCCAGGGTTCTATTTTGGGTCACCTCTTATTCTTGATATTTGTTAATGATCTTTCTGAAATAACAAACTCTTGTAAATAAATAAATAAACACCACAGAATTAGACAACCCCCAATTCCAGAAGTCAGGAGCTTGTGTGGAAGGGGGTTACATATTGATAAAATACGGACATACAACCATTTCCTCCAACAGTGCCGGAGCCAGGATTCGAATCCGGTGGTGCAATGTCCGTGTGATTAATCGCTTGCGCCTTAACCCACTCGGCTATCGAATATAACTTCATTATGTTTGCCGATGACAATATTTATTTGTGTGAAGATTTAACCCTAGCAGATGCCGTTGCTAAATTACAAATGATGATTAATAAATTTGTAGATTGGTTTAATAGGAATAGACTATGTCTAAACACTTCTAAGACAATTTTCATATTTTTTACACCAAGAAATAGTATCATTAATGAAAGTCAATTATTAAAAATAAAGGGTAAATCGATCGTTCAAGTCAATAGCACAAAATTTCTTGGACTTATTATAAATAATGCGTTAAACTGGGAAATGCAGACATTCTTTGTAATAAACTTTCATCGTTATGTTTCACCCTCTTTAGGTTAGGAAATATTACTGAGAAAAATATTCTTCACTCTTTCTATCATGGCTAAGTTGTTTCATCCTTGCGTTATGGAATTTTATTCTGGGGGGCATCAAGCCATTTAAACAGAGTATTTAAACTACAAAAAAGAGCCATAAGGAAAATTCTATGTATATCAAATCGAACATCATACAGAACATATTTTAAAAAATTACGATTGCTAACATTACCCTGTATATATATCTTAGAAATTTTATTATACGTCAAATTAAACTTAAATAGGTGAATGACAACTTGATGATGGATCTGTTAACTGTATTTTTTGGTAAAAGATACATATTCAATATATGTTCTCCAAGCTCCTCTCACTTATGATCAATATAATATCTTTACTAGGTCTTACTGAAATGTTTAATTTTTAAGATTGTAGCTGATACTTTAAAAATTAACCTTAGTTCATACTTCTTTATGATAAGTAAGAGAAACAAAGCAATCGATTTGTGCACATATTGATATATACACTAGTAGTCAGCCTGTAATTTTTTGCTTTAATTCGTGTGCTTATAAATGTCTTGAATGATCCTTAGAGCTTTCTCTAGGAATTGAGTCTAAACAGTTCATACTTTGTTCCGGAGTACCTCAATGCTCAACTGTTGGCCCCTTATTTAGGTGAATATAAAATTAATGTATACAATACATCTCAACAGTTGCAGTTTCCTTTAGCTTAACTCTTTGTGTAAGACTCTCTAGATTCTAAACAACTGAACGCCTTCTGGAACGATGAATCCTAATTTTGCTTATTGTAACTAATTTAAAATAAGTTGAGTACGTATGAGCAAAGATAAACTGGAATCGTCGTAAAGAACACATCATTTTAGGTATACAGAACAATATTGTAACTAAGAAAACATAACGGCCTAGCAACCCTCTACTATATAAAGCGATGCGCGAGTTTAGTTTGAGGAGAAGAGTTCCTGAGACCGACCAGGAAACACTTTCTCCCTTAACCTCAATATTGGTACGCAGGTTTATGATTAATACTTGCTAAATGGGATGTCGTCGCAAATTCAGTAGACAGAACGACCTCACTGAATATGACAGTCTACTTTTTAAGCTTGTACTATTCGAAGAGTTGAGTGCACGATTTGTAGGGTGCGCCAACGTTAGGTCAATAACCCAACAGGTGGTGTAGCGATTTTGTGAGCGACGCTTGCTGGATATTAGGTTGTGATAATTGTAATTATGACGATGGCGGAGAACGACTTGCTAGTCTTTCAAATATGAGAGATCGGCCTCATGCCTGAAGTTACAATTGTCGTCCTTTATCGTATGCTCGCACTGCACGTGAAGTTGAATCCCAGCTGTTGAGTGTGGCCACGCTGACGATATAAATATTAGTTGTCAAAGTGACAGATGGCATATCAGTTGTCAAAAGTGACATATGCGATAGTAGTTGTCAAAGTGGCGAGTGTCACAATAGTTGTCGAAGGTGACATGTCAAATAACTGTCAAAGTGATAGGTGTCTCAAAAGTTGCCATATTAACTGTCAAAGTGACAGATGTCAGAATTCAGTTCAGTATGACTTCAACATTATGTTTGTTATACCAGCAGGACAATAGAAAGGTGTTAAGTTTCTTACAGATAGACGAAGTACTAAAAAATTCAACTAAGACAAAATATTTGGACAAATACCATCTACTCGGCAGGCAACATATTTTAAAAATGTCCTTTATATAGACTCTAAACTATAAACACATAATGAGGACACCAGACTAAAAAACAGTACTTCAGTTTAGATCTAACAAAAGGGTAATACAAGATTTTCATTGTATTCACATCGTTAAGAGACTTTCTGATGATAAAACCAAATGATTTACATGCTACGGATGTTGTGCACTCAATGTGATTTTTGAAACTCAAAGATTTATCAGAAGTTATTCCAAGGTCATTACAAAAATTACATTTATTGAGAATCTCAGCATTAAGCCATAGTCAAAAGGAGGCTCTTTCCTACTAAAAGTGAGCACTTTACATTTTTCTATGTTTAATCAAGCATGTCAACATTTGACCAAGCCTGTAGCTGTGTTAAATTTTGCTGCAGTTTTATGCAGTCACGTATACTGTCAATTGAAATAAAAATCTCTACATCATCAGCATACAGAAACCTTTCACACTCTAAAATTTTAGCTAAATTATCAATAAATAAGGGAAATAGTAAAGGGCTCAAATTAGAACCCTGCGGTACGCCAGATGTAGTGTCATATATTTTAGATTTATAGCCATTGAATGTAAGATATTGGGATCTAGATGTAAAAAAGTTTACTAAATTCTGACTAAATCCAAATGTTATTAGTTTGTTTAATAAAATCCCATGATGTATCCGATCGGAAGCCTTAGAAAACTTACTTGTCCCTGATTATCAAGTATATTTGTCACATATTGCGTGAAACAAAATAAATTATAAACAGTAGATCTGTTTGACATAAAATCATACTGATCCAGGGAGATAATATTTTTTATTGGATAGTAGATGCGATTTATATACTCATATTTCAAAAACTTTACCAAAATTATTTAGTAAAGTTATGAGTCTATAATTAACTATATTGGCAGGGTCACCGCTTTTTAAAACTGGACACACACTTGCTTCTTTCCATTTTAAAGGAAACGTAGACATCTAGAGAGCAAGACTGAATATCACTTTCAACAGATAAGACAGCACATGTGCACAGTATTTGGTCAGGTCCACGGGCCGGTTTATGTTTGAGTTTATTTATTGAAATAATAATTTAATACTCAGTAAAACATGGCAAATTACATGGCCTATGATTAGCTAAACTTAGGGCAACATCATTTGATGAAAAACTTTGCGGAAGTGATCACTGAATCCGTCAATTATGGTATCGAAAATTGTACCAAAGTCATCAGTAACAGTAATATAAGGCTGTAGAACAGTTTATCCGATCCGAAATCCCGTCCGCGCAGATGGCATCTTATCAGACTCCAAAGAGGTGTTCTTTAGTTCCTTAAGAATTTTTAAAACAATATCTTCGGTGACATATTTGTATTAGAAGTGATGATGTAAGCTAAATACAATATCTTGTATTTGCTAAAAGCTTAGATTCATCATACAACTGCAATGTTTTTTCTGTAAGGATAGGTCTGTTCAGATAAACAAAAAATAAGCTCAGAATTATTAGTACGATTCAAACAAATACGTATTGGTACTTTCACTACAGTCGGGCCACTTGAGTTACTCAAAGGGACTATTATGGTAATTCTTTTTTATTCTTTCGATATTAAATATATTTTGGCTACGTTTAAATCATTTATCTCAGCATCTACAGTTTGCTTAATATCCTATCAGAGTCGAAAAGTATAACATTAATAAACACAAAATTTTAAAATGGAAACATTTATTGTTTATTAAAATAATACATAACTTAGATATATACAACAAGGGTGAACATCTCTAAAAAATAACAAAAGAGACCTAGCTAAGATGAATGGGATGAGCAACAATGAAATGGGTATGAGTATGATAATAGTTATGGCAACGGTGACGACTACGAGTTGGACGACGATGAAACGATGATCACAAATATTAATATCCTCCATGTCCTCCTAATGATATTCCATGACCAAGCCCGATACCACCGCCAAGCCCACCGCTAAGTCCACCGCCAAGTCCGCCGCCAAGTCCACCGCCAAGCCCACCGCCAAGTCCACCTCCATGTCCAGTCGCAACTACAGCGATTTGGGGATGAGCTGCATGGCCCTGTCTGCTTACGATGGCGTTGAAACCATTATGTGGGTCAGCTGTGTATTTTACAATACGGATGGTGCCGTCAGGTTCGTGGAGGGAATATTGCCCTTTGACGGTGTCTCCGACACGGACTTCAGATTGTTGTTTCCTGTCTCCAGTGTGGGCATCATCTACGCCGTAATTGAATTCATAATGAGCTGGAGTCTGTAAATAAGAAAAAAAATATTTGGTTGTGCATGGTATGAAAATAACTTGTGGAACTCCAGTGTCTAGGAGACGTATTGATCTTTATCTAATACAGTGTGAAAAACGGTGTTAGAGCGGAGCTAAATGAGAAATCTTGTAATTTATTAAGAAAAATTGGCAAAAGTTCTCGACTATAAATTATAAGTATACTTACATGGTAGTCAACTACTCTCTGTACGGGTGCAGCAATAGCGTGTCCTCCTCCAAGTCCTATTCCTCCACCGTAACCTCCCCCGTAACCTCCTCCTAAACCTCCTCCCAATCCCCCACCCAATCCTAGTCCACCAGACGTGTAGGAAATGCCTCCAGCCTGTGTGGAGACGGCAAAAGCCACAATGGTAAGAACCTGAGAGAAATATAAAATAGATTAACATTACTTTTTCAGTAGGGGGCTAGTAAACAAAACAAAGCTGATTTTAAACAATATTAACTGATGCAGCTAATATCATTAGTATTAGTTAGTGATTATGGTCTGGATTCAGCTTCAGATCTGGAAAATGACAATGTTTCTCAAAGTTCTTCCAGTATTTTTAATTGTTGTAAGTTGTATAATTGCGGAAATATATCCATAAATAAATAAATAACACCACAAAAATTATACAACCCCCAATTCTAGAAGCCAGGGCTTTGGCGGAAGGGGTTATACATTGGAAAAACGCGGACATACAACCATTTCCTTCGACAGTGCCCGTGTCGGAGCCAGGATTCGAACCCGGTGGTGCGATGTCCGTGTGATTAATCGCGATTGCCACCTCGCGCCTTAACCCACTCGGCTATCGACCAGACGAAAGTAATGCCTGGGAAGCGTAAGGGCCTAAGTCTATTTTTGGCGTAACAGAGATAAAAATATTACAGGGTTTTATCACCCAGGAGAGATTTTAGTTCTATTATGTTTAAAATGGGTCCTTATATCTGTCAGGTAGAGAAATTTGTAAAAGATGCAAAGATATAGATATAGAAAAGTTGAATATAATTTATTTCTCATAATTTGATTGACATACTCTATACTACCTACTACCTAGTTTAGTACGAGTGGGCATTTGTAATAATTTTAATTGCATAAATATTATACTAAATATACTGCATTCAGGATCATTTCGATTTCTGAAGTTTATACTAGCTATATACTTTATACTAACGTTCAGGTAGCGGATAGGTTTAAAACAATTTTAATACCATCAGAGTTGATATGTGTAACTCCCGCTAAACGTAGGCGGCCAAACTGTGCTGATACAAACTTGTAAATAACCTTCAGTCAAATATCAAATAAAATTGAAACGAGGGTTTAAGAAATTCAAAATGATGGGTAAAATTTGATCAAGATGGAAATTTGCATATTTCCACTCTCCACTTAAATTACAAACAGATTTAAACAAAGAAGTCTGTTTGCAACACAAAATTGTAATTATGGTCAATACCAATACGAGGGAAAGGGAAAGAGGGAAAATTCAACATCACAAACTTATAAAATAATAAAACAAGTTTAAAACACGGAAAGTCTATGAAAACATATAAAAGACAAGACAAGGAAACATTTTTGTCTTATTTCACAATGTGTACATATACTAAAGAACACACATTATATTAAGACCTAAATATATTTCATATTAGGTTCAGTTTACTTTGTGTACAAGTACATTCCACACAGTGAGTTTTTAAATTTCCAATATACTTGGTCGATCACGTTAGAAAAGTAGATAAGAAAACATTAAACATCCTTAAGAAGGTATTGTATATAATAGTACTATACAATTAGAAAATAAATAACGAACATCCATGTAGTAGTCGAGACTGTGATTCATTTCTTCTGAAAATGTTCGAATGCCATGACAAGAATTGAATTCAAAACCTTAAAGTGAACTTTTAATGATCAAGCGTGGTTTCTTTGTATTAATTTTTATGTGAAACAGAAACTGATGATTTTAGAAACTAGAAATTTTAACACAGCATACTTTGATCGTACTAGAATACATTTTCTTGACTAATCTAATATGTAGAGTAATATAGAATATGGAGGAAGCTATTTTACACCCCTTTTTATAAATATTAACAATGATTTTCATCAATTTTATACCCAAAAAAAAACAAACTAAACAAGCCTCATATGCGGAATTTTCCAAAATCACTGTGTAAACATATTTGTGTTGAATCATATGAAATATTTTTTTTATATAACTTGAGTTTAATTCACACTGTTCGTTAAATACACATATAAATTCGTACTATCAACTAAAATAAAGTGGATAATTTCTTACTTGTATAAACATATTTGTTTTATCTTTCAGTTAATGTTTATTTGGAGAAACTATTGCACACACTGATAAGTTAGTAAATTCTGCCCTCTTATATACCAAGTAGTTAAATCCAGACACGTTCACTTTAATTATTATAAAAATATCAATCTGCGGCATACGCTATTAATTGAACAAAATATTAGCAATTTGAAAGTGCATAATAGTTTGTCTCGCGATTCAAAACTAGACCACATATCAAGATATTTATTAACGCTTCTTAAAATATGTAAATATAGTATATAATCCTTGTTTTTATGGTAATATTATAAATAACGTTGAAATATTTGTATATTTTTTAAAGGACTATGCATAGTGCATCTAAAGTATTGCACATAAGTTCAGCTATTGTCTCAGGTTAGTCGTGTCATTTTATTAGTATTCTTTCCTACCACACAACCTCTACTTCTTTTATATTTTTAGAAGAGGGTATACGTGGTAGAAAACCACAAAAAATAACAATGCAAGTTCTGCTGTTAAAGCAGCGCTTGTTGGTCAAAACTATTAAGAGCTAAAAAGATTGAGTGTCGATATATTCACTAAGGTTCAATTTATGCGACCTTGTGAATACGATTACTACTCTGCATACTCTGCTCATTCATAAATATTTTTTCAATAAACTTTTACTTACGCTAACGTATACACACACACAAACACACAACCCTGAGGACAGTGTCGGCATATATCCTAGTCTTAGGCTATCAATGAACGAGTGAGTGCTCAAAGACTTCAAGGTGATGTTATTTTATAGATGAAGCCTTTACATGGTGCAATGAGTCTGGTTTATGAATGTATATGCATATATAGAAAAAATTTAAATTTATCGTAGTTTCAACATATTTGTTTATGCATAGATAAATTTGTTTTCAGTTTATAGTGGTTTATCTACTGGGTGTATTTTGACTGTATATAACATTTATAACGCCAAAAATATGATAACATGTAAACGAGCTCAAGTCAGAATATACAAGACAGAACAAATTCGACACAACGTCTACGTCCAGTGGAAGTATAGTAACGCAAAATAATTTTTTTGTTGTGTTCTTGTTGAAATAGGCTTAAAATGTCATGAAACGAAAAAATGTCCTGTCTGTCGGTCTGTCTGTAACTTTTTTTTGTGCGCACGTTTACTCTGGAACCGTTTAAGATATTGACTTGAAATTTGGTACACTTATGTATTAAAACGAGATCTGGAACTAGATTATATTTTGATTCAATTCCGCTAAAGTGTTCGAAGGGTAAATATAAAGGTAAATAGGCAAAGCAAGCAGGTAAGTGTCCATGAAATTGCAATTTAGGACATGTACGAAAAGTCAAGGTCTTAAAAAAAATTTGGCATCCCCCCCCCACACTATCACCCCCAATACCACCCCCACACTATTACGAAAGAAAGTAAAAATAATTAAAATGTGATTTATTGTGTATGCAAGAACGAAACATCTCAAAAACTTTTTTTTGTATTAGCTACCCCCCTCTACCACCCCATTGCCACCCCCACCCTATTATTAAAGGGAGTAAAAAATTAAGTATAGTAATGCAAAATAATTTTTTTGTTGTTGAAATAGGCTTAAAATGTCATGAAACGAAAAAATTTCCTGTCTGTCGGTCTGTTTGTAACTTTTTTTTGTGCGCACGTTTACTCTGGAACCGTTTAAGATATTGACTAGAAATTTGGTACACTTATGTATTATTAAAGGGAGTAAAAAAAATTAAAAAGTGATTTAGTGTGTGTACGAGAACCAAGGGCCTCTAAAATTTATTTTGGCATTAGTTACCCCCTCTACCACCCCCATTGCCACCCCCACCGTATTGTTTTAGGGAATAAACAATTAAATGGGGATTTAGTGTGTATACGAGAACCAAGTGCTTGTAATTTTTTTTTACATTATCCACCCCCTCTACCACCCCCACTCTATTATTAAAGGGAAAATGTTACATTGGGATTTAGTGTGTATAAGACTTGCATACAAAATCTGGATGTGGAAGTAGTGATTCCTTGGGCAGCGGTTTTTAAACTTTTGACAGCAATTCTTAAAAATCCTTCAATTTGTCCAGTAAATTTAATATGTTTTTTTATACTACCCCATACGTTCCTTAGAAATCTTTTATGGCGTATTAAAGTCGCTTTAATAAAAATGATCTTGTAAATAAGCATAACTGCCGCTACTGGTCCGATCAAAACCCAAGATGGATGCTGTCAGCAAGACCTTCTTTAATAGAATACCATGGTCCACCATGTCAAAGGCACGTGTAAAATAAAAGAAAATGCCAACAACTTTTTGATTTTTGTCAAGTTATTCTAAAATATAATTCGTAAAAGAAACTTTAGCATCTTGAGTTGACGGCCCTTTACGAAAACCAAACTGATATTTATAAAGTATATTATTGTTAAACAAAATATATATGCCAACGCAAAGTGGATAAATTATTACAAAAAGAATATATACGTAGTAAAAATATACCTACTACTAAAGTCCAGTACTCCACTGTTTCCTATGAAAGGAAACCAATTCATTTCCACCAATCAAGGTGCACAATGTGCGTTTCCAAATCAATTGAAAATAATGTCCTTTGCGGCATACTACGTCTTCAATCGGAAAACGCAAAATAAAATCTGATTGCAATAAGCCCTCAACAGGTAGCTTAATTCTAAAGAAAGGACTACAGTGCAGGGCTGTTGTGAATCGCCAACCACAGACTAGTTTCGAGCTTGTTAGCTCTCATCAGTACGACATAGGCGAATGCACAACAACCCTTCAGTGTTCCTCTAGTCATCAACTTAGAGACAAGAGGAGTCCACAACTTGTAGATGGTTCCATCTGGTGGCGACTTATTGCAATCAAAGTTGGCGAAATATCTTGGGCTAAGTTATATTTAACAAAATATATAAAAGAATAAATATGTAGTAACTAAAAATATACCTAGTACTAAGGTAGTAAAATATAATTTTAATAGAACACAAATAGCTCTTCTAATTGTTAACCAGTGCCCTATCACCATTCTTAAACACTGAACAAACTTTGACCACTTTCCAGCAATTTAGAAATGTTTTTGTTTTTAATGCAAGATTGAATAGTATGCGCCATGGGAGCTAGAACAATTATACAATCTTTTTTTATGAAGGATGGTATATTATCGGGACTTGGCGTCATTTTGTTCGTTAATTTTTGTAGAATTTTCAGATACATTTTGAAAAGTAACATTCCCATGAGTATTAAGCAATTCTGTATATTTTTCATCATCTGTTTCAGGTGGTAAGTAGACACTCTTAAAAATTCTCCGAAGACATCCGCAATATCTTGAGGTAATAAAAATAAAATGTATTATCTTATTATATCCATTTTTTTTTTTTAGAATGTATAAATGACCAGAGAGAAATATTGGACTGGATATTTTCAATATAATTATTTTTTGTTCCTTTACCAAATATCGTAGTTCTCTATACTCTTATAAAAGTAGCCATTATGGGTTTTCTTATACTTATCGAACAATCTAGCTTTATTTTTTACATTACTAATAACATTTGCGTCAAACCAACTTTTACATGTTTTATATAACGGGGCGTTTTCATCAAATGACTTATAAAGTTGTTCATAAAACTCATGTACATCTACTTCAATATCATCTATTTCGTATGAAGATGTGACCAAATAATTCATTTCAATATCGATACTTTTAAGGTCAGTTCTTTAGTGTGTACAAGAAACTGGTCTAATGTAATTGATATTGGAATCGCCTAAAATAATGAAAAAGTTACATACAGTATCATAGCTTTCGACAGATTTTACTTTGAAATGTTACTTGTTGTTACTGTAGGCATTATAGTATAATAGAATTACATTATTGAAGACTACAGTGGGACGCTGCTGATTGTGAGTGCCTGTTTGAACAATAAAAATAAAAATAATCTGGATTGCACACTTAATCTCAGTAATGCCACATATGGGTGAATGACTTTCGAGCAAAATTTTAATTAAAAAATATTTACAGTCGGCCACGCTCGATCACAACTTGGCTCGTTTATAATAATCAAGTCTTGTATAGAAATATATATTTTAAACAAGTCTCGAATTCTATAATAATTTTCTAGACAAATAATCGGTTTCAATATTGCAATTTGTTCCATAGGAAACATTTTTTCAGATATTTAGCAAACTATACGTATAATTACTGATTATGAAACTAGTAAATTTATTTACATATAAAATAAGAGAATATATATAATTGATGTGTTTTAACATTCATACTCATTATTATTTGTAATGCATGTAATTCTGATGAAATTTCGTAATTTATACAATAATTTTCATGGTAGCGATATAACCTACATACTATTTATCTGTTTGGATAGTATCCAATTAATCTATATTTTTCTGACAAAGTTTATTTCAAGTTTTGCAATATACGGACCTAGTTATATGATCACAAATTAACATGTTTCTATTCATAATGTTAGTACAATAGTCAGGGTAACATATAGAAAATGACAACTAATATGTAGAGGTCGGACGGCCGGAATGGCATATGTTCCAAAGCTTCCTTGATCGAAAAATATTTTTAAACTGCAGCGCCATCTCTGGTGATGTTATAATAGTAAATTGTACTTTCTGAAGAAGGCATTAACAATAGAAATCTATTAATTACTGTTTACAAAATAAAACAAACTTGGACAAACACTAAGAACAGTTTTGGAGAAAATAATTTTAAATTTTATAAATCCTACCCTCCACAGCCGTCCTCCCTCTTCTAGGAGCAACTAATTATACCCATCGTACACTGATACTAAGGGAGTGTTCGAATGTTAAATTTAATTTAAAAAAATGTTGAGTATAATAATGGCCTTGTTATTATATAGGGGTTGTGTTAATGGGAATAGGACAATAAATTATGAAAACAAATTTGTGAACATTGTCGACGTTTCGATTTATTAATAAATCATCCTCAGGACTAATCAGGAAGGTTTTTCGTGTTAAGATTAAATAAATAAATAAATTTACAAACAGATATTTATGTACAACAAAACAAACAGTCAGTTGACAGTAGAGTATCAAATGGTCAAATTCAGAATGACAACCTAGGTTGTGACAATGAAAACCGCAACTTGATTCCTCTTATTTCACAGTAGATATTACCAAACTAGTTTGAAATTATGAATTGTTATCAGATCTTTTCGACGGAATTTGCAAAGTAGCTGTTGAAAACAAGTAAGCTGTGAAAATTACATAAAGGAGAACATATGTCAAAAATATTCAGCAGAGCATATATTACATAATATAAAAATTAGTACTTAATAACAATGACAACAAATCTAATGGTAATAGCAATAAACAATGTAACAAATCAAACGTCCAAAAATATAAACTCGAAAACAGATTACAACGGATTAAAAAATTTAGAATGTAATTGGTGGCGCCCTAGATGTTCAAAATGTCGTCCATCATTTTGGATGCAAGAATTCATTGTCTGACAAGTGGATTGAACAGAAGTCTCTACTTCTGCCATCGAAATACTTTGAATGGCATCTCTTATTCTTTCGATCATGTCGTCTCTTGTAAGTGGGTCTGGTGGCAAAAACGATATCTTTTATTTGCCCCTACAAATAGAAATCCAGACAAGTCAGATCTCGGGACCTGGCTGGCCAATGGAATAGACTTCCACGTCTTATCTATCTATCAAGATATGTCTAGTCTAAATAATCCTGAACGTTCAAAGAGAAATGCGCCGGGCACCCATCATGTTGGAAATACATATCACGATGAATTGCTAGAGGTACGTCTTCTAAAAGAAGTGGCAATTCATTTCTTAAGAAATTTAGATAACGTTCTCCATTAAGAGATTTGTTGAAAACAAATTATAGACCAACGACCGTGAGATTGGACCTCTCGCATCCAGCGCGAATTTGTTCCAGGCCCATAATGCATATTATGCCGATTTGCAGTACCATCATTCTTAAATGAAGCCTCATCTGACCACAAAATACGTGAAAGTAATCCAGGATCTTCGTCTATCATTTGCAATAGCCAGTTACAACAATCCAGTCTTTGATCGAAATCGCGGACATTTAAACTTTGATGAGAGGACTATGTGATATGGATGCAACCTAAAAAAATTATAAAACAAACAAATCTATTTTATTTTCTAAAAGTCTTCTGAGTAATATATGATTTTTTTATGTCATATATTTTCTATAATGGCTCTAAATTGTTGATAACTATGAGATACAATAGCATCACATATAGGCCAGGCGTCATAGGGTCAAATCTTCAAAAATTCCGAAATTAATGAAACTTTGGGATGTTATTTGTGTGTGTCCTGTAGTGCTACATCCAATTTATCGAACAAAAAAACCCTGTGGAATTTTGGGAAGAGGCAAAAATTCCCAAAATTTTTGTACTTTTTTCAGTTTTTTCGAAATATTTCGAAAACGGTTGATACTAATGGACAACTTCAAGTTAGTAAATTGTAGAGGACTAAATTTCCTGCAATTTGCATGGTAAAACGTATTTTTTGACCCCGTAGGTACCGAGATACAGAGTTTCAAAAAAGTGCAAAATTTCTTGTAAAAGAACTGCTGAAATGGCTGGTTTTCGATATTTATTTTACATTTCTCAACATATTTAATTAACCTGTGGTATCTACTTCCATTTGCATAAGTTCAAACAAAAAAGAACATTAAAACACAGTATTTTTATATGTAGTATATTATAGCGATTCTTACTATCTAATAATGTAAAGTAAATTTTAGTGAAGTAAAGTTAATATTTTAGGCGTTTGGAACCGTACGGAGTTCCATCTTCTTCACGCTCTTCTTCGTCGTCTGGCAGTGCGTCCATAATCATTTATTCTTCGTGCTCTCCTTCTGCTTCTTCATCCTGGAGATCAGGCTCTGGCGAATTTTCGCATGCATGCGCCGAGCAGTTCTTGCAAAGGGTGGAACACCGCAGTCCTGCATTCTTGCAGCTGCAGGGTGCATTGCTACAATCTTTCTTGCATTTACAAAAAACGATGTTCAATATGTTGTCTGGGGCTACATTACATGTGGTCCTGATGGGGAGAACCCCTCGTCTCGTCAGCGACCACTCCTAAACTGGTGGTACAAAGTCGTTACCCAACCATGATTGGACCTGGACATATGTTCGGAAAACATGGTGGGTGGCCGCACCTTTGGTGGTAGTCTGGTCAATTGGAATTTAGGTTTGGCCACCGACTTAGCAAAAAGTTGGTATCGGAGGTTGTCGAGGCAATTTGTTTCCATGTTCCCTCCATACAGTGCTACCAGAAACTTTTCGCCTGCCTCGGAAATCTGGTAGGGGGTGACTTCCGAGTGTTTGAACACAGCTACTAAGTCATGCAGGGAAGTGTTCTTCTCGTAAATTCTGCAGATCTTCTTCTTCCCTTGTCTGAAGGAGGTTGAAGTGGTGTCGAACTGTTCAGCAATTTTGTACGATTTTGAGAAATTTCGCACTTCTTCAAAACTCTGTATCTCGGTACCTATGGGGTCAAAAAGTACATTTTATCATGCAAATTACACGAAATTTAATCAGCTACAATTTATTAATTTGAAGTTGTCTGCTAAAATCAACCGTTTTCGAAATATTTCGAAAAAAAAGAAACGAAAAAAGTGCAAACATTTGGGGATTTCGTTCCTCTCCAAAATTCCACAGGGTTTTTTTTGTCGGATAAATTGAGTGTTGCACTACTTAACACCTACAAACAACATCCCAAAGTTTCATTAAGTTCGGAATTTTTCAAAGGTACAAAGCACATGGCGACTGGATTAATAGCCATCAAACAAAAAACGTTATACCATACATATTCATTATCTTTAATATGTAAGTTTTTTAAACTTTATAAGAATTTTTGCAAACTTAATACAGAAAATCTGTTTAATAGGTTCTGCAGAGGTATTCCATATGAGGGTAGTGGCCATCTATTTTGAAAGACAAAACTTTAAAAAACGAGGTTGGATATTCTTTAAGCAGTCAGTGTGAATATTAGAACTTGGTTGCCATATTAAAGCAGCATACATACTCAAGTTTAGATTTCACAAATGCATTAAAGAGTAGCATTGATGCCTGGATGTTCCTTATAACAAAACCCAAATTTTTCTAGCTGGTCTTAATAATTTCATTAACATGCTGAATAAATGACAATTTTTTATCATATATAACCCCTAGATCTTTAATTGAGTCCAACTGATTTAGAGTGACATTGTCCAGGATATAATTGAAAGAAATAGGGGATATCTTTCAGGCGAAATTTACAATATTGTACTTTGCAACATTTAGTGGGAGGTTATTTAATACACACCACTCAATTTTGTAACATTATGTTGCAACTTTAGGCACTCAGGCCTGTTATATATTGAGCAGAATATTTTTGTGTTGTCGGCGTACATTAAAAAATGCACATCAAGGTCTTTCACAACGTCATTGATGAACGTTATGAAGAGGAGTGGACTAAGAATTGACCCTTGAGACAGCCTTTACGATACAAAAATTTCCTTGGAAATGAAACCGCGACACAACGAACTGCGTTCTACTAGCTAAATAAGACTCAAATAGGTCAAGCAATGGCATAGATATTCCAACTCTTTCAAGCTTTTGAATTAAGATGCCATATGATCTAACCGATCAAAGGAAAACCATGCTATACAATTTGATTACAAGATAAGATATCGTCTGTGAAATACTAATACCTTGTAAGCCACAAAAATCCCCAAATTGAAGTGTTTCTGTGTCATGTAAGCCGCGTTCTATTAAAGTAATTATAACTTAGAATTTATTAAAGCTGGTAATGTGACTTTCTATCTTGTATCTACGTTTTTAACATCTCTTGAACACACTAATTTTTGGGATTACGAGGTATTAGTATTTCGCAGAAGATATATCGTGTCATGCATGAACATGACCCTGACTTTAACATCATCAGGATGGAAATTCAGCTCCCTGCACATGACAAATATTTAAAGCATTTTGGAAACATTTCCCGCAGAAGGATTGTTACTTATTAGAATTTCCAAAATTAGATTGTGAAGAGCTATTGCAGTGAAAAACTGTAAAGTTGCAAATCTGTAGTTATCAACTTTATCAGCTAAGAGACTAATATGTACAAAACGTGGTATAGTTCAAGTAGGAGTAAACCGACACATAAAAAACGTAACAAAAACTTTACGACCTCATTAAAATATCATTACTCTTTGTGCTGCCTCGACCGACCCCCGACCGCAAAGCATCTCGCTCATTTTTAATGTGGGGCGATTAGTTGATCGTTTGTTGTTAGGCATGCCGCCGGTGGCCCGCGATGGTAATAATGATGTCGTAAAGTTTTTGTTTAGTTTTCTTGTCTCAGGAAGTCTTTACTTGGACTATACCAACTTATTAACTAAACAAAACACGAACTAGAAAAGAGAGGAAGCTCTACAGCTACAATACGTTTTTATACTCAGTGCTGTAACGCAGAGCTATCAACATGAAAAGAGTAAAAGTTACTAGGCAATAAGAGTAATTGGGCATGACAACTATAAATTGCGCCACAATATTAAAATTCAAACTTAATCTTAAATTCGCACATAATTTTGTAAATTTAATGAACATATCACTGCTATGCAAATGTATTAAACAAAGATATTGTATAGCTTTTCCAGCTTTTAAATTTCAGCACTTACAGAATGATTCCATAAACATTTTGTAAGGATTAGCCGACATACTATGAGATTATAAATTGCCGTATTAACTGGACAGCGTTTTAATACTGGTTTGGTATGAAATAATCTGTATTACTCAGTCTTCCACATTTGCGTTTAGCTAATAGGCTTGATTCTTATGTGTCTCTGCCTCAAAATGGATGTAAATTTGTTCTTTGCGTGAGTGAAATTATGTATCATTGTTATTGTTTTAAAATAGATAATAGCGACCTGATTCTCAGATTGAATGATTTTTATTCATTCATACATAATATTGCTAAATTCCTAGTTGTTAATTTCGGAATTGGTACACAGATTAGAACTAACATCTTACAGCTTAATACATTTCAAAAATACAAGTTAAAATGTACGAGAGAATTTAAATTATTTCCCCAAGTTTTGAAACAGCAATCTCTTATTCATAAATACAATAGTTCACTTTCCATGATTATTAAAAATAGACTTATATGCATTTTCTTACGCTGCAAGCATTCTGTTACGCTATTTCAATAATTGTGTATTTATAAAGCACTACCTGCCTACGTCGTGAGATAGGTATTAATAGTTTTTAATGTTTTACTTAATGCTCTCAGCGTATAACACTGAGATTGCGTTATATAATTTGTCTATATATAACGATCGCGATAAATTATTACAGATGTAATAGTTAAGGCTAGACAATTATTTGCATTACACTTAAAAGGGAAAACAGATCTATCTAGATAAGTTATTTATAATATTGTACAGATTTTTATAACTAAATTAATACTAGACTGAAATGGATTTTTTTTTATTCATACGTTGGTTTCGATAGTGTTCTAATTTTAGACTGTTTCGAGGACTGTTTTAAAACAATACGTTTCGAGAAAATTCTGTACTAGTACACTAGACAAACAAGATGGTTTGTTATTGATAAGTAATTGAGTAGTTACTTAACTAATGGGATACCTCATCTGAAAGATTTTTTCATTCTCTATTCAAAAATGCTCTTGTTTTAATACTTGTTGCAAAAATTAGCTGTAAAACAATTAATTCATGTATTTGACGTAATTCACAACAGCAAACTAGAAAGAACTTAATTTCAATGTATTAAATGTTCAAAATAATTTCCTTGAATGTCTTGGCAGCATCCTAATCGTAAATAAAAATATCTTCTAACGTTTACCAACATCTGAGGCATGACCGATCTAACCACATCCGTTATTCTTCTTCTTGAATCAGTTATATCGCGTGGCTTAGTTTTGCATACCATACTTTTCACATATACCTATAGAAAAAAAATCTAAGGGTGTAAGATCAGGAGAATCTGCTGGCCATTTTAGCAATCCTCGCCCCCTTATTCACCGATTTGGAAATGTTAAATCGAGGTATTGCCGGACATCGATTCGGTAATGTGGTGGTGCTCCAACCTGCTGGAACCATATTACATCCTCTGGAACTTGTGGGTTTGCTTGAGCAGAATATAAGTTTGCCAAAGTTGGCACGACATTATTTTGGAGCAGAACTAAATAATTGTCTTCATTCAAATTGCCATCAATGAAAAAAGGATCAATGAAGTGGTTTCCAATTATCCCCGCCCAAGCATTAACCTTTTTAGGGTTTTGCGTAATAGGTAATTATCTCATCCAGTGAAGATATTCATTAGCCCAGTAGGGACAGTTCTGGCGATTAACATGGTCATGGAGGGTAAAAGTGAAAACGAAAACCAAATATTTTCCAGTTGGATAACATTGTTTTCTAATCTATCAAAAGCGTCTTCACCAAGCTCCTGAGTTTATGGGGATGTATTTTATTTTCTTTTAATACGCGAATAATTGAGGAATGGGAAAGAAACATTCAATGCTAAAGCTGCCAATCGACCTAAATTATGTAGATTTTCTTCCAACTCAAGCAGTATATCTAATTTGCCATCGATATTCATTGCATTGGAAGCTTCTTTTTTATCTGCCGCACATGCCTATTTGCGCGAAACTGCTGTTCAATTTTGCTAATTGTACCTTGGGTGTATAGGCGACAAATCAGTCGTGCCACTCGAAGCGGTCGAATTTAGGGCTGAAATTTGTACGCTATTTCAGAATCCAAAATCGACGTATCTCCGGATTTTTTATAAATATGCACAATAATTGAGATATTGCGTTTATGCCATTTAGCTGTTCTACACTGTATACCTCCTTACCGTAGTCTGACCTGTGTGTGTGTTCTGAAAAATGTCCCGAAGGACTCCTGGAGAAGAAGCGTGTGACCCTCGTGCATCTTTCGTTCGGTATACACATTTAAATTAGATATTTTGTTGAATAGGTTAATATATACAATGTAATTTTTTGTTTTAAATTGTGGTTGGCTGTATGGTTTTGAACCTTAATGCCATAGAAAAAGTAAAAATAATTTAATGTAACTTGTAACAATGTTGTTTTCCACCTGGAGTCCATCAGGGCTCCCATCTAGGGCCATTTCTATTTTTGATGTTTGTGAATGGAATATTATCAGAACTAGAATATATGTCTGCACTATTGTTTGCGAACGACTTAAAGTTATTCATTAAGGTCAAAAATTAAAGTGATTGTCAAAAATTGCAAAACAACTTAAATATGTATGGAATTATTACAGTCAAATGCAATACATTAACTCTTTCGAAAAAAAAACATACAATTTTATTTAACTACAATATAAATGGTGTAGATGGGGCTCGCGTAAATTGTATTGATAACTTAGGAGTTATAGACCAGGCGGTATCTGTTTAGAAACACCTATGTTTGGGTAAATCGGGTAGTATGCAGATTTTCAGCTTAATCGCTCCTAAAAACCATATGAAATGATAATTTCAATATGCCCTAGTTTGATAATATGGGCGTATTTTTTTATTATCCAAAATGTGAAAAAAATCCATAAAATTCCATTTTTTTCTTCCTATTTTTTCATATATCTTGTGAACGATCCATCTTTTCGCGTCTGAAGAACTTCTTTATATTTTACAAAAATGAATATTAAACGTTCACAATAAGGATTCAAAACGCCTGTTTCAGATGGAGAATAATACAAAATTTATTCCTATTGTTCGTTTATGCTTAACTGCTTCACTGATGGTACTAATTGGACGTCGTAACACTATAAATCTAACACAGTAAGTACAAGTACTAACACTTCCTTAAAATTAAACCCGAAAGGGAATTTTGAAAACACAAGAAAAAGATAATATAAAGTTCAAAAAAATGTGTATTAAATCCCTTTAAAAATAATGTTTTACAAAAACTTCAAGAAAAATGTATTGACAAACTAGTCTGGCCCATGTACAACACATGGTGAAGAACGGACGACTTATAATGTACCAACTACCAACGAATATACGGTTTATAGCTAACGATTGCACAAAAAGATTCAAGAAAAGTTCAATGTTTAAAAATTTTTGGTGGGTTTTTGCTTACTTGTCTATTTACGTATTATCAGTTCAATTATAATTTGGTTCGCTCCTCAGAGCTTAAAAATGCTTGAATCGCAACGACTTTGAATTATATTATAGCAATTATAAATTTATACGTTCAGGCAAGGCGGTCCCATGTACACATGAGATACTTTTCTGACACCAAATCACTGAGGAACCGGTTTAGGGCAAATCCCGTTAAAATCCATCATTTCCCCGTCAAAATCGACTGCTAGGAAATGAATGGTCACCCTTGTCACTAAAGACTATTTTCGCTAAAACTCTCGATATACTTTGAATAGAGACTGGATTAACTTGTCCTCATATTTAACACAACGCATGAGTTGCAGTGCTGCACGGATTCGTAAAAAGGTTTTTAATTTTGAAATTTCCGAAATTAAAGTCGATTTTAGTTACACTTTCTAAATTTTGGTAGTCGGGGCGACATTACGTCTCCGTGCAGCGACATTTACTACCCTTTCTAAAATTATACTCGTTCATGAGTTTCTGAAATTTTTGCATAAAGAACGCTCCGTAGAGCGAAAATATGATTTAAAATATAAAACCTCTTCTAAGGGCATTTTTACGTGAAGCACGCTTTTCACGCGAAATATTTATATATTGCTTTTAGGGAAAAGTTAGTTTTGTAATTAAATTTTAAATAAGATGCAGTTGGTTGCGAATTAAAAAATTCATTTTTACTATTGCAAAAGTAGTAAAAATCGCAAAAAAATTTGAAATAGTAAGTTATTTGTGGAATTTTTTTCAAATACTTATATTATACGTAGGACCTTAATACTTCGCTGAAGAAAACTTTTTAATATAATAAAATCTTCACACCAAATTTCATCAAGGTCGGACTTTTAGTTTTTGCATAATAATTTTGCAATCTAAAACAAATTTGCAAATTTTCAAAACGTTGCTGAGGCATACTGCCCAATTCACCTAACCCAAGACAAATACCTCCTGGGCTATTATAGTTACTAGCGATTTTAGTTTTAATCAGCATATAGACATGAAGATTAAAAGAGCATACAAAATGTGTCGATTTATTCGTAGACAGTGTGAAGATCTTAACGATATAAATTTTAATACTACATAAATCTCTGGTACTTTGCGGCCTTGAATAAATTTGTCAAATTCGTTTTACACAAACTAAACATTAATTATAGTGAATTTAGTTTCGATGAAGGTATAAAAACGAGAGGCTTAGATAAATGAATTATATATGAAATAAATAATACGTACGCAGTAACCGAATTGACAGAATTCTTCCTTTACATATACTTTCTACCACTACAAGAAGTCAACAACTGATATATATTGTCCATCATTGGAATTTGAAATTGATTGGGAGGGTGGTCAAAGAAAAATATTGAACAACAGCAATTAGGCTCCATTGGGCCCCTTCTATTTCCTCCCTGTAGGCAGATCCTCACCTAGGTCTCCAGCCAACTTAAACTTGCGAAGTTGATGGTGATGCTGCCTTAAGGCATCTCCCTTACATCGGCCAAAATAGGCCAACGTTCTCCCAAAATGAATTATCTGATTGATGGGATGGTGGAACAGTCACAGAGTACATGTTGGATCGTCTCATCTTCTTGTTCGCAACCTCTACAGAGAGGTGTTTCGCTTAATCTCATATTATGTAGATGTTTCCTTAACGGATAGTGTCCAATCTGGATTTCCGCTATAAAACGTAGGTTTCTTCTGGACATTACCAGGTAATTCATTGCTGTATATTTTAGTAGTTGCCTAGCAAGGTAACAGCTGTTTGTTTCATCCCATAACTTTTTGAATTTATTGTAGATGCTGTCTTTAATTGCTTGTGTTATCACGGTGTTCGGTAATAGACTGGCCGGCCCTGGTCCAAAGATATTTAGGCCTGCTGCCTTCTTGGCCAATTTGTCGGATACTTTGTTACCACTACACTGTGCATATCCTTTCATCCAGCATACGTGACCATCAGACGAATGGATCAGTTTTAGCACTCGTGAATTTTATGTATACCTGTGCTTTGTTCCGACATAATTTTGAACATAATGATAATAACAACATTCTTGATCTCGTCCTTAGTAACACAAATTGCGTGGTAGAAAAATGTCTTGAGCCGCTCGTAGCGGAGGATAAACATCACCCGGCTTTAACTACATCTATTCAAGTATCCACCTCTGACAACCATAAAAATAATTTTCCAACCAACTTTAATAACTGTTTCAATTTTAGGAAAGCTAACTTACATGTGCTATATCAAACTCTTTTAAATACTGATTGGTCATTTATTACCTTATATAATGATATTAACGACGCATGTGACATGTTTTACGAGAAACTGTATTCGATTTTTGACTTATGTGTTCCAAAGTATCGCCCGTCGCAGAAATATAAGTATCCTCCCTGGTTTAACTTCAGTATTATAAAAGCTATCAGGCTAAAATCTAAAATGTGGCATACATACAAAACTTCAGGTGATATTGATGCTCTTAAAGAATTTAAGCGTTTAAGATCGAAAATTAAATTTGATATTAGTGTCTCGTATAAAAATTTTATTCAAAGATCAGAAAGTAATATCAAAACTGATCCTTCTAAATTCTAGGCTTTTATTAACAGTAAAAAAGGCGTGACCAATATTTCCAACCACATGCATTTTAACGGTCAAACTTTAACTACCACACATGATATAATAAATGCTTTTGCAAATTTCTTTGGTGATTCTTATTTACCTGATGGTGGCGACTCAGATTTAGCCTTCAATGATGCATTGAATAATGTTAATATCCACATACGAGCCTTTGACGAATCTGATGTATTCAAAGCTATCAAAAAAATTAAACCTAAAATGACGACGGGGCCAGATGGCGTTCCAGCATTTCTTATTAGGGATTGCGCTCAGATATTTTCTTATCCTTTAATGGTTTTATTTAACTTATGCATTAAGACCTGTTCATTTCCGGTAATCTGGAAGCGATCTAAACTATGTCCGGTTTATAAAAAAGGAGATAAATTTGATATAACTAATTTTAGACCTATTTCAATCATTTGTAATTTCTGTAAAATCCTGGAAATACTGCTACATGACACAATTTATCCAAGTGTCAGCAATCAGATCTCGCCGTACCAGCATGGTTTCATGAAAGGACGTTCAACTACTACTAATTTACTGTCCATTACACAATACATAGCTGAAGTTTTGGATGTACAGTCGCAAACTGATGTTATATATACTGATTTTTCCAAGGCTTTCGACAGGCTTAACCATATTATTCTACTTCGTAAGTTACATGATATAGGTTTGTCTTATTCACTGCTACAGTTATTTAGATCTTATCTGTCAAATCGAATACAATATGTCGCGAATAATGGAGTTAAGTCTATCGAATTCTTGGCGTCATCAGGTGTCCCTCAGGGCTCGGTGCTAGGTCCCTTAATATTTAATATTTTTATTAATGATATAGTGGATATTTTAGATGTTTGTTGTTTGCTATATGTAGATGATTTAAAGATCTTTACAGAGATAACGAGTGTTGAAGACTGCTACCGCCTACAGCATAACCTTGACAGACTATCACAGTGGTGCCTAAACAACAAATTGCCATTAAATGCCAGTAAATGTAATGTTATGTCGTTTACGCGTAAATCAACTCCCCATGTGTTCAACTACCATCTTGACAATACCGCCATACAAAGACCTGATACTTACCGTGACTTAGGTGTAATTTTTGATCCGAAGTTAACATTCAATGCCTACATTGAAAACACAGTTGGTAATGCATTTAAAACGCTTGGTTTCATAGTGCGCAGTAGCCGTGAATTTGCGAACATAAGCACTCTACAAACATTATACTGTTGTTTCGTGAGGTCTAAGCTAGAATACGCGTCCTTTGTTTGGTATCCCTATTATGATATACACATTAACAATTTAGAAAATGTGCAACGAAGATTTCTAAAACTTCTGTTTTTTAAAACCAATGAAACATATCCTCCTATTGGCTACCCTCAACAACGCTTACTCGATACTTTTGGTATGGTTAGTCTTGATGACAGGAGGCAATACCTTTCGCAAGTTTTTTTATACAAGATCATTCATAATATTTTGGATTGTCAGGAAATAGTAGGGAAGTTAAACTTTATTGTCCCCAGGCTAGCTTCTAGACAGGAACTAACTTTTTATATACCAACGGCGCGGACTAATACCTTAAAAAATTCTCCTTTTTTTGTGGCAACTACAACAAACACTGTAGCCGCATAGATATTTTTCACTGCAGCCTTAATGACATCAAGTCATATTTTAAACATTAGTGTATCAAAGATAATATTATATATAATTTTTCGTGGTTTATATGTATTACGGTACTATATATCTTATATGTTACAATCATATTGTATATGTCTTATATTTTAACTGTATGTATTAGTTTAGTTTTAGTTATATGTATTTTTTCGGTATTTCCTGTTCTGTAATTGGGTGTTTACCTGTTGAACAGTGTATTTTAAATAAATAAATAAATAAATACCAGTATGTATTCATGATGAAGGTACCCACGATTGCTTGGTGACATTTCCATATTGCTCCTATGGTAATTATGACCACCATAATACAACATACTGTCAACATTCAATGGCACATCGTTCGAGGCAAAGTGTAAACTATATATCTGAAGAAATAGAAAAGTGAGGTACCATCATCGGTTTAAGCGCATCGACTTTAATTCTTTCCTGTCCCCGTTCCTGTTATACATTTTACATATTGTACAATTAATATTAATAAATTTCTTTTGAATTGAATTGAAATTGGTTTAAGCGCTGAGACCTCGATCGGCGAAGTTAAGCAGCGTTGGTCGAGTCCGTGACTTGGATGAGTGAACGGCATCTCTGTTATAGGGTATTCCCCCTATAAGTCAAAAACAGAAATCAAAAAAATGCAAAATTAACAGAAATTTCATATTAGTCCAGGCATCATAGCAGACCATGATAAAAAGTCAACCAGACCTAATTTACCCCAAAAAAAACATCCAAGGTCACCAAAATCACGCACATTCCATAATTTACAAGTAACGTAAAATCACTGAGAACCCACTCCCAACATTCATTCCAGTAATTTTATTTAAAAAATTTCACAAAAAACGTCCCTTAAAAATATAGGCCCCGTATATTCATCAACCTAACCAAAATCACTATCTAAATCCAAATTTTCGACGTCTTGCTTCAATCCGTAAATTTTATATAAACAATTTTATTTTCAGAATCTTATTACTTCTTGACGACCCCTCGTATACTTCAACTTACCTTCAAACACGCCATTCAACTTCAATTCATTCAATTCTTGCATCCATTTCAAATTTTAATCTTATTACTTTTCGATCACCCCCTGTATACTTCAAATCACGTTCCATGCCTCGAGTCTTAAAAGCTCGAACTTTATTTCATCAAATTTCCGCAATTCGATTGCTATTTTAAATTTCACCAATTTTGATCACTCCTCGTATAATAGCATACAAGCATACAATATCTCGGTT
Organism: Leptura quadrifasciata; assembly: GCA_963675555.1. Classification (NCBI taxonomy): domain Eukaryota; kingdom Metazoa; phylum Arthropoda; class Insecta; order Coleoptera; family Cerambycidae; genus Leptura; species Leptura quadrifasciata. The sequence goes on from OY776676.1 coordinate 12,143,852, forward strand.
CAACTCGACTCGTACCCGTTAGGAACATTTTAATATCTTACCTTCAGACACTACGCACCTATCGGGCAAGATTACTAAAAAGACCAGGTTGAACGGAAACTTAGGGCGACAGACGCAAGGGGAATGCTCTGACGTCATCTGTTGAAAGCGATCCATGTATGCCATGTAAATGTCATCATTCGTTGTGCTTTATTTTCCTGTTTTTTGAATAGTTGTAAATGTTATTGAACTTTTTCTTAGACTAATATTTTACTATTTTTAGTGTTTTATATATCTAGTGTAGTGTTAGTTTTTAAAGACAACTATAATACGTGCATTTTAGACATTTTTTATTTGTTTACATTTTATACATTCCTGTTTAGTGAGTTACAAAGTCTGCTACAGCATTAATTATTATAGTATAAGCCTAAATCAGTATTAATTATACAAGGTAAGTAATATTTACGTTTATTGAGGACTTGTTATGTAATGTTATTTTATTAATTTAGATGCCTGGAGGTGGTTTTACCTGCAGCGTAGCTGTGTGTGATAACAATAGTGAAAAGATTAAAAAATGTGGGCAAAAATTAGTCTTTCATTCATTTCCTACTGGACAAATAAGGAAAGAATGGATTAGAAGATGTTACAGGAAGGACAACTTCAATGCAGATAACAAGCGTATTTGTAGTAAACATTTCGTAAAAGATGACTATGAAGATGCTATTGAAGCATCTATAAAGAGCATTTTACCTAAAAGGCTTAAACCAGATGGTATGTTATGAACATATTTTATAGGTAAATTGTATTATATTTCTGTAAAATACTTTTATTTTTTTAGCTCTACCCACATTATTTCTACAACCTGGAAAAGGTGATCTCCCTATCGAACAGTCAAGAAGGGAGCTTAAAGCTAGCCGCTAGCTTTAATAAGAGGATTTGTGCGGCAAAGGATTTTTATACGAATTAAATATTTAAATAAATCTGCCAAAATGAAGGCATTAAAAAGGAAATCAGAAGCCCAAGATGATTCGGGAAGGAAGAAATATAGGAAAATGTTAAAAACATCCAGTTAGTATGTAAGAATTTGATATTAACTATACTTGCAAATATTTTATTTATAAATGTATATTGTATGTTAAATAAATTATGTATTATTAAAAAATATATATTATTTATAATCCATTATCAAGAAAAATAATAGTATTTTATACAACAAGTGGCTAAAATGGTGGTTTTTTACAAGCGTGGCGTTTATAGTACGAGCCAAAGGCGAATGTGTGCTATAAACTGCATGAGTAAAAAAAACACATTTTAGCCTCAAGTTATATACAAAATTTTTTGTATCACCATTCGAAATTATAAAACAATACAATTTTGTAAAAATAGGGCAAAAAAGGTGAAATAAAGAAATTTTATTTCACACAAATAAAATTTCTTTATTTCACACTTTTTTCTGTATTTTTCAATTATCAATAATGACATTGTCTTGATTCATTGGAATTGTCAAATAAATGTCATTTTAGGATATAGCGTTACAAAAAATATATTTATTAGCATTAAACAATGGGAAGTATTTTACATCGTAATTAAAAATGGTTATGCCAAAATTTAACTACATTTTCACTTAATTGTTTGCAAAATAGGGATTTCTTAATGACTACACTTTTTTAAGGCAAAGCAATAAAGTTTTTTCATCCTTGAAATAAGGTAGGTACATTCTTTTTTAAAATGTTTAGGTCTGCCTATTCAAACTTTATGTTTATTCAGGAATATATAATTTTGTGGCAAATGAATAATGAAAACAAGTTTAATATTTTATAACGTCTACTCGTCATAATTGGTTTATTTAATCATGGTAAACGCAATATATATTAAAATAATTAGAAGATATGTCTAGTCTCATATTTTACCGCGTATTTGCTTTCAACACGTGACGTCACAAGGTCGTAGGAACATTAACCGTTCAACCTGGTCTTTTAGTAATCTTGCCTATCGGGAACATTTTCATACCGTTTCAACTTTTAAACATCGGACCTCCGTTAATACCTTACGGGGTCGCGTCAGATTTTACTAACAAAAATTCTAATAACTTCTAAACCGAAATAGATCCGACTTTCATTATAATTTTAATAAATTCCTATTTTCATTGCCGATTTTTCTATATAACTTTTATCTTCGAAATCTTAAAATTTCCAGTATTGCGCAACATGTCGTAATCGATGACTCATCCTCGCCCGCACGGACCGATTCCAAACCTTTCCAGATCTTTATAACGGGATGCGAGACTCGATGGGGCGCGACAAACGAAACTTTCTCAAATACTATAAATACCGGCGTGCAACAAGCCGAAGTTAAGTTCAGTTTTGACATTGACTCCAGTGTTAAGTATTTGCGTAGCGTTCATGTGGAAAAATATAAGTTTCAAAAAGTGAATTTTTGTGTAATAGCTGATTATGCTATTGAACGGATCTGGTTACTATTTAACTGATGTTGTAGATACCTCCGTCTAGCTAGGCTCTCTTATTCCCTGCAATCTTTTCGTGACGAGCTGTTCAATTCTAGCTTCCCAGGCCGAAACCTGGTTAAAAAGAGTTAGTTTTAAGACCTCGCCTTAAGTGGCCCCATACTAGCATTAAAAACACTTCGCCTTAAATGGCCCCCTTTTCATTTTTCTCTTCGCCTACGAGGCTCCATCGATAAAGTGAATTTTTTCCAATTTAATTATTTTCTGTTGTCGATTAGTTTCAATTTCAAAAGAAACTTGTAAAATAAAATAAATTCTTCTCAACTCTGTTCAATATCCTTTAATAAATAATTTTGTATTTCCTTTAAACCATAGTGTTATTTATTTTTCAAGAATAATAATATACAGGGTGTAGCCGTTGACCCTGCAATAGTTGTAAAAATCAAAACAGTGCTCATTAAAACAAAGTGATAAAACATAGTGCAAGACACAATATACAGGGTGTAGCAATCGACCCGATCAAGCACTTCCAGAAATTAAACTCTGAGACTCTACACATCGAAAATTAAGTGCATTAACGCCCTCTGGGGCCTCAGCTCTAAACCCACTGCACCAGATTTTTTATTTTGCCGAACAGGTCGAGTTCGTGTTCATCTCATTTCGCCGTCCTGGTTGAGTGGAAGAGTAGCTATAGCAGCTAAACTCCGCCAGGACGTAAATATAAACAAGGCAATTATAAAAAAAAATAAGCATATTTTATATTACATTTGAATAGCTCGGCAGATATGGCTTAAATTCTAAATTGCTATTTGCATTAGTAAATTTATTTTTCCACTAATAAATTGACTTTTCCTTTATTTTTATGATTGTATTTAAAGAATTTACTTTTAACTGGTATTATTGTATATTATTTTTATCTAGTTGGAACGTTATTGTTATTCATGTTTTTATTTGCTTGTTGAAGTATCACAATGCAGTTAGTTCGCCTGCACAGAATATTCATGAAAATTGTATTCTTCGGGGTTCTTAACCTGTTATGTACTCGAGTAACCAATAAATAAATATTTGATATCTTGACAAAATATTTGACATAAGTTTGGTACCTTGTTACCATTTTTTCTTTAATAATTTTGCCCTGCTAGGATTTCAGAAAATCTGTATATACTTCTAACAAATCCCATCAAAGTATCTGGAAGGATTCTCGTGTTATGATAATATTCCATAAAAATATCAGTATTTAAATAAAAAATTCACGAGTAAGTATCCCAGAGATCTGCACTGGGCCGCTGGTCTTTCTCATCTGCATTAATGATTTATTAAATTGTCACAAGAACTGCACTGTGCATCATTTTTAAAATTTAATTAAATAATAAATAATAGAAAACAAAAATAATTCTCATAGTAGTAAAAATATTTACAACATTAACAAATAATTTAGTAGTATCCATGTCCATGCCCATATCCACCGTACACTGGCCCTGCGCCTTTCGCATAGCCTGGTTCCGCAATAATTACTTTGAGAGGTACTGCCACTGGGTGGATCGCGTGCCCAGTTTTTTCTACGACTGCATTGAAACCATTGTGGTCGTCAGCGGTATAATGGACAATTCGTTGGGTACCATCGGGTTCGTCGAGAGTGTAATAGCCTTTGACGACATCACCATCGCGTTCCTCGGCTTGGGACTTGTGATCGCCGGTGTGAGGGTCATGGACTCCATAACTGAACTTGTATTTAGGGTATGCCTAAAAAACAATTAATTATTTGTATAACAGAATCACTTTATGTACAGAATGAAGTTTTCATATTTGTTATACTCGTTATTTTATAATATACAGAGTGACCTATTACAAAATGTGTATTTCTTCAAAAAATTTATAAAAAAATAATTAATTCCCACTAAGGCCCGTCGATTTTTTGAAGTCAAGAGAGATGTACTGATAAAAAATATTATTCACCGAACCATGCGGTAATTTAAGCCCAGAGAAAGAACCATGATTGAAAGAATGTCAAACGAACGTGTAGTAGGAAGTGCAACCCTGCCAGATATTCTAAAATTATTCCTTTTAAAATATTTGATACGTGCAAACATAAGATAATATCTAAAATATGGAATACCAATACTCATTTTAATTTTTTAAAGGTTGAAATAAGTCTTCTAGGTTTTTCTCACAATCTTTATTTATATGGATTACCGGTTTCGAAGTATCTCATATTTCCTCACCAGACGTTTTCTTAAGATTTGATGAGGAATTGTGAGTCAGTTATTTCACTCTTTTAAAAAATATATAGGCCCACATTATGGGTACAACTTTAGAGAATACTAATTTCAATGTATCTAAAATATAGTTAGGTCCCATACCTAAGGTACCTAAAAAGGTAGTTACTTATTACCAGATTAGCATTCATAACTAACAAAGACTTTCTCCTAAAACCCAAATTATTTTTTACAAATGCATTGGTTTCCCCTCTGATTTATTTCTTGTCACAGTGACAATATGGATCTGATTTTAATACTGTTCTTTGGGTGACATAATATTAACCGTTAAAATGTATTTAACAGCGGTAATTTAATAAATAAAAATAAATAAATAAACACCACAGAAATTAGACAACCCTCAATTCCAGAAGTCAGGGCTTGTGCGGAAGGGGGTTACACATTGAAAAAACGCGGACATACAACCATTTTCTCCGAGAGTGCCAGTGCCGGACCCGGTGATGCGATGTCCGTGTGATTAATCGAGATGGCCACCTCGCGCCTTAACCCACTCGGCTATCGACCATATTTTCTTGAATTTAACATTCTTATTAAGAATCTGTGTGAAGTTGAAAGTTGGTCAGGTATCTATTGCTTCTAATTACGAAGTCGAATCGTTTACGCTACTAACATTTAAAAAACTAATTCTAATTTACGCAGGGTCGTAAGCGGGCGTGCAGGGCGTGTGGTGCGCGCGGACGGCACGTTCAGTGGGGCGGCAAATACAGCGATCCAGTCATTTGTTTTGCAAATTAAATATGAATTTTTATCTATTAACTTCAAAATTCATGAAACAATCTTTTTTGATTTTTCAGAACGAGAGTATCCATGTGCATTTGCATTTTTTCGAATTGGCCACGCTCGTTGCGCAAGCGAGGGAGCGCAATAAATTGATCCTGTATCATTTATAACAAATTGCTCACCCTATGTTATCATTTCTGCATTGCTCACATGTCTTGTAACGCCTAAGCTGCAGGATTTTATCAAAAATCGTTCAGGATGGAAAATTGTACCAAAAAGTGTTGTACGAGAGGGTCAGAGGCATCTCTAGTGAGAGCCGAAGGAGAGGTTTCCATTAAATTATAAATTATTAAAATAAAAATTGCATCAAAATAGGTTTCAGCAAATTTCCTGTTAAAGCACTAGAGGCAGTTAATTCCTTATTAAATCAAAACCCGTTTCAATAAAAAAATTGTTCAGAATGAAAATTGTATCAAAAACAGCAATTTTTAATTTTCTTGTCACACCAGAGTGGGTCAAAAACATTTTTTGTTTAACCAAAATAAATTTCCAGTGAAAATTATTCAGAGTGGAGGTTCTCTATAAATTTCTTGACACGGCATTAAATATTCATACAAACGATTTTTAACACCGGGAATTGTAATGTTGTAGAATTGTCGATTCAAAAACTATATCGAAAATTTCTTTTTCAGATTCCTCGCCAGAGTACTAGACGAATTCAGGGATGGTCAAAAAAAATTCTTTGATTTCCGCTTCATTCAAAAAGAAACGTTATTTCAAAAAGTGCTAAGAAAAAATGTGTTCAGGCTAATTTTACGTTCTACCAAATAAATTTATAAAGTTAAAGATATATTCTGGATATGAGAAGGTGAGAAAGTATTGTGAAGGCGCATCTACCCCAGACCAATTTTTTTGATTTTTCTATAGTTTCCAGGTCAAATAACGTTTAATATTTAACATATTTTACTACTAACGACCAACCTCGTTTCGAGTTCTCAGTGGTAGATTTAAACGACGAGTTACATGTTTACTTCAATTTTGGCAGATCATCAAATTTTTCATGCATCAGTACCAACTTTTCAGACTGATTGCCCATTTGTTTTCATAGCTTGGCCCTCTAGAAACATCGTAAACTTTGATGTAGTTGCATCTTCTATAAATATTTAACTGTAAAATGTTAAAATTATGACATTTCTTTTTATATGATGTAGTAATGAACTGTTAAAAATTGACCTTAATATAAACTGCCCAATTTATCCATATAAATGAAGATGAATTCACTGGTGTTTTAAACCGTTAAGACAAATGCATAAGAACATTAATATTGAAGGAAACATAAATATCATCAATAATTTTTTCACGAAGTCGTCTGTTATTTTGATTGCGGGCTCTGTCTGACTTTCCCAGATTTTTAATTACGAATTTAGTACGAAAGCCTCTATATAATGTAAAATTTTTGCAATAATAAATAACTATCCGTTGCGTCTGTAAGTTTTGAAGTAATTTACTGTTATAAATGAGGTACAGTTTTCTTTAAAATACACTTTGCTATAGATGTATTAAAATGTGAGAACATGACATTTCTTAAAATTAATCATTATTTAACGTAGAAAAAAGCTTCTTACATAGTAGTCTACTTCATGCCCACCATCACCTCCTCCATATCCTCCCCCGTATCCTCCATATCCACTCCCGTATCCCCCGCCATATCCTACTCCATATCCTCCACCATATCCTGCTCCATATCCCCCGCCATACCCTGCTCCATATCCTCCATATTTTCCTCCGTATCCTCCTCCATATCCGCCTTCATATCCCTTTGCATAGGGATATACAGGAGCAGAATAAACAGGCGCGCTTATAACTTTAGCGTAAGAAGTGGCACCACCTCCTGGATACGAACCAACATAACTTGCTTGAGAGCAAGCCATAATTGCAAATAAACACAAAACCTAAATTTAAAAAAAATAATTAGTTTATATACGATCAGAAAGATGTCGACGTCCTCATAGTACACTTAAAAACTTCGTTTTTACTTCAAATATAAACATAAGCTTGTTACGATCTCTTATACTTATTGTTGTTACTTGCTACTAAAGTTTAAAGCAAATAAATAATAATAAACACCACAGAAATTAGACAACCCCCAATAAATTAATATATATTCCACTGCATGTTAATTTTCGTTGTTCATCGTCACTTTAACTAGTTATTTAATAATAAACTCACAAACTCACTTTGTTAAACATATTTTTCTCTTGCTGTACTAGTTATTGTTTCTCGATTATTACTGATTATAAACAAACACCTCCTCATATTTATATCGTCACCCTAGACCTCTAAATTGACTGTTTTTGCACAAAAAAAATTTCATTGTCATGTAACAATTCCGCAATTTGAAAGTTTTAATAAGTAAATTTAATATTGACCTAATAAATACGTACGATTCTTAAGGTTATGGTTTTGCTTTTATGAAACAACAAGAAAATATAACATTTTCACGGTGAATGATTTACAGAAATGTAAATATTACGTGTTAGTTTATACACAAAATAAAAACTCTGAATTAATTCTTGACTATTTGTATTAACATGATGAATATCTGAAATCTGATTAAGTTAATTAAATTACCATAATTATTCAATTATCACAAGTTATTTTGTGTATTTGTAAGAATTTATATAAAGTATAGGTACATATAATTTCTTCATAGTGTGTATGTGTTTTTTCAAGTTCACATATTATTTAGAAAACATATTTTTCTTAATTTTACATTTATGAGCTTTAAATCATTATAAATATAATTACTTATATTATAATCCAGTAAAAAGAAAAAATAGGGCAGCAAAATATATCGTCAGGCCATTTCCAAGGTAAACATTATATATGTGGACTTTTATATATCACTTGATAATAGTCAACAAACATATATGTAAAATAAATTCATTGATGGTAAAAAGCCAGCAGCAAAAGTTCCATTATTAATTTAATGAACCCACGGTAAATAGCTTAAGGCATTTTGGGAAAGACATAAGTATGCAACGTGAATATCAGACCCATCTGCTGGAGATAGTAGTATGTAGCTACGAAGTTTTGTATGTTTTGACAATTTATTTAAAGTGTGCTGCTAATCTAAGTTGCCGTGTCATTATTTATATGTTCTTGTGGTGTCTGAAATACATTTTTTTAGATTTTGGTTTGTCTCTGTGTTTTTGACGTAAATTCCTTTCCTGAAGTTTATCAGTGCTCGTACCGTTTTATGGGATATGATGTTATAAGATTTCATTTATATATTTGCAAAAGACTTTTAATGTAAACTGCCGGTATTGATCCGGTATTGGTCAGTATTTGTAAGTCTCTGGAACACAAATAAGCTCTTATAGATTTTGATGATCAATTAAGATTTATTTTTAATATAAATTTTTCGTTTGAAACCTCCCTGATGTGTATCCGTGTTGTGATTTGTTGCATACATTTACAACAGACGCATGTATTTACAATGGGTTTTTAACGTAAGTTAGCGGTATTGGTCAGCAGTTTTTTTGATATTAGAGATATATTTCTAGGAATTGATGTGTATATGTGCGTTTTCAAAATAAATTTCTTCCGAGGTCTATTTTCACTGGCCAATTTTTATGAGAAACACGACGTTTTTATAAGATTTGATGTATATGTTCTTATGCGTTGCCCTCTAACGGAGAGAGATGCAATTAGTCCCTAGTACAGAGTGAAGGAAAACCTGTTTAGATGGTTGCCGGTAAAACAGCGCCATCTGTGGGCCTGTGAAAGAAAGACCCTCGAAAAATTTTTCGAAATATTTTGAATTAATCTGCTGGCTTGTGATAAAGAAGCATTTTGGCTAAAAACAAACAAGTCAGAAACCTCCTGGAATTCCTCGAATTAGTAGTGTTTATAAATGCTAACAACATATTATGTAGCTATCAATCAGGGTTTAGAGAAAGCTACTCATGTGAATTTAGTTTGTGATCTCAGACTGGAAACATAAAATTGATGAGAAAGGCTTCGGAATTTGTGCAGTATTTATCAATTTGAATAGGGCATTCGAAACTATAGATCGAAATGTATTAATACTGAAACTTAAAAAATATAGATTTACTGGAATTGTGTTGAAGTAATGATAATAATAAATAATATAAATAAACACCACAGAAATTAGATAACCCCCAATTCCGGAAGGGGTTATACATTGAAAGTTACCTTTCTAGCCGTTGTCATTGTACAAAAATAGGAAATACCATATCGTCATTAGAAATAAATACCTTCGGAGTTCCTCAAGGAAATGTGCTTGGGCCACTGTTATTTATATTATATATAAATGATGTAGGAAATATCCTAAATAAATGAAAAATTCATCTCTTTGCAGATGACACCCTAATATACTATGCCCACGATAATTTCTATGAACTAATATCAACTATGAACGAGGAACTTAAAATGTTTACAAATTAATTTAAATTTAGACAGAGCAAATTGAAAATAAATGAACTAAAATCCAAATGGATGTTTATAAGTAACAATTGCTGGCACAATATATTTAAAGAGTTAAATTTAAAAATTGAAATAAATGTGTAGGATATCGAGCAAGTAAACCAAATGAATTATCTGGGTTTTATAATTGATAAAGAACTAAAATTTGGAGGTCATATAGTCTATATTTCAAAGAAAGTTGGCAAAAAAATTGAATTTTTAGGACGGATAGCTCCCTATCTAACAACTCCCACTATATAATATTTTGATATTGCCCCATTTTACGTATTGCTGCTCTGTATTATATAATACATGTATGAATTTTGATAGATTACAGAAATTGCAAAACAAAGCAATGAGAATAATATTCAAATGTAATAGATACACCAGCATTCAGAGTATGTTAAATTTGTTAAACTGGATCGATATTGACAAGTATTATTTTGTTGCCCAAACAATGATATTCATTTACAAAATGAAAAACGACGCATTACCGGAATTTCAAAAGAAGTTACGATGAAAATGCTGTGTTAATCTTTCACTCTGCTCTTGAGTATGAGAGCTGGTTGGATCTTTATAATTTCACAGACACTGATGAGGCATTTTCACAAGATATTGCTATATCATTTTAATATACATTTTCCTTTACGTAAATTGTATAATAAGAGCAATAAGGAAGGGTGGGTGAATGATGATGTCAAGGTCAAGTAGGAATCTTAAGGATCTGCATAACATGAAAAAAGTACCCAAATTAAGCACCTATATAAAAATTCGAAAAAAACACATGACCTGTTGGTGACTAATACTAAAAAGCAGTATTACCAAAATAAAATAATAAATTCGGACAATCCGCCTTCAGCTGCGTGGAAGGTGATAGCTGAAGGATCCGGATGACATAGCCTCCATATTTAGTGAGTACTTCATAAAAGCACCGTTAGATATAGTCAATAATATACCGCCAAATAATGCTCCAATTAAAGATGTGCCTTATTTCCACCAATCGATCTTTTTGGAACCCTTTGTAGAAGAAGAGCTGTTCAATTTATTAAAATTAAAGTTAAAGAATAAACGCTTAACCGGACCTGACGAGATTGCCTCCTTTATTTTAAAGAAAATAATCTGGGTAATCATACAACCTATTACTTTTTTAGTTAACCGCTCATTTATATCTGGAAAATTTCCAAGTAGCCTAAAAATAGGAAAAGTTGTACCTATATATAAGAAGCATGAGTTAAATATGGTTGAAAATTATAGACCAGTTATCGTACCGTCGGATATCTCAAAAATTTTTGAATATGCTTTTTTACATCGCCTTATGAACTTTTGTGAAAATAATAATATTTTGACGAAAAATCAACATGGCTTTCGTTCTAATAAATCCACACATACTGCTATGTATGCCTTCTTTGAGAGGCTCATTGATTATATCGAGGCCGGGGAGTGCCCTGTTGGGATATTCTGCGATCTCAGCAGGGCATTTGACTGTGTCGATCATGATAAATTATGAATAATTCTTTATGCCTATGGAATTCGTGGAGTGGCTGGGGATTGGATAGCCTCTTTCCTGAAACATAGACAACTGTATGTATCTGTGACATACTCCTCCGATGGAAATACCGGGAGTGTCAGTTCGGGGTACAAGATAAATAATTTGGGAGTCCCACAGGGCTCAATTTTGGGGCCCATTCTATTTTTACTTTATACCAACGAACTTGATACCTTGACGTCTGAGGCCGACTTGATAATGTATGCAGATGAGCAGTCTCTACTGTTATCAGATAGATTTGATAATTTTTGAAGCAGAAATGCAACGTTTCTTTAAATAAATTTTATAACTGGTACTGTTTTAATAAACAATTTTTAAATGCTGATAAGACCTAACAGATAAGATTTCACAACCGACAAAAAATTGCTTAGATCTTTGCATTAAAATTAATGACAATAGTATTTCAAATAGCAAAAATGTTAAATTCTTGGGATTAACATTAGATGAGAGTCTCAATTGGAAGACACACTGTGAGCAATTAATATCAAAACTTAATTCGATCTCTTATTTTATAAGAAGTTTAAAAGAAATTCTATTAAAAGATCAACTATTAAATTTGTATCATGCGCAAGTAGGGTCTAGACTCAGATATGGCATCGCCTTTTGGGGAAACTCCACCTTATCAGCGGATGTTTTTATTGTACAAAAACGAATTTTAAGAAACATGGCAGGGATTTCTAGTACCTGTTCCTGCAGAGATGCTTTAAAAGACTATAAAGTTTTAACCCTTGTTAGTATTTTAATTTTTGAATTGTGTGTATATGTTTACAGTAATATGGCTAAATTTATCACGAATAAGAAGTTTCATGCTGTAGACACGAGACAAAAGGAAGAATTTCATGTTCCTTATTATAAATATAATATATCCTCAAATGCACCCAACTGTCTAGGTCTTCAATTGTTTAATTGTTTATCTGATGATATCAAACAGGCAAAAAATGTAAATAGTTTTAAACTAAAATTAAGACTATATTAAAAATTGTTTTTATACGTTAGAAGAATTTTTTGTAACATAATTGTGTGCCAAACTGTGACGATTCCTATACGTGTCTGTACTGTCTGAAAGGAAAATAAAGGTATTATTATTATATTTAAAAACTCAGCTAATTGTAGTTAATAAGATACATCCTTACCACATCAGATATGCGTTAAACTTTTATGTTCCACAGCTCAAAAAAATTCTACAATGAATAGTTTGTTTGATAAATTTATCAGTCAATAGAATCTTCTTCCTCAAAACCTTAAAGATCTTAAAAGTATTCAAATATTTAAAGTAAATATAAGAAGTTTAATTAGACAAACATATAGCACAGCAGATCTGGAAGAAAACCAGACTCGAATAAGGAAATGTCTGATTGTGATTTGCCATCCTCCTTCCCAATCACAATCGGACGTTTCCTTATCCCAAAGCCAGATCTGCTCCACTAATAAAGTACTTATGCATGTATATGTATATATGTATTAATTTTATATATTCTGTTTTTCAGATTATAATTTTACAAATGTAGTCTGTAAACTTGCAGTTGTAAAAAAATATATGATAGGTGTATTTTAAAATTTTATATTTTCTTAATACCTGTTCTCTGGATAAATAAAGATTACCTTACTTTACAAGTCACCAGTTGACCTTTCAAGTGCTAAATTTACAAAAATTGCTTTCATTACTTATCATATTATTACTTTTGTCATAAGTCTGCTTATTCTCTCGTTAGATATCGAAAACCATTTAGTTTATTTTTAAATCGCAGCAATACGCGATTTCCCGAAGAACTTTTTCTCATTATACTTTTGTTTAAGCTCCGAAAACAATGCTGTTTTTAATACTTTAACATTTAAAAAAAAAAACAAGTACAAATTTATAGATAAATAAACGTTTATTGAAAAAATAAATAATATATAAAATAAATTAACACAAATGCTAGTAACCCTAATGATGGTAATGGCCGTATGATGGAGCAGCCACAATAGCCTTAGCAACTGGAGCGGGTTGAGCATGAGTAGCGTGCCCAGTTCTTTCGACAACAGCATTGAATCCACTGTGTTTATCAACTGTATATTTAACAGTCCTTATCGTACCATCAGCTTCGTGAAGAGAGTATTCTCCATGAGTTACATCTCCATCGCGTGCTTCTTTGTGAGAGTGGATATCACCTGTGTGATGATCTTCAACACCATATGCGAACTCGTATTTGGGGTGGGCCTGGAAAATTATATTGTTGCATTATTGCTTGTTATTTCTTTGAGTATGAATTTATAGGTGCATCACCACATGTACATAGGATGTTACAATCTGCCGATAATATTTATCTATACAATAAGGGAGGAAGATACAACTTATTCTACTAAGTGTAAGGTTTACAAAAAAAGAAAAATGAGTAAAAAAATATTTTCTCCAAAAGTTGTACTTATACAATTACAAAAAATTTAAAATTAAGCTATATTTGGCAATGTAATTAATATTTTTAGGCCAGTCGTCAGGTAGATTGACATCCTTTTAAATCGGACAAGAAATGTCACTGTTGGAACCAGTTCATTATAGACCTCATTTAGACATACTAATTTTTCCCCCTCGCCTGTCACCTGGAACCCCCCCCCCCCCATTTGTGGGGGAATATGCAATAGCGATTTGGGGCAATATTGCTATTGCATATTCCCCCTGTATATCGACGCTTTTCTATATTTCCACATTTTCTACTTAAGAAATAATTTAGTATATATCTAATTGAAAAAAAAAAAATTATTCTTACGCTGTCATTGGTATATGACTCCAAATAGTCCAGGTAAGTAAGCGGAAAAGTTGGATACTTCTGGGCCAGAGCTAATACACATTTCTTCCCCCGTTTATTGTGGCGGGGAATCGATTGCGATAGGTCCGAGGATGAAAAACTTGTCCTTGTCCCCTATTGATCAAAAACCACCTCCAAGACGGATACTCCATGGTGTATAAAGTCGAGACGGAGTTTTGGTGTGGAATTATTCTAGTAAAAGTGATTTTTGATATGGGGCCACCGAGAGGGTCATAGCTGATTTATTTTCGCTGTTCAGAGGAGATGGAACTAAAAAAAGGTCGAGAAAGTCGAGGGAGGTAAGATTCAACCTCCCTCCCCTTATTTCCAGATAAAGGAGTTGAAGCTACCTCCTGCAGATATCACACCACGGGGAATCCGTTTTGGGCGTGGTTTTTGGCCAGTCGGGCATGGAAGCAGGTATTTTCTTACTTTCGGACTCATCGCAACCGATTTCCCGCCCCAAAAAACGTTGTCAGAAATGCCAATAGGCCTAGCCTAGAAGTGTCGAATTTTTCCACTTATTTACCTGGACTATAATACCTGGCGTCAACGGAATCATTCGGCAAGACATGGTTTCCAGTGTAAGTCTTAAACTTAGCAGGGACTGCATCGATCGGTATAGGGAAAGAATGCACCAAAAATTTTGAAAATTTAGGGAGCAACCGGAAGTCGATACCAACTTGCTTATTTTAAATGGAACACCCTACCCAAGTAACAATTTAAATGCTACGTGGACTTGACTATGTTTTGTAATCGATTTATTGATGAAGTAAGTTTGCTAAATGGCTTTATTGCGGTAGTATAGCAGGCCAACAACTCTTTCAGCCTAAGTAATTTTATTAAGAGTTGTAACAACATCCTGGAGGCTCAGTTTCAATACTATTTAGCACTTGTTTTAATTCGAGTCTATTGGCACTTGTAAATGTTTTATAGTGGTAGTCAGCACTACCATGATAAAATCATTTGGCCTAGGAAACCAATTTACCTTAGATATAACGTTCATAAAACCAGTATGCCTAAGAGTTTTAAAGAGGCACCTGAATATACTAATAATAAAACTGCTATAAACCTGTATAGGTATGTATAATGCCAAATGTAACATTAGAAAAGTTGCAATTTGACAGGTGAACAAAATAGCTTTTACTTATGGTTAAATTACTTATGTATGCATGTGCGAAGTACCTCAAGAAATGGAGACACATTTTTCACAAACGTGGATAAAAATAAAAAGGAGTGGTTACTTTAAACGGAAAGTCAGAAGTAACTACTTGAAAGTAGTAAATAACACACCATCAGTTTCGATTAGTAAAACAGAATATGACTCAACAATTGATAATTAAGACCACTTGCCATTTATCAATTACAGAACGAAACAGTGGGTTTGATATCAACTTCAAGTTCTAGTGTACCACCGTTTTCAACAGCCTTCAATAATAATGCTACACCTGGCGTTGATGATGAGTCGTTAGAAAAAGTAAAAAATAGTTGGAAAAATGAACTGGATGATGACAATGAAATGCTTTATAATGAGAATAACGAACATGACCACGATAGAATTTTGAGAGAGCATTTAAAATAATGGGCAAATAATTTTGGAGTTAAGCAAAATAATAAATAAATAATAAATACACCATAGGTAATGACGACCCCCTTTATCTCGGAAGGCTCTAGAAGAGCCTTGTGTGGGAGGGGGCTACACATATAGAGACAAGGGGGACATACATCCGTGTATAGTGGAAAAATCCCTCTGATAGTATTTTTCACTGCCACGGCCGGAGATCGAACCCGAAACTATTGGGTGAGAGGCAAGTGCGCTCACCTCTCGACCATCAGTCATAAAATGCTTTAAAAGATCTAATGCTTTAAAAGATTTAATGAAACTTATTAACAAGCGATTGCCAAAAGTTTTGCAGAAGGATCCAAGAACACTTCTACAAACTGATCGGCATATCACAATATGGCAACTGGGAGTAGGTCAATATTGGCACCAGGGATTTAAGTTTTGTATTAGAAATGCTCTTCTTTTTATTTATATCTTTTTGGGCAATAGGTTTTATGGTGATTTTGAATAAATACAACAAATCTTAATATAGGTCAAATGGTCAGACATCAGCTGATCAACTGGTATTAGACAATACCAAATGGACTCACATAAACGTAAGAAGACTTAAATTGGTTGTAATTAGTAGCAAATGCTCTTGTACGAGAGCATTGTGACAATTTTAGGATTAAATACTCTTACTGTGGTATTGCCGGCAACTAACAGATTTTAATCAAAAATCGCCATTTTTCTACAAAGATATCTTTGTAAAGAAAAGCTGCCATGTTGGAATTATTCAAGTGAATACTTACTTAGTTGCAAATTTTACAACAATTTATGAGTAATAAGGACTAAAATCATGATTATTATTACTAACGTGTGATCTAAGTTGATATCAACAAAAAATAAACCTTTTTAAAAAAATAAATTTTAGAATATTTTTTAAAATTTTTAATATTATTTAAGGGCTTTTCGGCCTGCTAGTTGTGATATCATCAGTACAATTTAATGCGCAGCAAAATTTTCACTCATGGTGTGTACCTATACTGAACTTGATATTTTAAACCAGTATAGAGAGGCCACCTGAAAGCTGAACAACAACAAATGCTTATTCTGGTGTCTACTTTTCCGTATATCGATCGGTGTAGTTCCTGATGAGACGCCCTGTATAAAAAGAGCGGCCAACTTTTCATTATTTGGCACTTTTCCGTCACTTTCGGTTTCCCTGGAAATTACTCCAAATTTGAAATTTTAATTCGAACAATCCATATATTTTGACATTTTTGGGTTCCGGAAATGATTTTAAATACGATTACATAGCATTAAAAACATTTCTAAGGCTACTTGATTTTTTAAGGCTATTTTTATTTTTGCATCTAGAGTGCAATGAATAGCACTAAAATTAATAATATGGACAAAAATGATAAGAGGAAAATATAAACGTGGCATTTTTCGAATTTTTTTTTAAATAAGTCCCTGGACATTAGTTAAATATTCATGAAATATATTTACTTACATATTCTTCTTGGTGATGTGCAGATGCGTATACTGCCGGTGCAGCATGTACAGCAGGAGCAACATGAACTGCAGGAGCAGAGTGTACAGATGGAGCGTAATGGAAAGCAGGTGCAGCGTAGCTAGCTGGAGCGGTAACAATTTTGGAGACGGAAGCAACTGGTGCGATGTGATGCCCAGCTGGGGCAGAATGACCAATTGATAGGCTGGAGTAAGAGCTAGCGTGATGAGCTGGACCGGCGGCTTTGAAGAGAACGGGTGCAGCTTTAGCTACAGGGGCGAAAGAAAGAGAAGAAGCTACAGGAGAAGTATAATGGGTGGCGGAAGGACCTGCGTGAGCTAAAGATAAGGAGGAGTAAGATGAAGCCTGAGAATGAGGGGCTGAGTATATGGGTGCGGCTGATTTAAAGGCAACTGGAACGGAGTGGACTGGAGCAGCTACGGTTTTCACCAAGGCTGGAGCAGACTGAATATGGTGGATAGTGTTGTGGTGCTGGTTGAAGGAGACTGATGATGTGGCTTGGTGGTTGTCATATTGGAGAGCTTGACTGCAAGCTACCAAAAGAGCAACGAACAAAATCTGAAAAAATAGACAATTTTAGAAATGGTAATAATAGAAACACTAATAATAAGTATGAGTATGTAAAAAATGAAAATATACGAATGGACCTGTTTAGTGGTGGTGACATCAAGACTAGTTAAAAGCGCCGCCCGAATGTATGCAATCACATATTACAGCGAGTCGTGACTGTATGCTGCGGTGGAAAGTAAAAACAAATTGAACCTTATGACGCGTGTAATTTAGGTCGGCTTTACGACTATAAAGTTATAATTCTACATTTTACTGAAATGCGAACTTACACAAAATATTTAACTATTTCTTCATAATACATAATGTTGTAGTACGGTCGTGAGCAAAAAAAAAGGACAAGTCTTATAACGGTATTTTGCTAAAATCTAGTTGTGCACAACTAACTTTAATTTTTGTGACATTGTCAGTTAGTTGTCATAATTTATTGCAAGCGTGCAAAAAACTAATATGCCTCATATAAGCGATTTAGTTAAATCTGGAGTTATTGATAAAGTAGAAGATGGATGGTCAATGAGACAAATTGCACTGCGTTATAATATTGACAAAAATTCGGTGTGCAACATTTTAAGAAAGTGGAGAATAAACGGTACGATTAGTAGAAATCCTGAATCAGGGCGACGAAGGATATCAACTCAACAACAAGATTTGCAATTGGTAAATGCTTTAGTAGAAAATCCATTTTACTCAGTTATTCAGGCTGCTGAAAAAACAAATTTTCCTGGATCGAGTGGTACTGGTCGCCGGCGAGTAAGAGAATCGGAGCTACGCTGACATGCAGCAGCACTGAAATACTTACTTAAAGCTGGACATAAAGAAGCTCGAGTAGGATTTGCGCTTGAATTTTTAGAGCATGATGCAAATTTTTGGAATAATGTAATCTTTACAGACGAAAAAATTTTCCAGTCAACATACAGCGGTCGTATTCGTGTTTACGCCCTCCGAATACTCGATTCGGTGAGAAATATATATCTAACAATGATAAAAGTGGTAGATTTTCCGTCAATATGTAGGCTTGGATATCGGCACGTGGTCCTGGTGTTTTGTGGCATATTGAGGAACGATTTAATAGTGAAACGTATCTTAGGATTTTAGACAATATTATGCTCCCTTCTGTGTCACAATTATTTCCTAATAATGAGTTCATATTTCAACACGGCAATTGTTCCGATCATACTGCTCATACCGTAACTAACTGGTTTCAAGATAACAACATCAATGTTCTTAACTGGCCCAGTCATAGTCCAGATCTTAACTGAAAGTGAAAAAGTACGGGGACTACTCATAAGAAGTATCCAAAAACGAAATGTGAGACCACGGAATGCCGAAGAATTACTGGAAATAGTAAATAATTCATGTGAAAATATTATTACTAATGATTATTGTATAAGGTTATTTAATTCTGTGCCAAACAGACTTATAGAAGTTATAAATAGAAATGGTTTAACAGTTAGATTCTTGTTAAGTAGGATATCCTTTGTCCTTTGATCCAGGATTTCTACTAATCGTACCGTTTATTCTCCACTTTCTTAAAATGTTACACACTAAATTTTTGTTAATGTTATAACGCAGTGCAATTTGTCTCATTAACCATCCATCATTTACTATAGCAATAACTACAGCATTAAAATAAAAAATGAATTAAAAGTGATGTCTGTTTTATTTCGGCTATTCATTACATATTCAAATAGAGACATATTTACATTAGGAAAAAAAGTTGTCCTATTTTTTTTCTGTTCACAACAGTACGTGAGTAAAAACACTTAAATATTCCATATATATGTGAATTTATATGAAATATGAGATGACAGTTTATGCGATTTAATTTTGGTTCTTGTGTGTAATGGACATAAATTTCACAGTAATAGATGACGAATTTCCATTGAACGCGCTGCGACTCTACGTAATATAAGATTGCCTACTTTCAGAGGTTTGTACGTCATACTAATCTGGTCCATTGTAAAATATTCGTTTTTTATTTCATTATGGCATCTGCCCTGTATATTTGCTACAAAAAATTTTCAAGCCTCAACAATAAGCTGGACAGACCGACGCGATGGAGATGCAAGATATTAACTTTATCATTTGAAATGTGAGAATCTGGAGAAATCACAGAGGATACTTTTTCATAAATACTTTACTCCATTCATGTTATAGTCAGGAAATTAAACATAATTAAAATTTCAGCAGATCGGAAGAAAAAGAAATGAGAAAACGTACAAGCCTATTATACAACAAAAAACATTTTTCAAGAATTTATTTAATTGCTATCGTATGATGATACAAACTAAAAAATATTTATCATTGTATGTCAAAAGTTTCACATTATGAAATCATCAATATTTCATTTTACTAACAAGTTTCTCCAAAATAATGTTAATATTAATGCATAATTTAAAAATATATGCTGTGCCTTAAAATAACAGATCTGGATTTCACTCAAACTAATTAAAGTGAACGTCATAAAAAAGCCAATTTATAATTAAAAAACTTCTCCTAAAACAATTGGACCATTGTTGATAAAACTTGTAAAATTTTTCTTACTACATTACTGGTACCAATTTAAAATGTATAAAATAAAAAATTGAAAAAACCTGAAATATCACCGAACGAAGCCGGGGTTGCTAGTCATATATTAGTTTAGGGTCACGGTGTAGGTTGTCCGACACACGCCACTTGCCATGTTAATCGACGGCTTCATAAGTGCTTGGTTTCTATTTAATTCAGTAGATGGCGCCCGGAATATACCCCTGCAATTACCTATAGGCATAGATAGACGGATTTCCTTTGATGCATGTAGTGTTGCATATATACACAACTAAACGGCAAAACTAAGACAAAAAGAACAAACTAAAATGCTTTTTAAATATAAACAAACCAAATCTATAAAGCATTAACTATTGTATGTATGTAAACTGTATTTCTAATATTTCCATGCGTAAGTAACCACGAGACTTTATTTGTCCTGCCATGTATTGCATTACACACAACTAAACACTTACGAAGCCATCCGTACGGGTCTTGTCGCATCACCTAATATACTACACCGTGTCCAGGGTCGAGCGCCGCTTTTTTAAAGTGATGTACTAGCAGGCTAAGTGGCTTCATTTTAACGAGTTTTCTCTCTGCGAAAATTGTCGGTAGAGGTATGCAAAGTTCTATTCAGCTGCTAAACATGTTGATAGTGGTACTGACACTTTCATGGCGTAAGACTGGAAAATCGTGCCAGAAATTTGTAGAAGAATTTAACCATTCGGTCTCACAAATATTAATTAAACAATAGTGTAAAAAAAACAGGGGGTTGCGCTTGTCCTACAAAAGCAATAGGTTGGACCGGCCGGCGAGTCCACCGTACGGCTTTTATGGAATTCGATTTTTATATTAATAAGGATGAACTTTTTTGCTATGCCGTACAAATCAGTTGGACCATGGGGTGGAAAACGCAACTCCCTTCCTAGACCTCTAATAAGGATGGTGATTTGATCCTATATGGCATCAATTCCAAAATAATATACGACATTTAAAATCTTTTAAAAAATGACCCGTTTAAAAAGAATGGGTATTATCAATGTAAATAAAAAAATCACCCCCGAGAAAGGGAAAAACTCATGTTTTCTAGGGCTTCCAAAATCACTCGCTTCGCTCGTATTTTTAATCTAGCCATTCGTGCAATAAAGAATGGCTTTTTACACTTGTATCTTAAATAACTATTATCTACGATCGTGTATAAAGTAACAGTTTTTTACATCATTTCCAGTATAAGAAGTGGCCTTTTATAAGAAACTGTGCAACAAATATTTATTTTTATTGCACGCTTTTATTGCATAATTTCTAAAAAATTTATCAGTAACACACCAATCGTTGAATTGTTTATACATCAACTCATATTGTTTTCGTGACTTCCCAGGTATTAAAGTTGACGTTACCTCTTGTGTCATCTCCACAACTTCTGGGGGAGTATTTTGAAACACTTCTACATTGCTATAATCACCATTAAACATTATTACTTGATATTTTAATTCAAACATTCAAGAACAACAATGGCGACTTCAACTACGCCAGTTTATTTATAATATCGTTTCCCTAGTTACTATCATCACAGATTTTTAGTCAAGACTATGAAATAACATAATAGGGTTTTCCCACTAATTTTATTTTAACTATTTGTGTCGTGAAAATGATATAATAAAACATTTTATTAATTTACAACAATTTACTTTTCTAATAAGAATTATTTCTAAGAAAATATCGTTAAAACAACTTACTGATAATTTCACTGCTTTTTAAAACGGGCATTTTTACGCGCCAGAATTACGTATCTACCCGGAAAACCAATGAGATTATGGATATAATTAGTTTGTAATAGATTCTAACTGTGTGTTAAATAAATCTTTCCTCTAAAACTTCCCAGAAGTTCAATTTGTAATGCTTGTACTGTGACTGGTCTAAAGCAGTGGACGTGTAAATATTGACCAATCAGAATCCAGATAAATGCCGCACAAGTTATTCGTGAAAGCGTCGGACGTTAATATTTTGTACTGTAGTTTAAGCTTAACTTTGGAGTGAAAATATTATTTTATCAGTTTCTGGTTTATGTTTTATTAATTCTGCAATCAAAATGGAATCAAGTGGAAGAGGGATATGTTAAAGGTGCCGCTGATAATTTACCTAAAGTAGAAAAGTGCTGTCAATAAATAGAGGTTATTTTATGTTAACAGAGACCAAGATTAATAAACATTCTTGAAAAGAGACAACCTCTGTGATGTTAATTCTGTGATTGGATTTCAGGGTGTTGACGTCACAACGCGCCAATTTATGGCTGTTTAAAATGAACCCAATATTTCTCAAACTTCAAGTTTTTTCTGTTACTATTAGTAAAATTAATAAGATAATAAATATGCCATAAATCATTTCTTTACGTGAGTTAAGTATTTCAGCAATAATTTTTTTTTCTGGGAAAACCCTATTAGAATGGACACTTCAACTACAACTCGAATAATACTAACCGTCAAAGTGACATTCACAAAAAGTTGATACAGTTTTACAAATATTCATGAAAAATTGCCCATTTCTTACAATAATTGGAATGATCGAAGATAAAACGTTGTAAGGCACACTTGTAAAAAGCCTTTTTATTGCACTCCTGGCTTTTAAAGACACTCGCTTCGCTCGTATTTTTAATCTAGCTATTCGTGCAATAAAGAATGACTTTTTACATGTGTATCTTAAATAACTATTATGTACTAAATATCTGTCAAATATGACTTTTCGAATTAATTTTGCGTCATAACATTCAATTAGAATGTATCGTTTTTTCTGATACGCAGGTGGTGAAACACCCAACAAAAAGAAAGAAGTAAAAAGAGTTTCTCTGTCAGAAAAAATTATAATTTATTTGCTACATCTGTGCAAACTTACGATTCTAGTTATGTATCGCTGATTGTCAAGTTGATAATTGTTTTAACAATGAGTCTTTCGACTACCCAAGGAACTGAAATTTTGATATTATTAGGATGTAGTGATAAAATAAGAACGCAGAAGCAGAAATATTCTGTATTAAATATCCTGACCGTCGCGTACGGTTCGTAGAGTAGAAAACAAATTTCGTAAATTTGGAAACGTCACAGATATTCCTAAATCTGGTAGGAAACCCATTTTAGATAATGACACTAGAGTACAGAAAATCCACATTGAAGTTCGGAGGCCAATATTCAGTATCCCGAGAAGATGAGCATTGGGCTGGAATTGTAAATTCTCAAATCATTGGACCATTTCTTTGATAGCACATTAACTGGCGCACGTTACTTGGATTTCTTGCAAAATTTCTTGGCTCCAGAGTTAAGAATGCTTTTCCCAGATGATGACAATCCTAATGAAATTGATAGAAATATTTGGTATCAGCAGGACTCCACATTTTGCATTGGAAATAAGAGCCTGTCTCGATTAAGTTTTTCCCAATACGTGAATCAGTAGACGCGGTAAAATTGAGTGGCCTAGCTGTTCTCCCGATTTGACCCTGCTTGACTATTTTTTATGGGGTTACTTAAAATCGAAAGTCTACTTCAACACACCAAATAACGTCGATGGTTTAAAAGACAGAGGCAAAGGCAAGAAATGAATCAAATCACCCCGGAAACGATACAAAATATTTTCAGGAACGTCTCTATTATTGTCAAGAAGCTACGGCCGCCAAGTTGGAACATTTGATTTAAGCTGTTTCATGTTCTTTGGTTTACTTATTAACATTAAAATTGTAATATTTTTCAATAAAAATATTTAAAAATTCTGAATATTGCTGAATACATAATTAAAAAACCTTTCAAAAAAACCTTTCAAATGGGCTATCACATGCACCCTCGTTTCATTTAAAAATTTTAAAGGGGTAGCTATCACTCCAAGGGGGTTGAAGAGGGCGCTAAAAAATTATGCTCAAATATGTCCTTTTATTATTAAAAATTGACTTGTTTAGGATTTTACTCATAAATTAACAATTTACGTAGATAAAGAATTTATCCGTTGCTTATGGACTCCACTGTTAGAAAGAAAATTATTTCAGACTAGGCCATTTTACAAAATTAAATCTTATATTAAGATTGCCAATTTGGAAAATATATATTATAAGGATGTGTTGGAATATACTCTATAAAATGAAATCTCAGGTACATAGGTTATAAAATATTAAAATACTACATTTGTGTATTAATAATCAATTATAATTTTCATTTTATTACATCTATATCTTCAGCAAAATGGTGTTACAGTTTCTCAACAATTCTCAAACATTGTTTAAAATATTTAAAATTACATTATTTTTTTACCTATCATCTATGCATTTAATTGATCCACATAAATGTATGTTAGAGGTGTTATTAAATACATTTGTAGATAACTAAAAAATAAATGTAGGTATTCAAAGATTCTATAGCACCGAAAAAAATTTATAAACGTAAAATATTTTGCTACAAAACTTCAATCCCAATGTTTCTTAATTCATCTTAATTATATCTAAAATATTTTTTTCTGGTTCATTAAACAAAAAAAAAAAAATTAGAAGAGAACTACTAAAATTTACTTCAACCTGTTTACAAGAAATATGTGTTGTAGATAAATATTTAAATTTGCTATTAAAAAACGTCATCAATCGCTGGAAAAAAATTAAAGTTTAATATATTTTTTTCAATGTTATTTTTATCTAATTTGAAATCCCACTTTTTTACTAGTTTTTTTAAATCGATTTGTTAAATCGGTTGCAAGAAAAAAAAATTTAAACTATTTATCGTAACATTAAGATGTTTGTGATTAAAACAGAATAAAAATAAAATAAATGGATATATTTTTGATTGAAGAAGTAACAGGACACTAATCTCAATCACTCATAAAATAATGTATTTACATACCTTGCTAATCATTGTTAATATGAAGTAACTAATTCACGAGTAAACCTAAGAGAATACTGATTAGGAAAAACGTACATACATATTTTTATACCAAATATCGGAACACATTCACTTACCACGTTAATGAAAATTTTGGACAGTGGCAAAGAAATGGGTGTTGTCTGCATTACTTATGTAATTTACTTTTAAATCGACCCAGATCATTACTTATAATTTTGATTGATTCAGTTCAATCTTATGAAACTATGACAAGTAATACATATATCCAATAGTTCCGATAAAATTAAAATTAAAAAAAATGTAGTTAGTTTTCCTTTGTAAATTTGGTAACACGCGTTGGAATGATCTAGATTAAATCACTTGTAAGGAATGTTAATAAGTGTGTTAGTCTTATATAACGTTATTACTAAGACACTATTCTAATTACTATTTAATTTGAATATGCATAATTTATGGTCTTGTTATACTATATACTCCCATGCTAGACAGAAAGTATTTCTCAGTTGCTGGAAGGCAATAGCTACTTGCATTTGTTTTACGATATTGTGTAATAATTATAGAGCCATTCATTAAAAATGCCCCCGCAGTTATAACAGTACCCAAATATTGTACCTTGGAGAGGGGTATCATGCTACAAAGTTTCATCCTCATGTGAGAGCTAAGAGGGTTGAAATAACTAAATAGCACAATTTTCTTATTATGTCATTTTCTTACTTTGCATTGATAGTGAGATTCTTTGATAGTTTTAACGTTTGAGATCATTATCATTAAATTCTATTACAAAAAGTTTAGTTTCCTAGATGCTATGAATCTACGCACGTTTTACGCTATCCTATCAGGACCGCCTTCGAATTCGATTTAAAATTTGGGAACATTTAATCAATTGGCCGAATACATCATACTAATGTATCAGCAAAATTCAACGATAGCCATTTTTATACCAGGAGGTCCAAAATTGACTCCCGGTATTTCTGCGTCTGATAGTACATCCAAAAATAATGGTAGCTTTTTATACCGTCTATTTTACGAGGCCCACATCAAATATCTTGCTTAATATCTATTGTAGAATAATAAATTTTTAGAAACATCCCATTTTTGGTGAGCTATATTTCAGTAAAAAGAAATTTGTCCATAGCCTACTTTGGGAGATATATTACAAAAACCTGAAAAATAGAAAAACCACAAAAGGTTATAGCTTCCTTATTTGAGGAGATACGAAAAAAGTTAGAGGAATGAAAGTTGACAGCAAAGACAATAAGAATAAAGAATAATTTAAAAAAAAAATAGTAAGGGGAGGACATGTTGCGGATAATGTAAGAAAAGTGAAACTACAAAATGAGGAACGTTCAACATTTAAATGAGGGAGATAAACGGAGAAGAGTAAGATTTTGTAGATGGTTGATAAATAAAAAAAAAATATAAAAAAAAAAGTTTTTATTTGAATGCTCTAAAAAGTAGAAAATAAACTTTGAAGTAAATCAAACTCATCATTTTGTTACATTATATAATTTTTTTCGTGATATAAAAGCTTGTTGCGAGATTTTTCTCTGTAAAGGAGATTACTCGCGACAAGCTTTTATATCATAAAAAAAATATATAATGTAACAAAATGATTTACTTCAAAGTTTATTTTCTACTTGTTAGAGCATTTAAATACTTACTTCTTAGTCTTTTGATATACTGTAATCCCCAGATATGGATTTTAAGACGAATCGGATCATAAACGGTAAAGTCATCCGCCATCTTGAACTAAATTTTTGACTAGAAATTCGTAATCCGCGACCCCGAAAATCGCAGATATCGATTTTGATCGATCTAAATGACAAAAGTCGCAGCCATATTGGCGCCGCCATTTTGAATTTCTAAATTTTGACCAAGAATTCATAATCGGCGATCTCAAAAATACCCAGATATCAATTTTGAATCGATTCGGATCATAAACGATAAGGTCGTCCGCCATCTTGAAGCCGCCATCCTGAATCATATTTTTGACTAGAAATTCGTAATCCGCGACCCCGAAAATCGCAGATATCGATTTTGATCGATCTAAATGACAAAAGTCGCAGCCATATTGGCGCCGCCATTTTGAATTTCTAAATTTTGACCAAGAATTCATAATTGGCGATCTCAAAAATACCCAGATGTCAATTTTGAATCGATTCGGATCATAAACGATAAGGTCGTCCGCCATATTGAAGCCGCCATCCTGAATCATATTTTTAACTAGAAATTTGTAATTCGCGAACCCGAAAACCCGCAGATATCGATTTTGATCGATTTGGATCTTCATAACAAAAGTCGTGCGCCATATTGGCGCCGCCATTTTGAATTTTTTACCAAGAATTCATAATTGGCAATCTCAAAAATACCCAGATATCGATTTTGAGTCGAATCGGATCATGAACGATAATGTCGTCCGTCATCTTGAAGTCGCCATCCTGAACTGAATTTTTGACTAAAAATTCGTAATCGGCGAAACCGAAAACCCCTAGATATCGATTTTTGATCGATTTGGACCATAAATGACAAAAGTCGTCCGCCATATTGGCGCCGTCATTTTGAATTTCTAAATTTTTACCAAGAATTCATAACTGGCGATCTCAAATATCCCCAGATATCGATTCTGAATCGAATCGGATCATAAACAATAAAATCGTCCGCCATCTTGAAGCCGCCATTTTGTTTTTTCTTATATGAAAATGTGAAAATATATACACATGTGTAAAATTTTAAAGCTCTAATCGTGAACACATACAAGCCTCTGACGTCGTGAAAAATAATAATTCTTTGTGTGGAAAATTAAAGCTGAGACACCTGAGGCCGTAGATGCATTTTATGTGTTTCGAATCTGAAGTTCGGGGGGGGGGTCGTCTTAAAACTGTCGGACAGGGTCAAAAGCTACACACTGTATATAATTAGAATAGTTGTAGTCACTTTTTGTTCAATAGAATTATTTATTTTAATTTTTTAGCAATTTTGAAAGTCACTGGCAGGGCCGAGAGTAACACCCTGTATATTACAATAACAACACTTTGTTTAAAACGAACTTACAAGATTTATTTAAGGACTTTCAACATACTTTCGAACGTAATTTTTTGCACTATTTTATTTGTAGGTAACTTTTCGACAGTCAAATTTCGACTTTGAGATTTTTAGTTTGTTTAATTTTGTTTAAGCGTTTTAGCTTTTGAAAAAATTCAATGATGCGCGAGGGCAGATTGGGTTTCTTTCTATTCTTTTTAACCAGGTTTTGGTCTGGGAAGTGCTTCCGGGTCCCGTTTACAAAAATTCCCGAAATGGGAGGCTATAAGTGGGAACTAGACAGACGGTAACTACTCTGGAAATTTCGTTAAAACCGAACGACTACTAGTATACTTCTTAAAGCAATCGCTAAACGAACTTTTATAAGATTATTTAAAAATTCAACACAAATTAATTTCACTTGGTAGAAAAACTTGGAGAACGATTTAAATACGCAAGAACACTGGAAAACAACTTGATTTGGGCTTGCGGAACTCGGCTTTTTATACGATACCACGGTTGTGTTTTTTGTACCCCGTGAGTTGGGCTGAAACGTTTTTACTCCCGTTTTATATCTAGAAATGGTACCATGTAGTCTGGATCGGCACGATTGCGTAATACTGCACAACATTGCGCAACACTTTTGCAAAAGTATGAAATTTCCAAATGAAGATTATACAGAAAAATCGGCATTGAAGAGGAGAATTTTTTTTTATATATAAACGAATTTTGGATATATTCGGGTTTAGAAGTTATTGAGGTTTTATTATCTGGAAATTAAACATTTTTGGAATGACCCTGTAAAGTAGATACGAAGGTCCGACGTTTCACGGTTGTAAGATATGAATAAGATATGAGAATGTTCCCGATAGGTGCGAGGTGAATAATAAGATATATGAAAATGTTCCCAATATGCGTGGAATGAAAAAAAAAATTGAAATGGGATACGGGTGATAGAATTTGATGAATCGAAATGGAACGTTGTTGTTAGAAGTACAGAGAGTAGTTTGATGTATATGAGGGGCGGTTGAAAAGTGGTGAAATTTAAAATGCAAAATCTGTTTATGGATGATTAACCAATCGAGATAAAATGTTGTGACTATGGGCATGAATATTTGGGTGTGATATTTTTAAGATGGGTTTTTGAACGGGTTCGAGTCCTAAAATGGTGAATTCGAATGTTTGGTGGTATTTGACGGTGAACGCATGTTATCTGAGAATTATCGATTGTACCTGAATTTTTCCAGAATCATTTTTGAAAAACTGTATGTTCTGGTTAATTTAAGTATTGCATTGACTTTTTTATTACTTTTGACATGGTACACGTGAAGTTTGATTTATTTTTGAAATTTTGAAATTTTTTATATTTCTTATAGTGCTGATAGAAGAGAAGTACTATAACAATCGAAATTTTGATTGCAAGATTTGACCTAAACAAACAAACTAACTAACTAATTAGCTAACTAACTAACTAACTAACAAACAAGCATTGCAACTGTACTAAAAGCTTTTAATGCAAAGGAATGACCCGCTGATATGTAGTAAAATTGTTTGGTCGGGCGAATCAAATTTTCTAATAATGAATTTTTCAATAGAAATATGCATTATAAGTGGACACGAGGAAATACATTTTGGTGCCGAGAGCCTGCTTTCCAAGAAAGATTTTCTACTAATCTTTGCATGGATCTTTTAGGGACTAAAATAATTGGACTTTATTTTTATGATGGAAAATTAACCGCTCGTAGATACCTTAATTTCCCGCAAAACGAATTTCAAGATTTTCTTTATGAATTAACAGTTGCAGAAAGATTAAATTATTCATATTTTCAAAAAGATGGGGCTCCACCTCACACTGCTGTAATATAGGCACCTTTGGACCCATTCTATGGCCAGTTTGATTACCAGATATCACTTCCTTGGATTTTTTCATCTGGGGTTACATTAAAGACAAGGTATTTCAAACTGCACCTGAAAATATTAAGGACATAAAAACCAGAATTAGAAATGCATGTGAGGCAATTACTCCTGAAGTGCCCTAAAATGTAATACACGCAGTGTCTCGTAGAGCACGTTTGTGTTTTAGAATGCATGATACACAATTTGTGCATTTGTAGTTAGAAAAATAAATACGCACATATTCTTTTCAGTATGGTAATAGGTAGTACTGTTATACATAGTTTTTCGTTTTTTCCGATGTTCATTTTGTACTTGTATTTTTATTTATGAGATATTTGTTTGTTTGTATTAAATTGTAATAAATATTTACTGAATTATAATTATTATAAAGTGAATTTTTACTATTATGGCTCCGTCTTTAAAGATGCTGAAAATGATGAAGGTGGGCAAAATTCTTTTTAGTATGCGCAACCCCCAAACGGACAAAAAACACCCCCAAATTGAGGTGAAACGCAAAGGAGCACGCTTAGAGGATGCTGAGACCGACGCCAGCCTTGAAGATCATCCTCGATGCAAACCCACCCCCCCAAACAGGCAATAACACTCCGGAAAAGGGAGTGAAACGCGAAGGAGCGTGCTTCCGTCGAACAAACACCGATTTGTCCACGTTTTCGAGGATGTTGGGACCGACGCCAGCCTTGAAAATCATCCCCGATGCAAACACACCCCCCCAAACAAACAGCCAAAGACGCCCCGGAAAAGGGGGTGAAACGTGAAGCAGGCTTCCGCCAGACAAATATTGGTTTACTCCCGTTTTGGAGGATGCTGAGACCGACGCCAGCCTTGAAAATCATCCCCGATGCAAACTCTCCCACCAATCAAACAGCCAAAGACGCCCCGGAAAAAGGGGTGAAACGTGAAGGAGCAGGCTTCCGTCCGACAAACATTGGTTTACCCCCGTTTTGGAGGATGCTGAGGCCGACGCCGGCCTAGACTATCATCCCCGATGTAAAACCCACCCCACAAACGGTTAAAACCGCCCTCGAAAGGGGTGAAACTGCAGTTCCCTTCACCCAACGGCAAAACCAGTGCACTCGCCCGTTTTCGAAGATGCTGAGACCAAGACGGTAAAAAACCCGTTACTTTGAGGGATGTTTGTGTACGCGAAGTATACGAGATACAAGAAAATCATCTATTCTTTCGTACTGCATGCAACTAATATGTCCCTGGATTAAACAGAAAAAAATTGGCGTACACTACGTCTGTAGGGTTGACGAGGAAAAATCATGTATACAGAACTGCACATAGATTTTATTTATAACGTTAAATTAGCCATAACACTTTTGTAAATGAATACAGTGACTTATTTACTACATGTAAAATACGAAATAACTTAGAAAATCTTATTAATACAAGAAAAAATACGATCATTATTAATCAAGTCCATTATATCTATGTATTGATTAAGTCAATTTAATCTAGGACGCTTACAAGTGGGGTTACAAATTTGATTTTCATCGAAGTGAACATCACACCCCTCAACGTTGCAGGGTGGGTTTGTATCGCGGATGATTTTCAATCTGGCGTCGGTCTCAGCATCCTCGAAAACGAGGATAAACCAATGTTTGTCGGACGGAATCCAGCTCCTTCACATTTAACCCTCTTTTCCGGGGTGCTTTTGTCTGTTTGTAGGGTGGGTTTACACCGGGGATGATTTTCAAGGCTGGCGTCAGCCTCAGCATCCTCGAAAACGGGGATAAACCGGTGTTTATCCGGCGGAAGCGAGCTCCTTTGCGTTTCACCCCAATTTGGGGGTGTTTTTTGGCCGTTTGGGGGGTTGTGCATGCTTAAAAAGAATTTTGCCCACTACCACTTTTTTCAGCATCCTCGAAAACGGGGGAGGGAGGTGGTCTGGTCGCGTCAGAAAATACTTACGTTTTTTGGAGTATTTTTCGACTCACAAAATCCACTAAGAGAAAAAATAAACAGAATTAATGGTGTCATGGCCTATTTTGAGATTTGTTCTTTTCATTTTTGCACAAGAGCGTATATCAAAGCCAACAGCGTTCTTCGAATTTTTTGATACAGATTGTTATTCTTATTGTCTTTGCCGTTAACAGATGGTATAATCTGTGCTGGGTCCTATCGAACAGTAGTATTTTTTACCGATATTTCCATATATTTTGAAACTTAATGCTTCGTTTTGGTTAAATATACATTCTAAACTAATAAATATTCAGTCTGTTAATTCAGATGCTACAGTTATGAGAGCCCTTAAAATAACATTGAAAAATTTCTTCATTAAGCAATAAATTAGGTGCGGTATAAAAAAAGCAATATTTGTTTGTCATGTCCTTTATATTTTTAAGAAGTACCTTCAATGGTATCTCACACTTTTCCATAACGACATTTTCAGTAACTCAGCCATTCAATGACCTTTAACTGTCATGTATACCTCTCTATATGTATTATATGAAGGAATGTTAGTGTTCGTATTAGGAACTACGTTTTGAAATATTTCCTTTTGGTATACGATAAGAGTCACTATCGAGAAATTTCTTTAACCATGAATAAGAGCTTAAATATACCTGATACAAATCTTGCTGTACATAAACATAATTAGATGAAATGTCTTAGCCATGAGCAAGATATGAAGGTCAATAATACTACTCTTTGCACTATATAAAAATAAATACTACAGACCTCTGACTCATTTCACCGTAATAATTTACTTTGATTACCTATACACAAACTTAAAGGGCGTGTCAAAGGTGTGACCCTCATTTATACTTAAATGATAAAATCTTGATTGTACTACTACAACATATTCCGTTATTAATTATTATGCAAAACTTCAACGCTTTTTATTAATGCAAGTACCGAGGAATATTGATCAAGACTTACTTCATTAAATAATCAAATTAAAGGAATGTGTAAATATTCAGGGTATCTTCTATTAAAATATAATATATAAAATAACTATATATTACATTATAATCCATAGCTTATTAATTAAAAATGTCTATGTTTTAAACATACTTAGGTGTAGAGGTCGGCTGCGGATACTACGATAAGTGTAGAATTCGTCAGACGAAGAATCAAGAATCGGACAATTCTGACGTAGGACCGTCTTGGTGACTTTGTTTTTTGTAGTAGGCTTGACAGGAGCACTATGTATTCTTCTAATTGGCTTTCTATATGACACACTAGACCAACAACCTACAAATATCACTGGACTATTTTCCAGCACACTGGGCTGTAACAAAAGTACACTGGACTTCTGTTAGTGTACCACAAGGGGCTCTTATAACATCACAACATACTGGATCGCCACTATTGTCTAAAACTAATATCCTTTCATAGGCTTATTGGACTATTGGTGGCAATCTGGATTGTCTACGACATGAAAATCGTATATGAAAAATACATCTTTACGAGTTTCCTATTCTAAATGTTCTTATTACTATTATGTTATTACCACCATAATTATAATATAATTCACGTTATTTGATATGAGATATTCTCTTTTCTAGCTCTGGTGGTGAAGTGGGTCTTCATTAATAAGCGGAGTGGAAGTTTCTATGTACTTCACAGCTTATGTTATCAATTCTACAATATTTAAAATTTGGGACGTTGAACTCCCCTAAAATTATCCTGATTAAATACAATATCTTCAAGCATTTCCAGAAAATTCTCGAAATCTGTTATAGTAGGTGGTATGTACGAAGTATAAATAATAATTGAATATTATTTAAATCGTATCCTAAATGATAATCAATCAAATGTCTCCTCGTCGGTATAGGTAAAATAAGAGAATTGGATTTCAAACTATGTCGACGTTTCGCTTTATTTTAAAGCTTCTTCAGGACTACAATAATAAATATAATATATAACACCTTATAAACAACATTTTAAAACTTATCTACTAAAAATTGTGAAATATAGAAAAGAAAATATTCAAAATATGAATTAATTATGCAAACACGTCTTTAATTAAAGCCTATTATTATAAACACAAAACAAACTCGCACCATTCACCTAGTAATACATTTAAAATACAACCATAAATAAATTATTTTAACTGTGATCTTCAGACAACAACAAAACTGTGCCATAAATGTAGAAACTCCTTACTGTTTAGGAGCAACGCGATAAGAGAATTCAATAAGAAATGCGTTATTAAGGTTTTTTTTTATTGTTATGTATTTTTTGATCAAATAATTATAAATAATACTTAAATTTTCAATGTCGGTCCTTTTATTTATTGTTAGAGGGTTATGTGCCTGTATACACACCATTTCACTGATTAGTCTCTTATTATAATTTGTTTCCCTGTCCAATATGCTTACTTCTTCAAAATTAAACTTATGATTTTCAGTAAAGTAATGTGCAGCAAGGGCTGTTTGTTCTTTTTTATTTTTGTGTTTTTCATTACATGAATATTTATGTTCATTTAGTCTTGCTTTTAAATTTTGTTTAGTTTGTCCTATATATGTTTTTTTACAATCATTACACGGAATTCTGTACACTACGTCAGAATGATAATCTAAGGGTAAAGTATCTTTCATTGAGTTATATAAGTTACCAACAGTTTTTAGGTGGTAGAAAACAATCTGTGTTGTGTCATTAGATAATTTCGATTTTATTTTTTCCGATAATAAAATCTAAAAAATATATTAGAGACCTAAAGCAGTACGAAACAATATAGGACGAAATAAATTGAGTTCAACTCTAGTCTATCATAACACCGGTTCGAATAAACGAATCATCGTACTTTTTTTAAAAGAGGCGTCTTTTGGAGTACTTTAAAAATAAATTTTAGAAATAAATATCCATTTTCAAAGTTATTGCATTTGTCTATAAGTAATAAAATTTGCCAAATTTTTTAACAATTCCCTAGGCTGTCCTAATTAACGGATTAACTTTTATATGTCTAAAAATATTCAAGTTTCTAAATGCTTTAGTTTAGCCTCAGCAATATTTTGAAAATTGGCAAATTTTCAAAACGATGTTTAGATTGCAAAATTATTATGCAAAAATTAAAAGTCCGATCTTGATGAACTTTGGTGAGAAGATTTGTTATATTAAAAAGTTTTCTTTAGCCAAGTATGAAGGCCCTACGTATAAGTATTTGAACAAAATTCCACAAATGACTTGCTATTTCAAATTTTTTTTTTGCGATTTTTACTATTTTTGCAATAATAAAAATGAATTTTTGGATTCGCAACCAACTGCATCTTATTGAATAATTAATACAAAACTTCTATAACTTTTTTCTAAAAGCGATAGTTACTGAGATATATGAATAAGTAGGAAGAAAAAACGGAATGTTTAGAAATTTTTCCATATTTTGTTTAATAAAAAATTACGCCCACGTTTTCAAACCAGCGCATACTGAAATTATCATTTCTTATAATGTTTAAGAGCGATTAAGCAAAAAATCTGCTATACTACCCGATTCACCCAAACATAGGTGATTTTAAGTAGATACCGCCAGGGCTATGATCACCTTACACCATTTCAATTAATGAAAACATTGAAATTTATTATTATTTAGGAAACAATTTGTTTATTGAAAAATATGTACACTAGTTTAACAGTCAATTATTTAAAAAATACCTAAAATTATCAGTTATCATTATTGGTATTGATAGTATCAGTTACTATCAGTTTTTGGTATATGAACAATGGGATCTCTTTGAAAAGGTTTGGGCCGAATATCTTGTTCAGTTCTTCTAACAATAGCGTTAAATCCACTATGTTTATCGACTGTATAAACAACAGTTCTTATAGTACCATCTGCTTCATGAACAGAATATTCTCCATGTACTACATCCCCGTTGCGAGATTCTCTTTGGGAGTGAATATCTCCAGATTGATGATCATCAACTTTGTAGGCAAATTCGTATTTCGGGTAGCTCTAGAAATGAAACAAATATTCATAGTAATAATAATATGTATTTTGACGAACTTCTGTGACCGAACAACACTTAACACACATACAACACAGATATAATACGCCAATAGATAGAGTTTTTTTACTAATAACCTCTACGTAAGTTTGAAATTTATTAATATTACTTTAACTGAAAACAATTGGGATTTTAGAATAAGTGAACTTAAAAATCTTTATTACATCATTATGCATATAAGGTATATCAATCAAGATACAAAATTCAATTAAGCTCTTATATAACATAGCCTTTTTTATGACATCTATATCCTCCAATGATATCATTAATTATATAATAAATAGTATAACTCTTTAAGTATATAATTGAAATTATGAGGTAGTGGCACTTGACAGACGGAAAGTATTCAACGGGTTTTTGTATACAATCATTTCCACCATAACTGAAATACCAATAAATTATTTTTAAAAATAGTGTTAAATAGTTGAGGGATAATTAATTAAGACTTATATAAAATGTTACTGTTGCTAGTGAAGTTAAAAAAAATATCATAACTGACACCTACTTAATTTTCGTAAATCATTGCTGGCCACTCCTTATATTAATTATTTAAAATACCTATCTTCAGTTACATAAAAAATTAAAATTGTTAAAAAATGCTTACATCATATTCCTCTTCTAGGTGAGCAGAAGTTTGTGAAGGTGGTGCTAAAGGAATTTTAACGGGAACTACTTTAGGGAGTGTACTAGGAGTTCCTTTAAGTGACTTTAAATCATATGTAACATGAGGAACTGAAGTCGACTGTTGCATGGGGGAAGCAGTGGAGTAAAACGGACTTGGAGCGTAAGTAGGTAAAAACGGCATACTGATGTTCTCTGAAGATGGAGGCGTTTCTATACCTGGGTAATCGAATTCAGAATTCTCATGGACGGGAATGACTCTTTGATGACTGCAGCTCACAAAAAGAGTTAGTCCAAAAATCTTAAACAAAAATTAGGAATAATTTTCATAGCATTAAGTACATAGCAAATTAAGACAATTAATTAATATAAATATAGAATTCTGCAGCTTGCTGAATTAAGAAATTATATTGTATAATCTCTTTTCACTGTTTTGCTCCAAGTTGTGATGTGCACTTTAATAATAAGAGTATAAAATATTGTTGCGTTAAATAATGTATAACAATATACAAAACGTTTTTTATATATTTTATAAATTTAGCGCAACATTACTCAAAACTACAGAATTATTTCACGTAGAAAACTATATCTAATACCAGTATATGTGATCAATTATTTACCAACTTCTTGGATCATATTAAGAGTATTATTGTGAAGAGTAGAAAATGAAACTAATTTTAAAATGTCGCCATTCTTTTTATATAGAATGAATCCATATCCCTTCACTATACATGTATAAAACATACCTGCCACGGCTATAAAAGATAGCAAATATATAATCGAATTAAAGAGTGAAAGTGGGTTTTAGCCAAATATTTTACACGATGTGCTCTTAAAAAGAGAGGTTGAAATGCAAACGAGGGCGGGTATAAAATGTGTGGTTCAAACTTACTAATTTGCATTGTGAATAAATCTAAATACATTAGAGAAGAGGATTCTTTATTTTATAGAGGTGCATATAATTAAAACATTTAAAATAAAAAATTAAATGCCAAACTACATAGAAACGAGAGAAATGTAAGAAATAAAAAGTAGTTTTGGTGACGCATGTTAAACTGTTAAAGAATTTAAATTTTTAATGGAGTAGAATACAAAATTAACTGCGTAATGACGACACGGTCGATCAAAAATAATTTGATATCAAATGTAAGATCTGTTGAATTTTTAAAATAAAATAAGTGAAAATAAAATTTTTAAAAACTTTATTAAAATATACAAAAACATAACATATCAACAAAATCTACATATAAGAATTATCATAGTATTATAAGTAAACATTTAAATTCCTTTATGATGAAAATTGCGGTTTCTTATTAGGTTGCACATGAGTAACAACAGCATTGAACCCGCTGTGCTTATCAGCAGTATATTTTACAACTCTCACGCTACCATCGGCCTCATGAAGTGAATATTCGCCTTGCACTGTGTCCCCGTCACGTACTTCTTTTTGAGAGTGGATATCACCGCTGTGATGGTCTTCAACTTCGTATGTAAATTCGTATTTAGGATGGTCCTAAAATAAATAATAAACATATGCAGTTAGATTGTTCCTCCCTAGCGGAATAGGAACAGTTTCTGCACTTTTGACTGCAGAGGAAAAAATTCTATTAATTTGAAAATTACATGAGATTCTAAAGATCCATCCATTCCAATGTCCAACATCATTAGCCATAACTTTCTCTCGCAGATTCTTGTAAATATTTCGCTCGGAAAGCGTTTTAGAGCAAATAGTATTATTAAAAATTTCATTATATGCGACATTCTCTACAAGGAAACTTCTATGCAGCTTTCGTTTGTTTTGTATGGCAGTTAAGCTCCTTATTTCTTACGATAGTCCTTGTTAATAAATATCTTGAAAAAGTTGAGTTCGAAAAAACGTAAGCACGATAGATATACAGGGTGTTGCATCATGAGAGGGACGTAGCTTAATAGGAGGTAGAGAACATCAGTGGTAACCGGAACCTCCCATAGAAATGTCTCATTGGGCCTTCATTACGAAGTTACAGGGTGTTAAATAATTTTTGGCCAAACCTGTTTTTTGTCATAACTTTGACAGGGAATGAAATAACGGATTCATATTTGGTACGGCTAATGTACTAACGAGCCCCAAGAGGTATATGTATAAAAAAAAATATATCCAGGTCCGGACTCACTATAATTTATGTTTCTTCTTTGCATCAATAAAACATCACCCTGTATATATTTTTTTGAAATTTCGATACGATATTCGAAAAGAGCAAGAAAAAACAAACAAAATGGCCTATTTCATTTTTTTGTTACTCCTTCGTGGTTATTTAAATACGTTGTTAAATGTGCAAGAAAATGGATTACAGAACCCTATTAAATGAGAGGCACGTGAAATAAATAGTTTTATAACTAAAATTTGCAAAAATTCTATTGAGCCTAGGTGGCCTGGGTGAATCCTAATTCCGGCACGTTTTAAAGGTCCATTTTGGTAAAAAACTGTGGTCCTAATAAGTAATCGGGTATGAAATAACAAAATTTTTAATCAATCACA
The DNA here is from genome assembly GCA_963675555.1 of Leptura quadrifasciata. Taxonomy (NCBI): domain Eukaryota; kingdom Metazoa; phylum Arthropoda; class Insecta; order Coleoptera; family Cerambycidae; genus Leptura; species Leptura quadrifasciata. The sequence goes on from OY776676.1 coordinate 12,183,183, forward strand.
GTAGGCTTGTTCAAAGTGACAGATAATAAAAAGAAATCTCCTAAACAGTTGAATAATTGTTTGTTAGTAATTTAATGTGCCAATAATTTTCTTGCACATTTAACAACGTATTTAAATAGCCACGAAGGTGTAACAAAAAAATGAAATAGGCCATTTTGTTTGTTTTTTCTTGCTCTTTTCGAAAATCGTATCGAAATTTCAAAAAAACATATACAGGGTGATGTTTTATTGATGCAAAGAAGAAACATAAATTATAGTGAGTCCGGACCTGGATATATTTTTTTTTATACATGTACCTCTTGGGGCTCGTTAGTACATTAGCCGTACCAATATGAATCCGTTATTTCATTCCCTGTCAAAATTATGACAAAAAACAGGTTTGGCCAAAAATTATTTAACACCCTGTAACTTCGTAATGAAGGCCCAATGAGACATTTCTATGGGAGGTTCCGGTTACCACTGATGTTCTCTACCTCCCATTAAGCTATGTCCCTCTCATGATGCAACACCCTGTATAATTATATAATAATCATTCAATACTTGTATAAATGATTGAGGACATTATTTTTACTAAAATATTCTTTTCCCCGTAGAAATCAAAAGTATTTTCGAATGTTTTGTCTTACCTACAACTGTTATAGGGTCCAAGGCATTAACATGATGTAATACGAAGTGATTCTGGAGGTGCAGCTTCTATGTATGTTGCCTTACCATCCTCATTTGATAGATGGCCCATTTACAAAAAGCCATGATGAAATTGCTTTTGTCTTTCAGCCACAGCAAACCTTCCAGATTCAGCTTCTTTAGAAACAAGAGCACCTTCTTTCTTTGTAGTAGCTTGCAGCAGTTTCCACTGTTTGAAAAATGCTAAACTAGTAACCACAAAAGACTAAACAACAAAAAATGGGTCTCAGTGTATCTAAGAGCTGACGTTGGCTCAGATCACAACCCATTAATCGCCATATTCAAACACAAAGGAAAGCTGATAAGCTAGAATACTAAATATACATGTTACAACATAAGAGCACTTAATGCAATTGAGAACAAAGAGAACATGAAACTTGAACTTGAGAGAAGAGTAGCAGAAACCCATCCTAGCGAAGAAAATCCAGAAAAGATATGGCAAAACATAAAAACAAACATTCACAAAGTAATAGAAGAAGTTCTCGAATTCGAGGGGAGAGAAAGAAAAAAGAGTGGATGACCGGAAAAATACTTGGTATGATGGAAATAGGAAGAGGAGTAAAAGAGAACATACAAAAATAGAAAGAGACGAACCGTATTATACGATCAAAGATAAGAGAAGCCAAAAACAAATGGTTAAAAGAACAATACAAGGGGACAGAGAAACTACATGCCAAACACAACTCTTTTCATCTTCATAAGAAACTCAAAGAAATAACATACACATTTAGACGAGGAAACATATCAAAATTAAGAAACAACAACAAAATCGTAACCGACACAAAAGAACTAAACAAAATTTAGTAGGAATATATACAAAACACATTTGAAGATAACCGCACTCTACAAATGGGAAAATCAGAAGATCTTAGACGTGCACCTATACTTGAATCCGAAATATACTATGCACTCATCCAACTAAAAAATAACAAAGCACCCGGACAAGACAACATCACGGCTGAACTTAAAGCTAATGAACCACAAACAATTGGACAAATTATTTAATGCGATATACAATACAGGTAACATTTCAAAGGACTGGCTAAAATCTACTACCATACCAATACCGAAAAAGCCAAACTCTAAAACATACGACGAACACAGACTCGTTAGCCTTATGTGCCACACCCTCAAAACTTTTCTTTATCCACAATTATCCACAATAGAATCTTACATGAAATACGAAGCAGTAACTGGTGACACACAATTTGGTTTCAAGGACGGATTAGGAACAAGAGAAGCACTTCTGTGCATGAAACTACTAATGTTATAACTACAGAAAAGATGTATTCATTTACTTTATTGATTACCAGTAGACCTAGCGTACGGCATATTAAAAGATATAGGCCTAGATGACAAAGAGCTAAGAATAATATACAATTTATATTGAAACCAAATGGCAGATCTCAGAATAAATAATTCAGTATATACAAATGAAACATCAGTAATGAAAGGAGTCAGAAAAGACTGTAACTTATCATCTCTGCTATTCAACATATGCGCTCAAAGAATATTTCAACTAGCACTTCAAAACGAACATCGAGGCGTTACAGTAAATGGAACACCAATTAATAAGTTGAGATATGCCGATGATACAGCAATACATGCATATAATCTTTAAGATCTCCATTTACTTATCAATAAAATTAACAACGTCGGAAAACATTATGGTCATAGTATTAACACCACCAAAATCAAATTGATGATAGTTAGCAGACATCCCATCAGAAACGGCCAACTTCAAGTAGACCACAACTCAATCGAGAGACGAGGAAGTCAAACTACGCGTAGCAATGGCTAGAAATGCCTTCATAAATTTCAATCAATACCTTCTTCAGAGAGAGACTCCGCTAGAACTTGGTCATTAAAAATAAAATCATTGAACCGGATCGAAGCGATTGAAATGTGGACCTTAAGGCGACTCGAAGAGCAGAGACAAATAATCGAACTAGCGAAAAAAAGGAAAGTCTGATATTTGGGTCACATCTTAAGGGGTCCAAAATATAAACTCCCCAAGGAGATCCTAATGGACAAAATAGAAGCCAAAAGAGATCCAGGCCGCAACCAGCATTCATGGCTTCGAGACATCCGAAACTGGTGTAATATTCCTGACGTGTCAACAATTACTAGAAGACCAGAAGAAGGCATATTAGATATTATATAACATGACATGTACATGACCGCCTACGCGCTATCAAGCGCATGGCACTCGAAGAAGAAGTATCCACAACTGGACATACATAGGGAAAGTTTTCCATGATAGTTGAGCTTCATTTTGTGAAACTAGATGTGTACATTTCATTTTCAATGTTTTCTTTTCCTCATATCAAAGTCTGCAACTTTCTTGGCTGGGTTACCGAAACGTTTGTTACTCATAAAGGATGATTTAATACTAACGAAATGCGTCTACATCTTTACACTTTTTTTTTACACTGAAAGCTACTTTTAACAACTTACGCTTTAATCTTGTAACGGGCCGACTATTGTTCAGTGTATCTGAAGAAAACGTTCTTTAACTAACCACTAGATTCATGATTTCATCAAGTGAAACTTCTTGCACGTTTGGGGTCTAAATAGTGCATTCTGGTAGAGAATTATATAAAAATGTTCTGTATAACTTTAATGTAAAATGGAAATTTTAACAACACTGGTCTTAAAATGCTTTCCGAGCAAGATATTTTCAAAAATGAGTTATTTGGGACGCCATTTTTTAATATGGCATCAAATTAGCCATCGTAAAAGGGTGTAAATATAAAAACACTTATAGAAAGAAAACAATTTTTTTCCGGTTCTCCTTTATTTTTAGATAAAAGTAAGAGAAAGCAGAAATAATATTCAATATAGTAAAAGGAAAAAATATTTACATGTTGAATGCATAGTGTCTATGTTACTTATTCCTCTGAAATAGGACTATATTGAATAAATCTTGTTACAGATACCACAGAAGAAAGAAGAACTGAAATCGTCTTAATAATAATAATAATATATTTATTCACCAAAATAATTTGAACAAGTGCAACATAAATACGGAAAACAATATATCTGTGTATATAGGGTAAATAAACAGAAAAAAATCCACAAAGGAGAACCTGCACGTGGATCAAAAACTGCGCATTGACCTGCATAGATAATTACATATTTTACAATTTAATTTTATTTGAGAGTGATGCGTAAAGTGAAATGATACTTATTGCTTTTCTTAAGATGTTTCTAAACTACATTAAACAACAATATATTACTATCACAAGCACATAAAAGTATTAACAAAATAATATGCACTATACAGATAATAATTATAATAAATACAACGCCATATAAATAATAACTTATACAACACGATATAAATGATAAACACAGTAAATACAACACTATATAAATCATTAATACAACAAGTACAACAAATATAACAGTTTGTAATAGGTAATAATATGCACTATATGAACTCTCGACTAGATATTTTTTTTTTTTTTATGATTGAGCAGGATTATTTTTTACATCAATCATGAGGTGAACTGACAATCTTGGAATTTCTAATACCCATTTTTTAAGTTTTTTCTTAAAAAGTTTAAACGAGTTAACACTTTTTAGAGATATCGGTACTTCATTATACATTTTAGGAGCCAAGTAAATGTGACAGCGTTGTCCTACCGTCTTAACCATTTTAGGTACTGCAATAGATTTTTGTCTATGTCGTGTATCATAACTATGAGCAATGATGTCTTTTGTGTTTTTATACTGATATAGGATCAAACTTTGAAAAAAACACTGTCTTATGTCTAGTATTTTAGATTCCTTATATAGATCATCACTTGGGTAAATATAACTTTTGCTAAATATTATTTTTATAATCCACTTTTGCATTACTTCAAGATTTTTTAAGTAACAATTTGTTACGCCCCCCCAAGCAATGATGCCATAATATAAATGTGGTTGGACTAGTGCAAAATATATGGTTTTTAGGTGGTATGTATCAAAGATTCTTTTAAGATATTTAAATTTAGAAAGAAGTGATCTTAATTTCTTAACTAAAAAATCAATATGTTTATTCCATTTAAGATGGCAATCAAGCATGACTCCGAGATATTTTATCGATGTGGCAGATGTTAATTTAATGTTGGTATTATTATATGTAATGCTGATGTCCTTACTAATTTGCTACAAATCCAAAAGATCTGTTGGGAAGTCCACTTAATGGGTAAGTAGATAAAAAAAATAAAACTGAAAAAATTGTTAGATATTCGTTATTGACTTATAAAATGGGAGACCAGAAAAACGGTATTTGGTGTTTAATTACAATATACTTGCACGTACAGAGTAACAAACGAAACAAGCATAATTCTTTTGAATGGACTAAATTATAAAAATATTAATCTTGCAAAATTACACAAATATGTTACATACAGTTGCATTTAGTTCTAGATATGCTCGAATTAAATACAACGAAGGACGTTATGAAAGGTTATATTTATAATTTCATTAACAGATTGTGTTAAATTTTGTTCTTCCACTTTATATCATTGACTGTATACGATCTTTTTGTATTGAATTATTAAATACTTTTCTACTTACATTATATTCCTCTCCATGGTGTATACTTTGTACAGAACCAGATTGGGCAGACGGAAGAGGATAGGAATGATATATTGCTGGTGAGGTATATGAAGGTTTAATTACTGGCTTGGAACGTTGTATCAAGGAAAGTTGAGTACTGGATTGAACTGGAATGTGAGAAATAGGAGCAGTAGACTTTACTGCAACTGATGTGGCATCATGTACTGATGGACCATGATAACCTGGGGCTGCTGTGCTGCCTGCTACAAAGAAAGCTACTAGGAAGATCTGCAATAAAATTATTGTACGTTTTTTAAGTAATAATCTTGTTCATATTATATATTATAGAATGTATCACAAATGACAAGATATTGCAATTGCAGAAAATCTTTCTTACTTTGAAAAACATTTCTGCGTATACTTCTAAGATTGAGACCACGATTGAACTGATGGAAAAAAGGCAACATATTATTTTTATAGCAAAATCATGTTCGCAAATCTACTGTCGCTGCCAAAATTAATTAACAAGTATCAAATATTAACGATAATTTGCACAATAAAGTTTATACTTGCATTCGTTTTATATAATATAAATTAAAAATGCTTAATTTCAACTAATCTAGGACAATCAATTTTATGTATCCTATTTAAGTAGATACCTACGTAACAACATTATGTAATTAAAAATGTAATTGAATTAACACTAGAGGTCACATTTGGAGTTGTTTAGGAGCTAAATATACAGAAATATAAAAATGTATTAGGTACTTGCAAAACATTCCATCTAATTTAAGAAACAAACGATTGGGCATCAATGAAAGAAATTGTGGGAACAATAAAACAAAATAGCAGATTTTTGCATTTTCCTTATATAACTTTCGGTTTATATGAAAATGATGCTCTTTCTCTAAGAAATAAAATCATAATTAGTCCATTTAATGAGGTCCCGAACATCAAAAGTTGTAGGATCTTTTGCAATACATTTCACCCTCTGTTTTCGGGGGTGAGAAAAACGATGGTGATGGTTTCGTGTTCAGAAATCCTTGCGTACTACCCCTATCAAGGAAAAACCACCCCAATTTCCGGTTTCTCGGTCTTAGGCTTGCGAGGGGACATCGGTTTTTTTGGAGGGGAATAATAATAAATTCAGTTAATTTACATTAGAGTATCCCAGACCGACCCCCGGGGATTGAACATACCTCCTCCCGTAATAGCAGTATGTCCAAAAAATAAGAAAATACGGAATCGACAAGGTTTTCTATAGATTTTCGAGGGAAGGGATCATAATGGATGTGCTATCTTTCACCCTATCCTCCTGCAACTACCCCCAACGGATAAGAACCACCATCTCTTCCATTCTGTCGGTCCTAGGCATGCGGGGATTCGTCGGATCGGTATTCTTATGGGAATATTAGGAAAACTAATAAACTAAACCACAGTTGACCTAAGCAGCCCCCGGGGGTTGAAACTATCCTGGCTCGCAAAACCGAAATCACTCGAAAAACTGGAAAACGGGTTTCTTACAGGTTTTCGAGGGCGGCAATCACGATGGTGGTATTTATTTCGCTCTACCATATCGAAACTACTCCCTACATATAAAAACTACCCCCTGTTCCATGCTGATCCTAGGCATGTGTGAATTCGTCGGACCAGAGTTGTTATGGGAATAGCAGGGAAACTAACCATTACTCAACAACAGTTGACGTAAGCAACCTCACGGGGGTACACCCAGTTCTCTGTTAATTCAGTAGCGTGCGGTGGATAAAAGACTAAATGCAGTAGCCAGAGACATGGTGGTGAAATTAAAGTGCTTTAATCAGGAAAAACATAATGGATGTTCTCTTTTACCTTTGCAAGAAATCCATGAGGTGAATTGGGAGGGGAGGGGAGCGGAGCGGAGCAGAGCAGAGCAGAGCAGAGCAGAGCAGAGCAGAATAGAATAGAATAGAATAAATTTATTCATCATAATTTTGTTACATAAAATGAACAATATTAGTTTTGTCGTGTAATAGAATGAAGATGACGTGAACGACAACATTTATGATTTGAACTGTACTTAAGACGTAAAATAATAAAAACAATATGCGGCTAAACTGTTAAACGAATTATTAAGTTTTCTTAATCAGAAATTTGAATGATGGAATAAGCGACTAACTGAAAGTAAAACGAGTAGCAGCATTTGTAATAATATTATTGGCTACAAATGAACTTTAGTCTCCATTATTCTGATAAATTCGGTTGACTATAGAGAACTAAATTTCTCCCACCGACTTTCAAAAATCGTAGTACTAAATCGTCGAACAACGAAATAGTGATTAAAAATTGGCTCGTATTTAGAATGAAAATGGTGAAAACGTAGGCCAATTTTGAAGACCCTATTTTGAAAACTTAATTTTCTTAGTGAATAATTTCTCTTGTAACCAAAACGGGCACGTTTTTTATGTTTAAAATAAAGTTAAAACTATATAAATGTCATATACAATAATTCTTTCAAATATATATATTTTTTCATTTTTGTTTTCAAGAAGATATATCGAAAATTAGTTTTTGTAAATTAACAATTATATCTACCGTAGGTTGTTTCCAACAATTCCCAAAAGAGAATATTAATCAGATTGTATTTACTTTTATTTCGTAACTTAAAATAAATTTATATTATTATTATTTATTTTTCCAATGTTCCCGATAGTTCCATCCAATTCACGTACTATGCATGTATGCGTACAACTGAAGAAACATTCCTTTTGGTTCCGGAGTCTATAGAACATATCACATTGTCAGATTTGTCACGCAAGTCAATTCTTAGCATTCCACAAAAAACGATAATCTCCTGGTGACTGCACCGAGACTGGTAAACCACCATTACTAATTGTTTAATTATAAATATAAATAATTATTTCTCAATTTCAGGTTTATTTAATTTTTTTATTAAGTACATTATAGTTTTTTGTAGTATTATATAATTTTTTAAAATAACTATGATCAAATATCGACGCACAATTTAATGTATACACGACCTTTGTTTATTTTGGCAGTCAAAACATATAATTAAAATTAAGAAAAGAGAATAAATTTTATGTATGTTTGTAATTTTAGTGTTATATCTTTCTTAGTGCAAACGGTCAATAAATAGCTTTGACATTTGACAAATTTATATTAAATCCAAATGGATTTTCAATAGTTTTATAAAACAATACGTTTAAATACTGAATTATCAAAATTGAGGGATTTAAATAACATAATAAACATTCAGAAGATGAAATTTATTTTAAATCTTTAAAACACATTTTTGATGTTGAATATCAATATATCTTTATACAAATTGCTTTCCAGACATTTTAAATGCATTGATTTCTACTCCCATTATTAAAATAGAAAGAACTAAGCTGTCTGAGGAGCCCAGATTCATAAGTAGACTACCCTGTTTAGAGACAATTCTTGAATTACCAACCAACAGTTATTATAGTGAGGTGGATTAGAGCTGTACTTTAAGATTATCATTACATGGCGGATAAAAGCACCAAATTTGGTACGAACGTACCTTAGGGTATACTAATAAGTGTTGGCCTTGGAGCCTTCTGGAATTTCTAAAAATTTTCATGTAGAGCCCTAAAGTCCCAAATATCGTTTAACACAATGTATTATATTGTTAATTTTGAATTACAGATTTAAACACACTTAAGGTAGTCTAAATATTATTTGCAGTGTTTGTGGGCTAGTCGTCCAAATGCCTGCTTGATAAACTGCCCTTCGGATATGTTGAAGAAGCGCATCCTAAGTAGGTGGAAGTTTGTCCATTGCTCGATTCTTCTGACAGAAAAGCCTCTCTCCTATCTGGTTGATACTGCTGAAAGGAGTGGTTTTATCATATAAAACAACAGTCAGTCGTTCCAGCCTCTTGAAGTGTTCAGAGTCGGCTTTCAACAGTTGGATTGGATGAGTGGCCAAATACACAAATGTATCGGTGACGTTTTGAAATGCTTCCCATGCTTCCCAAATGAACTTCTTACTCTTACCTTTGAAGGCGGGGGTTGTGCAGCAATCAGAGAATGAGCGAAACACAGGTAGTGCTCGTGATTTTGGCTCCCCCAGGCTTACCAGGCTTATACAGATGACGTTGATGTGGTAAAACCTGTAATGGTTGTCCATGCCAAAGACCACCTAGATATCAACCAAAGGTTGAGTCACTATTAGATCATAGAATGTGCCAGCAAGGATGACAATCACATCTGTGTCTACAGTACGCATAAAGATACTATTTGCCCCTTGCTGTAGTGAATGGAGTACATGAACCACAAGCCTCGTGTCTGTCTCTTCGTGATTGTAGTTTTCCATGATTATGTTCAATCCGATTTGTGCAACAGCTTTCCCTGTTGTGACACATACATCTTTGCCTGGTGGCCAATTGAACTCTTCTACAATCTTGGAGAAATTCCTTCTTGTTGTCACGGAGAAAGTCCATTCAATCTCGTGGCAGTTTGGTGTTGCGTTGCCAGAAACTTTACTTCGAATCCACTTAATTTTCTCTCCCGAGTAGACTCTTTCAAACTGTCTGGAATGTAGGTGTCCCAAACAATATCTAATCTTTAGGGACTCTCTAGCTGCTTATGAAGGTAAGGTAGACATGTCATCAACATCAGCATATTGATTGAAGGTGTCGACACTAGTAGTGGGCAAGCACTGGACGATGATGGCACCTTCCAGAAATTTGAAGCCATAGGTTGAGGGGGCTGCTAAAGACATTGCAATATTCTAGCCTTACTGGTTGGCAAATTAAGCTTACCAAAGTCTGAAAGACTGTATCTCATGCGCAAAATCTCATCCAATTGAAATTCCTGGTTCTGCATTGATATATATATATATATATATATATATATATATATAGTTCGCTAAATAGTTCCATATTATTCTGAAGTACTTTTAGCTTCTTCTGCTAAGATGTTGCTTTATGCGTTGGTCTCTTGAAGAGTGTAAGAGAATTCCTCTTGATGGGTCACGTATAGAGAGGATGCGCTCATCAAGCACATTCTTGACAAAGTCCTGATACTGCTATTTTCCTATGTCCACCAAGATGCGAAAGGTGTAACCTTTATAATGGTAATTAGAATTTAGTTTGTGAGAAACCCTACATAAACAGGTGTAAAATCCTAGATGGCCAACATCTGCAACACAACGTCACAAATCCCACTTTTTATGGATTTTGCAGTAATGGTGCCTTGAAAAGAAAGGCTTATATCTTACATACCAAATTTGGTGCTTTTATTCACCAGGTAACGGTACCCTCATTAATAGAGTTAATTGTATAAAATAATATGTTATCTTTAAACCAATCTGGTTCCAGGGAGTGATGCCCTTGTGAAATTGTACTTCAACAAATAATTAATGAATTTGAAATTGCAACAGATAAATGTCTTGTTAATGTAATGGTTTCCTGAGATTTTAAACGAACATTTGAAGTAGCTAAACAAGGTACATTATTAAACAAACTGAAATATTATTTTGATTTTGATAATGAATGGTTTGGGGCCTTTAGTTCTTTATTATGTCCATAAACGATATTTCAATTCAATTGACACAGAATTACTAACTTGTTTTGGCATTTAATTTATTCTTTAGTCTTTATTATAACTTTTAATAGTCCATTAGTTTTGATTATCGTACTAGTAGCTTTGTTTTTACTAAATAAACTCTCACGCAAATAGTTTTCATGGGAACTTATGGTTTAGAAATACTAAATGAATATTTAAAAATTTCTTTATTAAAAATATATTTCATAACAAATAAATATTATAATAACGTAAGTACTGGCATTAAGGGTTATTAGTAATGGTATGTTGGGGCGGATATAACAGATTTAAATAAGGGAGCGGCTACAATCGCTTTAGCTGCTGGGGCGGGTTGAGCGTGGACAGCATGGCCAGACTTTTCAACGATAGCATTAAAACCACTATGTTTGTCGACGGAATATTTTACAGTTCTTACAGTACCATCGGCTTCATGAAGTGAGTATTCACCATGAGTTATATCTCCATCACGAGCTTCTTTGTGAGAGTGGATATCGCCTGTGTGATGGTCTTCGACTCCATAAGCAAATTCGTATTTGGCTGGACCCTAAAATTGCAAAAAAATGGTGACAAAATCTTTTAATGTTCTATTTCCTTGCTTTAAATTAGTTCTTGATTAATTATCATCAACAATAATACTTAATTTTTCTTCTAAATAAAACATTTCATTTTCTAATTCAACTATCTTTCGTACTTACCTCTGGTTCAACAGTTTTGACTAGGACTGGAGCAGACTTTACTAATACTGGGGCGTGGTGAATAGGGGCAGCGTGTGCGATGGCAACAGGGGCGGCGTAGTGGGCAACAGCAGGGGCTTGGTGGCCAATGGATATAGATGAATATGACTGGGCAGAGGAATGAGGAGCGGATATGATAGGAGCAATCGATTTTATAGCGACTGGTGCTGGTGCTATATGGATTGGAGCAGAGTGCACTGGAACAGCCTTTACCAAAGCTGGAGCTGAGTGGATGTGATGGACTGCGTTGTGATGTTCGTTGAATGATGAATAAGACGTTGCTTGGTGGTATTCTTGAGGGGCAGCATAACTGCAAACCGCTAAGAGAGCTACTCCAATTATCTAAAACAATAAATATAAAATTTTAAGGTGATAAATAATTATAAAGAGGCAAGATTAAATTCTGAAAGCAGGTTTGAGTAAAAACAAACAATGTCTTATCTCGCTACATTCTTTAATCTTGTAACGGCGACCGGTTTCGTGAACTATAACTTGCTATATGTAACGAGACCTGTCATCACTACAAGATTAAAGAATTTAGTGAGATAAGACATTGTTTGTTTTTACTCAGTATGAACAACTCACTTCGGGTCTACTCTAGGGAAAGCAGGGTTACTGGGAGGGTTGTTTTTTATATCCGTTATGATATTGAAGTAATTAGGGTTAAAATAAATCAAGAATACTATAACATTGTGCAATTTGCCATTCCCCAAGTGGGTCGCACTCAGTGTCTTTCAATTTTTTGGAAAATTGGATAGAACAAAATGTTTTAAGCATTGAAGGTATACTATTATAGTCTGTTTTTTAACCAAGAGGAGCGTTTCAAATTTGCGGCGCTAAAATCTACACCTGTGATTGGCCAAGACCACGCCGGTTTTACAAATTGCTAAATTTATATTCATTTTGATGCATGTTTTGACATATCAGCTGTTCGAATTGCTTTCAGAGTAATTTCACAAGTAAAAATTCAATTCATTTCAAAACTAACCTCAGTATTGTTAATATGTTGCATACATTTTTTTATAATTCAAACTTACTGGCAAATATTTTCAGTACATTTCCTGGTGACTTTTATAGTGTAAATATAACTTCCGTATTTACTTTTCCTGCTTTAAAAACAAACTATGGTCCTGGGAGATTTTAATGTGAATTCGCTGTCTGACAAGTATACATATACACGAAGGCTTAAGAGATGGTGCAGTGACTATGGCTGAAAATAGAGTGTACAAACCCCTACTCACATTTTTGAAGAAGGCGCTACGCTAATAGTTTTAGTATTTACATATAATTCTGGTCTTGTCGCTAAAGTCTTAGACATGCCAATTATATCTGATCATTGTATAATAAAAATTGATATTTTAGACTATAGTACACCCAAGAAATGTATTTTTAGAGGTGAACAATATAATGATAATTTATTAAAAATTAAATTAAATAAATATAAAAGTTGATTATAAGGAACCTGATGGCCAATAGATAAACATATGATTTTCTGTATGGTAGTCTTTTGAAAGTATTAGATGACATCTGTCCAAAAAGAGGTCATAATTCGAAAAACATATATGGGGTGGTTCAATACTAGTGTATAAGAGGCTATTAATACATACACAGATAGGAAATACAAAAATTTGAAAATAAGTAATAATCAAAATGATTGATTAAACTATAAAACTAGTAGAAACAATGTTTTTATGGTAAGCAGACAAGAAGTATTGTGACAAAAAAATTGATAAATGCAAGAACGATCCAAAGAAAATATGGCAGTCTCTGAAATCTTTAGTATCGAGTAAACATGACGAAACTTTTAAAGAAATTCAATTGAAAAATGAAACGTATAAAACCAAAAATATTGCCTGAAAGATTTAACGAATTCTATATATCTAGTATTAACGACATAGTGCATAGTATACTTTATAGCAACTATCAGTCTGAAATTTTCGAGTTAGGAGGAGCAAAAATGGAGAATTTGAAGTTATTGACAAAAACTGAATTAAAAACAATCGTATTTGATCTATCAAACAAGAATAGTCCGAATGAAATTGATATGGCTTTCTATAAGGATAATATTAACATTCTACCTGATCAATTGATTGACTTTAGAGAAGGTTTTACTTGTGAAAATGTATTACAATATGTTTTTAATGAGTGAAAGGAAGCTAAGGATAAAGGAAGAATGTCAGGAGTACTACTTTTGGATTTAAAAGAGCGTTTGAGACAATTGATAGAAAGATTTTATTAGATAAGCTAAGCAAGTATGGAGTTGACGGTGTAGTATAGAAGTGGTTTGAATGTTATTTAAAAAACAGAAGGCCAAGTGTGAAATGTGAAATGGACTCAGTTAGTTGAAACTATGCTGAAGCCCAGAGATAAGAGAAAATGTTTTCTATTTCGAGTAAAAACTCATTTAAATTTAAGAAATGGGAATACTTAGTGATATTGATGATACCAACTATGTTGCCAACTTAATTTTCGCAGTTATTTTGAAAAATTCTATAGTTATCATGTTCTAATTTTAAAATGTAGGTATAAATTTTACTTAAATTGTTGATGTCTGATTTTTTGTTTAAGCTGTTAACTTCATTATTAATATGAACCATTTCAAGGAAAATTCTTTTTTGATAGTTGTTCTCTACTGCCAAATCTTTTACATTTTCATAATCCATTTTGTGACCAGTTGTAATCACATGTTCTGCTAAGGCGCAAGATTTTACCATTCTATTACAATCACTTTTGTGAGACGTTATTCTAACATGAAGTGCTCTTGACGACTGCCCAATGTACGCTCGACTACAATTGAAACATTCGATACGATAAACGAGATTAGATTATTCCTTAAGGGAGCGTTCTTAATACTATGTAATTGTAAAACGTCAAGGTTAATAAACCTTTTTTAAGGCTCTAATATTAAAATACCTAATAAATATCTAAAAACGGTTTCACAAATAAATTAACTATATCTATCGACGGCTAAAGTAAACCTATCACCCCAAAATAAAATTAGAATCAATTCCATTATTGGGCAATACTATGTAAGAAAAGTAACATGTAACAGTTTATTTATTGGATTTTTCTTGTGAATTTACTTATGACATAACTAGAATGCACATAAATATCAGTTAAAAACCACACTCGTTAAACTTTCTATTAATAAAATTAAATTTTAATTATTCTTAATTCAATTAATCGCATACTTACCTTTGAATACATATTGGTGTTGTATGGCTGTCTGAGAGTAAAACTTAACTGATTAAAAAATGTTCTGTGTTCTTTTTATAGTTACTACATTCACTATACTTGTATAATAATTACAAAGGATAATTGAGTAATTTTTGTCAAATATTTTATAATGTTCTAATTGATCTACATCATAAATGGCCCGAAGGGAAAATGTCAACCTGGGACATGCCTTAATAACCAAAATTCCGTTCATATTCATGTTTATTTATAATAATTTATGAAATTTACCAATCAGGTTAAAAGCTGTGGGCTGGAAATGTATGTACTGCTGAAAAAGGGTCAGCGTGCGATTGCCAATAACACAATATGTCCAATTAATTATAGTATTATTATGTTATCAATTACTAATGTTAATTTATGATAGGCGGGTAATTGGTAAAGTATTAAGTGGTTAACAGCCACCGCTTCAGATCATTATCTAAGGCTACGTCAGTGCCATGTAACATTTATAGCTTTTCAGGAATTAAAGAAAATGTAACCGTCAAAAACTGCATTCAAGCAAATCACTTTTTTGATTTGAGTATTTAACTGATATATACTTTCAATTGATTCTATGGTCAGCTATTTGTAACATAAACCAGTATTTTAAATATATAGAAAACTGTTTTATATAATGTCGCACAATATTGTATTAAAACTTTATGTTCGTCTAGGCTTTTTAGATCCTTGTCAAATGTACAGATAAATTTAATAATTTAAAACAGTCGAAGGCTTTAGTTAAGTGATAAAAGGTTCCACTGGCTATATTACTTAATTCAAAATTGAATAGAACGATCTGGGTTAAGTTAAACATTATAGTTTCTAAAACGCTTAGACAATTTTTGTCAAAATTGGGATTAATGAAATAGGCCTGTATTTTGAAACATCTCCAGCAAAGCTCTTTTTAAAAATAGGGGTAACCTTTGACAATTTTAGCATAAATGTAAATATACTTTGTTTGATTGCTTAATTGAGTCAATGGATACAACATAATATTTTGTATTGTTTCAATAATTAGAACATTCATATCGTACTTATTTTTTACTATTATTATTTTTTTAAGGTATGCGATGTAAAGCAACGACATGCGCAGTTAGTACTTGGATGGGTGACCATTCCAACGGAAACCACGTCCTCGCCTCACACATCTTCCAGCGGCTTGTATATCAGTGTATGCGCGGAAGCTATACAACCTTAGGCGAGGGTTGTATAGGAGATATACCATCCTTCGGAGGGGATGTAAAGCCGTCGGTCCCTTGTCTATTAAATGTTAGGCAAGTAAAAGATCCCTACTCTTTTTAAGGGAAGGGGTTCGGCAAAATTCCTGGTTGGGGGTAGCGCGTCTACAGGCATCGGTGTTAGGCCTTAGTAGCGGAAATAGGCCGACGCTAAATAAATGTACAAAAAAAAAATATTTTTTTAATTAAGTATCTATTATTTCTCTGGATTTATGATACGAAACTTTTCTAAATTTAAATCAAACATGGGGCTTTACATTCGACAAAAAGTCGAAATGTTGCTTGGAGGATGGAGGAAGAACTTTTAATAATGTGTCTGCTATGTTTGAAAAATATGTATTACATTTCGTCTCTGGTACACATTGACACTCACAAATAAAATGTAATAAATTTTTTTCTACATTCTAGCATAGTGAGCATATAACTAACTTTATCATTAATATTAGATTTATTAATGTTATTGACTTCTTGTAAGAAGCTAGCATGAAACACAGTAGATTCTTTTTTGGTCATTTTTTAAATTAAAGTTAACCTCTTTTGTAATGTTTTCATGGAAAATAAAATGGTTAACAGGTATTTTTTATAAGAGAGAAATGGTGCCATGGTATTAATAAATTAAAATTTTAAAAAAATTACTGCCTTAATTTATTCGACAACCTTTGAATGTAATTATTTGGTGATTCTGAAAGAACTATAAATCTGTGCCCACTAATATTGTTGAAATTATTCAACTTGACCGTAAACTTCATAAATCACGAACTTGAATACACTTGAATAGTCAAGTGTTTAGGCACGTTATGGAATCCTGTTGATATTTTATTATATTATCAGAATAGATATGATGTATTAAAACAAGAAATGTATACTTTGGATATATTTTATAAAGATATCTTAGCTGAAGAGTTGGAGGCTTTCGATATTAGAATATCAGAACATGTAATACAGAACTGTGGGTGTAAAATACAATAAAATGCAGCCGAAAATTTTTGAATCCTTTGGGAGTTCCTCAAGGATCGGCCCCGAACCAGTTATTATTTTTAACTAATATCAACGATCTCCCAAATTGTATCATAGCGAATTCACTATTATCTTTACGGATGACTATGATGATAATTGCAGTCAGACTAATCCTAAAAGAGAATGAAACCATATTAAACTTTTAACCCAAAATGTATGACTATTTATTTGCAATAAGTCCTTGTTCTTGTCGATAACTTGGTATAATATTATTCAAAGGATCCCTGCAAATAAAAATGCAACAAAAACTTTACGATCTCATTAAAATACCGTTACTCTCTGTACCATTCCGCCAGCAAATCGAATCACGTACCTTTATAGGTCGACTTGTTTGATGACACCATACCGACTGATTCGCCAGCGTTAATAATGAGCTCTTAAAGTATTTGTTGCATTTTTTATTTAAGGAATCTTTAAACGATTGAGTGGTGATTTATTGTGAGGACATCATATTAATCGTGGATGCCAGAAATTAAATCAAGACTACGCTATTACAATAATGTTAAATGACATTGAATATATAGTCCGGATGTGAACCTGCACGAATGGATCCCGCGTTCTATGCTCAAGTGATGAAATTTGATACACTTGTTCGTTAGACCGTACCCTTTGATTTAAGTAATGTTGCCATGATCGGAGCCCCCGCGGGACCCCTGTAATAGCATGGTTGCCTACCTTCAGGGGCAGATCACCATTTTCGCTTGCCCCTGAAGGTAAGCAACGATGCTATAACCGTGGCAACAGTTCTTATATCAAAGGGTAGGGTCTAACCAACAAGTGTACCAAATTTCAACGTTTGGGCATAAAATGCATAGTAGATTCTCTTACCCTCTGGACTAATATATGTTCGGGTTAGATCAATATATAATTAAATATTACTTATTCTACAAAAATGAATACTGAAGTTACTGTTCAACTTAGAGATAGATGAAGCTGGAAAAGTATTTTTCTAAACAAAATATTCCGGCTCCGTCGTGTATTCATAATTACAAATGTTTATTCTGTTCCAAAGTCCATATGAACACTTACCAGATGAAAATATATTTTGGCAATTCTCCTAGGCACCACATCGACTTTTAATGAGTTAGTTTAATAAAGCCTTATTCTATCATATATTTAGATAGCACGTAATACCCTGAATACGAGTACAGGTAATTATCTTCTACAATAACGATATCCAATTAATGATTTCATAAAATATTATCGTATTTATTGGTATGTTAACTTTTGTTTTGTTCTTTTTTTTTATACATTTATTTAACGTCGGCCTATTTCCGCTACTGAGGCCTAACACCGACGCCTGTAGGCAAGCTACCCCCAACCAGGAATTTTGCCGAACCTCTTCTCTTAAGAAGAGTAGGGATCTTTTACTTGCCTAACATTTAATAGACAAGGGACCGACGGCTTTACATCCCCTCCGAAGGATGGTATATCTCCTATACAACCCTCGCCTAAGGTTGTATAGCTTCCGCGCATACACTGATATACAAGCCGCTGGAAGAAGTGTCAGGCGAGGACGCGGTTTCCGTTGGAATGGTCACCCATCCAAGTACTAACTGCGCCTGTCGTTGCTTTACATCGCATACCGAAGTATGTACATAGTAAAGACGCACCTACGCTCGCCCCACGTTTTTGTTCTTAATTTTCTTTATGAGTCATCGATTATTGGTGCTCTTTTTCCTTGTAACTTTCTTAATACTATTTGTGTTGATATATGTATAACTATCTTTTTTATAATAATTTAACATATTTTTTACTATACTTATGAATATTCTTTCCTATTATTTGGGTTTTATACCACATGTATTATTATCCTCTTCAAAAACAAATCACCGAATCTACAAAATAGTAAGCAAGCAAAAAAGCCTTTGCGCCCGTGACGTTTACGTCAAAGGAATAGTCAGAGATTATGTTTTGCAAATAATATAAATCCGAATAAACACAGAAATAATGTATTTTGCTGACATTTCGGAAAGTAGTCTCTTTCCGTTTTCAAAGCTTTTTTTGGAAGAACTCTTATTTTGCTGTGTATGTCAAATACACAGCTTTAAGATTCTGTTTATGTTATTTCCATAGATACTTACTAGTTACACAGAACACAGAACTGATGATATTTTCTTTTAGATAATGTTGAGTTTGTTAAGTTCTTCTTTTAACATCGCTAGCCAGGTTGTACAAATATCTACAGAACAATTCGATACGCACTTTATCTTCATTTAATAAGATTATTGCTGATTCTTTAATTTTTCTTATTTGGTATCTTCTTCTTTTGTTAAAATTTATGCCGAGTCTCAGTTTATTCTATGTCCGTTTTCCCAAGCATGTTCCCAAATCTTTGATTTCTGAATTTCATTCTTTCTAATGTAATTCTTGTGCTCATTCAACCTCACACTGAAAGGTCTGGATGACTCACCCACTTAACATTTATCACATTCTCACGGGATATTGTAAATACGGTTTTTTGAGTTCTGTTCCCTGTTTATCGGTTTTGTTTTCATTAAAATAGATCTTAAAGTGTTCCACGTTTGAAATATCGTCCTAACATCAAATTTGTCACCTATACGGCGTAGCTTCTCCGATAGTTCGTATACATTAGGAATTATTGCTGTATAATGACGTTCAGGTTTTTGTCGTACCTGATTGTCCCTATTTTCAATATTTATGACAACTCTATCAACAAAGGCTTCAGGATATTGATTTTGTACTAGAACCTCTTTGATAAATTTTTTCGCGTTATTTAATATTCCACTATTAGATGAAATTATTTTGGCCCTATCGTATAAACATTTTACAACACCCCTTTTAACATTTATTGACTGATTTGAGTTAAAATTTAGATATTTATTAGTATGTGTTGGTTTTCCATAAACGCTTCTTTTAATTGTATTATTTACCCTTCTAACTAAAAAATCTAAAAACGGTAGTCCATTCCTACTTTTTACTTCTAATGTGAATTTAATAGACGGTTCCTTACTATTTATATTTTCCAAAAAACTATCTAGTAAATCGACACCATGAGGCCAAATTGCAAAGATGTCGTCAACATATCTCCATCAGACAACCGGTTTGTTTATACAATTTTGAACATGTGTGTTCTCAGAGTTCTCCATAAATCTGTTGCTTAAAATTGGTGATAATGCAGACTCCATAGCCATACCATAAATTCTGCTGATAGAACTCATTTTCCAATTGAAAATAGGTTGTTTTTATACACATTGTTAAGAGTTCCATTATGCTATTTACACTTAATTTAGTTCTAGTTTCCAAATTATTATCATTTAGCAATCTGTCTTTTTTTTAAGGTTTCATCTACCGGAACATTGGTAAAAAGACTAACTACATCAAAACTAACCATCAGGTGTGATTCATGAATATCGTTTTCATAAATTTTGTCTATAAAATGTTTCCTATTTTTAATATATGAATCGGTATTTCCAGATAATGGATCAATAATTTTAAGTAAAAATTTTACCAAATTATGACATGGTGAATTAATAGAACTAACAATTGGTCTTAACCCTTTCATCGGCACTGGGAAGTAAAATTCCCACCATCTAAAATTGCTTTCATGGGCAAAGGGAATTATTTTTTTCGTGCGGTACCTGTAGTGGCATCTAGTGGAGAGTTACCTAAGTTCGAAATGAATGTCGGAATTTTGTGTTGTTGAGGTAGTATTTAGAAACTGACAGCGAAAGCTAACCGTTAGTGAATTTGTACCCAAAAATATGTGCTAAACCGTAGTTGTTATTATAACTTCTTGACATTATCCATTTTATCAGGTAAGTGCTAACAACTTTATTATACGCGGCATATAAAAAAGATAGAAGTGAACATTTCTGTAAATAAAAATGAAGATTGAGGTTATACGTTTGTCAGTAAATTTGACATTTTTAGGTGGGAAGCAATATTCCCAGCGCCCATACTGTTGTTATATATATTTTTGGCGGGAATAATGTTTTTGAAAAATAGTAGCGTTGTATCGTAAAGTATTGTTTATTTTTTTTTATTTTCAGTAATATGTGGGACTTAGAGAATCCGCAGCATGCTGAAGCTGCCATTCAATACCTTTACAGTCTCCCAGAAAATGAAAGTGATTCTGAATGTGAAGGTGATGAGGGAGCTAATGAAGAACTTGAACATCTTGACTGTACGAGTACATCTTCGTCTTCAGGTAATGTGGAACCCAATCTCTTAAATATTAGTGCCGCCAATAGGGATTTACCTATCCGAAGATGCAGGCTCTGTAGTACAAAAGAACAAGAAAAAAGAACAAGATTTTTATGTGCAACATGCCAAGTATCTTTGTATATTAATTTATGTTTTAAAAAATTTCATGGAAAATATCTACATTTTTTTGAAATAAAATTTTAAGATTTAACACCATCTAATATTATTTAAATATAAAATAATTGTTTCTGTACGCACACTGGGAAATATACTTCCCACTGTTAAGAAAAATGTAGTGGGGGTAATTTTTAAAAAACCGAACTGAAGTATATGTTTCCATAAATATTTCAACGTAAAATGTCAAAATAATTTCATTTTATTCACAGGAATTTCCTCGTGCCCATGAAAGGGTTAAAGGAATATTTTGTTTATATGTCTGTGGTAAGCCATAAAAATGAGGAGGCTTACTATGATGTGGTGTAAGGTTCCTTCGTTCAAAATCATTAAATTCATGTTTGTATTTAAACAAAGTTCTGTAAATTTTGCTCTCTATTGATTTTGTTGGATCTTTGTTTAGTTTTGAGTAGGGTCCCTCATTTACAAGAGTCATGATTCTTGTGTTATATATATCTTTATCTATAATGACTGTGGCATTACCTTTGTCTGCTGGCAATATTTTTATACTTTCATCGCGTTTTAAAGAATTTATCTATAACTTTTCTTCTAGAGTTAAATTATCTTTAATTTTGTATTGCTTCCCTAAAGCAATTTTTGCCCGTATGCGATATTCATTCCCATTATGTGTTTGTGTGTGTGTTTGAGCCGTTTTTTCTATTGCCGCTACTGTATCAAATTTTGGAACAGATTTCGGGTTTATTGCAAAATTTAAACCTTTTGATAAGGCAAGCCTGTCTGAAATGGATAAAAATCTTTTTGACATATTAGTGACAGTCCTGTCAATTAAAGGATTATTATTTATATTTTGTAATTGCCTAATCTGTTTTTCCCTTATTAAGTTTCTAAATTTATGTAAATGCGTACCTTTTTGCAGATTAAAATATTTTTCGTAACTCAACCTGTCATTCCGAATTATAAACTGATAGTCCTGTTCTATAACGTTCCTGTTTAGTTCATTTTCTGTGTAAGTAATGTCACCAATAGTTCGTTCTTTTTGATATCTAACTTTCAGACAATATACTTATGTTTATTCTCCACTTTTTGTCATTTATTTCTTTGCCGTTATTGTTTTCTGTTGTTTCTACTTAATTAGAATAAAATAAGGGACATTAATATTGTCTGAAATTAATTAAAACATTAATCTTTATAAAAAATGTATTAAAGTAGAAAAATGGAAAAATTTAAAATAAATATATACAAATCAAAAATTTTCTAATGATTCTAAAACATAAAAAAGTATAAAATGAGACTTATGATATGATAATTAGTAT
The DNA here is from genome assembly GCA_963675555.1 of Leptura quadrifasciata. Classification (NCBI taxonomy): domain Eukaryota; kingdom Metazoa; phylum Arthropoda; class Insecta; order Coleoptera; family Cerambycidae; genus Leptura; species Leptura quadrifasciata. The sequence continues at coordinate 12,205,805 of OY776676.1, forward strand.
CGACATTAATCGTGATGACCAAAGGCTACGGATTCCTGCCCAGACTTGTGTACGATAGCTCTAAAACCATGATGTGGATCAGCTGTATATTCAACAGTTCTAACGGAACCGTCAGATTCTACTAATGAGTATTGACCTTTAACAACATCTCCATCCCTTACTTCGTGTTGTGTCTTCTTATCCCCAGTATGTGGGTCTTCGATACCGTATTTGAACTCGTATTTGGGTGGATCCTGGAAGAAAATTTTTGTTATTATAATAATATTATTGGAGAAAAATAAAAAGATATTTTAACAGTTGTATAAGTTTTTGATCGATATTTTTAAATATATTTAGAAGGCTACTCAGTTGGCTCTATGACATTTCCATTTTCAGATATACTGAATGAATTATCAATCGCTTTATTTGCTGCAAGAGTATAAGCTATAACTTTGACTAAAAATAAGCAATGCAAAATGGCCACAGCAACGGACTACTTTCTTAGTATTTACTTAATCGTACTAGCAAAAATTATTATGATTTTTGTCAACGGATCATGGTACAACCCCCTTTTTTCCTTATGTTTTAGAATATCGGAATTAAACTTGGTAGTTGTATTATATGACTAAGAAGACACTTTGTGAGATAACTTCTTCCGGTTTTACTGGAAATGACCATAACTTTTAATTTTTAAATGGAACACCGTGTATATTATTATATTTTTGGAATTTTTGAAAAATTCTGAGTACGGCGATACCCCATAAGTGACATTTCGACACCATGAAAACAATTTGACTCAAAATTTGTTGGTGCATCTAGAGTGCCATGACCAGAAAAAATTGCTCTTGGACACATCCACCGATTCCATAGAACATCTGCTATTTTGCGGTAGTACTCTGCCATTATGGTTCCATTTGAAAAAAATTTGTTTTGTTAAAAAACTGTTCAGACCAAATTTGATGACCCACGAAATACACATTCTCAAATTTTCATTTTCGATTTGATTTTTCTGACATCACACCGGTCCATTACAAGCAATTTTTCAGGTCAAAGAGGCGTTAAAGGTATTAAAAAATAAATATGAAATCATGTCAGTGTATTATTTCCATCAATTTTGAACTTGCGATGATGAGGGCATTGACAATTTTTCTCAATCTAGAATCTAGAATACCCAAACTAGTAAAATTGAACAGTATTTAATCAGTGAATTTACCTTCAAATAAATTTAATTATGCAATTCTACGCCAATTTTATATTATGTAACCGCTCTAATATATAACATAAAGGTTTTTTAGGTTGATCCATAAATATAACTTTTAGTAGATATCATTAAAAATTATACCATAACGAATAGTTTAAAGGCTTGATTTTATTTTGGCCGAACGTTTATGAAGTGTAAGGTAAAAAATCTTAAATACCACCTAATTAGTGTTTTAAGTTTTTTTTTACCGCTGATAAATGCTAATTAGTTATAATCATGTAGCGTTAAATCAAATTAAGTTGAACTTACCAGAAAATTTAATTAACCAATTTTACGCCTTTTTGTCTATTTACTTATACATGAAGGAATATTCACAGGGCGTGCTAAACAGTTGATTTTAATTTAAATACAAAGTCTTAGTTTGACTCGTATAATATAAATTAATTGACACATTTATTTCTATTCTCCTCTAGAAGATAAGCATCATCGTAGGTGGATTTTGCCTTTAACATAAACGTATTATTTTTTTTCGTTTTCCAGACACCAGACAATGTTCCCGAGGCCTTCAACAAACACCGGAAAAGTGCCAGTAAAACAACTATAGTCACTTCCTTCAAGCAGCGGGGTTAGTGGCCGCAGATATCAGAATCGTGTGCCTTAAGTAGGCGAAGAGACTCCAGGATGACTGCTTTCTGCATTTGGCCTGCCTATGAATCTGCCCAAATTTTTAGCAGGCCATAATTGTCATTCATTCTGAGGTTACTATTATTATTTAGTCAACCACAAGAAATCTGTAGGACCGGGAAAATAAATTTACTAATTTAGGAGAATTCCTTAGTCGAATGCGTTTGTAGAAGGATTACCGTTGAAGAATTATTGCTGGTTGAAAATGGTTAGTTGGTTATGTCCGTGTAATTTATTGTTAGTTATGGATTGTATGTTGCTCTTTTTGTTGTACAAAAACAGCAAAATATGGAAACTCAAAATAAATAAAGATGACTGTGAAATAAATAGAGTATGAAAATAGAAAACAGAAGTAAGAGATTTAGGTAAAACTCTAATAGATATACTAGTGATAATCCAAACATAATTTCGCTCTTCCCCCCTAAAATGGAGCACTATGTTTAGGAATCCTTCCTGATGTGGGGTATTATATGAGTTCTCTCGACGCCTACAAAGACAATATAATCTTGAAACAGGGCGTCGTTCCATTATGCGGAAACTTAATGAAAATGAATGTTTAATGATGGATAAATATCGTAACAATATTCACGCATATAAAATTTAACATCTATCGAGGCCATGGTAATGGATATGAACCCGATGACGCCTACTGTATTGGAGAAGCCAATCAGTTCGGTAAAAACGCCGGTATTTCAACTTCATGATATCTGATAAATTTTTACGTAGGTATAGTCGAGCTCAGATATACGGTGCAGTCAAAAAAGGTAACAAAAACCTTACGACCTCGTTATTATCGCCGTGGGACCATTCCGCATGCTGTCATCAAACAAGTCGATGCATATTAAAAACCTATAAAGGTAAGCTAAAGTGGAGCTAAAAAGAGTGCATAGTAGAGCAGTAGTAGTAGTAGTAGTAGTAGTAGCAGCAGCGGCATTTTGCGTAATTGCCATAGTCGACTAAATGGGTTGATTGTGTGAATGTGCCGCATTTATACTTAATTTGTTGACTGTTGTGAAATAGGCAGAGCTTAAATAGACCAAGGTCAAATATTCGGGTAGCTCGTCATCCAATTTTGATAGATATACATAAAACAATAATATTGTTCATATTTTATAAAATAAAACAATAAATTAATATAATTAAATTTGTTGTAGCTCATGCATAATTAGCACAATTTCTAATGTGATTGCTATCTAATATGTAACGATAATTTATTGTAGAGCTTTAGGTTCAACGAGGTCTTTTGTGCACTGAACAATTTAAAGCAGGGTGTACTTAATAGATTTGCATTCCTAGTATTGTAATTCTGTAAATTTGATTGTTTTGTTTAATGATTATTATTTTTGTTGATCTCAAGCAAAACTGAATAAATATAATATGGTGGTAGGGACATGGTTTCTAACAAAGACCCAGAATGTTGTTTGTAGCTACCTTTAGCTATTATCCTAACTACTTTACTTTGCTGTCTAAAAATTTTTATAGCAAAACTAGAGTTTTCCCATAACAAAATACCATAACTTATTTGAGGATAAAAAAAGCGAAAAATAGGGAATTCTAAGGGAGGAAGTCTAATTGAAAAGGTTATATTGCATAATATATGTCTTAATTTATCTACATGACAACTCCAATGATGACTATACCAAGCAAATTGGCATTATCTCCATTAACAAATTTATTATTGGAAGAAAGGAATAACTTTTGAGTCTTGTCCTTATTTAACTTCAGTCTATTGCTTGTAAACAACTCTTGTGCTCGTTTTTCACAGGCTTTCGATTTGTCTTTTAGAATCATTAATATCATTATCTGAACAAATTCGTTCTATCTTCTGCAAATCGAACACAATTACTAGGAAGTTACATATGTCATTGGTAAAGATGATGAACAGTAATGGCCCCAAGGTAGAACCCTGGGGGACACCATGCTTTACAACCTCAAAGTTAGAAGGGATGTTATTAAAGTTGATACGCTGAAACCTGTTTGATATGTACGAACTATAAAGAGAGATAGCTAAACCTTTTATACCGTAATAATTTAATTTTTGTAAAAGAATATCATGAGAGACATAGGGGAAGGCCTTGGAGACATCACACAGTGTTAAAGCTGTATGCTTGCCTGTTCAAGGCCTTCTACTATGTCACTCACTACTTTCGGCGCTGCTTATGAGGTTGAGTGTTTTGCCCGAAATCCGAATTGAGAATTATTTAGAATTTTATTAGATTCAATGTACCTGGTAAGCATGAGCTTTCATATCGTTTCAACAATCTTCGGAAATATCAAGATGATGGAGATTGGTCGGTAATTGTCCTCCTTTGAGAGATCACCTTTTTTGAAGATGGTATGATTTTTTTAGTATTTGAATACGGAAAAGGTCCGGTTTTAAAAATTAAATTTATGAGGTACGTTAATGGTTGTACAATCAAATCACATATTTCCTTAATTATTTTACAACTTAGGTCATGGACAAATAATGTGTATTTTTTAATGAATTTATTGCATCGAGTACATCCTCTGCTGTAAAAGAAAACAGGAAAAATGAGCAAGAGGGAGCTGAAGTGATTTTACAATTGTTTAAAATATGTTAATTAATGTCAGGAAGTGTCTTTATTGTGCCATCAGCAATATTAACAAAATAAGTATTTAGCTGTCTTATGATAGTTCAGAAATATTTTTATTGCGTTCGATATAATTATTTGTTTTTGCTTAAATTATTCTAGTAGTTTTCTGCACAAATATATATGTATTATCTGACTAAAACAAAATTAAGTAATAATATTAGTTTAGAATATTTTAATAGTCGAAAAAAAAATGGTTCGCTCAAGACTTATTTGACCATGTTTCAAGCTGGATTTGATTGAGTAAATGATATAAAAGTTGTTTATTTTTGTTGGAATACAATTTATTTAATGGGAAACCTTTGGCTGCTTTTCACTAATTTAGATATACTAAAGTTTTGAAGGGCGCCGAATAAACTATGAAATTGAATTATTATTAAAAAATCCTAAGTCCAAACTATATTTAGCCATGACTCACGTGATCCAAATATTACTATCTGTGAGATATTCTCTCTTGGATATACATATCTATTGTGTTTAAAAACATTACTTAAATTACTATAATCTTAAATTATTGCTACTTACATTATAATTGGCACCCTCGTCGTACTCCACATCGTGATAGCCTCCACCATATCCAAAATTACTGCTACCGTAATTGTGATACCCGCCTCCTCCATTGTTTATATTTTGATACGAGTTAACACCAAATCCCTGATGGCCGCTTACATGGATCTGTTCATTTATTGCATTATAATTACTTGTGTACGACTGACCAGCACCATGATGATATCTGCCGGCTGACGGTGCATGGTGCGTTGTGTAGGATGTACTTGAAACAGCTGCACCTCCACCATAATTTCCACTGTGGTAGCCACCGTTTCCACCGCTTACAAACCCTTGTTGGTGTCCACTGCCATAACCGTTGCCTATATATCCTGCGTTAATGCCGGCTAGAATTGTCGATAAAATAGTGGTCTAAAAAACAGAAAATATAGTCGATTTTATGTAACAGTTAGTGTCGAGCAGGTAGATATAATCAAATCGCCACACAATTTTCTAAAAGTTTTAAGACTATCAAATTCAAATAAATAAAATATGAAATTTTTATTCAACGGCAGTAAATAACTACTATAACACACTCATCACATTTTAGAAACACATTAAAGGTTAATCGTTTTCAAAATAGAACTATATTCAGAGATAAGTGTTACTTAAAATTATAAGGCGTTATCCACAAAATATTAATTTCAGATCACACAATACTTCACACACCTTTAAGAACATATTTGCACTGTAGTTTCTCGTTAACACTGAACAATTCTTTCGATGTAACTATCTTTTATACTTCAATGGAATCTTGCAAGAGGATTCTCATCAGATATTAGGCATCTTTCTGCAATAGTATTCAAATATATATTAAGTAATTATGTCATCTGATGTTCATGTGAACTGTTATTTATATCATCTCTTGCACTAATTGATATTTTTACAACAATCTCATGGTATGGGAACGTCGCTGTTATGCACATAAAATGTATAATTGGTAATAATTTATTTTATGAACTAAATATTTTACAATAATATGGTTAAATAAGTGATTTCCTGGTTATCATTATTTAACAGTTAAATATTAAATTGATTGATGTGCACCGGGTGATTTTTTCAGTTGGTACAACACCTTTTTCTCGTTTATTATGAAATTTTACAGACCTTGTTTTTATTTTTCTGCTGTTTCCCGTCTAACCGGATGTGACGCCAACTTTCGATTTTCAAATGAAACACTACAGTTTTTCTTTTGGATTTCAAATCTAGATTTTTTCTGAGTTTGAACGTGTAGAAAAAGTATTAGATTAGGGAGGAGAGTTTTTGGGATAATGAGATTTTAAGGTTACAGGAGTTTTCTTTCCTATTATTTGGGTTTTCTACCACATGTACTATTATCCTCTTCAGAACAAATCACCGAATCTACAAAATAATAGAATTATTGGAAAAAAGAGCCTCTGCGCCCGTGACGTTTACGCCAAAGGAAAAGTCAGAGGTTATGTTTTGCAAATAATATAAATCGGAATAAACACAAAAATAATGTATTTTGCTGACGTTTCGGAAAGTAATCTCTTTCCGTTTTCAAAGCTATTTTTTTGAAGAACTCTTATTTTGCTGTGTATGTCAAATACACAGCTTTAAGATTCTGTTTATGTTATTTCCAGAGATACTTACTACTTACACAGAACATTGAACTGATGATATTTTTTAGATAATGTTGAGTTTGTTAAGTTCTTCTTTTAACATTGGTAGCCAGGTTGTACAAATATCTACAGAACAATTCGATACGCACTTATCTTCATTTAATAAGGTTATTGCTGATTCTTTAATTTTTCTTTTTTTGGTATCTGTTTCTTTTGTTAAAATTTTTGCCGAGTTCCAGCTTATTCTATGTCCGTTTTCCCAAGCATGTTCACAAATCTTTGATTTCTGAATTTCATTCTTTCTAATGTAGTTCTTGTGCTCATCCAACCTCACACTGAAAGGTCTGGATGACTCACCCACATAACATTTATCACATTCGCACGGGATATTGTAAATACAGTTTTTTGAATTCTGCTCCCTGTTTATCGGTTTTGTTTTTGTTAAAATAGATCTTAAAGTGTTCCCCGTTTGAAATATCGTCCTAACATCAAATTTGTCACCTATACGGCGTAGCTTTTCCGATAGTCCGTATACATAAGGAATTATTGCTGTATAATGACGTTCAGGTTTTTGTCGTACCTGATTGTCCCTATTTTCAACATTTATGAAAATTCTATCGACAAAGGCTTCAGGATATTGATTTTGTACTAGAACCTCTTTGATAAATTTTTTCTCGTTATTTAATATTTCATTATTAGATGAAATTATTTTGGCCCTATCGTATAAACATTTTACAACACCCCTTTTAACATTTATTGACTGATTTGAGTTAAAATTTAGATATCTATTAGTATGTGTTGGTTTTCTATAAACGCTTGTTTCAATTGTATTATTTATCCTTCTAATTAAAACATCTAAAAACGGTAGTTCATTCCTACTTTCTACTTCTAATGTGAATTTAATAGACGGTTCCTTACTATTTATATTTTCTAAAAAACTATCTAGTAAATCAACACCATGGGGCCAAATTGCAAAGATGTCGTCAACATATCTCCACCAGACAACTGGTTTGTTTATACAATTTTGAACATATGTGTTCTCAAAGTTCTCCATAAATATGTTGCTTAAAATTGGTGATAATGCAGACCCCATAGCCATACCAAAATCCTGCTGATAGAACTCATTGTCCAATTGAAAATAGGTTGTTTTTATACACAGTGTTAAGAGTTCCATTATGCTATTTACACTTAATTTAGTTCTAGTTTCCAAATTATTATCATTTAGCAACCTGTCTTTAACTATTTTTAATGTTTCATCTACCGGAACATTGGTAAAGAGGCAATGTTCCGGTAGATGAAACATTAAAAATAGTTAAAGACAGGTTGCTAAATGATAATAATTTGGAAACTAGAACTAAATTAAGTGTAAATAGCATAATGGAACTCTTAACACTGTGTATAAAAACAACCTATTTTCAATTGGACAATGAGTTCTATCAGCAGGATTTTGGTATGGCTATGGGGTCTGCATTATCACCAATTTTAAGCAACATATTTATGGAGAACTTTGAGAACACATATGTTCAAAATTGTATAAACAAACCAGTTGTCTGGTGGAGATATGTTGACGACATCTTTGCAATTTGGCCTCATGGTGTTGATTTACTAGATAGTTTTTTAGAAAATATAAATAGTAAGGAACCGTCTATTAAATTCACATTAGAAGTAGAAAGTAGGAATGAACTACCGTTTTTAGATGTTTTAATTAGAAGGATAAATAATACAATTGAAACAAGCGTTTATAGAAAACCAACACATACTAATAGATATCTAAATTTTAACTCAAATCAGTCAATAAATGTTAAAAGGGGTGTTGTAAAATGTTTATACGATAGGGCCAAAATAATTTCATCTAATAATGAAATATTAAATAACGAGAAAAAATTTATCAAAGAGGTTCTAGTACAAAATCAATATCCTGAAGCCTTTGTCGATAGAATTTTCATAAATGTTGAAAATAGGGACAATCAGGTACGACAAAAACCTGAACGTCATTATACAGCAATAATTCCTTATGTATACGGACTATCGGAAAAGCTACGCCGTATAGGTGACAAATTTGATGTTAGGACGATATTTCAAACGGGGAACACTTTAAGATCTATTTTAACAAAAACAAAACCGATAAACAGGGAGCAGAATTCAAAAAACTGTATTTACAATATCCCGTGCGAATGTGATAAATGTTATGTGGGTGAGTCATCCAGACCTTTCAGTGTGAGGTTGGATGAGCACAAGAACTACATTAGAAAGAATGAAATTCAGAAATCAAAGATTTGTGAACATGCTTGGGAAAACGGACATAGAATAAGCTGGAACTCGGCAAAAATTTTAACAAAAGAAACAGATACCAAAAAAAGAAAAATTAAAGAATCAGCAATAACCTTATTAAATGAAGATAAGTGCGTATCGAATTGTTCTGTAGATATTTGTACAACCTGGCTACCAATGTTAAAAGAAGAACTTAACAAACTCAACATTATCTAAAAAATATCATCAGTTCTATGTTCTGTGTAAGTAGTAAGTATCTATGGAAATAACATAAACAGAATCTTAAAGCTGTGTATTTGACATACACAGCAAAATAAGAGTTCTTCAAAAAAATAGCTTTGAAAACGGAAAGAGATTACTTTCCGAAACGTCAGCAAAATACATTATTTTTGTGTTTATTCCGATTTATATTATTTGCAAAACATAACCTCTGACTTTTCCTTTGGCGTAAACGTCACGGGCGCAGAGGCTCTTTTTTCCAATAATTCTATTATTTTGTAGATTCGGTGATTTGTTTTGAAGAGGATAATAGTACATGTGGTAGAAAACCCAAATAATAGGAAAGAATATTCGTAGAATGCCACAAATAACTTTCAGACAATATGTTACAGGAGTTGAGGTAAAATCGAGTTACCCATGGAATGGCTTTTTGGCAGATTAAAAAGATGCGTAGTAGGCGCATGTCAAGTCAATACAAGTTTGCGTAGTCGTCTTTGAATTTAGCATTTCAAAGTTTTCTGGCGTCAGTTCACAAAAATTTGGTGGAGAAAATGGGAAAAAGCAATAAACGTTTTTATTTCAAACAGTGACAAAAATTTAAACATGACGATGCAATAACAAGAAAATTATCACAAATAATGTTCAAATAAGCCACCATTTTGCTTCTTCTTTTGACACTTCCTGTTGTTTTTTCAATAAACTGGGGGTTCATCTCTTGGCAGATCTCACAAATACGTGCTTCCAAAGCCGCTCTTGTTTCGCGTTAGAATTTATAAACATTATCTTTAATGTGACCCCATAAAAAAATTTAATGCATTGAGATCCGAGGATCTCGCCGGCCATCTAATCGGCCTGGAGGTTTCGATCTACTTGTTCTCAAAAATAACTGTTAGAAGACAGTCCACCATCCTTGCATTGTGAAGTGGGGCTCCATCTTGCAAAAATAAATGTCTCTAAGTGTTGCCAAAGGTAAATTATCTTGATAATTTTCTTTCAAGAAAGGCAACATGTTTTGGGAATAAAACGCTGCATTTAGATTCTGATCATTAATAACAGGTCCAATTAGTTGGTTGTTAATAAGCCCAACCCAAACATTGAACTTCCAAGCTATCTGAAAGTTTCTGGGTTTAGTTAAGTGGAAGTTAACCGTGGACCAGTAGTGTGTGTTATGTCGATTGAAAATGCCGTTATAATTAAAACTGGCCTCGTCACTCCAAACTACTTTGCGCAAAAACTCTCGATCTTCTTGATTTTCTATCATGAACCGTTCACAGAATACAGTTCGTCTGGAAAAATCTCCAGGAAGTAACTTTTGATGTTTGATGCTGCCTGTATCGTTTCAATATTTTCTGGATGGAGGATTAGTGTCAAATTGCACTTCTAGTTGACGAATTGAAATAAATACCTTTATTTTCCATAACGGCCAATAGAAAATTTAATTCATTATCCTCTTGCCTCGTCATATAGCAAGTTCTGGTTTGATTCACTTTAAACTGTCCTGAAGTTCTTAAATTTATAATTACTTTTAAAAAAATCGACGATCAAGCTGGGGATTTTCTGTTGGTAAATATATTCGACCATTTTGGTTAAAAATCTTAAGGATGTTAGAGAAATCTTCGTTTGTATAACCATTTTCTATTTTCTTCACTATTTTTTTGTGAACTGACGCCAGAAAAGTTGGAAATGTTAATTTCAAACACGGCAACGTAAACTTCTATTGACTTCCGGTTAGACGGGAAAGAGTAGAAAAGTTAAAACAAAGTACATTAGATGCAAAAAATATCTCTAAATATGCCTGGAAAATTTCAAAAATCTTTAATAATAGGCGAAGAAAAGGTACTGTACCAACTAAAAAAAATATCTGCTATATTCTAGGGATTTCGGTCAGCAAATAAAAGTTATTATATTTTCTTACATTTCGATTTTATTAACAATCATCAGAGAACTAAAAATTAGATAAATAAACAGTACAAAAAAGTTCCTTTTTATGCAACACTAATTGTATTTATTATTTCTAATTTAAATAAATATATTGTTAACTGCCTGCTTTTATTTGTGTTAGCTTTTATAGTTTGCAGTATGCTTGATAAGGTTTGGTTTAACTGTATACTAATTTGATGGCTTTGCTGAATTAATTTGCAAAGTTTATGGCAAGATGCATAAATAGGTTACATATTACCCTTTATATTTATTAAACTGAAAGATGTTTCGCTTAAGCTTTCTGTATCAGCACGGTTGTTTATTACTAAGCCATTTCCAAAGATTACATACATTATTATATTACTTGATGTCGCTTCATTATGCACTAATATTGCAAGAGAGTTGACAATAGAATATACAAAAAGCGAATGGCCCGAAGTCAATAAATATACGTCTATTGGCGAAAAGAAATTATCAGGGCTATATAATAATCAATTTTTTTCTCAAATTTTTGGAACTACCGGGGAGTTACCTATATCCGCCATCATTACAAACTCAGCAATGGAGAAGTTGAAAAATAATGTGATAAAATCAGTCTACTATAATCAACATTTTATAAAACGTAGATGACTGCATTATTTGCTTATCAAAGAGTAAAATAGATTACACAATTATATTTTCAGTAATTTTCATCCATGCACAACTACAATTCATCACAGAAATAAAAAAGGAAAATAGCACTTCTTTCCTAGATATTGCAATAAAATATAACGAATCCGGCAATATTAATACAAACTGTCACGCAAAAGAAGTATCAGAGGTATTTATATTTCAATTCCAACAGCTATAAAAAAGTATTAATAGTCCAACAGATTGAGACATACAGTTATCACACCCTAAGTACAAACCTAGTAATTTGAGAAAAATTAAGACAGTTTTAGAAACAAATTCCTAGCCTAAATATTTTAAAGAAATTACAATAAAAAACCCCTGCCCAAGGAATCACTACTTCCACATCCAGATATTGTATCCCAAGTCTTATACGCACTAAATCCCTACGTAATATTTTACTCCCTTTAATAGTAGTGTGGGGGTGGCAATGGGGGGTGGTAGTGGGGAGTGGCTGATGAAAATTTTTTTTTTGAGACCTTGACTTTTCGTACATGCCCAGAATTGCAATTTTATGAACTATTACCTGCTTGCTTTGCCTACTTATCCTTATTTGCCCCATTTACCTCCGAATCCTTCAACGGAATTAGATCAAAATATAATGTAGTTCCGGATCTCGTTATAATACATAAGTGTACCAAATTTCATGTCAATATCATAAACGGTTACAGAGTAAACCTGCGCACAAAAAAAAGTTACAGACAGACAGATAGGCAGACAGAAACCTTAACCAAACGAAAACAAGACAAAACTAATACCATACACACCGGCTCAGTGGCTCAACACTTATGTATTAGGCTTGCAGCCAAGGAGTCCCGGGTTCGAATTTTGACTAGGGTATGGATGCTTAGTGGCATTTTTCATGTGTTATCGATTTGGTAGTAGTGGACTGGACGAAGTTGTGTAAGAGATAACGCGTATAGTCGCTGTAACATTTCTGAGTTCGAGTCTCAACTGCGACACATGGCAATGTCGTAGGAAATGGTCGTTCTACAATTGTCTATGTGTATGTGAAAAAAAATACAGCTCTGTAATTGGGAACATCCTTCCTGTAGAGTGGCAATTAATAAATAAAAATAGCAAAATAGACTGCAATGACTGTAATAGTACATACATAGGCAAATCAGAACAATGTTTATATACACAGAATATACGCACACAAATGAATATAATATAAAAATACTAAACCGAAATTCAACTGCACTAGCTAGATATACTTTAGAACAAAACCATAACTTTGGCTTTGATGTTATAAAACATTTTAGAACAAGAACCAATCTATCACCGAACAACAATACATGAAATGCTACAAATCAAAAGACATGACATAATAAATCACTGCACTGATATAGGAAACTTAAGTGAAACAGACTTCAGTTTATTAAAATAAATATAAGGAGGTAAATATGTAAACCAATTTATGCATCTTGCCAGAAACTTTCCAAAAAAATTTAAAATAATTCGACCAAACCTTATTTTTATTTTTTATTTTATTTTTACATAGAGTTTCCAATAGGTCAAAAGATTCAATTACTGGATAGGGAGCACAAATTACAATAATAGAACATGAATATAGCTATACTTAAACGTTGATGTGTAAACACACAGACAATTTAACACTTAACTAAGGTATATAACAACTAAGGGATGATATAACAACTAAGGCGTTTAATGTAGTATAACATAATCTAATTCAGGATGTACACAACACATAACAATCATTGAATTAGTGAATAATGATGAATTATTGACAATAGGTGCATGCTTTTAGGGAAACAACGTTGCAGTTGAAAATATCGATACGATCATGAATGTTATTATAAGTAGAATACATGGTTTGAAGTGGGGAATTTTTTTTTAATGTGTTCTGGGCGTGAACAGTTTGAATAGATCTGTCTGGCGTGATCCAGTTCTGTGAGCATGAAAGGGCAGCATCTTCATTATAATATATTATATATTATCATGTAAGGTATCGATGTAAGGTAAGAGACTTTACGGCGATCTTCTAACGATACTACTGAGAATCTCGATAATAATTCCGAATGGGGGTAACCAATAGGTGGTTATATCCCATCAACTTCAAATGATGAGTATTTTAAGAACCTTAGTTGAATGAATCCTATCTATATGCGTCTTGTAATAAGGAGACCATATTAATACTGCAGGTTAGACCTCACAATAGAGAACTACAGCAGTTTAAGATCAGTGGCATTATTGAAATAAAGAGTATTTCTAGTAAGAAAAAATAGCATCTTCAATTCTTCGAATAATATGGTGAGTGAATAATAGCTTTTCATCAAATATTACACCTAAATCAGTGAATGTATCTGGTTTAAAAAGTACACTGTTTTCAAGCGAGTAATCATATTTTATAGCATTTTTCTTCATTGTTATTGAGGAGCAATTCGTTTTTTACACACCAATTATTTATTAAATCTAAAGTAAATTGCATAATTAAACAATCCTCAATGGATGTAATTCTACAAAATATTTTAAGATCGTCAGCATATAAAAGACAGTCCAGGATAATGCCAGTAACAATGTCATTGATAAACATAATGAACAAAAGTGGGCCCAAATTAGATCCCTGTGGGACATCTGAAGTTGATAAAACTTCTACCGACTCATGACCACAATATAAAACATATTTGGTTTTATTTTTAAAGTAGGATGAAAAATAATTAACAAAGTCAGTTGAAAATTCAAATATGTGTAATTTTTGTAATGAGATACTATGGTTCAGCTTGTCGAAGACCTTTGAGAAGTCGGTATAGATTATGTCAACTTGACTACCATCATCAATCGCATCAGACAAATATTCTATTAAGCAGAATAAGTTGGTAACTGTAGATCGATCCTTATAAAAACCATGTTGAAATTCTGTTATTTGATGTTTCACGTGGCAAAATATATAATATATATATAATCATACAACAGCATTTCAAGGACTTTAGTAAAATTATTGAAAATTACAATGGGTCGGTAATTAGTAATGAAGGTTCTATCACCTTTCTTAAAGGCGGGTGTGATTTTGGACTGTTTCCAACATTGTGGAAATGTTGAGGTTTGGAGAGATAGATTGAAAATTAAACATAATGGTTTGGCAAACACTGCGGCACACTCACTGACTACGAAAGACAGAATATTGCCAGGCCACTAGTTAGTTTTGTCTTTAACTTCTTCAGTGCTTTAAGAACTTCATCTTCGGTGAAATTGCTAACGTTTGAGTAAGAGTCATTATCATTACATTGTTCCCGTGCAGAGTACGATGATTGAAAATATCCAGCAAATGTGTTGCTAATTACTTGGGGACTGGAAATAATATCATCATTATATTTAATATTTTTGGGAAGATTTGCGACATTTTTTTCATGTTAGTTTTCAAGCATAATGCAAATGAACTACAAAAGCTAACAGAAATAGAAGCAGGCAGTTAAGAATTGTAGTTTAGTTGCATCCAAACACCAGACGTAGGAAGAGAAAATACAAAAATATTTAAATTAGAAATTGTAAATACAATCAGTGTTGCGTAAAAAGGAAAACTTATATTAGTAGACATTTAGTTTAATTACCAGTCATTTGTATTATGCGAAATGAAACAATTAGTCTTCACATATGATGTTGTAACAATGGAACAGTTAAACGAATTGTGAAAATTTAAATAATTGCAAATTAAGTTTATTCTGGTAAATACTGGTACAGAGCCTTCACAAAAAAACTGAAAAATATGTGACCTGTTAGTTTTGATACATAATAAGCTTTGAATTCTAGGGATATTTATATATAAGGTAATATTTTCAATTATTTTTATTTCGTTTTGACGTAAAACTCTTTAATTGACTCTGAAATCAAACACACCCATATGAAAAAAGGCAAACTTTTTGTCGGCGGAATATTATGTGTCATATATAGATAGTAAATACATCTTAACACTTAAATATTAATTTCAATCTTTCATCCCAAGTCACTAACGCGGACTCTAGTTTGCGCAATTGTTAGTACCTACTCTTTCACCAGTTTTGAGTTATATTAATTGTAATCTACGTACATAACTGTTATATTCATAACTATGTACCTAATTTTCGTCAGTTATCTTGCAGTTAGTAATAGAAATAGAAAAAAAATATTTTAGGTTAAGTCATGTTTTTCTAATTTTGTTCCAGAATTTCTGTATAGCAAATTTTCAAATGGTAAATGTGTAACCCTTAAATATCGCCTTTGCAAAGGAATGTTCACTAGCATAGCAATTGTTTTAAGAGATTTTTATAAAGGAAGTTCGGCAAAGAATAATAGAGACTCTATAAAAAAATTTCTGCCCAAACAGGTAATATTACTCTACTTTTTAAATGTTTAAATGTCGGCATATTAATATTGTTATATACCACCCTCTTATAGAGAGAAATTTTAATCTCTGTTAATAGAGCGAAAGGAGACCTGCCTAATTAACTCACAGTAAAATGGTAGTTCGTCAGCTGGCCAGAGATGGCGCTATTATCACGGATAAGCTAGAATCATCCCAAATGACAGTCCCGAATAGCCTGGAGTGAAATGGAATGAATCTGGAATAAGCGCCACGGATATATAAGTAGCAGAGACAACACTATGGGGTCCGTTTAGTACAGTTCTGAGAGGAGTCAAATGTTCAGATAAGATAAAAAACAGTAATAAGTTGTGAATTATAATAACGAGTCTATAGTAGATGAAAGTTATAAACAGTGTGTTATTATAAGGATCAATTATTATAATTCATTGATTAATAAATCAGTGGTTAGTGGAAATTCGTGTTGCAATTATTGAACCTACGTTTGGAGTGTTTACAAAAGGGTGTAAAGATATAACGATATGATTTTAATTAAAAAAATTTCTAATTACGAATTACTTTCACGTCCAGTGGAAGTAGAGTAACGCAAAAAAACTTTTTTTCTACTCCCTACGTAGAAAATACTATTTTGCTCTCTCATTTCAGGGAGCCAAGCAGCACTTTTCCTCCCTAGGGAGGAAAATACTTTGGCTCCCTCTGGAAGCAAACAAGTAGAAACTTCAAATAGCATGTACCATGTACTTTGATTTTTAACAATATTTACTTATCTAAATACCTGTTATGACATTTTGACATATTTGGTTTTTTGATTGTCATGCATAAGAAAATATAATAAAATGTATGTAAAACCAATGTAAAACATTACAAAAAATGGTCGTAGAAAAAAATCATATGTATTACACAAGAGCAAAGTGCCATTTCCTCCCTTGGATATTGATCAAACTATCCGCGGGAGGGAATTATGCACTTTTCTCCCTTGTCATATAAATAGCTAGTGTTGAAATAGGCTTAAAATGTCATGAAACGTCGAGATTTTAAGTTTAAGAGAGAAAAAAATTCTGTGTATCTGTCGGTAACTTTTTTTTGCGCACGTTTATTCTGGAACTAGATTATATTTTGATCTAATTCCGTTGAAGGGTTCGGGGATAAATAGGGTAAATAAGGGTAAATAGGCAAAGCAAGCAGGTAAGACTCTATAAAATTGCAATTTAGAGCAAGTACGAAAAGGTCTCAAATTTTTTTTTGGCATCAGCCACCCCCCACTATCACCCCCACTCTATTATGAAAAGGAGTAAAAAAAATAAAATGTGATTTAGTGTACATACAAGAACAAAGCGCCTCAAAAAATTTTTTTGGAGTTAACTACCCCTCTACCACTTCCCTTGCCACCCCCACTCTCTTATTAAAGGGAGTAAAAAATTAAATTCAGATTTAATGTGAATACGAGATCCAAGGGACTTTAAAATTGTTTTGGCATTAGCCACCCCCTCTACCATCCCCATTGCCGTCCCCACTCTATTGTTTAAGGGAATAAAAAATTAAATTGTGATTTAGTGTGTAAACAAGAACCAAGAGCCTCTAAAATTTTTTTGACATTAGCCACACCCTCTACCACCCCCATTGCTACTCCCACCATATTATTAAAGGTTCAGTTACATTGAAATTTAGTGTCTATAAGATTTGGATACAAAATCTGGATGCGCAGACGTAGTGATTCCTTGGGCAGCAGTTTTTTCCAATAGAGTTGAATCCTCTTTCTTATAAATAGGTATGACCTTACCCGTTTTTAAGTAAAAATACAAAAATTTACTTAAAGAGCAATACCCTGCCTCTTGAGGCGCGGTCGCTTCTTATTAATTTATTGTCAGGATTTCGAACATATCATCCATTAAATAAATAAATAAATAAATAAATAAACACCACAGAAATTAGACAACCCCCAATTCCAGAAGCCAGGGCTTGTGCGGAAGGGGGTTACACATTGAAAAAACGCGGACATACAACCATTTCCTCCGACAGTGCCGGAGCCAGGATTCGAACCCGTTGGTGCGATGTCCATGTCATTAATCGCAATTGCCACCTCGCGCCTTAAGAGTTGTTCGGAGTGTATTAGTCATCCATGCTTCCAATTTTAATTGTAAATGACTTCACGTCAATAAATTAAATTTCTCTGTATATTTGAGGACATTAGGGCTAATTTTATTTTAGTTCTACAAAAGGGAAAATGTTTATTTTAATGATACCTATGCGGGACGATAAAAATTATTTTTGCAAATCGATAATAGAAGAAAAAATTTTTTTTTTATATATACTTTTTTTTTGTCTCATCGTCCCACATTGTAACATGTTTTTAATGTCTTTTAGTGAAAGCCGTTTTGTTAAAATAATGATTTATATGAGAGTAATTTGCACCGTCTTTCCGGCTTATATCCGGAGCGCTCTTAACCCACTCGGCTATCGACCAGACCAGGAGAGAATCAACTTTTGCTTATTCTAACACACAATGTGTAGTGTTATTGAATTTGAATAAGTGAAATAAATGGAAACCTTGAATATAAAAAATCAATTTAGATGCAGATAACTATAGAATTAACCCTATATTTTAGTTTCTAAATTGTTAAAATTAGGGTTAATTTAAGAGACTATGTTGATGAACAAAGCCTTACATGCCAAGTATGATATTGTATTGCTTCATGTCCACACAGAGCGGAATGTAAATAATTGCAGCTGCCAATAAATAAAAATATGGGTGTAGTTACAGATCTTTTAATTTACTAATCACAACATGACCTTTTGTGACATATAATATTATTTGAAACATTGCTCACCATTCAGTAATATTACTTTCCACATAACTAATAATAGATAGGCTTATTTAAATAAATAGCTTTGCCATGCCTTAAAATTTTATCTAATTACAAAATAATTAGAGTTGTACATTGGTCAATTCAGTCAATCAAGAATTATAATTAAATGGCGTTCTCATGTTTGTTTATTTTTCTAAATATGTAGTATTAATGATTAGTAGGTCAATGTTAAAGAGTTGTTTACTATATACCTAGACAAACAAATGCATGGTGAGTGGTAAAAGAAATAGTGTGTGTGTGTGTATGGTTGCCTAATAGAAGGGGATAATATAAGAAACACTGGCGTAATGTAGAAATCCGAAAAATTATTAATAAATAAAAGACATCATTCATTGAGAAACATAACACGAAAACTACTGAATTTTTGTTTAAAACAATAATCCTCTTTAAAAAATATATATGAGGAGTTTCTTTTATGTGTGCGGCTCAGAGTAAAATCTTTGTTAAAATTTTCATCATTTTAGATGAAAAACATTTTTAAAAGCATATTCGGTGGACTGCAAGTTACCGGATGTGTAAAATTATCTATTATTCCTACACAATTTTCTAATCAATCTCTGTATATTTCATTAATAATTGTCTTCTACTTCTTTCATCTTTTCCAGTTACTCTAATGCTTGGAAATTACCAAAAGTAATTTTTTACAAATACATTTATGTGATTCCAAATACCACATTACTTTTTTATTTCTTCTTCACTTTGGTTATTTGTGACAAAGTATATCGGATGGTAATTAAACTTACGACCTCCTTTCTTAAATTACCGATGGAAAATGTCATTGCTAAAAATTTTTATTAACAATAGCAAGACGTATAATATATTTTGACATAATTTTTTATGTTTTTGTTGTTGAGATAAGATCGTTTTGTCCGGGCGATCGGGCGAAATCAATCATCGACCGGGAAAATTAATTTGGATGGAATATTTTTGTGCCATCTTGTTCAAAATGTGCTCCTTTATAAGAAAGTACAGTTTGCCAGATGGAAATGTGGTCAACAATTGTTTAAACAAAGTTTTTTTAAAATAAATTAGAAAAATTGACTTTTTCCTTCCGGAAAAAATATTTTCGTATTTTTCACACCAAAAAATACCAAAAATATTTTTAGACGTTTTTCTCTAAAGTTGATAGATTTGGAGAAAAAATTCTAGAAATCTCAAAAAACGCGAAATTTGCGATATTCGGGGCTCAAAAACTGTATGAACATAAAAAAAATTTGTATCCATTTTTTGAAGCTTTACCACAATATACTGTTGATATATTTTGTTATCCTTTAGCTTAAGTGCTTGTTTTTTTAATTGTGAAGATATGCGCGCGCGCGCATGTAAGCGTGATGATATTATGAGGAGAATAGATGCAAAACCAGACAAGTCCATGTAAGACGATTTCATAAAAATCGTAAAAAAACTTCTGGTTGAATTGTGTTTTTAAATAAATCCATGATTTTTAACTACAACTGAATAGTGTCATTTAATAATCTTTTTCTGACCGTTTTGTTGATTTTGATTGCAGTTTTTTTGGATGAAAATATAACACCTTTGTCGGCTAGTGATACCTCTGGACATGTCGAATTTTGCATCTCACTATAGGTTTGTACTGGACATGTCGCTATATTTAAAGCAATCATTTTGTGATATTAGAAAAAATTCAAAGCAAATATTTTTTACTTAATACAAAATATATTTGCACATATATAAAAATCAAATAGAAACCTCGTCGTCTTCTTCTGGATCTGAAAGAGGTTGTTCAGGAACAACATGGTTTGCAGCATTGCCTTCAAAATGATTATGAAAATATTTAAAACTTTCGTCTTCTCTTCATGTATCATCAAAATGAGCCTTTAGTAAGTTAATTATACTTTTAATTGTATCATCGTTTGTAATCACTCCAACAGGCAGTATGTTTAGCTTCGGTGATTGAATCTTTTTGCCTCTTTTGTAAATTCCTTTTGACTCACCTAGATCATTCCTATAAAATAATTCGCCCCTTAGCAAAATCGTACCTGAACTGTTTTTGGTAAATATAAACCTTTTTGTGGGCTTAAACTTAGAATGCCAGTTTCTTGTTAGTTTTAAAATATCCCTTTTCTCAGTCCTCCCGTCAAATACTGTGAAATCGTCATTAATTTTCAAAACTTTTGGGCGATTTTTAATTATGTCTATGTATGTATCTGGTTTTATTATTTCTGTAGTTTTTCTTACAATTGACTCGATGTTTCCGAACACTCTATCAGGAGGTATGTAAGAATGCCGTGTAATAAGAAAAATCAGCTCCAATTGTTTAATGTGTCGAGGGGCAGAACAAGTCAGCCAATAGCATAGCATTCTTATAACAATACCCTCCACACCCGTCGCAAAAAAGACGGATGGTTATTATTTCACGTGTAAACTCTTATTGCTAAAATATATTAGAGTGTGATAAATGGCTGGCGCTATTTTATTTGAACTTTTCGGTCTTTCTGCTTCAGTCCAAACAAAACTTGATACCGTTTGCGGTGTAAGCGTTATTTTGGAATTTCCACAAACAACTGTTAAATTATAAAAATTAACTTGCATTGAAAAATATGCACGCTGATCAGGAAGTTTCGGAAGTTGTAAATTGTTTTCACAATCAAATTAAAAAATAACCAGTTCAGGTTTTTTATTTCAGTAAGTCATATAAACTTTTCGCTTGTAATTTATGTACCCTGTGGTTTGTTATAAGTGATTGTCGAATTTTCGTTACTGTGCATCGTTTAATGTCTTCTTTGTATTGAAGACACTTTGAGCACATGTCAGTCTGTGGAGTGCCGAAGCCTACATTGTAGTTTCGATTAAAATAATTTGTAAAATAACATTGCCCAACTTTCACATTTGCATCAGCGTTGCTATTATACAGGGTGTTGCATCATGAGAGGGACATAGCTTAATAGGAGGTAGAGAACATCAGTGGTAACCGGAACCTCCCATAGAAATGTCTCATTGGGCCTTCATTACGAAGTTACATGGTGTTAAATAATTTTTGGCCAAACCTGTTTTTTGTCATAACTTTGACAGGGAATGAAATAACGGATTCATATTTGGTATGGCTAATGTACTAACGAGCCCCAAGAGGTACATGTATAAAAAAAATATATCCAGGTCCGGACTCACTATAATTTATGTGTCTTCATTGCATCAATAAAACATCACCCTGTATATATTTTTTTGAAATTTCGATACGATATTCGAAAAGAGCAAGAAAAAACAAACAAAATGGCCTATTTCATTTTTTTGTTACACCTTCGTGGTTATTTAAATACGTTGTTAAATGTGCAAGAAAATGGATTACAGAACCCTATTAAATGAGAGGCACGTGAAATAAATAGTTTTATAACTAAAATTTGCAAAAATTCTATTGACAGATAATAAAAAGAAATCTCCTAAACAGTTGAATAATTGTTTGTTAGTAATTTAATGTGTCAATAATCCGCATTCAGTTAGTGAAAACTTGTGAAAATATTTTAACTATGCCAGTAAAATTTACAAACGTGGAATATGCTGACATAATGTTCATCTATGGTTTCTGTAATGGAAATGGTAGGTCGGCGGAAAGAGAATATCGGCTGCGTTTTCCTGGTCGTCGATGCCCTAATCATAAAACCTTTAGTACGGTGTTCCAGTATGCAAGACAACACGGAAAGTTTCCTACTTCTGCAGTTGTGGAGCGTGTTTTACAACAAGGTGTGCAGGAACAAAACAATATTATAAACGTAGTTCAAGAAAACCCAAATATGAGCACTAGACGAATCAGTTTGGCAACTGGTATTCCTCATTGGCGAGTATGGAGAACCCTAAAAAGAGAACGTTACCATCCATATCATATCCAGCAGGTACAGCGTCTTCAACAAGGCGACGATATCCCCCGCCTGGCATTTTGTCATTGGTTGTCTAACCATCGCCCAGTCATTTACAGAACCTTATTTACGGATGAGGCACAATTTACAAGAGATGGAGTAAACAATTCACGAAATAATCATAAATGGGCACAGGAAAACCCACATGCGGTACGCCAACGCCGTTCGCAACACAGGTTTTCTGTAAATGTTTGGGTCGGACTTGTGAATAGACATTTGATAGGGCCACATTTTTTTGAAGAAAGATTGAATGGTGAAATTTACTTTGATTTTCTTCAAAACATTTTACCGAATACGTTAGAAAATATCGGTATAAGAGGCATGTTGTTTCAGCATGATGGGGCCCCACCACATTTTAACCTTCAAGTAAGAGAACACTTAAACAATGTGTATCCTAATAGATGGATTGGACGCGGGGGTCCACATGAATGGCCACCAAGATCTCCTGATTGTAACCCTTGTGATTACTTTTTATGGGGCCACTTAAAAAACGAGGTTTATAGCATTGGAATTGAAAGTAGACAACATTTAATCCAGCGCATCGTTACAACCTGCGACGAAATACGGAATAATCCAGAAATGATACGTCGAGCAATTGGTGACCTTTCTAAACGCGCAAGAAAATGCACAGAATGTGGGGGAGGACATTTTGAAAATTTACTTTAGTGTCAATTACGTTTTATTTTTAAACACATTGTTTTGTTATTTATTGTTAATTGAATGGAAAATATTTTATTTATTTAGATTTTAGTTTGTTCTCTTTTCCAATTTTTATTAAGTATAAAATGTTGATGATTTTCTTGATCAAAGTAACTGGTTGCTTAGGCCTAAATGGTTTAAATTATCTGTCACTTTTATTCTTTGAACAAGCCTACTCTGATTGATTAAAAATGTTATTTCATACCCGATTACTTATTAGGACCACAGTTTTTTACCAAAATGGACCTTTAAAACGTGCCGGAATTAGGATTCACCCAGACCACCTAGGCTCAATAGAATTTTTGCAAATTTTAGTTATAAAACTATTTATTTCACGTGCCTCTCATTTAATAGGGTTCTGTAATCCATTTTCTTGCACATTTAACAACGTATTTAAATAACCACGAAGGTGTAACAAAAAAATGAAATAGGCCATTTTGTTTGTTTTTTCTTGCTCTTTTCGAATATCGTATCGAAATTTCAAAAAAATATATACAGGGTGATGTTTTATTGATGCAAAGAAGAAACATAAATTATAGTGAGTCCGGACCTGGATATATTTTTTTTATACATGTACCTCTTGGGGCTCGTTAGTACATTAGCCGTACCAAATATGAATCCGTTATTTCATTCCCTGTCAAAGTTATGACAAAAAACAGGTTTGGCCAAAAATTATTTAACACCCTGTAACTTCGTAATGAAGGCCCAATGAGACATTTCTTTGGGAGGTTCCGGTTACCACTGATGTTCTCTACCTCCTATTAAGCTATGTCCCTCTCATGATGCAACACCCTGTATAATTTCCACAATCTGAGGGATTCAATAAATTGTTTTATATTTTTCCTCTGCAAATCATTACGGCTTCTTACCCGGTCACCACCACGAGTTTCCTTAGGTATTTTTCCTTCTGTATTGAACTTTTTTACGAGTCTTAAAACTTTATCCTTTTTTACTCTTAAGATTCTCAGAAATGCACCCCGACAAACTACTATTTTTGAACCAATCATTTTTTGCACAGTATAAGTGACTTACAGTTTTTGGCTTATTTCTCACATTTACCTTTGGTCGTTTCCTCTCAGGAACCCCAGCAGAGCAATACGTAATTATAAAGGTATCTTGGCCAGTATTGTTAAAACATTTCATGAAACCGTCTGATATAATTCACTGAAAGCCGCCAACATACAAAACGTTCCTTATCTCCTCTATGACCACATTTCGGGAAAACTGGCAAATTTTTTGAAGAATATCTAAAACCCGTCTTATGTTAGTTTATACTTAAATGCATACAACTATTTTACATTCCTTGCAACTTTTGCCTTCTCTCTTTTCTATTCTTGAACGTTACTTTTGCTTTTTCTAGAACGTGTTAGATCTAATTCAAAGTATCTAGAAAATATTATATTTTTCCAAATATATGTTTGCGCAGATGGTCTCAAAATATGCAAGTATAAGGCATCTGACGTGCATAGGATATTATTCAATTTAAGTTTTATTCCACACGTGCGCGAAATAATACGTAATAATATGTATATTATTGTATATATACATCGTGAGGCGCGCTGCTGCACTGACTTGCGCGCGCAATACACTCACAGTATATTGAGGTATAAGTTTCAAAGAGTAGCTATAAATTTTTCTTACATTAAAAAAGGTTACTTTTCATATAGTTTTTGAGCCTTGAAAATCGCAAATTTTGCTTTTTTGAGATTTCAAGATTTTTTTCTCGAAATCTATCAACAATGTCTAAAAACTTTTTTTGTTTGCTTTAGTGTAAAAAAATACGGCAATATTTTTTCCGAAACGAAAAAGTCAATTTTTCTAATTTAAAAAGTTTAAAAAACTTTGTTTAAACAATTGATAACCACATTTAAATCTGGCAAACCGTACTTTCTTATAAAGGAGCACATTTTGAACAAGATGGCACAAAAATAGTCCATCCGAATTAATTTTCCCGGTCCATGACTGATTTCTGCAGCAGACATCTGCAGTTTTAGTTTTAGTTCATTTAGATAATTTTGTTTTTTATGATAATCAGTATTGTATTATATTGTGATAATTATTTCTCCTTGCTGCAGATTTTAAAATAAAAATAATAATTTAATCTCCCAAGAAAAGCAATTGTTCTAATAACAAATATTTATAATAGCATGTTGCGTTTATGCTACTTTCCCATTCAATGGAAATATGTGCAAATCATTGTGATTCCAAAGCCTGGCAAACCTCCAACCGAAACTAGCTCATATAGACCAATCAGCCTCTTACCTATTTTGTCCAAGATATTTGAAAAACTCATTCTTAGTAGAATAGAAGTGACAGTATCCACAAATAATTTAATCCCTGAACACCAGTTTGAATTCAGACATAAGTATCCTACTATACAACAATGTCACAGAGTCATAAATAAAATCAAACAATGCTTTGGAGAGAAAAAGATGTGTGCCTCAGTCTTTCTTGACATACAACAGGCCTTTGACAAAGTCTGGCACGAGGGATTATTATACAAACTGAAAATGAACCTACCTGATCAACTGTACCTAATATTAAAATCGTACCTAAGTGACCGCTACTGTTATGTCAATTTTCACGGTCCTTTTTGCGGATGATACCACTTTCGCAACACGGCTAATAGATACCGGCATTAATATTAATGACTCAGAAAAAAGCATTATAAATAAAGCCTCTGACTGGTTTAATGCAAACAAGTTATGCTTAAATACGGACAAAACAAACAAATTGCTTTTTTCTACGAAGAGTAATATTCCGGAGACCGTAAAATTCTTAGGCCTGTGCTTGGATGGCAGGTTGACTTGGGAATCACACATAAATGATTTAACAACGAAACTGTCCAAAAAAATATATGCCATTAGACAAATTAAAAACAGGGTGAATCTAGATGCTGCTCTTGTTGCATATCATGCACTATTTCATAGTGTTATGACATATGGTTTAATTAACTGGGGTACATCAAACCACATTCTAGACGTCTTTATAGTTCAAAAAAGAGCCATAAGAGCTTTGGCGGGCGTGAATCAGCTTGAAAGTTGTAAACCATGGTTTGTTAAATTCCAAATAATGACTTTACCATCAGAGATAATCTACTGCCACCTAATTTTTATAAAAGTACATCTAAGTGAATATGCGAAAAATGGTGAATCTCATCAATATAACACCCGAAATCGGAATAAAATACAAACCCCACGTCAGAGATTGGCTTATACAAAGCGACTCAACTTCGGAATTGATTTGTTTAATTCACTTCCGGGTCATAATAAAGAACTGCACATTAACCAATTCAAAACAAAATTAAAACTACATCTTTTGGAAAATGCTTACTACACTTCATCAGATTTTAAGTACATGTAAACCTGTATTATTATATATTATATGTTGTTTAGATGTTGACTATATATGTGTATATATGTAAATGTATATATTTTTGTTTATTCAGTTTGTTATTTACCTGCGTATTTTTTATTTTCTTATATCCCTCATATTTAATATACTGTACTATACACCTGTATTATTATATATTATATGTTGTTTGTTTAGATGCTGACTATATATGTGTATATATGTAAATGTTTATATTTTTGTTTTATTCGGTTTGTTATATACCTGTGTATTTTTTATATGCTTATATATCTTATATTTAATATACTGTGCTATACATGACATGTCAAAACACCACGGTGTAAATTTTTTTTGATAAATAAATTATTATTATTATTATTATTACTTCCAAATTAAATTCGATGATGTCTTATCTGATTATCACACCATAAAATCCGGTGTGCCACAGGGCAGTGTGCTTGGGCCCTTCCTATACCTAATATTTACAGCAGATGCTCCAACAACAAATGACACACTAATAGCGACATTCGCAGATGATACCGCAATCATATCAACAGATACTGATCCTATAAGAGCATCCGAAAAACTGCAAAACCATCTTAATTTATTACGAAGATGGCTTAAAGATTAGAAAATCAACGTTAACACCAATAAACCTACTCAAATAGCCTTTACCATAAAAAGAAACACTTGTTCAAAAGTCAGCATAAACAACGCTCCTATTCCTGTGAAAAATGAAGTATTTTGGACTTCATTTAGACGAAAAACTAACCTGGAGAACATATATCAACTGGACCTGAAAGTGAGAAATATGCACTGGTAATAAATAAAAAGTCACAGCTATTCGTAGAAAATAAATTAATCATATACAAGACAATACTAAGACCAATATAGACTTATGGAATAGAGTTGTGGGGTTGTAAGTACACCTTCCAACACAAAGATCCTTCAAACATTTTAGTCCAAAACTTTGAGAATAATAGCAGATGCCCCATGGTATGTGTCCCACCAAACTTTACATAATGATCTCAACATACCATTTATCAAAAAAGTAATAAGACCATACTCAATTAAATATAAAAATCGCAGCACTAACCAGGTAACCAGCTCATAAGTGAACTTTTCAATCAACCACTCGCTGGAAGGAGATTAAAAAGATTGTGGCCAGAAGATCTAGCCAGAAGAACCTCAGAGAACCATCAGTGGATGGTGCCTGATTTAAGCCTCACTCCTTACATAACATTTACTAATTACTTTGTATTTGTTTTTTTAAAAAGTAGATTGTAAATGTGCATTAAATAAAGGAAAAAAAATATTATAATGTATAATTTAATAAGAGTTAAGGAAGAGAGAAAAACTTTTTAAATCTATCTAGTTATGGTGACTATAAACTAAAGTAAATAATTTAATGTAATCGGATTAGGTGGGAAAATAGACCAGGGGTTAGGTCCCACAAAAGAAACCTTGCGAGTGGGACAAGGAAAACGGAAAAAGAAAAGATTGAGAGATTTAGTGTTTAACCGATGTAAGGCTAGGAAAGAAAAGATAAAAAAAGAGAAGAGCGGAAGAAGGTGAAAGTTAATACTAAATTTACTACTAAGTAAAAACATACACTTCAAATGTTAAGTGCATTCAAATAAAAGAAATCTAGCTAACAAGTACATTGAATGCAGGAGGACACATTTCTTGAGAACTTTTCAATAAAATAATATTTTTCTGTCGATTGTTTGATGTATTTTTAATCGAGGTGTTATTATTAACCATTTTTCTATTTCTTTCTTCAGCAATCCAATTGAGTTTATTTGTTTAATGGCGTTAGGAATTTTAGAGAATATAATAGGGCTCAAATAAGTTACACGTCGTTGATCAATCATTTTCTGAGCTTTAGAGACTACAACATATCTACTTTTGTACCTTGTGTCGTGTTGGTGTTAAATTTTCTTTAAATTTGCTCTAAATTTAAATTATCAAATAACTAGATTTTGAGGAACTAGTTCCCGGGTGTCCAAAATTTGTGTTTCTTTGAAAAGTAAATCAGTTGGGTATATGTAATCTTTCCTGTAGATGACTTTCAATATCCACTTTGTAGATATTCGAGCTGGCTTAAATAACTGTTTGCTACGTCACCCCATACCGTTATCCCGTAGCTAATATGAGATTGTACAAGGACATAATAAAGGGTTTTCAAATAGTGAATTACGACACACACCACACAAATTTACCAAACAACTTTTTTATTATAAAATGAATTTGATGATGCCATTTTAGGTGATTATCACTAAATGTTCCTAAATATTTTGTTTTATCTATTATTGTTTTTTTATTAATTCTGAAGAGTAATGTATTATAAGTAGGAAGGTTATCATTATAGCAACTGAATGGTAAAAATAATGTTTTTGTAAAATTTATGGTTAAGTATTTGTTATTAAGAAAATTTATTATAAATTTAGCTCTACTATTCCTTTTAATTCCGTCAAATTTGTAACCATGTAAAACACTGCCCAAATTGCAATTTTATGGACTTTTATCTGCTTGCTTTCAACGGAATTAGATCAAAATATAATCTAGTTCCAGATCTCCTTATAATACATAAGTGTACTAAATTTCAAGTCAATATCATGAACGGTTCCAGAGTAAACGTTCGCACAATAAATGTTACAGACCGACAGACAGACATTTTTCTTAGCTCAAATTTAAAATCTCGATGTTTCATGATATTTTAAGCCTATTTCGACAACAACAAAATAAAGAAACAGAAAATGAAAATATTGTAAACTTTCAGGCTAGTATTGTAGCTTGAGCACGTATCCACAGAAACTTAAGAATAATATTTATATTTCTTATCCACGGTGTTAAGATTGATCCTTTTGAGTCATTTTAAACTCAGACACCTGTTATAACGCGACCTAGTAATGCTAATTTCCTCAATTTGTTCAGGCAAGTGTACTATAATTTTCGAATGTATCGCTTTTATACTCCTTACACAGGATAAGGTATTACTTAATGTACTTAATGAAAAAATTAAGCCGATATCTTTAAGTATCTGTGTGGTGTTGTTAAATTAAATATCTCATACTCGTTGTACTTATGCAATTAAAGACTACTACTAAGTTCACACGAATTTTGGGTACCCATTTATGCAACAATGTCTGTTATAATTAAAATATAAAATAAATAAACTGGGTCAATTTTAGATACATTCCTAGTCACTTTCATTAGGTATCGAATTGCAATCTCGTGGGGATTTTAATTATTTTTTATTATTTTGGGAACTAACAGTAGTCATATAAAAAGCAAAATCATTGAATAAACATTAGTTCAAACTCAACATCGACTGTAAAGTACATCAATATGTTCGCCAAGGTGTGTACAACCAGAAAATGATCTAGTGCTTACGCGTAATTGTGAGAACGTATATTTATTGTGTAATAATGTGACCGTTTGATTGGAAGCTTGACTCAACTCGTAAACTTTTACTAGTTATATTGATAGAAAAATAATTTCTTTAATATTTTAAGCATGGTTTGTACATTAAAATTTGCAATATTACAGTTATGGAGGAAAGATCTGTATAAAATGAGTTGAATCAATATTCTTCCATTCAAAATTGTATTATATAATTAAGCGATTGTGCGTCACATTGTTTTATTAAATTTAGAAATTTAACATAGTTCTGATCCTTAACAATTAAAAAATATATACGTAAAGCGACGATAACATCAAAAAAGGACATTGCCTAGTAGTGGACCTGCGTATTCAAATAGACTGGTGAAACCCAATATACAGGGTGAGGCAATAGTGCGTCCGGTTTAGATAGCTTCAGTTCTACGATATAATAATAATAATCTTTTCACCACTCTTTCATCTTTTGTATAATCTGCGGCATTTTGAACATAATTGACAAGAATTTTAAACAATTTTTAAAGACACAATAAAAACACCGTTAAACCAACAAACGTTTGACCAGCTAAATATTTCATTGTTTTCAAAGCACTTCTTAACATTTAGTTAGAACAAAATTGTATTTTCTTATTTTCTTTTAGCTGTAATTTTATTTATACTTATCGCACGTTTTAATACGACATATGAATAAATTACTTATTAATAGTAGTAATAAATGGTAGTACGGTACCGATATGGTTTTGAAAAAATTGAGTTTTGTCGCAAAAATAATTTTGGTGAATTTTATTTGCTCATAAATCATGTAATTTAGTGTTTTTAAGGGGATTTCGATTTTTGTAGCTTTACAGGGACAGGGGTCATTTAGAATAAATCGGAACCATCATGGCACACTTAAATGGAAAACTAAAAATTATATTTAAAAAAAAATTGATGTTTGAAATCTCACTTGTTTGGCATCTTTGGATTCAGAAAATTATGCAGAACTCAAAAATGCAATAATATATAGGGTTCCATTTAAAAATCGAAAGTGAAACCGGAAGTGAAAAAAAAAATCAATTGTATGTCAAAAAGTGCCGCTTATTATGTATGTAGTATATCCTAAATTTCAATCATCTAAAGGAGAAAAGGGGGTATACCATGATCCCGTTACACCCGGTATATTAAAACATAAATATTAAACACAATACTATTTTTTTTTGAATCCTTGTAGATATAGCTTGTTTATACCCCAAACTTCAATCTAAGATTAATTTTTATACTCTAGTATCCAAGGTAAAAAAAATAACTTTTAAATCATTGGTATTTTTTTCATTTTTTAGGGTTAGGAAATTAATATTTATGTTTTAATATAGAGTGGAAAAAAATGATAAAGCTTAACTTTCACGTGAAATTTATAAGAAATAAAAATGATAAAAATTAAAAGTAATTATGTCATTTTTTTGTAAAATTTCCCGCTTTTTCACATGGTGCTATCTGTTTTTTTTTTAAATTATTTTTCGAGATATTAGCAAAAAACTGAATTTTTCCGTTTTAGAAGGTTGTTTATAAGGGCAGTAAATTTTAGTAAACTTTTGTGAGTCACTTTCTACTAGCAAAAAACTAGCCTTTCATAAAAAAATTAGCGAGGTAACAATTAATTCTAACTTTTCATCAAAATTGGTCTCTGACAACTGGGCTAATATTATTTTCTCATATACAATATGCATGGTGTCTAAACTTGACGTTACATCCTTTCTACTATTAACATATTTGTGTCAGCAGCATAACAAATAAGATGTGTATTAGGAATTATTTGTATAGTTAACGGTAGATCGTTTGGAAAAGTTAAATATAACAAAGGTCCCAGAATAGAACCTTGCGGAACACCTTTGTTTATTAAACAACTTTTGACCATTAATCTCAACTACATGATAACGACTGTTTATAAACGGTTTTATGATATTTAAAGCATGACCACGAACACCACATCGATTTAGTTTTAATAAAAGATGTTCATGATCTACACAATCGAAAGCACGAGAAAGAAGCGGTTTCAAACATATTTATCATAATTACTATCTTCCAATACACATATTCCTCTTTAGTGAGGTTCTGCATACAAATATAAATCATATAAATCATATTTGAAGAACATTGAATCATAATATGAAAATGTAGAAGCTTCTAGAATAGTTTTGGGGGACAATATTCGGTCATCGATTTAAAATCAATATTTTGTCAGTGAAGTAAACCAGCACTAATCGATTCTGACACCTGGATGAATGACTGGGTATTTCATAGGCGCAGTCGATAGCCATCAACTGAGGCTATTCCGGGAGACTCGTTAATCAGTCGCGAATCGTGGTTTGGAGAGCATACTAAACTGCAGTTCCCTAGGGTCAATTGTGAACTAGTTGTCTAGTAAGCCATAACTACTACTATTCACTAGGTTCCTTTAAAAAAAAACTCGTCAATTTGCCAACTCCGTGAAAAACGGATTTTGTTTTTAAATTGATTCTTAATTTCGTACAATATGTTTGAGCACATATTATGGAAATTTACATTTTCAGCTGTTGTCATTTCTTTCATAACTTGATAGCCAAACGTCAAAAGTGATTAAAATTTAGAACTACAACTTGACAGAGCCCTTATTTCAACAAGGGAACAAATTTCGTTGATGTTTATTTTTCATTGCTGTATATATCCGTATTATTCAAAAATGCATTATCTTGTTTTCCGTTTTTTGCAAGTTAACATAATGTTAGAAATTTCTTTGAAAGATCTAATTTCACGATTAATTAATATGATATGATGATATGATTAATATTTGTACAAATAAATCACGTATATAGTTACTTTGTAAATATGAGTAACCATCACAATTCAACGTAATATTTAAGTGATTTCCTTGCTTCTACATCTGATCAGTACAATTGCCCTAGTTTCTATGAGATTTTTTAAAAGAAATCTACATTATATACTTCGACATCGGAATCGCATAAATTATATTATTGTCTAATTAAAGCATATTATATTAAAATAAGCATATAAATAAATTATCATTAGTGTTAATGAATGTTCACTATACTTTGTTTCACTTCAAGTTACTGCCTTATTGCATTTATTATCTGATTAATACGCTGTGAAAAACATTAAGTAAAAATTAAAATTAATATATTTGCCTTGGTCTACTTTGGCAGTTAATTAAACTTGTTAATAGATTTTAACCAAACGAAATTCATAGGACATGATTAGCGTAATATTATCGGTATATTTTATAAAATTAAAGTACATTGTGGTCGACATTAATTGTCCCAATTGCTATTTTAAGAGGTAAGGTTATGTTGCACAATTCTTATGACCAATTTGTCTTAACATGATGTCTGAAATTAATGTAACAAAAATAAAAAATACGCTTTTTTTCATATCTGAACTTGTATTTTAAAATTTGTTTGTTACAGCAGTAGTTAATTCAATCGATTGAACTATTCTTTTTTAAATAGAATTTAATAGTATATGGATTTTAAATGGAAAAAGGCAGAAACAAATTTACTACATTTTTTTGTTGGAAATTCTCAACAAAATTAACCAAACAAAATTAAACAGCACCAGTGGTTCACTAATAAAAATAAAGCTGACGATAACTTTGATAACAAGAATTTTGTACTAGTCAAGTAATTTTCCTCTAATTTGAAGGAAGTCCCAGTACAAATATATTTTGTAAAAAAATATTTTTCTCTTCCACTAAAAACTTTCAATTTTGGCATTTGAAACTGTTTTTATACATTTATTTAATGTCGGCCTATTTCCGCTACTGAGGCCTAACGCCGACGCCTGTGACTAGCTATCCCCAACCAGGAATTTTGCCGAACCTCTTTCCTTAAGAAGAGTAGACTAACATTTAATAGACAAGGGACCGGCGGCTTTACATCCCCTCCGAAGGACCCTATATCCCCTATACAACCCTCGCCTAAGGTTGTATAGCTTCAGCGCATACACTGATATGCAAGCCGTTGGAAGATGTGTGAGGCGAGGATGCGGTCTTCGTTGGAGCGGTCACCCATACTATTACTAAAGCCTTGGTTTAATCCGTCGCGGAGAACTGACAGTCTGTCCACTGCCGGGATATGACGATTTTTTTTTAACGTGAAGAATAAAATGGGGTCGGTTTGTTAGAGTCCGCTCATCGTGGGCGAATAAATGTGGTTGAAAAATTTTGTACAGAAGACAATGAAGCTCTAATAGACTTGGTGAGGCAACATCCACCATTATATATCGTCAGTGGTAAAAGTTATAAGGACTTGGTACTGAACTGAACATAATATGGAAGAGAATAGGGGAAAGAATGAGAAAAAGCTTATTTGGAGCTTTGTAGATCGTACATGCCGATACCATATCCTCGTCTTCTTCCTCTTCCAATAAAAAAAGTGCAACCAATTGATTGGGGTCCATTCTCTTTAACGCAAATTGCAAACACGCTGATTAATGGACGAAAAGGGACTACGAACTATCCATTTCTAACAAAACACTTTGGACCGAAATCGCCTGACGTTGCTTTACATCGCATATCGAAGTATGTAACATAGTAAAGACGCACCTACGCTCGCCCTTATTTGAAACTGTTTGCAAATGCGCAATTCAAACGTTGTTTATATTATATTTTAATTTATTAAAGTGAATAATGAATTCTTCTATAATAGGGATTTTATCATGTCAACTGAAAAATGGAATAATATTGATTTTTTTTAAAATATCGAACTGACTTTTTAAACTTCATAAGTAAGTTTGAAGAATTATTATATTTGTTGCTTGAAAAAAAAATAGGTATAAAGATAATCAGCCGAAAAAACAAAAAGTTAATAAATTGATTAATGAGGATATAATCAATGAAGGTAAATATATCAGACAAATTTATCAATTAACTTTAACTAATCTTGATATAAAAGAATATTACACCTCGTTAAAAAATAACCATAAAAATAAAATAATGAAAAAAAAAAATTATAATTCCAAGATAAAATAAAATTACTACTGTATAACAAATCATAAAAGATAACAACAGTACAGCTGATGGCCAACATTTCTCTGATAGGCTTATTAATGAAAACGGTGTCAGTATATTCAGCTAATGAAGTTCATATATCGACTTATTAATAATAATAATATAATAATAATATTTATTTCATCTGTTTGGTTACAATTTATGTTTTAACATTTTTTTTTCTTAAAAAGAATTCATGATAATAAATATTTAGTTAAGCCCCACCTAAGTAAAGAGAGACTTGTCTGTGGGTGTTTATGTAAACATTTAATTATTTTTTTTTATAAATGTATCCAAATATGTTTTAAGAAAATTAATAGATAATAAGCAAAAGGGATAATATACAAAATTATAGATGAAGGGAAAAGAAAGGCTAAAAAAAGGAAATAGATACAAAAGAGTTAACTGATATATCAAATTATATATACAATTGTCCTGTATTTATGAAGTTTTCTATAAAAGTTTTTGGTAAGCTTAGTAGCCAGTTTTTGATGTTTTCTCTTTGTTTTTTATTATTGGTGTTTCTTAGGTGATCTGGCATTAGATTATGCAGTCTTGGACCTAGATATGTTGAACTTTTTGAGAATATTGATTTTTAGTCCTAGGTATGATTACATTAGTTCTTGTTCTTGTATTACATAAGTGATTTTTTTTAAAGATCATTTTTGTTTTTGATTCCATAATTTAATACTTGTTTGCAATAAATTTGCCTGATATTGGGAACTTTATATTTTTGAAATAGGCATCTGCTTGGATATCTGAGATCTTTTTTGAACATAATTTTAATTATTCTTTTCTTGATAATATGAATGTAGATCCGACGATGCATCTGAACATAAATTGTCCTAGTACCATGTTTCTGGTACCGACTGTGGTCGGTGATGTAATTAATATGATAAAGGCAGTAGCAAAGAAATATTCTGCTGGCGTCTATGGTATTCCATGTTCTTTGCTTTTACATGTAATTGAATTGATTTATTGAAGGTACTTTACCTTCCAGTTTAAAAATGCCATATTGGTACCTATTCACAAAAAACATGATAAGGAACTGTCATATCTAACTACCGAGTGATTTCATTACCATCTGGTCTTTTCCGACCTATTTGAACTTGCATATGTCAGTCAGCTCAAATTTTTTTAAAATAGAAATAATGTTCTTTCATTTAGTTAGTACAGTTTTAGAGAGGGTCACTCTACTCAAGATGCAGTCACTTCTCTGTATACATTTTTATTTTCTAACATGGATGAGAAAGAAAAATGTGAATGTTTATTTTTTGATATATCCAGAGCATTCGATACGGTGATCACAAAATGCTACTTAACAAAATTTATGCCTATGGAATAAGAGGAGTACCTAACTCTTGCGTAAAGTCCTATCTCAGTAACCGTACTCAGAGAGTTGAAATAAAAGTCTGTGGCAAATAGTATCAATCTGATGCTCAATTGGTATCAACAGGTGTTCCTTAGGGTATTACATTAAGTCCAATTATTTTTTAAATCTTTATCAATGATCTACAAGATAGTTTTACAGTAATCCATGATTTGTACGTCACTCAATTTGCCGATGATGTGGGAATTACGTTGGCAGGACAATTTATAGGATCTTTCACTTAACGCAAATAGGTGTAATTCATTAGTGAACAACTACTGTAACAAATTCGGTTTAAGACTTAATAGCTCAAAGACTCAAATGCTTGTGTTTACCAGAAATACTCCAGATTATAACTTACTGGCAAAAACAACAATCAGTCTATAAATAATAGTGAATGTGTCAAATCATTAAGCATAACGGTTGATTACAACTTAAACTGGTTTAAACACATTGAATCCGTGTCGAAAAAAAATCTGTTAGATGCTATATTGTTTAACAACTTTCTGCTTATGTAAGTTTAGAACTGCTTAGAATTTACTACTTTGCACATGTAGAATCATAAATAAATTATGGAATTCTTTTCTGGGAAAACTCTAGTAGACTTATCGATCTATTTGCAGTCCAGAAAAAATAATTAAAACTATAATGTTCAAGAATTTCATCTACTCATGCAGGGACTTGTTTGTCTCACTTATAATATTAATATTACCAGCTTTATATATTCTGTCATGTTTTATATTTGTCAAATCTAATATCAATCAGTTTACGCATTTTTCAGATCTCAATATACATTACACCCTGAGAAACACAACTAACATTTTGCTACCTCACCACAATTTATCTGCAGTCAGTAATGGCTTGACTGATTACCATTTAACGCTGAATCTAACACTCTATCATTTGTTTAAATAATGTATTTGTACCTTTTATTTTATCTTTGTATTGTTTGCACTTGTATATGTTTACATATTGTTTTTTGTTTATATTTGTATGTATATATTGACTATGTTGTTATAAACATATTATTGTATTTTTTGCATTTTGACGATTTTTATATACATGCAATGCTTGTCGTGTCGACTTAAAAATAAATATTATTATTATTATAATAATTGTTTACATATATTTTTAGATTTTTGCCATCTCAGCCCTCGTAGCTGCAGCTCAAGCCGGACTTTCAGACTACGCATCAAACTCAATCTCCTACTCTTCGAGCCATATCGCTGCCCCAGCTATATCCCACGGATATGCTACCCCTGCCATCACACATGCCTACGCCGCCCCCGCTATCACACATTCATATGCTGCACCCGCCATTACACATTCATATGCTGCCCCCATCGTCTCTCATGGATATGCCGCTCCAGTCGCTGTAAAATCTGTGCACCATGCAGAGGACTATGACGTGAGTTACTAAATGATCATTTCTGTCTTCGTTGAACAAATAATATCGGATTGGTATTCGCTGAATATTATATGTCATATCGGTCATGTATTTATTTGTCTATTGATTACTCGCGTACGGAATACATTAGAAACCCAAATAGTACAATTTTGGGAAGTAAAAAATACAGGTTGAGGATACAAAAATAGAAATAAATTTTCTAATAAAAAATAAACTTAATAGTGGAAAAAAAGTTTGGAGAGTTAAGTAGCTAGTAAATATTACTCCTAAGTTCCACACCATTTATATTATTGTTAAAAAAAAATCGCTGCTTCAATTTTGGAAGTTAGTGTTTTAAATTTGTCGATACTAAATTTCATGTTATTTTTTTCACACCACACTAATAGTTTATTTAAGTCGTTTTTCAATTTTTTACAATCATTATCATTGTTAACCTTAATGAATGTTTTTAGGTAGTCCGAAAATACTAGTACGTTCTAATTCTGTTAATACATCATTGATGAAAATCAAAAACGTAAGTGAACCAAGGTGGGACCCATGAGGTACTCCAAATGAAAGAATTTAATACCATTATAAGTGATTAGTTATTACACGCGTGGTGTTTTTTGAATTTATATATGACCAAAAAGATTTAATAATGTTATTATTGAATTCTAGTTGAATATTATTTAAAAAAAAATAGTTAAAGTCGTGTTGGTTTCAGATTTCAGCGGTCGTTTTTATCTTGTGAAGAAACACCATATTTATCCTGTTCAAATTTCTTGTTTTTCTTTTAGTTTGTTTTTGTTTTGAATTTAAACCCTTGAGAATGATTATCTGATTGACTACATATTTTGGGTACATATACAGTGTGTCTCACTTAAGAGTACAACAGCGTAATAATTCTTTTGTTTTTTGTCCGATTTAAATCAAACTGATCTCAAGGTCTATTTAAGATGACAAAATCACTTTCCAGCTTTAAATACAAGGCCATCTACGATGCTTAATTATATGAAAAAAGTCAAAAAATCATAGTAGGTGTTTTTTTAATTAAAAAATTATACTAACAAAACTTGTTCGAAATCATTCAAAAACCCTCAATCCGAAGTTTAGTTGAATTCTAAAAAATGAGTTCTCGAAAAAATTCCAGTTCCAAATTTCTTGTTTTGATAAGAATGCTCTGACTCCTTTGTTTCTACTGAGATAATTTTGTAAATGCCAGATTAGTTGTCAAGTAAATCTGTTGTTTATTTTGTTTCAAAAAATAAATTTGGAAATAACTTTTATTAAAATGCCTACATTGATAAAATGTTTTTTTCATTAAAACATATTTTTTTTAGAATTTAACTGAACTTCGGATTCAGAGTTTTTTAATGATATCAAATAAGTTTTGTTAATGATTTTCACTTTCCCACATACGTAGTATATAAGTACGGTGATCCAGCAAAAATTTGAGTTTGAGTTTTTGATGAATTTACACGTTTTCAAGCCCCTTGAACCCAAAAATTTGTTTTTAAAAAATATCTGTCTGCCGTCTGTGGTCGCACCTTGAGCCCAAGCTACTGGATCGATTTTGTGCAAATACATGTGTATTCAAGACGGCCACATCTCGAGGCGAAATCGTAAAATCGAACCTGGCTCAAATGTGAGGGGAGTAAATCCCTAAAAACAGGAAAAAAAAAATAGAAAATAAGTTTTTCTCTAAAACGGCTCTAACGATTTTGATTAAATTTGGTACATGGACGCTGTTCTAGTACCGATATGAAATGACATGACCAGTTGCTCTTAGAAAAATACCGGGAGGGAAGCTGTGGGGTTGGAGTGAGTATTAAATAATTTCAAGATTTTATTTTTCTCAAAGGGATTTAACAATTATTTTAATCAAATTTAACACATGAATAGTGACTTAGTAGTAGCAAAAGGTGACATGACTGGTTGTATCTAAGAAATGCAGAGAGGAAGATTGCGGGGGATGGGGGGCGTATGCGAGGAATTAAATAATTACAGTACTAACGATTTTGATTAAATTTGGCATATGGACACTCCTTCAATGCTGGTATGAAATGACAAGACCAGTTGCTCCTAGAAAATGCAGGGCGGTTTACTACGAAATGGGAAAGTTTGTCTGAATTGTCGCGGGCAGATTTTTTTCATATAATTTAGCATCGTAGATGGAATTGTATTTAAAGATGAAAAGTGATTTTGTGGTCTTAAATATACCTTGGTAACCTCTATTTTTTGAGATCAGTTTGATTTAAATCGGATAAAGAATTATTACGCTGTTACACTCCTAAATGAGACACTGTATATCTATAGCGGTGCAGATAAAAAAAATACAACGTGTTTTTCAGTATCCATAGGTACAACTATATTCCAATTTATATTTCAAAAATAGCATATTACAAAATTACATACATGATATTAATAATAATTTTCTGTATCAATCTAGATCATAATTTTAACAAAAGTAAAAGTATTAACATAAATTCAAGTTCAATATTTCTAGGGTAAAAATAGATAATATTATCTAAACTTCGCCCTTTATTATGGGTATTTATAAGTCGCTTCCAACTAAAGACTACAATATTTTAATTGCTGATAGGTACTTAGTAAATTTGTTGCGATTTAAATAATATTAACTGGATTGATATTTACTATACGGGATTTAGATGATAAAGAACAATTTCTGACTAACAACATTGTTAACTTATTGAACAAGCACGCTCATCTTAGAACTGTTCGTGTAAGTAAACCACCCTCGCGATGGCTTACGGATACCTTAAAACTGATCCTCAAAAAAAAGAGACAGAGCTTTTAGTAAATATAAAAATAATAAAACTGTAGAGAACTGGAATAGTTATAAAACCAGGCGAAATTTTGCTCTGGCATCAATTACAAGAGAGAAGAAAGCATATCTGTATTACCTTCAGAATCAAAATGATGAAAAAAGATTGTGACAGGGAATACAAAATTTAAAGTTAGCTTCATATCAAAACAATAATAATCAGCTTCCTCCTACTTTACAAGATCCGGTTGTTATCAACAATTATTTTTGAAATCTTTGGAAATTCAGGTCATTGTGATAAAGCAATCCTGCATTATAGCAATAATAGATATAGCGACGAGCTCAGCTTTAGCATGGCATTCGTTGGGCCTGAAGCAGTTATGAAAGTTATTAACTGAATACGATCTAAGCTGCTGGTGTCGATAAAATTACTTTATTTATGATTAAATCATATCTTCCAGTTATCTTGAATCATATCTCATTTAATAAATGTATGCTTAAAAAAAGGTTACTTTCCTATAAAATGGAGAGATTCCTTAGTGTGCCCAGTCCCTAAAGTAAAAAATCCTACAACTATTCAAGATTTGCGTCCCATCAGTCTTTTATCAGCCGTATCCAAAATATTAGAGAAGATTGTGCATAGTCAAATTGTTGATTATTTAAATTTGCATAAAATTTTTCCCTTACATCAATCTGGCTCTCGAAAGTCTCACAGTACCACTACTGCACTGCTTAATCTATGGGACAATATTATAAGGGTATCACTTGATTTTTCCAAGGCATTTGATACTATTGATCACACTTTGCTACGCGCAAAATAATTTTTTATGGGTTTAATGAAAATGCTGTAGCTTTCTCTAAATCGTATTTATCCAATCGACGTCAGTCAGTATCCGTCAATAATTCTATGTCCTCCGCCCAATTAATATCATCAGGTGTTCCACAAATGTCCATTCTTGGGCCTCTGTTGTTTGTTATTTATGCAGCCGATATTTTTGACCAAATTAATCACGCTCATTTGCAGTCATATGCATTCTACGGAGCATAATTGAAAAATTAACCCAAACAAATCGGTAGCACTATTATTCAGCTCGAAACACCGTAGGGAGGCTCTAAAAACGCAGCTCTCTCCGGTCATAGATGGCGGAAATGTTACGTTTTCAGATCGCAAAAAATCTTGGTGTTTTCTTAGATCAAAATTTACGATTTAAAGAACATATTAAGTTATTATTGCAAAAGACTTATGCCAGAATGAAATTTTTATATTCAAACAGACATTTTTAAAATGAGTAAAAAAATGTGTGAATCACTTGTGTTGCCTGTTTTTAACTACTGCAATATTACTAAACTACTCATGTCTAGATCAAACTTCAAAAAATCGTTTACAAATTGTCGAAAACACATGTTGCTGCTTTATTTTCAACCCACGAAA
The DNA here is from genome assembly GCA_963675555.1 of Leptura quadrifasciata. NCBI lineage: Eukaryota > Metazoa > Arthropoda > Insecta > Coleoptera > Cerambycidae > Leptura > Leptura quadrifasciata. The sequence continues at coordinate 12,247,994 of OY776676.1, forward strand.
ATATGATCATGTATCGGAAAAACTTATAATACAATTGAGATGGTTAAAGATGGACAATACAGCAAAATTACATTACCTCATATTTTTTACTGCTTATTCCATTCGTCAATCTCACTGTACCTCAGAGAAAAACTTGTCTTTAGAAATATCGTACACAACCGTAATATTAGGTATCAATATACACTCGCAATGCCTCACCACTCGACCGTTGTTTTCTAACGAAGTTTCACTTACTTCGCTACAATGCTGTACAGTTCTGTAGAACCTAATATGAGTTTAAGCCTTTATGCATTTAGTCGCCAAATGAAGCATATGCTAATCGATCGACAGTTAGAAATAATAAATGTATTTATCTTTATTCATATACAATTTTTCAAGCCATTTTAAATTATAATTTAGTAGGGATATAATACGACTGTTGATTACTTGTAAACTAGGTTAAGTGTAAGAATAGCCACTTGGCTAAACTTCGCCCGCTCTATGAGCATATAAATGTTTAAATATATATTATTATATTATGCATTTTTTAAAACAAAGACGATATTATTATTATAAGCGAAAGAGTGTGTCCAGGAAGAAGGAAAAAACAGAAAAGAAAGTAAATTATATACATGATTTGTTTCAGGCACACCCTAAATATGAATTCAGCTATGGAGTCCAAGATGGCCACACTGGTGACCACAAATCCCAACACGAGGAACGTGATGGAGATGTTGTAAAGGGATACTACACCGTTGCTGAACCTGACGGTACCATCCGCACTGTCCACTATACCGCCGATCATCATAATGGTTTTAACGCCGTCGTAGAAAAATCTGGACATCCTGTACACCCAGCTCCAGCTCCAGTATACGGAAAAGCTATCGTAGCTGCCGCGCCAGCACATTACCATCATTAATCTTTGCGAATGTATTAATTATTTATTTATATTTATTTATAGACAGAGAAATATATTTTTTATGTTTTCTAATTTGCCTTTACATTTACCATCGTTCATCGTAATCATTAAAGATGGTTGGAGTTTGACATGACGCTTACTCTGAAGTAGTTCTCGAAAATGTTGAAACACTAAATGCTACATTCAACACGAGTTCTACAAACCGAGTTGATATATTCGGAAAGTTGTAATACTACTGAGAACGAGATACTAAATACAACCACTTTGACGCTAAATAAAACGTGAGGAATGGATAAAATAGTCTATATAGTTACTTAAGTTGGGCATATCCAGGAGAGAGAGAGAGAGAGAGATCCGATAAGGAAATATTTAATATTCTTGGCCGTAACTTTTTTTAAATACATATTATTACGTGTTTACAATCTCCAGTAAACACCATGTACGTAGGATCAACAAACTGCAACAAGAATCTTGACAAATCACTGATTTATTAATCACTTAATTACAATAACTAGTCCTTACAATTACACTACATAATTACAAGTTTATTCTACTATAGTCTCACTACTAGAATTCACGACTAGTTACTGTTCCCATCTTCTATTATCCCTTGCTCATCTCATACATAACTGTCCTCAGTGCGTTTGGATCTACTCTATATATATACACCCGCGTCGAATGTACTCGATTATTCTAGAATGTTCCAGTCTATCATTCGCGACGTTTCTGGGTCCTTCTCGAATTTTTCATGTGGCAGTGGCATAGGCGTGCACATAACAATATTATTGGTAAAAGAAGTATAAGATCTTTTGATTTGTACATCATTGTTCCTAGAACGTATCGAGAATGTTTTGGAAGCTGCTAACATCAGGAATCCTTCTTTCAGGATAATGTTGGTGATAAATTCTATTGGCAAGTAAACAATTTCTGTCTGACTCGCCCAAAACAAAAGTCAAGTCTACAAGTTCCGCTTTATTAAAATTCATATTGTAAAATTCCAAATATTTTTAATTTAATACAAATTGTAACGACCGATAAGTGTGATAAATACTCCTTTGTACATGACAATTTATACCAAACTGAGGTTTTATTGCTTGTCGAATAACGAAAACAGCAGAAAAATGTACAGAAACTAGATTGTACAAAAATGAAAGAGCAGCGCAGTTCCTTCTTTCACTTAGTGAAATCATATTAAACATATCTAATAGGATGTTATTATCAGTGCCTCGTTGTGAAAAAAAAACATTAGTTTTAAAAAACATGAATTTTACAAATTTTCTCTCGACAGATTCAGTTAATAATATCAAATTTTGGTATATAGGAGACTATATGAGAGCGGCATATTCAGGCTTTGATCTAATGTATGTGAAATATAATATTTTCAAACTTTCAACACTAGAGAAACAGCTCCAGTTTCTGACAAAGAAGCCGAGCAACTTATATGCTGACTTTGTCATCTGATTAATAAGGTTAGAAAAACTAAGTTTGCAGTAAAAATCACACCGAGATCTTTGAATTCCACACAACTCTCGAGTGGAAAATTTTTATATTGTAGTCGGATTGTATAGAATTGTGCCTACGAGTAAAAGTCACGATTTTGCATTTGGAGATGTTTAATTTAAGAAAGTTGTTGGAACACCACGTAGAAACTTTGTTTATTTCTGTTTGTAAGTAAATACAGTCACTGAGACTGTTTATGTTTGTAAAAATTTTGAGATCATCTGCAAAAAGTAGATGCTCACAACTAATTACTGATGTTATGTAATTTATAAAAATCAAAAACAGCAGGAGCCCCAAGTTGGCACCCTGAGGGACGCCTGACGTTGCTGTATAATTAAGAGATCTGTGACCGCCGTGTTCCACAAATGGCTTCCTTCAGAACAAGTAAGATGTGAAAAGCAAGGTTAATGTATCCGAAAATGCAAGAGCTCTTAACTTGGATAATAACAAATAATGATCTATCTGATCGAAGACTTTTTGGATGTCCGTTTAAATGACATCCACATGTCCCCCTGAATCCAGGCTGTAACATATGAATTGGAGAATACAAGCCAGTTTTGTTACTGCGGAAGAATGACAGCAGTGTACCAAAACCATACGTTATATCCAATAGACGAGCTCAGAATGTCTTTAATATGAGACCTCTGTTGGAGAGAGTATTAAATATACATGCTGCTCTTTAATTATTATGGATTTAAATAGTACATATAAATCACAAATATATAAATATACGATAGAAAGTATACAATTGAACTAAAATCATTAATAACAGTAAAGTTAAAAAAAATTTATCTACAATACGAAAATAAATAAACTAAATGAAAAAGTGGAAGTCAAAGACTCCATGGAATGTAATGTAATGTTTGTCTCTTTGTGTATTACTTTAGTCATTTAATTTTTCTGGAAAGAAATTTTGGATCCCAAGTTTTCTAAAATTAATAATATTTTATTTATAATGGAGAATCGGGCATATAAAGTGTGCACTAAGAACTTCAAGGTTTGACTCCGATTTGAAAACCGCCGACTTTATCAGCTCTCGAAGTAAGTCAAAATGAAATGTAAGCCAAGGCGACACGCACGCGAATACTTCATCAAGTTATCCATGCTTAGTGTGGAAATATAATTTTTGCAAGCAATGTTGTTTCAGAATATGAATCAAATTAATCACAATATTCTATCTAAGGGTAAGAAAGTTAACACTTTTAATTTCTATGATTATACACATATACTTGAATAATATCGGAGTGCGCTCATTAGTAGGCTATCCACCGAGTTATTACTTAGTAAACTGTTGTGCGAAAAGTCATATATGTCAAGGTTTATGTTAATATAGATATATCGTATTTAATTAATAAATTTGTAGTGAGATTCAATGGTCCAAACTATTTTGCTAACACGCCTCCACTAACTTACCAAAAAGTACTATAAGAACGAATACTAAAATGAATAGAGATAGAGGTGTAATGTATCGTTCACCTAATGTTGATATTTCATGCTTAGATGAAGTAAGTATACGACACGTTAGAGCGCGTGTTCCTGAAAACGCATTCAATTATAGATGGGTGATATTAATATAAATCTATTGCTATGTATTCGCATATTGGACGATTACGAAGATTGCATGTTTGTGTTATTTGCTGAATCAGGGTTTGAATTTGTTTGTTTCCTTTAGATAGTTTTTTTAAAATTTATTTAAATTAGCGAAAGATCCGAAAGGTATATGTTTTAGAATGTTAATACTTGTTTAGAGTTGTTTTAACAGTTTTTAAGTTTTTATTTGATGTCAACAGTAAGTTTGATACTGACATCTATGTTAGTGGTTATTAAGTTGTAGTTGAAATAATTTCTGACATTTAAGTCATTATGACATTTGTTTTAAGTAGGAAATTTTATTTTTATAGTTGGTAAATGTTTTCCTGGAGAAAGACAAGGGGGTTTAAGTTAGGTTATGTTTGGAATGAAATTAATCAAAATTCATATGGGGTTTTGTTTTGTTTATTTTGGGTACTTTGATATTTAGTGATATAGAAGAAAACAACAGAAAAAAGAGAGGTTGTAAAATGGGAAAAACAAATTTAAGAAAAAGAAGAACAAGTGAAAATTAGGGAGTGAAGAAAAAAATAATAAAATGGGAATTAATAATTTGAAATTGAATAAAAAAGTCAGAAATTGTGGAGATCAGCGAAGAAGAGTAAAAATAGACTGTAAATAAGAAGGAAGAGGTGTTACTGTGGATAGGAATTGCAGAGGAGATAAGGACGAGATAAGGTGAAGAATTAATGAAAGGAGAATTGTTGAATTTGGAAAGAGAAGAGTGTAGCTACGAAGAAGGAACGTATTGTGTGTTTAATTTTGGATAAGGTTGTACATTAAAATTTAAATAGTGTATTAGACTTTCGAATCTGTCATAAAACTGCTAAATTATCTAAATATCAAGGAAATTAAATTACTTATATCACATTAAAAATTTTACTTTAATAAAATTTCATTTTAAAACAGGAACTGAATTTGAACCTGCTCCTGAAGGAAAAGATAAGCTAGCCGGCCCATTAAATAAATTTGACATACTTTCGGATCAAAAGGTAAGAGATTTTAATTTGATCTTTTTGGTTTTAAAGCTTTTTTTTTGAGTTTATCTATTGGAAATATACAAGTTAAAGTTTGATTAGTACTGCAAATTATTAAGTTCAATAATAGTAAAACAGTACACTATATACTTGAAGATACCCTTGACTCAAAAATGTTTGCATCTGTAAGCTCAAGTTTCAATTTATCGCAAGTAATCGACAAGCCTACAAGTATTACAGAAACAAGCGAGTCTCTAATCGGTGTAATTTGTGTTAATGATAATTTAGTTGTAGCATCTACTGGTACACTAGATCGGCACAACAACACCGATCACTTGTTGGTATACTGTAAATTAAAATTTGAGGTAAACAAACCCAAGCAAAAAATGACTACTTATAGGAATTATACAAATTTTGATATACATAATTTGACACGCAACGCTGCGTATATACAGTGGGATGATATTAACTCATGGCTACGAAACAAGTATATTATCTTTATTTGATGTGCATGCTCCTATTTGCACCATAAATACTAAAAGAAACTATAGATCGTACGTAACTTTTACTATGAAACAGATGATTAAACTTAAGGACAAGCACTCAAAATATATTTGAAAAATAAAACTGATACTAATAGAGAATATTATGTTACATTAAGAAATTATGCTAAGGAAGCTATAGCGTGAGAAAAAAAGCATTTATGCAACAGGAATTAAATATATACAAACTTAGCCCAAAAAAATTATGGAAAAGTTTATCAAATTATATCAATAATTGAAGATATCTATAAAGCTATAAACTGTTTAATATCAGAAGCTATTGGCTGCGATGATATTAATTTAAGAATGATAATATTAGTGTTACCATATTGGATTAATACCTTGCGTAATATTTTTAATGATTCTTTAAAAATTGGTATATTTCCCTGTGTACGGAAATCAGCAAATGTAATTCCCTGCCCAAAAGTCTCGCTACCAGCAACTGTGAATGACTTGCGACCCATCTTAATCCTACCAAGATTTTCAGAATTATTTGAGAAAATATAATCTCCATACAAATACAAGATTATTTGGATACAAACAAAATATTACCAAATATTCAATCTGGATTTCGACAAAAATATGGTACGGTCGTGAGCAAAAAAAATACGACAAGTCTTACAACCGTATTTTACTAAAATCTAGTGTGTAACATTTTAAGAAAGTGAAGAATAAACGGTACGATTAGTAGAAATCCTGGATCAGGGCGACGAAGGATATCAAGTCAACAATATTTGCAATTGGTAAATGCTTTAGTAGAAAATCCATTTTACTCAATTATTGAGGCTGCTGAAGAAACGAATTTTCCTGGATCGAGTAGTACTGGTCGCCGGGAAGTAAGAGAATCGGAGCTACGCTGTCATGCAGCAGCACAGAAATACTTACTTAAAGCTGAACATAAAGAAGCTCGAGTAGGATTTGCTCTTGAATTTTTAGCGCATCATGTAAATTTTTGGAACAATGTAATCTTTACAGACGAAAAAACTTTCCAGTCAACACACAGCGGTCGTATTCGTGTTTACCGCCCTCCGAATACTAGATTCGATGAGAAATATATGTCTAACAATGATAAAAGTGATAGATTTTCCGTCAATATGTGGGCTTAGATATCGGCACCTGGTTCTGGTGTTTTGTGGCATACTAAGAAACGATTTAATAGTGAAACGCATATTAGGATTTTAGACAATAGTATGCTCTCTTCTATGTCACAATTATTTCCTAATAATCATATTTGAACAAGACAATTGTTCCATTCATACTGCTCATACCGTAACTAACTGGTTTCAAGATAACAACATCAATGTTCTTAACTGGCCCAGTCATAGTCTAGATCTTAACCCTGTGGAAGAAATATGGGGACTACTCATAAGTATCCAAAAACGAAATGTGAGACCACGGAATGCCGAAGAATTACTGGAAATAGGGAAAGTATTGTTACTAATGATTATTGTATAAGGTTATTTAATTCTATGCTAAACAGACTTATAGAATTTATAAATAGAAATGGTGCAATAACGAAATATTAATAGTTAGTTTCTTGTTAAGTAGGATATCCTTTGTCCTTTGATCCAGGATTTCTACTAATCGTACCGTTTATTCTCCACTTTCTTAAAATGTTACACACCAAAATTTTGTTAATGTTATAACGCAGTGCAATTTGTCTCATTAACCATCCATAATTTACTATAGCAACAACTACAGCATTAAAATAAAAAATAAATTAAAAGTGATATCTGTTTTATTTCGGCTACTCATTACATATTCAAATGGAGGCAGATTTACATTAGAAAAAAAGTTGTCCTATTTTTTTCTGCTCACGACAGTACAAGAATAGCACTTTTAAAGGTTATCGATGGCACATCCTTGGAATTGGATAAATCAGTCATCTATCATGATATTCTTGGATCAAAGTAAAGCATTCGATTTGGTCAATAGTGATCTGTTAATTTCCAAAATGAAAAATATGGGTTTCGATAATGCAACATTAACTTGGTTTAACAGCTATTTTGAAAGATCATAGACAAAAAGTTGTTATAAATGATAAATATTAACAAATTGGTACGATTAAAAATGGTGTACCTCAAGGTATCATTCTCGGACTCATATTATTCTCTATGTACACTTTCGATATAATACACTCCATTTCATAATATAATATTCATCTATACGCAGATGATATTCAACTTTATAGATCGTGTCTATTATCAAAAACTCAAGACGTCATCAATCACATTATTTAGATTTAGAATCATTAACATATCTGAACCATAAGGAAACATCGTACGTTTAATTGAAATCCTTATATTATCTAAGAAATGAACTAAATGAGCAGACCAAACTTCAGCTGGTAAAATCATTAGTTTTTCCCCACACAGACTATTGTAGTGCAATGTATTATTATTTCTTCACAAATTATAATTAAAAAAAACTGCAAAAAACCGAAAGTGTCTGCATGAAATTTGTGTTGCATACCTTATAGAAACCGTGTATCACCATATTTAAATTGATTGTGCGTGTTTAATGCATCAAATAGAGTAAAATGTCAATATATTATATTTCTGTATAAATCATAATGCATAATAATCCTCAATATTTATTTAATTTGCTTAATAGAAGATCTGATGCACATGGTGTCAATATTAGATATAACTCATATTTATTATAGTACATTGCAACACCACACAAAAAGGCTTGAGGGATTCTTTTCATATAGAGCCACTCATCTTCTAAATGAGACGCAAACTGAATTACACCTTTCTGTCTCTACCCAGTTTTAAAAATAAAATTTATTGACCTAGTTGATTGTAAGTAATAATTAGTAAGTATAAGAGTTTCAGTTTTTTTTTGTCGAGTACATTTTATCATTATTATTGCATACCACAGATCTCGTTCTTTTTAAGAGTTATCCGGAGTGTACTAGTCATCCATGCTTCCAATTTTAATGGTAAATGACTTCGCGTCAATAAAACGACGCAGCCGAATGTACGGTGTGCTTGGAAAGAGAGAGATGGAGATGTAATAGAATATGGCATTGTACAAATATATTATACCTAATCTTTAAATCTCTCTACTCCTTAGGACATTAGGGCTGATTTTATTTTAGTTCTAGAAAAAGGAAAATGTTTATTTTAACAATACCTATGTGGGATGATAAAAATTATTTTTGCAAATCGAAAACAGAAGAAAAAAATTATATTTTTTTATATATACTTTTTCTTCTCTCATCATCCCACATTGTAACATGTTTTTAATGTCTTTTAGTGAAAGCCGTTTTTTAAAATCATGATTTATATGAGAGTAAATCGAAGCGTCTTGCCGGCTTATATCCGGAGCGCTCTTAACTGCATGATCTATCTTAACTTTGTAAAATATTTTTATGAATACTCATTGTAATCAATATAGGGAGAGTGGAAGGACAGAACAGCCGAACTCTCACCATTTGTGTGTATTCCTTCTTTCTTTTGCACAATAAACATTACTATTGTTATAAATGATTATATCAATTAAGATTACAACAGTAATTGTTAAAATGTTGATAATCGTTTTTTTAAATCTGCAGAAATTTTTTATAAATGGCTATGATTCTGTAACGACATTTTCAAAATTTTCATTATTTAACCGATATGAAAAACAGAAATGCCAATAACTAAGTTCAACACATGACATATATTTATGATTTATATAAAAAAAAAATTCGTGTGTTAATACACTAATGAACTTGAACGCAGTGTGTCAAATCTTACATAACTGCTATAGGGAATAATTACACGTTCACTAACGTTGATCTTGGTATTACACCAATTTATTAGTTTTTCACCTGCTATTCGTAACAACTAATATGCCCTATGATCTACATAGTATTACAGATTGAAAATATTTTATATCTTGGGCGTATGAAAGAACATGCATTAATTTTCTACAATCACATTGAGGAAAAATGCAAGTTAAAAAATCTTGCAGCACAATACTATCTCGACTACGTTTTAAACGAATCTAGGTCACTTTTAGACACATTCTTTTATTTCATAATGTGGGCATTTCAACTGTCTTAGTGGGGCTGGACATAAGTATATTTTGGTAAATCACTGCATATAAAAGACAAAACATTTATTATTATAATTAGTACAATATTAACTGCTTTAAGTTAAACACTTACAATCAACCACCAGAATGTTCTTTAAGGTATGTTCATATTAAAAAATTAATAATTTTCTTTTCTAGTTATCATTTTTTAAAACTACATTCAAATATATTATTTAAAGTAAATTTTTCAAAAATCTATTGCTAATAAAAATTTCGAATCAATAGTGCTGCAGTTGAATCATTTCGATGTTATTTTTAAAAAATAGTTATTTAATTTATTAATTCATAATAGCAAATACTTATGTGAAGTCCATAAGCAACAGATACATTCAATATCTACATAATTAACAATTTATTAGTGCACTCCTAAAACACGTCAATTTTTAATTCTAAAATGACATTTTTTGAGCATAATTATATACCTCCCCCTTCAACTCCCTTGTAGTGACAGCTACCCCTTTAAAGCTTTTAAATGGAACGAGGGTAAGTGTGATAGCTCATTTGAAAGGGTTTTTCATTCTCTATTCGACAATATAAGGTTTTTTGAATTTCTCTAATTTTTTTACTGGAAAATATTACATTTTTAATGTTACTAAGTAAGCAAAAGAACATAAAACAGTTTAAATCAAATGTTCAAACCGGGCGCCCGTAGCTTCTTGAAAATAATGGAGGTGTTTCTTAAATTCTTCTAAAACATTTTGTATAGATTCCGGGCTGATTTGATTAATTTCTTGCCTTATTCTGTCTTTTAAGTAATCGACGTTATTTGGTGTGTTGAAGTAAACTTTAGATTTTAGGTAACCCCATAAAAATAATCAAGTGGGGTCAGATCGGGAGAACGGGCACGCCAGTCGCCGCGTCTATCGATCCACCTATTGGGAAAAAACTTTATTGAGATAGACGTTTACTTCCAATGAAAAATGTGGTGTAGCTCCGTTCTGCTGATACTAAATATTTATATCAATTTCATTAAGATTGTCATTATCTGGAAAAAATATTCTTAACTCTGGAATTAAGAAATTTTGCAAGAAATTCAAGCAACGCGCGCCAATTAATGTGCTATAAAAGAAATATGGTCCGATAATTTGAGAATTTATAATTTCAGTCCAAACGTTCACCCTCTCAGGATATTGAGTATTGGCCCCCCTCATCCAATGTGGATTTTCTGTACTCAGGGCCATTATCGTTAAGTTCTTGAACCAAATGAATTTTGTATGGGTGGTATTCTTAATTCTTTAGAAAACGCAATATACACGTTTTACTAACACCATTATCGGCGGCAACTTGTCTTGTCGGCAAGTTTATGTGGATTATAATAATCTCGATTATAATATCTCTGACATTTCCAAATTCACGAAATTTGTTTTCGACTCTTCTAATCGTAAACTGAAAAATGCGACGGTCGGGATACTTAGTATTGAAGATATCGCGAACCTGCTTCTGCGTCCTTGTTTTATCACCACATCCTAAATTTCAATTCTTTGGGTAACCGAAAGATTCATTGTTAAAATAATGATCAACTTGGCAATCAGCGATAAATAACTAGAATCATTAATTTGCACAGATGTAACAAATAAAGAAATTTTAATTTTTTCTGATATGTAAAAAGAAACTCTTTTTATAGTCGACTGAAAAAGCGAGAGATATGTTTAAAAAAAATTTTAAGGTACAACCACATAGGACGTTGACAGAATAATAGATTAAGCCCTTGACCATTTGAAATGGCTAATTACAAAATTTTTTGGGAGGTCCAATTTTTTTTTTATTATGAAAAATGTCATAAATCTATCAAAATTAATTTTTCCTTCTTTTTCACACATCCCTCACGATATCTCCGGAACCAATTGAGATAATCAAGATTTTTTTTTAGTCGACAAAGGAAATGTCAGCGGAGGTCACTGAATTAATTTAATATTTATGGAAAACCTAGTATTTTTGTAAAATTAAGTAAAAATTTTCTGTCAGTAAGCGAGAAACTTTTTTGTTTTAAGGAATCTTGCCATAGTATATGCTTTTGAAATAAAGCTGACACATCACACAGTTTTAGAAAAAGACACAGTACTCTACGATTTATATGTTTCAAGTTATTGTTATTTGAAGTTAGGTTTCTGCGGACAGGATATTTCATGAAGCCTCGCTCGCTCGATTCTACTGCACCTTAATCAGTCTGCTATGCGTGTTGTGGGTGCATACGTAAAATATTATTTTTGACGTATCTTTAATATAAATTTTATTTTCATAAGCACATAGAAGGTTTTACCTATCGTTATTTACGTTGCACACTATTTAATATCCACTATATTTATACATTGAAATTTAATATTGGAATTAAAAAAATACGAGATAACTTTGCCTTCCAATATCAAGTACAGGTTCTTGACTAGAAAAAGTTGCCGTCCAAACGTTTCCTTCAAATGTCCAACCATACCGATTTGGACCTTCCAAGTGCATGTATTGTATATGGTTATTGCACCAAATTTTTAATTGATCAGACATCTAAAAAGAAAATAATTATATATAGGTATTTTGTTTCTTTTATAATAGGTATGGGTAATCTAGAAATATAATTATTACCTTTTTAAATGTTGTCTAAAAACATGGTCTGGTGGCTCAGAACATTGTATTTGTTAAGTTTCATGGCAGTTCATTTAGGGATTTTATATTTTTGTTTTTATTCTTATATAAATAAAGCGTATATTTTACCCGTAATTCCTTTGCTTTATCCTCTGACTGAAAAGGGAGGTTCTCTAAATCTTTTCAGTCAATAGTATTTTACATAAAACATCGAGTACCGTTTTCTTCCCTATTTTATACATGGCATTAGTTATATCACAATCAGTTAGGCAATGAATCAATAACAGTTTCTTGCAAATTTCCTCTCCTAAATGTACCGCAATATTGGTAATTGACAAAAAAATTTATATATTATAATTATAAATATTTTTGCTATGTCCTAATTGTATAAATATATTACTTCGGGGCATATCTGGTGTTTCACAGCAATAATATAAAAGCAAAATCAAGACATCAGTATCAACAGATTTTACCAGAACTATATTAATTGATTTTAACTCTGATAACACGTGGAGTATTCTTCAGTCAGCTTCTTCTTAAATTTTTAACATTTTTTTACTCTTTGGTTTTATTTACTTCGAAACGAAGTTGAGAATTTGTAAAGCCACCGGCTATTATTATTGTTTCACAATCATTCATTAAATTTGGTAGTTCTTTTAAGAAATAGTTAGTAATAAACACTAATAATGCTCGTTTATTTGTAGAAGAAATAACTAATAAATTCCTGAAATTTGGACACTTCTAGAACCAGTTACTTTAAATTCACTATTTGAATCACCACGTCTTTGTCTTTCGAAAACTACAAGTCGTAGAGAACTGACTTTTTAAAAAAAACTTTCTTGAGGTATATATATATTTCTAACCATAATAATTATCGCCAGCACAAAAAATGTCAGTTTCTATATTTTTTTAAACATGTCTCGATAACTCAAGGCAGAAAACTGACATGTCGGGGTAACAAAATCGACCATTTTTTCTTTACATATCCTAGAGAATTTTTCGACCAATCCGCAACGTTACCATCGCCAGTCCACTTGAACTTTTTTGTTAAACTCATCGAGAACTAACAGAAAAATACAAAAATCACTGGAACGTAATCCTGGTAACGTGCTGCCATACTATTATAATATATAGGTTTTGATTCACATGTATTCTAAAACTAAAATTTTAAGGGCTTCAAATTTATTCCTTTGAAGACATTACCTATGTGTGTGTCAAACTTTAAGTCTTTTGTTCATGGATAGGTTGGTTTTCATTCCTGAAAAAGGATATTTTCAGTATTGTTGTTTATTAGTGCAGCAATTAATAAATAATGCAATATATTGGTATACCATATGTACTATTTTAGAAATTTGATAAATCTGAGTTTTATATTTTTGAAACTCTTGACCAATATTAATAACAATAAAGGATTAAGTTAAAAATTGATTTAGTTTTCATTTTACTTTTCATTATTTCAGGTATTGGCTATGACAGCTTTCCTCGCTGTGGCTCAAGCAGGCCTCTTGGACTACCATTCAGCAGGTCCCATTATATCACACGCAGCACCTGTTGTTGCACATGCATATGCACCCGCTCACCAAGCGGTCGACTATCACGTGAGTTCACAAAATTCAATTTAATAAATAGTAGCTAAAAATATCGGTATCAATATCGTAATCTATCGTATACAGGTTGTTGGACAAAACTACATACTTGTCTAGTTACGTAGTCATTCGCACAATTTCGCCCTACTCTAAATTTCCTTACATGCTGCCCTGCCTTCTGATGTGTCGCTTTATATACCATGGACTATACTTCTAAGGATACCTACATATTTAGTCATAAAATGAACACCTCTCTCATCGTTACTTAAAACGATTATTTGTGCTGTTTTTCTTGGTTTCATTTTGAAAGCAATCAGACGGAGATACAGATAATATTGATAAACTGCATCAAAACAAACGTTAACTTGTCACAAATGAAAGCGTTTTGTTCTCTAACGACACGTATGATGTTAATACTTATGCAATACTTGAATTGTTGCTTTACGTATATCCCATTCAGATCTTATCAGTATGTGAAAACTGTAAAGACCGAGTTTATAATACATATTTCAATAAACGGTACGAAAATTAAATTTAGAATAAGTAGACAATTTGTAACGATTTTATTTTAAAAATTAAACATTATCGTCGCTTATATGTGGAAAAAACCACAACTAAACCGATTTTAAAACAGGTATATGATTATTTAATATCATTCTCTTCTGGAATATGGCATAAAACAGCCAGATTTGAAAATTTTGTGTTTTAGAAGAACTTGCAGTAGTTATTGCAGATGGCAATAGAACTGATACAGAAATTAAATTCCTTAAATTAACATGTTTGCTTATGACTACAAGAAATACTTTGGATTTTGATAATCTATTTACTATTTTAATATCTATAGGTATAATAATTTTTTCGGAGGGCTCAAAATTGTATATGAACCTGTTGTTGCAGAACAGATTAGGTTGTTGATTAAATCTTTCCTAAAAATTCTAGCACATTCGTACAACTTGGTTAAACATGGACTTACTCTGTCTGAGGAAAAAGATTTTTATTTTAACAAAAGTAAAATTATACGAATGCAGTTTGCACTTCTGCATGTAGTTGTTGGGTTGGTGTGGCTTACTACTTCAGTCAAGTAACAACGATAAGGGCTACCAGAAAACAAGGCTATAGAAATATTTAGTAGCTAATCACTTTTATTTCTTCCTTAAAGATTTGCAAGAACTAAGCATCCTATCATTAAGTACAAATCGACAAGACTCACTAGTTTTTTTTGTAAAAAGGATGAAGAATGCAGAAAGGCCTTGTTAACTACAGCACCAAATTATGGACCAAATGATAAAGAAGTGATTGCGAGATTTAGTTAAAAAAACCGTAGGGTTGAAAGAATAAGTTTGAATGTGTTCATATTATCCCTATGCCATTGTCATTGAAATCAAATATATGTTTTATATTTCAGGCTCATCCAAAATACGAATTCAACTATGGAGTTCAAGACGGACACACAGGTGATCACAAATCACAGCATGAAGAGCGCGATGGGGATGTTGTAAAGGGTTACTACAGCGTTGCCGAACCCGACGGTACTCTCCGTACTGTACACTACACCGCCGATGACCACAACGGCTTCAATGCTGTTGTAGAAAAATCTGGACATCCTGTACACCCAGCTCCAGCTCCAGTATATGGAAAAGCCATCGTAGCCGCTGCTCCAGCTTACTATCATCATTAGCATTTTCTTAGACCTTCTATTTAATAATTTAATTAATTGTTATTTATGTATTATATATTTTTATAATAATTATGTGTTAAAGTTTTATTGTTTTTTTTACTGTCTGTGGTTAACGATATACCATTAAACTAAAGTTGAGGGAATATTGCTTACAAGAGGCAATCAATTAATTACAGGCCTATACAAAAACATTCATAATTACAAAACTTATATTCTTCTATCAGAACTCACTAATTGCATTAAATATACTAAAGTTGGATTTAACCTCATTTCAAGTAATGAAATCATTGATCGTGGTTGCATACATGATGATCTAATGCAGTAGCCCAACATGGGAAAAAAGCTGCTGATCACATTTCATATTTTTTGCAAATTGATGGTGAATGAGTCTACCGCATGCAGGGGTTTTCGTTTCCCTAGGAAGTGAATTTTACCCTTTGTTCGGGGTAGCGCAAAAAAAATCAATAGACAATAAAATTTTAAGAAAAAAAGGTCTCACACAATTTTCACAGAAGTCAAAACGATTTTCGCTGAATAAAAAGTAAAATATTTCATTCGGCGAATACATGATAAACGCCAAAAGCAATAGTTATAAAATGATGCTTTTTGTATTTCTGTAGAGTGTATAGTTTCACAGAAATGGTACCTTCAAAATGGCGCCCGTGAATATTAACGATAAAGCATAGTGTTGAAATAGTAAAAGACGGCAGACCAAGGCAAATGTAACAAACCTAAAATTAGTCCTCATTTGTTCCTCTATGATAAAAAAAATTTAAAACTTATTGCCATACAACAAACAATGTTCGAGAAAAGGTGATCTAAACGAAATATTGAGGATTCGTGTGGCTATTAACAACATAAATAATACTTCATGGTTTCTGTCAATGAAAACCTGATTTACCGACGATTAGTTGTTGATGTGCAAAACAAGGAAATTTCTTTTAAACATGTATGGAAATGCTTTCTAAGGGAGCTATCTTCAATGAAGTGCTTAGTTGAGTAATGATCAAATGACAAAAAAACTACAATAGTTGGTCAAAATTATTCCTTTCTGTTCGATGAATGTCTCAGTAGGGCAAACAATATTATAGCTCTTTGCGTCATTCCCGAATTGTTCTTTTAAATGTTGCTACTATTTCTGCTCACGTGTCGCCTTCACTAAGAGTTTCGTTAAAGTGTACTAAATTTTGTATATGATCCTATATAAAATAGCCCATCGAATTAAAATCTGGTAACCGAGAAGGCAAACTTACTGGATCATTTCTTCATAAGCTAATTATCAAAAGCGCTTTTTTATGTAATATTAGCCGGGAAACCATACATGAATATGAATGTATTTAGTTATGTAATCAAGAATAGGTAATAAAATGAACGCTAGTCTTTGTTTAATTTCATGTCATCATAATATAAAAAATACAAACAGTAGGCTTTATAGCATTTCACACTCACTTCACTTGTGACGTCAGGAGGTTTCTATATAGTAAAGCCCTTAAAGGGGCACGTTCAAACCAAAAGAGACTTTGCAGCAGTAGATAAAAGGGAACTGTTGAAAGGCATTGCAATGTTTCACTAAAAAATAATGTAAATGCTCCTTTTCATAATATAAGAAATGATGGAAAAAGCATAAAAATCTCTTTAGATAAGAGAGGCAGGTAAAATAATTATTATCGCAAATGTTTATCTCATTAATCAGCATAAAGATAAAGGAGGTAAAATAATTTTTATCGCAATTATTGTTCATCTCATAATTCAGCATAAGATATTAATAGACAGATAAGACAGATAAAATAATTTATATCGCAATTGTTCATAAGCACAAAGATAAGGCACATAAAATGGCCCACTGGACAAATGTAACTTTAGATATATAATCAAAAATGTGTAATAAAATGAATGTTACAGATACAGTTGAGATTAGCGCTTCCCGGCACTCAAAAAACGCAACAAAAACTGTACGACCTCATTAAAAAACCATCACTCTTTGTGCTGTCTCGACCGCAAATTGACTCTCTTACCTTTATAGGTTTTTAATGTGCATATTATGTATTACGTCGTAAAGCTCTTGTTGTGTTTTTTGAGTGCCGGGAAGTACTAACCTCAACTATACTATAATTGTGTAATAGGACAATATCTAATAGTAAATACAACATAATAGAGAATTATTTAACTGTCTGTATACGAACGGATAGACGAACAGGTAGACATACGGATGGACAGAAAGACGAACAGGTGAGCTGACGTACATACAGATTGACGGACGAACAGACTGATTGATCATAATTGCTTTAATTACCCTTATTTTTACCTAAATTGTATGTAATTACCCTTATTTGTACCTAAATTAGCATTAATTACTCTTATTTTTATCTGTATCTAAATTCCTCCTAATTATTATAATTATCTTTATTTTGAACTTAATTACCATTATTTTGGCCTAAATTATTCTTAATTACTCTCTAATTGCTCCCACCACTTAAGCATTTGCCCTTGACCCTTTGACCTTGACCCCGAGAACCCTGCACTCCGCCACGCTAATTACCTCCCTCCAATCTAATTACCTCTCACTACTTTAATTACCCACCACCACGCTAATTGCCTCCCACCACTTGACTCTTTGACCTTGTCCCACGGCTTCTCCCCACCATACTAATTACCACCACCCTCCACTACAATTGCCTGCCACCACTCTTACTACCGCACCACTCTAATTACCCTCATCACTCTAATTACCCTCCCTCCCCCACCACTTCAACTACCTTCCACTATTACAATTGCCCCCACCATCACTCCTAGGCCCCGCCCTCTAACGCTCCGCAATCTAATTACCTCTCATTACTCTAATTACCTCCCACCCCTAAACTGAACACTGCACCGCGCACCGCTCCGAGGTTCTGTCATTTCCATACTACTGAAGTATTTTTGAAAAAACGTTTATAAAAAAATATCTTACTATTTCTACGAATAGGATCAGTACCTAATGGGTAATGCGGGTATTGTGGGACATATTTACTGAAACCTAAGGGTTCAAAAAAAATCTGAAGAGATTGTCATATTGCTTTTGGACTTAAAGAAACACTTTTCTCTACTAGTTCAAATGTACTTTTAGAGGAAGGAATATTAAAACATAATATTTTTAGTCGCAAACTCCTCTATAAAATCCTTATTTTACTATAAGGAATGTAACCATGCTGCAACCAACAGCTACTCTTCGGGCTATGTGCCTCGCCGAGCGCTGAATTACAAGTTACAAGTCTGGCGCGTTAAGTGTAATAATTGCATATTACCATCAAGACGCTAATGCTTCGATTGCAACAAACACCAGTCGAAAGACTGATCCTACTTAAAGAAGCCCTCGTGTCAGTCGTCCCACACCACTTGCACACTGCAGTTTAGAGCTGTTGGCTCTCGTCAGTGCAAGGTAAGCATGTGACGACCGGCACGAGGATCACTTGACTATTTAGTACATTTCGGTATCTTTGGAATAACGACATGTAAAATAGTCAGCAGGCGCCATCTAGCAGTCCAGTGTCTGTTGCAATCGAAAAATAAATAGCCTGACTGGGCTTAGCATGTTTCAAATGTGCTTCTAGAGGGGGGGATATTAAAACATACTATTTCTAGTCGCAAACTCCTCTATAAAATCCTTATTTTATTATAAGGAACGTAACCAGACTGCAACCAACAGCTACTCTCCGGGATATGTGCCCCGCCGAGCGCTGAATTACAAGTTACAAGCCTGGCGCGTTAAGTGTAATAATTTCATATTACCATCAAAACGCTAATGTTTCGATTACTTTTCTCTACTATTAATTGTTTAAGAGTACAACACTCCTGAATGTCTAATATGATGCATTTATTTAGTTTCTACGAGATATTTATTAATTTATTCAGTAGGCCAAATTATAAACATCAAACATTTATACAATTTAACAGAAATTTGATATTAAAAAAGATTTATGCGAGGTCCTTCGTCGATATCTTTTTGGAACACTCTGTGTAGCATCTATCAAATTGACCTTGACTTTGACCTTGACGCGTGGAATATCTTACCCATTTAAACTGCTTTTTGACATTTTGAAGATGCCATTTAACAAGGTTAGGTTAGGTTAGGTTAGGTTAGGTTAGGTTAGGTTAGGTTAGGTTTTAGTAGGCCAAATTATAAACATCAAACATTTATACAATTTAACAGAAATTTGATATTAAAAAAGATTTATGCGAGGTCCTTCGTCGATATCTTTTTGGAGCACTCTGTGTAGCATCTATCAAATTGACCTTGACTTTGACCTTGACGCGTGGAATATCTTACTCATTTAAACTGCTTTTTGACATTTTGAAGATGCCATTTAACAAGGTTAGGTATTATGCTTTCTAAGGGGGATTCCCAAAGTGATCGGTTAAAATAACATTTTACAATATTAATGGATTTTCGTTTCGTTTGCATTTTGTACATAAGTGAACCGTGAATTTAATTTCGCTTTTCTAAACATTACTGCAACATATGTTATTTCAAAATCGGAATTCGGAAGCGTTTTTAATGTTTTTGTTATATAAAATTCGTCACTATATAATGAAGATTACTAGAGAACTACATAATTAATCTACCATGAAATCAGTAATGTAACACTTTCGTTATTATTTTTATGGTCTGGCTATCAGACTATGAAAATGTTATATTAGTAATCATAATCACAATACGCATATCTTAGTTCAACCTTGGTGTTTTTATATAACACTAATTGTCCAAGTAGTAGAAGTGTGTCATTAAATTAATAAATTTCTCACTAATTGATTTATTATTTACTTTTATTAAGACAGATGCCGTTTACTAAGCCTGTCATAATTATTAAGCAATTTAACAAAAAAAAGCACTGCGGGTTTTATTTTACTATATTAGACTGATAGAGTAGAGATACTTGGGATTCTTGTAAAATGAGATTGAGGGCAATTTATATGAATTTATATTTCCAACAAGATGGCACTACTCCCCATAATTCAAGAATAGTAACTGATTGCCTTCCACAATGATTCGGGGAAAACTTCACTTCGATAAATGATTCTGTTAGGTTGCCTCCAAAATCTCCCGATTTGACTGCTCTAGTTTTCTTTGTTTAGGGTAATTGAAAAAATATTGTCTACGCAACCACAACCCGGAAACTTGGAGCTACGAGTAAGACGCTCAATTAATATGCATTTTGAACAACTTTTGCAATATGTTCTGTTTCTTACATGTTATATACGTTATTTGATAAATTGCCACCTTCACTAAGAAACTACCCTATGACATAGTGCAAAATTTTTTTAAATGTGCTATATTTATCCAGTGGCTCTGTAAAAAATTAATCCACAGTTACTAATTTAATATACATGACGCAGTACATCTCACAATATCTCGACACCGCCATTCAAGTTGGCGACGCCCCCAATATTTTGATTGTTTTTGTATTTAAAAATTTGGTTTTTGGTACACATGAATGGGGTACTTTTAGACTAACAGGAATGAAAATATCACTTCCGGTTGAATCGGAGGTGACATCAACTTTTTTTTCTTAAATGGAATGACTAGGTATATTTTTTTGATGGTTTCTCATTAAGCATAAGTTTCTAAGTACAACAGTTTTTTTCAGATGTAAATTCCAAAAATTAAGTGAGATACGAACAATTTTTTAATTTTTTCAAAATGGCCGCGTCAGATGAATGCGATGTAAGAAAATTACTAAGTAGGCTAGTAACTTATTAATAAGATTGTAGACTTGTCTGTAAGGAAGAAAATAGTTGTACCAGTATTTTTAGGTTTTTCAAAAAACGGAATTTAATTTTAATTTTCCTATGGATTTTTTTTAATGGAACTGTGCTATTTTTTTTATTAATCAGAAATGATGATTCATAAACTATATTTTTTTAGCCATTAATCATTTCTTAACGATATCCTTCGTAATGATAGAAGTATTTTCAAAAAGTAAGCGCCAATAAATCATTTTAATAAGGTCCCTATCTACATTTAAATCCAAAATTGCAGAAGCCATGAAAATGACATTCGCAACAATTGAATTATTCTTGACTTACTCACTAATTTTCTGAGGCAAGTGTATTAAAGTTGTTATAAACAAGAAATTTAATATAAAATGGCTGAAAAATATTCAAGAGATGAAAAAGTTGACATGTTCATTATTTATGGAGAGACTCGGCGTAATGCAACTAGAGCACAAACTCTGCATGGACAGAGATATCCAGAAAGAATCCAAAGAATCAGCCAGGAAAATTTTAAAGAAACACGGCTATTGTTCTTATAAATATCAATTGCATCAATTTCTGTATGAGAATGATTATCAACGAAGAATAACCTTTTCTAATTGGTTACAGTTGCGCCAATTAAGAAATGAAAATTTTATCAAAAACATTTTGTTCACTGATGAATCGAGATTTACAAACCTTGGATTATTTAATCGAAACAACACCCGATATTTGTCATTTGAAAATCCTCACATTATGAGACAGGGGCGGTCTCAGGAGCTGTTTGGTTTTAATGTTTGGTTAAGCGTACTGGGCGACCATATCATAGGTCCAATAATTGTTGACGGAACTCTAACTGGACCAAGATATCTAGAATTTCTCCAAAATATAATAGTTCCACACATTAATCAAATTCCCAATACCAATATTGACTAGGTTTACTTCCAACAAGACGGGGCTGGACCGCACAATGCTATTATCGTTAGGTATTACATAAATCAATTATTTCCAGATCGTTGGATTGGGAACCATGGTCCAGTCAGATGGCATGCAAGGTCGCCTGACTTAAACCCATTCGATTTTTTATTTCGGCGCATTTAAAAAATAGAGTCTACATGACGACTGCTCCAACCACAAGGCAAGGTCTGGAAGACACAGTTCGGCACAAATAACACCTCAACAATTACAGAATGTTAGACGTGAAATGATAAATCGCGCTACTCTGTGTATTAATCATAAAGGTGTTTAGTTTGAACAATTTTTATAATGGTTTATTATAATTTAGGTTTTAAATAGTTTTGTTATTCTATTTATTCATAGTTAACATTTTATTAAAATTATTTCTTGTTTAATTAGTGTTTACTTTTTAAAAATACTTCTATTATTACGAAGGATATCGTTAAGAAATGATTTATGGCGAAAAAACTATAGTTTATGAATCATTATTTCTGATTAATAAATAAAAATAGTACAGTTCCATTAAAAAAAAATGAAAATGAAATTCAAAAAGTTGATGTCACTTCCGGTTCAACCAGAAGTGATATTTTCATTCCTGTTAGTACAAAATACAAAAACAATCAAAATATTGGGGGCGTATATTGACTTGTGACCACCCGGTATACAGATTTCTCAAAGGCCTTTGACAGGCTTGATCATGATTTATTAATAAATAAACTTTAAACCATGAGCTTCTCTCAGTTACTTATTAACTTCTTTAAATCATATTTTAACAATGGAACACAATATGTGGAATACCGCGGTCATAGGTCAGTTGAAATTAATGCCATAGGTCAGGAGTGCCGCAGAGCTCTATCTTGGGACCTCTGTTGTTCGTACTATTTATTAATAACATCGTGGTGGGCCTGAATGTCTTATCTTACTATATGCCGATGATATGAAAATTTTTCTGCTATAATATAATATAATATGGCTGTAAAAAACTTCAATATAATCTTCTGAAAATACAAACTTTTTGCTACCATAATGCTCTGCCTCTCAAGGTCAACAAATGCAACGTGATATCTCTTTCTAGGAAAAAGGAACCGTTTCTCTATGACTATAAACTTGACTTTACATCACTAAAAAGGGTCGAAGTCTTCAAAGATCTGGACGTCCTTTTTGACAACAAACTGACATTTAATAGGCACGTTGAAGACACAGTTTTGTCTCACCTGTTAACCTTATTATTTAACTCATTTGTTAAGTATAAATTAGAAAATGCATCATTAATATGGCACTCGGTATATGCCACATATAGCAATATGCTCGAAAGTATTGAAATTTCTCCCCTACAAGGTAGATGGTGTATATCACCCTATTGGATATCCCCATGATACACTTTTAGATAGATTCTCAACCGACAGTCTAAACATTCGGAGGAAAAACAAAGCAGTCATATTTTTACCTAAGTTGATAAATAAATAGAATCATCTGCCCTGAAATAACCTAAAAACTCTTATTCCATGTAACTTGTGCCAATATACCACAGTATACAACATTTTATCTTGCTAGACTCCGGACAAATATTCTGGATTTATTTTCCTCCAATTTCATGTGTAACACCTAGACCCAGCTGCAAGATGAGCTCGATATTTTCCAACTGTTTCGTCCATTAAACGCTTGAATTTGTAATTATTTTCGTACGTACTCTGTAAATTTTACCTGTGCTGTACTATAGTATTGTAATATTATTATTAGTTTGCATACATTTTATCGTTGTATTATTGTATTGTATTATTATCTTACATTTTCTTTCTTTTTCTTTTATCTCTTTCTTCTATTGTAAATATGTATTGTTCTCATCCTATAATAATTGGTCTTATGACTGTTGGATGATGTATCTAAATAAATATGTAAAGCCATCTATGATAAAAAAGAAGTTTTAAACTATGGTAATACTAACTTGTTTGTAGTTTTTATATACCTTCCCATATACACACCGTATTCTCTCTCTTTTTATTGACTTGTATAAGTACTTCATTGTATAGTAACACCACTAAATTATTATTTATCTGTATATCTATTAGTATAGGGCAATACTTGAGATTACTTAGAAAAGAAGCGAATATACCGAATTTCTGATCAAGGAGACAGCATTATTTTATGGCTTTACGGAGTTTTGTTCTAACGATCGACGTGCCAAAATTTGGAAAAGATGGCTCTTTTCCACCTTCTAATTTTAAATAAGAACTTTGCCAGCAGTATTACCAAATAAAAAGTAAGTGAAAAATTTCTCTATAAGGAACGCCCCGCCGCAACCTTTACCTGTTTATAGATAAAACTTACTTCTTACTTTCAAATAGCATTAAAAAAATTCTTCAATATTTATGGCATTCTTAAACGTTAATGTGATTATGCATAACATACTGCTAAATATTTTATGATAATGGACATTGTTGAAAGTAATCACGAATAGTCTAATTTCAACCTAGTTCGGCACAAAATAGGTAGTTGTACGTTATCTGTTTAAAAATCAGTTACATAATAACATATTTATTAATAAACAAGCCGGTATGATTATCTCTGTTCTCATTAATGATATGAAACAACAAAAATTCTGCTAATCTTGAAGTTAATCGTAGAAACAACCAGCGAACAATATTTCAAAGACATTTCTTAACCACAACTGAATAAAGAGAAAGACAAGAGAATTGCAACTTAAAAAATATTTCAATTTCTGTGTAAATCCACCGTTATTATTTATTGAATATATAAGTTAATTGCCAATAAAATATTCATTATATCAAATAATTAAATTTGCTCAAGTGGAATTTGCTATCAGAACCAATTCAGGATTTATTTGCCCGAAGAGTACAAATGTTTTGTAATATTTTTAATTTATACCTATCGTATAAATATGCGTAACTTTTCACCTGTACAGAGATGAGTTTCTTTTCAACGAGCAATTATTTTTCAAAACTGTGACCGCCGTGCAGTACTTTTTGTCTCATCTCGTATTTATACGCCCATAGCAGTGCATGGTAATATTTATATGAAAAAAGAAAACAAAATTTCAATTTATTTATAGGATAATCTAGAAACACTTTAATAATATACATTTATGCTAAAACACAATATTTTGCGCAAAAAACTATGTTTTAGAAAACAGGAAGTCAAAAAATAAGATAAGTTCAATTCAGTCCAATTCAATTCAAAAGAACTTTATTATAATTAAGTACTGGGTGGTCCAAAGAGTTGTTAACTTTTTTAAATGAAATTAAAAAAAAAACAAGCGGATCAATTTTAACAAATTTATTTTTAAAATGTACAATTTTCTTGGGAAAATCATGTCTTGAAGATGACATTGTCTAAATGTGACCCAGGGGCGAGCGTAGGTGCGTCTTTACTATGTACATACTTCGGTATGCGATGTAAAGCAACGACACGCGCAGTTAGTACTTGGATGGTGACCATTCCAACGGAAACCGCGTTCTCGCCTCACACATCTTCCAGCGGCTTGTATATCAGTGTATGCGCGGAAGCTATACAACCTTAGGCGAGGGTTGTATAGGAGATACACCATCCTTCGGAGGGGATGTAGGGGAAATAGGCCAACGTTAAATAAATGTATTTAAATATATATATATATATATATATATATATATATATATATATATATATATATATATATACATATATATATGTGACCCATTTCTGTTTTTGCACTCCTGAAGCCGAGCTCTACAATGTGCCATAACGCGACGGCAAGTGTCTTCATTTATGGCTTCGATTTCTTGCCGAATATTGTCCTTTAAATCTTCCAGAGTAGCGGGGCGGGTGCGGTATACTCGACATTTAAGGTATCCCCATAAAAAAAATCACAGGGACTCAAGTCTGGGTTTCGGGCGGGCCACTGTATGTCTTCTCTTCGAGAAATCAATTTTCCTGGAAAAAGCGCCTGAGCGACGGGCAAAGAGAGATTGGAAGTGCGGCAGGTGGCTCCGTCCTATTGGAACCAAATGTTCTGAGTTTACCCTTCAAATTCCTGAAGAGCAGGAGTGAATAACGTCAGGATCATGTCGACATAACGCCGAGAATTCACCGTTACTGCGCGGCCTTGATGGTGTTCACAAAAAAAACGGGCCAATTATTCCGGATGCCGACATTGCAGCCCAAACTTTGACCTTCGGGCTATGCAGGGCCCTTTGAGGTTTCTCTCTAGAGTTTTCTGCACACCAGTAGCGATAGTTTTAAGTATTGACATACTAAGGTGGAAATGAGCCTCGTCGGAGAATAAGATGTTATCGACTGCTGGAAATTGGTTCATCATTTCATTAGCGAAGTCTCTTAGCGGGGTCCGTCAGCTTCAATTCTTGCACTAACCGAATCTTGTACGGGTGCATATGTAAATCTTTGTGAAGGATGCGAAGCACTGACGATCTAGTCACATTTAAAGCGGCTACGCACTTTCGAGTTTGGTTGTTGGCGGACGGACCCTCTCAATGTTTTTATTGATTCTCGCTGACTTTCGACGGCCGGGGACGCGTTTATTTAACATTGAATCAGTTTAATCGAACTTACGAACCCATTGCTTAATCAACGGAAGGCTTGGACATTGCTGAACATCGTAGAGATTGTAATTTTGTCGAAATCCGCGGCGAGCAATAGTGGCGTAATTGTTATTGAAGACAAGAACAAGAACTGGTTCTGGTCCTATAAATTTTTATGCCATATCCAGCGCAGTGTGGCCAGGCACCCAGACCAGAGTCAATTTGTTGTTCCTACCCAATTGGATTAGAGCCTTTTGGCAGTTCCACACTGTTTTAGAATTACAGCGATAGGATCCAAGAGTTTTAAGGGCTGCTTGGCTGTCTGAGTAAATCTTAATTAATCTGTGTCTAGGGTGCGTTATGTCCAACCTCCATACACATAGTTCAATGGCATATATTTCAGCCTGCAAAATTGTCGCGGTATCACCCACGCACGAGGATATTCTTACTCCAGTTCCTGTTTCTTTAATAGTTTTGGAACCATCTGTAAACCAACATCTCTCTGCCATCTATAGGTCGGTTTTATTCTGATCCCACTCATCTCTTTCAAGAAATAGAATGTCAAAAGGCAGCTCGTGGTTGATGCTGTGACTATTTAGGTCATCGATCGATCCATTGCCTTCCATGATGATAACCTGCGGCATATTAATTGCCGACTGTTGGAGTTTGTATGTTGCCCACCTAACTTCTCTCTCCAAGTAAATATGAGGAGGTGGTAAGTTAGGAGGATTTCCATAGCAGGTGACGGTGTGGTGCTTATGGGACCAGTTATTGCCAGGCATGCTTGTCTCTGTAAGCCAGAGAGTTTGGCTTTGGCCGACTGTTGTAGCCTTTTTGACCACCAAACTATGGAGACATACGCTGTCATTGGTCTAATAACCGTAACGTATATCCAGTATATTTGTTGGGGACCCATGACCCATAACTTTCCACAAATTCTACGGCATGTCCACAGGGACGGCCTTGCTTTGTGGATTAGGTGGGAGTTCCAGTTGAGTGATCTATCTAGCGTGACACCTAGATATTTCATCTCCTCCGAAAATTTTCACCTAGTAACAAAGACGGTTTTAAGTTATCCAGCTTTCCTTTCCTGGTGAAGGGTACTATTACAGTTTTGCGGAGGTTCACAGACATCTGTTCACTTTCACGTCAGATGTGCACTATATCTAGTACCTCTTGAAGGGCATGAGAGAGACCTCTACAAAGAGTAAGTCAAACTTCAGTTACGATATAGTTCTAAGTGTTATGGACAGTGTCGCGTTCACGCACGCAGTCGGCCCAGTCACAGCAAGTCGATGATGTATAGTGAATCTGCTCGCGTCACCATCTTTTGAAAGAGATGTAAAACTGTGGGTTCCGTGTATCTACGATGTGGGCACGTTAAAGATCCCTACCCCACGACAAATTGTGAGGGTTCGGCAAAATTTCCAGGTTAGGGGTCCCAGTGCCTACACACACATTGATGAGCTTATTCCCTGGCGTCGGTGATTGGCCTTAAATAAATGAATAAAAAAAATATATATAGTTCTAAACGAAAAATTATGAAACAAATTGTATAGCCATTAATCAACTTTACAGCAAATTATTGTAATAATCAGTTAGTCCCAATTTTTGATCTGTTAAAACATCAAATTAACAATAAATTGTAAAGAACCTATTTTAATCAGGCTATCCAATATATCGAATTGTATAACATAGTGAAATATTCACATATTAATTGTTTATATCTTATGACAGAATAATTGATTCATAATGTAATGTGACTACCAACATTACCCAATGTATAACTGCCGTGAAAAAATAGATGTCTGATTACTTTCAATAATACGCTTTGATCAAACAGGGAGCTATCCATATGGTATTTAGTATTCATTCATGTTTAATAGATCCTAATCTCAATATTGATCTACTTGTCAACTATCTATGGAGTGTTAAGCCATAACTAAATGAAATCGTTAAATTTAAATTATAGCATGGACCGGACATTACCAATAGCGAATATATTACTGCCATTGATATGTCTCAAAATGTTTTAAAACTTTACCTCATAGTTTGTTTGGTCGGAAGGAAGTGCTTGGTATTTATTGTGTAATAATAAAATAATATACGACACTAACAAACAATACTTCCTTTTTATAAATATTTTTCTGAAAAATTGAACTGTCTTCACAGTAAGTCACTACAAATTATGGAATAAAATTTTAGTCGGCTATCAATTCTAGATATTGAAGTTGGTTAAAAGTGTGGCTAGTTTCATTATTGTAACATTATTGTGTTGTAACGAATGGTTTTTCGTTAACAAATTATGCACAGGATATTTATATTTGTCAATACCCTCTATGCGAATTATCATTTTATATTTATCAAAACAAGGTAATGAAAATATTTTTTAAGTCTATCTGACGTCACTCATATAATGTCATTCTTTCGGTACAAGAGAATAATTGAAAATATCAAATAGTCAGTTCACCAGTAGCTGTTCCCACCGATAGACGTGCTCGCCTGCCGTTTGCTGCGATTTGCGAGGAAAATATTCCCAAAATTCAGGTGATTGAATTATTTTTACTAAGTGGAAGTCCTTGTGACGTCACGTCGACACGTCGCGCATCCGCTACCACCGTGTCCTCCGCCTGTAAGTATTTGAAGGATATAATTGAATTCGTCCCGTGTTGGCAGCCAGCCAGAGCGACTCATGGACAGCAGACGTGTCAACTCCGAGAACCGAACCCAGATACAGTTGGTGTCGTATATCATCGCTAAGCAGCAGAATTTTAGTAAAGTCCGTATTATGTCATCGACCAGCAGCGCATCCGTCTGGCGTCTAGTCCCGCTTCTACAGTAAGTTGTCTCATTTCAGAAAAGGACCTAAGGAGCCGTGCAGAGTATTCTGTTCCGACTGCTCCAAGCAAGTAAATGAATGGAGGAGTAAGTAAACTGAATATTAGTCAAATATCGTATATAACTAGGTTTAACTGAATAAATTGATATTATTTATAGAATTCCGAGTTTTACTGTTTTTATGTGAACATCTAATTTCCCAAATTGACCCACTGGAGTACCGTTTCTCCACTTGAGCTACTCAGCCTCGCATATCCGGCTTGTGGGTAGTGTTTCCTAAATAGGACTGACGCCCGAGCTTAAACCTAAAACTCGTTTCCGGGGCTCGAATGTCAAAAGCTGGCCCTTTTTCTCCTCGTCACCAGCTGGGGTGGAGAAAAACGCATTACAGTGTAGCAAACTACGTTTTGTCTACGACTAAACTTTTCCTCCAAAAATAAAACTATAATAGATTTTTTTCATTAAATATTTATTGCAAATTAAGATAACAGGTAAGTAAATAGATATTTAAGTTAATTATTTTTCGAGTATAGTTTTTCTATTTATAATAATAATGTATGGTAAAATTGCTACAATTTTGAATCAAAATACCTAGAATGTCAGTTTTGAAATATTCTCTGTGATTGTCATATTCACAAAAGTTAAAACTGCGCCATTTTCTACAATTCTCATGTCGGTGTCAATTGCAGAAGTTGGCAGCTCAATTGTGTGCATTATTTTGCCTGCAATGTTCGTTTTGCTGATTGCCAAGCACTATGGCATTTCACTGTTAAAAGATACACTCCTGTATTAAGAATAGAATAATTAGGAATAAACAGGAAATCACACGCTCTCTATGTTTTGAAGGTTTCTTCTTATGTTTATATGAAACCGTGCAGGTAAATTTTTGCCGCACTATGCATTAGATAATAATACGCTGGCAGTGTTTGTCAGTCTAAAAAAATTTTATTATTAAAATGTACAGCAATAAATAATAAATAAGAAAATAACTTTTAATGATGATAGTATGAAGGAGCAGCTGCAGCCGGGTGGGCAGCGTGTCCAGATTTTTCCACTACAGCGTTAAATCCATTGTGCTTATCCGAGGTGTAATGGACAGTACGTAGGGTACCATCAGGTTCAGCGACAGAGTAGTAACCTTTTACAACATCTCCATCACGTTCTTCATGTTGAGATTTGTGATCACCGGTATGTGGGTCCTGTACTCCATAACTGTATTCGTATTTGGGGTGGGCATAGTAATCTACGTCATGGGAACCGGCGCCAGAGTATCCATGGGCAAAAACTGGTGCAGCATATCCGTGGGAAATGGCTGGAGCAGCATATCCATGGGAAATGGCTGGAGCAGCGTATCCGTGGCTCAAAGCTGGAGCAGCAATGTGAACGGTCGAATAAGCTTGGCCATGTCCACCCAAGTAACCAGCTTGAGCAGCGGCTAATAAAGCTGATACCGCAACGACCTTAAATTTAGAATATCAGTGAGGTTGTTTCCCATTATTTTAATAAATAAATAAATAAATGTTTAGAAATGTTTTAACCGCCTTCCAGATCACTTGAATGATCCTCTTGAATGAAGCTTAGACATGTGTGAGTAAAGGAGACGGAGCCCTACAGTTTATACTGGGATCCAAACCACTTCTTAACGAGTAATTTAAAATAATTGAAAATTACTTTGCAGGAGGTATGCTCAGAGTGAAAGCTAGACGCGCTAACCGCTGTGCTACCGCCCCTTTAGTATACATGATATGAGCTTTTATATTGTGCTTAAATAGCAGGGCATAATTTTAAAAATAATTTGGCATATATTTCTATCATGATTTTTATAAAATATTCATATATTATATGGCTTAATAAGGAACTATTTAAAAAAATAATAGTTACTTATCACAACTTGTTAAGTAATAATTAAATAGTCAATTATTAATTGTTAATAATAAAGTTGTTCCTTATGCGAATTTTGAATTTACGCGTGATAATCCATTCGAGATCGATTACTAAATGAAATGTACCCCATGATATCAATATTTTTTATATTTTCGCAGCTACAATTAAAGGGATATGTTTGAGAGAAGGTCACTACAGTAAATTTTGTAGTATCACTCACATAATATTATGGAAAACAGCATGAATATAAATAAATATTTGACTTTGACCCTGCTCAATCTACTGACCCTGTATATATGTTTTATTTTAATTCATATTTAATTTGTATAATTTAATAAGAAATTTGTAGCACTGTTTGCTATTTTATCAAGGTAGAAATAGTAATAAAATAACAATAATTATTATCCTTATGCACGAAAGACACTATTTTCTAAACACACACATTAATTATTGTCATTTGAACATGTTAAAATAATTCTGACTATTTTTATTTACTTTGGATACACACCTTAGCGAACATGTTTGTTTATTAGGAGTTTTAAACTTATACTGAACTATAATTAAACATTTTGGCTTTTATATGATTTTGATGGTTGAATGATAATAACACACACACAAAACTCCCTCTTATTTTTTTAGGAACTGTGCGCAATATTGAAAGTAATTGTCCATAATAGGTTTAATTTTGACCTAGTTTTTTAACAAAGCAGGTAGTAAGTAGTAGGTGTCTTATATTTCTATTATATCTATAGTTTAAACTTTATTGGAGATACATAGTAAATGAAAGGGAGACTGGCAAGTATAATGTGTTGGTGTTTTATTTATTAAATTAAATCAGTAATTATTAATGAAATTCTTGAAAAAATATCAGACTGAAAATTTACAAAATTGGTTAACTTTTCGGCATATTCATTTAATAATATCCGGAGAGAATGTTAAAGAACACGCTAAAACCCTCGGTGTACTTTTCGACGCTGTAACAAAATCCGACTTAGGAAATAATTCGTATGATAAGCGTGCTTCACGTAAAAATATCGTGGAAGAGGTTTTTAATACTTGTAATCATATTTTCGCTCTACGGAGCGATTTTTATGCAAAATTTTCAATAACTTCTTAAGGAGCGTCATTTTAGAAAGTACAGTAAATGTCGCTGCACAGGGACGTAACATCGCCCCGACACCAAAATTTTATAAACTATAACAAAATTTTACGAATCCACGTTGCCAAGCACTGCAACTCATACGGGGTATTAAATATGAGGACAAGTTAATCCAGTCTCTATTCAAAGTATATCGAGAGTTCTAGCGAAAATAGCCCTTAGCGACATGGGACCCCCATCATTTCCTAGCAGCCGATTTTGACGGGGAAATGATGAGTTTTAACGGGGTTTGCTCTAAACCGGTGATTTGGTGTCAGAAAAGTATATTTACCATGTATTCATATGTGCATGGGAGCCGCCTTGCCTGAACGTAGAAAATTGTAATTGCAGAATACAATTCGAAGTAGTAGCGCTTCAAGCATTTTTAAGCTCTGAGGAGCGACCTAAATTAATGTTGATATAAAAATACGTTTATAAGACAGGCAAGCAAAAGCTCACCAAATTTCAGAAACATTGAACTTTTCTTGAATCTTTTTGTGTAATCGTTAGCTCATAAAACTGCATATTGGATGGTAGTTGGTACAGTATAAATCGTTCCGTTCCTCACCATGTGTTACACGGGCCAGACTATTGTTTGTCAAACATTTTCTTAAAAAGTTGTAAAAACATAAATTTTTGAAGATTTAATATATATATTTTTGAACTTTATATTGTCTTTTAATTGTGTTTTCTAACTAACAAAATTCCCTTTCAGGTATAATTTTCAGAAAGTGTTATAATACTTCCAGCGTTAGGTTTATAGTGTTACGACGTCCAATAGATACCATTAGAGCAGCAGTTAAGCATAAACGAACAGTAAGTATAGATTTTTGTATTATTCTCGTCTGATACAGTCATTTTGAACCCTAATTTTGTGAACGTTAATATTTATTTTTGAAATAGAAATATAAGTCCTTCAGACACCCAAAAGATGGATCGTTCACAAGAACACCGACCCGTCTAATTGTCAACTGGCAATTTGTTAGGTATTGTTTGATTGTTTTCACTAAAATGGACTTTTCTTCATATGTATGGCTAATAATATACTCCAGATGTTTTGGTATTCTTATCTAATGAATATATTATTGAAATAAATATAGTGTCTTTTTTAGCCGTACCAAATAATGGTAGTGATTTAAGTCTTATATACCAATAGACAATCCAGAATACTATTATGCTGAGAACAATAAAAGTCAAAATATTATTTTTAGTACATCTCAAAAAATTTTAAAGGCCTTTGGTTCTCGTACACACACTAAATCCCAATTCAATTTTTCCACTTCCTTTAATAATGAGTGGGATGCAATGGGGTGGTAGACGGAACGGCCAAGGCCAAAAAAATGTTTTGAAACTTTTCATTCTTGCATACACACTAAATCACATTTTAATTTTATTTACTCCCTTTCATAATAGGGTGAGGGTGGTATTGGGGGTGATAGTGGGGGGTAGCTGATGCCAAAATTTTTTTTTAAATCTTGACTTTTCCTACATGCCCTAAATTGCAATTTTATGGACTCTTACCTACTTGCTTTGCCTATTTATCCCTATTTACACCGTTTACCCCCAAACCCCTCAACGGAATTAGATCAAAATATAATCTAGTTCCAGATCTCATTATAATACATAAATGTACCAAATTTCAAGTCAATATCATAAACGGTTCCAGAGTAAATGTGCGCACAAAAAGAAGTTACAGACAGACCGACACACAGAATTTTTTTTTTCGCTCAAATTTAAAATTTCGACGTTTCATGACATTTTAAACTTATTTTTGCGTTACTATACTTCCAGTGATTTCCACTGGACGTGGAAGTAATAATAAATCTTGGTGTTAACTTACTAGGTCGTAGTGGACAAAAACGAAACAACCCCTCACCGTTGGACATACAAAATGTTTAAGAACTCAGATGTCCTCGAATCTTAGCATATCCTCCTGTTCAGCTATTTATAAAGAATAAGAAAAAATACCTATTTGGTACGAAGATAAAACAATAATCTACATATTTATTTATACCCAGCAATCTGTTGTTGCTTTGTCAGTAGAATTAAATTTAGATATTGACCATCTAGATGTAGATACTGCATTTCCCAGTGGAGAAATTGATCATGAGATCTATAATATATTCAAACTAGAAGGTTTTATATTAGCCTAGTTGCCAGGGGTTTTAATGTTACCTCGCTATTTTTTTCATGGAAGGCTTTTTGGTTTTTGCTAGTAGTAAGTGACTCAAAAAAGTTTACCAAAATTTACCCCTGCGAACCCTTATAAACAATCCTCTGAAACGGAGAAATTCAGTTTTTTGCTAATATATCAAAAAATAATCAAAAAAGTAATAATAAACGGATAGCACCACGTGAAAGGGCGGGAAATTTTACAAAAAAATAGTATTAAAGTTTTTTTTAAATAAAATTTTCCCTTAGCATGAGAAATTATTAAATATTTCAAGCTCGTCACACAGGGAAATTTCTCGACCTCCGCTACCTAATAAAGACAATTTGTACCCATAAAAAACGAAAAAAAGGTACCATTTTAAAGTGGAAGAATTGAGCTTTCCAGTGGTACACTTACTTTAAATTTTTATAATTTTTATTTCTTATAAATTGCACGTGAAAGTTAAGCTTTATAATTTTTTTCCACTCTATATTAAAACATAAATATTAAATAAAATATCATGGGGGTTATGAGGCTAAATAATTAAATAAAGAAACAAGCTATTACCCTATACTTGAAGAGAAACAACAATGCAGCTACTGATACATGTTTCTGAGTTATTGCTCCTCATCAGCGCAGCGTAGCTTAGCGAATATATCTTATAAATGGAGCAAAACCAACAAAGGTCGGAAGGTACAGGGCACAGTACTCGATTTGAACTTTCATACTTCATGCGCCACATTTAAGGCCTCAAATGAGAGCAATCAGTACGACGAGCTCTATGTGTACTGCTCTATTTCCACCTGGCAAACATTAAGTAAAATATGATGGGGGTTTATGAGGCTAAATAATTAAATAGAGAAACAAGTTATTGCCTTATACCTCAAGAGAAGCAACAATGCAGCTACGGAAACGTGTTTCGGAGTTATTGCTACTCATCAGCGTAGCGCAGCTTAGCGAATATATCTTATAAATCGAGCAAAACCAATAAAGGTCGGAAAGTACAGCGCAGTGTGTGTGCAGTGTGGAAGCACAAACCGAGTACTGTGCACTGTACTTTGTTGGTTTTGCTCGATTTATAAGATATATTCGCTAAGCTACGGTATGCTGATGAGGAGCAATAACTCCGAAACAAGTGTCCGTAGCTGCATTGTTGTTTCTCTTGAGGTATAAGGCAATAACTTGTTTCTCTATTTAATTATTTAGCCTCATAAACCCCCATCATAGTTTACTTAGTGTTTGCAAGGTGGAAATAGAGCAGTACACATAGAGCTCGTCGTACTGATTGCTCTCATTTGTAGCCCTAAATGTGGCATATGAAGTATGAAAGTACAAATCGAGTACTGTGCACTGTACTTTCCGACCTTTGTCGGTTTTGCTCGATTTATAAGATATATTCGCTAAGCTATGCTACGCTGATGGAGCAATAATTCCGAAACACGTGTCCGTAGCTGCATTGTTGTTTCTCTTGAGGTATAAGGCAATAACTTGTTTCTTTACTAAATAAAATACTATTAAAAAAAAATCCTTGTAAATATAGCTTGTTTATACCTTAAACATCAATCTAAGATTAATTTTTATGCTCCAGGCTAAAAAAAAATTAACTTTTAAATCGTTGGTATTTTTCCATTTTTTAGGGTTAGGAAACTTTCACTTCAAAATTTGTCTAAAACGGTCGTATTTCTTTTTACTACCTTTTTTTCGTTTTTAATGGGTACAAATTGTCTTTATTATGTAGCGGTGGTCGAGAAATGCTTCATTTCCCTGTGCGACGCCGCGACGCGCTTGAAATATTGAGAAAACATTATTTTTCGGGATATTAGCAAGGAACCGAATTTTTCCGTTTGGTTGTTTATAAGGGTTCGCGGGGGTAAATTTTGGTAAACTTTTTTGAGTCACTTTCTACTAGCAAAAAACTAGCCCTTTCATGAAACAATTAGTGAGGTAACAATCAATTTTAACTTTTCATCAAAATTAGTCTCTGACAACTTGGCTATATCTAAAGATAATGAAAACAAAGTGTGTTTACTTAAAAAGCCAACATATGGTTTAAAGCAATCATCAAGATGTTTTAACCAAAAAGTAAAAAGTGTTTTGTTAGAATTAGAATTTAAACAGTCTGCGTATGAGCCATGCATTTTCTATGAAAAAGTTAAAAAAACTATTATAATTATTGCCTTATATAATAATACGTTTATTGCTTCCCCAAAAAGTATACAACTATATTTACATTTATAATGTATAGCGCAAGTAAAAGGCCAATGTTAGGTATATGTAGATGACTTTTTAATTTGTTCAAAGTGTTCAACTATTAAAAATGATTTTAAGAAGAAACAGTTTATGTTTAAAGATTTAGGTTCAGTAAGGTACTTTCTAGCTTTAAATATCGAATTTGACAAGGAAAATGTTTTGATTAAAATGAACCAAAAAGAGTACATTTTAGAGCACATTGATAAATTAATGGATGCACAAACTGCATTGACACCTGTTCAAATAGGTTTAAAGTTGAAATCAAATATTAATGAAGAGAAAAAATACCATATCAAAGTTTAATTGGCTCCTTATTGTATTTAGCAGTTGATACAAGGATTTACATTTGTTGTAGTATAAGTAATTTGAGCCAATTCAACTCCACATACGATTTTGAACATTGGAAACATGTAAAAGTGTGTTACAATAGTTAAAAGGAAGCATTCTGAAAAAAATGTTTTGGTTATGTTGATGCTGATTTTTCAAATAATGTAAATTATAGAAAGTCCTACTCAGGAGATGTCTTTAAAATGAGCAATGCAGTCGTATCTTGGAGATAAAAAAAACAATCCTGTGTTACGCCTTTAGCAATAACTGGGGCAAGTAAGGAAGCCGTTTTTATTGTTGGTTTTCTTAATGAATCTTTGGAACAAACTGAGCCTATAATACTTTTCAGTGACAGCGAGGGTTCTCAAAAGTTTATAAAAAATCCAGTATATCATAGTAGATTATATCAGTATCAGTATCATTATATCAGAGATGTTGTTGAAATAGTCCATTTAATGACTGGTGGTCGAGAGGTGAGCGCACTTGCCTCTCACCCAAAAGTTCCGGGTTCGATCCCCGGTCGTGGAAGTGGAAAATACTGTGAGAGGGATTTTTTCACTATACACGGATATTGGGTGTGTGTCCCTTGTCTCTAAATGTGTAGCCCCCTCCCACACAAGGCTCTTCTAGAGCCTTCCGGGATAAAGGGGGTCGTAATTACCTGTGGTGTTATTTATTATTTATTATTATTATTAAAGAGTGGGGATTTATGACGAAATTACCGAAATGTTTGCGACAGGGACTAGACAATGCCCCCCCCGTTTTCGAGAATGCTGAATCGATTCCCGGGGCAAATCAATATTTCCACCTCGACAATCCATTTATTTTCCCTAGTTTTTTCGACTAATTGTTATTCCCTTGAGAGAATTTGACCTCAGCCACCCGTACCCCAGCTTTCCACCCCTGTAGGGGGTTGGAAAATTAATGTTTTTTTGTGAGAAAAAAATTGATATTTTACAGGAGGTGTTGCTTTCAATAATACGGTAGGTGACCGGGGTTGTGTAACCACCCCTGGGGGTCGTTCTCACCCTTCAAGAGGAATTTTTTTTCCTGGGGAAAAAGTTAATATTTAACAGAATATAAAGACAATGCAAAGTGGATTTTTTATTATGAAAATAGAAATGTTGTAAATTAAATACTATGGTAGATCAAAAATACCACTAATTCGTATAAAAGGAATTGGACTAGAGAACGGTGTAGGGTTGTCATGTGTTCACCTATGCCGTACTGATGAGAGCCGATAAGCTCGATACACGATAGCTCTGCACTGTGGTCCTTTCTATAGGATTAATCTGTTTGCTGGGGGCTTATTGCAATCAGATTTTTGTTTGCGTTTTCCAATTGAACACGTAGTATGTCGCAAGTTTTAGGGCATTATTTTCAATCGCTTTGGAAACGCACATTATACATCTTGATGGGTGGCAATAAATTAAGTTCCTTTTATAGGAATTAGTGGTATTTTAGGTCTACCGTAGTATCTAATTTACTACAATTTTATTTCATAAAAGTTAATATTTTGTAGGAGGCGTTTCTTTGAGGAAGGTGGTCGATGAAAGGGATTGTGAAACCAACCCCTGGGGGTTGTTTTCATACTTCAAGGGGGTGGAAATTTCTTTCCATCTATAATTGAAAAATAGTATAAAAAATATGATATATGAATTTCCCCCCCAGAAAGAAAATTCCTCCAGAGGTGGTTACACAACCATGGTAACCTACCATCTTATTCAAAGAAACACCTTCTGTAAAATTTCAATTTTCCAACCCCCTACAGAGGTGGATGCCTGGGGTAGGGGTGGCTGAGGTCAAATCCCTCAAGGGACCTTCCGTTCTATTCGAGGGAACAACAATTAGTCGAAAAACTGTGGAAAATCAATGGTTTCACTGAAAAGGGGATTTTGGGGGTGGTTTTTGGCTAATTTGAGGGGGTTGCCCAGGTGGTAAAATTGGTTTGAACACGTTTTGTCTTTTATGTGAAGTAATAATTTCACTTTTTACTGTTGTGAAGTTAATAGTATAGAGGAAGGGAGTGTCCTTGTTGAATAAGGGAACGCAGGGATCAGAAAAAAGGCAAGAACATTGGGAAAAGAGAGAAAACGAAAAAATTAGGTGACACAATTTTTTAGGCTAGGTAATATTATTTAAACAATATTGAATTTTAGGTATGGCAATCATTTTCCAAATCTTGAAAACTACACCAGGCCGTGTGACCACAGCAAGAAAAGGTATAGTTTTAACGCAATTACCAATGCGGCTATAATTAAAGCAAGAAAATGTACTACCGAATACCCAATAAAATAGTCCAAGATAACAAGCTCTCAAGATTGCTACGCATAGTGTCTCCTAGAGGAAGAAAGGGATTTAAAAATGTACAAAGTATACGTATACGGTACAAGTTTCTTGATTCCGATAATAAAACGCATAATGTGTGCCAAAAATTCTTTTCTGCGGTATTGCATGTTACTCAGAGAAGGGTTGTTCGCTTGTCAACAAATTTACATACAGGGGGTGATATAGTAGAAAGAAGAGAAGGGGACAAGCGATCAAAATTATTTGAACGAAGAAAGGAAGCGGTAAAAAAATTTATAGGAAAATTGAAAGGCAGATAATCACATTATAACAGGCAGAAATCTAAGCAGATTTATCTTAGTTCTGAGCTAAGCATTAAAAAGCTGTGGAGAATGTATAATTCATTAGCCGATGATGGTGTCAAAGTTAATTACATTTTTTTTCTACAGAACCTTTGTTCGGAATTTTAACATTGGCTTCGGCTCACCTGCCACCGATATTTGTAGCTTTTGCTATAAATTGAAAAATGTGTTAAAAATTTCCACCAATCAAAGGGAAAAAACAGATGTTATTACGAAACTTTGGCTTCACAAGATGTCTGCAAAACAATTTCACACCATTATAAAATAAGTCGATGAACATGATGTAGCCTACTGTTTTGACTTACAGCAGGTGCAAATGTTACCGAAGTTACCCATCCAAGAAGCATTCTGCTCATCTCAGTTAGCGTTGTACAATTTCTGCGTAACAGAGTTGCGAGGAATTGAACCAAAATTTCACTCATGGGTATAAACGGATGAATACAGAGGATCAAGTGAAGTGAGTTCTGCCTTGTACGATTTTCTGTTAAAAACAGAATTCCCACCCAACTGTCCAACTGTTAGGCTTTTCTGCGATGGATGTGGGGGGCAGAATAAAAATTCTGTTCTTGTATTCAGCTTTATTTATTGGTTACACAAATACGCACCTAAAGATTTGACAACCATTATGGTTACTTTTCCAGTTCTAGGCCATTCATTCCTGCCTGCGGACAGTGTTTGGTAGGATTAAGAAAATCAACAAAAACAAGACCGAAATACTAATCAAAGAGGAATATTGGGAAAATTTTAGTGAAGTAGACGAGATGAGGATACCAGGGATTGACTTTATAATATCAAGGAGTTGGAGCAGTCATTTAAAAAATTAAAGGCAATTAGAGAAGGCAAACGAATATATATTGAAAAAAATAACAGTAAGAGCAGAGAATTTCTATAGAAATGATGTTGCATAAAAAACAAATTTGCTTAAAAAAGGAAAGTCCCTGGACAGATCGTCATTAAAGACTGTCGAATTGGGAAGGACGGTAAAACCTAAAAAAAAACTGAAGGATAATTGACAACTTGTTAGACAAAGCCTATGGAAAAATAGACAGTAATACCAATCAAATGGTAAATTGGAGGAATGTTGAAAAACTGGCTTGGTACAAGCTCATAGAAAAAAATTCAAATATGAATGTAGAAGATTCAGAAGAGAGCGAAAACGAACTTTTTGAGGCGGATGAAGGTTGTAACTATGAAGATGAGGATGATCGTCTAAAAGTTTAAATCAGATACTTCTTTATCCTTATATATTTGCATTCAAAATGTATTTTTTTTTATTGTGTTACGTTCAAAGTATAGTTTTTATATTTACTACTGAATATAGTTCTCTTGTTCTCAGAAAATATATTTTCAGTTATGAGCTCTATATTATTCTTTCTACTTAAAATAGATATAAACGGTACCAGTTACTCAATATGATTTTTAAACTGCGCTGTTGTTTTTCCCTCTTCTTCACAAATCGCACTCTGAGCAAATGCTACCTTTTGAAAGAAACCTCCTCATTTATTAATAAAGCACAACAGGCATTTCACTGTTAAGAGATCAACTCCTCTATTTGCTAACATGTTTGCCGAATTAACCTACTATCTACTATTAATAATTAATAACACTGAATGGAAATAAAATAATTGTGACAAACTTATTATACATTTGACGTTTGACGAGATTATACGATTGCGCAAAGCGTATATACACATAATTCATTTGGAAAAATTGCATTCTCTTTAAATATCAACGTTTAGAATGGAATATAACCCAGACAGTGATCAAACATTTTCTCCGCATAATAAGATAATACGCTGCTAGTGTTTGTCAGTCTACAAAAATTTTATTATTAAAATGTACAGCAATAGATAATAAATAAGAAAATAATTTTTAATGGTGATAGTATGAAGGAGCAGCTGCAACCGGGTGGACAGCGTGTCCAGATTTCTCCACTACAGCGTTAAATCCATTGTGCTTATCCGAGGTGTAATGGACAGTACGGAGGGTGCCATCAGGTTCAGCCACAGAGTAGTAACCTTTTACAACATCTCCGTCACGTTCTTCATGTTGAGATTTGTGATCACCGGTATGTGGGTCCTT
Organism: Leptura quadrifasciata; assembly: GCA_963675555.1. NCBI lineage: Eukaryota > Metazoa > Arthropoda > Insecta > Coleoptera > Cerambycidae > Leptura > Leptura quadrifasciata. The sequence continues at coordinate 12,289,960 of OY776676.1, forward strand.
TACTCCATAACTGTATTCGTATTTAGGGTGGGCATGGTAATCGACGTCATGGGAACTGGCGCCAGAGTATCCATGGGCAAGAACCGGTGCAGCATATCCGTGGGAAATGGCTGGAGCAGCATATCCATGGGAAATGGCTGGGGCAGCGTATCCATGACTCAAAGCTGGGGCAGCGATGTGAACGGTCGAATAAGCTTGTCCATGTCCACCCAAGTAACCAGCTTGAGCAGCGGCTAATAGAGTTGATACCGCAAAGACCTTAAATTTAGAATATCAGTGAGTGAGATTGTTTTCCATAATTATTTTAGTATACATGATATGAGCTACGATATTGTGCATAAATAGCGAAGCATAATTTGGCAATGATTTCTTTCATAATTTTTATAAAATATCCCTGATTTGATAAGGAACTATTTAAATAATAATAATTTGTTGTATTATAGTATAACACGCATATTACGGAAAACAGCATGAATATAAATAAATATTTTACTTCTTGGTACCTTGCACACTCTACTGACCATGTATATTTTTTATTTTAATTCACATGTAATTTGTATAATTTAATAAAAAATATTAAAATGTAATTTTCTCGGCAGTTATCAACTAGAAATTTGTGGCATTATTTACAAATTTACAATGTAGAAATAGTAATAAAATAATTATTATCCCTATGCACTAATGACACTTTTTTCTAAACACACACATTAATTGTCACTTAAATATGTTAAAATAATTGTCGACTATTTTTATTTACTTTGGATACACACCTTAGCGAACATGTTTGTTTATTAGGAGTTTTAAACTTATACTAAACTATAATTAAACATTTTGGCTTTTATATGATTTTGATGGTTGAACGATAATAACACACACACAAAACTCCCTCTTATTTTTTTAGGAACTGTGCGCAATATTGAAAGTAATTGTCCATAATAGGTTTAATTTTGACCTAGTTTTTTAACAAAGCAGGTAGTAAGTAGTAGGTGTCTTATATTTTTATTACATCTATAGTTAATTAATTTTATTGGAGATACATAGTAAATGAAAGGGAGACGGGCAGTACGAAGTATAATGTGTAACTAATAATGAAATTCTTGAAATATTCGCAAGTCAGAAATGCTTTATTGGGAAGAAAACATCAGATTGGAAATTTACAAAATTGGTCGACTTTTCGGCATATTCCTTTATTGATATCTGGAGGCAGAACAGTGGACTTTTCTTCATATGCATGGTTAATAATATACGGCACATGTTTGGGTAATCTTATCTAATGAATATATTATTGAAATAAATATACAGTATCCTTTTTATCCGTATTAAGTACTAGTAGTGATTTAAGCCTTATATACCAATAGACAATCCAAAATACTCTTATAATGAATACTAACAAAAGTCAAAATATTATTTTTAGTACTTCTTACTAGTCACTCAATTTGACAGATCTGAATACTGAAGTAAATAGCAAGATCATTACATAAAAAAATAACATGAAAAATTTTAAATGATCAAAAGTCCAGATTTCCTCAAAAGTAAATCGAACTAGAGGACTATTAATAAGTTCTATTAACATACATTTCTGTAAAAAAATTAATTGGCAGAAAAATGTAGAGCGGATTTCCTGAGCCGGAAAATCTGACAATTCTAAATCCGTTTTCAATCGACTATTTATGAAAATTATGAAAAGCTATTTGGTATCAAGATTGGTTTATCATAGCAAATAGGCTATCACTTAATGGCACGAATACAGTCAGAAATGTTAATTCACTCATAGACTGGTACAAGATTTCACAAACCCTGAAGCGGTAAAGTTTTTAGGGGTCTATATGGATTTAAGATTAAATTGGGGTCATCACGTTCAATACGTAGTTAAGAAGATTTCAAAAAACACACTACTATTACTACGCTTACTATCAAATATGTAATAGAAGTTCCTAAAATCATTAACAAGAATAATAAGAATGAGAATATCCCTAGTCAGTCTAAAGATAAAAATCAAATACAAAAAACTGAATACCCTGACATTATGTCACATTTGTTCAATAATTTCGTGTTTACATCAATTCTCTGAATTGATTCTTCAAAAACAGTTATCTATAATAGCTTTGTCAGAAATTTGGCGTACTCCCGACATACCATCCTCTCAAATTTCTCTACCTGATTATAATCTAGTTCGTATAGATAGGCCAACAAGAGGAGGCGGTGTGGCGCTTTATATACATAAACAGTTAAACTTTAACTTCAACTTAAAGATTTTTAATGTAGATTATATAGAAAGTGAACTTGAACAATTATGGATATGTATTAAAATTAAAAATTTCAAATTAGGAATTTGACTTGTACCATATATAGACCACCGAATGCTCCAATAACTTGTTTAGACAGTCCGGAACTCACGTTCTCGAACATATCATCTGAAGCTGACGAAACTGTATTTTTAGGAGATTTAAACATTAACTTCTCACTCAACAGCTCTAAATTAAATGTACTTGCAAATATACTTGATATTTTCAGTCTGAAATAAGTTATTATTTATGAACCTACCCGAATAGCTGACACATCATCTACAATCATCGACATTATATGCTTAAATAAGCAAAGATAATACCTAGAATCTGACACCATAGACATGCTAAATATCCCTGATCACTGTTTGATCTATGTCAATATGGATATCAAAATTGAGAAACCTCCCCCTAGGGAAATGACATATAGAGACTACAGTCATTTTGATTTTACTGAATTTTCCAAGGATGCTAGTGTGGTAGACTGGGGGCATATATATAGAGTACATGATATTGACGAAAAAGATCAATTTTCTAAATTGAGCGATACACACTTTTCGACATTCACGCTCCTAAAACAATTATCAGCAAATCATACAAACTACACATAACAGATACACTAAAGGAAATGACAACAAGTCTATGTTAATAATTATTATTGATAAAACGATATCAAGTATAAAATTGTAGGTAAAATTTATAAATGTTAAAAATTTTAAGGTTCTCGATGGCTTCTTTTAGAGATGTTTTCTTGTTTCGGTCAACACTTTCTATGAGCGACTTGGGGTTGCACTCAGTCATTGAAAGTAGAGTACCTTGTCTTGTTTGCTTGTAGGGCTTCTAACTAATGAGTTTTTTCGACTACTCAAAAGTTAGGTGCAAAGCCTCAGCTGGTGTCCTCAGGGAAAGATCCAGCGAATATAGCAATCTGAACAGCTCTGTGTTCACCGTAATCTACTATATTTTCTCTTAAACCCTTGATCTTCTTTTCTTGATTTGAGGACAATTTTTTAAAATCTAAATAAAATTAAATGTTAGTTAATGAATGAAAAATGATAAAACATGAAATGGTGTGAACAATTGATTGAAAATGAAATTTGTTTCGCTGAACGTGTGGCTTCTGCTTCTTGTTTCCTAATTCTACGTGGTAGATATGCCAGTGGTATGTATTAAATAATATGCTGAAAATTCAATTTCCTTGAAAAAGGATAGCCTTTCATAAGGAAAGCCAAAGTTGGGCGTCGCGATGCCTAGCTTCGAAATAGTGCAATTGTAAATTTGAGAATCTTAAATAAGCAACGGAACAGCACTCAACTTTTATCTAAAAGTTTGTCTCTAAATCCTATCATTTGCGCGTCAATAACAAATATAAAAAATAGCGATTTTTCTAATCTGCAAACGACATTTTAACGAGCTTTAAATTGTACAACTTAATTCTAAGTTAATCGACTTTCTAACTTTTGAAGTCTTGGTCGTGAAATCCTGGAGGGAATTGGAACCTTTGGTGTGAGACTGCTTCTGACGTAAGTTTCAGAAACACTAAAACACTTAAACACTACACACGAATATATTACTCGACACGCGTTTCGCTAACCATGATGGCATCATCTGGAGATACAATCCCATTGAAAAAGTGAACACTGTATAATAATATATAATAATATTTATAATATAGGTAAACTGGTAAAAAATATCGAATAAAGGTAAAGTAGTTATTATTTTTTTTTCCATCTGGGTTTCTTATTTCCAAACCCTTTATATAGCATGGATCTACCAACTCCGGTAGGAGGCATTTCTCGAAAAATGTTGCTAATTTTAGCACTCATTATCACTAACTAGAGAACTGGTTCTGTTAATATCAATATTTGGTAGTAAATTGGATAAAAGCCCGGTGCATGGTTTTGTTTCCTCTCGTTTTTTGTTAAATAAATACCTATAATCAATAAATCTGAGAATTAAAAAATAGTTCAGCTTAAGCGAAAAAATAAATATAATATTACAAATAATAATGATTGACTAAAATTTGCAGGTTAATCTGGAACATCCCATGTATTATAGAGCAATATTCTTGTAGAATTGGAATAGATATTTTTCATAAATTTTCAACAGAAATATAAATCAAAGTATTTCTTAAAATTTGTTCCACGTTTTTTGCTTTTAGATATCAGAAAGCAGTAATAATATGTAGTAATTGATAGAAAGGGTTTAAATTCTTTTAGTTAGGATTACAGCAAAAATAATTTGATTAGATTATTTCTGTTAATAATAATAAAAAGAATTTTAATTATGCCTTTTAATTTTATAAAACTTAATTAACCGTAAACCATAATTTAACCATCCTTCGAATAGAATCAACTTACACTTTTACTTTTAACAACTACCTATATAAACTAAGTACGCCAGCTAAAAACTACGAAAGAGTCACATAAAACGAAAGAACTTCGAGCGTATTCCTACAAAACTACAAATATCACACAACGAGTACAAAATGTACTACTATAATACATTCTGGAATCCACAGATAGATAGATGTAATGTAACTATTACAACAGGAAACAAAAAAGATACGTTTCATTGCTTTATTGAACAGGCGGCGGATCCCTAAAATAACCCTACTTTCGGGCGCGGGCGCCTATGACACAATCGAATGATGTTGTGCTTAGAAAAAGAGAGGTAGATGAAATAGAATATGAGATTGTACAGATTTATTATACATAATTTTTAAATGTATATCACTTTTTGAGGGCATAGGGCTAATTTTATTTTAGTTCTACAAAAGGGAAAATGTTTATTTTAATAATACCTATGCGGGATGATAAAAATTATTTTTGCAAATCGAAAATAGAAGAAAAAAATTATATTTTTGTATATATACTTTTTTCTCTCATCATCCCACATTGTAACATGTTTTTAATTTCTTTTAGTGAAAGCCGTTTTTTAAAATAATGATTTATATGAGAGTAAATCGAAGCGTCTTATATCCGGAACACTCTTAGTGCATTTCAATGGATGTGGCATCTATATTGCGCAGACAAACAACGTCTTCAGTTCTCATGACCGCAACACTAGTTTCAATGAAGTATTGCAGCCGAACGTAACCGTTTTTGAGGTATTTTTCAAAGGTGATTTCATGATGAGCAAATTTCATTTTGTTGAGGATGAAATATTAGTCGAGTAGTACTTGATTGACGTTCACTGTGGCAACTGATTTCCCGCTGTATAGATGCCACCTCACCTAGCGTCTGGACGCTAACGTTTTAAGATTAATCCCATCTGCACCTGTAGAAGATTTAAACAGTTTTCGATCTTGTCGACTGATACCGGAGACAAGTTTAACTCATTTTGAATAAAAGGAGAAATATTATTCTGATAATATGTAAGTGTGTCTAAGTTTACATCCTAGCATACAATCGAAGAAAAGAGGTAATTGTTTTCATTAGGGTTATTTATATCTGATGAAATGATATTTTTTTATTGCTATGCATATTGAACCTTTCAAGGCTTTTCCATAACTTCTTGGGATTCTTTTTATGTTGATAAATTTGATGCCGAATACAAGCTACTTTCTCATTATGTATTGCTCAGGACAAATAGTTACGGAAGTCTTTATACAATTATACGGATATCCGATTTAGTTTCCCTGTACTCTTCTTGAGCCTTATCCTTATGTCGACTAATCAATCTCCTTAATTGTTTATGTTATATATATCCCATTAGGCTGACGTAGTTCAATAGTGCAATAAGGTGCGTGTATATCAAAAACAGTTATAACAGCTTTATTCAAAAACTTAGCCTTCTCTTCTATGTTAGGTAGTTTATGCAGAAACATCCAGTTGACAGAGGAAGTATCTTTGGCAAATTCATTTTTATCAGAAAATCTGTTGTCTCTATATAAGTAATTTCTTGTATGGGTAATTTGACTACTGAGTAGTCCAAAGTGGCATACGTAAGTAAATGATCGTCCATATTTAAGACGTCAGTGATTCTACATTCAATCACTTTTTCTTACTGGCTCGTGCAAATTATGTCAATTACAGTTAATGAAGATTCGATAATTCTCGTAGGCTCTTGCAATGACTGCTATATATTGAAACAATCGAGAATAGTTTTAAGGTAAGTTAAGTTGTAAGAACCAAGTCTTAAAAAGTCTGTATTATATGCTAAGATTTCGATGGCGTCTGAATTCTTAATAACAATCACATGTTGAATGCTGTTTGTAAACCTTCCTTAAACATAAAAATCAATAATGAGTTTGTTGTTGCCACCATATATAAAAGGTTTCTGTTAATTAAAGCTGCAGCGGCTCAAACTTCCTACATTTAGATTTATTGCATATTTCATTTTAATTTGATATTCAATTTATTTTACGTAACCTTTCCTAATTAGTAAGGTTCCGATCTAGTAATTTCGTACACAAGCTTTACAGTGAAGAAAATGTTACCTTTACCCATTATAATAGCTATAAAATTGTTCTTTTTGCAACACCTCACAAATTAGTTGCCTGACCTACTTAATAAAAAGAACAATTTGAGGATTTATTTAGCAAATTTTTATCTATTTACAAACAATTTTAATCGAGGTTAGCTTGACCATAAACTTGAACGTTTTGCATGTTTAGAACTTGAACTTATGGGCAATTTATAATTTATGAGATTCATAAATTATAAAAATGTCCATATTATTACTAGTCGCAACATTAACTACTGTCTATTTTCTAAGGTATATAAATGCCCCACGTGTATTATAAAACTGATTTCAGTATCGATTTGCATAAGTAATGTAGATCTGGATAGAAATTACTAATTATAATTGAGTATCGCTTGCTTGATGATACAGGCTAATGGCATAACTTGATCTGGTCAGGACAATATAAATACTATTTTAAACCGACTTTTCGTTCACAAGGCATAAACTGTTTCAGAAACTTACAGTCAGTTACTTACATGTGATCTAATGAGGAATTTATATAAATCGACGTATTTTAGGGAGAAGAAACGTGACACTCTATTGATAGGTTTTCTGAACATTTTAATTTTAATGTTCAAATTGTACTAATTAGCAAGTAACTGTTATATCACAGACACAATAGCAATTTTATGGTTAGATTTTGTTGGGGAGGTGCTCAGGAGCCCCTAAAAAATGTTTGTACTTCAAAAACCCTATGCTCCAATTTTTCAACCTAAAACTGTGAATAACTTGAGATATATAGGCCCCATCGGGACAATAAAAAAATAAAATTTTTGTAATGAAATTTTCTACAAATCTACGTTTAATGTAGGTCTTAGGGGTGCAACCATAACCTACAAAAGTGAAAAACTGACCAAAAATCTTTTTTTTTTATTTTGCTGTCCAGAGCCACTGGGTGAACAGCTTCAAACTTTCAGAAAATCTGCCTTTTGCTAACAAAAACCCCCTGAAAATTTGGTGCAATAATATTAAACCTAGAGTGCGATCTTTTATTTTCAAAAGGTAGGTCTCGAAACTTTTTGATGCCGTTAAAAAAATCTTTAAACCTATTTTGGCCATTTGTTTGCATTTGTTTAAAACCCAATTAACAAAAATGAATTTTTCGGCCATTTTGAATTTTGGCTAAAATGTAAGAAATTGAATATGGCAAAAAAATCATATTTTGTTAATTGGGTTTTAAACAAATGCAGAAAATGGCCAAAATAGGTTTAAACAATTTTTTTTTACATCATAAAGCTGGCTACGAGATTTAACATTTGAAACAAAAATGATTCGGCTTGGACTTAATGGTATAAAATGGGGGCCAAAGTTCCAAATAACAAATTCAATTGCGCACACTACAGGTTTAATATTTTTGTATCAAATTCAGGGTGTGTTTGATAGAGCAAAAGGTAAATTTTCTCAAAGTTTGAAGCTGATCCGTCGACTCAGCTGCTCTAGGCAGTAAAATTTAAAAAAACAACGATTTTTGGCCAGTTTTTTAACTTTTGTAGGTTATGGTTGCACTGCTAAGACCTACACGAAACGTAAATTTTGGTTTTTTTTTTGTCCCGATCGGACATATATATGGTGGGGCAATAGTGCGTCGGACCTCGATGACTCGAGTTCTATACGATAGCTAAAAATCTTTTGAAAAGTGCAAGTAAACTAGATAAAAAAGTCTATAACTGGAAATTATTTTCGAACATAGAGGGCGAACCAAGACGAGGGGGCGAGCGTAGGTGCGTCTTTACTATGTACATATTTCGGTATGCGATGTAAAGCAACGACAGGCGCAGTTAATACTTGGATGGGTGACCATTCCAACGGAAACCGCGTCCTCGCCTCACACATCTTCCAGCGGCTTGTATATCAGGAATTATCTGATGACGATTTTCAAAAGCGCCTACAATTTTGTAATTGGGTCAGAAGTGAAATGCATCATGATGTCAACTTTTCATAAAAATGGATTTGTTAATATGCACAATTTTCATTATTATACTTCGGAAAATCCTCACTTTTTATGCAAATTGATAACCAACACAGATTTTCTATAAACGTTTGGGGATGAATTATTGGAGAACATGTTATACCGCCACATTTCTTTGATGGTACATTGATTGATGCTATTTATCTTCATTTTTTGGAAAACTATCTGCCACAATTATTGGTAAATCTTCCTGAAAGAATTCGAAACAGGATGTGGTTTCAGCAAGATGGTGCTCCACCACATTATTTAAATGCAGTTAGAGATCACTTAAATAATACCTACCCTAATCAATGGACTGGAAGAAATGGACTCCCTAAATGGCCTGCTAGATCCCCAGATCTTATAAAAATGGATTTATTTTTATGGGGATACATGAAAGAAATTGTTTATAGAGACACACCAACAACAGTACAAAATATGAAGGAAAGAATAATAACTGCCTTTACATCTATCACACCGGCAGTTTTAGGAACAGTGGGCACCTCATTTCAAAAGCGCATAGAGATGTGTGTCAATCAAAATGGGCAACATGTGGAACATTTATTATAATTTTTTTTTATATATTTACGTCCTGGCGGAGTTTAGCTGTTATAGCTACTTTTCCACTCAACCAGGACGGCGAAATGAGATGCCCTTCACCCATCCAAGTGATGGACTCGACCAACGCTGCTTAACTTCGCCGATCGAGGTCTCAGCGCTTAAACCGATGACGGTACCTTACTTCACATTTTCTACTGAATTATTTGAAGAAACCTCTTTTTTTAAGTTTATTTTTGAATTTTGTAATTATTGCTCAATAAAACGAAATTGGATGCAATTAGCACTAGAGAAGTATTTACAAAAAATGGTCGTTTTTCATTTCTACATCTTATCATTGAAAAATATACAAGGTGTTCTTTCCATATGAAAAAATTGAGAAAATTCAATTTAAAATGTTTTTAATTGAAAAATAATTTTCGATCACCCTGTGCATTTTTAGGAAATGAAAATAATTCAAAGACATTGATTAGATATCTCGTAATTGGCATTCTCATAAGTTTTTCTTAAAGCCCATAATTGTGACTGTGGTGATTTTTTAATATGCATCTGCAGATTGCATTATTTCAACAAAAAAATTCCAATTCCCATCCAAGTGGTTGGGAGATATTCAATGCTAATATAGGAATGAATAGAGCGTAGAAAGAGGCTTCAAAAAATGTACTGATATACATTCAATTTTTTAAAAAAGACACTTGGCCCTGTAATTTTGTTTTGGCTCGCCCTGTATGTTCCAAAATAATTTGCAGTTATAGACTTTTTTTATCTAGTTTACTTGCAATTTTTTAAAACATTTCTAGCTATCGTAGAACTCGAGATATCGAGGTCCGACGCACTATTGCCCTACCCTGTATATCTCGAGTTATTCATATTTTTAGGCTGAAAAAGGGGGTTAAAAAAATAAATTATTAAAACAATTAGAGCACAGGGTCTTTGAAGTACGAACATTTTCTGAGTACTCCTGAGCACTTACCCAATACTATCTAACCATAAAATTACTGATAGAAAAAATTCCTTAAGACATGTGTAAAAATTGTGGAAGATTAATAGACCATACGCCACCTAGGTAATAGTGGGTTTCGAGACAACTATGATTTTTATTGGATCGGAAAGCAATCTAGTAAATTTTTCAATATTTTCTTTTGTGCTTCTCGTGAAGGCCCGTTTATTTTTTCCGGCTATGTCTTGTATGTTTACAGTAAAATTGCCGACGCAAACAAATTTTGAGTTTCCGATAAGAATTAAGTCTTGTTCGTGGAACATGCAATTTACAGAACAGTTTCGGTATATAAGTCCACTTTTAGTACTTGAAGTAGACAAAATGTTTTTACGAATTTTTTGATTTGTAATACTAGACGTCCTGCGGACGTCACCATAACTATCCTCGACGTTCTGCAGATTCCTGAATGTCCAAGCGTATATTTTTCAGACGTTGACAGAACATCCCTGTTCTCTATTTTTATACATTTAAATTCTTCAAATGGCTTCAGTTTTAAAAATCATTAAGAAAATATAAAAATTTAACAATAATTGCATTATATCTTGCGGATGTAACTAACAAATTATGACAAAAAGCATTTAACATTTCCAGACAAGATTTAAATGCAGACAAATTTCCGGTTTCTCGGTCTTGGGCTTGCGAGGGCCTTTCAGCCATTTTGCCGTTTTTCGAGTGATTTCGGTTGCGAGCAGAAATTGCTTAGGATAACTGTGGTTGAGTAATAGTTTCCGTGATATTCCCATAAAAATTCTGATCTGACGAATTTCCGGATGCCATAACCAACAGCATAAAAGAAGGGGATATTGCTATTATGGTTGGAGGTAGGTTCATCCCCTGAGGGTTGGTTCGGGTATTCTGATGTAAATTAATTGAATTTATTATTATTCCACAAAAAAATTCGATCCGACGAGCCTTCTTAAACTCAAAACCGAGAAGACAGAAATCCGGGTGGTTTTTCCTTTCTAAGGGCAGTACGCAAGGCTTTGAGAATTTGAAACCATCACCATCGTTTTTCTCACCATCGAAAATGGGGAGGATCACAAAGGATCCTACAATCTTTTGATATTTTGGCCTTTTTGGAATCTCGTTAAATGGACTCAAGTCTGCCTCCTCTTTCAAACGTATCATTCACCATTTACAATTTCTGACAATCATTTGGCCGCGCGGACCTGTGTGTTTCAAAACTACTAGTATGATAAATAAATACTACTATTTCGAAGAAGAGAAAATTTTATTTCGAGTATAAAAATAAATATGGCATTTTTATGAGAAGAAGTAGGCTAGGAGAATAATACTATACAATACAGAGGATTATGAGGTATATACACAAATGAGCAACATCCTAAGTATCAGAGATCGTTAATGTGAATAACCTCCACCGTAACCTCCACCATAACCTCCAAGACCACCGTGACCAATTGCGATTGGAGCGGCGGCAACGGCTACTGGTGCGGCGGCAACTGCGACTGTTCTGGTAATTTGAGGATGTACTGCATGTCCGCTTCTGGTGACGACTGCGTTGAATCCGTTGTGATCATCGGCGGTGTAATGGACAGTACGGAGAGTACCGTCAGGTTCGGCAACCTGGTAGGAACCTCTGACAACATCTCCGTCGCGTACCTCTTGTTGGGATTTGTGGTCGCCGGTGTGTCCGTCAGCTACTCCATAGTTAAATTGGTATCTAGGGTACGCCTGAGAATGAAAAAAAAGTTATATTAAATGTTACTTGAGTATCGAGGAATAATCTAGTGTGCAATATAAGTGTAATTTCTGAGATAGATTTCAAAATATGTGGCGAGCGTAGGTGCGTCTTTACTATGTACATACTTCGATATGCGATGTAAAGCAACGTTAGGCGTGGTTAGTAGTTGGATTGGTGACCGTTCCAACGAAGACCACGTCCTCGCCTCACATATCTTCCAGCGGCTTGTATATCAGTGTATGCGCAGGAGCTATGCAACATTAGGTGAGGGTTTGTTGGTGATATATCATCCTTCGGAGAGGATGTAAAGTCGTCGGTCCCTTGTCTATTAAATGTTAGGCAAGTAAAAGATTCCTACTCTTCTTAAGGGAAGAGGTTCGGCAAAATTCCTGGTTGGGGGTAGCTCGTCTACAGGCGTCGGTGATAGGCCTCAGTAGCGGAAATAGGCCGACGTTAAATAAATGTATAAAAAAAAATTCAAAATATAGGATATTTTCTATATGATTCACTTTAATATTTGCACGTATCCCCCCACATCATAGTGGAGGCTTCTGAAAAACTCGAGGTTATAAATTTAGTTATTTTTGATTTTAACATCGGGAATTCAATCATTCAAATGAAACTGAACTGTACTATTGATTAATCATTTATTTTCAAATGTAGCTTAGAAAGACTAAATTCGTACGGCTTTTATTTAATTAAATAAGTGGGTAATTAGTTTCCCACTTGTACATGCTTCAAAAGTCAAATCTAATATGGCATTCATAAATGCGTATAAATACTGGAATATATTTAGATACTTTTACCAACACTAGAAGCAACTTATTCCACGGGGGAATTAATGCCTTTAATTACCGTTACATAAAAATATAATTTTAGACTAACAAATGCACGGGTGTTGCAAGACGGCTACGACAAAAATATAATTTCATACATTTTCTACAAAATTACACATGTAGGTAATGCTTGCGTAACGCTGCCGTGCACTCAAATGAATTTCATTCTGAACATGAGCCGAGACGTGAAATTGTGTTTCTTGATTACAATCTTCCTTATTCCAATGCACAAAAGTGTATTTGACGGTGTAAAATTGGATCGGAAATTTAATTTAATACCTATAAATTAGAGACGTTTATAATTTATTATAAATTGCGTTATGCACAATCTAATAGTTAGTACAAGTGACAGGTAAGAGAAGTGATTTGAAAATTATATAACGTAATTGAATGCATTCCAGTATTAATTATTTCAATGAATTTAGTACTAATAGTGAATTATTTAGCGGTCCATTTAAATGTATGTATGTTAATAATTTTGTATATGGTGGCTCGCAACACTTAGTAATAATATTAAAATAGGAGCAAATGACGTATGGGGTGGGGTGCTTGTAAAAACCATACGAACAAGTTTAGTACAATAGAATCTGGCAAAAGTACCTAAATTTGCCTTTGTTATTAGTTTTAATAGATCGGACAAAGCTTTAGTCACTCAAGAAATAAAGGAAACGGTTGGTAATTCGAATTTAAAACCTCAATGTTTAACATGGATGCCTTAAAATTATACCGGTCGTCTTAGAGATGAAATCAAAATATAAAAATAACTTCCTATCTATCTTCCCTCACAATTCTTGATTTAAAGTGAGCCATAAAAATTCTTATAATTCATAGAAAAAGTAAGAAACCTTAAAATCCCAAAAAGAAAGAAATTTGTATGTTTTGACATCAAGACACTTTTCAATTTTATGTCAAAGATCGGACAAAGCTTTAGTCGCTCAAGAAATAAAGGAAACGGTTGGTTATTTGAATTTAAAACCTCAATGTTTAACATGGATGCCTTAAAATTATACCGGTCGTCTTAGAGATGAAATCAAAATATAAAAATAACTTCCTATCTATCTTCCCTCACAATTCTTGATTTAAAGTGAGCCATAAAAATTCTTATAATTCACAGAAAAAGTAAGAAATCTTAAAATCCCAAAAAGAAAGAAGTTTGTATGTTTTGACATCAAAACACTTTTCAACTTTATGTCACTGCAACCAATGCATGAAATAATAGAAACATAATCCAATATAAAGAAATCAAATATCATGATTAAGGACCTGTAGGGCTAAGATTCGCCTACATCATCGTCACCAACTCACTCAATATCTTTCTTTACTTATTTTACTAGGCCGGATCTAGTGGGGTTGACTCCAGATTCTAAAAATTGTTCAGTTTCATGTTATTCACGAGAGAAAACCAAAAATAATGTTTTTTAAATGTTCTACGGATATTACTGGTATTCTCTTTACTAATATTTAATTTATTTATTGAGATATATATGTATTTTAACATATCTAAAACACCATGAAAGTAGAACGAAACTTCATTTTATTGAAAGCTATGCCTGCCTGTGGCCACTCTAATAGGAGTCGTATCAGGATTAATGTTTTAGTTTCTGATGTACGGTAATCCCGCATTATATTTAATTTGAGATTCAATTTTCGTCGATGATGAACAGTCTTTTACCCCTTATAGCACTTCAGCGATTTCAGAAATTTTTTTGAGATTTATCATGAAACCGATAGATAATAATCATTTTTTTAAAGAAAGTTCTGCTGATTTGTTGTTCTAGACTTGCAAGCGAAGTTATTATTTTCTTTATTATGCCTTAAGTTGTTCATGAAAAGGCAATTGTAGAGACAATAAAAAAATATTGTTAACTGTCATTTAAGGTGTGAATAAGTTTTGTGTGCTAAATATTTGGACAAATAAGAGATATTTGTTATGGAACAAATAAATTTGAGACACAAAATTGGAAGTGTTCGTCTAGTTGGTGATAATGTTCGTTCGATAAGAGAAGCAGCTGATGAATTTAATGTTAGACATCCCAATGGACCAAACGTCAGTAGTGCCACCGTATGCAATATTAATAACATTTTCAACGACACAGGTGCCGTATCAAGACATATTATCAGAGGCAGAAATCACGAACATTTTGTAGGTAGACACAATGATCGAATTTTGGGATATTTTCGTAATATTCCTAATTCCAGCTTAAGAAGTGCCAGTCTAGATTTAAATATTTCAAGAGAAACTATTAGAAGATGTCTTGTAAAGAACCATTTGAAGCTATACAAACCAAAGTTTCTGGAAGACTGGAATTTTGCTTATGGGCTCAAGGAGAAGACCTCAATAATTATAATTTCATTAAAGAAAATTATATACCGACGAAGCCACTTTCACCACCAACGGTACGGTTTCATCTCAAAATTCTCGCTACTAGTCAGTAGAAAATCCAAATCACTATTCACTAAAAGTAAATATTTAGTGCGGGATATTCCATAATAAAATTATTGGTCCGTTCTTCTTTGAAGGAAATTCAAACAGATTTCAATTTTTCGATTTTTTGAGGAATGAATTTTTGGAAGCACTAGACAATTTACCAATTCGTGACCGAGTTAATTTAAAATTGCAGTTAGATGGGTGTCCTGTACATAATGCAGTGATAGTGAGACAGTGGTTAGGTTCCAACAGCCCTCTAATTGAATTTCCACCTAAGTCGCCGGATCTAACACCAATGGCCTTTTATCTCTGGGGTACGATTCTGGAAAAGGTATATAAATTGAGATCCCAGACAATTTAAGTCCTCTGAGCTAGAATAAGGAACACATGTCTAGAAATTACCCCGACACAATTAAGAAGAGTGTAAAATAGTAAGTATTAGAAAAATATATGAAAAATGTATTACATTAGACGGTGGTTTGGTGGAAGTTTCAAAAATTTAGTTGCTTCTTTGCAATTTTCAATTATTACATTACATTTATTGTTGTTAATAAATTTTTTTTAGTGTTTCCTTGTTACAATTAATTCATGTCATTGTTTTTGGTTTCATGTTAGTTTTGCGGCGTGATTAGCGTCACTATGTTTTGATTTATTAGATTTAAATTTGTTGTGTTTTTGATGTTTATTCCATGACTTACTATTTTTGCAATAATAAATGCGTACTAATGTTTTAATTTCTAAATTTATCTGCAAAAGTTTTATTAATTCGTACTTTTTTATGAAATTTGGTATATACCCATTTAGGAGGGAGCTGAATATGTATTGAGATTTTACATACAAAAATTGCTAATACGATTTCTTAAATTTTTGCCCGTAGAAAAATTGCGACAGGCCATGATTTAAAAAAATAAAATATGACGTTTTGTCCAAAAGTACAGTTTTGATGTTGTATCTTTTAAAACTAACTCGGTCAAAATCGATTAATAATTAGAACTTTTATGAGCGTGTTAAGGTTTGAAATCACACTGTATATTAACGACTAGAGGAGCATAAAACGTCTATTATGAACAATATGTAGTAGAGGTATGGGAACACACTGTATAGAAAACAATTACTTTGTAAATAACGTTGAACTACTCCATTTTGAAAGGGAAAGTTACACCAGAAAAAGATCCGTTTTCAGAAAGCTCAGCAAATTAAAATATATATTGTGTTTTTTCTTACATACTAATGTTATTGACTATGAGATATGGTAGAGGAGTTAGTTATATCTTTTTACCAAAAGCAACAGGGCGACAACTATCACTGTCATAAATTTTCATGATTTCTCTACGTTTCTTTCTTGTTTGAACTGTAGCAGTTTTGAAACTTTTTTAGGTCTAAAAGTTAAAGATAATAAAATATAATATTTACATGTTAAAATATCTGTCTGGGACTGTTTTTATTTTTGTTAAAATGATTCGCATAATGTGGTAAAAACGAAATATTTAGGTAGAAGCACTTTGTTCAAACACCACAGTATGTCGAAAAATACTCATTCCAAATCTTCAAATTACTAAAATTAATTTTTTTTATTAAAATATCTTCCACCATTATAGTGAACTGCAATTATTTATTACATAATTTGGTGTCAGAATTATTTATGTTTGGTAGAATAGAATCTTATAATAATCTGATATATGTGGATATGATAAAGTCAGATATCTGTAGCAATACAATATATAGCAAAGCGGACAATATAAGTATGAAATTTTCTTCCACGGGATCAGTTCTAAATTTTAGGGCATTTCCTTATAAAAATAGTGATATTTCAGCAACATTTTTTATTTAAAAAATGTAATTTTCACCTAGTGACAGAAAATCTTTAAAAATAATTCCTATCTTTGTAATAACATTTATTTTATAAATGCGTTTATTTAAAATTATCTTTAACAACTTCTTTTTCAATACAAAATGTCTTCTACGTTATTACAATGCAGAAGACCAGTTTAAAAGGAAAGGGTTTAAAAAACACAAAATTGTGGATATTTTCTAATGACATTTTCATCTACCGGATCTGAAATTTAAGCTCATCAAGACAATATACAGTGCCTTTATGAACTGCAGCTGAGGTGTCTTATTTAGTGAAAAAAATAATTTACTGTCTTAATCTAGTTTTTTATTTAGTGTATATGATTTTTACTTACATAGTAATCTACAGTTTGCTGGGCAACCACGGGAGCGGCTACTGCCACAGGAGCGGCAGCAATTCCAATACCATGTCCACCTCCAATGAGACCTGCTTGTGCGTAGGCTACAATTGCAGATAATGTGACAATCTACAAATAGGGATTCAATATAATATGATATTTTGTTTTAGTTGTATTACTGAATAGTTTAGATTTCAGTACAAAATATGTTTAATTATGTTCTATTGATATCGACATTTATTGAATTTTATTTTTCAAATTCGGTTTAATTTTGGCCAAGTTAGCCGTAATTCAATTTTTTACGTTTTTTCAGTATATTTATATAATATCGCGAGGTGGCAATCGCGTTTAATCACACAGACATCGCACCGCCGGGTTCGAATCCTGGCTCCGGTACTGGCACTGCCGGAGGAAATTGTTGTATGTCCGCGTTTCTTCAATGTGTAACCCCCTTCCGCACAAGTCCTGGCTTCTGGAATTGGGGGTTGTCTAATTTATGTGGTGTTTATTTATTTATTATATTTATATCGTGGGAGGCGGTGAACCGATCTTCACGAAATTTGAACTGTTCGTTGAACATCTACAATAAAAGAGTACCGTTCTAGTTTCTTAACTTATGGTCCAAAATAAATTAAAACCTAAAAGCCACCCTTAAAAATTACCGATTTACCCCTTTTCCGCGAAAACAAAAAGGGTTCGAAGTAGACAACTCAGGGTATTTTTAGTTTCATCAAAACAAACTTATTTTTTCTTTATGTCGCGTCACTCCATGTAAAATTTTCTCTATCGCCTTATTTTGGGCTATTTTAATGTCAAAATTTCAAAATAATGAGTTGGGAATTTTTCTTCAATGTTAATTTTGTAAATAGGTTACTATTGCTATTTAGTATCTTTGATGCCAAGGAAAAATAGAAAATACTAGTGAGCTTATTAAAACTATTAAGCAGGTATTTTCAGATAATTTAGAAAACCTTTCAATGGCGCAACACTATTAAATCAATAAAAATAAATTTTCGCATTCTAGACTTAATTCTTTACAAATTGACCTTGAAATGAACCATCAGCATCTAAAGGTCAACCAATAAGTTTTGAATAAATTGGCTAATCATTTCTTCCATTAACCATCTCTATTACTACTCGAGTTTTGCAATTTTGTTCAATTTGACAATATACCCACCCACCGGAAATGTAATAATTTACTTTTTGATATTACTAGATAACAACTATATAATTATTTTCAACCCTTAAATGATCACTACACACCTTGGCGAACATATTTGTATGTGATGTTGAACACTGTACTGTATACTATGCGACACTGGCTAGGGGATACATATTTCTGACTTATATACTTAAATCCCTGACCACGACACGTTCACCACAAATTATAAGAAAAAAAACGATTCATACTATCCACCGGCATATTATGTATACAAAGCATATTACTCGAAAGTATATTGCAACAATAGCAAGGTCTGTGTACAACAAGTCCATGTAGTTGCATTTTTCGCTTCCTAACCGACCGCGTATTTTTTGGCGCCCGATGTGCACTCAATTGGAACCACAAATATGTAAACTATGTATGTGATATGGTTACAATTATTTTATTTGTTTATATGTAGAATGCTACGACCGGTAATAGTAGTTTAAGTGGCACATGGATTTTATGAATAATTCCTTGATTATTATCTTGTTGAGATTAATTGAGATTTTGTGAAGATGGTAATCATTCTGTTTTACTGTCTATGTAATCAAACGGAGTCTAGTGAGGGTGATTAAATTGTGAGTGTAAGGGTGTTTTTAAAAGGTATGTCTACTAAACAACAGGGTATTCCGAAATACAATTTATGTCAACACAAATGGCCCAGTATAATAGAGCAGTATTCACAGTTTTCTCAACAATACGTTGGTTGGAGATCAGGACGTATGACATGGATAGGCACTTTTTTTCGAAACAGACAATGTTTTCAGTGATAAATATTCATTTCTGGCAAGTTTTAATAGGCGGTGTTTTAAAATTAAATTAAAATAGGGCTAGAAATGGTGGAGGAAAAAGTGCAATTGATTGTATAAAAATTTCGCCAGGAAATTAATATTTATTTTAAAACAGACATCGAGATAATCGAAACACATTTTCATTATTATATGTGATTTTTTCTATGAATAAGGAGTGTAAAGGCGCTTTTCCATTTACAACTATATTTTATTATATGAATTATGTATAATTACGTATATACAGGGTGTCTCACCGGGAACTGAATATCGATCGATATAGAGAAAAGTACGCATCAGAAAATTTTGAAAATTTAGATAGTTACTAATGTCGGTGTGGCCAATCCAACTAAAATAATTACAAGCAGCTGGCACCTCCGGTTATACCAGAAGTCGATACCAACTTGTTTATTTCAAATGGAACACCCTACATATTTTAGGGTTTTTGAAACGAGCATAAAATTCTGAGTCGAAAATATGCAGCATATGCTAAACCTAAACCTAGCCGTTTCAGAGATATTTGACATTTTATAGGAAATTTGACAGGTGCAACGGTTTGCAAGAACCGTTATAACTTTCTTCGTGTAAAAGATCATCATTTGCTTCTTGTCACATTAAAAGAACACAAGGAGAACTACATTCTACAACTGACATAAATTCAATAATATCATACCAAGTGTTCCGTTTTTCGCGTTAAATTTTGTCAACTTCAAATCGCGAAAACTTGTTTAGGTCAAATAGAACACCCGGTCATCTTTTTACGTCAAGTTGTGCAAAATTGAATTCCCTTTTTTCTGATATTAGCATTGTGGGAGTTAAAGTTACTTTTTGAAATATTTGCGATTTTATTAGAAATTCATGAATTGTTGTAATCATTTCATCAAAATAGCCATGATTAGAAACAATCAGTCATTATCTTATGCCAAAAAATGCCAGCACGTTTAAATTACACCCACGAAAACTTTTTAAATTTGTTTAAAATTTATGGAGAATGTGATAAAGTAATATCAGGAACTTGCAGCACATTTGCTACTCGATATCCAGAAAAACGGAAACCGTCACCAAACACTGTAAATAGTCATTCTGGGATATTTTCATGCATTTCCAAGGATGTCATTAAGACAAGCTGCTCTGGAATCGGGACTATGCAAGGATTCAATTCACAGAATCCTATTAAAATATAAGCTCCACCCGTTTTCATTCCATATCGTTCAAGGATTAAAAGAAACAGATTTTCTAAGAAGACAGAATTTTTGTGAGTTTATTCTAATAAGGTCTGAGGGTCACGATTCGGGAAATATTATATGGACAGATGAAGCAAAATTTACTAAAAATGAACTTTCTAATAGACACAATTCGCATTATTGGAGTGACTCAAATCCTCATATGTTCAGAGAGCGAAACTTTCAGGAAAGTTGGCAGTTCAATGTTTACTGTGCCATAAGAAATGATAGAGTGATGGCATTACAATTTTATCAGGAAAATTTAAACGGTAAATTAAATTTTCTCTTCTGCTAATATGTATACATAAATTTTTGTTTTTTTTAGGTGAAAAATATCGGAATATCTTACAAAATTTGAATAATAACTATTTAGAAAATTTACCTCTCGCCGAACATAGAAACATTTTTTATCAGCACGACGGTGCTCCTCATATAACGCATATTTAATTAATAATTATTTACAAGAAACTTTTTATGATCAATGGATTGCCAATAATGGACCTTTCTTATGGCCTCCTCGCTCGCCCGACTTATTAGTTCTGGATTATTTCATTTGGGGAACTATTAAAAATAAAGTTTATGAGAGCCCATTAACAACCATTGAAGATTGTATGCAAAGAGTAAGAAATGCATTTCAAAACATATCACAGGATTCAATTAGAAGAGCTACCCATGAGGAACTAATCCGAAGGTGCGAAAAATGTGTCGATGTTCGAGGGCGGAATTTTGAGCAATTATTAAATTAAAATGAAATCATATTTTAAATTGATCTTATATCTGCTATTTTAGTTCATGCCATATCTTTAATTCGATTAATACGCATGTTACAGTGTTAGTGTTATTTTGGGTTTTTGTGGATATCGAGTAGCAAATGTGCTGCAAATTTTGGATATTACCTTATCACATTCTCCATAAATAATAAACAAATTTAAAAAGTTTCCATTGGTATAATTTAAACGTGCTGGCATTTTTTGACATAAGATAATGGCTGATTGTTTCTAATCATGGCTATTTTGATGTAATTATTACAATAATTCATGAATTTCTAATAAAATCGCAAATATTTCAAAAAATTGTAACTTTAACCCCCACAATGCTAATATCAGAAAAAAGGGAAGGCAATTTTACACAACTTGACGTAAAAAGTTACAGGGTGTTCTATTTGACCTAAACTAGTTTTCGCGGTTTGAAGTTGACAAAATATAACGTGAAAAACGAACACTTGGTAAGATATTATTGAATTTATTTCAGTTGTAGAACGTAGTTCTCTTTGTGTTCTTTTTATGTGACAAGAAGCAAATGAGGATCTTTTACACGAAGAAAGTTATAATGGTTCTTGCAAACCGTTGCACCTGTCAAATTTTCTATAAAATGTCAAATATCTCTGAAACGGCTAGGTTTAAGTATAGCATATGCTACATATTTTCGACTCTTTATGCGCTTTTCGAAAACCCTAAAATATATAGGGTGTTCTATTTGAAACAAGCAAGTTGGTATCGACTTCCGGCATAAGCAAAAGTGCCAGCTGCTTGTAATTATTTTAGTTGGAGTGGCCTCACCGACATTAGTAATGATCTAAATTTTCAAAAATTTATGATGCGTACTTTTCTGTATATCGATCGATTCATTTCCCGGTGAGACACACTGTATACATTGATATGAAGATTATTCAAAAAAAAAAGTTGTCTCTAAAATTACATGTAAAATACATTAAAATTGTTAGATATTCTAACACAACCCCATCAATTTATAAGTGCTGTAATAAGATCTTCGATCATACTAAAGAAGGCATCTCTCTAATAGCATTTCTTCTGACTCTCTATTTAAGGATATTCAATGTTATAGTGTTGCAAATAATTTTAGAGAATATTTTTAAATAACGCTAACCTGTGCAGCTGGCTAATGGGACATACCCAAGGCCAATTCAAATTCGAAAAAAAAAAATAATTTTAGAACTATTAAGGAGTTTTTTAACATGTTGGATGTCAAACTAAAGGAGATTTGCTTCATATTATACCAAGTGACACAGGCTAATGGCTCACCCTGCTGTTCAAAATATTTTTTGCTAAAACGCATAGGAAAAATTTAAAAAATGGCGGCGGTTCAAAGTCTTAACAAATCTGCAAATTTTATTTCAAATATGTACATGCGATACATCGTTAGATAGTACACATCTAGACCTACAACTTTAGTCTAATACATTTTTTGTTAAAACACATAGAATTTTTTTTAAAAAGCCTGATTTATTTATATTTTGAAGACTACCTACGTGCTATTAGTTCATAAATCGATGATAATAAATTGAAGTTGGGCAGTTCTAATAAAGATATATAATAAATAATAAATAAACACCACAGAAATTAGACAACCCCAAATTCCAGAAGCCAGGGCTTGTGCGGAAGGGGGTTACAAATTGAAAAAACGCGGGGGTATATAAAAAACTTGTCGTTTACCTAAAACATAGCATCGTAGAAATTCAATTCTATGACACCCTGCATACTGTAAGATATATGTTATAACCTGAAAATTGCGGAATAGAAATTGTAATATATACTATTAGCCAATAGTAAATTCCCGGTTATAATTTTATACTCTAAAAAACAAGACCTTAGATTGAAATTTCATAGTAATAGTATAGCTTATGAAGGTAGTTGCTACGCAAATATTAAATAACCTATAATACTGCTAATATTAAATTGTCTTATTTTGCAAGTAATTATTTTATTATCAAGACTTTTACACACATATTTCATAGTATTAAAGTAGGTTATTAATTTTTGTTTACTTTCATTGAATTCTTTACAGCCTACATAATATATAAAAAGGACAATAAACCGCCTAATTGGACTTTATTTCCAGATAAAATTGTATCGATCGTTCATTGAAATATTTACGCAGCGATAAGTAGAAGTGATGCGGATTTTAATTTATGCAATTGAGTGTTACACCACAAACTCCTAATAATCAAATAACGCAGTGTTTTTATAACTTTGTTCATTATATTTATTTTATTGTTAGTAGTAAATGCGTTAACTCTATAGGTGTTTAATTAATAGGTTGTAAAAGATCTTATCGAGCACATGGCACGTTTAGATATTAATTTTGATTGTAAATTTAAACGTGGCTTACATTTAAATATGTTTTAATGAGATTGTGTACCTGCTTTGGGAAATTGCATGGCACTTTGTTGCTATTTACTCACAAGTCCATCATGGTTTTTAGTTGATCGTTAATAACTAGTTCAAACGGATTCTAGTTTACATGATAACTTATGTAAGGTCTTTCTTGTTAATCACCACGCATTCATGAGTGTTAGATCAACGATAACTAACTTGGTTTGCATAATTCAGTATATTATATATTCAGTACATAAAGTCTTGACAAACTTATTAGATGATATTAAAATATGGAAGTTTTATCAGTAATGCCGTAGGACTAGATACTAGGATATCTCTTGTTTAGTATATTACTAATCCCGCCTTATTTATGGACAAACTTCGTATAGCAGCAAAATACCTCATTAATTATAAAAACAGAAGTGAAAACAGATGAAGAGAGAGTACAAGAATATTGAAGATAAAACTACAGAAATAATTGGAATAAAATTGCATACATTTTTTTGGAACAGCAATAATGAATAATTAATTGGGATAGATTTTTCGACTTAGGGCTACTACTGGTTGGACCCCAGAGCAGAACAGAACAGCTTAGGGACAATGCTCTTCTGAAGGACAAAAAGAACAAAACTGTACAATTTTGGGATGAATACAAATAAATCAGAAACTTAGTGAATCGTACGGTTAATATCGAAAACAAGTATATCTTAGTTATATTACTAAAATCAACCCGCGGCAATTTTGGTAGTCTCTAAATTATTTGAATATTAACTCTAAGCGACAAGCGTCTACTAATCTGACCAACGTTGAGGCTATAAATGACTTTTTTATTAGTCAAATAACTCGGATGTCATCTAGTTATTCTTAATTTTAATCCGGATATTCAAATAAATATGAAAATTTAAAACACCCCAATGTTATTAACATTGATGAAAATTTTGTTTTCAACCAGGTGTCCACCAGCGAAATTGAAGGTTTTGTACATGATTTATAATCAAATGCTCAGATAATATTAATCTAAAAATGTTGAACTTAATTTTCCCTCATCTGACTATGTACTTTACGTATATTATAAGTAAATGCTTAACTAACGGTATTTTTCCTGATGCATGGAAAGCACCGAATGTGTTATCTATTCCTAAAATTAATAATCCCACCGAAATTTCTCAGTTCAGGTCAATTAGCATTTTGCCGATATTATTAAAAGTATCTGAGAGAATTATTACCACTCAATTAAAGGACTATTTAATAAGTAAATATATTATGCCATCTATCCAATCAGGTTTTAGAGCTAACCATAGTACTACAACTGCATTATTGCATGTTGCTGATGTCATCAGTAATTTTTAAGTCCTAAATGTATGTGCAAAAATTGTGGTTGATCCGGGTATGAAGCTAAAGCTCTGTGACTTTTGATTCTGTCAACTCTTTCTTATGGCAATACCTTGTACTGGCCCGTGTTATCACGAAAAGATCAACTAAGTTTGCAAAAGATCCAAAACTGCTGTATTCACTATTGTTTTAATTTAAGAAAGTTTGACTATGTACCTGATGAAATCTCCCAGTCAGCATGGCTTAAAATACAAGACAGATTCATTAGTAGAGAGCTCGCACCACAAAATTCCTCTAAAAATTGAAGTCTGTGGGGGTTTTGATAGGAAAATATGCGACCGGTGTTATTTGATAGATTATAATTAATTGGTTTATGTGTAAAGTTGGACAAAAATTGGCCTAGAACAAAGGGCGTTATTCAAAATTTTCGAGATATTGATACCTAATGATTGTTACAAGTAAAGTCAATATTTGGAAAAAATTATTGAAAAGTCTATAGCCGTTGCTCTAAAAAAACATATTTAATAAAAGAAATAGCATTGACGCTTATGGAAATTTAAAACTTTAAACGCCTGTATCTCGCTTCGAGAATCTTAACAAACCGTAATTTTTCGTAATACCTCTCTTACAATATTATCGACTACAGTTTCCTGCTTACAACGGTATATTTTTTATAATTTTTGAACGTAAGACAGCTTAGTAAAATTAATAAATGTAAAACAATCCGTGAATCTATTTACATCGACGCAGCCGACCGTCGAGCTACCTTCCGTGCTGCAGTTGTCTATGTTCTGTGTAGACTAAGTAATAATTGTTACATTATTATTCTTCTGTGTTCATATTAATGCCCATAGGCAATATAAGTATATGCCTAAGGTGTTAGAGGTTTCATCAGTTCTAAATAAATTCTTTTATGTTAAAAACTAACATTTTGGGTTTGACTTGTAGTTGTTATTCTATTGTTAGTTTAGTCATACAAAGAATAGTTTCAGTAAGTGTTCAGGTAACTCAAATTTTCTGAAATTAAAAAATTAAATTAAATACATCATTTTAGTGCGGTCTGCCATAAATAATTAGAAATGGATCGAAGTGGAATTTCAACATCTGAAAGTGAGATACATAGTCAAAATTTCTTGTTTTACAAACAGAAAACGTTAAAAATTGCTTAATATGTAGAAAGTCTTCCGATAGCTTAGTAAAGGGCTCTGAGAAAACGTTAAAAAGCTACAAATTAGAGATAGTATCTGTAAATTTGGCAACATCTAATTGCGTCAAAATATTGCAAACATTTAAAATGGGGGCAAGACATTATTAATTTGGCACAAATCATGTTACCGTAGTATTGAAGTGCTGCGCCGAAATTTTGAAAATAAAATAATGATTGAATTGCTATGGAAATAAAATATCGCAAAATACATTATACAATCTTGGAGGGTATGAAAAAAAGGGTACAGATCTATAGATTTCCTCTAACGACAATGCAGCACATACAAATCGTATTGAAATATTGTTTTATAAAAAATTGAGTAC
This sequence comes from Leptura quadrifasciata, assembly GCA_963675555.1. Classification (NCBI taxonomy): domain Eukaryota; kingdom Metazoa; phylum Arthropoda; class Insecta; order Coleoptera; family Cerambycidae; genus Leptura; species Leptura quadrifasciata. The sequence goes on from OY776676.1 coordinate 12,316,566, forward strand.
TGGGTTTATGAAACAAAAAGGATACTTTGTTTCATCAATATATGCTAGATATAGATATCTCGGAGGAAATTTATCAAAGAAACAGTTAATTAACAAATCAAATATACATTTCATGACCTTCAAATCATCAAGTCTACAAAGGCTAGATCAGACATTGTATTGTCCTCGAAATGTTCATCAAAAGATGAAATTCTCCATTCGTTTATAGAGACTCCCAAGGAAGTTTGGTTATGAACAACATTGCGGAGTTTGATACATTAAAAAATTTGGACTTAATTAATTTCAGAAAATATATTCCCGAGGGTTTAATTTGGATCACCTCCCTTTTAATTTCTTCTGAAAATCATGAAGCTACCGAAACGCAAATTCTATCGCTTTGTAAAGACATAATTTTTGCACATTTTCAAAACAAAAAATTTCCGCTCATTAATTATTAGATAATGGCTATCATTATTTTACGGCACCTAATAACTATATTTTGAATGAATGAACTTAACTATTCTTGTAAATTATTTTTTGTTTTTTGATGAAAAGTCATCCTCTATAAAAACTACTGCTTATACTGAAAAGTCCTTAGCCATTCTTTGGATTAAGATTTAAAATGTATTGTGATCGGAAATTAAAAAATATAAAATTTTACTAAAAGTACCTTTCTGCACAATGAACATAATCAAATCTTATGTTGTTTGTTTTACCTTAAAATTTTGTTAAAAATTGTGCAAACTTTTTTAAAGATATTTTTACAATTTGTAGCGTCAGAGTAACTAGAAAGTGTAATATATACTTATGCCTTTTTAACACCTGTATTATTGCTATTTCATTTGCAGTGATATTGTTGTTAAAAAACGAAAACAATGAAACGCAAGTTACGGTAATTGTAAGTTCCGTCTTATTCACACAGGCACATAGGTAACTGGATCGCATGTGATGCGAAACGTAAAGGAGGGAGGTCGACGACGGTCGGCTGCTGCGATGTAAATAGATCCGCGGATTGTTTTAAATTTATTAATTTTCCTAAGCTAAAAAAATTATAAAAGTTATACCGTTGTAAGTCGACAATATTGTAAGAGAGGTATTTTTCGATTTAAGTGCTCGTTTTCGAAATATTAGTTGTGGAACGCTAAAATACAACGAAAAATTACAATTTGTTAAGGTTCTCGAAGCGAGATACAGACGTTCAAAGTTTTAAATTGCCATAAGGGTCAATGCTTTTTCTTTTACTAATATATATATATATATATATATATATATATATATATATATATATATATATATATATATATATATATATATATATATAGCAACTGCTACAGACTTTTCGATAATTTTTGTCCAAAATATTTACTGTGCTTGTAACAATCATTCGGTATCAATATCTCGAAACTTTGAATAGCGCCCTTTTTCCTAAACCAATTTTTGGCCAACTTCATACATAAACACAATTAATTATAAGCTATCAAATAAAACCGGTCGCATATTTTACTATCAAAACCCCCACAGAGTGACACATTTTGCTCAGCCGTGCTCTCTACTATATACTTCATTTGTCATGTTTAATTTTTAAGATATACTTACATCGCGCACCATCATATCTTTTCGATAATCATTTTCTTTTCTGCCTTTCAATCTGTATGGTCACTAAAAATACATAATATTAATGGGGAGTGTAAACCTACCCTATATTCAGCTCTGTATTTTGGTGAATTTTCAACAGAAAACAAGATTAAGCTATTTTTGGAAAACCTTTTTAAGTATAATTCTTAATTGACAATTAATTCATTATCTATAATATATGGGTAATAAACTTGTTATTACCCTCGAATTTAATACTAGGAGTTATCTTTTTCGCATAGGGTTGTTTTTATCATGTATCATTTGTTTAATTCAACAAGTAGTCTATACATTAAATATTATACGTATTCAATAATAACATATCATGTTTTATGGATAATTGGATACTACCAAGTTTCACCTCGTTATCTAAAAAATTGTGAGAAATTGAGAGGTTCTAGTGTTCATAGTCATAATACTAGACATTGTCACCTATATACTGCTCCCAAGCACAGAACTGCACTATTTCAATGAGGGTTTTCCTACAATGCTGCAAATAATTATAATAAACTCCCAGTAGATATCAAAACATCATCCAGCCTTTTGACGTTTCGAAAAAAAAATAAAACAATATTAGAATATAACTTATTCTGTGATAATAGACGAATATTTTTAATTATTTCTTGTAGACTTATTTCTATAGATGATTGCGTGGAAGAACGAGAAATCGAACGTCGCTATCTTTCTATTATCCTGTATACAGTATCTTTGTATCCAATAAAGAGGGGTTATTATTATGTCTTGATAGAAACAGGTAGACAAGCTTTTTTTCTTACCACCTATTCAGTAGTGTAAAAGCGTATCTACCTACCGGCCGCCTTTTGAAGCCTTGTTATGTTTTATTGTTGTTATGTAAAATAATTGCGCAGGAAAATGTTTAACATAAAGTTTAGAGATATTTTCTCATACTCATATCTTTAATCTTAACTATGAGCCATGTAGATACTTACCAAAAAACGATTAAAATGAGAGGAAGGATATTATCGGCTTTAACTTGTTTAATTCAGGTGCTATAAATGAGAAAAATATGACATGGAAAAAATTGTACACAGTTCCAAGTTTTACAAGGTGATCAGTTTATTTCTTTCGTAAATGATACAAACATAAACATAATGATTTAACCATTTTTTCAATATGATTGTGTTAGCTTTGATCAGGGTGCCCAACAAATTGTGATTATGCACTTAATAGATCCCAACAATTCTTCGAAAATTCTAGGATCATTGGCCTATAACCTCCGCCTTTTCATTTACATGAGCTTGACGTCTTTTTCTAACACCCAGTATATCACATTACTTGAAGTGATTTCAGCCAGACACCTTATACAAACAAATTATAACTATTACGTGTAAGGCGTTTTAAAATTTTTTGTATATGGATTTAAATAGCCATGTAAACCGTTTTACCTGACTGAATAATTAAGTCAATGGTACCTGCGGTCATCCTGAAACTGAAAGTGGCGTCAACTGCACAGAGCTGTTACGAAACTAAAGGTAGACGTTATGCTTCATTTATTGCTTTGAGTGGATATTCTAGACTCGTATTCTGCGTTTCAGTTCCTTAAATGTAACAGAATATAATAAGATCGGTTATCTGTACGCAAGGTATTATAGTTTAATTGCTATAGAGTGTTTGGATATGATTCATTGATTTGTCTTACACTGAAATAATTAATTTTGTTTTAATAGGTACAATGCTTTCCATGTTAATAGTTCGACCCAAGAGAGTTTTATTATATACTGTTTGTTAAACGACCACCAAATAATCAAGCAGTTAAAAATTCATTAATTATAAATTATCGTCCCATTGCTATATTATCAAATATATCTAAGATATTCGAGACCATTACATATCTTTATGAGCACGTTAAGAATAAATTATCAAGCACTCAATACAGGGTGTCTCACCGGAAACTGAATCGATTGATATGGAGAAAAGTACGCATCAGAAAATTTTGAAAATTTAGATAATTACTAATGTCGGTATGGCCAATCCAACTAAAATAATTACAAGCAGCTGGCACCTCCGGTTATACCAGAAGTCGATACCAACTTGTTTATTTCAAATGGAACACCCTACATATTTTAGGGTTTTTGAAAGGAGCATAAAATTCTGAGTCGAAAATATGCAGCATATGCTAAACCTAAACCTAGCCGTTTCAGAGATATTTGACATTTTATAGAAAATTTGACAGGTGCAACGGTTTGCAAGAACCGTTATAACTTTCTTCGTGTAAAAGATCCTCATTTGCTTCTTGTCACGTAAAAAAACACAAACAGAACTACGTTTTACAACTGAAATAAATTCAATAATATCATACAAAGTGTTCCGTTTTTCGCGTAACCCTGTAACTTTTTACGTCAAGTTGTATAAAATTGCCTTCCCTTTTTTCTGATATTAGCATTGTGGGGGTTAAAGTTACAATTTTTTGAAATACTTGCGATTTTATTAGAAATTCATGAATTGTTGTAATCATTTCATCAAAATAGCCATGATTAAAAACAACCAGTCATTATCTTATGTCAAAAAATGCCAGCACGTTTAAATTATACCAACGAAAACTTTTTAAATTTGTTTATTATTTATGGAGAATGTGATAAAGTAATATCAAGAATTTGCAGCACATTTGCTACTCGATATCCACAAAAACGAAAAATAACACTAACACTGTAACATGCGTATTAATCAAATTCAAGATATGGCATGAACTAAAATAGCAGAGATAAGATCAATTTAAAATATGATTTCATTTTAATTTAATAATTGCTCAAAATTCCGCCCTCGAACCTCGACACATTTTTCGCACCTTCGGATTAGTTCCTCATGGGTAGCTCTTCTAATTGAATCCTGTGATATGTTTTGAAATGCATTTCTTACTTTTTGCATACATCTTCAATGGTTGTTAATGGGATCTCATAAACTTTATTTTTAATAGTTTCCCAAATGAAATAATCCAGAACGGATTAATCGGGAGAGCGAGGAGGCCATAAGAAAGGTGCATTATTGGCAATCCATTGATCATAAAAAGTTCCTTGTAAATAATTATTAATTAAATATGCGTTACGTGGAGGAGCACCGTCGTGCTAATAAAAAATGTTTCTATGTTCGGCGAGAGGTATATTTTCTAAATAGTTATTATTCAAATTTTGTAAGATATTCAGATCTTTCACCTAAAAAAAAAAAAAAAAAAAAACAAAAATGTACCTATACATATTAGCAGAAGAGAAAATTGAATTTACCGTTTTAATTTTCCTGATAAAATTGTAATGCCACCACTCTATCGTTTCTTATGGCACAGTAAACATTGACCTGCCAACTTTCCTGAAAGTTTCGCTCTCTGAACATATGAGGATTTGAGTCATTCCAGTAATGCGAATTGTGTCTATTAAAAAGTCCATTTTTAGTAAATTTTGCTTCATCTGTCCATATAATATTTCCCAAAGAAGAATCGTGACCCTCAGACCTTATTAGAATAAACTCACAAAAATTCTATCTTCTTATGAAATCTGTTTCTTTTAATCCTTGAACCATATGGAATGAAAACCGGTGAAACTTATGTTTTAATAAGATTCTGTGAATCGAATCCTTGCATAGTCCCGATTCCAGAGCAGCTTGTCTTAATGACATCCTTGGAAATGCATGAAAATATCCCAGAATGACTATTTCAATGTTTTCGTCATCAACAATAGGCTTTCTTCTTTGCATTTTTGCCTTGACAGAGCCATGATTTTTAAAATTTTCCAGTATGCGTTTTACAGTGTTTGATGACGGTTTCCGTTTTTCTGGATATCGAGTAGCAAATGTGTTGAAGTCTTCGTGGGTGTAATTTAAACGTGCTGGCATTTTTTGACATAAGATAATGACTGATCGTTTTTAATCATGGCTATTTTGATGAAATGATTACAACAATTCATGAATTTCTAATAAAATCGCAAGTATTTCAAAAAGTTGTAACTTTAACCCCCACAGTGCTAATATCAGAAGAAAGGGAATTTAATTTTACACTACTCGACGTAAAAAATACAGGGTGTTCCATTTGACCTAAACAAGTTCTCGCGGTTTGAATTTGACAAAATGTAACGCGAAAAACGGAACACTTGGTATGATAGTATTGAATTTATTTCAGTTGTAGAACGTATTTCTCCTTGTGTTCTTTTTACGTGACAAGAAGCTGATGAGGATCTTTTACACGAAGAAAGTTATAACGGTTCTAGCAAACCGTTGCACCTGTCAAATTTTCTATAAAATGTCAAATATCTCTGAAACGGCTAGATTTAGATATAGGATATGCTACATATTTTCGATTCAGAATTTTATGCTCTTTTCGAAAACCCTAAAATATATAGGGTGTTCCATTTGAAATAAGCAAGTTGGTATCGACTTCCGATATAAGCGGAAGTGCCAGCTGCTTGTAATTATTTTTGGATGGATTGGCCACGCTGACATTAGTAATTATCTAAATTTTCAAAATTTTCTGATACGTACTTTTCTCTATATCGATCGATTCAGTTCCCGGTGAGACACCCTGTATTTGTTCCAGAAGAAAAGGTCAGTAAATGGAAATCTAGTGGATTTTGTGAACTCTATCACGGACGTTCGGACAAATAATAATCTAATGGATGCGATCTAACAGACTTTGCCAAAGCATTCGATAAAGATTTAAATACATTTAGAGAGGGTTTACACAAAAAGTGATTTGGGTGTGGTATTTGACTCTAAATTAACATTTAATGATCATGTAATTTGTATTTCAAATAAGTTCTATAAAAATTTAATGTTTAATCTACGTAATTGCAGATAATTTAATTGTGAGAAAACTGTTTCAATATTATACTTCTCTTTTCTATGATCCAAACTAGATTACTGTTCTGTGGTTTAGAGTCTTTTCTATACCAAATATATACAAATGTTGAAAAATGTGCAGAAAAACTTTTTAAAGCATATTAGCTTCATATTATAGATGAAATATAACTAGTAACTCTTCTCATTTAGATCATCACTCTATGTATTTCCAATATTTATAAATTTAACCTAATGATCTAAAAGAAGGTTTACTATTTATGCAAACCTTCCTTAGAAGTACCTACTGTACTATTTCCCGAATATAAATATTCATTGATTTAGCAATAACTCTTTCATTCAAAATAATGCAATAGTTTGGAACTTTTAAATTGGATACTGAATATTTAATGACCATTTAACGACAATAATACGCAGCTATTTTGTTATTCCATTACTACTACACTACTAATGTTATCAAATTAACAATGTGATAGTTGACGAAGCATATTAGTGGTTTGAACGCAGCTGTTATGCAAGAACTGAATTATTGTATATTTTAGAGGCGGTTATTTAAGGCTTGAATAATTTTAAATATTTATATTTAAACTTTGTCCATTGTATTTAATAGAAATATTGATTTTATCCACATATAATGAATAGGTAGATAAAGTTTATTGTTTATTACTAGGGCGTTAGTTGCCTTGATGTTGGCATATCTCTCGTGGATATTTGTGTTAATGAGAATCAATAATTTTGGGAGAGCCAAATTCTTCTAACCGGCCTATTACTTCCATTAGCATTTATTAATAGCACCTGCAAGATAGATTTTTGCTAATAAGAGCAGTTTGAAGAGGGCAACACTGCCTTTTGGCAAGTCATAATCGATGCCACTTACCCACACACCTAAATACCGGCATTTTCGCGGAACTGATTCACTTGGTCCATTCAGCAGATAATATCAGGTTCATGTGCTACTAAAACAGTCTTTGTTACTTACTCCAAAATCTTGAAACGTAGATTAAGGCAAATTACTCAAAATAAACAATAAGTCTACAGAACAAGTGCATTCGACAATTTTTTTAGATCTTTATATAGGCAGCACATTAGACTGAGAAATTCACGTAGCTATAGTAGAAACTCTCATTTGAATGTTATGCACTATATAGATTAAAACAAGTTGCAAGCAAATATGTTATTAATAATAATAATAATAATAATAATAAATGTCTTTATTAATTTAAATATATAACAATAAATAAACGAGTACAAAATAACAACGGCAATTCACAAAATGTTATATACTAAATTAAAAGGTGCAAGATTCAGACTAAGAATGTCTGCTATTCTTCTTGAACCTGGGGTGGGGCAACATTAGTTAGCATCATTAAAGTAATCAAAAAGATTGAATTTTAGCTTTTTATGTATATTGTGTCTTATTACTGTGCATAATTACATTTCTGGATAGTTTATGGTAGTATATTTTGGGATTCTTCAACCTCTGCTGTATAGGTTTTTAAAAAGAAAAAAAAAAAAATTTCACCACCACTACAATACGAGGGGTCAGGATATTCTTTTAACACCTTTACATTTTCTTACACTTTATGAGAAAAGCCCTCAATACATTGGTATCCAATTGTATAATGCTTCTGAAACTGAGTTGCCTAGCGAAGTGGGTTCGATTCCCGCAAGGCGAAACAATTTTTCATTAAAAAAATATTGCCCCAAGAGTGGTTCGGAGTCCACATTAAACTGTAGGGCCTCGTCTCTCTTTGCCTAGCACAAGATCCTTGAGATCTTCCAGGGGGTTACTTCCGTAACTTGAGAGGCGGTTAAGAAAACATTTTAAGAAACATTTTTTTTTTTAATTCTGTGAAAGAAATAAATAGCAAAGTAATGTTCAAAAAGTTGGACGAAATTAGACGAAAATTTCTGCAGTCTAAATGAATATTTAGATAAAATTCCATTTCCCTTTTGTTTCGTTGGATGTAGAATTAATTTTGTTATTATAAAAAAATATTTTGGCTTGTTTAATGTTAAATTTTTATTTATCTTTTTTGATATTTTAAATATTTTTTAGTTCAACACTATCAGAGTTTGACATTCACCAAAACATATTTTTTGATTTGATATTATTATTATATTCAATCCATTGCCATGAAATCGAAGGAAGCAAAATTTTAAATATGTAAATATTTTTTATTTAGGCATTATTTGGTGTATATTCGCCTTAAAGTTCCATATATTCGAATTTTACTTTATTTTAACATTCGCCTTTGTTTTAGTTTTTCGTCTTTCATTTCACCTAAACTTTCCTAATTTTATGTTATATTTTTTCATAATTCGCTTTTTTTACCTTGTTACATTTTAAATCATTTTATCTGAATCTCTTCAATACTTCAATATACTCATACTTCAAATATTTCATAAAGTATTGCCATTTAGCAGCAGTTTAATAGTAATATTTCGCTTCATACAATCCGTAATTAAAAATAAATTATGGTGACATAACAAACCGCTAACTAAATGCAAACGAAATCTATCAAAATTTTTTAAAATTCCTCTTTATTATTTACCAGGAAATTAATTACACCCTGTATATTATGGAATCGTTACGGGGGTATTTAGAAAAGAACAACTTGTTTAATTTTGGTAGCGACTTTAACATTAACGACTTTGGAAATACATCATAGAAACTTAAATAATATGACCAATAATATACAGGGTTACTGGTAATTCGATACATTCCTTTGGAGATGTGATGGGGCATGAGCTAAGGAGTAAATCTAGCCCTAACATACATTATGCAAAACTCAATAGTTTTTGAGATATTTCAATTTTTTTGTTTTTCTCAAAAAAGTAGATCTTAATGTCTTAAAAGTTAATTTCCGAAAAATCTACTTGACATTTTTAATTTTTTTTTACTGGATTACTTGTCCAATATTATAGATATCCATTTGGAATGAAAAATATCCGGAAACATTTCGATCATGTGAACATTTAAAATAAAAACTTGTAAAATTTTTTTTTTAAATCAGTTATGAAATTTACCTATTAGGTTTTTTCAAAAAAATATTAATGTAGCACGCGTACAAATTATTATAAAAACTTCCTTATTTCAATAGCTATCTAACTAGGTAGAAATGTTTAATGTACCCTTGATAGTTCTAATAAAAAATTAGTAAAGATAATGCTGGTGGCGGAATTTATTAAACGACTAATCGTTCATTTTTATTTAAGTCAGTCAGTCCGTGACTTTGACGTTTGTGCATATATGTCATTAACTGACATTCTTATCTCCGTGTCCCTTAAGTTTGTTGGTCTTGTTAAATTAGTTATCGAAGATTTTGATTTTGCTCGTAGTTGTTGTTATTAGTTATTGTTATTGTATTTTCTGTGCCATGGCCGCGTATGCCAACGCAGAATACGCTGATATCTTGTTTGTCTATGGATACTGTGGCGGCAACGCTGCTGAAGCTCGCCGAGAATATGGTCTTTGGTACCCTAACCGCCGCTTACCAAATGCACCTGTATTCAGTACGGCATATCGAAATATCGCTGAAACTGGCTCCGTGAAATGTAGAAGAAGTGACGCTGGTGCTCCTCCCGTTTATGAACCAGATGATGAGGAAGAAATATTGAAGTATTTTGAGGAAGACCCAACTATTTCAACTAATAAAGTCGCAAGACTAACCGGAGCGTCACAATGGAAAGTTTGGTCTACGATACGTAGAGTTGGATGTCATCCTTACCACTATACCCCTGTCCAAGGCTTGGAGGAAGGTGATCCTGGAAGGAGAGTGGAACTCTGCCGCTTTATGTTAAATTCAGATGCAGAAAGTGCAAATTTTTTAACAAGTATTTTATGGACGGACGAGTCGAAATTTAATTGCGAGGTTATAACAAATTTCCACAACCTAAATTATTGGGCAGAGAAAAATCCCAAGTTAACACGTGAAACTAGTTTCCAAATGAAGTTTTCTATTAATGTGTGGATGGGAGTCATTGGCCACTATTTAATAGTGCCACACTTTCTTCCTCAAAATTTAAATGAAATTTTTTTAAGAAATGATCTGGCGGTGATTTTAGAAGATGTTCCTCTCGCCGTCAGACAGCGAATGATGTTTCAGAACGACGGTTGTCCAGCACATTATCGGCTGACAGTACGACAGTTACTTGATCAACGTTTCCCTAACCGTTGGATTGGAAGAGCGGGCCCAATACCTTGGCCAGCGCGAAGCCCTGGCTTAACACCCCTTGATTATTACGTATGGGGTCATATGAAGGAGATGGTCTATGCCACACCAGTCAATACTATAGAAAACCTTAGACAAAGGATAGTCGATGCTGCCCAACACATAAGGCATAATCTGACAACCAGAGTAACAAGAACGGAAATAAGAAGACGCTGCCGTGTCTGTATACGGAATAGGGGCTCCCATTTTGAGCAAGACATATAAAAAATAAAGTACAACTTTGAAATTAATGAAGAATTAAACTCTACTTTTAAAATGTTTTTTTACTGTTTGTCTAAAAATAAAATTCGTACTACTTGTGTTATTTTTACTAGTATTTTCTTAGAACTATTAAGGGTACATTGAACATTTGTACCTTGTTAGATAGCTATTGAAATAAGGCAGTTTTTATAATAATTTATACGCGTGTTACGTTAATATTTTTTTGAAAAAACCTAATAGGTAAATTTCATAGCTGATTTAAAAAAAAAAAAAATTTTTTAAAGTTTTTAATTCAGATGTTCATGATCGAAATGTTTCCAGATATTTTTCATTCCAAACGGATATCTATAATATTGGACAAGTAATCCAGTAAAAAAAAATTTAAAAATGTCAAATAGATTTTTCGAAAATTAACTTTTAGGACATTAAGATCTACTTTTTTGAGAAAAACAAAAAAATTGAAATATCTCAAAAACTATTGAGTTTTGCATAATGTATGTTGATTTACTCCTTAGCTCATGCCCCATCACATCTCCAAAGGAATATATCGAATTACCAGTAACCCTGTATAATATGATCATTTAGACCCTTTAGAACTCAATAACTTGTTGAAATTCTTTAAAAATAGATTTGCTATGAAATTTATGACGACAGTAAGGAAGATTGAGATATTTTTACATACCATATTTTTCACACGATTTTTCCGCATTGAAAATCATATCTGCTTCATGAATTTAAATGGAGAGTTTGTAAATGCACGGGCATTTCCATCAAAGCCAGGCATGATAATGTACTACAATTTTATTCAAACATCAATTGCGTAATAGGTTGACAACATACGCATGCAATAAAATTCAGTGAAGCATTTGATACACACGTACTTCCGGAACAAATACGACAAACGTTTATCATTTGTTGTTATGCATGTTGCAAAATAAGTGTCTGCTATCTACTTCTCAAAATAAACATATAGGAAATATTGTGTTACTTTAAGTTTACGTAAAAAACTGGCCTGGATCTTGTAAAAGATATTTACTTGCAAGGAGACAAAATGCATTTTACGTTCAGGTATTCATACTGACATTTCTTCCTGTCCAATTGAACTAGATCGCTGACTTCGTTAATGGCCGGTAAGGCCACGGCATTTTATAATACACATGTCTCTTCACAGAATTATAGACTTACAGAGTGAGCTTACTGGTGATTACTATAAATTGTTTTTCTAAAGGGAGTAATTTCTTAATTTACTTCAAATTCAAAATGACAGATTTTTGTTTCTTATTTATTGAGTATTAAATGGAAGCAAAGAAACACGTAACTTTTAACACGTCCCTGTACAAAGTACATTCATTACATGTACTATTCTGTGCAAAAAAAGCGTACAACCCTTGAGCGTGATTTTAAGGTTTTTTTAACTATGTAAATAGTGTTTTTTTAAATAATACATATTGACGTTGACCGGCAAATTTATTTCTAAAAGTAATAGTCATAATATTCTGGAGTTTTGTTTATTATAAATATACCATTCAAGACAAATAATTTAAAAATACAGTTTATATTTATTCTAAGCAATAACTTTATTTCAATATGAATAATTTAAAAAATATATACATTATATATTCTATGCAATTAGTATTTCATCATTACCCCGTCTCTTGTAATCACTTCTCTTAAACGGCTAGGCATCGAATTAATATAGTTTTGAGTAAAATTTTCCTTGTTACACATATCATCTCATTCGTTTTCTATAAATTCCCAAAGTTCGTTGGCATTTTGAGTGTGAAAATGTATTTGATAATTTTCTTTTACGCTATAACCCCACACATTTTTCATCGGATTTAGATCAGGACTATAGGCAGGCCAATGCAATGTCTCAACATTATTATTTAGAAACCACTGTGTAATAATATTTGCTGTATGCACAGGGCAGTTGTCATGTTGAAAAATAAAGTTATTTCCAGGGTACAAATGAGTTACTGATGGTAACATTACATTTTCCAAAATATTTTCATAGCTTTCTTGTCTGAATGAACAATCTATTTTCCAGCATACACCCATTCCTCTGAAACTTATCCATGCCTAGACATTTACTGAAAATCTCCCACTACTCTGTATTGAATGGACATATGCTTCATCAAATCGTGTGTTTCTGGGTCTGTAAACACGAATGTGACCATTGTTTTTGGATTGAAACACTTTTTCATCGCTAAACACGACATTCTGCTAAAATTCTTTACGATAGATGTAATTTAAAGCAAATAGTAAGCCCGTTGGCTTAGTCTGCAAAGTAATGGAAGGTTTTCTTGCCGCTGAATGATTTTTTAAATCAGATTTTTTAATTCTTCGACAAGCAGTCGATCGTGATCCAGGAAAATTTGTAACAGCTACAGCATGTATGACGCTTGCAAACGGATTTTCCCTTATATGATTTATAAGAGCAATATCATCATCTGCATAAGAAACTGATTTTCGTCCGGATCCTACCTTTCTTCTTACAGTTTGCTCCTCCTCCCACCGTTTCTTTATTTTAAATACAGTAGTTTTATTAATATTAAAACGCTAAATATTGTCTGAAAGTTATTTGTGGCTTTCTACGAATATTCTTTTCTATTATTTGGGTTTTCTACCACATGTATTATTGTCTTCTTGAAAAATAAATCACGAAATCTACAAAATAATAGAATTATTTGAAAAAAGCCTCTGCGCCCGTGACGTTTACGCCAAAGGAACAGTCAGAGGTTCTGTTTTGCAAATAATATAAATCGGAATAAACATAGAAATAATGTATTTTGTAGATTTCGTGATTTATTTTTGAAGAGGACAATAATACATGTGGTAGAAAACCCAAATAATAGAAAAGAATATTCGTAGAAAGCCACAAATAACTTTCAGACAATATTTAGCGTTTTAATATTAATAAAACTACTGTATTTAAAATAAAGAAACGGTGGGAGGAGGAGCAAACTGTAAGAAAAAAGGTAGGTTCCGGACGAAAATCAGTTTCCTATGCAGATGATGATATTGCTCTTATAAATCATATAAGGGAAAATCCGTTTGCAAGCGCCATACATGCTGTAGCTGTTACAAATTTTCCTGGATCACGATCGACTGCTTGTCGAAGAATTAAAAAATCTGATTTAAAAAATCATTCAGCGGCAAGAAAACCTTCCATTACTTTGCAGACTAAGCCAACGGGCTTACTATTTGCTTTAAATTACATCTATCGTAAAGAATTTTAGCAGAATGTCGTGTTTAGCGATGAAAAAGTGTTTCAATCCAAAAACAATGGTCACATTCGTGTTTACAGACCCAGAAACACACGATTTGATGAAGCATATGTCCATTCAATACAGAGTAGTGGGAGATTTTCAGTAAATGTCTAGGCATGGATAAGTCTCAGAGGAATGGGTGTATGCTGGAAAATAGATTGTTCATTCAGACAAGAAAGCTATGAAAATATTTTAGAAAATGTAATGTTACCATCAGTAACTCATTTGTACTCTGGAAATAACTTTATTTTTCAACATGACAACTGCCCTGTGCATACAGCAAATATTATTACACAGGGGTTTCTAAATAATAATGTTGAGACATTGCATTGGCCTGCCTATAGTCCTGATCTAAATCCGATGGAAAATGTGTGGGGTTATATTGTAAAAGAAAATTATCAAATACATTTTCGCACTCAAAATGCCAACGAACTTTGGGAATTTATAAAAAACGAATGAGATGATATGTGTAAAAAGGAAAATTTTACTCAAAACTATATTAATTCGATGCCTAGCCGTTTAAGAGAAGTGATTACAAGAGACGGGATAACGATGAAATACTAATTGTATAGAATATATAATTTATATATTTTTTAAATTATTCATATTGAAATAAAGTTATTACTTAGAATAAATATAAACTGTATTTTTAAATATATTTATAATAAACAAAACTCCAGAATATTAAGACTATTACTTTTAGAAATAAATTTGCCGGTCAACGTCAATATGTATTATTTAAAAAAACATTATTTACATAGTTAAAAAAACCTTAAAATCACGCTCAAGGGTTGTACGCTTTTTTTTGCACAGAATAGTACATGTAATGAATGTACTTTGTACAGGGACGTGTTAAAAATTACGTGTTTCTTTGCTTCCATTTAATACTCAATAAATAAGAAACAAAAATCTGTCATTTTGAATTTGAAGTAAATTAAGAAATTACGAATATTCTTTTCTATTATTTGGGTTTTCTACCACATGTATTATTGTCCTCTTCAAAAATAAATCACGAAATCTACAAAATAATAGAATTATTGGAAAAAAGCCTCTGCGCCCGTGACGTTTATGCCAAAGGAACAGTCAGAGGTTCTGTTTTGCAAATAATATAAATCGGAATAAACATAGAAATAATGTATTTTGCTGACCTTTCGGAAAGTAATCTCTTTCCGTTTTCAAAGCTTTTTTTGGAAGAACTCTTATTTTTCTGTGTATGTCAAATAAACAGCTTTAAGATTCTGTTTATGTTATTTCCATAGATACTTACTACTTACACATAACATAGAACTGATGATATTTTCTTTTAGATAATGTTGAGTTTGTTAAGTTCTTCTTTTAACATTGGTAGCCAGGTTGTACAAATACCTACAGAACAATTTGATACGCACTTATCTTCATTCAATAAGATTACTGCTGATTCTTTAATTTTTCTTTTTTTGATATCTGCTTCTTTTGTTAAAATTTTTGCCGAGTCCCAGTTTATTCTATGTCCGTTTTCCCAAGCATGTCCACAAATCTTTGATTTCTGAATTTCATTCTTTCTAATGTAATTCTTGTGCTCATCCAACCTCACATTGAAAGGTCTGGATGACTCCGCAACCATTTTTATTGACCAACCCTCTTCTAACATCACTATAATTCGAGTTTTCATAACGTCGGTTAAATGTCGAGTCATTTTGTAATCGACAAGCAATGACAGGACCTATTTTTGACATTTGTAGATATTCATTGACATCTAAGATTTAAACAATTAGAATATAGTTACCATGGAAATGAATCTGACTTATACCGGCAGATAGTAGATGTACGCTTTTTTTGCACAGAATAGTACGTGAAAATATAAACATATTTACTATATATGTGTACAAACATATTATAATAATGATAAAAAAAATTAATTGAAAAATTTCGCTAAATTTGTTATACCAGGGCATTTCTTGAAGATCAATAAAGAAATAATTTGTGTTAAAATTTTGAAAACAGATATTCTACAAATTTGACTCTGTTTTTTTTATTATCAATCACAATGTATAAAAATTCATGTAAGTTCATTTAAAACTCGAGTAAAAAACCGCTGCCTCCACATCCAGATTTTGTATCCAAGTCTTATGCACACTAAATCCCAATGCAATGTTCTTTCCCTTTAATAATAGAGTGGGGGTGGTAGAGGGGGTGGCTAATGTAAAAAAAAATTTAGAAGTCCTTGGTTCTCGTATACATACTAAATCCCAATTTTATTTTTTATTCCCTTAAACCATAGGGTGGGGGTGGAAATGAGGGTGGTAGAGGATGTCAAAATAAATTTTAGAGGCCCTTAGTTCAAATTCCAATTTAATTTTTTACTCCCTTTAATAATAGGGTGGGGGTGGTAGAGGGGGTAGCTAACGCCAAAAAAATTTTTTTAGACGTTTCGTTCTTGTATATACACTAAATCACATTTCAATTTTTTTACTCCATTTCATAACAATGTTGGGGTGGCATTAGGGGTGATAGTGGGGGGGGAGGGTGATAGTGGGGTGAAAGGGTGACGGATGCCAAAAAAAATTTTGAGATCTTAACTTTTCGTACATGCCCTAAATTGCAATTTTATGGACTGTTACTTGCTTCTTTTGCCTATTTACCGTTATTTACCCCATTTACCCCCGAACCCTTCAACGGAATTAGATCAAGATATCAGATCATGATATAATTCCAGATCTCGCTACAATACATCAGTATACCAAATTTCAAGTCAATATCATAAACGGTTCCAGAGTAAACGTGCGCAGAAAGAAAGTTACAGACAGACAGACAATCAAATTTAAAATCTCGACGTTTCATGACATTTTAAGCTTTTTAAAAAAAAATTGCGTTACTATTCTTTCACTAGACGTGGAAATAATTATATGCATCAAACAAACATTCAAAAGGATGCCTATGTTGAACAAATCTAAGTAAAAAAACCCCCAAACAAATAACCTCATCAACAGTTGGACACAAAAATAAAAATATATTATTAAAATCATTTATGAATGGATTTACATTAGTAACGGTGGTCTGTAAAATACACCTACTGCGATATTAACTTATCTTATTCTTTTATACAGAGAAATTCAAACCTCTCATTTACAACAAAACGAAATCAATTATTTTACAAGATAGTTCTAGTTTTACACGTGCCGCAACATCACCACCCCTTCCTGCTCGATCTTTCCTAAAAAAACGATATCCTGGAATATATTATGATGCACAGAAACTACTCAGACATATTTTATATTCATTAGGTATCCATTGCTGGTCATTCATATGATATACACGGAAATATATCCATAATTATTACACATATATACATTCATATGATGTATATAAATACATTGATATGATATTACCTGTACTAGAGCTTTAGAACACATTTGGATCAATTTGTGTATTGCGAATAAAAATGCAATGTTATTCTGTCCGAATTGAGAGTTGCATGCATGCTTCTGTTTTCTGTTTCTCGTCATTTTTTTGTTTAATAAAATACCAAAGTATTTCATAAAAGACAGATATTTTTTATAAATTACATGCAAATTTTTATATTTCAGCTTTTAAAAACAGTTAGATATTTATAACACAATTTAACGGCAATTAGAAATCGGTTATGTTATTTTAACTCACTTAGTTATTGTTAAACTAATTATCAAAAGGTTTGTAACATTTCGAACTGTTTAAGCATTTATTATGTTCGTTAGATATAAGATTTTTCATTTAATTTGTGCGAGAAAGTGATAAAACTCGAAAAAAGCTCAATACCACGTGATAATAACCAATTCGTTTTGTCAAGTTGATGTCAAGGAACATTCAAGTTGGTATTAGCGTTTTTATTATTTGCTGAAAAATAAGGGCGAGTGTGGAAAAATTGGAAAAGTTACAAGTTGCTAGGGGATGGAAAATAAATAACAACAAGTAAATTATTAAAGATTGCAGGGATTGAAAAATTTTAGAAAAAGAAATTAGTTAAAGATACGAGAGAAAGTAGACTGTTGTTGGTGAAAGTTACATCTAGTAAGAAGGAGGGACACAACCACGCTACAAATTTTAGAGAAAGAAAAAAAAATTAAATTTTCCCAAAATTCTGTCAAGCTGGTAAGAAAAGTTACTTCTAAATAATTTTAAGATGCTGAAAACGATTCCTAGTGGAACCGAGATATCACTTGAATTGTGTAGGAGCTTAGCAGTTGTATAGGAGCTTGGCAGATTGTAGGTGATCATCGAATTAAGTGATACAGTGCACTTGGAGGTTTATTTGAGCTACGCGGACTAAAGGTTGTAATAAACTTCATATAAATTTCTTGTAAATCTTTTAAATAGTTTGGATAATAATTGTGAATATTTTAAATTAAAAATTTCGATCATTAATTCTATGTTTCATTAACAAATTTGATTTTAACAATAATTATCCAAATTACATTATTTTTAATAACGTATTTATATTTTAGCTAGATTAGGAACCTTATTTAATTTTTTATGTGTATCGTATTTGTTGTTATCACAATACACTTTTCCAATTGATCTGAATTTGTTTTATTGCTTTGTGTCTTCTAGAATTTTGTTAAATTTCAATGATCAGAACTTACGACTTTGAGATCTAAATAAATAAAACAACTAAGGCGTCCATTGCTGTACATTCATATGATGTACATAGGAAAATATCCATAGTTGCTTCACACAAGTAAAATACGACAGTAGAGTCAATTAAGACGTATATTTATTATGTATCCGTTGATCTGGTCGATAGCCGAGTGGGTTAAGGCGCGAGGTGGCAATCGCGATTTATCACACGGACGTCGCACCACCGGGTTCGAATCCTGGCTCCGGCACTGGCGCTGTCGGAGGAAATGGTTGTATGTCCGCGTTTTTTCAATGTGTAACCCCGTTCCGCACAAGCCCTGGCTTCTGGAATTGGGGGTTGTCTAATGTCTGTGGTGTTTATTATTATTAATATTATTATGTACATTCCCATGACGTATCTACACGAAAACATATGCATATTACATATGTATATAAACATACGATGTACACCAGACGATATACAGTGTTGAATGTATAATATGATATATTATGAATACCGTCTGTCTAGCCTACTTTTTGGGACATATTACAAAAACCTGAAAAACAGGAAAACTACAAACGGTTGTTCACTATCAGTTAAAAAAATTTTGACGTGTTTTATATCGTTGGAAAGAGAAAAAGTTATCGAAATTAATGCTGTCATGACCTACTTTGAGATTTGTTCTTTTCATTTTTGCACAAGAGCGTATGTTAAAGACAACTGCGTTTTTCGAATTTTTTGACACATATTCTCATTCTTATTGCCTTTGCTGTCAACTTTCATCCCTTTAACTTTTTTCGTATCTCCTCAGATAAGGGAGCTATAATCGTTTGTGGTTTTCCTATGAACTATATGAACCGATATGTATTATATATCTAGCGAAAATTTCTTTGGAATATATATACCTAGTACAGAACACCATTTTCACGTTAATTATCTAATATTCATTTACACAGGGCGACAACGAGGACAATGATCCTCTACAATCTAACAGATCTCACATTAGCTGAGTAGATGAGGTGGGGTCCTTCAGAATTCGAACCACTATGAAAGAAGCAATAAAAATGATATTAAGCAAACTTTCAAAAAAAAGTTGGTACACACATCATGAGAAATACTATTTTTGTTTATTTTAAAAGTAGGAGAATGTTTGAAAAAGAATTAAGTACGTTTTACTAAGATACTAATCTCGGAAAATAAAAAGATCGACCTCGTCTCATTTGTCCAAATCTTTTGTATATTCTTTTCTAACGTGCTTACCGACCTATTTTAATAATTATTTCGATTAAGAAATTAAAATAACTTGCTTCAAAGTAAATGCCTCTCAGCAGACCTTTAATTAAAATTCTAATGTTAAATTATATATTTCATGGTGGCAATATATTAATTAAATTAAATTAAACCGTTTAATTATCAGGATGGTATTCTTTAAAACGCTAGAAACGGACGTTGCAAAAATACTGCTTAGAATTAATTTCCAATGAGTATTGCACAAATATACCATATAATTGGTCATTATCTCTCAATTGGATTATTTATAAATCTTAAACAAGGTGATATGTACTAATTATACATAATTATTGACGTATTTCCTCTTATTTCAATATTTCATGTATAATTGTGACATATTAGATGGGAATTTTTATTTCATATATATACAGAGTATTAATTTATTGTAGGTACCTGATGAAAGGTGCACATAGAGATATCTATACTACAAGCCCAAGTGCTAAATTTGTCAGTTAGTTGGAATATTAAATTTAAACCTAATCACGAGATGACTACGCCGTTTCGAAAATATGCCATATATGGTAAAGAATTTTCAAAAAATAAGTCTCAACATCATGAGTATTCTGGTATCCTGCAACTTTGCACTTCACTTTTTTTTAAATAAAATTCTTAATAACATTTTGTGCTAAAATACCATCATAAGTAGAATATAGTAATATAAAAGCATACTTATTTTATCATATTAAATAGGTTTTAAAGATTTGAATTTAATGCTTATTTTTAGAACAGACTAAGAACTGTAATTAAATAGCTCCAACTTTAATTAATAGTTCTAATTATTACGTGTAATGTGTACATTCTTAAGACTAAAATATTTAGCTGACATACATTTTATGCTACAGTGATTTTTGTTTATAAATAAATATTTTACCAAATTGCATAATATCTCTTTACTAATAACCAAAAGGAAATATAACCCTATTTAAAAGTCATTTAATATATGGACATTCAGTTTTCGATAAATTTAGAAATGTAGATATACAGCACTTTGTCTGAAAGATATTCTTAAATCTTGTGACACATATTCGGCAGAAAAAGACACTGATCTAATGCATGCCTAAAAGATAGTAAGTATTGTAAGAGATACTCCAAATAGAATATTTTGAATTTTGTTTCTAGTTTACAGGTTTTGCTTTTGTCAAAATAATTTATTTGTAATACAAATAAAATCGCCTGTCGGGCAAATTTGAGGTATGTAAGAGTAATTTCAAGGCCGTTCATGTAAGACTTAATTTTATTTGAATATCATTGTATAATGACTAAATTAAATTAAAATTGATTCCAAAAACAACGATATTATATCACATACTTTTAAAAAAATTAAAATAGTACATTTTTAATTAGCCTCTTTTTGAAATTATATTTAGATAAAACTTGTATTATTATAAAAAATATGTTAATACATGATAAAATGTATTAACATATTTTTTATAATAATCAATTGTTAGGAGACAGTATGTAATATGCTATTGTCTTTAACCGAACATAACTTCTTTAATGATTTTCCTTGTTTATAAGGGAGACTTTATGCTTACGCTCGACTTTTCATACAGGGCTTCAGTGTATGCACTAATTCAATTTAATTGTTTCTGTTTAACAAGTTGATATTAATTATTCTTCAGCCACGTCGCCAATTCAAATTGCAATAAGACTCCACCAGATGGAGCCATTTGAGTTGTGGACGTTTTCGTCTGTAATTCGGTAGACTGGAGAAGAGTGTCGGGTTGTCGTGTATTCACCTATTCCGTACTGATGAGAGCTAACAAGCTCGAAACTAGTCTCCGGCTGGTGGTACACGATAGTTCTGCACTGTGGTACTTTCTATAGTAATCTCCCTGCTGTATGTCGCAAGTTTCATGGCATTATTTTCAATCGTTTGGAAACGCACATTGTGCACTTTGATGGGTGGGAATGAATTTATTTTCTTTCATATTAAACAGTGGAATATTTGGACTTTCATAGTATTTTACCACACATTAATTGTTTTTGTGAGAAAGTTTTTATTTAAATATTGTTTGTGGAGTTTATTTTTCTTAGACTCAGTACTTTTAATGATTCAATGGTACTTCTAATAATACTGAAGATTGAATATTGGCTGTCACTGTTAACGTGTTACCAAAAGTATATGGTTAATAGTGTTTGAAACTTTTCTGTGTTGTACATTGTGTTAAAATATGCAAGATTGTTTTATCTATTCCATTATTTGGTAAGTGAAACTTTATATTAGTTAGTATAATAAAGAATCTATGAACTTACTTTGTTTATTTAAATCAAGATGGCTACTGTTTAGATTTAGAATTTCTGTTTACTTATTTGTCAGGAACAGTAAGCCATTTATGTTTTAGTCGCAGTCAAAAATGCTGCAAAAGCATTGTTAGATTAAATTTATTAGAAAATTAGATTAAATGTTGTCAGTAACATAATCTCATCCAACTTAATAAGTGCATATGCAGTAAGCTTATTATTTGCTATTGGTACTAGTAGTTAATAATAATAATAATATTACGCCTTTAATTTATCCTCGACAGAGTTTAGCTAATAGCTACTCAGACTCAACCGAGCTTAATAAATACATTTTATTGACAACAACAAAAAACTTTATTATCTATCTAAATTCCAATGGTTAAACTTGAGTCAATATGACAGTTATCAATTGGAACAAAAACTAATTTATCTAACAAGAAAGCTGGTCAATAATTAGACAATAATCATATAAATACGCATACATATAAACAGGCAAAAAATGTATACGAATACAAAAGAAAAGGAAATATGAATTTCAATTATTGTTCTTGTAACAAATATTAAAACAGTTTGATTTTAATAGTTTTTAGCGACAAATTAGTATTTTAGTAGCAAAGCAATAAATGATATTCCCTTAGTTTAGATGTGATAGAACGACAGATTCACAAAGAGCTATCTTAAATTTAAAGTTAATGATGTTTCTATTACGAAGTAAATGCCTTAAAGATATGTAACGTTTCTGTAAAATTTTAGCAATATGTGTTCTACATCTAAACTCACTGTCAAAAATGACACCTCAGTTTTTAACTTCCTTATCAGAGTTAAGAGCAGAGTTTGATATGCACAATTTGAAATTCTCATTCGCCCAAAGTTAATGTGGACCAAAGAATATAAGTCCATTACATTTCGATTTTCCAAATTAACATTTAAATTGTATTATTGATGATGTTTATAATACTTCAAATTAGCTTCCATATCTGATGTGAAAATTATAAACAACAACGGCCAACGGTCTACGATGTGAAAACGTTAAAGATCCCTGCCCCATGACAAACCAAAATTTCCAGGTTAGGGGTCTCAGTGCCTACACAGACACTGATGAGCTTATCCCCTAGCGTCGGTGATTGGCCTTGGTAGCGGAAATAGGCCGACGTTAAGTAAATGATAAAAAAAAACCAACGGTCCCAGTACTGAACCTTGAGGAACACCTTTTGATAACATGAAATCACCAGATATAAACGATTTCAGCTGTACCGCTTGAAACCTGTCTGTTAAATAATTTCTAATAAAGTAAACTGCAGAATCTGAAAATCCATAATGTAGTTTTGCACACAATAATTTGATCTATCGTATCAAGGTCTTACTATAATCAAGGAGAATTAAAGCCATTGTCATTCTCACCTCCCCCCCCCCCCCCAATGATCTGGCTGTTTGGTTTTCTTAAATTTAGTTAGTAATTTATTATGCTCCCGAAACATAATTTTAATGACATCAGTTATCCACGGAGATGTCTGCTGAAATTCTTCTAACTGAAAATATTGAAAGTCTCTAAATGAAAATAATTTAGGTAGTGACTTAAGTACTTTACATATACTAGATCGTGATCAGATATTTCATGCATAAGTTCTTGTAAAACGGGATCGAAAAGCTTTGGGTTACTAGCAATTATTGAATTAATTAAGGAACTAGAGTTTTTATTAGATCTGGTGTTATTATTTACTATTTGTTCTAGATAATGCAGAAGCTCTAAAAAAATTCCAGATGCAGAATTTAGGCTATTTAAATTAATATTGATATCACCTAATAGTCTTAGTTCATCGGAAACAGGTAACAAATTCGATGTGCAATCTTCAAATAATACCAAACTACTAGCAATTTGTTGTGTTGGAGGTCTATAAAATAGCCCACAATCAAATGATATGTGAAGTAATTTCAAATTAAATAATAAGTATTCCATAGATGGATCATCATAGGTGTGAGACAAAATTTCAACTTTAATTTTTTTGTTTATAAATGATTTAATGAAAATTAAGCAGCTGCTGCACTATCTTTTACGCATATAGTTTTTATAGTAATATACGTGTCTCAGGTACAAGCGGGACTTTCGCAATGAATAAAATGTTCAAAGAAAGAGAAAAATAATAGAAAAGTCAGTTTTTGTAAAAATTAAAGGAACTTATATTAAAACACATATACAGTGTTAATGAGGATTCTTTTTCTTACAAAATTCTTCTTCTTCTTCTTCTTTTTCTTCTTAGCGGTGCGATCATAAATCGGGGCACTCAGGCCTAGTGGCCCATTTTGCATCCGCTAACTGATCAGAGGATGTTCCCATCCAGGCCGGACACCAGACCAAAGACCAGAATCCTTCCCAGCGGGGCATTCCTTATCTCCTCCGGCATAGGGAAGCCTATGCCGAAGTGCTTGTGTCTCAAATTCATGAGACTGGGGCATGTAGGAGGTGGATGGAAGTTTCCTCCTCCTCTCCACAAAACCAACACTCGGGGTTGTTAACCACTCCGATGTTGTGCAGGTGTTTCCTGAAAGAGCCGTGTCCAGTCAGGAGACTAACTACGATCAAGGATCAGAAAAAGTCCTACTAGAGGAATACTCCAGGCCAAAGACAAGCGAAAAAGTTTATAACTTATTCGACAAAGAATGCCACAAGGCTTCTCGAACTGGAAAAGTCCGAATTAAGGCTAATCACAGGCCTTCTAACTGGCCACTGCCCCTTGAGATACCATCTCAAGAATATGGGCAAGGCGGTAGATAATAAATGCAGATATTGCAATACTGCAATTGAAACTGTGGAACACATACTTTGTGAATGCAAGGTGTTAGTCCGCACTAGGCTAAAATTTCTAGAACAGGCGGAATTAACGCCGGAGGACATAGGGAAATTAGCCCCCAGGAAAATCACAAGCTTTGTAAAAAGTCTGGGAATCCTGGGATAACCACTAGATGTAGTATAAATCACATAAGATCTTTTAGGTCGAAGTGAAGTAAGGCTCTTCGAAGCCAAACGACCCCGTAAAACAATCTACAAGCTACAACTACGATCCTAACTTGCTTTCTGCCTAAATGCAGTAAATGTTCCGCCCTCCTCGGCAAGGGTCCTGGGATGAGGAGCTTCGCTTGCCGAAATCCTGGGTGGGAGTTCCAGAGGTTCACAAACTGGGAGTGAGACCAGTCCTCTATTGATCTATTGGCGTTTGCTTTAGGGTAAGCCAGTGCTGGCTCCGGGCCCCTCAAGGGCTGTTGAGAACCCTCTCTGACCAGAGCATCTGCCTGCCCATTACCCTCAATGTTACTGTGCCCAATCAATCAATCAATCAATCAATCAATCAATCAATCAATCAATCAATACAACTTTATTAAGAATTAAAATTTACATCTGCCTCCCCAGAACCCACTCCGCGACCCACCGTGCAACCACCGCGTTATTCGCTGTGGAGGATTGCAGGGTTGGGCGGAATGGGACTGGTTCGGCTAAAAGACAATTAAAATAGTTAAACCCAAACACCTTCCATCGCAGATGGATTAAATTAGGTTATAAAATTAACATATCTGAAAACAGATTTAATAAAACTTAAAACTACACCTTTTAAAAACTCACGCACTGTCACTTATCAAATTTTGATTCTGACGCAGGCACCTCAACTTGTACAAGGTGCCTTCCGCGAGGTATGTCAATGCTGGGCTGCGCGTGGCTGGCCTAAACTTTGATTTTAAAAATTTTGGTTTTACGAAATTTTGGTTTGGTGAAAATTTTGTGTTTTGTGTGAAACAAAAAGAAAATAAACCAACAGAACAAAAAGAAACAAACATAAAGAGAGAGGGGGACAGGAAAGATTTAAAGATACAAAAGGTATGAAATATCAGTAAAGGTGGATAGGGTAAGCGGAAGTTATAGTTGATGAAGTTTGGCTACAGAGGTTGCCGGAAGATCGGTAACGTCTGGTATGGTAGGGTGTGTTTAATCCGAAATGGGGCATTATGCTGTCTAATTTGTGTTATGTTTCTTGTTAGCGGACTATCGCCCAGTTTGAAGGAATAGAATTTTTGAGAGATTTCCTGGACGTAATCCGCTATTGGGGTTATGTCGTGGCAAAGTGCGTATAGGTCTCTGAGGGAGGTGTACCTTCCAGAATTTGATATGAGGCGCATAAATTTGTGCTCGAGCACTTTTAGTTTTTTCATTGTCGTGGCAGATGTGCTGCACCACACCGGCGCCGCGTATGTGATGGATGGTCTGATCACCATTGTGTACAACAATTTTTTATTTTGTCGGTTAAGTCTGCTACCCCTGACCATGAGTGGATACAGACTCCTGGACAGGGAGTAGACCGTCCGTACTGTCCCATTTATATGCGTGTTAAACGTCAGTCGTTGGTCCAGTCTGACCCCCAAGTACTTCACGCACCTTTTGGTTGGAATTTTGTTTCCCCTGATCGAAATTGGAGTTATGATTTTGTTTTCAGTGAAACGGCGCGTGAAGACTATCGCCTCGGACTTCTCAGCGTTTACCCGAATCTTCCACCGGTCATAATATGCCGTGGCACGGGCCATGTGCGCTTTCAGCAGCATATTCGCTGCTTGGGCGTTATGTGAATGCGCGTACATAGCTGTGTCGTCGGCATACTTGGCCAGCTTCGTATTGGGGAACTCTGGAAAGTCAGAGACGTACAGGTTGTACAACTTTGGCGACAGGCACGATCCTTGCGGGACTCCCGCGCGAATGACCCGTTGTGTTGAGAGTTTGTTATTCACTCGAACCTGCAAGGATCTACCCGTCAAGAACGAATGAATGAGTTTAATGAAGTAAGTCGGGAAGTTATAGTCATGGAGTTTGTAGAGTAACCCCGGGATCCAGACGGTGTCGAACGCCTTCTCAATATCGAGGAGCACCATGGTGGTGTTCTTCCCGAGGTTGTATTGCACTTTGACGTCGTTAACTATCCTAACGACTTGTTGCACCGTGCTTCTACCCTTCCTAAAGCCAAATTGGGACTCATCGTTGATGTGAAGTTCCTCCTGAACAGTGTTGAGTCTGGTTAGAACGACCTTCTCCACCAACTTGGAAATCGTCGACAGCAACGAGATGGGCCTGTAGCTGCCGGCGAACTTCGCATTCTTATTTGGCTTAAGAATGGGTACGACCACGGCGCACTTCCACTGGCTAGGCCAGTGTTGTAGCCGTAGGATCGCGTTAACGATGTACGTTAACTGCACAATACCTTTCCTCGGAAGATATTTGAGAAGTTTGTAATCGACGCTGTCTTTTCCCGGGGCTTTATTGTTCGGTAGGTTTTTGACAATATCTGCTATTTCCGAGGGCTTGGTCATGACCTTTATAAATTCTCGTCTTGTCATTTGTACGTCATGACCAATGATTTCGTTTATGTCATTTTCGATGCGGTCGTGCTCAACATTATTAGGAATATTTGCGTTATGTATGTTCTCAAAATGTACAGCTAAATCATTCGTTTTTTGCGCGTCTGTCATCGCCGTCTGTCCGTTTGCGCGTGTCAGCGCGGGTATAGCCTCCCGCGTATTTTTCAGGGCCCTCGTCAGCTTCCACAGCGAGTTGTCCTGTGGATTTAGTGCTTCCAGTTTGTCCCCCCATTTCTGGTTCCTTACAGTGTTGATGGAGGTTCTGATTTGCCTTTGCAGTCTGATCATCTCGGCCTTACTGTGCCCAGGCACCCAGAGAAGCCTGACCCAATTGGATGAGCCAAGTTCGCAGAGCGCCTTTTGACAGTCCTGAACCAAAGAAGATTTGGTTTTAACTGATGCCAGGGCCTTGAAGGCCGCTTGGCTGTCACTATAAAATTACTGGTTATAAGTTTTCACTGTCTTTTGAGCAAGAATGATATTATTAACGAAAAATGTGACAAACATGTGTAATATTTGATTTCAAGCGATATTTTTATTCAACGCTCCTAAAAACTTCTTTATAGTCTTAAAAAATCATTTTAAATCCTTACATTATAAATAAGTGGGAAGCAAATTCTTTGCGACATCTGGAATAACAAAAACAAAAAAAATGGATTCTCTAAGAGATGTTGCTGGAAAAGCAAGAGCTATTACTATAGGATGAATTAATAAAACTCAAGTGTGATGAGTACAATGATATATTACTTATCGTAAGTATAAAAATGAGAACAATATTGCGTGATACATACTACTAGATATGATATTTACATAGTAACACAATAATACAAGCACAAATAGGTAGAACAAGTCAGAAACAACGATCCTTTGGCATAGCGGTCAGATCCATTGCATTTTTAGGAAAATCACTATCGATACGATAATAATAAATAAAAGGCATAGTGATTTAATCAAAAACACAACCGTGAGAAGTTAATACAGCTTACACTGTACAAGTTTTTCCTTTAATGTAAAGCAAAAAGTCGTTCAGTGTAACACAATTAGAGCAAGCAAAGCCGGAATAACAAACAGAGCTTGTATTACCCTAATTGCAGCCATTATCGGCAATGTACTTTAAGGTCGCTTTTGTAGTGCAGCATTATCCTTTCAGATATCCTAGCCCCAAACCATGACCTGTAAAAATAAATTCAGTGAATATAAATTATAGGTGCTGAAATATACCTCCTTAGGGTATGCACATTGAAATCTTTTTGTATTTGGGTCAAGAATACACGCAATAGTAGTTAATGATATTTTTAGCACTTTAATTCAATCTGGTAAGTTACTAAATTGCATACAGTAGTTAGATTTAAAAATTTATAGCACAATTTTGTCTAACTGAAACACTATGTCCTATGTTTGTAAAAAATCATATCACAATTATTGTTGTGTTTCTAATATAATTTTTATTACACAATAAATGATAACTAATAGGTATTATATTTATTGGCCTATTTGATTAGACTCAATTACATGACTGCAGACTAAATTACAGGACAACTGTATATACTATATTAGAATGATATAGTCAAAGAACAGTAAGTAACAAGAGAAGAACCAAAGTGAAACGCTAAATTGGTGATGGTTACAAGCCAGGAAGATTACAAAAAATTTATCACATCTCAAACGTCTATACTTTTAAAAACATTAAGACATTCAATAATATACTCGACATTTGCTTCGACACACCATTATCTAGAGATTGTTAAAACAAGACAAACAAACATGTTGTAGCTAATGATAAGCTAAAAAATGATAATTACCTAGTCCCAGCGCAGGGGCAGCATAAGCAGGAGCAGCGTAGGTATGAGCAGCGTAGGCAGGAGCAGCGTAGGCAGGAGCGGCTATGACCTTGGGAGCAACGGCGACTGCTGTTGCGGGATGAGCCGCATGACCCGACCTTGTAACGACCGCATTGAATCCGTTATGGTCATCAGCGGTGTAAGATACCGTTCGAACGGTCCCGTCTGCTTCCACTAATGAATAGGATCCTTTGACGACGTCACCATCTCGCACTTCGGTTTGGGTTTTTTGATCACCTGTGTGTCCGTCCGCTACTCCATAATTAAATTGGTATTTAGGATAGGCCTAGAAATTTGATAGTTAAAATATAAATTATTATTTTTTGGAGTATTCTGCAGTAAATAGATATAAAAAAGTAATTTATAGCAAAATCTATATACTTAATGAAATATCTTATCTGTTTTGAAATATTTAAAATTACTAACTATTACTTGAAGAAGCATCGAAAGAGCAAGTATATACCGCTGCAAATAAAATGAAGTCGAATACTTCTGGTCTTAACTCTATATCCAGGAAATTGTTCTTAAAATGTTTTCCAGATCTAGTAGTCTATCTAACGATCTTAATAAATCAATGTGTTCAAGGTGTGTGGAAAGAAGTTTTTGTGAAACTACTTAAAAAAATTAACTTTGCTGTAAATTTCACTGATTTACGTCCTATAAGTTTGTCACCAGTTATGTCAAAAATAATAGAAAGACTCATGCATAATCACAGATCATTAGTTACGCGACAAAACATCAAATAATCCCTACAAATTAGTTGGGCTTTAGGGTAGGCCACAGTATTACGAGTGCATTCCTCAAAGTATCCGACGATATAATTAGAGGGTATGATAAAGGTAAAACGACTACTTAAGTGCTTCTTGACTACTCCAAAACGTTCAATACTATTAACAAAGGATTATTATCATTAGGTCGTACTTAACCAACAGAATTCAGTATGTTTCTTACAGCGAGTTCGATTCTAAGCAATTCATCGCTACCTCTAGAGTACCACAAGGATCCAATCTTGGTCCCTTACTATTCCTGCTTTTTATTAATGATCTGGTACAGGTTATCGACTGTGAAAAAGTGCTATTTGCTGATGATCTCAAAATTTACCATTCTATAGAAAATGCTGAATATTGCATATTTATTCAAAATCAGCTGAAAAAGATTGAAGTCTGGTATGAAGAAAATAATCCCCAATTAAAAAAAATGTAAAAGCCTAACCTTTACATTAGAAATACAGTATACACTCAACTTAATTTAATGTAATTTTTAATTTTTTTTATTATAACTCGAAGATAGAGATAATAATTTTAATGTAGGATTATATATTTGGTTATTTATTCCCCATATTTTTGTTAATATTGATCATATTTTTGTAATTTCCTATTTGTTTTTTCTTACCTAACTTGATTAATTTAATGTAATCCTATTTTATGTAATTTAACTTGAAGATTCAATAATTTTAATTTAGCTTAGTTTAGTGTAGTTTAGCTTAGTTGAATATAAACTATTAATTTTGTTCTGTAACTGGATTCCTTTATAATCTGTTGGGCAATAAAGGTGTTTATTTATTTAATTAAATTGAAATATTACGGATACTCTGAAAATGACAAAATCTTATTTTACTAACCGCAAACAAAAAGTAGTTGTCATGAATACTTCTGTATCTAACTCGAAAGTGCTGGAATCTGGTGTCCCGCAAGGATCTATTTTGGGGCCCTTATTTTTTATCATATATACTTCTGACTTTTTACTCCCTCACAACCCGTAAATCTCAATTTTACGCGGATGATACCCAGATTTATATCACTTTTGAACCGATATTCAAACTGAGCACTCTGTTGAAAATATCAATCAGGATACGTGAAATGTTCTAGTAAGCATTGTTTGCAAATTAATGGAGTTAAGTCTGCTGTTATTGTTTTTGAAAAGGAAAGTAATAGATAATTTATCACGCATAATACTGAGATCTATTCTTTGACCATAACTTGATATTTCAGCCACATATTAATAACCTCATGAAAAATCCTATTCAGCATTTAAAAAATTATATTCATATCGCCATTTTCTAAATGAAAAACTAAAAATAATTTGAACAGAATCACTTGTATATCATATTTTAACTATGGTCCTTGCTTAAATGAAATTAATGCCTACAGGATACAAAATATCCAAAATATGTGTGCAAGGTTCATTTATAACTTGAAAAAGACTGATCATGTATCTCATAAATTAATATCCCTAAAATGACTAAATATGAACTCTAGACGAAACTATATCTTGTATGCTTTGTACATAAAATTGTACTGATCCCCAGATCCCTTATTCATGATCGCAACTTAAGGTACATGGAATATCTAACACTCCTCAACACTCGACAACGTTCTTTAAAAAATCTTTTACATACTCTGCCGTAAACCTATATAACACCATCCCAGCTAGCATCAAGAAACTCTCGGTTAGCTCTTTTAAAATTAATTACAAAGCTTTTTTTCCTTCTTGGCCAGTGAGCAAAGGTATAGAAGTAAAAATACGCATTCGTTTTCTTTTTATTTTGTATTGTCAATTGCATACTATTTGCATATTATGTACATATTATATTTATTTGTTATATATGTGAATTTTTTTATGGTTGAGTACCTGAGCAGCCTCTAGGCTGGACTCCGCCATATGTTGTTAAATAAAGACAGTTTATTATTATTATTCCTAATTTGGTATTGATAAAAACCTTTTTAATTGCAAATAAATTTGAAAAATTGCCAAACGTAGAAACAAGTAATTGATATTCTTTCGTAGAAACAAAGTACTATTACTTTCATTATTAGACAGACGTAAGTTCTTAAATTAGAATATTATGGATTAGTTCAGTCAGCCATAAGTTGTGGTTCAATGTGTTGAGATAAGTTAATCCACAGAAATAAAATATAATATAGAGAAAAATTTATTAGACGCATGGATTTGGTTTATACCAGAGCAACTTGTAGACAAATATTTTGCCTATTTTAATGGTGCCTTATCCTTATATATTTCTTATTATAATGAATACATAAAAACAAGAGACAGTAAAATACAATATATCAAAGGACGTAATATGCGAAACTATAAAAGTCAATCATCATCAAGATAAAGTATTAACCAATTTAACACATTTTTCAAAGTAAGCTGTGCTGTATTTATATTTAAATATGACTTATTTTATTTAAACAAGTCAAAAATTCAGTTCTCTATCCTGTACAAGTACAGTTTCAGGAAGAGCACTTCCTTTGTACTACTCAAGAAAACGAATCTTTAAAAATCGTTTACGTACACCACTGTTTCATTTGCCATTGTATTATTTGAAAAAATACGATTAAATAAACTATGTACATTAAATAATTGAAAATAACAGCATAATCCTATAAAACATATACTCCATATATAATAATTGCAAAGTAATGAGGAAAAAATCACAAATCTAGAACATAAGTGATATAATGATACACACACCATATTTAGCAAGCTACTTAGAAATCTAGGTCTGGCGGTTAATCTGGGCAACTTTGTAACTTAGCGAAACAAATCGTCGACAAACAGATGGCTAGAGATTTATTAAATTCTCCGCGAGACAAGTGATCCTTGAAAGTGAAAGAGGAAAACAAGATGAAGATTCCTCAAGTCAAGTACAGGGTCTTCACTTGCATCGTTGATGTAGCCGGTCACGTGCTGGTATTGTGAAATAAAGCATGAAATAGCCGAGTTGAATGAAACGATAAACATATTGTATAGTACATTTTATAAATAAACTAGTATTTGTACCTGTTTAACTATGATGGAAGTAATAGAATTTCTAATAAATAAAATAATGAAAATAGAAAAATATGTTATTTATCTTTATGAATAAAAATATTTATTTACTCAATGATATAGAATTAGCAGATTTATAAAAAATTGCAAAAAGTTATACCATCTTTCAATAGTTGTCTTGTTATATGCGTAAAATCCCTACGAATATCTTAAAATTCAGCTGTCTAACAGATTGCTTTGTTAATAAAGGACAAAGCGACCATCCAGACAAGAATTAGGAAAATATTTATTCAGGTTTAAATAACCAAAGAAATAGGCAGTACTACTGGATAATCGATAAACATAAATTTTGGGATTATACAGTATTTCAAATAGGAATAATCACAACAATGATCTGTGCATAGGTTATTTTGCTACTTTAAGGCCCTCAGAGAACGAAGATAGAGTGGTTATTTGGGTAGGTACTCTGTAATTATTGAATGTATGTTTATAAAGAAACCTTTTCCTATCAAAGTACAGGACAGGACTACTAAGAGAAGGTAATATAATAAGTTTTATCAGAAATCACCTACCTATCCCCTATGAGAAAAAAATATTCGTCTATCATATTTTCGAAATTTTACCATTACCGTCGAAAGATCTTACACTACCAATTCAGTATTAACTATACTCAAAGTTTTGAACTATGCCAACTCAATATACTTGAAACTAAATTAGAAGTCTAAATATTGGCATAGGTATACGCCAATTAGGAGGTTAGTCTTCTGATCTAGAGTTGAAGTCTCCAGTATATTTGTGAATTGTTCTATGTATCTGTGCTTAGGTTATGTTACATTAAAAGAGAGAAAACAAAACGCATTTTTACTTATTTTGCTACTTTAAGATCTTCAGAGAAAAATGATAGAGTGGTTATTTGGGCAGATACTCTGGAATTGAATTCATGTTTATAAGGAAACTTTTTCCCAAGGAAGACTGGAGATTATATTCACGACAGGACAGGACTACTAAGAGAAATACAAATATTATATGGTAGTATAATAAGCTTTATCAGAAAGATGCGGGCCTATGAAGAAGATCACAAGATCTTACGCTACCAGTTCAGTATTAATTATACTCAGAGCTTTGGCCAACTCAACATACTTGAAACTAAGTTAGAAGAGTAAGTATTGGCCTATACACAAAAATTAGGAGGTTAGTCTTCTGATCTAGAGTTGAAGTCTCCAGCATATTTGTGAATTATTCTATAGTAACACTCACCACGTAATCAACTGAGGGTGCAGATTTGACTATCGCTGGGGCAGCATAGGCGGGCGCCTTAAGGATAGCAGGGGCGGCATAGGCGGGAGCTGCATAAGCGTGTGCTGTGTATGCGGGCGCGGCTATGGCAGGACCAAATGCTAATCCATGTGTTGATATCGCAGGAGCGCCTAATAAGCCGGCTTGAGTAGATACCGCTAAGGTAGCAAGAGCTAGGATCTGGAAATATTATATTTTGTTAAAAATTATTTTAATATTATATAGGTATAGTCGGGTAGTCAAAAAACGCAACAGAAATTTTACAACCTCATTAAAATACCATTACTCTCTGTACTATCTAGCCTGCAAATTGAGTCACTTATTTATAGATTTATACGTCGGTCGGCTTGTTTGTTGAGACCATGCCGGCGTTAATAATTAGCTCGTAAAGTTTTTGTTGGGTTCTTTGACTGCCCAGCGAAACTGTACCCGACTATATGTATGTTAGCAAGGATTTACGATTAAACATAAATGAAAGTTGCTTTCAGGAACACCAAAATTACACAATAATCAAGGTGGGTTTCGCCAACCAAGTAGGTAACATCAGAGTACATGTTCATGTTTTGTTGGTTGAGAACTATTCCAGTAAATAAAACAAAAACACAACAAGGTTTGAACACGCGCGGCATAAGGGTGTTTTTTCTGCAAACGCTTGATTTTAGCAGCAAAATGTTTACTTAAATATTTGGAGAACTGCATTGGAATTTCCCTTAGACGTGACCAAAAATTCATCAAAAACTATGAAGGGGTATCAAAGCTAGAGCCTCTATAAATAATATTTAGATATTTTACTAAGGCGAGTAAAGTTTCATTTCCAAGCGAAAATGATAAAATAGCTATTTAGATATAAGTGAAATATGAATGATGCAACCTATGTATTACATCGTTTGAATTATAGTGAAAGATTTATGAATTACATTGAAAAAGGTTTCTTTCTTAAAAAACCAATATTTATTAATCCAATTATATATAATAAGCTTTCTGCGGTCAATTCACTGTATTATTTATGTAACATTGTTTCTTACTTTATGAATGAAATGTAGTACTACTTTATATGATATGTATATAAAAAGAAACCTTTACATTAACTATTCAAATTAAATTAATAAGCTGACGTGGCTGCCACAAAGAGTAAAATATAGAGTAAATTATGCCAATGGCTTTTATTAATTTTCTATAATTTAATTATGTCAAGGCAGGTGTTAATATAATGTTTATCAATTAGCAGCATATTATTCAACAAAATTTAGTTAATTAGCTTATATTCTACGTAATTAAAAGAAATAAACTGGTTAACGAGGATTAATTTATATCGGAACATGTTAATTAGGTACATAACAAAAACATAAAAAAATTGGTTATGCGAGACTTGTAGTATGGCTTGTTCTAGTAATAATTTAATATTAACAGAGTCAGGCTAGCTCTCTGACCCCTAAAGAGAACAGAATATCTCCTGATTTATTTTATTCATTAGGAGTCAATTAACTGTGAAAAATATGTCTATTAAGAAATCTAATATCATTAAAAATGTCAAATCTTTGAAGTCCGATTCACCATTCTTAAGCGTAGTATATAGGGATGTATTGTGATCGTTTTGAGTTTTTGGTGAATTTACACATTTTAAGGTCTCCTGAAGCCAAAAAATAGCTTCTTACAAAATGTCGGTCAACTGTCATTTGTTGTCTGTCGTCTGTGGTGGTACCTTAAGCCTAAAATACTCGATCGCTTTTGCTCAAATTTTATGCGCGTATTCAGGATGGCCACACCTCAAGGCGAAATCGCAAAATCAATCCTAGTTCAATTGTGAGGGGATTTAACCAGTAGAAACCGGCAAAGCACTGTACAATATTTTCTTTCCCAAAAACTACTCTAACGATTTTAATCAAATTTAACACCCCGGATACCCCATTGGAATTTTTTTCTGAAATAGTTTAAGCATTTTGATTAAATTTGACATATGAACACTGCAGTATCAGTATAAGATGGCGTGACTAGTTGCTGTAGAATATTCAGAAAGGGATATTGCAGGGATTGTGATTTAAAAATTTAAATAAGATTTTCTTCAAAACCGGTTGAAAAAGACTTTGATTAAATTTAACACGTTGACACTCCTTTAATACTGAGGTGGCATGACCCTTTTCCTCCAAGAAATGCAGGGGTTGTAGGAGGCAAGGTCAAAAGAGTTAAATTTTTTAAAGCGGTTCTAACGATTTTGATCAAATTTGACATTTACATACTTCCTTAGTACTAATAAAAGATGGAAATACTTCTAGGAAAATTTAGAGAGGAATGTTGCAGGAGGTTTGTTTTAAAGGGTTAAATAATTTTTTCCTCTAAAATTGCATTAATAATTTTTATCAAATTTCACACATACATGATGAACATGACCCGCTATCCTTAAAAAATGTAGGAACTGACGGATGCTCTGGAGGAAAAGAATTTTTGTGTCTGAAATGGTTTTAGAACCGTTTTGGAAAAGCGATTTTTATCAAATTTGGCAAATTATTTAGTACAAATATAAGATGGCATTACTAATTGCTTCTGGAAAATTCATGGAGACGTGTTGAGGCGAATGATTTAGATGTGCATGATTAAAAAATAAAACTGTAGTTGGTTAAAATGATCAAATGAAGAAAATGAGGACAAATCATTTTAAAACAAGATTTTAAAAATGGAGATTTGTTCAAAAATATATCAAATGTTTAGTCATTCTATGATGACATTATATATCATACATATTGATATATTATAAAATTTTAATAAGTAAAGTGAAAGTGTATGCTAACAATTTTGAAAAAAAGTCTTCTAATATATTTTTCCACCATTACTCCTTAAATATACACCTATAGCATTGCTATTTTCTAAATAGAATCTATTTTAAGCATACTTTTAGCGAACATGCATTTACTTGTAGTTTTTAAGTCCATGACTAAATTATTATTCATATTTACAATTATTGAAATTTTTTTACACCTGTGTAATAGTTGCTTGTGCTAACTAAAGATTGTTATTATTATACAGTCCAATTATTCGAAGTAATTATTATTAATAATTAAAAAGTTGGTGTGTGGAAAACTTTGACTTTCCAAAGAATATTTAAGCATTTAGTTATTTTCTTAGTAATAAATTTCCAATTATTAATGACAAATTTAGAAAAAGATGTTTCTTGGGACGTATCATCTTAACTCAAAATATTACCTAAGCATATGTAAATATTTTCATTCAAAATATCAGATATCCACTATAAATAATTAGAAAATAATGAATCGGGTATTTAACAGCCACAAAGTGCTATCAATTGACCTTGCCGGATCGTTAACTCCATATATTACAATGTTGTATGTATTTTAAGTGGGTCTTTTGTCGGCAACTAGATAAAAGAAAAAAGAAAGAAAAAGCAAACCTTATTTCCGCTTAAAGTCGGCGTTTTAACAATTTTCATTGTCTCCTTCAGGACTGAGGTGACGAGTTATCAGTCATTAAAATCAGACATAATATCATTGTTTCCAGTTTAATATAAAAAACATAAATATATATACAATAAAAAAAACGTAGTCTATTAACTTTTTTCCAATATGTTATTTGTTTGGTTGTTTAAAATATTGCCTTTTTTGAATTTTTTTCTTTCTCTACAAAATCTTGAGCTTAAAAGAAAGCATATAAAAACGTTACAAAACAATTTCCGAGGCTAGAAACACTCATGACATGATAACTAAATTTATAGTAAAATGTGTATTAGTTCGAAACAATATATGATTAAAAATTTTTCAATATATACACCATATGACGGCCGAAAGCCTTTTAGGCCAGCAAACTGAAAGCAGTGCATCTGTCTTCGATAACTCGTAGTAATCTTTTATCGCCCTGACCAAATCTGTGATTTGACAAATTTTGTTATTATATTATTATAAATTTGACTTAAATTATCTGTGTCTGTCTGTCTTTTTTTTATGGTCATATGTTTATTAATTAATTAATCTTGTATTATATTTTTTTTGTATGCATTTTTTACATAAAGTAGATATGATTCTAATATCAACAAGTTTTCAGTAATATTTAAATTATAAGACTTTTTATATACGTATGTCCCAATCGTTAGATTGAAGAGACGAAGGGATGCACAATTCATTTATATTTTCTTTGAAACTATAGAGCTATTATTTATTTATTTATATCAATATAAACCGTTGAACCAAGTTTTTTAACCAAACCTGTCACTTTTGGATATACCGTAAAACATATATTCAACACATGCCTTCAAACATTATATATAAATACCAAAAATGTATACAATTCTGAAGTTACGTCACCACAATTTTCAAATGTTACACATTATATTAGAACAAAATAGTACAATCGAACCGATTATGCAATATTCGTTTAACGGGGCCTACCTTGGTGTACATTATGTAATTACACTGTACTGCAACTAAGCATTAAACTGCACTGGCCTGCCATCCAGCCTATCAGATCTTTTATACAAACGCTACCCTATGTACAAAACGTTCACTACCATTAATTTGAAAAAAATCACATTTGCCAAGCTTAGTTTCCAGGATAAAAAATGAATGCGATTGAAAGTTCCTTTAAAATGGTAGCAAGGTCAGGCTTGATTCACAATTTTCACGGTGCGGATTCTATATCGAAATGGGAGGTTCGCTGCAGTTTTTCAGTCTCATTTAGTTGGGTGTGTCATCTGGGTGGACAGATGTATAGACACTATGACCCGCGCGTGCCAACCCAACTTACCTACATTACATTCCGTTGGTGCGTCGATTTTGTAACTTTCCATTGTGTTGTAATTTCGATTTTTGTGGAATTCTAAATCGATTAATTAATTCATCGGTGTATTATGTCTATTGTCGGGACAGTGATCAACTTGTAATTTTAGGAACATTTATATTGGTTCCTTATTATTTCATTTTTCACTCACATAAAGAAGCAAAGAAATGTACATCTCAAATGAAAAACTTTAAAAACCTTCAGAAATACAATGGCAGTACATATTTTTTTCTGTGAATCAATATCAACGTTTGGTTAGGACTGAATCAGTTTATAAACTGAATAAGCAGGCAAGGGATTGGTAATGTTTTTAAGAGCTTCATTTTAATACAAAAATACATAATACGATTATACGAACTATATCCTTTAAGTGTGAAGGAATTAACTTCGAAGAAGTACTACAGAAGAGAAACACAAGCCGCTCTTAAATTGATAGATGCACCTCGGAACGAGCAAAGTAAATACAAATTCATGAAATATTATCATAATAAGCATAAGAAGAGTGCCTTTGGAACTTTTAACTTCATATTTAGAAAATAGGACCCATGTAGTTAAAATTAATAATGTTAAAAGTGACAGTTGTCATATCAAATAGGGTGTTCCGCAGGAGTATATTCTAGAACCACTACTTTTTAATATTATTGCCACTGATCTAATTGCATTCTTTGTTTCTTTACAAAATTTATACTATCGCCACCTTCTTAACATTAACACCATGTTTCGCTAAAGTGTCAAAATTTTAGATAAAATTTATTTTGGAAACTTGACTTCATTTGTTTCTGGTATTACTATATATAATCATTCCTTTTTTTATTAATAAGAAGATGAAACTTTTGAAATATAATCCGTAACTATAATTTCTAATTTCTTCTAGTTTCGTGCATTCAAGTTTTTTAATAGTTTTATCACTTTCTGTTTCTGATAAAAAGGCCAAACCTGTCATACACCGAGCAAGTAACATTTAAAAAAAGTTTCTATTTACGACCTTTGTTCTATAGATTAATATCATGGAATTATTAAAACAATTTGTAACGCACTAGTATTAATCTATACAGTAAATTACAGATAATTTGAAGCAGTAATAAATGTAAATTAATAAATAAGCATTACAGTTACATAAGAGCTCAAACGCTATTCATTTATTCCAAATTAAATGATTATTTCGCGCCATATATTGTGATCAACTACATCCGATCCTTAATTTCTTTGGTATTAGTATATATTTACGCAATGATATAGGTTGAAACATAATTAAAATAACAAAGGCAAGCGGCGCTGGCCATTCCCAACAAAAGCTACGTATGTGTTAAGTGTAATAAATATGCAATGATTAGAAATTTTAACTGACTAAATTTGCTTGTAGGTAGTGTTTAAAGTTGCAGCAAATGCGTCAATAATCTAGAATTTAGAAAATGAGGCATGGGTAGATTTTCAATTTACTTCACTTAGACACTAAAGCATAAAAATTAAAGATTAAGATATTGCAGAAAGTAGGATGAGAACTATTTGGATTGAAGGAATCGAGAATGAGCGAATGATTGAGGCATGACTCAAAGCTGTCATTTCGCGGTTGGCTCGATGGTCACTAACTAGCGCTACAAGAAATATTCCTTGTTTACCGAGAAATTTGCAAATGTGAAATTAAGGCTGAAATATTTTAGATTTGGTTATTCAGGACTTCCCCAAGGCTCCTAACTTGAACTCCTTGCTTTTTTTATTCTTATGAAGAGCATTACGAGCCCTCTATATTTTTAAATGCATTGATTATGCGAATTACTCGACTTATACACTGTATAATTAAACTAAATGTAAACATTATAATCTTTGCATGTTTATTGAAATTTGTGTATAATTCTTGAACATTTTATAGAATACTATTAGCAATACTTTTAAAATAAGTTAGTTTTTAGGCATAATATTACACAATTCTGACAATTCCCCCATGATGCCAGCTTTGTTAGTGAAACCACTGTCATTATAATACATTTTGGTGACTATTTATCAAAGACCTGCAGATGTTTTTTCTAAAAAGGATAAGTACAGCTCACTCAATATTGTTAAAGATTGAAGAAGAAGATTGATGGCTTAAGACGTTACATATTTTGGAACTATATGAATCTAGAATCAATATTCAAATGACTAAAGTATTGATTCGACTTTTTGTGTAAATTATTTTTTGCAAATTTGGCGAATGTCACTAAGAGGCTGTTGAGTTATTGCAAAAAAACGAAATAA
Source organism: Leptura quadrifasciata (assembly GCA_963675555.1). Classification (NCBI taxonomy): domain Eukaryota; kingdom Metazoa; phylum Arthropoda; class Insecta; order Coleoptera; family Cerambycidae; genus Leptura; species Leptura quadrifasciata. The sequence goes on from OY776676.1 coordinate 12,358,111, forward strand.
TAATTTGGGCTTTGACACTCTATATCTTTTTCCACAGCAACATTTTACTAAAGCATATTTAGTTATATCCTCATATTTTGGCCCAAAGAATCTATCCCCACAATGGTCCACTCTGCATATGTCTTAATTTTGCACAAACAATAAGCATTATTCACAAAATGTCGATATGCAGTTTTCTCGTTGATATTTTGTAAAAAGGATAACTGCAATGATAGGCTTCTATGCTAATACAAAACTTAACGACAATTTAATACTCAATTTTACACTTGTTGATACTGATACTGTTTCTAGTTCAATTAGAACCATAAATTCCGATACTGCTGGAAAAAATAATGTTATGTGCCGCCCTCTAACGGAGAGAGATTTAATTAATCCACGGTACCAGGGTGAAAGGAAGCCTGCCTAGTTCAAGAATAGTAAACTAAGAAGGATAGTTTATAAACGCTATTTTATCGGCGAGTGGGCGTGGCTATGATGACGTAGGCGACTGGCCAGAATTTGAAATCGGAGTAATATTATATAGGCTAACAAACTGCAATTTTTGACTTACATACTGCAGCAGAGGTATATTAACAGAATATAAAAAGCAAAGGTAGTAAGTGTTATGGATATCATAAAAATATAAGTCCGAATATAAATATTATTGTTTAAAATATGTATATAGGTGTAAGGAATAATTAGTTCAAATATACTGTGAGATCTGGAAAATCTGAAAGTCGAGGAATTTTGTAATTGTTAAAGTTTCAGGAAAATATTAAAAGTTTAAAAAAGTCAAGACTACTCATGTCTTACAAATTTGACGAAAATATTAATCAATAAAGACCTGATAAAATTAGGAAGACGACTATTATTCATAGTAAGATGAATTTTTTAAAATTTAGTTACTTATAAAATCACAACTAAAATATTTACCACTAAACTTTGAATTTAAAGGCAATAATGGTATTTCTTCGGCAAAACTATGTTAAACTTTATAGTGAGTACGAAAAAATACCTGTTTAGTCAGATGAGAAATAAATTTGTCCCCCACCACAGCTAATAAGAAAGGTAACTGCAAATAGCAAATGTTTTTTAAAATTATTTATTAAACTAATTACCAACAAATAAACTAATAAAATGTTCTTTAATTAACAATGTTTTTCATTTTTTTACATGTTCTGTGGTTTCATCGTTGGACCTTTTTCTTTTTAAATTCGATATGGATTGTACAAATATTTTCTTTCTTTCTGGGTATGCCTATCTTGTCTATCTAAGATGATATCCACCTTTTTTGTTTTTCCAGGTATATTTAATGCGGGAACAGCAGTTTTCTTTAAAGGCAAACCTACAAATTAACATTATTTGTACCTAAATTTACACCAACCATAACTTTTGTTAGGTAAGTATTTAAAATTTATTATCTTACCTAACAGTTCATTTTGTAGACCCCTTTTCATTTTGTGTAAAACGAACAGAACAAATCACACTTGAACTGGGATTAAATTTATCTGCACGTTTACAGCAGTTAATCCATTCTTTAAGCATAGTCATAGAAACAAAATCTTTTCCTTTCGGGAAAGAATGATAAACAATTTTTGTATCGCAGCCTTATTGTAACCACACTTCTATTATTGCAGCCATAAATCGCACATCTACAGCCAGGCATAAATTTAATCTAGAGTCTCTGAAATAATTAATTAGTTTTACACACATATCCATGAAGTTTAAGGCAAAATAAAATAACTTACAATAAACAGCAGAAAATACCTAAACACAAACGTACCTACAGTTGATTTATTTTATAGTCTACTTAAAACAAAGAACACATAAAATTAGTTTTAAAACACTGTAGACACATGCAGAATCACAAAGTAGAATTAATTTTGTCTTTAAAAGTTCTAAAACACGGCCTAAACACACATATAAGCAAGCATAAACAAAGCTGGTACGCCAGACAGTGACGTCACCAACTAGATCGCAAGCCGATCGGAGAGCCAACATACAGTCTTATGGGAATAAACTATCCTTCTTTAGTTTACCATCCTTGGCCTAGTTTGGTTACCGGTAAGACGGCGCGGCGCCATCTTTGGAATAACTGGCGAACGACCATTACCACAGAACCTGTAAGATGGAGATTGTTCGAAGCGACAAGTGTCCGAATAATCTGGAATGAAATAGAGAATTCAAGTACGTTCGCCATGAATATATATAAGAGGCGGATTCAACGCACGTGGCCAGTACAGTTGCGTACAGTTCAGTTCTGATAAGGGGAGTTCAGTACAGGTCAGTTTTTATTAGATGAACAAGTGAACAGATGAAATAAAGAACAGTATTAAAGTAGCGAGTTATGAATTATCATAGTGAATTTATAGTAGTTAAGAGTTAAAGTTAGTGTGTATAATTATAAGGACTTAGTATTGTAATTTAGTGGTTAATAAATCAGTGGTTATTGAAAATTCTTGTTGCAATTATTTGAATCTACGTGCAGGGTGATTACTGGAGATTGTATATACGTAACAATAAAATGTTAACACTATGTATGATAATAATTTTGAATCAAATCACTCAAACTATAAACTGTCTTGAACGGGGGTTACTTTCCCAAACAATCGTGACCACCCGACACCAAAAGTAGCAAATCATGCATCCATGGAAGATCTGCGGTCTATCAGCTTATTGCCGGTTCTTCTCAAAATAGTCCATTTAAAGAGTCGGGATTCATGACGAAATTGCCGAATGTCTGCGACTGGGACTAGACAATGTTCACCCCTCGTTTTCGATGGTGCTGAATCGATTCCCGGGGTCAAACCAATTTTTCCACTTCGGCAACCCCCTCAAATTGGCCAAAAACCACCTTCAAAGTCCCCTTTTTCGTGAATCAATTTATTTTCCCCAGTTTTTCGACTAATTGTTGTTCCCTCGCGTAGAACAGAAGGTCCCTTGAGGGATTTGACCTCAGTCACCCCTACTCCAGGTGTAGGGGGTTAGAAAATAGAATTTTTTCCTAAGAAAAAAATTGATATTTTACAGGAGGTGTTTTTTTGAATGAGATGGTAGGTGATCACTATTCTGTAACCACCCCCGGAGGTTGTTCTCACATTTCAAAGGGGTGAATTCTTTTTTTTTTTTTTTGGGGAAAAAATAATATTTTGTAGGAGACGTTTATTTGAGGAAGGTGGTAGGTGGCCAGGATTGTGTAACCAACCCCGGGGGTTGTCTTCACCCTTCAAAGGGGTGGACATTTTTGCCATATATAATTGAAAAATAGTATAAAAAATATGTTTATTAATGTGTTCTTATAAATTTTGTACATACAGGCATGTGTGTATGAATTATGTGTAAATACATGTATATAGATATTTATATATCCTGGTCACCTCTCACCTCCCTCAAAGAGACGCCTCCTATAAAATATTAATTCTCTCCCAAAAAAAATCCCACCCCTTTGAAGGTTGAAAACAACCTCCGGGGGGTGGTTACACAACCCAGGTCACCTACCAGCTTATTCTTATTATCAAAGAAACACCTCCTGTAATATATCAATTTTTTTCACAAAAAGAATATCGATTTTCCAACCCCCTACAGGGGTGGAAGCCTGAGGTAGGGATGGCTGAGGTAAAATCTCTCGAGGGATCTTCCGTTCTACTTGAGAGAACAACAATTACTCGAACAACTGGGAAAAATTAACGGGTTCATGGAAAAGGGGACTTTGTGGGTGGTGATTGCTGCATATCTGTTGTTATATAACTTAGATCCATTACATCAATAATTGAGATTTCGTAAAGCATACAACAGCACGAAAACATTGCTGAACCTTAGTGACAATATCATCAGTAAAAGCATGGCAGCTCAGCTATTTTTGTTTCACTATACTACTCTAAGGCATTTGATACCATTGATCACTATCATCTTTATGCTAAGCTAAATTACACAGGTGCTTCGGTAGGACATCTCTGTGATTTTTTAATTCTTATTTAAATGAACGTCGTCAATGTGTATCAGTTGTTGCAGAAAAATACACCGATTTTATAACAGTAACGTTAGGTGTACCTCAAAAGTTCATCCTTGGTGCTCTTTTATTCCTTATATACACATACATGAGATATATTTAAGGTAGTATCTAGTTTGTATCTACAAGTCCAGGTTGACATGTTTTGAGAAATCTAACGTAGACATTGCCAATAATTCGATTAACTAGGATTTAGAAAACATTTCTCAATATTCACATCAACACACATATTTTTTTCCTCATGTCTGTAATTTCTTTTAAAATGTCTTTGTATAATATATATTACATAATGTTTGTACATTGTCAATTTATGTGATAATAATGCTTGTCTTATGCTTTTTTTTTGTTGCATAATTAGAGGTAAGTGATTTAAGGTTAAGTGTAAGAATACCCAAACTTGAAAACGTTCACCAATCCTTCGCGCGACGTTGTTATTCTACTCGGTTAATAGGGATGAAATGCATTATGTTCCATTAGTCCAACGAATTATTTAGTTGACTATATTTCATCATTTAAAAACTTATTATGTGTGACTATTATTATGTTTTGATTTTTGCAGTATTAACCCTTTTTGTATATTACTGTTAGACGAGACCTAGACTGTGTTATTTACGTCTCCTTAAAAAGCCACCAAAATAAGTGCTGTATGTGTCTTTTTCGAAAGGCGTTTCAGAAGTAGTCTCCATTACGTAATAATAAATTCGTTTTTTGTACACAAAACTAGAGCTTACTTAGATATATCTTTATTTTTACATAACAGAGGAAAAACATTGCTTTTTGTCGTTTACTGATGCCTGCATATGATATGAAATCAAGCCAAAGTAACACAGCAGGACAATATGAAATCACTTAACAGGCAAATGCCATGTTAAAAATATTTTGATGGATTTTACCTACGAAGTTGTTGTAGGTTTAACCATTGTGTTGTAATTAGATATTATATAGATATCAATTTCTTGAAACGTATAATTAATTACTAACAATAAAGCTTTATTTAATAAATGATAGTATGACTAATTTCCGACAGTAGTCGCCTAAAGAATTTAGAGCAACATGTTTAAAATTATGCAATTTTATTTTTTGCTCGTTTTCTCGCCTAATTTAAATTGACAAGTATTTGTATATTATGACACGAACATAACTTCTATGTATACGTGATATTGATTTAACAGCAGAAGCCTTCTTAACTATATTGAAAAGTAATATTGAAATATGTAGAAAGTAGGTAAACTGAAAAGTAGTGAAATAGAAAGACAACCTTAGATAACATTGGAGTTGGTGAAGTTTGTTAACAAGAAGAATCGATTATAGAAAGTTATACAACAAAATAATAGTAATTTAAATATTCTCAATGGATTTAAATAATATTAATACAAATCACAATCAAACTTAAATAAATTATTTAATAGATCATTTGGACCCAGTTGATAATCATAAAAGGTTATGAAAATATATGAGCGAAATGACTAACATAACACAGATAAAAACAAAATATCAATTTTTTAAAAATCCGGTCGAGATATTGCTTTTTTACATCATCCAATAGAAAATTTCATTTTCAGGAAGAGGAACACAAGAAAGATATGAACTATATTAAATACAGCATTCTTCTCCTTCTTCGAGTGCCACACGTTGGATAGCGCGTAGGCGGCCATGTACTGTGGATGTTATATAATATCTAATGTGCCTTCTTTTTTTTTTATACATTTATTTAACGTCGGCCTATTTCCGCTACTGAGGCCTAACACCGACGCCTGTAGACGAGCTACCCCCAACCAGGAATTTTGCCGAACCTCTTCCCTTAAGAAGAGTAGGGATCTTTTACTTGCCTAACATTTAATAGACAAGGGACCGACGGCTTTACATCCCCTCCGAAGGATGGTATATCTCCTATACAACCCTCGCCTAAGGTTGTATAGCTTCCGCGCATACACTGACATACAAGCCGCTGGAAGATGTGTGAGGCGAGAACGCGGTTTCCGTTGGAATGGTCACCAATCCAAGTACTAACCGCGCCTGTCGTTGCTTTACATCGCATACCGAAGTATGTACATAGTAAAGACGCACCTACGCATGTGCCTTCTTCTGCTCTTCTAATAATTCTTGAGACGTCAGGAATATTACACCAATTTCGGATGTCTCGGAGACATGAATGCTGCTTGCAACCTGGTCCTCTTTTGCCTTCTGTTTTGCCCATTAGGATCTTCTTGGGGAGTTTATATTTTGGACTTTAGTTTTTCTCATTAGTTCGACTAATTATCTCTGAATACCAGCTCTTCAAAACTTCCTCATTGGTGATGTGGTCTATCCAAGGAATTCTGAGAAGTCGTCGTAGGGTCCAAATTTCCGGTTCCGGTTTAATAATTTTAGTTTTAATGACCACGTTTTTGCTCCGTATAATACAATTGGCCATATCTAACTTCTTACGACACTGAGGGGAAACTCTAGCGGAGTCTCTCTATGAAGAAGATATTGACTGAACTTTATGAAGGCATTTCTAGCCATTGTTACGCGTAGTTTGACTTCTACATCGCAGTCCCACTTTGTGTTCAGAGTGAAGCCTAGGTATTTGAATTTTTCCACTCTCTCGACTGTTGTGGTAGACTTGAACTTGGTCGTTTCTGATGGGGTGTCTGCTAACAATCATCAATTTGGTTTTGAACGTGCTAATATTAAGGCCAATGAGAAAACTAAAAGTGTTTCAGCACAAATTTATGCGCCTCATCTCTAATTCTGGAAGGTACACCTCCTTCAGAGACTTATACGCACTTTGCCATGACATAACCCCAATAGCGGACTACGTCCAGGACATTTCACAAAAATTCTGTTCTTTCAAGTTGGGCGACAGTCACTGTAATTAAAATTGAAAATAAAGTTATATTGAATTGAATTGATTTTGATTTTGGTGGCGTTAATATTAAGGCCATAATGTTTTCCGACGTTGTTAATTCTATTGGTAAATATTTGGAGATCTTCAAGATTATCTGCGAGTATTGCTGTATCATCAGCATATCTCAAGATATTAATTGGTGTTCCATTTACTTTAATGCCTCGATGTTCGTTTTCAAGTGCTATTTGAAAGATTCTTTCAACGTATATGTTGGATAGCAGAAGTGATAAGATACAACCTTGACTGACTCCCTTCATTATTGATGTTTAATTCGTATATAGTGAGTTATTTACACTGAGATCTGCCATTTGGTTCCAATATAGATTGTGTATTATTCTTAGATCTTTGTCATCTAGGCCTATGTCCTTTAATATTGATAACAGCAGATCAAGGCGTACGTTATCGAAGGCTTTCTGGTAATCAATAAAGCAAATGAGTACAACTGTTCTCTGGTCTGGATTACTAGTTTCATGCACAGAAGTGCTTCTCTTGTTCCTAGTCCGTCCTTGAAACCAAATTGTGTGTCACCAGTTATTGCTTCGCATTTCGTGTAGATTCTATTGTGGATAATTTATAGAAAAGTTTTGAAGGTATGGCACATAAGGCTAATGAGTCTATGTTCTTCACATGTTTTAGAGTTTAGCTTTTTCGGTATTGGTACGAAAGTAGATTTTAGCCAATTCTTTGGAATGTTACCTGTATTGTATATCGTATTAAATAGTTTGTGAAGTTGTTTGGGGTTCATTAGCTTCAAGATTTCAGCCGGGATGTTGTCTTGTCCGGGTGCTTTCCTATTTTTTAGTTGGGCCAGTGCATAGCATATTTCGGATTCAAATATAGGTGGACCACTGGGATCTTCTGCTTTTTCCATTTGTAAAGTGCGATTGTCTTTAAATGTGTTTTTTATATATTCCTCCCAAATTTTTATTAGTTTCTATGTGTCGGTTACGATTTTGTTGTTGTTTGTTATTTTTCATATGCTTCCTCGTCTAAAAGTGTATGTTATTTCTCTGAGTTTCTTATGGAAATGGTCGTGTTTTGCATATACTACATCTGTCTCCTAGCATTTTTCATTTAACTATTTGTTTTGGCTTCTCTTATCTTTGATCGTATAATATGGTTCGCCTCTTTATATTTTGCATGTTTACTTTTACTCCTCTTCTTATTTCCGTCATATCAAGTATTTCTTCGGTCATCTATTCTTTTTTCTTTCTCTCCGCTCGAATCCGAGAACTTCTTCTACTAATACAGTATTAGAAGAACTAATAAATAAGTAAATATGTAACTAAATTATACTGTGATAGGCTGTGGAGACAATTACATTATTTTACATTTTGCTAGCATTTCATTTCATATTTTTAGGTTAATATCCATTAAAGTGACACATTTTAGGACATAAACCTTGTAACTGAAGTGTGAACGTTTCGGATAGAAATTATTAATTTGGAGGTAATCGATAAGAGACTATGTAATGTAATACTATAAACCATTGAAATTAGAACCTGTACATATTTGTGGCTGTTAAAAATTATCAGCGCTGAAAAGAAGAGTTTTATCTACTCTTGCGGAAGCCAATGATAATTCAACCAGGTTCTGGTTGTTGAAACTTGGAGAATATTCGAGAACCCACCGAGCTAGTTAGTGAATTAAATTTGGGATTCAGAAAGTAACTGAAATCTTCAAGGAATTGGTCAACGTAGGAAATGTCCAAGACTTTGCAACCTACCAGTAGAGATATTCAAAAGTGTTTCCAAATTGTTAGCAAGAGCGCTTTGGCAGATCAATGACAAATTTGCACTGGATTAAACGTGAGGAAGTAGTCATATTTCCATCTTGAGAACAGATCCTACAAATATTACGGTGCAGACAAAACTCAAATCCCCAAGATCCTACAGATCTGGTGGACCAGTCAATTTATAATCTACTTGCACAATAATAACTTATAATATAGACCGGGTGATTCGCGAATAATATGCCATAGCCTAATGGCAGATAGAGCACTTCAATGTAAGTCTAGATCAAGAAGGAAAAAATTTTTTGGCTAGTGGTTAAGAAGTTACAGAGTGTTATATGCATTTGGTCTGAAAATTCAATGAGCTATATCTCTGTAATAGTTGGATGTAATCGAATGAAACTTATCAGTAACATTGCTCAGCTTAAACTTGTCAGAATAGCCTACTTGATTTTGCAAAATCCATGGACGGACTAGCAAAAAATCTGCCCTCCCCGTTTTTTAGAAAATGTACATTTTTCTATCGCATTTCTGGAAAACTATTTGCGGATTCGGAAAGCCCAGAAAAAAATTATCTGTAAAATGAGCTCCAAGTGACCTTCTTTTTTATTATAAATTAATATTTTCCTGCAAGAACTGTGCATAACAATTTCTTAAAAATTAGTTTTAACCTATTTTTATTAGTTTATATACATATGAAAGTAATGCATAAGTCGTTCGCAAGGTATATTTAAAAAAAAGGTTCTTCAAAACAGTTTTTCTTCATAAAAATTGAACCAATATAATTTTTTAATCCCGAAGTAAATGAAGCATAACATACATAACTCTGTACCAAGAATATTAATAAACCTGTCGTAGACAACTAAACCAAATCATCGGAAGAAACATATGGGGAAATAGCAGCCACAGCTGAAAACGCGATAGAGAATCTCTGCAAAGATCCTATACTTCAACTAGGAGTTCAGGATGTTTATATAGATGAGAAACATAGAACACAGAAAACGGGACTCTCAAGAATCTCCATTAAAAAAGCTTTAATTCGAACTTTCCTCTCTACCTTACTCTCTATAAAAACAAATGATAAATATGCACTTTGATGTGACAAAAAACACAGAGTGATATAATAAAAATATAACTTCATTACTTGGATTTAAAATACCAAAAAATATGTAAAATATTGTTGCATGCCTACGCCACTGCTTCATGGAACGTGCGAGAAAAAGGCGGAAGCGCCGCGATCATTCTAGAATGATCGAGTAAATTGGACGCGGGTATATATACAGTGGATCTAAACGTACTGAGGACAGTTTGATATTTGACAATATCAAGTTGTGATTTAAAGTAGTGAATTTATCTTAGATTAAAGTATAATTAGTTGCGTTATTTTAAGGAGTAATTATTGTAAAATTAAGTGATAAATAAATCGGTGGTTTGTGAGGATTTTTGTTGTACGTTATTTGAACCTACATACAGGGTGTTTACTGACGATTGTAACAAACATGTAACAATATGGTATTACGATCCTTCTGACAAAGTAGTTTCAACCCAGTGTAATTGTTATTTCAGCAATTTTAAAGATACATAATTTTAATATAAATTAATTCAATTTGATAATTAGTAATGATCACAACTTCTCAATTACAATTAATAATATTACAGTATTAATTTTGTGAAATATATACATTTTAACAACTTAACATATGACGTAACTACAATATATTTAAATATCTATAGACCAATCTATATCAAATTACAAATTGAATTGAAAGTAATTACTTCCCCATGGATTAGATTAAATGCAAACTCTATAAAGACCTACACGTTTTAATGAAGCGAAGGTAATAAGAAATACCTTCTCTGAGTGTAGTTATGTATGCTCTTTATACCATAATTATAAATGTACTAGGGGGATCTGGCGCCTGTAGATGCTTTAACATTAATATCTTAATTAGCTTACACATATTGCATATGATTATTATTACAGCACCCAAGCAAAAGTATCGCAATATTTTTATGTACAACACGACATAAAAAGCAATGAAATAATAAACTTCAACTGCTCTAGTTTGGGTAATAAAAATAAAAATCTAACAGAGGTCTTATTTGCTAATGGGACTTGTTTTTGTAGTAACGCTGTATTGTAATTGATAGAACCTGGTGTCGATGTATATAAAGTATTGTAATTATTTATAGCTCTGATTTAAAATAACGTTTACTTGCATTCAGTTTCAGGCAGTGGAGTTCTATTTCACTTTTATTAAATAATTGTTAACAGTTTAAATAGTTAAAAATGGATAAATCTTCATTTTTATAGATCGTTATATTGTTAGGTGTGCCTTAAAATATGCATTAAGGCACGGAAGTTACCGAAAAGTGCAAACTGATTTGAAAGAATGTTGAGATACAAGTTTTGCAAATTCAATGTTATTCTAAACAAATTGATATAAGTTAACTGGCACATAATATCATCCTTGGTTAGGAGGCAGACAGACATCCACGACACGAAGTGCTGTGGTAGTTGAGGGGTTGTGGTGCGAGGCCAAGTTAATGCAACAAACATGAATATAAACAAAACAATACATCAAGAATCTTGCATCGGACGTCGAATGAAAAGGAATATTACAAATAACATTTCCAGAGAGGTTTGACGAGTAGTTCAGTTTAAAATTATGAATAAAGATCAAACATACTACAAGAATATCTTTTATTGTTTTATAACAGTTTACAAAGTTGGCTTATTTAATGACTGTCAAAAAAGTATTTTAAACACCTTCATTTTATTTTAAGGGGATATAAATTCTGCATTACCCCGAAGAGTAATTCTTTCAGTCGATCCTTCAATAAAGCCTGTTTTAAAGAGTTATTCTACCGTAACCTAGTACGTCCCAATTAGGACAAAAATATACATAATAACTAAGATAATTTGGTATAAATGCCCCAATTTTCTTAATTATCAACGATATCCATGACTTTTGAAGGTCTGTAAAACAGCACAGGAAATATTGCAGAAGAAGAAGAACGGAATTAAGAAGGAGAAGAAGAACTAACTGAAATAATCTTAATTATCAGTGATTTTTGTAGCAATTATTATTCCAATGTCTGTCTGTTTGATGATAGATGATAATATTTTCTCTATATGAAAAAAAAAATCATGGTACACCTATGGTGTTGGGCGTGGTCGTACTAACTGTTACAACGTACGAGTACATATCCACTTGACTTTCACTGGATCTGTTCCGTGCATTCTATCTATGCTTAGGAATCTGAATTCTGTGCAATATTGCTTGGGCAGTTTCTGGTTTTGTTCTCTTTATATCAAAATTAATCCATAATTATTATGACTTATTAATGTTAAGTGATGTAAATATGCTATAAAGTTATTAAATTATCTATGGCATGCTATGAATGTATTGTTTATATTGCATAGGCTGTGTTTTAATTGAGATTGACTAATACGGGTAATTATTTCACTTAGAACGATATACAGACAAGGTAAAGGACGTAAAGAATGTATACCGGGTGATCTTTTTAGTTGGTACAGCACCTTTTCCTCGCTTATTATTAAAGATAGAGTTTTGAAATTTTGCAGGCATACTTAGAGACATTTCTTGCATCTAATGCACTTTGTTTTTATTTTTCTGCTGTTTCCCGTCTAATTGGAAGTGATATCAACTTTCCATCTTCAAATGAAACATTATAGTTTTTCTTTTGGATTTCAAAACTAGATTTTTTCTGAGTTAGAATGTGTAAATAAGTATTAGGTTAGAGAGGAAAATTTTTAAGATAATGCGATTTTAAAGTTTCAGGTGTTGAGGTGAGATATACGAAGCACTAAAAATCGAGTTACTCATGGTATGATTTTGTGGCAGATTAAAATTGTCGTCAAACGTAGTAAACGCATGTCAAGTCAATAGAAGAAGAAATGAAAATGGAAAATAATTATGCAAGATTTATTTAACATCCTTATGATTTTAACAAAAATGGTTAAATATATTTACCAACTTGTCGCAGCTTCAATGCAGAATATCTCGAGAACAGAAGACACGATCGTCGATTTAAAAAAAAATAATTACAAATTTAAGAAATTCAGCTGCTTGCTCCGGTGTTACCATAAATATGTCCTGAATCCACAAATTAAGGTATGTGAATTTTTCTAAGTCCCAAAATATTTCGAAATATTTGTCAAGTCCGTTTGACGTTACATTGATCTATCGCGCATCTGTTTTCCGCTGTTTCTGCCACTTATTCATATTTGAAGGAAGTAATTAAATTGATACCGTGTTGGCAGTCAGCCAGAGCGACTCAACACAAGCAGACGTGGTCACTCCGAGATTAGAACCTAAGGTACCGTTCTTGTGATATATTAAATTCCAAGCCGCGGAATTTCTGTTAAGTCCAGTCTACGTCATCGACCAGTAGCGCATCCGTCTGGCCCCTACTCCCACTCCCACAGTAAGTCGTTCCATTGATAGAAAAGTTCCTGTGAACCTGAGAATGGTGTCAGTTCGATCTGACCCTTCCCGCTAGCAGACGTGCCCAAGTCTAGACCAAGGGGTAAATAATATCATGGAGAAGGAAGCTAACTGAGTAAGAAAACTTGACTAGTGCAAACACTGTGCATTAATAACTTTCTTTTTCAGCCGTTGCCACGAGAATTGCATCTTGTAGGTGCTCTGATATCACCCGCTGGGGTTCTCGGAGCATTGAAAAATTGCACCACTGTGTATTAACCATACCTTGCCTTTTCAGCCGTTGCCACGAGAAGTTCATCTTGGAGGTGCTCTGATATCACCCACTGGGGCTCTCGGAGCATTGAAAAGTTGCACCACTGTGTATTATCATACTTTAGCTTATCAGGGCAGATTTATCAACGCACACTAGTAAGTACTGATAAACTGTTGCACTGTAATTTTTATATTTGTAGATATAATTGTGGTCTTACCTCACTTGCCTGGTGTCCGTATCTAGTCTGCACCCTATCTATTTTTGCTAACCGTATATTCTGTGTTTCAGCTTGCTATCTCTGTCGCTTGAGTCATCTGATACTACCTATCTGATTTTCGTTACTACCAGAGTTTCTTGCTTGCTCCTCTCGGTAATGAGTAATTTATAGATATAGTCTGGTCGATAGCCGAGAGGGTTTAGGCGCGAGGTGGCAATGGCGATTAATCACACGGACATCGCACCACCGGGTTCGAATCCTGGCTTCTGCACTAGCACTGTCGAAGGAAGTGGTTGTATGTCCGCGTTTTTTGAATGTGTAACCCCCTTCCGCACAAGCCCTGGCTTCTGAAATTGAGGGTTGTCTAATTTCTGTGGTGTTTATTTTTTTACCCTCTGAAGTAAACTTTCTCCACTTGGGCTACTCAGCCTCGCGTATTCGGCTTGAGGGTAGTGTGTCCTATCACTCCTATCACTTAAACTAGGACTGGTCCCCGAGCAAACCGGAAATTTGTTTAACTTACACTTAACTAAACTCAGCAACTTTCAGATAGTTTGGAAGTTCAATGTTTCAAAATTGCAATGCAGAGTTTTATTCTCAACACATATTGCCTTTCTTGGAAGAAAATTGTCTAGATAATTTACCTTTGGCAACACTTACAGAAATTTATTTTATGCAAGGCGGAGCCCACCTGACAGTGCAAGGATGGTGGACAGTCTTCTAACAGCTATTTTTGAGGACAGGTGAATCGGAACATCCGGGCCGATTAGATGGCCGCCGAGGTCCGCGGATCTCAATCCATTGAATTTTTTTTATGGGGGTCACATTAAAAATAATGTTTATGAATTCGGACGCGAAATAAGAGCGGCTTTACAAGCACATGTTCGTGAACCAGCTTAGTGGCTCAACGCTTACGTGTTCGGCTTACAACTAAGGATTATCGGGTTCGAATCCTGGCTAGGGTATGGATTTTTAGTGGTATTTTTCATGTTTTACCGAGTTGGTGGCAGTAGACTAGACGAGGTTATATGAGAGACATCACCATTAGTTGCTGTACCTGGTTGAGTGGAGGAATAGTTAAATTCATTACGAGGACAATGTGATGCGAAATTATACAGATTTAGAATAATCATTGACTTCTCTAATTTTCCCTAAAAATCTACACACTATACGAGAACTGGTTAATATTTTTCAGTATAATTTTATAGAGGTTAAGTTCTTAATTGATTATAAATTTGCATCGTTGATTGTATGACTGATGGTCGAGAGGTGAGTGCACTTGCCTCTTACCCAAAAGTTCCGGGTTCGATCCCCGGTCGTGGCAGTGGAAAATAGTGTAAGAGGGATTTTTCCGCTATACACGGATATTGGGAGTGTCCCTTGTCTCTAAATGTGTAACCCCCTCCCACACAAGGCTCTTCTAGAGCCTTCTGGGATAAAGGGGGTCATCATTACCTGTGCCGTATTTATTTATCGTTCAATTCATATTCGCGGCTATTAATGTGGGCAAACAAGTCGACGTTGTATACACAGAGTTTCCCAAAGACAGGATCCATCTTCATAATATTAAATTATTTGGCTTTTCGAACTTATATTAAATTCTCTTATCCTGTTTTAACTCCCAACAAACAATATCTAGAATGACGTCTCCGGAGAGCCCCAAGGTTCCATACTGGAACCTATGTCACTCTCGCTATTTATTAACATCAGATTTACTTGTAATAATGTGAGTTGAAATCACGAATGTTGTCGTTCATGTCATCAATTTATGTACTTATCAACGACATGCGATTTTCTGTTCCTGCAAATACAAAGCGCATATGATGTGAATAACAGAAAGTTATGTCTGCTGAGGGTACTATAGAAACGTTCTGAACGTAACGATTCGTTTTAGAAATGAATATTGCAAGCGTTAGTCGTAGCCGCAATTAACATTGAGCGTTGTCAGTTCTCTGTCAACTCAGTAGCGTGCGGTGGATAGAAGACTGAATGCAGTAGCCAAAGACATGGTGGTGAAATTAAATGAGTGCTTTAATCAGGAAAAACGTAACGGATGTTCTTTTTTACCTTTACAAGAAATCCATGAGGTGAATTGCAAAATTAAATGCGCAACGGATGTTAAAATTCATTGTATTGCAAGCTATTATTGTCTAGATATTTTCATCACAAAATACTTGTCTTTTGCATAAACTGATACGCCCATGCATGCCATTATGCGTGTCTTTGAGATGATTTGATGTGGAAATTAAAAGATGATGACGTGAACGACAACATTCACGATTTGAACTGTATAGTGTATACTGTCTGCTATATTTTTTATTTTATTTTATCGTTTAGATTTATATGTTGATGGTATGAAGTGTTTTTCTACTTCTGACACCGACGAGAACTGTGTGCTTCCCCAAAAGTTTCTAAACGATGTAAATGACTGGTACCGCCAAATTTGATAACTTATCTTTCATCAAGAAGAAACCAATTGATATTGGATTTTCAGTTGAATGGCACTGTTTGAATAGATCAGATAAATTTAGTGGCGGGTATTCTCTTTGATTCGAAACCAAATATTGACAAGAATACTTATAAAGGTTTGGGTAGATGAATACAAAAAATGAAGGCTAAATGAGATCTCCGAAAATACGTGATGAAAACTTAAAGCTACTGATATTATAAAGTTATTATTTAAGATTACGCTGATTCTTATCAAAGAGCAAATAATCTGATTAATAGTGACATGCTGACTAACAAGAATATGGGAACGGGAAACAGCGGAATTATTGGAATGATATGAAGCGGATTTTTTTTCGGCACGATATTAATACAAAATCAAACAAATCAGTTAAATTTATCACCAGTTTAGTTCATTAAAATATACGTGGAATTCCTCAAATATTTATGAGCTGTAGCCTATATCATACATTCCTACACTTACACAGACGGTATTTGCAAGAAGTAATTCATACACCTTTAATTCATTGTGTAATTGAATAAACAGTTTCTAACGACTTATATAATTGCTAAGGTTATAACCTTATTATACTGTTAAATAATTTATATGTGACATAAACTGTAATGGCATGTTAGAATATGATATGGCCGCATTCAAAACAAATCAATTTGACACGGTCGTATTTACGATTCACGCAATTCCTTATATTGCTATTATTGAATTAAACTTTGGATATGCAAAACGAGGTTAATGGGTTATATAGTATCTTGAAATTAAGAAAATATACTTGCGAGGTAAACAAGAGAATAAAAGACATATTTAATTAAAAATTCTTCTCAAAATGTTGTCATTCATTAGTGTATTAATTACCAATCACTAATAAATAGTTTCTTATATATGTAGCCTAGAATCTTTTTTGAAAGTATTAAAATTCATTCGTTTATTCGTGTATCTGAAAGCAAGACTTCCGCATATTTTATAAAGTTGCACTATTTACTTCAACCATTAATACTATAGTATTACATTTACTTAGATATACACTCATAATCAGCAGAAAATGTAAGATTGGCGTCCAATCACTCCAATCAGGGAATTTGCATGTACCCTAAATTGATCTTGATGTGTGTCGCTTATCAAATTTCCATGCAATCATATAATGCACCCAAATAATGCTAAAACTTTTTCAACATCGCTTTATCTAATATTGGTCTTACAGTAAGAGTTTTCTGACAGTAGCTTCACTTACATACGAGTAGATTTTCTAAACTTTTAATAATTTTGATTATTCACATCATTCGTTACACTTGCCTTATTGTAAAGGGTCTTTGATCATCTGGTCAACATGATTAAACAAGGCAAGAGAATCTGAATCATCACCGGTATCCAGTACAACAGTTAGATAATCATATAACCTGAATTTTAAGACATAAAACGTAAATAAGCCATAAAACATTATGGCAATTAGATATGGTAACAAGTAAATTTTGGGTCACTTGCCCCATATCGTCTTGTCGATAGCCGCGTTGGTTAAGGCGCAAGGTGGCAATCGCGATTAATCACACGGATATCGTGCTACCGGGATCGAACCTTGGTTCCGGCACAGATACTGTCCGAGAAAATGGTTGTACGTCCGCGTTTTTTCAATGTGTAACCACCTTCTGCACAAGCTCCTACCTTCTGGAATTGGGGGTTGTCTAATTTCTGTGGTGTTATTATTTATATTACTAAGTGACCTTATGACATTTAATTACAACAAACAAGCACTACGTGAATGTATTTTTCAACATATTCAAAAGTTAAATGATGATTGTCGCACCTTAATTTTTACAAAATAAATTAGCGCACTAAACTAGGGTGAATTAAATACAATATTTATAGCAAGTATTGATTTATTTGGCCACTTCCATTAGAGATAAATTCACGTATGGTTATTTTTCCATTCACTGGACTGCTAAGGAGCACTTTCTTCAATGATATTTTTTTAAATATTTGTTTTTATTGGTGATGGTGTGTATAGAAATCCTTTACTATGAGTTAGAATTACAGCAATATAATTTCATATCAAAAGATGTAATATAACGTTGTAGTCAGAAAAACAAACATCTAAGCCTTTTGCATTTCTAATATCCAGATCGTTAATTATTTGCTTATTATCATATCTAAATACCAATTTATTTAGATAAACTCTAGCAGGACTGTTAATATATTAATATTTAGGACACAAATTAGAATAAAAATTAGTATCTTGTTTTCTAATAGATCATTAATTTTTTCGGTCAATATAAAAATGTTTATTCATTCATTCATTCATTCATTGATTATTTGATTCGTTGATTCATTTACTCATTGATTTATTGATTCATTTTATCATTTGTTAGTTTGTTCGTCTATTCGTCTATTCGTCTATTCATCTATTCGTCTATTCGTAATAGAGAGACATGTACCATCCACCTTCTAGGACAGAAATTTCAGAAAGCATCTCTGGATACTTTCGAGCGTATTGATATGTGACATATTCCGGAAGCCATATTTATGATGTATATTCTAGTTTAAACTTAACAAATGAGTTAAATAATAAGGTTAACAAGTGGGTGTCCGTAAAACTTGACGAGTATCTGAAAACTAAACCAAGAATTTATTTGCAGATAAAACTGTGTTTTCAGCCTATCTATTAAATATCAGTTTATTGTTAAACAGGACGCCTAGGTCTTTGAAAACTGCGACTCTTTAGTAATGTGAAGTCAAGTTTATAGTCAAATAGAAACATTTTTTCCTAGAAAAAGATATCACGTTCCATTTGTCGACGTTGAGAGGCAAATCATTATGGTTGCACCAAGTTTGTATTTGCAGAAGATTATCTTGAAGTTTTTACAGTCCGCTGGAGTATTTATAGCAGAAAAGAGCTGACATTATCGGCCTATAGGAAGACATCGGCATTCAGGTCCACAGAACAGAAGTTCCAAAATAGTGCCCTTGTGGCACCCCTGAGGTGGTATTAATTTTAGCTGGTTTATGACCGCTGTATTCCAAATATTGTGTTCCATAGTTAAGATATGATTTAAAGAAGTTAATAAGTAGGATGTTGATAATAAGAGATAATATGAGATGTTGATATAATGAGAATTTGGTGGCTTATATAAAACTCTTATACTACACAATTTATTTTGAATAATAACTTTGGCAATTATATACTAGATGTAACAGATCTTCACCCCTGGTATAGATAACACAGAGCAGATTTAGAAAGAAATAATTTAGATAAAGAGCAACACCTCCACCTCTTGATACGCGATCGCTTCTTATTAAATTTGTAGTCAGGAATCTTGAGAATATGTTTGAACATATCATCCATAAGATCAGGAAAAAGAGAAGCTTCACTGATTCCAACTTTTATATGTATCATTGTTGGTATTATTGGATTCAATGTCAAATCCAAATTGACAATTTTATGAGTTAGTTTTTAGTTTTGTAATTAATTTTATCAATCGATATAGTAATGTTACAAGATTTTATTTTTAAATTTTACATGTTTGTAATAATTTTAGTATTGAAAATACTTCTAGGCGTGATCTTTAAAAAAATGTTGCGAATATTTCGTGACATGCGACATGCTCGGAATTTGTATATGTTGCAAGGTCTGTGGAGGCCTGTCAGCAAGGTCACGGAATACGGAGGATAAAGTTATTTATAGGATGACTGTGAAATAAAATAAAATTAGGTGCGTATTTAAGAATATTCAAATAAACAGTTGCTAAATATAGAGTTATATACTGAGTGATGCTTACGACATACAACTAATTATAATATATAAAATGCTTAACAAAAAAATTAGTTTTACATATAATAATAATGAATGACAAGTTGATACAATAATGTATATAAATTATAGTGAATGTGTAAATACACAATTGTAAATAAAATTAAACAGATGCAAATAAATTGAATTTTTTTTCTTTGTAGTATTAGGCCAGGCGTCAGGGTTTTTTTGTTATAAAAATTCCTAAGGATGCTTTTTTTCTTTCTATCGCTGATTTTTATGTGTAGAAAGAGATTTATTGAAAATGCCCCCTTTAATTCGGTCTGGAACATATTCTTTAAACAATTGCAAGGGGAAATTTTTGCGTTTTTTTTACAATATCTCTGAAAATAACAAAAAATCAAGAATAGAAATTTATTTTCCACTAAATTCTATATAAAAAAGGGCTCTACATTTTTTTCGATTGATAGTTTTCAAGATAGAACCTTAGGAAGGAGCGAGTCGCGGGTCACATAAGCGTAAGGAAGCACAATGTTGAAATTATTATGAATGTGGTAGTTAAAGAATTTAAGACACGAATTCTGGTGAAATAATTGAAATGATTGTTTATTCAGGATTATGCTACATATTATATTTATTGTTATACATACAACCATTCTCCTCCTTTTGCGTTTAGGCTGGTGCCCAAGATCGAGTTGCTCTGCTATTTCTGGTTCTCTGATTTCTTGATCTTCCTTGGTTCCTTCTATCTCTCCAATCTCTTTAGGTTCTGCAGTCTCTTCAGCTTCTCCCGTCCCTTCATCATCTTCATTTGACATCTCAACGTTAAAAAACTCCTCGAGATCGATGTCAATATGTTCATCAATATTTTCTTCAATGTCAATTCTGAGCGCTTCGACATTGGAGCAAGTTTGACCTTCGTAACGGGAACAGATGATGAGACATTTCAGTTCATGTTTGCGGCACCCGCAGTTTCTCTTGCATCCATCTCGACAACTACAAGATATTATTTTCAGCAATGCTGGTGGAGGAGCTTCTTTTTCAGTGGTTACTGGGAGTAAACCGGTCAGAGTCCGATTCCACCCCCATTTGGTTGGTTCCAAATCAATGTCTTCCCATCTTTGTATTTGATGGTACGCTTCATGCTGCTGCATGAGTAGGTGGTAAAGAAAGAAGGTAGAATGAATTTTTAGCAACTGCCTTTTTGATACTAAGTATATATAATAGAACACTTACGTTTAAACCTCAACACCTCACAATTCCCGCGCAAGCATACAGCCGTTGAACTTTATAAGGAAATGGAACGGGAGTCAACGCTTTGTGCAAATCACCTAGCCTCGCCGGCATGGTGCACGTGTAATTATAATTATAAAATCGCATAATGTGTAAACAAAAAGTGTCGATGGCAGCGTGGCACGCAAACACAAAAAGAAGCGATAGAATAAAAAAAAGCTTCCTTAGGAATTGTTCCATAAATCAGGTGATATTCAACCTCTGACGCCTAGACTATATTGACTTAATCCGAAATAATGTGAGGCGTATGACTTATGTGCAATTCCTGGCACTTCGTGTGTACTACGTTGATCTCTATTTTTTCTAACTAATCAAGCACTGTACTACGGAAAACAAGAAAATGTGATAGTATTTTCAATACGCCAAAGACACTTGCATAGGATGCAAGATGTGTGAATTTTTTAGGAAGAAAAGTTATTGATTAACAAAAATTTTACTAAAATTTTCATTTATTTATTTTAGATCCAATTCAAATAGCATACATACTTGGGCTTTTGTAATAAGTATAAACAGCGAGTTTCCGCTAATCTAAGATAAAATCTTAGCCAACTGTCAATTTTTGTACAGTTACATTGTTGAGCTAAACATCCGCGACTGACAGATGGTCTTTTCTTAGTGAAATTAAATATGAAAGTTACAAGTACTTACTTTTCATTTATAAATATATAAATAAATTGACTACTTTTAAATCGTGGATGATAGCCAAATAGCAGTAAAATATGTTATATATATTTATAATATTTATTACCCATCACTATTTTGTATGGTTTATTAAATAGTTTAAGTAGCTTTGCTGTATCGAGTTCTAAACAATTACTTGTTTTGCGTAAAAAATTGTAGGTCAGCTTTGGCCACATTCTCAGTTTCAACATATTGTTCGTATAATATTTTGGCGGGAACTGGTACTAACATCAGCCAACCATGCGACTCATATAAAAGACAATTTTTTCTCGTGCAAATCAGTTTAGGTTCGTAACTCAACTTGTCAATTAGCGAAATGTTCACAAAGGTGTGTATTGTATAATAGTGCACTGAGAATATCGATTTAGATATCGTGGTGAGATTAGTTTAGTATGTTGGTATATTTTAATAATATTAAATTATAATTCGTAAAATCATAGTCATTTAACCGTAACTTCTATTGCGCCAGACGAAAAACTGCGGTGCTTTAATAATAGCCTACCTTAATGCACCTACTTTGTAATTGCATTTTGTTAAATAAATTTAAAAACGGGAACAGCTATTATCTTTTTAACTGTACGTTTTCCTGATTATAAACTGTGACTCATAGCAGAGTATTACTCTCATTTGCATAGGACTGAATTTTATACACTAAATAATTTCTTCGTCTTGTTTCCTGTATTCATATCTAATTTATATATTACCAAGGTTTATTGCAGGATTAAAATTACTTAAACAGATCTTATTTAAAATTTTAAGTTATCGGAAATAACATTTTTGGTGATTTTTTCAACATTCTAACTTTTAGTATTTAGCATTTAGGTCTTGATCTTTGCTACTTCAATACAGGGTGTCTCACCGGGAACTGAATCGATCGATATAGAAAAAAGTATGCCTCAGAAAATTTTGAAAATTTAGGTAATTACTAATGTCGGTGTGGTCAATCCAAATAAAATAATTACAAGCAGCTGGCATTTCCGCTTATACCGGAAGTCGATACAAACTTGTTTTAAGAAAGGGTCAGGCGTAGGACGTTTAAATAATGTGGTTAACAAAATGGTGTATTCTTATGCAAAATGGTGTTCTAAACAGTTTTTTACTCTACATATTTTTCAGTAAACTCTATAGAAACGGAGTAAATCAGGAATTAATTCTTAAATTCCGCCATTTTAGATCCTTCATTTTGAATTTTTCAATTTTCACTTCGGATTCGTAATCTTCGACCCCGAAAACCTCTATGATATGAATTTTAGCCGATTTCGCGGAATACTTTGCGAGTTATTGAATTGGGGGTGTAAATGGGGACTGCAACCCTCTTGGGTGAGTGCACTAATTTTCAAAGTTATACATTTCATATGTTGGAGAAACTTATGACTTTTGGTTGAAAGTATTACACTCTTCGGATAAGTAGAGGTGATTGCTATAAATAGCTTTTAATCAGTGACAAATTAATACCCGAATACAAGTTGATTAATATTCTATTAAATTGATGTAATTACACCAGAAGCAATTACTGATAGTTAACATATATGATGGTATGCTTTTAAAAAACGTCCTTAAATGTTTGTGTCATTCAAATTTCTGATTGACATAATATTTAATATTGTTTGTTTCCAGGTCTGCTATGTTTATAATTCAAATAAGCAAGAGATATTTTTAAATTATTTAGTTCACTAGAGTCTAGTATACTTTAACTTGGCGTGTGTATGTATGAGTTAATATTTCCGCACGATTTCATTTTCTCCCATATTGTACACGAAGTTAAAGCAATAGTCCAGAAACATTGTCTACGTGGACAATATCTCTGGATCTTTCTGTACAAGAGAAATTGAAATCGTACGGAAATATTAACTCATACATACACACGCCAAGTTAAAGTATACTAGACTATAGTATTAAATGGAAATAAAACTGGACTTGAAATATAATTTTCTATCCAATATTGAGAATATTTTCTTATTAACTATCATAGAAAGGAATAATTTACAAAATTTTGGCATTATAAAGAGTATCACTTAGACTGCTATTGACTTATTAATTGAAAATTAATTGTTTATCATTGTTTACCATCTGCTAGTAATAATCATCAGAACCACCAGTTATAAGTAAATATTCTATAAACATGTTAAATAGAAATTCGCTATCGGCTGCGCCATGTGAAAAATCCTCATTATTTAAAAGATCAACTATTCATTCTATAATTGTTCACTAATGACATATCCACTAACAATAGTCTAGCATATATTTTATTTTAGACTTAACTATTTCAGATCCTTGCCTTCTCGGCCCTAGTGGCAGCCTCTCAAGCTGGATATTTGACACACCATTCTCCCGCATACTCTACTGCTTACTCTACCGCCCAAATTGCTGCTCCTGTTTTGTCCCATGGATACGCTGCTCCCGCTATAGCTCACGCCTATGCTCCAGCTGTTTCTCACAACGTAGATTACTACGCCTACCCTAAGTACCAGTTCAGCTATGGTGTAAAAGACCCACACACTGGGGACCACAAATCTCAATATGAAGAACGTGATGGCGACGTTGTAAAGGGTTACTATACTGTTGCTGAGCCCGATGGCACTCACCGAACCGTCCACTATACTGCTGATAAAGTTAATGGTTTCAACGCAATTGTAGAAAAGTCTGGGCATGCTGTTCATCCACAATCATATGGAAAAGCTATTGTAGCACCAGCCTACTACCATCATTAGAAATAGCAGACGTGATAATATTTATATATTTATTTGTAATATAGGTTATTTTTTTTAATAAATTGAAATGTGTATAAAAACTTGGCCCAAGATTTATTTATTCAAATATTCTGTTAACAAATACGAGAGTAACTGTGAAGTCATTCTAATTCTATAATAATAATAATAAGTGTTGTTCTAAAATACTTAAGCCGAGAAAAATATTCCTCATACATTATCCACTCGAATTGAGGATGCAATAAATTTCTATCATTTTTCGTCTAGGATTATTAAACATTTCTCAAAAGTAAAAAAATGACATGCACATCATAACAGGGGACATTAACTTAGATTTATTCTCAAATAATGATAATGTTGAACAATATAAAAATACAATGAGTGCCCATGGTTTTATATTATATATTAATGAACCAACTCGTCCGCAAAGTGAAACATGTCTAGATCACTTCTTCATAAAAAACTCACTACATACGGATGATAATAATATAAAATCTTATATCTTTGAATATGACATTACAGATCATCCTATTGCTATAAGTTTTAAAATCGACACAAATAAAGAAAAAAATAATACAACTACAAAAGAAAACATCAAAAATAAAAAATATATAAATTATGCTAACCTCAAATCGGACTTACAACAGGAAAAATGGAATGACATGTACCGTGACAATAATATAGACTTGATGACAGATATATTTATCAAAACATTAAAATACCATATTACAAAAAACACCAAAGAAATTAAAATAAATCACAAAGATATACATCGGAAACAATGGATAATCTCTGGACTCGTAAAATATATAAATGAAAAAAATAAATTGTACCAAAAATTACAAAACGATCCAAATAATATAAACCTATCTAACGCATACAAAGAATACAATAACAAATTAAACCGGTTGATACAAAAGGCGAAAAAAAACTATTCTAACTCTATGATAAACAATAACAAAAACTCAACTAAGGCTCTTTGGAAGTGTGTAAACAATATTTGTAACAAATTGGAACCTAAAACAATTATATCTAAAATTAGATTAACAGATGAAAATATTATAGAAAATAAACAACCAATAGCAAACGCATTTAATCAGCACTACAGCGACTTGGGACAAACATATGCAAACAAAATAAACGATCCACCAGAGGGTTTTGCCGAAAACAACATCGAAATAGAAAACACAATGTACCTATACCCGACAAATGAGACAGAAACCCTGAAAGTTATCAAAAAACTAAAATTAAAAAAATCTCCTGGTCTTGATAACATTCGCACGGAAGTATTAAAAAAAGTAGAAACAGAAATTGCCACTCCAATAACATATCTAATAAGTAGATGCTTTGAAACTGAATGCATCCCTAAACTGCTAAAAGTTGGTCTCATTAAACCACTTTATAAAAGTGGAGACAAACTAGAAATAATAAACTACAGGCCAATCTCACTTATCTCTAATATCGCCAAAACTATTGAAAAAAATATTAAAATGCAGAATTCTGAAATTTTTAAATCGCCACAATATAATCTCGGATCACCAATACGGCTTCAGAGAGGGAAAGTCAACTGAAGATGCAATTCATAAATTAACATCTGAAATATATAGAGCTTTAGACTCAAAAACACCTGCTTTATGTATCTTTGTTGATCTATCTAAAGCTTTTGACACCGTGTCCCACCAAAAACTTTTAGAAAAAATAAAATGCTATGGACTTCGGGGAAAAATGTATAACCTCATTAAAAGTTACTTATCCGATCGGGAACAGTATGTGGAGATTGACGGTACTATTAGTAGTGCCAGAACAATAACATTCGGAGTCCCGCAAGGAACGGTATTGGGACCACTACTATTTACAATATATATCAACAGTTTACTATCCATTACCACTGGTAAAATATTAAGTTTCGCTGATGATACTGCTGTTTTATACACCGGAAATAGCTGGGAAACTCTAAAAAGAGAACCAGAGACCGACTTTAAAAAAATAAAAATATGGTTCCAGTACAACAGACTAACCTTAAATTGTGACAAAACCAAATATTTACCGTTCACCTCCTACACTAACACATTACCCGATATTGGCCCACTGAAAATTAATGAAGACGTGCAAATACCAGAAGCTGAGTCTATAAAATACCTAGGCATTATTGTAGACAGACATCTAAGGTGGGACCTGCAAGTAATGAATATTATAAAAAAAATCAGAGGACTACTCACCAGATTTAAACTTCTTAAAGAATGCTTAAACGAACCACAGCTAAAAATTCTTTATTACTCGTTGGTCCAATCACAGCTTTCATATGGTATTGTAGGCTGGGGAGGAATAAGCGATAACCATCTGGAAAGACTAAATTCCATACAAAAATGGATACTAAAAACAATTTTTGGTAAAAATCGAACTTACCCTAGTGATAAGCTATATAAAGAAAACAACGTTCTGGATATTCGACAACTGTTTTGTTTAAATATGTTACTGAATATAAGAAAAAATAAAATAAACATAGAACCTATTCGTCACAATTATAATACACGAGGAAAACAACACAGTCATATCATGCCCCGATGTGAAAAAAAACCATAAGTCCACGAAACTGTAACTACTTAGGACCTCGTCTATATGAAATTCTACCAAAAAATATTAAAAGTATGGACAAATTCAAAAAATCTAAAAAAAATGTAAAAATATGGCTTCTAAATACTGATCGAACTAGATTTCAAAATATAGTTAACCAGAGAAATAATCCCAGCAAACAGTAATAATTATCCAAAATATGCCATTTGATATAATATATTAATCGTAAAAAAATAAAAAATTCTATATACCTAATTAAATGACTGTAAACATTATAAAATTACACGTCAGCTCCTGTTTATTGTCTATTTAAATTACTTGCTATGTATATGTAAAATCACGCACAGGCAGCAGCAATCTGCTGCTGCTTCTGTGATTATCCTAGTTTATTTAGGTGTTTATACATTTTATACGCCATTCATATATTACATTTTAATCATTATATTGTGTATTTTATATCTATACATTGTATATTGTACATTCTGTATATTGTGTATTGTATATTATCTTAAATAAACTTATATTATTATTATTATTATTATTATTATTATTATTATTATTACTATTATTATACGTAAAATAGTGAAGGGCATAACATTGTACCTTGTGGAAACTCGTGGCTATCAGTAAATCTCATCGTAAATGAATGTACTATTGTCTTTTAATCATTTCTACCAACAAACTTTATCCAAAGATATACAGGGTGTCCCAGATTTAAACAGACATACTCTAGTGGAAGGTAGAGCACACTTGGATGAGTTCAAAACACTCCTCCGTTTAATGTGAACCGTTTTTGAGATACGGGGGTGTTTTATGGTTTTTAACCAGAACTTTAGTCCGCCATATTTTTCAAATGACTGCACATATTTAGATAAAACTTGGCATACATATTATGCTCTTTTAGATTAATAAATAGCTTAAGTGATTTTGGAAAAATTCAAGGACCGACCTCCATTTTTTTAATATGGCTCTTTGAGTCGTTAACATCACACTGTATATTATTTTTTGGTAAGTGTTAGTAAACTTTTAAAAATCCTATGAAACAATGTCATAATATTTGGTGGAACGTTTATGGTTATTCTTCAATAAATTTTCAAAAGTATTGAATGACCTTTGACATTCTATAAATAACACAATCCAGTTGCTAACATCATTATTTTATTAATCTTAGCTAAATACCCCGCAGAAGAGGCTGTTATTTGTTTTTATTTTGACATTCAGTGTTTCTAAGCTTTTTCTAGTTTAATTTCATCCAAAATAATACACATTCCATTTCTTTCATAAATTTAAATAATTGAAAAAAGAAAAAATAAAAACGGTGCAAATAATTAAAACGATAACAGGTTTTCAAAATGAATGCCTCCAGCGTCAATGCATTTTCGACAACGTTTTAATATGTTTTTCACTGACCTATCAATCACTTCCGGGTTATTTCTAATGTTGTCACATACAGTAATAATTTTTTCTAGAAACTGCACTCGTGTATTGAACTCTTCATTTACACCTCTGAGTTGAGATGACCCCTACAAATTAATCTAGAGGTGTAAGATGAGGAGACCTAGGTGGCCAGTTTACCGGACCTCCGCGACCAATCCATCTGTTGGTGTAATGCTGGTTCAGATGATCCCGGACCGGTACAGAAAATGGGGTCCAGCACCATCGTGTATCGATGCCTTCTAATAAATCTCTAAGAAAGTTTAAATAAACCTCACCTGTTAGCCTTCCTTCAAAAATGTGGGACCCTATTAGATGATTATTGTAAATACCACCATTACCAATAATGTTAAATTTGTATTGGGAATGTTTCTGAATCACTGCATGTGGATTTTCGGTTGCCCAATCATGCTGATTTCTACAGTTTTTAATTCCATCACTTGTGAATTGGGCTTCATCTGTGAATAAAACTCTGGATATTATTCTTCTGTGAGCCAAAATCTACCTACAAAATGTTAAACGAGGAACGTCGTCGCCGTCGTCTAAACGTTGAACTGTTTCAACATGAAAGGATACAAATTTTCCTTCTTTATGTTCGCCATAAGTACTCTTGTCTTAGGTACTGCTAACTCATTGCTTATTTTGCTAATACTTATGGATGGATTATTTTCCACAATCTGTAATATTTGCTCTTCTTGTGGAAAAGCTCTGGGAACATGTTCATATACTTTGTCATTGACGGACATTGTCCATGTTCCCTACTAAATTTGGTATACCACTGAAAACGTTTTATGATCTGGCACACGGTGATTTGGAAAACGCCTTTGATACTCTCTTTTTGCAGCTCTCCCATTTCCGTCGCAAAAGCCATACACAAAAATAATATCCGAATATTTTTCATTACTAAATTGAAACGGCATCTTAAAATTTTTAGTTTTATAACTGGTTTTTTATCACTTATTCTAATAATTATTAAGAGCGAACAGCAATTCTTATTTGTAAAATTACACATTTGACATGTGCCTACTTGGGATTTTTAATGCAACAATGTCATGTGTTAATCGCATCGTTTTATTACTTATTTTTTATTCGTGAAATAAATGGAATGTGCTTTATTTTAGACGGAAAAACACTGAATGTCAAAACAAAAACAAATAACAACCTCTTCTGCGGAGTATTTAGCTAAAATTAATAAAATAATGATGTTAGCAACTGGATTGTGTTATTTGTAGAATGTCAAATTTGGTCTTCCAATACTTTTGAAAATTTATTGAATAATAATCATAAACGTGCTATCAAGTATTATGACATTATTTCATAACCTGATCCATAAGCTTTTTAAAAGTTTACTAACATTTACCAAAAAATAATATACAGGTGATGTTAACGACCCAAAGAGCCATATTAAAAAATGGAGGTCGGTCCTTAATTTTTTTTAAAATCACAAACAAGCCATTTATTAACCTAAAAGAGTACCATATGTATGCCAAATTTTATCTAAATATGTGCAGACATTTCAAAAATATGGCGGACTAAATTTCTGGCCAAAAACCATAAAACACTCAAAAATCTCAAAAACGATTCATATTCAACAGTAAGTGTAGGGCTGTTTTGAACTGAGTGTGCTCTACCTTCCTCTAGAGTATGTCCGTTTAAATCTGGGACACCCTGTATGTATGTAAATAATGAATAGGTAAAAAGAGTCAATTTGGTTAAATAATAACTGGGAAGAATGTTATAGAGATTAATATTCAAAGAATTTTTAACAGATTTAATGAGCTGAAAGGGGTA
This sequence comes from Leptura quadrifasciata, assembly GCA_963675555.1. Taxonomy (NCBI): domain Eukaryota; kingdom Metazoa; phylum Arthropoda; class Insecta; order Coleoptera; family Cerambycidae; genus Leptura; species Leptura quadrifasciata. The sequence continues at coordinate 12,388,347 of OY776676.1, forward strand.
AGTTTAGGATGATTCCCAAACCATGTGTTATAGTTATGTTAATGAATATTGTTATTATAGTTCTTATAATTTTTTTGCATTTCAAGAAAACTATAATAAAAAGTATTTGTAAAAATATATTGGAGTTAAAACTTACCACCTTAAGGAACTCAAATATACTCGAAAAAATTGGATTAAAGAATGTAATAAAAAAACATTGTAGAAAACATTATTATGTTTATTTAAGTATATACCTGTATATTTACAAATTAATTGACGTATTCTAAAAATCAAAGAATATGAGATATTATCAATATAGCTGTATAAGAAATTCAAATCTAATGCAATGGTACTCTGAAGTTTAATTCTCGCAATATATGTCAGATTTTCAAGGTTTCCAAACCATATCAAATTATATATTGTTATAATTAAAAATTCAAAAAGATCAAGAAACTTACTTTATCCGCTGGCGTGAAACGATATCTGTGTTGGTTATTCCGCAAGCGGTAAAGAAAAAATGGAAATGGTTAACTTAACACCGGGTTCCGTCTCCGGTTCTGAAGGTTCTACTAATTAAGTTCTTGGACCTGAAAGGGTTAGCTGAGAATAATATGCTATTGTTCTTCAAATTAAATGTAAAAGAAAATTCGATTTTTATTTTTCATTATACACAGAAAATGATTTTTTAACTTATATATAGGGTATTATAAGAGTCGCTTAAAACCATTTAATACCACTAGAGATAGAGGAAAATATTTCAAAATTTAGTGTAGATATATTGTGTAAACGTTAATTGTGATGTTTCGTTATATTATTTTCTTTTTTTATTGGTTTTTATACTACATGCATCTTACAAAAAATATCACAAAATCTACAAAAAATAACAAAATTACACAGTATATTGGAAAAATAACTTGTGTTTCATAAACAAAATGTGTTCCCTTTTTCAACGTTATGAAAACAATTCTTGTTTGCTGTTTATGTTAAATACATAGAAGATTTTGTTTATGTCATATCCATGGATATTTACTACTTACACAGAACTGTTGATATTCTAAATGATGCCATTCTGGCATTTTTAGAAAAGATGAATCTCAACTTAACGTGTTTTGCGTTTTTCCGAAAGCGTTTGACCATGTAAATAATGAAATACTGTTTCCAAAATTCGTGTGCTATGGTTTTAGGAATGAATTCTTTAATTGGATTAAATCGTACCTATCTCAGCGTACTCAAGTTGCAAAAACCCTCGACGAGATGTCAGCTGTAGCAGATATTAACTGTGGTGTGCTACAAGGATCTGTACTAGGGCCCATTTTATTTTTGTTATACATAAACGGCTTAGCCACTATAGATATTCAAGGCACTTTTAGGCTTTTTGCAGAAGATACTACCATTCTGTGGCATAGTAAAAATATTAACAGTCAACCAGATATTATAAAGTCTGATATATGTAAATCAAAAAAATGGTGCGATTCTAATTCGCTTGTATTCAATATAAACAAAACTAATATTGTTACTTTCAAGTTTATCTATGCTGAGAATATTGAGAATAAATACTAAATTTCTTGGGTTACATATTGATGAGAAGCTAAAGTTCGATTTACATGTCTCTAGTTTAAGTAAAAAGTTGGCATCTGGTTGTTATACAGTGAGAATAACTTCAAATGAACTGGGTTTCAGGGCTGCGAAAATGACTTACTTTTCCCAGATTGAGTGCCATATAAGAAACGGATTCCCTTTCTGGGGAATGCGTAGTCAACATTTTCTGAACGCTGTGTTTGTGTTACAAAAAAGGGCACTAAGATACTTATTTATGTACAGCAAAACCTAGGGATCACTGTAAACCTCTTTTTATCAGTCACAAAATATTAACGCTTACGTGCATCTTTATTCTAGAGCCAGTATGCCTGGTCGATAGCCGACTGAGTTAAGGCGCGAGGTGGCAATCGCGATTAATCACACGGACATCGTACCACCGGGTTCGAATCCTGGCTCCGGCACTGTCGGAGGAAATGGTTGTATGTCCGCGTTTTTTCAATGTGTAACCCCCTTCCGCACAAGCTCTGGCTTCTGGAATTGGGGGTTGTCTAATTTCTGTGGTGTTTATTTATTATTTATTATTAATAATACATAAGAATATACTAAACACACTACATACCGATCCTCTGCCTGAGCATAACATAAGACAAGCGCTAAACGTCTCTCAGAAATATGACTCAATTAAACACATTCAGAGAGGCAATGAAAGACATATTGATTCAGAAAGCCTATTATAGTCTTAGTCAATGTTATGACGACTCATTTTTTTTTTAACATTTATTTAACGTTGGTCTATTTCCGCTACTGAGGCCTATCACCGATGCCTGTAGACGAGCTACCCCCAACCAGGAATTTTGCCGAACCTCTTCCCTTAAGAAGAGTAGGGATCTTTTATTTGCCTAACATTTAATAGACAAGGGACCGACAGCTTTACATCCCCTCCGAAGGATGGTATATCACATACACAACCCTCACCTAAGGTTGTTTAGCTTCCGCGCATACACTGATATACAAGCCGCTGGAAGATATGTGAGGCGAGAACACGGTCTTCTTTGAAACGATCGCCCATCCAAGTACTAACCGCGCCCAACGTTGCTTCACATCGCATATCGAAGTATGTACATAGTAAAGACGCATCTACGCTCGCCCACACGACTCATTTTAAAATGTTTTGTCTATTGCTTCCTTCCTTCCTGTGTACGTATATGTTTCTATATATGTGTTTATTTGTATATATTGTAAGTGTTTTATTGATATTTCTAGTAATTTATTCTATGTGTTCACATATTTTTCTGTATATATCTACTCTCAACTATGACATGTATTCATTCGTTAGATGAGCATATGGTGGTGTAAAAATATCTACTGTTCCATACTATTGTATTTGTATTATTTTTATTTATTGTATCCTTTTATTTATCTATGTTTGCAACTTTTACTGTACCTACCCACATTACCTACCTAACTTTGTTTTAATTTAAATTTAAAATGAACAATTATTGTATATGTTATGTTATTTTTATACATATAACTTTGTCAATAAGAGTAGGTATCTCATTATTAGACATTAAACAAAGACATCTTGATTGATTGATTGATTATTACGTTTGCATGTTCTTCTTCTAACATTGATAACCATGTCGTGTAAAAATTTGTAGTGCAATTCGATATACATTTATCTTTTTTGATGATGTGATGTGACGTGGACCCAGAGTTTGACAACAACTCTTGGCAATTAATTGTATTATTTATCAGAATGTAACGCAAACATCATTAACATTTAAGTAATGTGTTATAAAAGAAAATACAAACTGGGTTTATGACTTCCTTAGTTCTTTGAATAATTTAGTACGATGTATATACGCAGATAAAAATGGTAATAATTTCCTTAAACGTAATTTAGTTGTTACGTAAAAAGCACGCAACCGAAATGACCGGCGGCTGGCTGAACGTCCTTGTGTAAAATGCGGAGTCACTGAACTGTGTTAATTTAGTTTTTATTTTATATGCATTTCTTCAAGGTCGTCATATACAATACATTTTTTTAGGTCAGGTAATAACACGAAATACCTATTAGTAGGTAAAAAAAGGAATAGGCAAATTATTAACAATATTTAAAAAAATGTTTTAGTAAAATTAAATAAAATAAATTACTCTCCACCTCAGCACTAAGTGAGGTGGAGAATTATTATTGAAGAATATATTAGTAGCGCCACTTATTTTATTTTATTTCCATAAGAGAAAGTATTAGAAGATGCCTGAAGAAAGAACAAAATAAAAGCTTACAGTTATAGATAAAAAATTTTTGCTTTGTCGCCACGCCCCTTTGCGACATGGCGGAATGGCGCGAACGGCACGTGCTATGCGCGCACCCACGCGCCGCAGCACACGCCGTTCCGCCATGCCACAAAGGGACGTCGTGACAATGGTCAGCTGACCAAACGATGATGATGATCAAAAAGCAGATTAAGCATCGTAGAGGGGTATTTTCCGTATCAAAATTATAGAGAATTTTTTTCTCTACAACGTGATATATAATTTTTTAATAATTAGAAGCATGTTATGGCCGTCGTACCTTATTAAAGTCGAGTGAGGCCAATTTCTTGATAGTTTTTATTTATTTACAAAATTGCTACAACACCCAAATCTTAAACATTTTAATATGTTATTCCTGACATTTCCCCCAATCGATTGATCATAAAATTATACCCTGAGAGATAAAATCTAAGAGATGTGAAAAATTGGTCTAGATTTATTGTACAATAGTACAACAAATCTAGGGAATACCCTAGATATCAAAACTCAAAATCTAATTGGACATAGGACATGCGTAATAATATTTTCATAGGTCGGGACTATACGCGTTATTAGTGACAATCTGTGACAATAAATACAGAAATGTATGACGTTCTTTTGTTAACCTAGGTTTGATTCTCTTTAATCATTTAGGTGCTTTTATTTCAAATATGACTAAGAAAAACTACTGCTATTAATACTATCTTAAACATTTAATTTTTCGCAGTTATTATTAAATCTTAAATGTACGGTTTAAGATAAGGTAGCAAAGCCATATTCTGGGGATTTAGATATTGAATATCATATGTAATATTATCAGTAATGGAACCTCTCTCTTCTTTATCACTAATATAAGACCAGAATTTCTTTGAATACTATTTTATATCAACTTGAATTTTAAGTAGATAATAACTGCATACACTCGTTTCTTATATTGTTTCTTATGCAACTTATCACTCTATATACATATGTTACATTTTGTTTTGCTTATACTTTTTCCAAAGAATGCCATTTGTCTTACCGTTATTTATATACCGTGGTAAATCCTTGGGTATTCTGTAAATTTTGAGGAAAACTCAGAACATCGAATATAATGCTCAGGAAGCCAGTATTATTGTTGATTTTTTTTATAAATAATTGAAATATTCGAGTCTCGATTATCGTCTGTCTGATATCAATGATGTATAACGATTTGAAGATGACCATTTCACTGTACACGATCCAGTTTTCCCCAACCAATGTCACTCAATCGGTTTGTATGCATATCTACTAAAAATATCAATGTCACATTGTGAAGCAATCAGAGCCGATTTGAATTAAATCCATTAAGCTTCAATAATTGTTTAAAGTAAACATTAACAATGACCTATCAAAAATCAAAGCATTTTGTTCCGCTTTAATAAACGTTTACTAAATTTATTTCTTACCACAAGGCAATTATGGTCATAAAGCAAGTTGAAGGATAACGTGATAAATTAGTCTATAAGTCACAGATCAGTGACTCATGCACTGAAAAAGACAATATGAGTTCATATTTTTACTCCAGTTGTTATACTCAAGAGATGAAGGAGTGGGAGGTACGATAGAAAAAATATTAGTTGTTTTGTTTAAGTAGATTAATATCAAGAATGGAATTGAGAATTTTCATTTAATTATGGTTAAATAATATGTTTAAGAGAAGGGCTGTGTTAGCCAAGAATTACATAATACATTAATTCGATTTCATAAAACAATATTGATTAAATTTGACACATGGGTACTTCGCTCGTACTAGTCTGATAGAGAGACAGAGAGAGAGAGAGAGAGAGAGAAAGAGAGAGTAACTAGCTCTTCCTAAAAAATGTGGAGTAGGTGTTAAAAGTGAAAAATATATAATTTGTGTAAAACTGCTTTAAAAACACGCGGGTGATTTTTTAGTATCAGTGTGAAAGTATATGATTAATATCTTCTAGAAAGCTCAGAACTTAAAAGTAGAACATATTTTTTTCCTAAAATAATTCTAAATTTATCCCATAGATACCCTCTTATCACCAGCGTGTGATAGTATGGTTCGTTCCATATTATACTACTTATAGAGGAACTCGCATTTTAAAATTTTTAATCTAGAACTTTAGCAATCAATTTTGCTTAACGAAATTCATTATTTTACTCGTCATTTTTGAGTTTAAATTTTGACTAGGTGTATGCAAAAACTTAATATCATTAAGTAAATCCGTATAATATTTCCTGACTATGCTCTTATCAGCTCGTTTTCGAATATGGCACAAAACGACTGGTGATGTTATTGAACAATAACATTGATGGCAAGCATTAGTTTCCATAAGCACGAAACCTTAGGATCTCAAGTTCTAGAGTTAAAGTTGTCAAGGTCATTAAAACTACGTATCCTAATAGAACAGTTGAAATAGCTTTTGAACTTGTTACTATATTAATATTTTTGTTTCAAAATTTAATTTGAAGAATTTAACAATAAATGCTCTGGGTGGGTGAATCATCCCCTTTAGAAATAGAAAAATGCCTGTTTTTGTCATTGAATTTACCTCAATAAAAATATTATTTCTTATTTTTTATACAGTATGTACAAGCAAGAGCAGAATACAAAAAGTTGTCTTTGTAATACCGCTTTGCCGTGGACACATTGTATGCAAATGGTTGATATTTTTAAAATTATCCTACCAACTTTAGCAATATAGTATATGCAAGGAGGAATACTCTCGCCCCTTCTTCGGAACCTTGTAGAGGACAAGCTCCTTGGGAGACTTAGCAGTAAAGAGTTTTCCGTCCAAAGATATACTGATAATATAGCATATTTGATAATATTGTTAGACAACTTAAGCAAAAAGTCTAAACCTCGCTTAAGTATGATTAGAAAAAGAGGGACTCAAATAAGTTCGAAAAAATCACCAATAATTCATTCACCAGAAGAGAGACAACCTCTCAGAAAAAGGACTAATAATGTCTGGGAAACTGAAGTATCTTAGGATCATACTTAATTTCAGACTTGCCTGAAATCACCACATTAACAAGAGAAAAGAAAAATCGAAAATTACTCTAACTGTAGATGAATCCTTGGTTAAACCTGAGAGCTTAAACCTAATGCACTGGGCAGTAGCTATACTCCTGAATTACTTGTGCAGCCTCTGATAGTCTAAAGTATTAAAATCAATAGCTTTTGATAAGCCAACTTAGATACAAAGGCTGGTATTCTGGCCACAGCCGGAACAATTCAGTCAGCTCCTACTGCGGCAATGGCATCCTATTAAACATTTCCTTACTTCTCATAAAACAGGGGGAGGCGAGAATGGGGCTCCTTAAGCTGCAAAACTCCGAGTTGCTGATACGCCATACGAGTTTCGAAAGAATAAAGAAAACTGCGGAAAATTCTGTCCCAGAGGTACCACATGATACCAGAATACTTAAATGTTTTCATAAAATGTTTTCTTAACCGCCTCTCAAGTTACCGAAGTAACCCCCTGGAAGATCTCAAGGATCTTGTGCTAGGTAAAGAGAGACGAGGCTCTACAGTTTAATGTGGACTCCTAACCACTCTTGGGGTAATTTTTTTAATGAAAAATTGTTTCGCCTTGCGGAAATCGAACCCACTTCGCTAGGCAACTCAGTTTCCTAGCCAGTCGCTTTAACACACTGAGCTACCATTCCCCTTAACTGTTTTTACAAACCTTTCGAGCAGGTGGTACTAGATCGAGAGTAAAGGAAGAAAGGGGTACCAGAATATCTGTGTAACAGACTGACCTAAAAGTGGATCTAGGATTCAAGCAGGAACAAAGTCTAGACTATACGGAGGAAAGTCAGGAACGAGACATCAGCTTTGCTCTTGAGAAACACCGCACAGTAATCAAGGTATAAATAGTTTGAGTATCTTCAAATTCACAAAATTAATTACAAAATATGTGTCTAATAATATGAGTTCTTACACTCTAATCTTAACAAGAAGCTTGTCTTGTGTAATATTGGTCCCTACATGTAATAACAATGATAGTTATTAAACATAATATTTTTAGTCGCAAACTCCTCCATAAAATCCTTATTTTACTATAAGGAACGTAACAAGACTGCAACCAACAGCTACTCTCCGAGCTATGTGCCCCACCGAGCGCTGAATTACAAGTTACAAGTCTGGCGCGTTAAGTGTAATAATTGCATATTACCATCAAAACGCTAATGCTTCGATTGCAACAAACACCAGCCGAAAGACTGATCCTACTTAAAGGAGCTCTCTTGCCAGTCGTCACACACCACTTGCAGACTGCAGTTTCGAGCTGTTGGCTCTCGTCAGTGCATGGTAGGCATGTGATGACCGGCACGAGGATCCTTTGACTATTTAGTACATCCCGGTATTTTTACAATAGCGCCATGTAAAATAGTCAGCAGGCGCCATCTAGCAGTTTACATTAAATACTAGCAGAACATATTGAGATACTGACATAGCCAAGCTTTCATGGCCGAACTTTGCATAAAAAAATCCCGGTAACTTCTTATATCAGGCAGAAATCAACTAAGAATAATAACAGAGTCGTTGGTAGATCGTGCATCTATGAAGGAACGCCTACATAAAATATAGCTCTATAACAGAAACCTGGATTATAGACTTCAAGGAGAGATACCTGAAATAGCAGACTACATCTCTGGCAATACGAGACATTGAACTGCAATATTTTTGGGGTTACAAAAATGGACTCAGAAACACTTGCAGTTAGACTGGTGATAGAACTTAGTTACGAATAGAGGAATCATTGGAAGAATATCGAAACAGCAATGTCATCTAAACCGAGCCTGATAAAAGGTCCTGATTACAAAAAAAAAATCTAATTTTAAATATATACTTTCTAAAATACGATAACCGTCCATTTTCAGCACATATCAGTTTCTTGCATTTTTTTTTCTGCGATAGTACTAAATACTAATGTTTCATCAATCATCTTAATAACCATTGAAATAATTCCTGCGCATATTTCTAAAACAAATAGTCCTAAACAATTTACTTATTTACAAAAAAATTAAATGCACATCACGTTAAACCAACCAACCAACCAAATGTGTTAAGTTTTACTCTACATATATATCAATGTCTAAGGAACCTTATATGGATGAAAATAATAATTTCTTTATACCTGATAACATTAATTCGAGAACTAATTAAATTACACAACGCATATTACATTTCTTAAACAGTCACATGGAATATATGTTTGTTCTACTTATAATAATTTCTCAGTGAAATAAAAATATTCAATGTCATATGTAATTACTACATATCATTAGTAACACTAGTACTACCACCACCACAGTAAGGATTTTATAGAGGAGTTTGCGACTAAAAATATTATGTTTAATATTTAAAGCATTGCTCTTAAGCAATCTTAATGATTCTTTTGATTATACAAACAACTACACTGTTTTCAAATTTATCACTTTATTACTAAAATAAAAACATTGCACAAATAAACTATGTTTATAAGATATCAATGATGATGACCATAGTGCGCGGGATGTACAGCATGTCCCGATTTCTCTACAACGGCATTAAATCCATTATGGTCATCGGCGGAATAGTGAACTGTACGATGGGTACCATCTGGTTCAGCTAAGCTGTAGTATCCCTTTACGACATCTCCGTCACGTACTTCATGCTGAGATTTGTGGTCGCCAGTATGAGGATCGTGCACACCGTAACTAAATTCGTACTTCGGGTGGGAGTAGTAGTCTTGGGAATGATCTGGAGCGTATCCTGCAGCTGGAGCGGCGGCGGCATGGGCATCAATAACCGGGACAGCAATGATGGCGGCTATGTGATCATGACCAACGCCGTGACCTAGAGTGTTGTCTAGATGTTGATAAGATGTTGCCCCAGGAGCAGTTTTGGCCACTGCTAGTATGGTACAAATGACAAATATCTGAAAACATAAGACAAAAATGACAACCTTAATTGTAAGAAAGTTCATTAACCACAAATTTTATTGACTTGACATAGTAAATGCCAACAAAAATGTTTTAAAGTTATTAAAAGTAAATAAAAAAAAAGTAAATTAAAATACTGCAATTTTACCTTGAAAAAACTGTCAATTAATACATAAACAAATTATATTGCTACTATTAAAAATTACTGTACCAATACGAGGAAGGAGTAACTTCTCTTTAAATGTTACAGTAGGGAAGAAATAAATAAAAATGCGAACTATAAATGCTGCTGAAAATAGTTTGTAGAAAAAGAATCACATATATACTCTGCGGAAAAAATCCCAATACAAAAATAGTACGTACTGAAAATAATATCGACTAATAAAAATTGGAAAATTGAATAACAAAATGCATTTATAAACCATGAGTATGTGTATATTAACGTAAAATAATCAAGAAAATGAATATCAACCTCATGGCAGTAATAAAGTGTAATCCAATTACATTCCAGAAAGATATATAAGAAAATCAAGCAGCGATTGGTGAATGTGTTCGATATTCGAATGCGTGTCAGTTTTTACATGTTTTAAATGTGATGACTTGGCCATAAAACAAACGAATGCAATAATGAATATGTTTGCAAAAACAGGCAATTCAGAACCCAAGAATTGTGAGTTATAGCTTATATAGGATATATAGTAGCAAAAAATATATTGTAAAAACAGTCTTAGAGAGAATGTGACTGAATATGAGTGAAGACAAAGATGTTTAAATATGTGGTATAGAATTAAAAAATTCTATATCCATTGTTAAAATTAAAACTATATATAGATCATCAACATTAACTTTTGATACATATATAAATATCTTGAGAAAACTTCGATATGGATTGTATTAATCCAAATTGTAAAATCATTACTTATGGTAATCTTAATATAGATTATCTTTCAAATTGTAAACAAAGAAATGAATTGACACATGTATTTTCCTTATACAATGAAGTAAAATTAGTAAATAAACCTACCAGGATGCGTTCCGATTCATTCACCTCTATTAATTATATGTGTACAAATTTTAATTCATTTGATATGTCATGTGATGTACTGGAAAATGCAATGAATGTATGATCACATTTTTCAGATTTTGTCTCTTAATATACACTCGGTGGCTATCGCATATTTACCAAATTATTTAGTAAATGAAACTACGATGCATCATTAGCTCTTATAAATAAGAGTCTGGTTAGTTACACAATTTTCAAAACGTTAATGAAGCACTTACAATATCTTTAATTACTTGAAATATTATGTACATATTTTTCCAGCCATAGGCATTGATGCAAATAAAAAAAGCAATAAAAATGATGAATAACAAAAGGTCCATCCCCTCAAAAATATATAAAAGTTCAAATAAAGGACCTCATGAAGACCATTACAGGAGTTATAATAAACTCGCAAGGTAATAAAAAAAAGCAAAAAGAATCTACAACCACGATTATTATTGTGCAGCTAAAAATAAAACAAAAGCAGTACGGTTTACAATAAATAACAGTTTCTTGAATAAAAATAATGGAAACAAAATAACTGAAATTTTAATCCAAAATAAAACAATAACGGACATTAGGCAAGTTGCTGCTGTTTTGATAATTATTTTGTGGATACATCTAAACAATTAGTCGACAAGCTTAATAAAAAATCTGCTGCTCTGTTTAGGCTAAGCAGAGAATATTCAATAAGTCCAGTAATAATACAATAATGGGTTTAAAGCGTTCAAACTCTATGAATGTATATAAAATAAATGCAAATATTTTAAATGCTGTTATGAATTATGTTGTCAAACCAATTACTTATTTAATAAATCCATCATTTGAAAATGGAGTATATCCAGATGTTAGAGCAGCTAAAGCGTTTCCAATATTTAAAAAATGAGGTTTTACTGTTTGGAGTATCTAAAATTTTAGAAAAATCTCTGTTTAATAACGTTCTTTGTTTTGACGAAATTTGATGTCTTAAATTTCTCAACATGGTTCTAGTAAAACCAGATATACAAATTAAGCTATTTACGCATTTTTAAATGACATTTATGAGAACTTAAATAACAATAAAAATAGCGTTAGTTATTATCGACTTTAGCTAAGGCTTTTAATCTGATGGATCCTTGCTTACTTTTGGGCAAACTTAAAGGATATGTGCTGAGAAGTAAAGTGGATTAATGCATAAAAAATCTTACTTAGTGATAGAACACAAATAGTGGAGATTGGCAAAATGAAGACTTATCATTAGAAATTCAGCAATGAGATCCACAAGGTTCTGTCCTTGGACCACTTTTATTCGTATTGTTTGTAAAAAATATTTCAACTTCCAACGATAATAGTATAATTATATTTGGTGATGGTAGTAGCTGTATTTGTGGTGAAAATAAGATTTTAGATACCACACAAATTGCGTTAAATATACCAGATGGTACGGTAGTAACGAAGTTTTTTAAATATTATTAAGCCGTATTTGTTCAGTTTACTCTTAAGCTAAGACATATTAAAAATAGCTATATTTTAAAATGTGATGGTAAAAATTTCAAGCAAGTGTGACAGACATCAACTTTTTAGACTTAATAATTAATATTTTTTAAGGAATATAATTCGTTAACCATGCCATGAATCTCTATAATGGAAGCTTTAATACTTACGAAATCAAATTATTTCTGCAAAATATTAATTATCATGTATACAAAAACCGAAGTGATGTAAATTATATCTTACCAATTCATAGTTTGGCAATATATGAAAAAAATCCTAATCCTAATACATTTATATAGCAAATTATTTGATGATATAAGGAACACTAGAAAATAAATTTATTCAAGAATAACAATAAATTGTTAATGAATAAATGATATTAGAATATTCAGAAATAATAAATTATTAAAGTATATATGTTTGATCCTTATTTGTACATATGTGGTATCTTTATTTTTGCGTGTGTATTTTTAGTGTCATTTAATATTATTGTAATCTGTATACATTTATGCAGTGAACTTCGACGTATTCTATAGCATGCGTGTATTAGTCTACTGGATTAATAAATTATTATTATTTCCTTTGGAAATAATATTAACATTCCTGTTTATTTTATACATTTTCCATCACTATTAATTCTATAACAGAACTACACTTTCTATCACTTAATCCAAAATCAAATTTTATCAACTATATATTCAATTATACGCACCCTAGATAACATTTTTATTTGTCGAACAGTTGACACTCAAATTTGAACTGATTTGTTTCATAAAATTTTGTTATTTATATAAATTTTATGCTAGACTGCGATTGATATGATTCCCGTCTAAATTTAAAAGAATAATATGTTGTAATTAAGAATGTAGCCAAGTGACCTAGAGGTTTTTTGCGAAAGCATAGCAAATTACAAAGCTTCTAAGTAGAGCTGGAATAATACGATTTTTTGTACGGTTACTCTAATTTACTATTTATCTATGCTACACAAATGTAAAAAATAGGCATGATGCAATTTTTCTCATTCGCTTTCATTGTATCTAAACAAATTCACAAATATTCCAATTCCAATTTTTTGTTCTTATATTAAGAGGAATTGGCTACTCTTAACGTCTTCTGTACCATAAGTAAATTAGGTTGAGACGTAATACCGGTTTTATTGATAAAAATATGGTAAAAGCACTTTCGGAAAAATGTATTTATATTCATTGAATGAAATTGAACATAAATTTCTTAGTTATGAAATATCGGGCAGGCCTGCAGTATCAAGGTAAAGACCATATTTAAATCTACATTATTACAGAGTTTAAATATTACTAATTCTATTTAATACTAGCAATTCGTCCCATTATTATCAGTGTTTTATCATATATCTAGGACAGTCACAGAGGTTACATCGGCGTCTGCTACTTCCCCAACGCATTCTTCCAAATAACTAAAATTTTGGACATTGAAATTTACCTACTCTGGACCAATTTTCGCGACTTTGAGGCTTAAGGAAAATTCTACTGCTTATCGACTCTAACGCATTCGAGATCAAGGCATGAGAATAGAACATGCCCTGGTCTGATACAAAAGAAGGATATGCTTTCCTAATCAAAATAAAATGATACTCATGGCATGACTGTTGGACTCTTTTTCTTAAAGTCCTATTGTCATCCAAGAAAGCGTGAACTGTTATAGTACATTCCCTATATTATAAGAAAATGTATCAGAAAATATCCTAAAAATCACATTCCAATCTAATCTGTCACCTTGCAATGTAAAACCATGAAAAAAAGTAACGATCATTTTTGTTTCATTAAGCAACTACATTTCTACAAGATGAAATCTGAAAAAATTCATAGACACTCGATAATTCTCATATAATCATATTCCATCAGCAAAGTCACAATAAAAGTCAAAACATTAATTTTACAGCCCCAACATTAAAATTTTACAGCCTTAAAAATACCAGTCCCATATACCGTAAGATCACCTTCAATATACTCTCCAAACCGCCGCTCAGAATATTTTTAATTCCCTTCGCAAATATTTTACTTTCTCATCGCCCTTCGTACATAACATTCGCCACTTCGTTTTCATGAGTCATACTTTCTTGTCGCCCCCCCGTATATGAAATTCGTCGTTCTTTCCCATTCTTAGATAACGTTTCTGTTCAGAACTTCTTAAACGTCCCCTGTATACAACATTCACAACCTTTTAATTCTTATTTAACTTCTCATCGCCCCCCGTATACGACTTTCGTAGCCATTCGCAATCCTTCGTTAATCTTTATTGTCTTTAATTTTCTCATCGCCCCTGTATACAGCAATCATGGTCAATTCTTATTATTCTTACTTTCTCTTCGCTCCCCGTATACAACATCTGTAACCTTTCTTAACACATTGTTTCCGTTATCTTCGTCCCGCCTGCCTACACAGGTACGCAAATTGTATCCACTTAATACTACGTGCGTGGTTAACGCTACACTACGGGGTCATGCGATATGTTCTCCAATATATCCGTATAAAAACCTTCAATAACTTTTTAATACAAATCGATTCGGGCATAAACCATATATCAGAAAATTCGTCTTTTTATGCCCTACACAGTCATATAGGTTTCAGTTCGAAATTTCAATTATTTCACAATATTGCACAATGTTGCGCAACATTACGAAATCGATGACTCATCCTCGCCCGCGCGGAGCGATTTCCAGCCTTTTCCAGACCTTAAAACGAGATACGAGACTCGCGGGGCGCGAAAAACGCAACCATTCTCAACGTATAAAAGCCTCCTCGTAACAAGCGAATGCAAGTTCTGTTCCGGAAGTGATTTAATTGTCTAGAAACTCTCTTTGAACAAATTAGTGTTTAAAAAGTTGAAATTAGTGTCCTTCGGATATTGCTGAAATTAATTTTTTCGGTTTTTACTGCGAGTTAACTTTCCATTTTTCAAACTTTATTTTTTATTCAAAAACTCTCCGTTACAACTTCCTTGGCGTCACCAAGTCAAAAACCGTATTTCTTTCTCGCATCTAGTACCCCATTCTATTAATTATATTTTTATCCACTCTGCCCTCGCGCATCATATCAAATCCGCACCTAGTGCTCTAGTTTTAAAACAAAATTTTTCAAACAATCAATGCTGCCTCCGCGTATAGACAAAAAAGCGATTTTTATACTAAAATACAAACCCGAGAGAAATTCTAAAGCCAGAATTAGTAGTATCGGACAGTTACCATTTTTGGGAACTGTAACAAAAATCGAAATAAATTTGTTAAACTTAAACCGTCGAATATTTTTCATTTATATAAATAAAAATAGTAATTACCGTTAAAAACGAGTGCTTTTCATCCAGTCACCACATACAGGGTGACTCAGAAATGTCTTTAAAAAAAATTTAAAAAATCCAAATTTTTAAATAATTTAAATTCAGTGATTCAGAAACCAAATTTGGCATTCAAAGACAGTGCAACGTTACAAACTCATATACAGGGTGTTCTAATTTCACCCTACAGAAAATTTCAAATTTATTATGGATAATTAAACATTAATCCCGCGTATATATGGATCGCTGATTATTCTAATGATTTTATATTTTTCGAATAGACAAAATGATCTCAGTTCTGGATAAGAAAAACATAGTTTGTGTCTTTGATTCATTAAGGTATAGTCTACTCGCCCTGAATCACTCTGAACATTTTTGTTGGCGTCGTCAATGAACAATACTAAAAGTCTTACTTACATAGAAAGGGCATTAATATGTATTATAAATAAAAGGGAGTCAAGTGCAGAACCTTGAAGCAATCTGAATATTATTTTTGCTGATGACGATGGTACTCCGTTGTAACCGTTATTTGATATTCGTCTGAGGAATATCATTTTGCAAACTTAAGTTTACCAATCAGGATATCATGCAGCATACTCGATTACTCTCGACGAAATACATAATACACCAAGTTTTTATTCTTAAATGACCCTGTTGTACTTCCCACTATTTTGATAGCGAAAGCCAAAATGATTTACTTTATGAATTTAAAATTATAATGAACTCTATGCTTCAATTGCATGTAATATAATTTTTTACTTTGGTGTGTTCTTGAACTCTTCGAAAGGAATTTGATTTTTTTTTTTTAATTCTTGTAACGGTAAGTGAACTACCGACATTTCTATACCCACAAAATTACATTTTTGAGATTTTCTCAAATTCTCCATATTAAATATTTGTGAAATCAATTTATTTTTAGTTTTTCGTTTGCCTCCCGACGAAATTAGAACTACTTTTAGGACAATGACTTCTATTTAAAAATATGGTTTTAATTACAAATCATTTTAGAAGTTGTAGCTAATGCTAACAAAATTATTATCTGTTACAAACAAATTATTAATTAAACATTATTTTGCGTAGCGATATGTTTATTAATAATTCATTTCAACAGTTTTCATTATTAATGATATTTATGTTATTGCAATATGGAGACTGAACGTAAAAACTGTATACGATCTAGTTTATTTGCAAAGGGTAATAATAGTAAATATAAATTATAATTATTACTTGTGTGACTCATTCAATAAGCAATAAACTTATCTCTGGTACGAATTTCCGAAACTAGTTCACGTGGTCGGAAAAGAGTTAATTGAATTTCTGGATTTTTTAATGTGACAACTTTTATACGGTACTGGCCATCATACTTACTCAAGTGATGATGATTAAGTGTAACTTGGCTGGCAAATTTAAATCAAATCTATAGCTATATAAGTAGGCAACTACGTAGGTACTTCCATTGCTGTATAAATGCAGCTATAACTCAAATACTGATATGCTGATTTTAATTATTTATCTGAGTGTAAATGTTAACCTATTAGTTTACTAGACTATTGAATTACTCGACTATTAGTTTTATTTTATTTCTTCGATGAAAAGGTGTAATGTAAATATTACTACGTAACTGGAAATATTGTAGGCGGCTATGTAATATCGTATAACAGACATACAGCTTCCAGTATGAGCACACAGCTTTCAGGACTGATAAATATCATATTAACTGACCTAGATTATAATCATTACATTTTAATAGATAATGCCTAAGATATTTGTTTAAAAAATACATAAATATCGCTATAATTGACACTAATTCGTTTAACATAATTACAATTTTACAACAAATTTTATTACATTTTTCTATGGCCCTCATTCTGATAATACTGATCTTATTAAGCTTATGTAGAAATTGTGTAAGTAAGTTTGACAAAAGTTATTTACAAATTTACATACAGAGTGATTTTTTTTTACCCAAAACTTTCAAATATCTCGAATCATAGGCATTCTGCTAAAAAAATGTCAATTTTTAATTTTTTAAAATATTTTATTATAAATTTTATTGCTAACTGACTGATTTTTCCACTATTGTTTAATTAATATTTTTGAAATCGAATGGTCCTACAAAACGATTTTTCAGTCATATGCCATGAAAGTGTCAGTTGCACGATCAAAATGTTTAGCGGCTGCATAGAACTTTATCTACCTCTACAGAGAATTACCTGTTAGTAATCATTTTAAAAAAGGGGCGTTAGGCCCCAGACTATTGGTTAAATCTGCTTTTAAATTAATGTATTTTTTGTAGTTTGTTCTAAAAATGCCATTTCTTGTGTTAAAAATATGTCTGTTATTTCTTCTCTTGGTGTTTTTTATGCTTTGGTTTTATTTTTTGGGCATAAACTTAGAAAATAAAGAAATAACTTTAAAAAATAACTCATTTTACTCACTTCGAAGATTATTTCGCAAACAAAAAGACCTATTTCCTTTAGGCTGTTGATACTGCTGCAGAGTGGAGTATTTAATTGTACAAGAAAAAATTGAAATGGTTCTGGTTTATGGAGAAGCTGGCAGGAGTCTTTATGATGCTGTGATCTCTATGCTCAGCGTTTTTAGGATAGAATTCGGTCACGTGGTTCGTTTTTCTTACTGTTAAACAATTTACTACTGATGGAAATATTCAACCGAAAAAAGAACCCATCGAGCAACAGTCGCTGAAGAAATTATGTAATTACTATATTACTGTATTAAGTTTTAAAGCGTAATAAATATCATCCGTATCATGTATCTTTACACCAAGATCTTCATGGCGTTGATTTCCAAAACAGGTCAGTGGGCACGTGAACAAATACAATGGTACCCCAATTTTTTTCGCTAAGTATTGGTCTTCGACGAGTCGTGTTTTACACAACATGAATTACTGGAGTGTTGAAAATCCGCACGGGCTTCGGCACGTTGAATATCATCGCCCTTGAATGTCAACGTGTGGCATAATTGACAACAAACTCATCTGTTCCCACACTATAGAAAGAAGGCAACTTGAATAGTCAGATGTACAGAGACATTTTGGAAAATGAACTGCCAACATTACTTGAAGACTTCAGCTTAGAAGTGCAACAGAATATGCGGTTTCAGCATGATGGTTGTCCAGCACACTATTCGGTGGTAGCACGTGAAGTACTTATTTGTGATTTCAGTGGTCTCTAGATCGGTAGAGCTGGTCCGGTAAGTTGGCCAGTTAGATTACCAGATCTTACTTCTCCAGATTTCTTTTTGTGGGGCTATCTCAAAGATAACAACACGTGGGAATATGATTGAGCGATTGAGCTTGTGCCGAAATTAAAGCAGACACACTTCTCAGTTGTGTACAGTCATTACAAGCATTTCATGCATTTGAAGCATTTCATGCACAATTAAGCACTGATAGGTGAGAAGCGAGAGAATTCATGTTAATCAGGCACTCCGAAAGGGTATAACCTAGAAGGCTATTTAATTAAATTAAGAGGTATATTTATGTACCTTTAAAATAAAATTTCTTTATCTTTTATCTACAGCAATTTAAGTGCAAGATTTCTGCCCATAATCATACCACATCGACCTAACAAAAACTTGATGTTAGGGATGTTTTTGTGTGGGTCAAACTTTTTTCATAATAAACTGCTGGCCACTCGAACTTACACATAGAGAATTTTAGGCAAAATTTAAAGTTCAATATTTTCAACAGGAATGCAAATTTTTGAACGCGGCTTGCAAATTTTAAGAGCTAGTTTTTTTCGGATTAAGCTGCATGACGTATATTTATCGTAGGAACATAAGTTTATTATATACGGGGTGATCAATGAAGTCATGCAAAAAATCAAAAAGTTTGTATGAGTGAAAGTTCCGCAAAAAATTTTTTTGGTCGTTGCAATATGGTTATTTATTAAGGTAACATCAATATCTCTAGACGGTTTTGTCAGTTTTTGGATTAAGGCCCTTAGGCCTTGTACACACTACTCAACATAAAATTTGGATACCGAAATTTTTAAAATGCTATAACTTGACATTGGATTGACGATTCTTGATGATTTTTGCGGATTTGGAATCCTTATTTCACGTAGATTTTCTATGGTCTAAGCATTTTATTTGAGGGTTGAAATTTACACATTATGCCGGGTCGATAATAAACAAAAACGTAGGGTACGACGCGCTCTAAGGTTTGGCATTATTTAAGTTTTTGTAAAAATAAATTCTCACCTCAAGTTGTTTTTATTTAATGTTCCTCTCACTGTTCTGTCCGAAACTCACACCCCAGTTTGTTGTCTTAAAGAGCCATTCAGTTTTACAGAGTTCTTTGTCCACCCCCAAGCCCATAATTATGATCGGGTGTAATTTCTACGCGACGCGTCAATTTCAAAGTAGGCATTGGAAAAACAAATTTGTTGCTATGCAATTAAAAACTGTTTACATTATTTTAGAAATAATCTGACGCATTTCAATGTTATAATTTTGTAAAGTTTAATTAATATGAGGCGTTTAATCACGGCAGAAAGGGAAAATTGCATTCGACTTCTCAACGAAGGAATGTCAAAACAGCAAATTGCGCACATTTACAATGTCAGCCGAAAGACAATTTATAATTTGATCCGCCGCGTCGAAACTACTGGTGATCATATTTATGGGCATGGGGGTGGACATACAAAAAAAATAAACGAAAGAACCGAAAGAATTTTAATTAGAGAAACTATGCGGAATAGAACAAAGAACTCTAGAAAACTAAATGACTCTTTAAGACAACAAACTGGGGTGAGAGTTTCGGACAGAACAGTGAGAAGAACATTAAATAAAAACAACTTGAGGTGAGATTTAAAAAAAAAACATAACATAATGCCAAATATTTTAAATTATAGAGCCCGTCGCAGAGCAAAATGTGTGCGGTTATTACAATACCATAGAGCGAATATGCGGGCATGGGCAAATCGGCATGCGAATTGGGGTAATGCAGAGTGGAGCCATTGTTTATTTACTGACGAAACAAGATTTAATTTGTTTCACTCCGATGGCCGAATTTTAGTTTGGAGAAGGCCAAATCAGCGATATTTGGAGGAAAATATGGACCCTCAAGAAGCATTTGGTGGCGGAGGTGTTACAGTGTGGGGAGGTATCATAAGAAATGGTAAAACCGAGCTATTCATTATCAACCAAACCATTAATGCTGCTGTTTATCAGGAGGAAATTTTGGAACCTATTGTTGTACCTTTTGCTCGACATTACGGCCCAGAACTTCTATTGGTGGATGACAACGCTCGACCTCACAGAGCGCGAAGGATCACAGAGTTTTTGCAGGCACAAAACATCAATAGGATGGACTGGCCTGCAAAGTCTCCGGATGTTAATGTCATCGAACACGTTTGGTCTTATTTAAAACTTAAAGTAAGATCTCTTGATGTACCCCCTGAAACCTTAGAAACGCTCAGTGAGGCCATTCGTGAAGAATGGGAGAATATTCCACAAGATTTTATAAATAATCTTGTGGATACTCTACCAAATCGATGTCGGGAAATAATATTACGAGCAGGAGGACCAACAAAATATTAGCTTCTCTTTTTTTTTAATTAATGTACCTAATTTTAATTAGGTAATTTTAATTTAAGTTTAAATTAAATTCATTTTTAGTTTTTTAGTTAATTTTTTTTTAATTATTAAAAATTACCAGAATTAGAATTATAAATATTTTAAGAATTGACTTTTGGCCGTTGTTAAGCAATCTTGTACATTGTAGAACATAATGTAATAAACTTGTTCTTGTCGCTACGTTTTTGTTTATTATTGACCCGGCATAATGTGTAAATTTCAACCCTCAAATAAAATGCTTAGACCATAGACAATCTACGTGAAATAAGGATTCCAAATCCGCAAAAATCATCAAGAACCGTCAATCCAATGTCAAGTTATAGCATTTTAAAAATTTCGGTATCCAAATTTTATGTTGAGTAGTGTGTACAAGGCCTAAGGGCCTTAATCCAAAAACTGACAAAACCGTCTAGAGATATTGATGTTACCTTAGTAACGAACCATATTGCAACGACCAAAAAAATTTTTTGCGGAAATTTCACTCATACAAACTTTTTGATTTTTTGCATAACTTCATTGAACACCCCGTATATAATAAACTTATGTTCCTACGATAAATATACGTCATACAGCTTAATCCGAAAAAAACTAGCTCTTAAAATTTGCAAGCCGCGTTCAAAAATTTGCATTCCTGTTGAAAATATTGAACTTTAAATTTTGCCTAAAATTCTCTATGTGTAAGTTCGAGTGGCCAGCAGTTTATTTAATTACAGAAATTACAAGATGGTACTTGACCATCATTTTGCTTACTAAATTTTATTAATATTGGATGTGTACCGAGTAAATAGTAATAGTATATTGTTTTATTAGGAGTAAAGTGATAATTTTGTGATGAGTCTGTAGGTTTGCCGGACGAACGAACTCAGTCCGGCGAGTCACAAAAGTGGCTTTTACTCCGAATAAGACATATTTTTTTCAAACGTCGATTAGCTATAAAAAAATAAATTGAATAATTATAATATACACTTGGTTTTACTGTTTCACGACTTTTATTCATTTTTATCTGACATGTTTCGGTCTTGCGACCATTATTAAATAGTCTTAGAATATTTTTAAGGCTTTTTGATAATAGTTGCAAGACCGAAACATATGTCAGATAAAACTGAACGAAACTCGCGAAACAGTAAAACCAAGTGTGTATTTTAATTATGCTATTGAATATGTTTGATCAAGAACCTACCGCAGATTCAATCCAATAAAAAAAAATTAAGATTATAAATTTAGCTGGTGCGTTGTCATTAGCAACGTAAGTAAAAGTCCACGTGTGTGGAAGAAAAAGCACATTTTTACTTCCCACCCATATCAATTAATTTAAGTAAAATTCCAACAACTATAGTTTTCTGGATACACCAGTTTAAACAAAGTTCCAAGATATACTTGTTCTGAATCCATCAATTTTCTTCTATATTCATATTTTCGTTAAAGATATGGAGTACAGAACAAAATGGTTTTGGCACTAGATTTAAAACTTCCAAGTTTTGATATTCTTGTAAATGTGTCTGTATGATTTGAGATATTTAATCATTTATTAACTGAACACGTATTTTATATCATAAGCACTCTATGTCCATATTATTTAGATCTTGACAAAGTAGAGTTTTGAACTTTAAAATTTAATTTCTCATAACTTTCGCAACACTATAATTCTGGGTTGGCAATTTATATTGTGCCTTTAACACAATATATCAGGAGCAGACACGATAAAATAATTTAAGAACATATTTTTTTTCAATTTTGAAATTCATTAAAAAACAGTCAGTGTTATCTTTACTCAGTTCTTCGCTTTTCTAATTCATTCATATGGTTACAAACTACATTACATATCGCTATCAATGACAACAAAATCATGTAACTACATGCTAGGGAGTTAGTGACAATTTAGGTAAATTACCATCGCCTCCCTAGGCTATTTTATATTAATGTAGAATTATTGATATTATGTTATAACATTGGTATTAACAGTAACCCTGAAGTAAAGTAGTAAAAGTTAGTAAAAATTTTGCAATTTGATACAACAATGCCATCTATTAAAGAATTGCCAAACTAATTATGCACTTTCGCTGTACAGGATTCCCATGAGTAGAAGTTTTCTATAAAGTATTATTATTAATTAAAGTGAATTCATTAAAATCCTGTAATTTGCTTAGTACGCGTACTCGCATAGAAAACATTTTTAATATTCGAAGGTTATAACATTTCTAAACCATTTTTTATATATAGCTATTAATGTTTTCAGTTGCTTTATGTTTCTAGTTGTAGATACGAACAAAAATCGTAAAAGATACTAGAAAAGTAGCTCGTTAGCCAGCGTGAATAAAACAAAAAATAAAGAAGAAATATTTTTTTCTATTTGACATTCTATAATTTTTTATAAAATCCCAATATGCCTTTTAAGGAGTACTAATTAAAATTGAGCGATAATGTAGTAACTTGTATTGTTTGCAAAAGTGACTATGAAACTGACACCCATTCATTATGTGATTATGTACCATCATTTTAAGTGTAGCAATTTTGTGACCATTACTTATAATTCAATTCCTCATATTACTACATCCTCTAAAATGACTTTCTCGTCCTTTGTTATTCAGTGTTATTTACGGTACGTTACTAAATCTACAATAAACTGCAAATCATAGAGAATGCATTATAATTATTGCAATAATTTAGCGATGTAATTAAACTTCATTACATTTTCATGGCATAAATTAGTAGATTATCTCCGCTACGAATCACTTTTTGCAAATTTGAAAAATACATTTAATTTTTGACAAAATCACAGATTAATATATTGTTAAGTCAAGCTCGCGAAAATTTGCCATAGACGCTCGAAGAAATCACGTCAAACCCAACTTCGAACCAAGCATGCTCGGCGGTTTCCAGACATGTACGCAACGAACTTACCAACTTCAGTTAATAATTTAAAACCGCGAGTCTCACTGCTGTGAAGAAAAATGACAACCGAATACAAGAAACTAATGCACACCTCTAACGCGATAGTAGCTCAGTGGGTTAGTACGTCTAGCTTTCATTCTGAGCATACCTAGTGAAGTGGGTTCGAGCCTCATCTACGGCGAAGTAATTTTCAAATATAAATTATCCCTAAAAGTAGAACCCAGTCTCCTTTTCTCTCCTAGACTTAAGAGGGTCATTCAGATTACCTGGAAAGCCGTTAAAAAACATTTAAAACAAAACGAACAAACCTCTCGCACAACTACCAGAAACTATTGCTAATTAATTTTCACTTCCGGTTTCGCTGGAAGTGACACTAACTTTCAATTTTTAAATAGAATACCCTATATATTATTGCATTGCATTTTTGAATTCTGCATAATTTTCTGAATCCAACGATGTCAAATAAGTGACATTTTAAGCGTCAATTTTTTTTATAATATGATTTTTAGTTTTCCATTTAAGTGTGCCATGACGGTTCCGTTTTATTCTAAATGACCCGTGTAATGCTACAAAAATCGAAATCCCCTTAAAAACAATAAATGACGTGATTTATGAGCAAATAAAATTCACCGAAATTCAATTTTTTAAAATGAAATCATATTGGTACCGTGGTACCATTTATTAGTACTATTAATAAGGAATTTATTCATATATCGTATTAAAATGTGCGATAAATACAAATAAAATTACAACTAAAAGAAAATACAATTTTATTTTAATTACAACAGTTGTTTAAAATGCTGTCCATTAACGTCAATGCACTTCTTAACTCGCATAGCTGTTTCCCGAAGAACGTTCGCCAATTACTGGGCCGTTATGCTATTAATTGCTCATCTTATTCGTAGCTTCAGGTCTTCACAGGTTGTAACGGCGGTTGCATAGACAATATTTTTTAAATGACCCCAAACAAAGAAATCAAGGGGCGTTAAATCAGGTGACCATGGAGGCCACCTCACAGGACTATTCGTCGAAATTACGTTTTCTCCGAATCTCCGTTGAAGGTAATCAATACTATCCTTGAATTATGGGGTGGAGCGCCATTTTGTTGGAAATACATTCCCTGTTATAAATCTAAAGGTAGCTCATCTAAAATGTCCTCAATCTCATTTTCCAGGAATCTCAAGTATCTGGCACCAGTCAGAGATCCTTCAAATATTATTGGACCGATGATTGTACTACCGATTATTCCAAGCCAGACATTGAAACCAAACCGCACTTGAAAGTTACCCTGCCGTAATAAATTTTGATTTTCTTGTGATCAATATTTTGTATTTTGTCAGTTAAATAATCCCAAATTTGTAAACTTAGACTCATCCGAAAATAAAATCAGTCCCAAAAAATTTTGTTTGGCTTATACGTTATTATACATGCATATAGATGTTATACAAAATCCAATTGCAATGTTCCATCCTAAGTTCATAATCACTCGTACAAATGCTGGTGCAATTGGTATTTAAAAGATTTATGGTGGTATTCGTGCAAAATTCGGCTTACTGTTTGGTTACTAATGTCCAATTCAAACTCAACTTGCCTTAAAAAAAACAGTCTTATTAACTTCTATTCGAGCCAAAACATTAATTTCCGTTCCTTCGTCAATAATGAAGTTTTCTTCGGGATCATTGTTGGACTCTCTTCGGAATTGGTCTTCAACACGTTTAAAATAATTTTTCGCTGGACATTGTCTATCAAGATATCATTGGGCATAAAGGTCGGTAGCCGCAACTGCATTTCTTTTACATTCCCCATAAATAATTAACATGTCCACTTTTTCATCTCTTGTATAAATTTGCGGCATTTTGAACACAATTAACAAGAAATTTAAACAATATTTAAAGACACAATGAAAACACCGTTAAACCAACAAATTTTTGACAAGCTAAATATTTCGTTGTTTTCAAAGCCACCTTAGTTACTTCCTAACATTTAATTAGAACAAAATTTTATTTTCTTATATTCTTTTAGCTGTAAATTTGTTTGTATTTATCGCAAATTTTCATACGAGTTTTTTCAAGAGCGTAAGTCTGTTTTTATACGAGACAACATGTGGCTGCCATTTTTAGTAAAGCAATATCATGGCAACTACAGTGGCGTCAAGACTGCCAAGAGGCACCAATGGGGGATAGTTGCTCAGTCCCGCAACTGGTTGCTGTCTAGCACAGTGGCCGCCACCGCAGATTGGGTACTGTTTTAAATGCAGGTATTTGCACGTTGCAACTTGTTGCTTCCACATTTAGTTAATCTCATTGTCATAATTACTGCATACCAATTTAAATTCGAATAAAGCATATTTTACAACAGCGAATTTATTTAGTTAAATGTTATGGTATAAGTGACATCTCTAGTGACATGCGATCGAATTGTTTCGAGAAATATATCCTACTGTTAATAGTAGTCGATAGTTTTAAAAAATTAGTACGAATACTTAACATTACTGGAGATGTAAAACACCTAAAAAAGACTAATGAAATCCGCAATGACAGTGCTTTTTGGACTTATTAACAGAAAATCCGAAAACATCGTTAAGGAAAAGATCGGAGCAAATTAAAATAAGTAAATTTGAAATCTATAGAGTTAAATTTAAAGCTTAAAACCCAATAATCCATCTATCTGCCTGTTTATTTGTCTTTCTGCTTGCGTGCCTGTCTGTCTGTGTATTGGTCTGTTTATATATCGATGTCTGTCTGTCTATCCTTATGGTCGTCTGTTTATCTGTTTGTCTATCTATCTATGTATCAGTCAATCTATCTGTCTGCCTCTCTGTCTGTCTATCTGACTGTCAATTTTTTTTCATTTTTCCGAACAACCGCTCTTGCATTACTTCGGGATGGTGTCCATATATATACCCTTTTACTTAAGTCCCCCATCCTTTTGATTGGGGACCCAGGGGTTGGGCTCCTCGTTCTCTATTTGCTTTCTCGTGTTGTTCTGCTTCTCTCATGATAATAATATAGGCCGACACTGCTATCCAAGCCCTCTCGCCTCTTAGCATGGCTGGTACCATGGTTTCCATTCTCAACTCCTCTCCGAATGTCTCACTAAGACTGAACTTCTCAGCATTTGTTTTAGGGCACTCGAAAATTGCGTGCATAGCGTTGTTTAGAACATGGCCATACAGCAGGCAGGTCGAGATCTCCGTCTTCTTAAACCTTTTCAGATATTGATTAAAACAGCCATGGCCGCTGAGTGCCTGAGTAAGGTGATAATTCATCTGACCCTGAGTTCGATAATGCCACTCTCTCACGCTAGGAATCAAGCTATACAACGTCCTGCTGTGTACCATTTTGTCTACCGTCTTTCTATAAGGCTCTGTCGAGCCAGTATGTTTTCCTACTTTTTCTTTTCTTTGTTTCCTAGCACCCTTCGTGAATTTCCTTTCTTTCTCTGATCATCAGACTGATCGCCGGTCAGCTGGCCAACACTAGTGCCGCCCCTTCCAAGATGGATATAGCTCTGATGACACTACGTCTTTGAGCGGACGCCAGCCTACGCCTTATGGTTTCTGTCTCTACTAAACTCGCCCAAGCCTCGGAAGAGTATTTTTGTGTGGACAAAGCCACCTAGTAGTCTCCTCTAGTGTTCTCTGGGGCCTCCGATATTTGACATTAGTGATGCGAGGCTAGCTGTTGTAGCTAAGGCATTCTCTGAGGTTCTTGGAGGTGTTCGGTTTATCGTAGTCCTTGATCTATCCGTACGCCTAGGTATGACCGCTCGTTTGTTCGTAATGAGTACTGCCTCCATCTTATGTACCGCTAAGTCCAGCGCGTTGATCTTCATCCAAATGTTTGCTCTACGGATGGTTTCAGCGGTTGATAACTCCAAGGTGCCTGTTGTCTTTGTTGTCAAAACCACCATTACATCGTCTGCGAATCCTACGATTTTTGTTTCTACCTGTCATGATCTCTCTATCTGTATGTCTGTCTATTATCTGTTTGTTTATTTGATTGACAACGCTATATCTAAACTATTCGAAAGAGAAAATGATGATAAGCAGGTAGCTGATGCTATTCCAAGGAAGAAACCAAAGAAATAATTTTTGTGGAAGTTTTACATAGCGGACAAACTAAAAATCAAATTTATAAATGAAAATATAATACTTTTAAAATATTTATTGAAATACAAACTTAACAAACGTGTAACTATATAATATTGCACATACATGTATTTGGTTCAATTACAACGATTTTCTTATATTCAGTTAAAATTAAACTCCCATATCTTTAAATTTTTGTACTCGTACTCATTTTTTATCAGCGGTTTTTATGTAAGATAGTAAGTAGGTTTAGATTTAACTGAATATTGAAAAACTGAGCCTAGACTTAAATAGTAATATTATACATTACTGGCAAATTAAAAAATAAATAACAGGCTTAAAACACTAAGGAACCATATTGCACATTCTTAATTCTTGTAACAAATCTAACGGCAAATTAACTTTAAAAGTAAGTTTTTAATAATGGCCAAGGCAGAATATTATGTTATTTGTTTACTGTGGATTAAAAATACCAGCAAAGACATACCTGGTTCTTAGTTAGTTTAGTTAACAGTCAATTTAACTTTAATTTTTATATTAAAATAAATTAACTGGCATTTTAGAAATATTTATTTCATGTAACAAACTGCTGACCATTCGAAACAAATAGTATGGTGTCTTAGTCATTTGATAGTTCGTGTTGAATTCCTGCAAGAAATTTCCCACAGACTGTCTCCATTTTGACCTTGCTTATAAATTGTTGAGACAACGATGCAAAATTAACTAATAAACAATGTCTGGTTTTGTTAAATCCCTAGGTTTCAAAAAATGGTTAAAGAAATGTTCATTATGAAATTGTTTACTGTGAAGGTTATCGGATGATTAGGAGGGAAGAAGGGGCCCGCAAAGTTTTTGCCCTATAGAAGGGCAAAGGAAAGGTTTGGGGACTTCGGGCCAGGCTCATTTTCAAGGGCAATTGATTATCTTTCAAGATTTTTTTACTCCGAAGCTCTAACTTCATTAAAACCTGCACGCGCTGATACATTTATAAAAACGGACGAGCGGAGTGGGACGTGTATTTGTGAGAGCGAAGGGAGAGAAGTGGGAGCGCTACGCTCCTCCCCCGGTATCTCGCTGCACGGCTGCTGAATTACCGCGCTCGTTTTTATAAATGTATTACGCGCGCGTGCACAAGCCCACCGTACTGTACACACTTGCATATATTGATCTGCAATTGTAGTAGATGAGCTCAGAATAACCTTTTGAAGCTTCGGAAATAATTATCGACAGTGGTTCATATCTACAAGAACAATTCCTTTCCAACCAAGGGACGTAATTTGCTGAATCTTCATTTGAGACCCGAAACATTCTTCATAAACCACTACTTACTTTTTTGTAAATTCAATGACGGTAACTTAAAAAAGTATCTGCTGCTGTAACAATTGATACATGGGAATTTTCTGTAACAATTGAAATACTTTGCTATCAGCAAGTAACGTAGGGTTTTCTGTTAAATGTTTCTTTAACACTGTTGACGACTTAATCTTCATCAGAGCATACAAGTAAATATCTTCCTACATTTTAAATTGATATCGTTAAAGACATTTTTTATTTGGAGTTGGTGTACTTGGCCTAACCGGCATCCTCTACCACCAGAGGTAACGATAGGAAAATACGTAAAACTGGCTTAGCCCTGCAAAGGGGGTGTGACCATGCTGTGCGATATGCAACATTTAAACAGAAGTAGAATTTGTCTCATTTTAACAGAATTATTTTTATTTTTTTTTTCCAATTAGAACATTTTTCATTTTCATTTTCATTTATTTTAGAATCACATTTATTTTTTCAAGAATCACATTTAATTTCCCTTTTTAACAGATAAACTCGTTTATTTTGTAAATATGTAAGTAGCAGTCTTAAAACAGGTTTTCTACGTTTTCCTGTAGTACAATACTAGAATTTTGTAAATATTATTTAATTTTATTTTTGAACGTAATCTTTTACCTTTTTAACCTTTTGGAATATAAAAATCTTTAATTTGTTCAATCTTATAGGAGGGCAATGATAGTTACCTGAAAAATAGTAATCATTGATATAAAATTTCATGTGGCATTAGATCCGCCGTCCGACTGGATTCGTTTACGTGTAAATTTGTATCGAGTCGGGTATACTGCACATAGTGCACATTGTACATAATATACATGAAATAAATCAAATAAATGAAATATCTTTGACACGTTAACCACAGATAAATAAAATAAAGAATTTTTAATGGTTAATGGTTAATGGCATTTTTATTCACAGTCTATTTGTGTTCAGTGGCTCAACAGAGTCCCGGGTTCGAATCCTGGCTAGAGTATGGATGTTTAGTGGTATTTTTCATGTATTACTGAGTTTTTGGCAATGGACTAGACGAGGTTGTGTGAGAGACAACACGGCTAGTTGATGTACCACTCCTGAGTTCGAGTCTTAGCTGCGGTGGATGACAATGTCGTATGGAATTGTTGTTGTATAATTGTCTACGTATATGTGTCCTGGTTGAGTGGTGGAATAGCAAGTAGCAAGGCGATAAAAAAAATAAAAAACTATATAGATTTCAGACTCCCTTCCACATATCTGTCCAAAATAGTGTCATCTCTTTAGAACCTTTGAATGCAATGCCTCTTTATAGGAAGAAAAACAACGCATATAAAGTTATAAAGAAAGACTTTAATAAATTGGGACGCAATCAGTGAACAGAACATACGTTACGCCAGTTGCACAGTGACTCAAGGAATTATACTATTATTTAGTTGGAACGTTATGCAGATTTCTTGGATGGTTATTGAGTAATTTCAAACTCACCAACTGATGATGACAATAATTACAAATAAAGTACCTATAAATTTAAGTTCCTACTGCAATTACACCTGCCAAACTGTTTAATAAATGAAGTATTAAATGCACCACAACGAGATAATAACTTTCGAAGTTTGCACAAGAATTAATACTGTTTGTTTCGATTGGACAGTAGCTTATACCTCACCCCTTAATATTTAATTTGTTTAGCATATCTAACGTATCCATTACCATTCGATAGTGATCTATACAATCTAGTTGCCTCAGCCTTATGCAAGTCATCTCCTTTGTAGGACCTTATGTACTGATAAGGCACCTTCAAGGGGGCCCTTTGTAAGTTATAATGATCGAGCTTTGGCACCCGTGGATAAAATTTGTTACTTGTCAACGTAGGCTTGTTTGAGGAGAAATGTCTTAGACCGGGGGTACTGACTGGTTTTTTGTTAGATTTATAAGTTTGCGGTATGTTTGGCTGAGTTATAGCTCCTTTAGAACTAGATATAATCGGTTTAAAATTATCTTCTAACGATAGTTCACTTCCTTTGTTAG
The DNA here is from genome assembly GCA_963675555.1 of Leptura quadrifasciata. NCBI lineage: Eukaryota > Metazoa > Arthropoda > Insecta > Coleoptera > Cerambycidae > Leptura > Leptura quadrifasciata. The sequence goes on from OY776676.1 coordinate 12,419,813, forward strand.
CTTCGTAATAATTTTTTAAATACTGGTTCAGTTCTTGCTGAGACAATTCGTGTGATGGTAGAACAGAGGTATCTTTGTTAGAGTATTTTTGATTCGGGTCAGGATCGTTTTCATATGTGATTGTTTTATAATTTAAAGGTTGATATTTCTTGTTGACATAATTATTTTCACCAATTTCTATTTCTACCGGTTTTATAAGACTTACGTCTACTGGCACGACTTGCTGTAATTTGTCTTTATTTAGAAAGTTTATATCTACTGGTAGGCGTGGTATAACGTTCACGTTCTTGTACCCTTCAGGAACCGTGGGTTGGGTGACGTATATTGGTTGAAATTGATTTCGGGTACGGACGGTTGATCGTTGCGATTCCTCCACCGATTCTTCCTGGGGTACGTAAACATATTCCTGTTTCCCATCTAATTCACCATCAGCTGCACCTTGCTCTTGTGCAGTCTGATAATTTGCGTCTGCCTCTCCTTCATATTTGGTATTATCTTCCTCATTATACCCACTTTCTTGTTCATTTGGGTACACGTATTCATATTTCGTTTCATACTCTGGTTCTTTTGCTTCTTCTGGTTCATTATTCTTCGGTTTCAGAATAACGTTGTTGTGACTGGTCGGTTTCGTGTCTGAAACAGGATGCTGGAATGGACCATTATGTTTAACTCTAGCATTGAAGCCGCTCTTATCATCTGCCGTATAGTCCACCACTCTAACTGAACCATCTGGTTCAACTAATGAATATTGTCCTGTAACTTTGTCACCATCTTTCTTTTCCCATTGATGCTTGACGTCTCCTGTGTGAAGATCTTTCACTCCGTAGCTGAAGCTGTAGTCAGTGGATTTCTGAAAGAAAGAAAACTGAGGTTAAAAGTAAGAAATATTGTAAATACGTAATATTATTAAGAAGTGGGACTCTCGAGGTGCATCTACACGAGACCAATCTTTCTTTTATATGTTGTCAGAGATAGGAAAAACGTTAGATCTCGCTCTGCTATGTTTTTTAAAGAATTTCACGAATTGTTTTCATCAAAATTGCGTTATCGTCTGTAAAAGATGTTAATTTCATAGACAAATTTGAAGTGGGTATATTATTTGAGCTGCGGTCGGAGCGATTCGAGTGTAAGCTCCTATAATAATAGCTCAGTTAAAAAATATATTACGTGATTAAAACTAAAGTTATAATGGTACTGAGTATAAAAGGCACGAATGCTGACGACCCTGAAGGTCAGATAATACATTTCTGACAAAGTGCAACCTTTGCAGAAATACTGGAAAATAGTGGAAAGAAGAACAAGTGAATTGTTACAAAAAGTTCACCAATTAGAAACTACCGTCAAAATCATATGTGACACTAATAAGGACCTTATTGCACCGTTCACCAATGCTCCCCGTAAAAAATGTAGAGAAGATGATTTAAACTCGTCGGATTCCTCGGATTTTTCTGATAGAACAGTTGTAGAACAAAAAACAAGCAATAATAAAAAGTCATCTGATAGCGGACTTGTTCATTTAAAAACAAATAATTCCACAAAACCTAACGAAGATAATAATTTTACGGTAGCATATAAAAACCGAAAACAACGTTGATATGACGAAATAAAAACAAAAGGACTTGCAAGTGATAATTCACGTGTTTCAAAAAGCAGTAACTATTTCAATAGAGAATATCCTAATAGCAAATTAAAAATACCATATGCTATCTTAGGTACAGGCACTCAAATTAAATCCAATATAACAGCTGTAATAAGAATAGCATGGATATATGTAGGACGAGTGACTTCGGGTACTGGTGCCGCAGATGAAAAAGCATTGCAACGTAACATTTCTAGGGCGTGAAATTGTAGTGGAAGTGCTACCCAAATGGAAGAACGGAAATACAGAAGCGTCCAAAATTAGAATTGACCATAACCTTCTAGATCAAGCTTTTATTAGCGACAACTGGCCTACAGGTTCCTTATTTAAAAAGTACAAATTTTTTCAAGACCAACAAAGTAACTCTAACTAAAAACATAAATTCAAACAGAAAAAATGTCTCACTAAATATTTCACATGTCAATGTGCAAGGTATGCTTAATAAATTGGAAGAAATTGACTTGTTTATGGTTTACTTTAAAATAGATATTTCCATTTCCCAACATTCGATACCGTAAATAATTCCTTTCTAAAACAAAAACTCTACAACATTGGAATTATTGTTATCATGGATTGGTAGTTACATGAAAGGTAGAACTCTAAACGTACAACTTAACGACGTATACTCAGACACTTATGACGTCATGGTTGGAGTACCTCAAGGCTCTGTCTTAGGGCCTCTGCTTTTTATGATATATGTAAATAACCTCCCGGATTATCTAACCATTGGGCATTTGACAATGTTTGCTGATGACATCACGGTAACCTTATCAGCGGACTCAATAGAGCAACTACATTCACTAGTCGATCAAGCGTTTCAAGAGGTCAGTACTTGGGCGCAGAGGGACTGACTAATTTTAAATATGAATAAGACAGTCGTTATAAACTTTGCTTTGCAAAAACAATATTTCCTTATCACAAAATGTCAAATTGCTTGGTGTATATATTAAGATAGTAAATTGTCGTGGGGAAAACATATCGACTACTTGTGTTCACAGCTTAATAAGGCGTATTTTGCTATACTACAATTGAAAAATTAACTTGACTAAACAGGGCTATTGAAGATATACTACGCTCTTGCTTATTCACATATCTCTCTTAATATTATTGCTTGGGATAATTCAAGGGATAGATCTAGAGTATTTATTAGTTAAAAAAGACTTATTAGGCTTATATTTAAGATGAGATATAATGAAAATTGCGCCGAGACGTTTAAAAATAAAAAAATCTTGACTGTACCATGTATATTTATTTTAAAATGTTTGACATACGCTAACAAAAATATTGGATTATTCATCCAAAGAAACAAGTGCCACTCATACAGAACTAGACATGGAGATCTACTAAGTATACCGTTGCACCATACAACAAATTATAAACATTCTCCGCAATAAAATTACATTATGTTGTTCAATAGTCTCCCGACAGAAATAAAAAATTTGCAAAATTATAAAAAATATAAAACTTTGGTTAAAAATTTGTTTTTGGTTTTTATGTTGTCCAGGGCTTTTTAAATAGGGAATCTGAAGCGTTTTAGAATTATTTTGTTTGTTTGTACTTTCTTTATATATACATTTTATTTACTATTATATAAACTTATGTTTGTCTTTACTCATGTTAACGTCATATTATTCTATTTGTTTTGTGTATAGATTTTATTAAAAATTTTATATATAGTGTATATTTATATGCATTACTGCAACTTAAACTGCCTTGCTATATATACATTTTGTATCTAGAATGGTTAATAAATATTAATATTTTTTTTATTAATGCAAATTTAAAAAAATATTGGTCCCAGTACAGTGCCTTATGGTACACCGTAATGTACTGTTCCTGGTTCGTTCAATGTATTATTAGTTTTTACACGAAATTTCTTATTTTCTGGATAACTATTGAATAATTTGGCAGTTATTCACCTGACTGCTACCATGACTATCCTGCCTAATTGTAATAATATCTGGTTATGACATGCTGTATCAAATGCATTGGCTAGGTCGGGAAGTACATAAAGCTGGCTTTTTAAATCTACTACATTATACATATTATCGTAGAAGCGGTACCCAGTCAGACTGTATAATAAAAAACAATGTGTATACATTTTTCTAAAAATTCACTCTTGGGTATGGAATACTAGAAATTTTAAATTAGAAACATTAATTTAAAATATCCCATTTTGTTATTTATTTCTAGTTGAAAAATGAATCCATGTAATCATTAATTAACAATCAAGACACCAACGGTCGTAAATCATTAATTACTCCGACAAATTCGAAGATCTCTTATTTCCAACATTGTCGTCTCGCTAGTTTGCTATTGATACTGCATCAGGTAATTTACCGTCTGCATTTTTAAACAGCAGTTGACACAAAACCCATTCGAAAGTTGTTTTAATGCCGCAGATAAGAGACAAACAATATGGTCAATAATACCCGTGTGCATTTTCATTTTATTGTAATAAATATTCTTAGGAAGACTATGACTGCTAATGGCACTTTTTCAGAGAATACGTATTATATCGAGATATTTCTTGAAAAAAAATCTACAGTGTACATTTAATTTATGACGACGAGCTAAAGTTTTGCCTCCATGGATGATCGTTGTTTCAATAAAAATCCCTCTAAGGGATCCAGTAATACCTTCTCTTCATCATGGCGTCGTCTGATGGGCACGGTGATTTATCGAGTGATTCTTCCTCTCAAAATTGTTGTAAACGATGTAATAAAATTGCCCTATCTGGATACAAATGTATAAAGTGTGCAGTAGTTTCCCATTTTAGTTGTGTCTCGAAGCTGAAAAAAGTGAAAGTTATAAGTGATACTTTAATAAATTGTTGTTTGACGGGAGAAGAATGTGACCTTGACCAAACCTTTCGTAGTGCAAACGGTAACGAGATGGAAATAGGTTGCAACGCTCGAGACGTGTTAGAAGTGGAAATTTCCTACCTAAAAGATCTATTGATTCAAAGAGACCTAATAATACAAAATCAACAAGTGGCTATTAAATCGCTTCAAGAGCAAGTCATTTTATTGAATAAATTTACAATTATATTTGAGGAAAGGTCACATCAAACGACATCTAGTAATGAGAAACCTAAACGCTGCTTTGCTAACGTAGCATCTGGTGCTGTTCGTAAGGAATACTGTGGTGACCAAGGTAGAGTAGAGAAGATACCTAGCAATAACAAACCATCGACTAACATTGATAAATCCGAATCTAATCATCCTGGAACTGAACCGGATAGTAAGTCTAGCACTCGTAGATTTTTTGACAGACGTAAAATGGAAAATAAAACACTCGTAAACAAAAATCAACAGAACATTTCTGTAAAAGAAGTCTCTAAAGCCATACATGAGACTGAAACCCTTCTGAAATGCCAACAATTTATCCAACTTGATAATGCAACCCCACCTGGGGAACCCTTTAAAGAGGTTACCTACAGAAATCGTAGGTCAGTAAATAAACCAGTAGTTGGAAGAATGGTAACGAGCAATCAAACAGGTTTAAGATCTGCCCCAAAATTAGCATTTTTACATGTGTATAAAATGCATCCTGACATGACAGTGCAAGACTTAACTAGTTTTTTAAAGCCGAAATTTAGCGAAGTTAATTGCGAACAGATAAGGTCTATGTACCCACAGTATTATTCTTCTTTTAAAATAACCATTAATGAAAACAATCTCAGTAGTGCAATGGATCCTTCTTTGTGGCCAGATGGCACTCATATTAACCGTTTTTTTCACAAGAGGAAGACCAACATATTAGAGATGTGAGGTTGTTAGGACATAAAAATAATATTATTCCCAATGATGACGCGGTCAAAAATGTTTTATTTGATGATGTGATTGATTGTGACAACATGGTAAGCCTATTTCACGTAAATGTTCGATGTCTTTCTAATAAAATTGATCAGCTTTCCCTATTTTTAAATAAATTTAACTTTGACATACTTTGCTTATCGGAGCATTGGCTAACTGAGCATAAATTAAAATTAATAAATATTCCTGGGTATTTTATTGGTAGCTCCTTTTGTAGGTCTGATAGTGTACATGGAGGTGTGGCTATCTTTGTGAAAAAAAAATTAAAAAGTAAACCCTTACAACTTACTTATTTTAACGATGAATTAAATTCAGAATTTTGTGGTATTGAGGTACCGATCATTAAAACACTAGTTATTACTACATATAGATCGTGTGTAGGTGATATCGACATATTTTTAACTAATCTAGAAAATCTTTTAGGCAGATATTCTGCCGATGGTAAGAAAATTATACTGGTGGGAGATTTTAATGTTAACTTTAAACTGATCTCCCCTAACTTGACTGAATTGACTTGTTTAATTAATTCATTTGGCCTATTTGCCACCATTTCTGATTTTACCAGAATTTCGAAACAGTCAGCCAGCTGTATTGACAACATTTTAACAAATATTCCGGATGAATGTATTAAAACTGGAATTTTAGAGCCGTGTCTTTCAGACCATCTTGGACAGTTCATTTTAGTAAATGAAATTGTGAATAATGACACACCAACTGTTTTTAGAAGAGTTGTAAACGACTCTGGTTTGATAAGCTTAAGAGAATCTCTACAAGAGATAGACTGGAGCATTTTTGAAAATTCGAATGATGTAAAACTGTTGTCAAACTTTTTGGTTAATACGTTTCAGACGCTAATACATGAACAATTTCCTCTAAAAAAATGTAGTAATAAGCCGAAGGAACCTATTTGGTTTAACATGGATTTAAAAAATAAAAGAGATATCTTATCCTCTGTAAAACATGTTTGTAATGTTACCAATAATCCAAAAGATATAGCTATTTATCATTCGCTTCGTAAAGATTACAGATTATCTATTGAAATAGCAAAAAAAATTGCTTATGGTAATTTTATTATTTCTTCAACTAATAGAGCCAAAGCCTGTTGGCAGTTAATTAATGCAGAGAGGAATAAAGGTAATTCAAATAGATTTGATCCAGAGGTAACTCCTGGTGATTTCAATACTTTTTTTACTACTATTGCAGATACAATTATAAATACATTACCTAATCCAAATATTAACTCGTATGATAAAGTTGAACATGAAAATATCTCTACTAAATCCTGTTCTTTTTTTCTGCATCCTGTTACTCATGAGGAAGTGAAAGATGCCATAATGTGTTGTAAAAATTCTCACTCTTTTGATATATATGATATAAATAGCAAAATTTTGAAAGCTACATACGATATATTTCTGATACCTTTTACTATTTTAATTAATTTAATCTTTACCACTGGTATTTTCCCGGATGTTTTCAAACATTCAAAAGTAATTCCTCTTTATAAAAAAGGCGATCCTTCCCTCCTTGACAATTTTCGTCCTATATCCATTATTCCAATTTTTGCTAAGATTATTGAAATTATTTTAAAAATTAGGCTGACGAAATATTTTGTTACTAATAATTTATTTAACGACTCCCAGTTTGGCTTTAGACAAAATCGTTCTACAATCGATGCAGTCCTCAGGGTTGTAGGTGACATAGTGGATGGCCTAGAGCGGGGAATGCACACTGCTCTCACTCTGTGCGATTTGACCAAAGCATTTGACTGTGTCTCACACAGTATTTTGATAGAGAAGATGAGTTTTTGTGGTATTAGAGGCTTACCTCTCTGTCTTTTTGATTCATATTTAAATAATAGAAGACAGACTGTCTGTTTAAACAATTTAACTTCTACTACATTAAATATAAAACATGGTGTACCCCAAGGATCAGTATTGGGTCCATTTTTGTTCCTCATTTATATAAATGACTTATGTAATCATCTGACAGCGCAGTCTTGTGTAATATTCGCTGATGACACTACAATAATTTGTCAGAACAATGATATTAATAATCTCCATGACGAATCTTCTCGAATCACAAATAAGGCGGAAAATTGGTTTACATCTAACAAATTAAAATTAAACCCTGATAAATCTCAGAGACTCGTTTTCTCTACTAACCGGGCCCTTATTAGGGGCTCTAGTGCTAACTGGCTGGGTATTATCCTTGATGACAGTCTAAGTTGGTCTCAACACATTGATGCCTTACGTAATAAACTATCTAGTGCCACCTTCGTACTGCGCCAACTAAAAATTTTAATTTTGATGTCTTGAAAAATATATATTTTTCATTATTTCATACACATTTAAATTATGGTGTCATCTTGTGGGGCTCATCTCCAAATGCAATAAAAAATTTCCGTCAGCAAAAGATTGCAATAAGAATTTTAGCTAATGCTAATTATAGGGATCATTGTCGCCCTTTTTTTCTCAAATTTAAAATCATGACCTTACCTTCTCTGTACATTTATTCTGTGTTACTTGAAATACATAAAAATATAAACAATTACTCCACTCAATCAGAAATTCATGATTATAATACCAGATCCGCCAATCTTCTTAGAGTACCTCGTTTTAGACTTTGTAAGTCTTCTAAAAATTCATTAGACCTAAAGTTATACAATAAAATACCTGACGATATAAAATCTTTGAATATATTTCGCTTTAAAAAGGAAATTAAAAAATTTCTTCTTAAACACTGCTTTTACTCCGTAGACGACTACCTTAATACACCTTTCTTATCTGATTTCTAATACACCCTTAGGGACTGCCATGTTGTCGAAATCAATTAATATTGTTTCAATTACAAAATATAGTAATTTTATTTATAATTTTGTTCAAAATAGTTTCTACATATTTTATATATTTGGAAATTTATAGCGTTTGTTCTGACCTAACTTTTATTGTTTTCTTTTAATTTCTTGTTAATATTTTATTGCCAATTATGTGACGATTATATATCTTGTATATATTATGTGTATATGTTTTATATATTGATGTCTGTACGTCCATCATTATAGTTTTCGACTTTTGTTTTATTAATGTATACACGTACTATTGTATGAAGTTGTATCACTATTTTTGTTTTTTTTTTCTCGCTTTCTCTTGACTTGCCAAAAATGTAGTACTATGTAATTTGGTCAAATAAATCTATCTATCTATCTATCTATCTATAATAAGGAAGTGTCTGTGTACCTAAAGTGTATCGAAAAATGTCAAACAGCCGAAACTTCTATTGAAAGACCATCGCCAGAGTTTATTTTTAAAAACATTGTGCAAGATTTGTTAAAAATAGTCTAAGTGGTATATGAAGCTGTGCAGGGATTCATTCTACATGCAATGATGGTACAACTTTAAGGAGAAAATATAACCTAATATTTTTTTTAGGAAAATTTAGGTTGGCATCTAGGAAGGCAGCCATGATTGCCGTTTTCTTCTGTGATATTAAATATTGCAAAAATAAAATTATGATAATAAGTTGACTTGTTTGTTAGAACCATTTAAATATCTCGGAAATGGTTTATCCGATATAAGTATTTTGTTGGATATATTTGGATACTTCTCACTTCACTACTAGTTCATAAACAAACACTTGATAGGTGAATGTACAATAAAACAAATAACTAAAATAATATATTAGCTAACAAGAAAATTATAGCTAATGTTCAAAATGTCCACCATTAACCTGTTGATAATTTTGTCGGGGATGTATGAGACGTTTGGCTATTCACATGACCATGAAAAAAAATCAAAAGAATGAATGAATGAATGTATATTATTCTCATACTTCTGGACGATATTTGATATAGTAGAAGATAAACCACATGTTTGGAAAGCGCCCAAAGATTGTACGGCAGAGTTATTCCCCTTCGAACACCAATTCACATGCAGTTAGATATATTGAAAAATATTCTGTCGAGGAAATTAATAAACAAATCATTTTACTATAAATTCCTGGACAAGGTACAACCTTAATCTAAACAAATATACATTCGATGATCCGGCTCGTTACATATAAATGCAGTACAATTCTAGTCTAATTATTACCTATAATCGTGTAACTGGTAAATGAGGAGTCGAAAACCAAAGAAATCATCACTAACATTACTGATTTACTAATTTATTTAATCGACTAATTATTATAAGCTGTACAACAAATTATTTTCTCATTCCTATATTTAATGCTACATGAAATTCTGACAATAAATTCGAGTATGAATTTTCTTCTTGAGAGTCCAAAATTTTTAACAAACAGCAAGTTGAATTTTTAAAAATGTGATAATTCCATAGGAGTTACGTTTCAGGAATATGATTTTTACTCCGCAATTGCGGACCTAAATTGTGTATAATAGATTTTCTACCACATGTACTATTATCCTCTTCAAAACAAATCACCGAATCTACAAAATAATAGAATTATTGGAAACAAGGCCTCTGCGTCCCCATTTTTCCAATAATTCTATTATTTTGTAGATTCGGTGATTTGTTTTGAAGAGGATAATAGTACATGTGGTAGAAAACCCAAATAATAGGAAAGAATATTCGTAGAATGCCACAAATAACTTTCAGACAATATGTGTATAATAGAGTTCCGCAAACTGCGGAAATGTATTACGTATAACAGAGTTCCGTAAATTGCGTTATCAAGACCTAACATTATGCCAAATTTCAAATTCCTACGTTACATAGTTTTCGAGAAAAACCTCTGTGGTAGACGGACATGAAAGTGGTCTTATAAGGGTTTCGATTTTCCTTTTAAGGTGCGGAACCCTAAAAATCTAAAAGTTAAAATACAAAAATTTGCTAGAACATGTGCTTATAGTCTATAAAAGCAGGTATGGGAAGTAAACATTTAAAAGTAGAATTTGTAAGAAATTGTTTATTTGTTACATACAAATTCACAAAGTACAAATCTGTATTGTTTACATGAACATAAAAACAGAAAACCTAACCCAACTTATTTCCATTCCTAATATTTCCATTCAAAGGTTAGTTTGGGTTCTTTAGTGAACATTATTATTACAAATCAAATATACAAAAACATTGCTCCCTCAACTTAAAATTGCCTTTTACGGCAAAACCAAAAACTTTAGCAAAAAACCTTATTAAATTTTGTCCATTTTCACAGAAGTCACTAAACTGAATTCCTTACTCAATGGTACTTAATTTTTTTAATTTTATTGCACTTAAAATAAATTTCATAAGTATTTTACCCACAACACTACGAGTCTATAGCAGACATCCAGCGGTAAAAAGTAAGGTTATGATTTTCGGATCCCTACAAAAATAAAATAGTAGTCCGCTATTTGAGGACCCTGAACAAATGGAAATACTGGAACGCAAGTTGCAGAATTGTATCCTACAGAATAGAGGTCCGCAAACTACCTATATACTTTACATTTGCATAATTCCAACAGAATAAAGATACGCAATTTGCGGACCCCGAGACTCTTCCTATTTTTAAGGTTCCTACCCTTCAGCAACTACCCCTAAACTCGAAAGACTACCCTTATTTCGGGTTTTTTTCAATTATAGGCAGGATTCAAGTAGACAGTATGAAATTTAACCATACAACATCCCATCCATCCCCTTATACCACTACCCTTAACATTGAAATCCACCGAAAAATACAAAATAGCGGAAAATCATTTCTCCCCGTTTTGAGGGCACTAAACACGATGGTAATATACATTTCTCCACCCCTCTCTATCCCCAAAATCACCCCCTTTTCATGTTCCTTAATACTGGGCATGTGTAGACTCGTTGGATTGGGGTTTTTAAGGGGATTTAGACATTGTAAAGTGACGAGACATGCCATCAACCCCGGAGTTGAAACTACCACCGCCCCTAACATTGAAATCCACCGTAAAATACAAAATAGTGGAAAATGTTTTCTCCCCGTTTTCGAGGGCGCTGAAGGTAGCATTTTGTTTCAGGGGCCATGAGTATGCAACCAGGCAAACTCAAGTATGCAACAGTAGTTGCATTACTCATGAAACGACAAGAAAAGTTTCATAATAGTTAATTCAATTTCACATTGTTTATTTTTTTAGTATCATTAAAATTTCTTGGCAGTGAGAGTTGTTTTCTCATTTATGTCAATATATTTCCTTATTGGTTGGCAATAGAAAGTGTGTGACAAAGTTTAAGTTGGCAGCACTGGAAAGACGTCAGATTTCCGGGGGAAAGATGGCTAATTTCTTGCCTTTGCCAGGGCTCATGTGCGAAGGAAGCCTGTTTCTCTTTTCCTTTGGCTCAACTCAGTTTAGTTTTGGGCATTTTGTGAATCAAAATTTAGTATTTCTTTTGTGTGGAAGCTTGGTCAGTTGTCTCATGAACATTTTATTTCCGAGAGGCCTCCTGATTTTTATTGGTATTTTTTGTGAAATTCATGTACTACTCTTTACTTATAGGGGCGAGTTATACTTTTGTTGTTTATTAGGTTGTTTTATACTTGCATAGCTTACAGAGTGTTTGGGACTGGCTATTTTTTTGATTAATCTACACTATGTTCAAGTTTGCTGATGTACCAGCCAGCAACTAGATGTATGAAATCATGTGGAGCCAGTGATGCACCAACTATAACCGTCAGGGACCGTCATAATACCATCCTTATTTGGTGTCATAAAGATGACCAGACCATGTCGTACCGCAGGGACATTCTAGCCATGCTGTAGATGGACTCGATCAGTGCTGGAGCAGGTTTTTCTGGAACAAGTTTCATTTGCTGGAGCAAGTGTTTTGTTAGAAAAGAGTTAATCTTTTTTCTTATTTTTTTTGTCTGAATCTTAATTTCATTTAATTACTTAACTTTGCCATTCACTTAAAAACTTTCAACGTCAACCTTACCATAATATATTTTTGAATTTAATTTTAATCTGAGCTATGAGATGAGTCAATTTTAGCATCTTCTTTTGAAAATATAAGCATGGTCATGCAAAGTTACTAGTAGTTTAACATCGTACGTAGACGATACTTTTGGATTTAACTTCATAATTAAACCTCTCTAGCCTGTGTGTACATATTGTAATAATAAATATTCTTTTTGTAGAAATCTTGCTTTTAATACTTGCATCGTCTCTAATAATATTTGTCTGGTAATTTAATAAGTAATAATTAATTTGTATAACTTTCAAGTCGTAAGTAAATGTGGCTAAACAATTTTGTCTTCTTGGCTGGGCAAGATTGTAAGTAACCTTTCAAAAACAAAGTGGCGCCATCTCTTATCCACACTCCGTATTCATGCCCTCTGCTCTCACACAAGAAACAGCTGCCGTACACAAAAGGAACCATTTCATACAATTGGGTATAAAATCGGTTACATAAACACGATGCCAATACTATTTCACGCCCCTACTCTCCATCAACCACCCCCAAAACCACCGTCTTTCACATTTAGAAATACTGGGCATGCGAGCACTTGTTGGATCGGATTTTATTATGGAACTGGGCATATCCTAGTCCCCACATGCCCAGTACCAACAAATGTGAAAAAAGGGGTGGTTTTAGCGGTGGTTGATGGAGAAACGAATATTACCATCGTGTTGACCACTCTAGAAAACAGGGATAAACAAATTTGCATGCATTTTGTTTATTTGAGGGGGGGGGGGGATATTTTAATATTAGGGCGAAAGAAGAGTTGGTTTTTCGAGTTTAGGGGTAATTTCTAAGGGGTGGGATCCTTAAAAATACCACCATTGTGTTCAGCGCCATCTAAAATTGGGGAGACCCATGTTTCATCCCTGTCACAGACTATTTTGTTATGGCATAATTTTTTATAAATATTAGGACTATTTTTATAAATTATTTAAAACATTTTAGCGCTCTAGTCCAGTTCTACAATAAATTTAAATCACAATAATATTGTGCAGTTTTTAAGCCAAAAACTAGGTTATTAAATAAAATTAGTTTAGGTGCGGTACAAGCTGTCAAGTTAACTACGACCACTTTCTCGTTTAGAAGAAATCAATAACTTTCGCGCGTTTATTTATATGCCTGTAACATACTCAATTAACCGTTTAGTTGTAACAATAATTTAAAATACGGTGGGTTGCTAATTTTTGCAAAAATTAAATTTATTGTTGGTAAAACTCGTCCACGCTTTGATATCCGTTTCATTAGCTAATTCTAGTTACTGAGTCTAGGCAGGTTTTATAGTCATTCAGCATTTGTTTACAGAATAGAAAACAGCTATGTAGTACACAAAAGAATTAACTAAGTATTCATAAGATAAATACATAGAAATTCGGCTTAAGGTGTTTGGCTGCAACGACGTAAAAGAGGAAGGCTAAAAAAACACTGAACATTTACCAGTAAAGCGAAAGACAGGTAAGTATTTCGGGAGGGACAACGTCGCTTCCTCCAGGGGATCAAGTATCAAATATAATGGAGAAATTTATGAACTATTAGGCAAATTACCTCTGAGTTTACCCACATCATCATTGCTAATATTAAATTTCTGCTAATATTAAAGTTCTTACTAAAGAAAGAAACAAAGCTTTCAAAAAATTTAAAAATTGTAACTTAATAAACGACTGAAAATATTACAAACAGTTACGTAATATCACATTATCATCAATCAGGGCAAAACAACGAGCATATCTAAATAACTTTTGTCCGAACAAGAAAATCTGGTCTACTTTAAATACATTTAATATAACAAGTAAATCTAACAATCCTATACCTACGCATCTCTGGAATCCAAATAAATTAGCAACTATTTTTCTTCTTATTCATTTTTTCAAATTAAAACATTAGCCTATGGCATTGACAATATATCTTCCATTATGCTCAAATATTGCAGTCCGTATATTGATATTTATATAACACATATCAATTTTTGTATGGAGAAAAACTGTTTTCCAGAACTCTGGAAAGAGGCTATTGGTTTACCTTTACCAAAAAATTCCAATCCAGTTAAATACTATGATCAGCATTTTACCTTGCATTTCTAAAATACTAGAAAAAGTTCTATTTAAACAAATTTATTAATTTGTGTTTAGAAATAACGTAATTCCAGTTTGTAAATCTGGTTTCCGTCAAAATATTTACACTTCTAATACATTAGCTCAAGTAATTGATGACATCATTACATTATCTGAAGAAAAATTGATTAGTGTATTGCTTGATTTTTTCCAAGACTTTTGACACTATCAACACCAATTCAATTCAATAGACATTATTCAAGTTAAACAGTAAATATATCTGCATCCCCAGGACCTACCTCGGGACCGACCCTACGACCACCGCCTTGACGCGGAGGCGGATCGCAAAATTGGGCGTAAACTCCTTTTCCAAAAAATTAAAATAGGTGGTATAACAACAAAAATGGCTTAAAAAGGAAATCTTAAAAAACACTGGGAAATACTAACAATTATAACACTCGCGAACAATCAAAATTATGGCACAGACGCTGGCACCATAACTCGAACAAGGCGCCTTTTGCGAATTGCTCCAACGACGGGCTGCGCTAGGCTGACCTAAACTGTGGCTTTAAAAAATTTTGATTCAATTGAGATAAATTTTGATTCTGTTACAAGACTGATGTGTAGAAAATGAATTTAGAAACAAAAATGTACAAATACAAACGCGACAAAAAATCCATTAACATAAAAGAAGAGGGGGACATAAAAGAATTAAAGACGATTAAAGGTATGAAATATCAGCAAAGGTGGGTAGGATTAGAGAAAGATATAGTTGGTGAAATTTGGCTGAGTGGATGCCGGAAGATTGGCAACGTCTGGTAAGGTAAGGGGTGTTTAATCCGAAATGGGGCATTATGCTGTCTAATTTGTGTAATGTGTCTTGTTAACGGACTATCGCCCAGTTTGAATGAATAGAGGTTTTGGGAGATGTGCTGGACGTAGTCGGTTATCGGGGTTATGTCGTTACAGCGTTCGCAGAGGTCTCTGAGGGAGGTGTACCTTCCAGAATTCGATATAAGGTGCATATATTTGTGTTCTAGCACTTGTAGTTTTCTCATTGTCGTGGCCGGTATGCTGCACCACACCGGCGCCGCGTATGTGATGGACAGCCTGACCACCATCGTGTACAACAACCTTTTATTTAGTCTGTTAAGTCTGCTACCCCTGACCATGAGCAGATACAGACTCCTGGACAGGGGGTAGACCGTCCGTATCGTCTCATTGACATGTGTACTGAACGTCAGTTGCTGGTCTAGTCGGACTCCAAGTACTTCACGCATCTTTTTGTTGGAATTTGGTTGCCCCTAATCAAAATTGGAGTGGTGATTCTGTTCTCCGTGAAGCGACGCGTGAAGAATATCGCCTCCGACTTCTCAGCGTTTACCCGAATCTTCCACTGATCGTAATAGGCTGTGGCCAGCTTCGTATTCGGGAGCTCTTGTAAGTCGGAGACGTACAGGTTGTACAACTTCGGTGACAGGCACGATTCTTGCGGGACGCTCCCGCGAATGTCCCGCCGAGTTGAAAGTTTATTATTCACCCGAACCTGCAGGGTTCTGCCCGTCAGGAACGAGTGAATAAGTTTGGTGATGGGAGTCGGGAAGTTGTAGAATAAGCCCGGGATCCAGACGGTGTCGAAGGCCTTCTCAATATCGGGGAGCACCATGGCGGTGCTCTTCCTGAGGTTGTATTGTACTTTCACATCGTTAGCTATCCTAACGACCTGCTGCACCGTGCTCCTGCCCTTCCTGAAGCCGAATTCGGACTCGTCGTCGATGTGAAGCTCATCCTGAACAGCATCGAGTCTGATCAGGATGATCTTCTCCACCAATTTGGAGAACGTCGGCAGCAACGAGATGGGCCTGTAACTGCCGACGAATCGCGTGTTCTTTTTCGGCTTCAAGATGGGGACGACCACGGCGTCCTTCCACTGGCTGGGCCAGTGTTGTAGCCGCAGGATCCCATTAATGATGTAAGTCAATTGCACAATACCTTTCCTCGGGAGATATTTGAGCAGCTTGTATTCGACACAGTCCGCCCCGGGCGCCTTATTGTTTGGTAAGTCCTTGACAATTTCTGATACTTCCGAGGGCTTATCAACCACCAGTTGCTAGTAGACTTTAGCGGGTTATAAAATTTTAGAGAAAATTTTTCAAATTAAGGAAGTAGTTTATTAACACAAAATTTAGGGAACATTAGGAACTTTATATTAACATTTAATAGCTTCCTAAGCAGAATTATAAAAGTTTAAATTAATCCCATCACAATATATTTTGCATAAATTATGACTTTTATATAAATTAGTGGGTAACAGAAATTCCAAACGTCCTTGCTTCTTAAAAAGGACCTAAAAAACCGAAACACGTGTTGAGTCTTAATAAAACTTTCTGAAACATTAAGAAGTATAATTCATTATTGATATATATTTACGTCTTAAAATGTTACTATTTACTCACTTTATATCTAACAACGAGGTTATTTTTTATACCCAACAATTAAACATGTTCTATTTTTACTTGCTTTTCTTTAACCCATATCGTAGCATTATCCAGTTTTCATGTTTGTCAATTCTTGCATTCTTTATTTAACATACTTCCTGACATAATCAATTGATAACATTTTGCACAGTTACTAAGATTTCACCGTTGCTTTTGCAAATATACACACGTAGAGGGCGCGAGTCTGAAAATTGAGTAAATATACTATCCAAGTGGCACCTCCGCCAAAACGTAGAACCCAAAAGGTTTTTCTTCTGATCAGAGACTTCTACGTCCGTTTTCACGTACAAATGGTACGATATTAGTTCCGGTGAAATAATGGAATGCCGTTAGGTTTATATCTCGGAACCCAGCTCCAATGAATGAATTTATGTTAATTGGTTCAACACGTTATAAATAATTAAAATATGACTAAAAAGTAGAACATAAAAAAAATTAGGAACTTGTTTTTCTGAAAGTCATACCAAAAAGTAAAAAATAATTGCAATAAAAGCAAGGCGTGCGCATCATGCGTACAATCCTACAAAGTGCGCACTCTTTGCTTTTCTTGCAATAATTTTTTACTTTTTAGAATGACTTTGGGAAAAGCAAGTTTTCAATTTTTTTTGTTATTCTAAATACTTACATATTCCTCGTGAGCAGGGGCATACTGATGAAGTGCTACTGGAAAGCAGTGCGAAACTGGTATTAATATAAGTAAGCACAGTCCATGTTTCTGAAATAAAGCAAATCAGGTCGTAAATTTTTAGAAGTTGTGATTATTGATAAATAAGGCTATGATAATAAAAATGATAATTTTGTTCAGTTTTTCTAAAAGTAAACTTTCTTTCATCTTAATAATATATTGTAAATTAGACTTAAGTGAAGACTATTTATATTTGTTATTAAAACCACGAGCATTTATTATTCTTGAACGGTAGCAATTCTGGCTTCATAAAGTGAATTTAATGATTCTTTACAAACAAGTTTAGAATATGTAATATGATACTATGACGTGATTTATAATTTTTCTGCAATTTGACAAATAGATATTTAAAAGTCTTTAAGGAAGGAAAGGAACAAGAGTTGTGTGACGTGGATATTATTGTATTTTATATATTTTAAACTTTTTCTGTTAAAAACTATAGTAAAATCTGTCACCAATATAATTCACATATTTTTGTACTATATTTCAAGCCAATTGTGTCAAATCATTAGTTAGAAATTGTTCTGCTGTGCTATAAGTACGTCGCAATTTCAAATAAGTGTCGACGTAATAGCGATATATTCAAGATGTTATAATTTTGGTACCAATAAATCGATTTTAGCATGGCTTTCACTTTCCGGAAGTACGTTGACTCCATAATAGGACGATAGTTCAGAATTCTTTTTAAATCATGATGACCTGATCCACATAGAAAACATTCTATAACTCAACATAATATTGTTAGTCGCAAACTCCTCTATAAAATCCTTATTTTACTATAAGGAAAGTAACAAGACTGCAACCAACAGCTACTCTCCGGGCTATGTGCCCCGCCGAGAGCTGAATTACAAGTTACAAGTCTGGCGCGTTAAGTGTAATAATTGCATATTACCATCAAAACGCTAATGCTTCGATTGCAACAAACACCAGCCGAAAGACTGATCCTACTTAAAGGAGCTCTCTTGCCAGCCATCACACACCACTTGCAGACTGCAGTTTCGAGCTGTTGGCTCTCGTCAGTGCAAGGTAGGCAAGAGATGGCTGGCAAGAGAGCTCCTTTAAGTAGGATCAGTCTTTCGGCTGGTGTTTGTTGCAATCGAAGCATTAGCGTTTTGATGGTAATATGCAATTATTACACTTAACGCGCCAAACTTGTAACTTGTAATTCAGCGCTCGGCGGAGCACATAACTCGGAGAGCAGCTGTTGTTTGCAGTCTGGTTACGTTCCTTATAGTAAAATAAGGAATTTATAGAGGAGTTTGCGACTAAAAATATTATGTTTAATATTCCGCCCTCTAAAAGCACATTTGAACTATTCTATAACTCATTTTATAATATAGCAGACATAGTCTGAACTGTTATGACATCGAGAAAAAAATTCGTTATGGGTTTTGCTTCCGAGAGGATTTTCTTCAGATATTCACCTCAAAGGGGTTTTGAAAATTCATTTCTCGTCCTCATCACATACTTAAAATATTTTCCAAATTTACATTTTCGTGATAGTTATATTTATTACTGACTAATTTTGTTATGGGCATTAAAGTTAGGTAAATTAAAAATTTGATGATTTTATCCAAAGTATCAAATAAGAAAAAAATGGTTATTGCCTTTATATGTTTAAAAAATAAACTTAGAAATCTTAAAGGCAGAATCTGTATCGGTGTTTAGTTTTTATGTAACAAATAGCTTCTTTTTATACCTGATGTAGCTTTTGGACTTATTTTGAAATTTGGAATGTAATATATACGACTTATTTCCCAGTTTAATGGCGATTAGTGTAAAATTGCTGCAATCAAAGTAGTAGCTACCTGAAGGTATTTTCTCAAATTTATTTAACAACTTTCCACTGGAAGTTATAACGATATCCACCAAATATTTACCTATTTGAAGAGAATTCGATTTAATAAGCATAGATTTTCGACTAAATGGGAAATTTTATACGATTCCGAAAGAAAGCGCAGGGTCCTAAATCGAACTATACAAACTCCTGTGCGTGTCTGATAGGACCCGATACAAAAAAATTCTGCTCAAGCATGACATGAAAAAAGAACAGTATAAAGCGTTCTTCACTGAATCAGCCAAGTCGAGAGATTGAATCAAAGTTAATCATAACAGAAATACAAATACAAATCATGACACTCAATAATACCAAGAGAAAACACAGGATACAAATTAACAAAAGCGAGTTAACATAATTATTGGCAATTGTTAATAAATGACATCTATCTAAAATAAAATTGTGTGTCATATTATATGACTTCAACATTATTTTTGTTCTATCAGCAGGACAATAAAAAGATGTTAAGTTTCTTACAGATAGAAGAGATACTAAAAAATTCAACTAAGATAAAATATTTGGACAATCAACTTGATTGCGCAATAAATTACACAAAAAGCAAAGAGATGAAGTGAACCTTCTATTTTCTAATGATACCATCTCATATTTAGCTAGTAATAAGTTATTATCGATAAATACCCTCTACTCGGCAGGCGACATATTTTAAAAATTTATTTGGTATAGACTATTATTGTAAGACACGTAATGAAGATACCAGATTAAGGAACAGTACTCCAGTTCAGATCTGACAAAAGCGTAATACAAGATTTTCAATGTATCCACATTATTAAAAGAATTACTGTATCTGATGATAAAACCAAGTGATTTATATGCTGCGGATGTTATGCACTCCATGTGATTTTTGAAACTCAAAGATTCATCTAAAATTATCCCAAGGCTTTTACAAAAAATTACATCTCTTGAGACTCTCATAATTAAGCTCATAATCGAAAATAATAGGACGCGCTTTCCTATTAAAATTGAGCACTTTATATTTTGCTATGCTTAAATCAAGTATATTAACATTTGACCAAGTCTGTAGCTGTGATTTTGCGGCAGTTTTATGCAGTCACGCATGCTGTCAATTGAAATAAAACTCTTTACATCATCAGCATACAAAAGCCTTTAACACTCTAAAATTTTGGTTAAGTCATCAATAAATAAGAGAAAAAGTAAAGGGCCCAAATTGGAACCCTACGGTGCGCCAGATGTAGTGTCACATATTTTAGACTTATAGCCGTTGAATGTGGCATATCGGAAATTATTAGATAAATAAGATGTAAAAAAGTTTACTAAATTCTGACTAAATCAAATGTAATTTGTTTAATAAAATCCCATAATGTATCCTATCAAAATCCTTAGAAAAGTCAGTATAAATCACATCTACTACTGATCAAGTATATTTGACATATATTGCGTGAAACAAACTAATTAGAAGCAGTGGATCTGCTTGACAAAAAAACATGCTGATCCAGTGAAATAATATTTTTTATTGGATGGCAGATGCGACTGACTATCTACTGGCATTTCAAAAAATTTACCAAAATTATTTAATAAAGTTATGGGTCTATAATTAACTATATTGCCAGGGTCACCGCTTTTTAAGACTGGACACACACTTGCTTCTTTCCATTTTAAAGAAAATGTAGATATCTTTATAGCAAGATTAAATATCACTTTCAACGGATAAGACAACACATGTGCACAGTCCTTAACAAAGAAACTAGGAATTTGATCGGGTCTACGGGTCGATTTATCTTTGAGTTTCTTCATTGAAATAATAATTTCATCCTCAGTAAAACAGTTAAAATTAATGTTAGGCAAATTACATGGACCGGGATTGGCTAAATTTAAATAGTGTTGAAAAACATTACGGAAGTGATCACAGAATCCGTCAACTATAGCTTGTGGGTCTTTAAATACATTTTCATTTAGGTTTACAACACCTGGTATACGAGTCTTTCCGCTTTTGCTATTAATAAACGATATTTATTTATTTATTATGTATTTTATTTATTTATTTATTTATTTTTTAGCGCACAATATGGGTAAGATTATGACACGGAATAACGTTGTTTTATTGAAGAACTGGGGCGAAAGTCATCATTCATTCGGATAACCTTTTCTGTAGTATGAAGCAAGAAACTGAATTAGTAGAGTTATTCCACAGACAACTTTGACACAAAATAAACAAAAGAACATATTTTTATAGTTCGGAAGTCCAGGGTTTTATTTACTATTGCCTTAAGACAAAAATAGCCTCAAGATAATTTTTTGTTCAAAGCATTTAGATGAAGTTTCCATTGCAAATGATAATCCAGCACAAACTCCAACATCTCTACCTATCACGAGCCGCGTTTTCTAAATGCGCTGCGTCCCTTCTTATCGAAAAGTGACACTTTTAATCTTAGTTAAATAACGTGAAATTTAACTTACACCAGTAAAAATAAGGACTAATTTGAGAACTTAAAACAGTACAGTCAGTGGAGTATGTGTCCTACAATAACATATAACTTTACGTATCATTGTCTATTTCATGTACGTGTCTTGTACAAGATATAAAGTCATACCGGAATTGATATTGAACCCATGGTCACATTTAATATGAGGTTCTAGTGACATCTGTTAAGTGAAACCCAAAAAAGTAAAAGTATTTTAATTTTTACTGCTGAAGTTAATTAAATCGCAACGCATAACGTAATTTGCAAGTATGCGTTGAGTAAACAATGGGGCTGTCTACACAGACGACTAGAACTGTTATTAAATGAGGTAAACCAGGAAAGAAAAACATGCCCATTTAAGCACCATAATGTGTCAGTTGCATAAGAGATGGTGTAAAAAGTAAGAAAACATTATTTAATTAGATATTGGAGCGCCGAATACCTATATAATATAGTAATAGTATTTAAGTCATTTAGTAAAAATCTATAAGTGGTTTGAATAGCATTAGAGAAAGATATAACTCATTTTACTAAGTAACATGGCTACATTTGCGTCTCGCTAAATGTTATTCTTCTACAAACTTTGCATGTAGTAGTAAAAGCAACTGACATTTTTAGTTTGAGAGGTGAAATCACTTCCTTGCTTCCAAATATACAGATACGCAAGAAAACTGGCCAAGAAAAAATTGTGATATAATTATGAACAAATAAACGCCATGTTCGAATACAGTCTTATTTTTAAACATACTTATGCAATGCAGATAATGAGTCTGAAAATGGGATACGTGATTGCAAAATTATTTAGTATATTTTATTTCATAATATGCTATATAAGCGTAACGTTTACTATCTTCAGTAAAAGCACAAAACAATAAGAATCACTCAAAGATCTACCTCCTACTTACTTAGACATCTCTCAGAAAGTAGGTAAATATTTCCGTTTATATTAATTTTAAACCTATTTGTCCATTTGCCGCAACTGACATTCGAACTTGGGCGTGACACAGCGATTAACTATGTTGTCTTTCATACAGCCCCACCTAGTCCACTATTAGCGTCCTATAACATATTAGGAACACCAACAGACATCCATTCCCTGGCGCGAAGGCCTAAGCGATGTTAAAATGTACAGATTGAAGAGGAAATTTTAAATCCTAAAAGCAAAGACTCGAAGAAATTCCATGTCAGATTCAAGGAAGCTAAAAAATTCGTGAACCGCGCTGCGGGAAAATCAGACATCAAAAATGTCTTACGGTCTCTTTAGATCTAGCTGAGGCATATTCTCCCATACTGTCTTACTAAAGAAACTTGAAAATATTGGTCTGCGATGACCTGTCTTAAAGATATTAAAAAATCATATCAAAGACAGACAGCAAATACGAACGATGCTCTAGTGATTATGACACTATCATACACGCGTACCACAAGGCATAATATTAGGTCAAGTATTAATTGTTCTTGGTTTATATAAAGAATATAGCTTCTCTAAATTTACTGGATATATATTTTTTATGCAGATGACACCGCCATCCATAAGCTTTGTTGACGAATCATGAATTAAAGATAAGAAGAAGCACAGGTTAATTTAAGGTTCATAAATGACTTTGAATTCAATGCTGTTAAATTTAAATGTAGATGCTAAATGCTATTGCTATCACAGCTGATGACCAATCACAAAATAAGAATTTAAAGTTACATACAGATAATAATTGTTTAATAATCCGAAATTGCCAGTGTCCAAACAATAAAAAAAATTGAAGAAATCAAATACCTGGATATAATTATATTGTTAAATATGTAAAATAGAAGACACATATGTCACAAACCGCTTCAAGAATTGAGCAAGCAATATTCCATGAAAAAGTTGCAAAAAATCGGTCTGGCACAACTCAGACAAAATTTCCCATAAGTATTTGTCTAACTAGTATATTAGCGTGACCAGATTCAGATACTAATATGCAGAAAGTAGTTAATACAGTATTAAATAAAAGGGTTGTGATTTACTTAATGCATAAATAATGTTTTCTAGTCACTTTACCACTCGAGGTTCTAAAGCACTTTGGCGCAGTGTTAAGCGTTTAAAAGACCTTGTAATACTGAAATCGTGGGTTCGAAACTGGGAGAGGTGCAATTTTTTTACTTCCTTTTTACATTGTGAAATTGAAAAAAGATTAAATATTAAATAAAGTAATATAAGGAAGTAACTATATGTTAAATTTGATCAAAATCGACACAGCCGTTTTAGATAAAAAAATTATTAAATTCTTTCAAGCTCACCCCCCTTAAACAACCCTCCCTGCATTTTCTGGGAGCAACTGGGCATGCTATTTTATGCTGGTACTAAGGAAGTATTTATGTGTCAAAGTTAATCAAAATCGTTAGAGGCGTTTTGGAGAAAAAAATTATTTTCTATTTTTTATTCTATTTTTAGGGGTTCACTCCCCCCACATTTGAATTAGGATTGATTCAGGGGACTTGCAAAAGTGTAAATCCATCAAAAATTCAAACTCAAATTTTTGCACGATCACCATACTTTCCTTATGTACTACGTATATGGGAAGTAAAAAGAGTTAAAACACAAAAAGTCTATGAGAGGGATGAAACATGGGTGCCCCCGCTTTCGAGGGCACTGAACACGATTGCGATATTCTAAAGGTTCCCCTCCTTCAGCAACTACCCCTAAACTCGAAAAACCACTATTATTTCGCGTTTGTTTTCCATCGTAAGCTTACCGATTGGTATTTTGGGCATGATTCGTGTAGGCCATATAAAATTTAACCATACAACGTCTTATCCACCCCCGGGGTTGAAATAACCCCCTCCCCTAATACTAAAATATCCCCAAAATAATCAAAATGCATTTGCATGCAAATGCATAAAATTTGTTTATCCCCGTTTATGAGGCTGCTCAACACGATGGTAATATTCATTTCTCCCCCACCCTCCGCTAACCACCCCTAAAACCACCCCCTTTTCATATTTATTGATACTGAGTGACTCGGATCGGAGTTTTTAAGGAGATTTCGGCATTGTAAATGGAGTTGAGTGCCGAGGCATGCCATCAAATGTTTTCTCCCCGTTTTCGAGTGCGCTAAACACGGTGTCAATACTATTTCATTATTTTTTGGGGATATTTTAGTATTGGGGAGGGGGTAGTTTCAACCCCGGGGATAGATGGTTAAATTTTACACGGCCTACACGAATTCTGCCCAAAAAACCGATCCACATGCCTATGATGGAAGAAACGGGAAATAGAAGTGGTTTTTCTAGTTTAGGGGTAGTTGCTGAGAGATGGGAACCTTAAAAATATCACCATCATATTCAGCGCTCTCGAAAACGGGGGTTACCCATGTTTCATCCCTCTTCCAGAACTTTTGGGGTTTTCCAACTTTTTCAGGAACTATAATGCACAAATCTTATTAAGAAATATTTTGAATAAAAAAAAAATATTATTTGTATACAATTATGTAGTAAAATCTACTTTAAATTGTAGTCTGGGTCGGTTTGTATAAAAATGCTTTGAGTTTTCTTCAAGTGGCACAAAACCTGCTTAACGATTAATTTTTCATCATTTAAAACGGAACTATAGTATATACGTTTAAGTACAGAATAGAAACTAAAATTAAGAAAGCATTAATTCGTAACAAAAAAGGGGTAAGAATTACAACCATCAAAATTTTAATTCAAAATTTCGTAGATAGTATAGTGTGTACTTAATTTGTAGCTGAAGACGAGAGAAATATTTAAATTCTGTAATAAAGTTATTGGCACCTTCTGTGCATTGTTTAAAGATGGTTTATTTCTATAATTATTTTAAGCAAAATTTCGTGTATATTTTGCTAAACACTGTATTAATTCAGTTATTAAACAATTAAGGTAAGTTTGTTGCACGTTTCTATTGTATATCTATTGTTTATTGCACAATTTCTCGTCGATCAAACCTTTTCTATTTTTACTGTAACTTTTTCATCATTCAATGCTAATATTTCAATGGAATATATAATAAATTATTATTGTTTATATATAAAAGAAATTATTTAATTATCACACATGGATTTGGAGCATATAAATTATTTTATTCCCGAAACAATCCGATTTAACGACTTCATTGTTTGACTTTCAAATTGATCAATTACCGTCATTACAACACTATTTACTTGTTTGCTTATAAATAACAAATTTCACCCACCTGAAGGATCCACATTTCAAGTTCAAGTTTCTATAAAACCTTCACGTTACCATCAACAACTACTTTCACAAACTGCAACCGGGTGAATCTTAGATACATTTATAACATCTTCAATTTATCCCTACCATGGGTCTTTTTGCAGCCAAAATCTGTATTACAATTAATTCAGAAGTGTACATTAAACTTATAAAATTTTATACAATAATTACTCGATAGAATGGGTCACGAATGAAACAAGACAAAATAATCACCTTCACGACAATTGTTAAAGTTACGCTGATCGAAATCGACTAGGGAATAAGTAGATGTGTGAAAATTTCCGTAATATGCAAACCTCTATTCTCTAAATTTTTCTGATATGCTCACAGACAAATATTTATAATACTTATGAAGATATTCATTTTTTATGAAATTTTTAAAGATCCCTTCGGCTTGTAGAAATCGTGTATATAACAATAATAATATATGATGTAAACATGATGTGTACTTGCTTGGAAAAAAATAATACAAGTCTTAGAGAAGAAAGAATTTTATAGTTTTTTTTTGACATTCAATTATCGAAATTAACTGAAGAATATGAATATGAAGTATATACTTCATTCGGTTATAATAAAGTTATTTGGTTAAAAATTGAAAAGTTTTCTGGGAATAAACTAAAAATAGATTAATAATAATAATAGAAAATGGTTCGGGATGGTGCATGTAAGGGCATCAGGAGTTCGGATCCCCTCCTCTGCATAGTCCGAGACCATGAAAATGCAGAGGTAGGAGCTTTTCTCTTTAAGGCAGCCCGGAGAGCAGCCGATGAACTTGGTCTCATTTTCGACGTCGAGCGGGTAAATCCCGACTCTGTCACCGAGTTGGAACCCGTTCGACTAAAAGCCCACATTAGAGCTGCAGAACACAACGTCCTTATGCAGCTCCATAAGGATAAGCCATTCCATGGGGTCTTCTATAAAAATATAGAAGACCTCTGCTTATCCGAAAGGCTGACCTTCGCCTTTTTAAGGTCAGCCGGGCTGAAGTCTGAGACCGAGGGATTCATAATGGTTTGCCAAGATGATGTATTTAACACCCTCGTCTATCGACGTCGTGTCATGGGTATGGAGGTCCCTGATGTCAACTGCAGGGCCTCCCGCAGGGCGCCGGAGACTGTAATGCACCTACTGTCGGCTTGCCCCACATACGCAGTCTCGGCCTATATTCACAGACACGACGCAGCATTACGAGTGCTTTACTATCATCTCAGGCACTCGTATGGGATAGACGAAACACCAGTGCTGCCTTATGCTCCGGGGGATATTAAGTCCGTTGTGGGGAATGAGAAGAATCTAATTCATTGGAACTACTTGTTTCCCACCGTCAGGCAAATACAAGCCAACAAGCCTGACATAGTACTCCTCGACCACCAACTCAAGACAATGTATGTCGTGGAATTCTCAGCTCCCGCTGAGAGCAACATTGTCTTGAAAGAGGAGAAAAAACGGACAAAATATCGAACTCCGCAGGCTTTATCCAGGCCATTCTGTTAAAATATTAATTATAGGTGCCCTCGGTGGAATGAGACAGACGCTACTTTCAGAAATAAAGATCATACCGGCATGACGAGATTCGGCAGAGATCTTAGCTGGCAGAATGCAGAAGGCTGTCATCCTTGGTTCATTGCGTCTACTCAGGGCAACGATTCGTGGACCCAGTAGTCACTCACCCCACGGGCGTGAGGAGTGGCTATTGGTATTTATTACTAGCTCCCCTCTGTGAGGGTCGGAGCCTCAGAGTAGGGTTCTGGTTTTTTGTAAGAAAAAAAAAAGTTGTCATATTTATATTTATATAAGTATATTTGTAAAGGATCGATATAATAATTTGACGAAAGTTTAAAACACAAAGAGATAAATTACAACATATATAATAGTAGTTAATATTTAGTCATTGCCCCCCATGTAAAATTGCTAGTAGTCTATAGGCATTGAAATAATTAAATTTCCTGTAATTTACTTGTTAGGTAAACTTATCAACGCATCATCAATCAATGCCTGGAGTTGACCCACATCTCGAAGATGATAATGTCATTTCTTTATATGCTTAATCATATTAGCCCAGACATTCTCAGTGGGATTAATTTCGGGACTTTTAGAAGGCCACGGTCACTTTTCTGCATTATTATCTCGGAACAATCTTGTTGTATTACGCGCCGTATGTAGGGGGCAATTATCATGTTGGAGGATAAAATTGTCATCTGGAAGTATTTCCCTTAGTGACGGCAACGTAACATTTTCAAGTATCTCAATAGGCTTACTAGGATTAAGATGATCATCAATAAACCAACACACACCCATCCCTCTTTCACTAATTCATGCTCAGGCATTAACAGAAAAACGTCCTAATTTAATTGAATCACAGGCAAAATTTGGATTGTATCTATGCCCACGAATATATCCATCATTACACAATTGGAAAGTTATCTCATCAGCAAAATGTGACTTTCGACAAAATGTCTCCGTTGTTGAACGTATGGCTGAGAGCAAAATTGACCCATTCATGTTCCTTTTTTCTTCCAACAGTTTGAAGAAATTTTAAAACGTAAAGGAATAAATTACAACATAAATAATAGTAATTAATATTTAGTCATCACTCCATTCCCACTTAAAATTGTTTGCAACATTCAAAGAACAGAATTTTCTGTAATTTGGGGGATAAACTAACTTGTTCATGCATGTTCAATCATAACCTGAAGTTGTCTCACATCTCTAGGAAGATAATTTAATTTATTTACATGCTTAGTCATATTTCCTCAAACATTCTTAAGGGATTAATGCCTGGAGTTTTAGGAGTCTATAGCAACTCTTCCACTTTACTATCTCAAAGAAATTCTCTTTGTATTACGCGCCATATGTATGGAGTATCAGAATGCTACTTTTAATTCTTCGACGTGCAGTAGACGTAGAGGTAGGAACATTCGTTTTGAGAGCTACATTAACTGCAGTCTTAAATAGATTTTTCTTGAGGCAATTTATAAGAGCTTCATCTTATAAAGATCCCTGACAACAGTTTTTTCAGTTTCACTTTCATTACCGTGTATTTATTTTATTGTATTATTGCACTTATCATCCATTCCTGAAGCAATTCTGATTTTCCGAATTTCTGTAAATTGTCTAACCTTTACGAAAAATTGGTAAAAAGTTTAAATTTTCAAAAATGATAATTAATAACAACTTAATTATTTACAAACTTCAAAGTGACAAAAAATAACAAATTTTGACCGTTTATATTTAGATAATGATCTTTAGCAATAATTTTCGTCATGTTTATATTATTAAAATAAAATGTACTACTTTTTTCAACCAAGCGCACTGTGTAACCGACTAAAAAAATCGAGATATGATGGCTAAATATTCTTTTATCAGGAGAAGAAACATATTTAGAAAATTATGGTCATAACTCTCTAGACAGATTTTATGTATTCTCTCTTTATGCAAATTATGTGAAAGTAATAAAATATATTGTACATTACGTAATGAGTAGAGTCCTTTTATATCCATAT
The DNA here is from genome assembly GCA_963675555.1 of Leptura quadrifasciata. Taxonomy (NCBI): domain Eukaryota; kingdom Metazoa; phylum Arthropoda; class Insecta; order Coleoptera; family Cerambycidae; genus Leptura; species Leptura quadrifasciata. The sequence goes on from OY776676.1 coordinate 12,449,426, forward strand.
TAAAATGTTCTATATTCTGCTGATTTCTTAATATTGCAGCCCAGCCTTTCCTGAACATGAACCATATAATTAATTTTTCTTCAAATCAACGGCTAGTTTTCACACTTTCGTTGAACCTAGAAAATGAAAAGTGGTACGTACACTCAATTCTACTGGCAATATAGTTTATTAAAATTTCAGACCATGAAATTTTGTGATATTTATTTCAATTTGTCCCTTGATACGATTTTTGAAAATATAGCAGGTATGCTCAATGGAGCTCATGTCAGGGGTGTTTGTCGGCTACCATCTGCCGATAATCGTACTTTCAGGAGAATATCATGTTGTTAAAGAAGAACAGCATTATTGTCAGTTTAAACAAAATTTTCTTCAACTTTACCTTGAAAGAGGGGCACACGAGGTTCTAAGCCACTTACACTTGAAACGGTCACCCATCTAAGTATAAACCGCATTTAACGTTGCTTTACATCGCGTATCAAATATGTACATAGTAAACAAGCACCTACGCTTGCTCCCAAAAATGGGAGTTGAAAGCTGGGAACGTCATATAAATTGAGAATTTTTTACTGTTGTTCTAAGCCACAAATTGTGAATATTTCTGGTTCTAAAAAGTTGGTTCTATTTTCTGGGAGAAATTTTCTAATTTGATTGGTCTGTCATTTAGTTATCAGAAAGAGAGTAAACCACATGAAAGCAATGTTTTATGAGTCCAATAACTTTCAAATCTAATAAAGATTCCAAAGTGAAATGATAATCCTATAATTTAGCAATGTGTTCTATAAAACATTTAATTAGCGATTAATTAGTTTCTTATTTCAGTTATGCATATAGATACTGAAGATTTCTTTTACTTCAATATGGCACCGGTCGCTGTTATATAATCTGTTAATACAAGATTTCTGTTTAACGATCAATCCTGATTAGGCCATACATTTAAAATGTGTCTACAACCATAGGAAGATGCGGTCACAACGCTTTTACGACTTCAACCTTATTTTGACACTAGACAAAGAGGATATAGAATCTGTAAACAGAGTTTTAACTCTGTTTCTCATTTCTTATATCTGAAATTTAAAAACTTTGTTATATTGTTACTGATTTTTGCTATTTATTGTCTTATACTCACATAAATTTTGAATCGAAACCGAAAACACGACGGGGATTTAAAGTATATAAGTTTTACATCAATGAGAGTGACATTAAAATTTTCATTGCAAATAATAAAAAAATCTGATATAATCCACACGTGAGAAAGTTACTTTATGTCATGGTAAGTAGCAGATAATAATCAGTAATGCATTTGGACATTATTTGTAAATACTTTTATGCGACTTTCTTTAGAATTTACATATAAATAACCACAATACTAGGCGCGTAATATAAATTGCATATTTCATTAAGTTTTACCAGCACAGTAACTATTACTAGGCACTAATAAATATAAACAAAAAATGAAAAATGACGGTGGCCAATGAGACATTAATTAACTTCTGGTATCTTACAAGAAAGGAAGCTATAAATTTGTCAAGCATCAGACAAAACTAATTTCGCATAACCATAAGCATGTATAATAATAATAATAGTAATAATAATAATAAATGTCTTTGTTAATGAAATAATATAATATATTTCATTAAGGGCGAAATTTGTAGATAGTGTCTACACTCTTCCATTTAACCCTTACGCTTAAGAATTTTACAATATTTCAAACGACATAATAATACCATATGTAAGGGTCATCCAAATCCAACCAGACCCCTGCGCGAAACGTCTACCCGCGCACGAGTCCATCCGTATCGCGAACAAAGTGCCATGACAATGCAAAAACCTATCACTATACCCAAGTTCCCGACAGTCCGCAACAGTCAAGGAAACCACACGCGAATCAACGGCCCCGCACAGAGGCCAAGCCATATTACAGCAGACCACACAATATAACAAAATTACTGTTTTTGTATAAAATTAGTTTTTATCCTGGTTTTGAAAATGTTTAAGCCCAAGTTTTTTAAGCCATGTTCAACATTATTATACAAATGAATTGCATTATAGGAAAAAGATCTTCTAAATATTGCTGCAGAGTGTTTTGGCATTGTAAGAGTTTGATAATGCACAATAGTCAAAGATCCGGACGCTGATTTCTGCAGGTATAGTTCAAGTAATAAATTACCGTGACAGAAAAACCTAACAAAAACTTTACGACATAATTATATCGCCGCGGGCCATGGCGCCAAGCCTGGCATGAAACATTCCATTGAAAACCTATAAAGGTAAGCGAGTTAATTTGCGAACAGCACAAAAAAGAGTACCGGTATTAATGAGGTCGTAAAGTTTTTGTTATATTTTTTATGTCTCAGCTTCTTCCTACTTGAACTATATCTGTTTCTTTAGCGAAACTTAATTCAAATCAATGATTAATGGCGATGTAATATATTACTGCTGGGTAACCTATCAAAAATTGGCCGCGATTACCTTTAACTAAATTCATTATTAATTAATTTATTGTAACGAATTCCGACATGTTTTTTAAGTGAATTAAACGTCATTTGATAGAAAATGATGCGAAGAATAAAAAAAAAATGGTTGCCAGCTCTCAGCCGGCCGCAACTTCTAGGTTGCTAGGTGGAAAGTATGTTATTGTTAATTGCTTATATTCATAGTGTTTTTCAAGAAAATTTTGTATTAAATTGAAGTTTAATTTTTGCTGTACCAATAGTATATGGTAGTAAATTATTAAAAATAATACTTATAGCAATGATAATAAGCTTCCCAAACCAACATAGATGGTACTATTCTTAATACCCAGGATGAAGCTGAAGATGCTTTTAACACCTTCTTTATCAACTCTATTAAACACTTAACAAATAATATTTGTCCGTCAATAAATAATATTGAAGTAATTAATAATAGTAACTCATTTTTTCTGAATCCATTAACTGTAACTGAAATGCTTACGATTATCAGATCTGTCTCAATAAAAAATTCATTTGGGGAAGATGAGGTGCCTTGTTCTCTTTTACTAAAAGTGGCTAAATTTATTATCGAACCACTAACATACATTATTAACTTATCGTTTATAGAGGGCACCTTTCCTTCTATTCTGAAAAAGGCATTAATTATACCAGTGCATAAAAAAGAAAATAAATCTCTTATTTCCAATTACAGATGTATTGCACTTCTCTCGGCTTTTTCTAAAGCTTTTGAAAAATCATATCACCTGAGATCGACGAATTACATAACAAAACATATTCTGATATTATGTCCTTATTGAACATAATATTTTTAGTCGCAAACTCCTCTATAAATCCTTATTTTACTATAAGGAAAGTAACCAGACTGCAACCAAAGTTACAAATCTGGCGCGTTAAGTGTAATAATTGCATATTACCATCAAAACGCTAATGCTTCGATTGCAACAAACACCAGCCGAAAGACTGATCCTACTTAAAGGAGCTCCCCTGCCAGTCGTCACACACCACTTGCAGACTGCAGTTTCGAGCTGTTGGCTAATAAGATAAAAAAGTGTACACTTTTCAAGAAGTTTATGTAGTTTTAGTCTTATACATCATTTATATTTATTATTTATTACATATCAATAGGATGTGCAAATTGGCTTTTAGCCGCCCAGGAATGAGTGGGTCAAAAATAAAGCTTTTGTCTAGGGTTTGGTGAAGATTTAGAGAGACAAATTCAAATTCAGTTTAAACTCATTCCATAGGTCACAAAAGAATTCCGTAGGCCCCAAAAACATACTATATTTTTCTAATTATTGAATGGCTTTGGAAATACATTTGATGAGAATATATATCCATGATTTTATTCTCAAAGTACATACGAACAGTAACGGCATCAATTCCCAGAATATTCTTCAAAGCAAATTGTCTGTCACATTGAAAACAACCTCTATCATCACTTTTCAAGGTCTCGCTTCAATGAAACACATATACACACACGCGCTTTCAAGTTATACACGAAAAAAGTGGACAAGTGGGTCCATACCATGAATTAAGGACATATTCACAGAAAGTACCTTAAATTGGAATTAAGTATATTGCAATGTATTATTACTCAGTGAAATGGTTTATATGATAGCTTGCTGATTAGAATGTCATTCGGAAATATTTACTAATATCACCCGTTATAATAATATACTAGTCAAGTTTTTGCTAGAGAGGGTTGGTGAGATATATACACAGATACCTAATATACACGACTTTATTCCTTATTTTAGTATTTATACCAATTAGCTCCACTAACAGAACTGGTACATTTTTAATGGCAACAACTACACCATCACCTTTACTAGTAGTCCTGTCACATCAATATACAGTGTAATTATGTCCAAATAATTGAATTGAGTACAAGATATTCAAGTACATCTAGTTCTGCTTCACTTCTGACAGTAATTATATGATTATGTTTTTTGTTATTAATGAATTCAGTTTCATCAACTTTTTCGTATTAGTTCTATTGCACACGTACTGTACTTAGAACAAAACAATGATAATATTTATTGTATTTTCAAATTCACTTTGAAATCTTCAAGTATCAAGTATAAACATAAAAAGGAAACCACTTTCTTAACTATAGTGCAGTATAACTTTTCTGCTGTGACTTCTTAATAGGATTTATACCGGTATAATTATTAAATTTTCAACCTTATTCTATGGTAATAAATTAAATTAATGTATAATAAGAACAGAGAAACAGATGGCTTATACCAATTACTGGTCTGCTACATGTCTAGAGAATATGAGAACAATTACGTAGTCATTATTTAAAAGAATAAAGATTTATAGTACACAGAGGGAATTAATAATTTCCTCATCAGGAGATTAAATACACACCACAGGTCATGATGACCCCCTTTATCCCGGAAGGCTCTAGAAGAGCCTTGTGTAGGAGGGGGCTACATATTTAGAGACAAGGGCCACACACCCAATATCCGTGTATAGTGTAAAAATCCCTCTCACAGTATTTTCCACTGTCACGACTGGGGATCGAACCCGGAACTTTTGCGTGAGAGGCAAGTGCGCTCACGTCTCGATTATCAGTCATTAACGAAATATAAGGCATATTAATTGCCAGCATTAGAGCTACAAGAACACTCAGTATTTCATTCTATTAAATCCAATTCTTCTTCTATTTTAGTACCTCAAAACATTATAGAAATATTGATTGTTAGTTATTTTCAGGAGGACATGATCTGTTTTTTTTATACATTTATTTAACGTCGGCCTATTTCCGCTACTGAGGCCTAACACCGACGCCTGTAGACGAGCTACCCCCAACCAGGAATTTTGCCGAACCTCTTCCCTTAAGAAGAGTAGGGATCTTTTACTTGCCTAACATTTAATAGACAAGGGACCGACGGCTTTACATCCCCTTCGAAGGATGGCATATCTCCTATACAACCCTCGCCTAAGGTTGTATGCTTCCGCGCATACACTGATATACAAGTCGCTGGAAGATGTGTGAGCGAGGACGCGGATTCTGTTGGAATGGTTACCCATCCAAGTACTAACTGCGCCTGTCGTTGCTTTACATCGCATACCGAAGTATGTACATAGTAAAGACGCACCTACGCTCGCCCCATGATCTGTTTAAAAACATCAATAAAGAATTAATAGTCCAGTCAACGAATTTTCAATATAGGGGTGTGGACTACATGGAGCGCGACAAAATTTTTGACTTCAGGGATGGGTATGGGGTAGTTACGAGGGAAATGTCCTAAACCTTCCCGTCCCTAGGAAGTCTGCCTTGCGGGAGGAGGGCTTCCGGAAAGCCCTAAATTTTGAGTTTTTTTTTGGTTTTTCGCTTATAACTCAAAAATTATTAGTTCTAAGGAAAAAAATATTCTTACCTCTTTGAAAGCTGATAAAATTTTCAACATTTTCCGTTTTTACAAAAAGTTTCCATCTTTAACCTTTCTCGAGTTATCCGCTTCTGAAAATCACCAATTTCCGGAAAACGCTGTTTCGGATCATATTTTTCGTCATATTCTGCTCTTAACACCTCAAATTTTCTTTGTAAAATAAGATACAACCAAAACAAGTGAAGAGAAATAAATTGGCTAAAAGTTATATATTCTAAATATGATTAATGGGCAAAATGATGGATTTCAATTTTTTTTTGCTGTAATGTGATAGGGTTACTTATTGAAATCAGTACCTAAGTTTTATTGCATTCATTTAGAATTTTTTCTTAAACTATTTACAGTTATCGTATGTAATGCTTCATTATAAAACAAATTTCAACAAAAACCATTAAGAGAGCAGAAACCCCCTCCTCAGCGTGACATATTCCTCGTGAAACCTGGCAGAGGAAAAGTATGCACAGCAACATATTCTTCACAAGAACTGCAGCAGCTGAGGCTGGAGCACATTCCGTTTTTACATTCTTTCACAGGCTGTGATATCACCTCCGCAGTCTTCAAGAAAAGCAAAGTCAGATTGGCCAAATTATACAAATCGATAAAAGCAGCTGAGATGTTTGCCTGTCCATCATCGACATCATCTGAGGTCGAAATAGCAGGACATAATTGTATCCTTAGATGGCTTGATGTGATATCCTTAGATGACTACAGATATCGATCATTTATAAAATCAGTCAGTTTTCCTACAGGGTGTTACTACCAAAACCAGCAGTGGATGGGAACTATACTGCCCTCACATGTGTGGGGTTTAGAAATTCATCGCTGGGAGGAGAAAAATGGGGAGCTGGTGCCCAAACTAACAGACAAAAATGCTGCCCCCGACGAAATTTTGCAATTTATATTTTGTCGTTGCCAAAAAGATTGTGACTCCGGAAGATGCGGATACACAAAGGCGTCATTAAATTTTTCGTCAGTATGCCTCAACTGCCAGGGCAACGCCACAATGGAGTCCTCGTAAAAGAGGATGAGGAGGATGAAGAATTTGATGACATAGTAGTTTCTTTGGAGGATTAATTTTTCCCATCTACTGGCGTGGTGTCCCCATAAAGTATTCCCCCTTCCATAAATTTATAGATTTTTTCTTTCTTTAAAAAAAGCATTAGCTAATAGCCAATTATATGTAAATAAAAGTAGCTGTTATACGTAAATAAAAGTAGTTCAAATCAAAACCCTGTGTTGTTTTTTTTATGAGGCACCTACCAATGCCTCCTGTATATCAAGATAACGAATCTAAATATTTATCACGCAATCAGGCGGCTTCATCCTAAAACATTACTTTATTTAACTAGTTAACACTTAATGACTAATGTGAAACTATACAGGTATATAATATGTCAATTCATGCTTTCTATTATTCATAATATTTAGGTTTAAATGTTAAATAATTACTTACCTCTATGATTTATAGGTTATCCAATGGCAATTTACAATAAATTATAACAAATCAGTTTGTGCAACATTTATTATCGCAGACTTTATTAACAAATTAATGTAAAGCACTGACCTCTACTGGCATAGAAACTAATGGTTTAGTGTTTACAGAGTTGTTTATTTGTATAGTGGTGGCACTTACATAATTCGATACCACGTGGCGCTACCTTTTACAGAATGCATTTTTAAAGTCACAATTGGTATAAACACTAGTTATTAAAATTAGGTTTCTTTACTTTTGCGAATTTACCAAAATGGTAATTATTATGTTTCCTAACGTGCTATTTCAACTTAGTTCCTTTAAATTTATAAAGTTCTTTTCTTGTACGAAATTAGTTTTCTTTATTCATGTAGTGGCATAGAACAATCATTTTCTATTCGACTTTTGAGATTGGCAGACCATTTTTGAACTCATTTACAAAATATAGTAATTCTTCAAGATTACATCTTTAGGTCGTGAATTAATAGTGTGCTTGCATCAGAAGAGGTAAATCTTTTATTAATTAAAATTTTAGTAACTATTATTTCAACATATATTTTTATCGCTTTTTGAAAGTATTATGTCTGCAATTTTTATATAGTTTCACGTTTATCGATGAGTGTAGCTAATCTATTTTTTTTTCTCCCTTATGGCTTCAGTTCATACCAATTTAAATGTCAAGATTAATTTAAACATAAAAGGATTCAATTTAAATATAAAAGGATTCACTTTAAATAAAAAATTAATTCAAATAAAAATTAATTTACATAAATGAAAATTTAATTTAGAATTCATTTTAAATTTAAATTTAAGATTTAATCCAAATTGAAAATCAGAATTTACCTTCATGATTCATCCTGTCTTATATAATTATAAGAATACTTTGAGGCTTGATCATCATAATTGAAATTATGATATATGTATTTTTGGAGCACGTATTGCTAGAGTACGTAACTACCTAAATTCCTCAGTGGAATTGTTCAAATTTTATTAAAATAAAGTACCAGAAAATGTTTATGTTTTGATAAAAACTACTGGTTATATGAAATGATCCCATCACCGCCAGATATAGAATAAAGGACCAAGACTACTGGAAGCTGGAACTGCTAGAAAACTCCTCGCCAGAATCAACCAACTCCCGAGTTGCGACTTGGTAATATCTATTTCATTGTTAAATCAAATTAATTTCAACGACTTGAATTTATTATATTATAATATATTTTTTTCTTGTACATACTTTTTATAGCAATCATCAATTTTCTCTTTTAATATACATTTATTTTAAACTATTCTCGTTTTAATTGAACATTTCAGATAACTCAAATTTGTCTATAGAAATTTGTTTTTGAAAATTTAAAGAGCAGCACTGAATATACAATAGATGGCGCCCTCTAAATATCACTAATACTTTACCTTAAATTGTTTTCTTTATATTGACAAAAATTAGACTGATTAACACAGTATATTTTCCATATAAATAAAAATAGATTTTTCCCTGCTCACGGCATATTTAAGCTTCCGTACTATACCAGCTAGCCGTTCGAAAATATGTTGTGCTTTTGTTCTGTTTTGAGCATTCTTTTGGTATGAACAGAGGAAAAGCGTAACAAGAACCAATAATTTTCGGGTTATAAGCAAAAAACCAAGAAAAGTCAAAATTTTGGGCTTTCCGGAGGCCTCTCCCCGCAAGGCCGACTTCCTAAAGTTGGGGATTTTTAGGATGTTTACCTCCTAACTACCCCAAATCCATCCCTAAAGTAAAAAATTTTGCCGCCCTCCATGTAGTCTACAATAATTTGTTGACAGGACTATTAAGAATATATTTTTTCTTAAGTTTAAGAAAAATAATGAATGACCAAAATTGACTACAATTGGTTAACTTTGACATGCATACTAAAAATATTAAAAATTTAGAATTCTTAGTTAGATTTCGTAATCCACTGTCCACAATCTATATCATTATTTAACAAAGCTATAACTCTTTATTTATTGGGTATTAAGAGTTCGATTTTGCTTCTTTTACATATTTTACATAAACTAGCTAGACAGATGATTAAAATACAACTTATTCTCGGTTTTGACTCACCACGTCATGTTTGCCTTTTGGCTAAACAGCAGATGGCACGTAGCTTTCGATTTCGATGTACCGTATGTATTTATACCAGCACGTAAAAAAGTAGGCTGGAGAACTTTATTGTTTTCTAGTAATCATTTATAACCATAAGCGCGTCAATTCTATGCACTCAACGTTTTTTTCTTTTTGTTTACAATACTGTTAAAGCAATTGAAAGGAAGTAACTCTGGCGCAAGTAGGTATCAATTTCTCATATCTTCACTTCTCTCTCAGTAAAATCGTAAAGAAATTGGTTTTCTAAAGCGGAAGGTCACATATTTGGCGTAGCAGAAAACCAGAAGCGGTAAAGAGAAATCACTGAGGGGTACCCGAGAGAAAACAAATGAAATATTCTAGTTTCTATCTCATCAAAGAGTGGAGAAATAAATCAAATTATACATGTCCAAGGTGATATCTTAATATCGAATATCTTACCTCAGTACAAGATAGATTTCAAAATGTATTTTAATTAACTGACATAATTTTTATCCCTTCAATTCAAACTCGAACGAATCATTGAATTAAGCTGAATCAAGATAATTGTAATTTTAAGATCGTACATATTAATTCACAAAATCTAACTGACAAATTAAATGAAATTGAACTAATACAGCATAATCTTGTGGTAACTGAAAATTGGTGTAATATAGCTAATGTAAATATTGTAACGATGGAAGGCTACATGATTGTCTCTTGTTTTATAAGGCAAAAACATAGTCATGGTGGTGTGCTACTGTGTAAATTAATGGTTTTAAATTTAACAACTTAGGTAACGTCACTGACATTTCCGAGGAACTGCATTTTAAATGTTGCGCTATTACTTTTTTGCTCGATAATGTTTAGCACTGTTCAATCTCAGTATATAAGCCTCCTACGGGATATGTTGAGATATTTATACATAGACTATTACATGTTTTAAAGTATTATTGCTGTTTTGTAAAATAATGTTGTGTTGCGAGTTAAATAGTATTTTTATAAATAATTCTCTACAAAAACAAACAAAATTGCTAACTGGCTTGCTAGATAGCTAGAATCTATCCTTTTATTTTTTGTACAATTAAGAATCAACAAGATTTTTTTATAGATAAAAATGGACACACATCCACTTATAAAATTGATTATTTCATTAAAGTTCAAGTAATAAATTCCCGAGACAGAAAAAACCTAACAAAAACTTTACGACATAATTACTATAGCCAGGGGCCATGGCGCTAGTTGAAATAAATAGATAGATCCCAGTAAATAAAAACGCAAAAAAAACTTTACGACATAATTATATCGCCGCGGGCCATGGTGCCAAGCCTGACATGAAACATTCCCGACGCACATTAAAACTCTGTAAAGGTAAGCGAGTCAATTTGCGAACAGCACAAAAAAAAGTACCGGTAATTTAATGAGGTCGTAAAGTTTTTGTTATGTTTTTATGTCTCAGTTTCTTCCTACTTGAAATATACCAATATGTCACAAGATACTTTTGAAAGAATCGAGCTGATTATTGAATTTACTGGGAAAAAATTAGAAAATCAAAAACCAGAGAATATAACAAATGTTTTTCGGAAAACTGATGCATATAACCTAAATTACCTAGTAATATATTTCTGAGGAGAGATTTTAGTGTGTGTGTGTACAATATACATGTATCAGAAATATCACTGATATTTGTAGGAAATTTTTTAATTGTTTCTTATTTTATGTCGACAGAGCTTGTCCAGTAATCACTCGTAATAAAAGATTGCACAATAATAAATCCTGGATTACAAAGGGGATTGTTGACATGGTTAACAAATTAAAGGGTTTATTTTTGGCTTCATAAACAAGACTTGGTGTTCCACAAGGATCTATGCTGGGTCCTCTCATATTTTTATTATTTATTAATGACCTACCAATACATGTTTCTGCAAATTGCAATATAATGTATACAGATGATATCACACTAGGATTTGAAGTAGACAATCCAGCCGAACTTAAAAAAAAATAACTTTATCTCCGATCAGTTTTCCAACTACAGCTGGAAAAACTATTTAATTGTCAATGCAGAAAAAGCAGTTCCTATGAATTTTTATAATAGGACAATAAGTAACCATCATTTCGATATAAAATAGACACTTCGTTTTCAAATAAATTTTTAGGAACTTATTTTGATGCTGACTTAAGTTATAATGGCCACATCGAACAAGTGTGTAAAAAAAAATTAATATTAGATACTACGCTATATTGCATAAAAAAAATGTTGTCGATACAAAAACTTTAATCAATATTTACCATGCACTTGTTAACTCGGTGATTTCATATAATGTCATTCTGTGGGGAAATATACTGTTTGCAACTGTAATAGAATAGTTATTTCTCAAAAAAGAATTATAAGGCCCATTTTGACACTAAAACTCACAGATTCGTGCCAACCATTATTTCGAGAGCATAAGATATTAACCTTTCCGTGTCTTTACATTTATAGTTGTATTCTGTTCATAAAAAATACTCCATCTTATACTGGAAGCAAATTATATAATCATTTGCCTGAAGATATAAAATTAACAATCCCTTTGCACCAGTTCAACAAAACACTAAAATTGTTTTTTCGATTAATAAATCTTATTATTCAGTGAGTGATTAGCTGAATGATGAGCGATAAAAATCTGTGATTTAACTATACTGTGATAAAATGAAACTTTTACTTTCATATTTTATTACATATATATAAATGTATTTCTTTGACTTGTCCGATATCATGTGTTGACCAAAGGGATTAATAAATTATTATTATTATTATTCTTAATATCGACTTAAGCGGTTCACCGCGCGCGCCGATGGGCTTCGGCTCTGTGGGGTCCCGGGTTCATTGCTGTTGGGGATCGGCTCGGTTAGTGGGGATGAAATTCATCACGTCCCATTAGTTCGCTAGATGTTTAGATAGTATATCTATCCTTCGTCGTTTAGAAATTTCCTAGTAATTTGACATGTTTTGACAATTATCGTCCCCTGGATAGTCTTTGAGAGTCCTCTAGGTAGGTTAAGTTGCTCTATAGGTTTTGACCTATTTTTATTAGTTTTTATACATATGAAAGTAGTGCAATAGCATAAAACAAGGTTCTTGAAAACTGTTTTTATTTAGAGAAATTGATCCAATATTATTTTTTGTATATATCATCGTTTCTTTTGACTTTACGACAAAATTTCATAAGTTAAATGAAAGCTTACAAGATTTCCTACAAAGAACGCTTTTTTATGTATGATTTTCAATAAATAGCGAAAAGGAACTGAAGATTAAAAATGCGGTTGATTTTTAATTTTTAGCAAACAGGCAATTTTCGTTACGATTGAAGTAAAAAAAGTACATTTAAAAATATTTTTCCATTTTTTGAAGTATCAGAAGTTATTCTGTTTGTATTTCTGAGTCGTTTCATACTGGGCCCATATTTAAAAAAAAATGTTATGCACAGTTCTTGCAGGGAAATTTTAATTTATAATAAAAGATAAACTTTTGCTCATTTAAACAGCTGTAACTCGTGAACCATTCATCATATGAAGGTCACTTGAGCTCATTTTACAGGTAATTTAATTCTCCTCAAGAAACCGTTAGTATCATTATTGCCTAAAGCCAATCAAAAAATAGCTATTTGTCAAAATGCACTTGAAAATCACAATTTCTCATGTTTTTCCCTTTTATCTCCATTCACTCGTTATCAAAACGATTTTGTATATACACCAACATATACAAAATTTGATTTATAGGACTTTCATAAGATACACTGTATGCGTACGATCTATCGTCTTAGAGTTTTTATCGATTTTATCATGAAACAAGTGTTCTGATAGCGCGCTATAAACATGTTTAAAAATTCATATCTCTACCAATATTGATGAATGGCAATAAAATATAAAAGCAAACGACCATTTTCGAGATTTTATCAAAAAACGCACTTTTATTGCGTCGCAGAACTGTCAAAATTTCAAAAGATCTATTTCGGGTCCAATAGGTTGTACGAAGTTAAAGAAACGAAATCGTGTGGATTTTTATTACCTTTAATGTTCATGTGTACATATTTTACGATAAAATTGATATTTTCCGAGTTTTTTTGGGAAAAATCGGTTTTTCTAACCTATTTTCTCCCCCCCCTCCCCCCTCAGCCGGCGTCTACGGGGGAGGACTTTTGATATGTTAAAAAGTACCACAAAATAAGCCTGTTCCTAAAATTGCAGTCCGCTCTGAATTATTTCATCCAAATTGACAAATTTCGTCCCACTTTATTGGGCTATATATACCTATAGTATGTATTATTTGTTTATCTAAAAATGGTTTTCATTTTATATTGTTAAATATGAAACAAAACATTGTTTCCTTTATTGTACGCATCTATAGGTTAAAGCTTTAATTAAAATTGTTGTAAGAATATATTCAAGTAAATTACAGATAGCTTTCAATATAATTTATTTTTGGTTGTCGCTTACACCGCAGCATGAAGATATCTACTCTGTTACTCATTTAGTGAAAGTCAACTGGCAACTGTAACATTTATACTTTTCAGTTATAGTGGATATGTCTGAACCATAGATGTCCCTCTAGTTTCAAATCACAAGATTTTTAATTTCGTTCTTATCCATAAAATATGCTTCTTCAATTAATGGATAAATAGAACTTTTTTGGGAAGTTTTTATAATAGTATTTAAAAAAAATTATAAACACTTTCACTAGTCACATTATGCCAAAAATTATTAATTGCCAAAATGCACCCATTTCGTATATTTAGGTACATTTGAAAAATTCTATTATCAATACTGGTCAATGAATGCCAGATGAAGTTGAAAGTTTAGTGTATTTTAATCCATCATTGATTTTGGACTGCCTCCTTTGTACTTTGGTGACATTAAAATTTTACTGAAAACGAATTTGTTACCATCTAAAGTTAAGTATTACCACCACCAATCATAAATAAACTGGCGTAGTTTCTTGATTTTTTCGAAATCGTTCAAAAAAAGCGTGCAATAAAAATTTTAATTGCACAGTTTCTTATAAAAGGTCACTTTTTACAATGGAAATGATGTAAAAAACTGTTACTTTTTACGCGATCGTAAATAAAAGAATAATAAAAACATGTTACAATGTGGGATGATGAGAGAAAAAAAGTATATATAAAAAAATATAATTTTTTCTTCTATTTTCGATTTGGAAAAATAATTTTTATCATCCCACATAGGTATTATTAAAATAAAAATTTTCCCTTTTGTAGAACTAAAATAAAATTAGCCCTAATAAGATTAGGTATAATAAATTTGTACAATGTCATATTCTATTAAATCTCTATCTTTCTCTTTCTAAGCACACCGTACATTCGGCTGCGTCATTTTATTGACGTGAAGTCATTTACAATTAAAATTGGAAGCATGAATGACTAATACACTCCGAAGAACTCTTAGAGAGAATGAAATTTTTAATATGTTGGTGTATGTACAAAATCGTTTTGATAACGAGTGAATGGAGATAAAAGGAAAAACCGTGAAAAATTGTCATTTTCAAGTGCATTTTGGTAAATAGCTATTTTTTACTGGCTTTAGGAAATAATGGCACTAAAGGTTTTTTGAACAGAATTAAATTATCTGTAAAATGAGCTCCAAGTGACCTTCGTACGATTAATGGTTGACGAGGTACAGCTTTTTAAAGCTATAAGCAAAAATTTATTTTTTATTATAAATTAAGATTTTAATGCAAGAACTATGCATAACAATTTTTTAAAAAATTGGTTTTGACCTATTTTTATTAGTTTATATACATATGAAAGTAATGCAATAGCATAAGTCATTCGCAAGGTATATTTTCTTAAAAAAAAGTTTCTTGAAAACTTTTTTTTTGTTTTTGTTTTTGTTCAGAAAAATTGAACCAATATTATTTTTTAATTCCTTTTTTTGTGTATATCATCGTTTCTTTTCACTCTACGACAAAATTTCATAAGGCCTAAATGAAAGTTTACAAAATTTCCTACAAAAAAAAACACTTTTATCTACGATCATGTAAAAAATAACAGTTTTTTACATTACTTCCAGTATAAAAAGTGGCCTTTTATAAGAAACTGTGCAATACAAATTTTTATTGCACGCTTTTATTGCACGATTTCTAAAAAATTTAAAAACTACGCCAGTTTATTTTTAATATCATTTCATTAGTTACTATCATCACAGATTTTTCAGTCACGACCATGAAGTAACATAATTAGAATGAAGACTTCAACTACAACTCGAATAATACTAACCGTCAAAGTGACATTCACAAAAAATTAACATAATTTTACAAATATTCATGAAAAATTGCCCATTTCTTACAATAATTGGAACTATCGATAAAACGTTGTAAGATACACTTGCAAAAAGTCCCTTTATTGCACTTATGGCTTTTTACACTACTTGTATCTTAAATAACTATTTCGTGTACGATTTTCAGTAAGGAGGTAAGGAACTGACGATTGACAATGCGGTTGATTTTTAATTTTTAGCAAACAGGCAATTTCCGTCACGTTTGAAGTACAAAAAAATACATTTAATAATGTTTTTTCACTTTTTGAAGCATCAGAAGTTATTCCGTGAGCATTTCTGAGTCGTTTCATACTGGGCTCATATTAAAAAAAATGTTATAAACAGCTTTTGCAGAAAAATCTTAATTTATAATAAAAAATAAATTTGTATTTATAGCTTTAAACAGCTGTAACTCGTGAACCATTCATCGTATGAAGGTAACTTGGAGCTCATTTTATAGATAATTTAATTCTGTTCAAATAAACCTTTAGTGCCATTATTGCCTAAAGCCAATAAAAAAAATAGCTACCTATTTATCAAAATGCACTTGAAAATGACAATTTTTCATGGTTTTCTTCTTTATCTGTATCTGTATGACTGATGGTCGAGAGGTGAGCGCACTTGCCTCTCACTCAAAAGTCGGGTTCGATCCCCGGTCGTGGCAGTGGAAAATACTGTGAGAGGGATTTTTCCACTATACACGGATATTGGGTGTGTGTCCCTTGTCTCTAAATGTGTAGCCCCCTCCCACACAAGGCTCTTCTCGAGCCTTCCGGGATAAAGGGTGTCGCCATCACCTGTGCTGTATTTATTTATTATCTCCATTCACTCGTAATCAAAACGATTTTGTACATATATCAACATATTCAAAATTTGATTCTCTTTAACTTTTATTAGGCGTACGATCGATTTTATCATGAAACAAGTGTTCTGATAGCGCGCTATAAAGACGTTTAAAAGTTCATATTTCTGACAATATTGATCGAATGGAAATGAAAAATAAAAGTAAATTGTTCGTAATCGAATTCTCTACCACTTTTAGTGAAGAAAGCGCGCGTTTCCGTTGCGTCGCAAAATTGTCAAAATTTCAAAAACCTATCTCGGCTCCAATAGGTCGTTAAAAAAAAAAATTGGCGGATTTTTATTACCTATAATTTTGATGCATACATATTTTACAGTAAAATTGATACTTTCCGGAGTTTTTTACACATTTTTTTTACCTATTTTCTCCACCCCCCCCCTTCCCCTTCCTCCGGCATCTAGAAGGACATTTATTTATTTATGGCGCGAGAAAACTTGCATATACCGGTTGACTCCAAATTTCATGTTTATTTGTTTTGTATTTAAAGAAACGTTTTGCAAATATTTTAGATAGTAAAATTGACCGTTACAAATTGGATAACAATAATCAGTGGTAGTAAAGGAGAAGTAGTAAAAAACTAGCCTAGCAAAGCATTTATCTACCAAAAGTATTATATTCTTAATTGGTATAACTTAATATATTTTTTTTTAATATTACCAGGCAAGTTAAAAATTTCCAAGCCTAAATAATTTGTTGATTTATTTATAGGTGCCAATTTAGAATATGGTACATGAATATCATTACCCGTTTTTACATTCCGTGTATCTTTATTAAGACTAAACATGTTTATTTTTAATTACATATATACACATTTCAAAAATAATAAAGATGTTAGTGTTAAAACTTTATTCTGTCCAAAAATGGTTCTAAAGTTGTGCGTGCTAGGTACATTCTGTATACTACATAAGATACGTTTTTGATATACAAATGCAATTTGTGATAGTGTAGACTCATCCCATACCGTAGTCGTGATTTTGCCTTTGCAGGATATAAATTAATTAACTGTTGTTTATTTAAGATCTCTTTAATATTTCTAAATAAACAATTGATTGAACTCATATAGGAAATAATAAAATTGCAGTGAGATTTCCAATTGAGACCTTCGTTAATGTGAATTCCTAAGAAACTAACATCATCCTTAACATCAGCAGTTTCAATGACACAATTATTAATATTAATCGCTTCGGTATTATATTATTTTTACCTATTGTGGACTCTGACTATGTATATTTCAACTGTATTTAAATTTAAATAACACTGATTAAACCAACTTCAAACACTTTCTAAAGTGTTGTCTAATTGTAAATTTTCAGGCGATGTGTTTGAAATAATTAAAGATAATTCGCCAGCATGCATACTGAGAGCAGTTTTACCTAATGCGGAGTCCAATGAATTTATATATAAAATAAATAGTACCGGGCCCAGGACTGGGCCTTGTGGTACACCCATATCAACTAAGAAAAAGTCGGAATTAACCTCACTGCAGAACTGTATTGTATAAAACATATTGCTTCCGAGATTTTCAGAAACAAAATAGACGATTCAATGGAACAGCCAGCCCACGTCTCGTAATAGTAAAATATATTGAGTAGGTTATAATAATAATAATTTATTTTCCATAATTACAACGTTGTATAGGAATAGTCAAGTTACACAGAAGCAATAAAATATCTTAAAAACTAGGTAAAAAAATCACATACAGAATAAAAGCATTTTGATAACAAAAACAGTTTTAACTTATTTTTAAAATCTAGCAAATTTCTAGCAATTTTACATTCTGTTGGTAAATGATTGAATAATTTTGGACCCATGTAATTTGGTAAATTAGAGGTTATATTAAGTCTCGCAAATGGTACTCTAAAGTCTTCCTTGCTACGTGTATTTGCGCTATGAATATTTTTGTTCATAATAAATATATTTTTATTTTGGTAAACATAAACACACAGTTCAAATATGTACAAACTTGGCAAGGTTAAAATCGTACACTCTCTAAACAATTCTTTGCAAGAATGGGTACTAGAGACATTCACTATACGACGCAATATACGTTTTTGAGCAATAAAAACGTTCTGTGAGCTTCCCCAGAAACAGACACCATACCTCATTCTGGAATCTACTTGGGCATAATATAAATTAACTAATTGATCCCTAGTAAGTACTGACTTAATATTGTTAATTAGGAATGAACTAGATAAAAGCTTGGAAATTATATATTCACAGTGTGATTTGCAGTTTAAACACTCAATATGTAAACCTAAAAATGTTATACTATTATGTGTACCTGTTAAAATAGAGTTGTTGACATTAAGAGAAATAGATTCGCAGTTTTTCTGTCTATTACGAAACTGAGTTAACTGAGTTTTATTAGTATTGAAATGAAGTTGATGTAGATCGAAAAATGTAGATACTTTTTTAATAACGTTATTACATTTAATTTTTAACTCATTATGCATGGGATCTGAAACAATCATGGAAAGATCATCGGCGTAGATTGAAAAGAATTCGTTACATAACATGAAATCAAGCTCATTAATATACAGTATGAATAACACAGGGCCCAATATTGAGCCCTGTGGAACACCCATACTTAGAAACGAACATCCAGAATTGACCATGCATGTCCTACTTTCATTTACATATTGTATACTTACATACTGTTGGCGATTGACTAAAAATGACTTGATCCAGTTTAGTATGGTTTATGCAATGTGACGCCTTGCTGATGTCTCAGAAGATGCCAACAGAAATTCGCCTCCATTATTACATCTAACTTCTTCATAAAACAGTTATAGTAGATATTCCAGAAAGGAAACAATGTTGGTGGTGAGATAATATTGTCAAGCGGTCAAGAATTATATATACTAAAAAAATCAGTACAATACTAAAAATCAATAAATTGACTTGAACTCGTATATGTTTATTAAATAATTTCAGCCCCATAAGATTTAAATAGGTTGAGCGTCTTAATTTCTCAATAGAAATTATTGCAAAATGGACCCTGACCCTGGCTAAATTGATTAGTTTATAATAAATTCTACATTACTCTACTCAGTCAAAATAAATGGAATATAAATATGCTGATATCTGGAGCTACCTACGATTATTCAATAATTATGCCTAAATCTGACCAGGCAACAAATATTTAAATCTCAACAGAATACATTTTTTTTCAGCTAACGCGATTATTGGTCTGAAAACTGCTCGCTAAAGCTTAGGTACAGTCAGTTAATCTGATAAGATAACATTCCATTAGTTTTTCACTTGTTTTTCGTACTATTTTTTCTATGAACGTAAATTCCATTCTTTGCTGGTTCGAATAGATCCTGGTCACTATCAGTTGTTTTCTACGCTTCATAGAAGATGGTGAGTTTCAATAGTCTCTCTTATTTTCTACTATTACAAATTTATTAAAGCAATTAAATAACTTTGTTAAATAAATAATAAAGACTACAAACGTTATTGATATTAATTGCTAATTATGATAATTAGTAGTAAATTATATACTTGGTAGAAAATCATGAAAAATATAATACAATTTTTACAAGACACTAAATTAAACATTTTCCTTTTTATTTGGTATTTTAACACTAATGAAATATTTTAATTGCTAATTATATTATTATTGATTGATTATAAGTAGAATTTTGAAATCTAGAGAAATATAATTCAATTTTGATAAAATATTGTCACATTTTATTTCCAAATTAATGTCTGGAGACGTTGATAAGGCTCTTAATGGCTACCTTCTAAAATCTAATTTAATTAATATAACTGAAAATATAGAAATTGTCTGAAATTTTATTTTGTAATTAATTGTTGCTTCATACTTCGTGTGGTATCTACATTCCTCTCCACTTTGTACGTTCATATAACGTAAATACTAATATCTTTATTATTTCTTTAATTTTAAGTATATATTTAAAGACCAGTAAAAAAATATATTTGCAAATTTTATTTTGGATCTCAGATTTTTGCTCTAATGGTTTTGAAAAATAGAAAAAGTTCGAGCAAATGTCTTTGGGAGTCCACCCAAAGAAGGGCAAGATATTTCGTTAAAAGAAGATAATGAAATAAATTTTAGATTAAATAAAATATTGTTAAAGTTTAATTTTATAATTTGTTTAATTTCATTTTTATTATTCTTTTTTGTAACAAGATATAAAAACTACTTATTTCAAATTAATAATTAAAAAAACATTAAATTAATTAACAAAATTTATATGTAAATTAGCAATCCTTTGGTGAATTTCTTTAGTTTTTTTGTCATAACTTAGCCAATTTTGGCCGTACGATCAAAAGTAAAAAATCATTAAAAAATCAAATTTAATTTAACTAAATTGAGTGTTTATACAAAAAATATTCTTTTATAAAACTCTTTACTTTAAGGTATTAGCATTTGAATATGGGGGTTAAGAAAATCACCAAATTACGAAATTTGATATCTTGCTTGTTTCTTGCCCAAACTTAACATGTAGCCCAGGCGATATCTGCTTAAAATCGCCTATGTTTGGGTGAATAAGGTAGTATGGCTTAGTCTCTCCTAAAAATCATTGGAAATGATCATTTCACTATGCGCTAGTTTGAAAGCATGGACTTAAGTTTTTATCAAACAAAATAGGAAAAAAATTCCTAAAAAATCAATTTTTTCTTCCTATTTTTTAATATGTCTCAAGAACTATCGCTTTTAGAGAAATGTTATACAACTGAAAAAGTTTTGTAATTAAATTTTAAATAGGTTGCAGTTGGTTGTGAATTTAAAAATTCATTTTTACTATTGTAAAAATCGCAAAAAAATTGTTGGAACAGCAAGTTAATTTGGAATTTTTTCAAATACTTATATTATACATAGGACCTTTATACTTGGTTAAAGAAAACTTTTTAATATTATAAATCTTCCCACCAAATTTCATCAAGATCGGACGTTTAGTTTTTGCATAATTATTTTGCAATCTAAATATCGTTTTGAAAATTTGCAAATTTTCAAAATGTTACTGAGGCTAAACTAAAGCATTTAGAAAGTTGAACATTTTTGGACATATAAAAGAGCACTCAAATTTTCAAATCCATTTTGAGATATTAAAATCCGTTAATTTGGAGAGCCTAGGGAATTGTTTAAAAATTTGGCAATTTTTATTTCTCATAAACAAATGCAATAGCTTTGAACATTTTCAACGGAATTTTATTCTTAAAAACTATTTTGAATGTACTAGGAAAGATGCTTCTTTAAAAAAAGCACGTTGATTCGTTTGTCTATAACATTTTTTACTAAAACACATAGAGAAAACTCAAAAAATAAATTAGAGACCTAAGCAGTACAAAACAGTTTGGATTGCAAAATTATTCTGGAAAAACTGAAAGTCCGATCTTGATGAAATTTGGTGGGAAGATTTATTATATTAAAAAGTTTTTTTAGCCAAGTATGAAGGAGGTCCTACGTATAATATAAGTGTTTGAAAGAAATTCACAAATAACTTGTTGTAAAAATGAATTTTTGGATTCACAGCCAATTGCAATTTTTTCACATGTATAACTTTTCTCTAAAAGCGATAATTTCTGAGATATATGAAAAAGTAGGAAGAAAAAACTGAACTTTTAGGAATTTTTCCACATTTTGTTTAACAAAACTTAAGCCCACGTTTTCAAACTAGTGCATAGTGAAATTATCATTTCTTAAGATTAGGCAAAAAATCTGCCATACTACCCGATTCACCCAACCCAAAACAAATATCGCCTGGGCTAATGTAGAAGCTCAAAATGTCGGAACTGAAAAGTACTAAAAATTGTTACATTTTATAATTTCCACATAAATTGACAGATTACGAGAAAAATGCGAAAAATATGTATTTTCTTTCTTTGGGGGTGAATTTCATTATGAAGTCCCGAAGATAAATGCTCGAACTTTTTACTGTTCAGTAGGACCCAAATACTATGGTGGGAAGCCACAAAAAGTCCAAAAATCTTTTATCAAGCCCAAAAGACGCCAAGTGGGGTAATTGCAAATATAATTGATGCAATAAATGTCTTGTTACTGTTAAGTCCAATTTCGTTATTTATTGACGTTCTGCAATATAATTCAGTCAAATAGTACTTTGACTTGGAAAAAATTGCACACTCGGGTTTGTCATGCTCAATGTTATCAGGGCCACTTAAAAGGCCTAAAACCAAAAATTCCCCCTCCCTTTTGCTTCAGCCGCCATCTTGTAAAACTTTTGAATCGATTTATCTCGTGTTCTATTGATCGTACGGAAAAATTTATTGAACAAGAATTGTTGTAAATAAAATTCTACATATTTTCGGTAATTGTCAGTTTTTTTAAAACAGTGTTATGAAAGCTGTTTAGGTAAAAATATTAGCCATACACATATCCAAATAAATTCGCTTCCATTGATTTTAGATTTCCAATTAAATTTAAAACTATTAAAACTATTCTTTGATAACTTCGGTGCCCTCTACCGCTCAAAATATTAACTTCTCGGCATCGCTGCAATTACCGAAAATATGTAGAATTCTATTTAAAATATTTTCTGTTCAATAACTTTTTCCGTGCGACCAATAGAACACGAGATAAACGCGATTCAAAATTTTACAAGATGGCGGCTGAAGCAATAGGGGGAGGTCACCTTTTTGGTTTTAGACCTTTTAAGTGGTCCTCATAAGATTGAGCAAGATAAATTCGAGCATGCAATTTTTTTCAAGTAATGGGACTTTTTGGTACATTTTTACTGTACTAGTATTTTTATCAGAGTATTGTAAAAAGTGCTTAATGACTGCTGCATGGTATATATTAAACGTTTAAAATGAATGATTACATCATTAGGATAGGCGGTATGGGCGCAGTCGTTACGAATTAAATTCAAATTGATTTTTTTTGCTGAAATCAGTTCAGCAGGTAGTACCGATTTGAAAATCCATGTTACCAGACGGTAACCTGGGTCGTTATTATTTAAAACAATTTTACTTATAACTAATAGAAAAATGATATTTTGTCAATAAAACAAAATTTTTTAATATTTTTTTATCGAATTCCAACAAGAAATGTTCAATAACTATTTGTCGTAAAATTGATATTTTCAGTGTTATTAATTTTAAAAAATTGAAAATACGCCAATTTTCCGTACGCGCTGGTAAAAACAAATAATTATTATATATATAAAAATTTAAAAATCGACAATTTTCTTTTTTGGAAGTTAATATGCCAAAGTCTTAAGGTATGATAAAAAAATATTGTAAAAAAACCATTTTTTACGAAATTTTCAGAGCGTCTAAAAATGGGAAATTGGTGTTTTCAATTTTTTAAAATGGAAAATTTTTAAAATTGAAAATGTCAACTTTACGACAAAAAGTTTTTGAACATTTCTTGTTGGAAATCGATAAAAAAATATAAAAAAATCTGTTTGATTGAAGAAATGTTCATTTTCTATTTGTTATAAATAATATTGCTTTAAACAATAACGATCCAGATTACCGTCTGGTCACATGGATTTTCATAATGGGTACTGTCTCCTGATAGGATTCCAGCAAAAAACGTCAATCGGAATTTAATTTGTATCGGTAGATAAGGTTTATGCTAATTAAATTATTTCATCTTAAAATACAAATAGTACTATGCAATTAACACCACAGGTAAATAAATAGCACCACATTGTTGCTTAATACTTCATAATATAGTGTGTCCCAAAAAAACGTAAAAGTTGTATATTTTTGCGTTCGCAAAGACACAAAAATATACTAAAAATTAATAGCCCTTTCACAAATTAGTTCAATGATATATATTTTTTGTAAACAAAATCTAGGGAAAACTAAGATTTCCTTTACAAACCTTAATATGTACAGGGCGACCCAGTTATACGTTACGCTTGATTTTCCTGATAGTGTTTGAGATAAACTTTTTATTTAAAAGCTTGTTTGATCTAATTTTTTCCAAGGAATGCCTCCAAGAAAGAAACAATTAAACGTAAAATTAAAGTTATTTCCGAAAAACCAATTTAACCAAAACATTTAATATGGCGGATTTTTATAATTCCTCAATTAACTATTAAAGGGAAATATAAAGATGCATTTGAATTTTAAATACCACTTCCGGTTTACACGTAGTTGACGTAGTTTGACTAGAAAATAAAATTATAATTTTGTAAATGTAATAGTAAATTTTTTTTTACAAATATTGTGTAATCTAATATCTATCTAATAGCTTTTGAGTACTAATCATTTTTCAGTATAAGTTTCCATATTTCACACCCAATAGTTTAATTCTCATCTCAGTCATCTTTGATTCAGTCGTCATATTTTTAAAAAGTTAGTTATGATTTTACGAGGTAAAGTCGTAGTAAGTAAATGTCAAAATAATACGAAATTAGTGTATTGTTTTTATGTTTAAATTGTCTAGTAATGTTAAAAAAAGGGTTAAAAAATGAATCGTTTTATTAAAATTTAAATGCATTTTTAGTACCATTTACTATACACCGGATGACACCTGACACCTGTAACGCTCTGTAACTTGGCTATTTGAGAAATTATAATTTTGAATTTTGGGAGAGTTGTATATCACATCATTGTCCTTGTTTTGGGCCTATCAAACATTTTCAAACTTCCGGTTTAAGCGGGAGTGGCCCAAAAATTATTATTTTAAATGGTACCCTGTACATATTTTTTACTTATCTGATTCGTCTTTAAACTCTATATTCAACCATGTGTCGCAACATATCATCTTTTTTTTGAAATGACAGTTAACAGACATTTTATTTTATTAAGTCTAGGTGGCTACGATATGAACCTTGGCAGATATTGATGCTTAGTGTGCCGTGACATTCAAAGATCTCTGGTACGCAACTTTGTGTCTCATATTCTTTTGGCACAATCAGTAGCTGAGCAATCTAACTAAATTTTTCTTATTTAAAAAAAAATCTCTTAACAACTCACGATATTATAAAAACCAAGATAGGAAGCCCATTTTTTTATTTGCTTTACTTAAAAGAAAAATTAACATTGAAAATTATTGCATAGTAATGAACATTGTTACTACTTACTGCAACAAAAATATTTAGTGGAACGCGGTGAAAATAAAATAAAAAAAGCTAAAATTTTTTAATAATTAGAAGACATTAGTAAAACACATTTGAACAAAATTAATGAAAAACCATTACACTGTGTAATAAATTTTTACGACTGACGAAGGATTGAAATTAAAATAAAAGATTTACTGATAGTGCAGTAAAAAAAGGCAAAAGAAATTAGTAGATAGATATAGTCTGGATACGGCAAGATTATGACTTTATCCTGTTTTGGGTATCACCCAGAATATATTCCTAAGTTAACAATTAAAGTTTTTTTACTGCATTTTTCGAGCTTAAAACGTGAATTACTGCGGTTCTATAAGTCGTATCGGGGAAAACTAAAAACCAGTCTCTTCGTAATAAAATTGTCAATAAATTCTTGTTAACTTCAAGTCTCTGAAATGCGTACATAACCTACAGAACTGAAAAAAAATTAGAAGAAAACAGTATTTCTTAATTTCAGTGCCTTCGACCGTCAGCTGGACCAATTTGCATTAAACTTTCAGAAAATATACTTTTTTATGTAATAAAAAGATCCTGAAAAGTTGGTGTTAAAATATTGAACCCATTGACCAAAATTTTTTATCTAAAATTTGAAATGCCCGCCATTTTATACCTTTAACTCCAAAATGAAAAATTATTTCTTCAAAATGTAAGACTCTACGCCAGCTTTCGAACGCAATTAAAAATAATTTTTTTAGTGTAATTTTGGTTACTTTTTACGTTTTTTTTATCTCAAATAACAATAATTGCATTTTTTCGGCTATTTTGAAAAAATCATGAACTCGAGATATTTAAATTTTTTCATTTTGGCCAATTGTTAAAATTAACAAATGCACAGTTTGAGCTAAAATTTGGACTATATAACTTCGAAACATATTCTTTTCATGTGATACATTCGAAAATTTTTTAAGTTTTATATAAACTTCTTTACAAGCTAAAAAGTGATTTAGTTGCAAAATGTAATAACTTCCTTGTTTCTTAAAATTTGGAGGACTTTTTTTTAAATATGTTATTTTTTCGCTAGCAATATGATGAGAAACCTAGTTTTTTGTTGTAATTTAAAATTTGTTATTATTTTTTAAATTTATTCATAGAGCTTAGTTGCAAGGTGCAATAATTTCCTTGTTTTTTAACATACAGATGATTTTGCAACTAAATCACTTTTTAACAATACTTACATTATAATGCTTGTAAATAAGTTTCTATAAAACTAAAAATTTTTTGAATTTATCATATGAAATGAATAGGTTTCAAAATGATAAGCATTTGTTAATTAATAATTGGCCAAAATGCGAAAACTTAAATATCTCGAGTTCACGTTAACAAAAATGAACTTTCTTTTTTCTTAATTAAAGGTCCCAAAATTCTCTATCAGATCTGATAAAAAAGATTAATTTTTGACACCAACTTTTCAGGGTCTTTTTATTACATCAAAAAGTATATTTTCTGAAAGTTTGATGCAAATTGGTCTAGTTGACGGTCTCGGGCACTAAAATGAAAAAATACTGTTTTTCTTCTCGTTTTTTCAGTTTTGTAGGTTATGCACGTACTTCAAAGACTTGAAACCAACGAGGATTTATTGGCAATTTTATTACGAAGAGACTGGTTTTTAGTTTGCCCAGTTACGACTTATAGAACAGGAGTTATTCACATTTTAAGCTCGAAAAATGCAGTAAAAAAACTTTAATTGTTTATGAAAAAAAGTAGCACAAGGTTTTCGAGGTTCAAAACTTAGGAATATACTCCGTGTGATAACCAAAAGAGGATAAAGTCATAATCTTGCTGTATCCAGATTGTGCAAATTAAAATGCTTTTTTTACTGTACTATGAAGCACTAAACAAAAAATATGTTTTTATCAAGATGCTCAAAATGTTGCCCATTATTATCTTTGCACAATCGTGTTTTTGTGACGGTAGTTCTGGGCTAACTGTAATTCAGTAATTCCATTAATTGTTCTTCTGTCTCTAATTTAAATGCATTTAAACGAAAGCTTTAAAGAAAACTAGATGAGAACAAATGGGCTTATTAGATGGCCTGCAAGGTCACCAGACCATCCGGGCTGTCTGTTTTTTTATATGAGGCCACCTCAAGAAAAAGTTTATAGGAGTCCACCAACAAACAGAGAAGTAGTAACAATGTCCATTATACTATGCAATAATTTTCGATATTAATTTTACTGAAGAAAACAAAATAGGTACAGCAATTGTACTGGACAAAAATTCAGCTACTGATTATGCCCAAAAAAATATGAGGCACAAAGTTACGTACCAGAGATCCTTCGATATCATAGTACACTAACCATCAATATCTGCCAAGGTTCATATCATGGCCACCTAGACTTAAAACAATTAAATAGCTATTAACTGTTATTTTAAAAACAAATGTCATGCTGCAATACATAGTTGAAAGAGAATTTAAGGGCGAATCAGATAAGTAAAAAAATATATACAGAGTACCTCCATTTAAAATAACAAATTTTGTGTCACTTCCGCTTAAACCGGAAGTTAAAAGAAATGTTTGATAGGCTCAAAACAAGGACAATTATGTAATACATAATTCTCCCAAAATTAAAAATTGTAACTTCTCAAATAGCAAAATTACAGAGTATTACATGTCTCCTGTGTCACCTGGTATATTCAGAAAGAAAATTTTACACATTATTTTACTATTATATTTGCAAAATTATGATTTTTCTTTAAAAAAAATCATTTCCGTGTAAACCAGAAGAGACATTTAAATTTTTAATTTAAATTTAAATTTTATAATAAAATTATTATTTTGCCTGCAACTATATTTTTTGACGCTCAATTGTTTGTTTCTTACCAGCATCAGATTCCTTGGAAAAGTTACATCAGACTCAGTTCATTCAAAAATTGATTTCAAATTCTAGTGAAAAAGTCGAGCATAACGCGTTAACTGAAACACTCACAATATTAAAGAAAATCCGCAAGAACGTAATTAACAGTTTCGTTTCGGTCATTGTCAAATTGCTAACGGCACAAGTTTTGATCATTTCCTGTAATAAAAATGAAGTTCTTGCAAATTTTGTTTATTATTCATTATAAATTACCCACTCCTTATCATCGTTATAGACCGGGGATTAGCGACAGATTTTTGGCTGTGATTTTAGTCAGTATGCCTTTCAGAGGGCGTTATGCTACGTAAGTTGTCATAATAATAAGTGATATGAATCAAAGAGTCATCCTGGGTTCTTCCTATGGAAAAATGAGTCTCCAGTTGTTCGTAAACTATACGTTTTGGTACGATTTTAGTCAGGCTAGTCATTTAAAGTGATGTTCAAGATAAAAAATTTCAAGGAAAACCATAAGCATGCGTTAGCGTGGGCTCAAAGGGCTGTTATGGTCATGTGAACTTGTATTTGTATAATTTTTTTTCTGCCAATAATAAGTTACAAATTCTTATTGTAAACTGCTGATGAAAAAGATGGCATACCGTATGCGTATGCCCAAGTACAGTTTACATTGAAACAATTTTGTAAAATTATGGGATAACTTTCCGTGATTTTAGTGAGTATGCCAATATAATTTTCATACAGTTTATGATAACGTACGTATGTACATGAAATTGACATATCGATTATGAGGGTAAAAACTACAGGCATATACAAAAAACATTGGAAAATAAAAACAGCAATTTCCGTGTGGTTAATCAGTATGCCACTCTGTTTTTAATGCAACTAGGATGTATTTAGGTGGAATAACAAATGGCATACCGATAGATAAGGTGTAAGGTTTACCTCGGCCACAAACTTCGGATTCAGCCGAGAAAGATCAACTTTAGGGCCTTGCTACACAAATAACTATTATTACAAACCAAGACGCATACTGATTAAAAAACTTCTTTTACAATTTTTTACATGTAAAATTTGCATAACTTATATGCCGTTTGTAATTTCACCTAAGCATATCGTGATTACATCAATAATGACATGGCATACTGATTAAATAGACAAGAAAATGATTTTCTGTTTTACTACTTCAATTTATTTTTTTAATATGACAAACTCGCTCAGCTCATATGCCATTCTACATATCAACATTTTAGGATATACGTTTTATAATACAATAAATTTTTTATTGACTAAAATCGCGGAAAGTCATTCCAAAATTTTACAAAATTGTTTCAATGTAAACTGTACTTGGGCATACGCAAACGGTATGCCATCTTTTTCTTCAGCAGTTTACAATAAGAGCTTGTATACTTATTATTGGGCCTGTTTAGAAATGCCGAAAAAAAATTGTACAAATACAAGTTCACGTGACCAAAACAGCTTTTTGGGCCCACGCTAACGGTATGCCTATGGTTTTCCTTGAAATTTTTTATCTTCAACTTCACTTTAGAAGACATGGCAACCTGACTAAAATCGTACCAAAACGTAAAGTTTACGAACAAATGGAGACTCATTTTTCCATGATAACTCTTTGATTCATACCACTTACTATCATGAGAAATGATGTAGCATAATGCCCTCTAAAAGGCATACTGACTAAAATTACGGTCAAAAATCTGTCGCTAACCCCCGGTCTGTTATTATTGCCTTAAAAAGTTTTAAATAAAAGTCGTATGGTTATGACTGAATTTTGTTAAAATTCTATTAAAAGTACAGTAGCGTGCAGATTTAGGGGATATAAAAAAATAATATATTTTTTTAAATGTGATTTTTGGAATGATCCTTTTTTCCTAATTTCAAAAATATACCATTTTACTCCTACCATACACCATTTTTGAGTTATTAAATGTCGTATGACTGTTGGTCGAGAGGTGAGCACACTTGCCTCTCACCCAAAAGTTCCGGGTTCGATCCCCGGTCGTGGCAGTGGATTTTTCAACTATACGGAGATATTGGGTGCCCCTTGTCTCTAAATGTGTATCCCTCTCCCACACAAGGCTCTTCCAGAGCCTTCCGGGATAAAGGGGGTCATAATTACCTGTGGTTTTATTTATTTATTATTAGTTCAGTTACTGTAAATATAGAAAAGTTAACATTATTAAAGTGAACTATGAAAATGACGACTATTATGTTTGATAAGTGACATTTCGTTAATGAAATAATCTATTATTGACAATGTCTTTTAGAAATCTCCCAAAAAATGAATCCATGGGGTTCAAATCCGGACAATTAGGTGATCATTTAATTGTTTCGTTATTCACTATCCATGTTAGGAATACATTATTCAAATGATCTAGAACGGGTAGAACACTATGCGGAGTTGTCCCATCGTGCATCCAAATCATCTCATCAAGTTCAGCTTCCGGAAACTCTGCAAAAGAATATTTTCTGCTTTTGGGATAATTATTTAGAGATAAATAACTCCAGTTAAAGCATAATCATAAAATAGAGAACCAACAATTTTGTTTCTGAAAATTCCACACTAAACGTCAACAGATTTTCTTATTTGTTTTACTAATCTTTTTCTGTTGTGCTTGTTATCCCACGATCTTCAATTTTTGAACTACACGTTTTTTTCCACTAAAACTGGGGGTGTTAATCACCTTTCGGTAAATATTTTTGAACGTATTTTCTGATGTTGTTGGACAATTTGGATATATCACACCCTATATACTCTGTTTGCTGAATGTTTATTTTTGTTTTTTTGTATATAACAAGTAAATATTTGGACTTTTTCTTCCTCAATGTGAACAATTTTGATTATTTCATTAAAGAAATGTTACTTATCAAACATAATAGTTGTCAAATATTGTCTGATTGTGGCATTCTACGAATATTCTTTCCTATTATTTGGGTCTTCTACCACATGTATTATTATCCTCTTCAAAACAAATCACCGAATCTACAAAATAATAGAATTATTGGAAAAAGCCTCTGCGCCCGTGACGTTTACGCCAAAGGAAAAGTCAGAGGTTATGTTTTGCAAATAATATAAATCGGAATAAACACAGAAATAATGTATTTTGCTGACGTTTCGGAAAGTAATCTCTTTCCGTTTTCAAAGCTATTTTTTGGAAGAACTCTTATTTTGCTGTGTATGTCAAATACACAGCTTTAAGATTCTGTTTATGTTATTTCCATAGATACTTACTACTTACACAGAACATAGAACTGATGATATTTTCTTTTAGATAATGTTGAGTTTGTTAAGTTCTTCTTTTAACATTGGTAGCCAGGTTGTACAAATATCTACGGAACAATTCGATATGCACTTATCTTCATTTAATAAGATTATCGCTGATTCTTTAATTTTTCTTTTTTTGGTATCTGTTTCTTTTGTTAAAATTTTTGCCGAGTTCCAGTTTATTCTATGTCCGTTTTCCCAAGCATGTTCACAAATCTTTGATTTCTGAATTTCATTCTTTCTAATGTAATTCTTGTGCTCATCCAACCTCACACTGAAAGGTCTGGATGACTCACCCACATAACATTTATCACGTTCGTACGGGATATTGTAAATACAGTTTTTTGAATTCTGCTCCCTGTTTATCGGTTTTGTTTTTGTTAAAATAGATCTTAAAGTGTTCCCCGTTTGAAATATCGTCCTAACAACAAATGTCTGCCTATGATAATGCTCTAAGCGTTATCATAGGCACCTCCCCAAATAATTAGCCCGTATCTTAAAATAGATTCTACCAGTGCATTGTAGATGTTCAGAATAGTCTTTTTATTTAAAATATCTCTAAGCTGGTAGAATTTATACGATAGTTTTCTAAGTCGTATGCTCTAGCCATCCCAAGCTCTTATCTATCATTACACCTAAATATTTTAATGTATTTGTGGAGTGAATTTTTTCAGAACTATCCAGAATGGTTATCTCACTAAAATTAGGCAAGTTGGCATTATATATCGAAAAGGCAATGTATTTAGTTTTTGATACATTGAGAGATAATAAGTTCTGATCTAGCCAACATTTAATTGCTTTCATATCCTGTGAAACTTGTCTCCTAAAGTCGGCCCAGCTTGCCCCATTACAAATGATTGCCGTATCATCAGCATATGAAATTATTTGTCCTGTTAAGGGTAGCTTACATAAATTATTTATATAAATTAAGAATAAAATTGGTGCCAGAACTGTGTCCTGTGGTACGCCTATCGTTATAATTTTTTCCTCACTAATTTTATCCCCAATTTTTACAAACTGCTTTCTGTTTGTTAGATAGCTAGCAAAGACTTCCCGAGTGGTGCCTTTAATTCCCAATATCTTCTAACTTTTTCAATAATTTTTTATGAAACACCGTGTCGAAACCCTTCGCCAGGTCAAGAAACACAGCATTACATTTCTTATTTTCTTGCATATTTGTATTTATGGCGTTAACTAGATTATAAATTGCATCTGTTGTGCAGGATGCATTCCGGAAGCCATATTGACCACAAGAGATAATTTTATTCTTTTCAAGAAAATCTTCAACCCGGTTTTTTAGTGCCTTTTCGAATATTTCTGCGAAATTGTTGATGACAGAAAAAGGCCTATAATTCGTTTTTTCAGATCTGTTGCCATTTTTGTATATAGGTGTAACGATTGATATTTTAAATAGGATAGGAACAATCCTGAGAATTGTGTTTATAATATGAGCCAATGGTTTTATTATGTAGATATAGCATCTTTTTATTAGTTTTACTGGGATTTTATCCATACCTGTGTTTTTTAAGGAGTTAATATATGTTTATATCTCTGTATCATTAATAGGTCGCAGAAATAGACTGTTAATTGGGGCTCCTGTATGCGGCTCAATGTATTCCACATTAGGAGGCCGTATGGAGCTGGTGTTTTCATTACCAATGTTGCAAAAAAAGAGTTGAATTCATTTGCTTTTAGTTCATTAGAGGTGATTATACTACCATTGTCATCTACTATATTTATATTATTGTTCATTTTATTTTTTGTGTGTTAGTGGCTTCATTTATTAATTTCCAGGTCTGACTTAAATTTTTGTTACAAGGTTCAAGTTTTATAATAGTTATTTTTAGTATTTTTAATAATTCTAGTTAATTTATTTCTGTAGGCTTTATAGTTCTCGTATAATTGTATATTGTGCTTATCTTGCATTGCTTGTTTTTTTAATTTTTCCCTGTTTTTTATAGATTGAATAATGCCGTTGGTTATCCACGGTTTTATTTCTCTTTTGAAATTTTTTGTTATGGTAGTAGTGGCTGTATTTATATGATTTTTTTACAGCATTAATGAAGTTATTAGTACAAAAACTAAATTTATGACATTCTCCCTAACAGTCAGTGGCCAACCAGGCAATGACAAATTGTTTATTCGTAGCAATTCATGCAGTAGTAATCTATGTGATTGTCCATCGATAGATAGGGCGAGTGACATAAAATATTTAGGGATAGCTGTCCATCAACATCTAAGATGGCACAAACAGATAGAGTATGTCGTGAAAAGGCTAAGACGATTAATATACAAATTTTAACAATTAAGGGACATATTAAACAAAAAACCTTAATTATCACATATCGAGCTTTAGCTGAATCCATTATTAGGTATGGAATTATAATTTGGGGTGGATTATATAAAATTGCTCATGAAGATAATTTGTAAAAAGGAAAGACTATTTGCTACAGAAATTTTGTACCAAGAAGTGGACCTACTTAACATTAGAAAATTATATGCTTATGAGTCCTTAATGTGGATGTTGTGGATGTTTAAAGTCCAAATGCAAACTCTAGAACATTGCTATAATACTAGGTGGATTGAAAACATTCCAGTAGAAATCCCTCTGCTTAATAAATCCCACTCGCAAGGTTCATATTTTTTTTTGGGCCGAAGCTTTACAATATGTTGCCTAAAAATATAAAACATATAAAAAAGAAACAAAAATACAACGTAGAGTTAAAAAATTTTGTAAATGGAAATTATCTTTTACTATCAAAACTGTTTTAAGTATTTTATGATCTACGTAGCATAATAAACTTATTTTTTTGATAATATCCTCTCATCTGTCGTCTCTCCAACAATCATCAGGTAATCCATTCAGCTTTCTTATTCTGTTTTGCAATCATGTATCGATATAGACTCTGTATTTTTAATAATTTTGCATAACCAACACAGGCTCCCTCTATGCTTAGGTGTTATGCAAAAATTAAGTTGTAATATCGAAACTGAATAAATAAATTTCTAATTTCTAAAAAAAAAAATGTTGCTATCATAGGAGTTGTATACAGTTTCCAGTTTTCGAAGCTTAGGAGTTGATTTACTTTGTCATAATCTGTTAAGATAAATCATTTAGTGAGTGCAAAGACAAAGATCAGACAAAATTTCTAAGGTGAGCGTCAAGTATGTACCTACAGGAAATTTTATACGCATCGACTTGTCAATCTTCAATCATCTAGAAGTTCGTTTTTAAATGAAACACCCAGTATATTGTTTCACTATTTTGTACAACTATTAAATACTTTCAAATTAATTGTTGTGATATTAGGCCCCAAAATTGATAGTTTTTGAGATGCTTTCAATTTAATTAGTAACTTAAAATTATCACCTTTTTCACAGGTATAAGCTATGACTTTGTCGCTTCGTAATTAGAGCTTTTAAAACTGGAAATAAAAACTAAGAGTAAACGATTTTAAATTATATTTTTTATCCCAATTTTAAAGGCGGGAAGTAATTTAAATAATTAAAATATTTAAAAATAACAACGACGGTAACTAGGAAAAAACACATAAAATAACTATTATTATAAATGTTCAAAATTAGCATCGGTTACTTCTAAACAATAATGCATACGCTTTTTACAAACAACTTTTATCACTTACTCTCAGTACAAAAATCATATTTGTCAAAATTTCATTAATTTAAGTACTGTATTACACTAAAAGCCGTCAGGTACGAAATTATGCGACAGTAACTGTCTTATTGTAATATCATTACATCAGTCGTGTAAACTCTGTCTTCATTGGTTTACATCAGGAATTTGAAATATCACAGTCATGGAATGGTAGCTCAGTGTGTTAAAGCGACTGGCTAGCAAACTAGTCCCGCCTCGGCCCGACTTTGCGATACACCACCGCGTTCACCACCGCGTTAACGCGGTGGTTGCAGGGTCGGTCCCGATGAGCTCTGGGGAGGCACATTTACTGTATATTAATTTTAATAAAGTTGTTTTGAATTGAATTGAATTGACTGGCTAGCAAACTGAGTTGCCTAGCGAAGTGGGTTCGATTCCCACAAGGCGAAACAATTTTTCATTTAAAAAAATTGCCCCAAGAGTGGTTCGGAGTCCACATTAAACTCTAGGGCCTCGTCTCTCTTTGCCTAGCACAAGATCCTTGAGATCTTCCAGGGGGTTACTTCGGTAACTTGAGAGGCGGTTAAGAAAACATTTTTTTTAAAAAAAAACATAGCTAGTGCAAAAACGCAATACTTCTCAGTTATCAATTAGACTGAAAATATCTCAAAAATGATCAGTCTTGGGGCTAATACCACGATAACTAGTTTGAAGGGATGTAATAGTTGTACAAAATGGAGGAATAATATACCGGGTATTCCATTTTAAAAAAAGAAATTTTAGATGTTTGTAGCGGCAAGTTGATGCCCTGCATAAAATCTATACATAAAAATAAATGTTCATCTTCTCAGACATTTTATCTGGTCTTGATCTTTGTACTTACTAAATGATTTAACTTAACTATCGTTAACAACAATTTTTTGTGTTATTTGTGATGAACTTTTTTCCTATTTTTGCAATATCTTGACAACGCCGCAACGTTTTCAAAGCAATAATTAGTATTGAACGTAAAATTTTACACTGACATCAATGATGTAAACATATATAGGGTCTGTCGTTAAAAAAAATCGACCTTTAGCCTCTCCCACTTTATAGGAACACCCTGTGCTTTTCAAAGTATTTTAGAAACATGTATGTCATATAAATTTTATTTTAAACATATTTTCATAACTCTAATAATACTCCAGATATTGGACCTGCTCGCACTAATGGACCACTTTGTATACAGGGTGTCTCACCATGAACTATATCGATTGATATAGGGAAAGTACATACTAGAAAATTTTGAAAATTTAGGGAGCTACTAATGGCAGTATAGCCAATCGAACTAAAATAATTACAAACATGTGGCACTTCCGGTTATACCGGAAGTCGATACCAACTTGCTTATTGTAAATGGGACACCATATCTACTTTAGGGTTTTCGAAAAGGGCATAAAATTCTGAGTCAGAAACATGGATACATTATGCCTAAATCCAGCCGTTTCAGAGATATTTGACATTTAAAAAAAAATGACAGGTGTAATGGCTTACAATAACTTTTATAATTTTTTTCGTGTAAAATATACTAATTTGCCTTTTGGTATGTAGAAAGAACATAAGGAGAGCCGCATTCAACAATTTAATTACATTCAATAATAGTATACCAAGTGTTATATTTTTGACATTATATTCTGTAAACTTCAAACCGCGAAAACTTGTTTAGATCAAATGGAACACCCAGAAAAAAGATGAACAACTAAAGGAAAATATAAACAGAGTGATATTCATAATGAAAGGGTAGCTCATAATGATTCTATCATTGAGAATTGATTTATTTTTTATTTATTTATTTACTACTGCAACATTTTTACAAGTTGTACATTTTGTGTAATTATATAGTTGATAATATTATTTATTTTTAATTTTACAATTCTATTAACATTATGTGTTGACACCTGAGGGGCAGTCGAGCAGTATTTAACATTTTGTTCATACGTTAAATATTCATTGCATTTTCTAGGAATATGATATAAAGTGATGTACAATATAATATAAAGTGAAATAATTAGACAGAAGAAGTCAAGGAGAATATATAATTAATTGCATTTAAATTTATTATATATTATTACCTTTATTTTCGACTTGGGTAGTTACAAGAATCGGAAGTAACAGGGAAAGATTTGTTTTGTCAATAGTTGGAGTAGTGTGGTATGATTGTCTATTATATAATTTTTACACGTCCTTTTGAATTTCTTTTTATTATGGACTTCAATATGTTCAGGTAGTTGGTTGTATAATTTAATTCCATTGAAATTATTTTGTTTCTGGCAGATTCTTTTGTTGTATTTTGGAGTTTGATAAGCGTTTTTAGATCTATTTCTTTCTTGTTTCGTATTGATTGTTTACAGGCGATCCAAATGTATGTTTCTTGTTGGGAGTATAAACTATAGCCGCATGCATATATAATCCCTTCACACTTAGTAATTTATTATCAATAAATATATTGCAGCAGCAAACTAGCTGAATATTCTTTCCTATTATTTGGGTTTTCTACCACATGTACTATTATCCTCTTCAAAACAAATCACCGAATCTACAAAATAATAGAATTATTGGAAAAAAGAGCCTCTGCGCCCGTGACGTTTACGCCAAAGGAAAAGTCAGAGGTTATGTTTTGCAAATAATATAAATCGGAATAAACACAAAAATAATGTATTTTGCTGACGTTTCGGAAAGTAATCTCTTTCCGTTTTCAAAGCTATTTTTTGAAGAACTCTTATTTTGCTGTGTATGTCAAATACACAGCTTTAAGATTCTGTTTATGTTATTTCCATAGATACTTACTACTTACACAGAACATAGAACTGATGATATTTTTTAGATAATGTTGAGTTTGTTAAGTTCTTCTTTTAACATTGGTAGCCAGGTTGTACAAATATCTACAGAACAATTCGATACGCACTTATCTTCATTTAATAAGATTATTGCTGATTCTTTAATTTTTCTTTTTTTGGTATCTGTTTCTTTTGTTAAAATTTTTGCCGAGTCCCAGTTTATTCTATGTCCGTTTTCCCAAGCATGTTCACAAATCTTTGATTTCTGAATTTCATTCTTTCTAATGTAGTTCTTGTGCTCATCCAACCTCACACTGAAAGGTCTGGATGACTCACCCACATAACATTTATCACATTCGCACGGGATATTGTAAATACAGTTTTTTGAATTCTGCTCCCTGTTTATCGGTTTTGTTTTTGTTAAAATAGATCTTAAAGTGTTCCCCGTTTGAAATATCGTCCTAACATCAAATTTGTCACCTATACGGCGTAGCTTTTCCGATAGTCCGTATACATAAGGAATTATTGCTGTATAATGACGTTCAGGTTTTTGTCGTACCTGATTGTCCCTATTTTCAACATTTATGAAAATTCTATCAACAAAGGCTTCAGGATATTGATTTTGTACTAGAACCTCTTTGATAAATTTTTTCTCGTTATTTAATATTTCATTATTAGATGAAATTATTTTGGCCCTATCGTATAAACATTTTACAACACCCCTTTTAACATTTATTGACTGATTTGAGTTAAAATTTAGATATCTATTAGTATGTGTTGGTTTTCTATAAACGCTTGTTTCAATTGTATTATTTATCCTTCTAATTAAAACATCTAAAAACGGTAGTTCATTCCTACTTTCTACTTCCAATGTGAATTTAATAGACGGTTCCTTACTATTTATATTTTCTAAAAAACTATCTAGTAAATCAACACCATGAGGCCAAATTGCAAAGATGTCGTCGACATATCTCCACCAGACAACCGGTTTGTTTATACAATTTTGAACATGTGTGTTCTCAAAGTTATCCATAAATATGTTGCTTAAAATTGGTGATAATGCAGACCCCATAGCCATACCAAAATCCTGCTGATAGAACTCATTGTCCAATTGAAAATAGGTTGTTTTTATACACAGTGTTAAGAGTTCCATTATGCTATTTACACTTAATTTAGTTCTAGTTTTCAAATTATTATCATTTAGCAACCTGTCTTTAACTATTTTTAATGTTTCATCTACCGGAACATTGGTAAAGAGGCTAACTACATCAAAACTAACCATCAGGTGTGATTCATGAATATCGGTTTCATAAATTTTTTCTATGAAATGTTTACTATTTTTAATATATGAATCGGTATTTCCAGATAATGGATCAATAATTTTAAGTAAAAATTTTGCCAAATTATGACATGGTGAATTAATAGAACTAACAATTGGTCTTAAAGGAATATTTTGTTTATGTGTCTTTGGTAAGCCATAAAAATGAGGGGGCTTACTATGATGTGGTGTAAGTTTCCTTCGTTCAAAATCATTAAATTCATGTTTGTATTTAAACAAAGTTCTGTAAATTTTGCTCTCTATTGATTTTGTTGGATCTTTGTTTAATTTTGAGTAGGGTCCCTCATTTACAAGAGTCATGATTTTCTAGTACAAAATCAATATCCTGAAGCCTTTGTTGATAGAATTTTCATAAATGTTGAAAATAGGGACAATCAGGTACGACAAAAACCTGAACGTCATTATACAGCAATAATTCCTTATGTATACGGACTATCGGAAAAGCTACGCCGTATAGGTGACAAATTTGATGTTAGGACGATATTTCAAACGGGGAACACTTTAAGATCTATTTTAACAAAAACAAAACCGATAAACAGGGAGCAGAATTCAAAAAACTGTATTTACAATATCCCGTGCGAATGTGATAAATGTTATGTGGGTGAGTCATCCAGACCTTTCAGTGTGAGGTTGGATGAGCACAAGAACTACATTAGAAAGAATGAAATTCAGAAATCAAAGATTTGTGAACATGCTTGGGAAAACGGACATAGAATAAACTGGGACTCGGCAAAAATTTTAACAAAAGAAACAGATACCAAAAAAAGAAAAATTAAAGAATCAGCAATAATCTTATTAAATGAAGATAAGTGCGTATCGAATTGTTCTGTAGATATTTGTACAACCTGGCTACCAATGTTAAAAGAAGAACTTAACAAACTCAACATTATCTAAAAAATATCATCAGTTCTATGTTCTGTGTAAGTAGTAAGTATCTATGGAAATAACATAAACAGAATCTTAAAGCTGTGTATTTGACATACACAGCAAAATAAGAGTTCTTCAAAAAATAGCTTTGAAAACGGAAAGAGATTACTTTCCGAAACGTCAGCAAAATACATTATTTTTGTGTTTATTCCGATTTATATTATTTGCAAAACATAACCTCTGACTTTTCCTTTGGCGTAAACGTCACGGGCGCAGAGGCTCTTTTTTCCAATAATTCTATTATTTTGTAGATTCGGTGATTTGTTTTGAAGAGGATAATAGTACATGTGGTAGAAAACCCAAATAATAGGAAAGAATATTCGTAGAATGCCACAAATAACTTTCAGACAATAAACTAGCTGAAGTTCTCGTTGATATAATTAATTTGCTAATCTCAATGAGGCAGTTTCCCCAAGTCCTTAAAAACAGCTGCTGTTATTCCTATATTTAAAAAGGTGACCGGACTAATATTGAAAATTACCGTCCGAGTATAATATTCTCACAAACTCTCAACATGGTTTTCAGACCCGGCTTTACAAAGGCTTTTGACACCATAAACAAAAATTTTGTGTGTGAAAATTTTTTTAACATAGGTTTACGTGGGCCTATAAATACATGGATAAAATATTTTTTATCGGAGAGAAAAATAATTGATAAAATAAAAGATGTCGAAGCTGACAGGCATGACATAAATATTGGAACCCCGCAGGTGAGTGTATTGGGTCCATCATTTCTTTTATTATTTATGGACTATTCCTCTAATTATATAACTCGTGGTAAAGATTTCATGTATGCAGACGATACTACGATTGTAGTTTATCTGATATAGATTATTTAAATCTTAAAAATAAAGTTAACGAACTAAAACAATTTAGCGACTGGTGCCATAAAACCCGTTTAATAATTAAGTACTCAAAAACAGTTTGCATTGAATTTAAAAATAGGCAGAGAATGATAGATAACAATTTCACATTTACATTTAATAACCATGACATCAAAACGGAAAACTCAGCTTCTTTTCTGGGAATAACTCTAGATAGCCATTTAAATTTTAGTCACCATATTGAAATTCTATGTGCAAAATTAAATAAAAGCTTTTATGTGATAAGTTCTCTCAAATTTTTTTTAAATAACCATGCCCTTTTAAACGTATACTATGCTTTTGTCTATTCCATTATTGCATACAATATTATAGTGTGTAGACAAGCTAGTGACATTTGCAGAATATTTATACTTCAGAAAAGAATACTCAGGCTTCTATTAGTCTTGGTTATAATGAATCGTGGCGTGAAATCTTTAAAAAGTATAAAATTCTTACTGTGACGTCTATATAACTGATGAAACTGACATATATCCATGTAAATAAAAACGCATTTATTCTTAAGGGAGATTTTTATAATTATAATACAAGGGAAAGAAATTTAATTTCCTTATGTAAACATAAATACGAATTTTATATAAAGTCGCCTATTAACTTGGGTTGTCACATTTATAACCTTCTACCAAAAGAAATAAAAGATCGCATATCTTTGGTCAGTTTTAAATAATCTAAAAAAAAATCATAACAAAAAATTCATTTTATTCAGTAAGTCATACTTTTTTTACAATCCAAATGACTTACATTAATATTGTATGTTATACTTCTTAACTATATATCTTCGGATATACTATACTGATACTATGCTTTTAATGTCATTATTCATTATTTATTGTAAATGTTGTTTTATCCTGTATAGGTATAGTGTGACCATTTGTTATGAAGTCACCCTGTAAACTCTGTACTTAGTGTGCGATTTACACCGATTTTCTTTAAATTGTAGAGCTTGTTGAGCTGTATTTTTGAGGTAAAAAGCGCCAGATTCTCACAAAATCCAAGGCCTACTAAGTCAGTTTTTATGCGTAAAGTTTTAATAGTTCATATTATCGATTTTTTAGAAAAAAATCTATGCACGCCACTGGACTCACCACCCTTCAAAATGGGCCTGTACTAAATTTTGTTGAAAATTTTTAAGTAACTTTTTGTAGATATTAAAAGTGTACAACACATCATTTCCATAAATTTATTCTAATAGTACGTTTATATTGGGCACAAGTATCTGGATTTGTATCTAGAGTCATCCATATGCATGTATCAGAAAAGATTTTATTTAAAAAACTTGTATATGCAGATATGACTGAGATATGATAAAGTGTTCACATTTAAAAAGAAGTTACTCAACGCCTCACGAAATTTAAGTGCATGCTCTCTTATTATTTATAAATTAAAAAAGAAGCGTCAAAAACGCAGATAGTAGCCACGTACATTTCTGAAATACAGAGAAAATCAATGGGCGTACAACATGTTAATTTCTGAATTGACGTTTGATGATGGTACTTGTTTCAGAAACTATGTGTCCACGACGACACTGGCTTCCAACGCCAGCACAAATTATAAAAGTATGCGAAGATTTGTTATGTATATTGAATTCATTCCTTATAAGTACAAATTGTATGACAAGCAGTATGAGGATTTGTATCACGATTAGTCAAACAAACAGATATCTCACGCAAATCCAGATACCTATGCCCAATCTAAACGATGCTTAAAAGTTAAGTTATCCATGAGAAAAAATTGAAATAAAGTTAAACTCTAGTAACATGGTAATATTATTAATAGTATTCTTACCTCTAGTTTTAATAAATCAAAAAAATACAGGAACTTATATCTGAAACAGAAAAAATATAGAATTCTGTTACAAAAACTATAAGATTATCTATCGGCACATCTACCAATCCACAGTTTATTTCAACACGCTTGAGAATCCTTTTACGCTCATTCATAGTAAACTTTCGTATTTGTTCTGGAGTAATTTCTGCACATTTTGTCATTTAGTATCTGCACGAAACGTTAATTTTTGCGAACACTATCTCTTTGAATTTATGACAAATTCCCGATTCTCAGCTGAATACTGACGATAATTGACCATACACAAGTAATTATTGGATGCGTTTCCATTGTTGCCATCCCTAAATAAACTAATCATATTTAGATATTGCCAACATTAATAAACTGTGGTCTTGACATATTTTGAAATGGTCGTCGCGTAATTAATAGATCAGTTGACTTGCCTGTACGGAAGAATTGTCTTAATTATATGATCAGTATCGCCGAAGGATTATAACACCATGTAGTTGTAGCTTGCTGCACGAATCGTACGACGTTCAAAGATTACAATTTTTTAATCCTATCCTGGATGCGTGGCTACCCAGTTCGCCTCTGTATACACTCCCACCATACAGCCATTGTTCATCACATACATCACTGGTTTAAAGTATTTTAAGTTTAGATTGCTTTTATCACGGATTGGGATTTTACTTTTTGGGAGGGTTGTTATAATCCTTCGACGAGGCTGCACATATAATTAAGATCATTCTTCCTTACAGATAAGTCGACTGATCTATTAATTATATTTCGCAGTTTCGTCTCGAATTATACCACCGTGTAGATGTTTAAAGGACTATGCAATCTAAACTTAACCTCGTATTTATGTATTGTTTTCCTGTTATTCACATCTAAACAATACCTTCTCACAAGTATTTGATTTATTTTAAATTTATGAATGATTAGTTATTCGCTTTCAAATTGATAATATAACTGCGAAACCGGATACAGCAACCGGTAAAAGCTGTGATTTTCGTAATTAACAATAATACCAAGTATACGACGTTTTGACTTCGCATGATGAAAAATCCTGCAGTCTGAGTGGATACTCCACTTTGATGGCTTTCAAAGTGCTCTGAAAAAAATTTAGTATTACACACATTTATTTGCAAACACGTAAAGAAATATTGTAGCTAACATTTTGCAGGCATCAAAGGCAATTGGTTTTTTACCAAATACAGCAGCAACAGTTGAGGAGGCCAAAGGCTGGGATCATTTTGAACTTAAATGTCTGTTAATTGGTAAGTAAAATGTACAAAATGGAAATGAAAAATGTTTGTGACAAGCTAACAAGTTCATTGAGAAAATTAAAATATCTAAATAAAAATATTGTAACACATTAAAACCTATATTAATGTATAATATAAACGGGACATTTAAAGAAATTTCAAATACCATAATTTTTACATTATATAACA
The DNA here is from genome assembly GCA_963675555.1 of Leptura quadrifasciata. Taxonomy (NCBI): domain Eukaryota; kingdom Metazoa; phylum Arthropoda; class Insecta; order Coleoptera; family Cerambycidae; genus Leptura; species Leptura quadrifasciata. The sequence continues at coordinate 12,493,998 of OY776676.1, forward strand.
TGATTATAGAAATGCCAGGGATTGAAATTTGATTAATATTGGAACAGTGGTAAGGTAATAACCGAGATATGTAGATAGAGCATTAAAAATGCTACATAATGAAATTATTTGTTACTAGTTCATCAAGCATTTTCTCACATAGATTTTTATTGGTATTTATTTACTTATTTCGGAATTAAAGTAAATCATCTTCGTTTTTAATAAATGAACGTATCGCAACGAATATTTTTTGTTAAATACACAGCCAACTAATAATGCCTTTCGACTAATTTCTGATCGAGTTCTCTTTTGTAAATAGTGCTAATTCCGACTTTTGGTCATTATTTTGCATAATTGTCACGAATCGCGAAATGGCATTTAGAACACAAACATTGGGAAGAGATGCAAACGGACAGACATACTAGTATGCCATCAGATACTGTTAAGAAACGCAGTAAATTTTGGATAACGTTAAGTAAATTCTGTGAGAATTAAGAAGTATAAAATAAATTATTCTAATAATGTGACTTGTATTCATATTGAAAAATTTACTTTAAATAAAAAAAAACTGTAATTTTCGTTATCATTAATAATACCAAATATACAACGTTTTGACTTCGGATGATGAAAAATCTTGCAGTCTGAGTGGAAATGCACACTCCACTCTTGATGACTTTCAAAGTAATCTGAAAAAAATTTAGTATCACAAACATTTTTCTTATAAACAGGTAAAGAAATGTTGTAGCTAGTATTTTGTAGGCATCAAGGGCAGTTGGTTTTTTACCAAATACAGCAACAACAGTAGATGAGTGCAAAGGATGGGATTATTTTGAAGTTAATTCGACTTAAATATCTGTTAAATGGTAAGTAAAATTCGGAAATGCACAAAATTGAAATGAAAAGTTTTTGGACACACTAACGAAGTTATTGAGAAAATTAAAATATCTAGGTAAATAAAAATATTGTGACACGTTAAAACCATCTATTAATTTAACATAATGGAACGTTTAAAAAAGGCAATGACTAGGTGCACTCCAGAGTGCATGCCATTCCACACTATATCAAACAATATTAACATATTTAACCTAATGAACTAACCTAAAGAAATATTCGTATTACGTATTTTAGTTGTTGCCAAAATGTCAAAGGCAAGGGAAATTATCTATCATAAGCAACTATACTACATAAAATAATATTAACATATTTAACTTAACGAACTAACCTAAAGAAATATTCGAATTACGTATTTTAGTTGTTAACATAATGTAGTAAAAAAAAAACCGTAAAAAGTTGATTCGAACCCTCGACCTCACTTATGAGAGTTGGTTAACCTTAACATTACACCAAAGACTTCTGATGAGGGACCTACATACTTCTTGCTATGTCAATTAACACTACCGCGCACTCCATAAATGAAATCACATCCAAGGCAATCGTGATTTGAAGTACACCCAACGCTGAAAATACCGCACACTCTGGAGTGCACCTACTCATTATATCAAAAAAATTTAAATACCATAATTTTTACATTACTTAAGATGATTATAGAATAGTTATTTGTTTAACTAGGCCGCAAAATGGTAGATTGACTGCCTTGGCTGATAATTCCTAGGCGAGCGTAGCTCGGAGTTACAAAAAACAAAAAAGTATTAAATGTTTAAACAATATAAAAACAATGTTTGCGTACAAATAGCCATTTATGCATACGGCCAAAGAACGGTAAACTACAATTATCAGAAACGTTGCCACACGGTTTAAACAACCGTGTTATTGTAGTAATGAAAAAGAAAAATATGTATTTTCCAATAGCGACATTAAATTATTATTTAAATAATTGTGCAAGGGTGGTCGTAAAAATAAAAATACGTATTATGTATTACGAAATAATACGCCTTGTAATTAGTTGATGAAAAACTGATGCCTGAAATCAATCAAATTTTAAATAAAATAATGTTTCTCATGGCAGTATATATTTGGTTTAAAATATATAAATTAATTTATAATTTTCATCATCACTTCATATAAGTATGTAAACCCAATGGCACGATCATGGATAAATAATGATATACCCTAAAAATTAATTCCAGTAACATTGTATCAATCAGGTACAATATGTGGTATTTCTAAACGAATATGCAGTCTGTGAAGATTTGCACGCTCTACCTTGATTACAACCGACCTACCTGAACATAATTTATTTTTAATATAAACATTAATGTGTAAACATCTCATTTCTGAAATATATGAGCATTTCGCCATTTGTACGTAAAGTATTAATGCAAACATTTGTATTCAAAATATCTGAAATTACTGCAAACCGTTTTTTCCAGTTTCGAAGGCCGATGTGTATGATACCTAATACAACAGGGAGACCAATGACATGAGCCACAGTGAATAGTATATTCGAATTGAAGCTTGAGAAAAATCTTTAAATATTGGTAAGTTAGAAATAGAATATTTAGAAAAAATCACTACATATATTATAGAATGACGTCAGTCAATTTGGGAAAGTAATTATAAATAAAATAATGTTTTCAAAATATAAAATGGGAATCTAATTTTTATTCCAAAATGTAGTTTCATCATCAATTCATATAAGTATATAAGCCCATACCACGATTATAAATAAATAATGACATTTCCTAGAAGTTATTTCCAATAATACCATAATTTCGATTGGCAAAATGTTTAGTAATTTAAGTGGAAAGATATTGTACAATGTATGATGATAAATCCTGCAGTCTAAGTGGACGTGCATTCTGTGAAGATTTGCACGCTCTATTTTGATGACACCCGACCTATCTGAACATAATTTAATTTTAATATAAACATTTATATGTAAACATCTCATTCCTGAAATACATGGACATTTCGCCGTTTGCACATGAATTATTAATGCAAACATTTGTCCTAAAAATAACTGAAATTACTGCGGACCGTCTTTTGTAGTTCCAAAGGGAGATATGTATGGTACCTAATACAACAGGGAGACCAGTGACATGAGCCAAAGTGAATAGTATATTCGAACTGAAGCTTGAGAAAGATCTTTAAATATTGGTAAGTTAGAAATAATAAATTATAAAGAAAAAATAGCAGATATATTATAATATGACGCCAGTCAAGTTGGAAAAGCAATTATAAATAAAATAATGTTTCTTATCAAAATATAAAATGGGAATCCATTTTTTAATATAAAATGTAATTTTATCATCACATCATATAAGTATGTAAGCCCATATCACGATTATAAATAAATAAATACATTTCCTAAAAATTATTTCCACTAACACTATCACTTCGATTGGCAAATTGTTTAGTATTTTTTCTAATTAATATTAATTCCAGTGATACGATATTGTATCAATTTATGATGATATTGTCCTGCATTTGAATGGACGTGCAGTCTGTGAAGATTTGCACGCTCTATTTTGATTACAACCGACCTATCTGAATACAATTTATTTTTAATATAAACATTAATATGTAAACATTTCATTTCTGAAATACATGAGCATTTCGCCGTTTGTACGCAAAATATTAATGTAAGCATTTGTTTTGAAAATATCTGAAATTACTGCAGACCGTTTTTTCTAGGTTCGAAAGCCGATGTGTATGCTATCTAATACAATAGGGACACCAATAAAATGAGCCACAGTGAATAGTATATTCAAATTGAAGCTTGAGAAAGATCTTTAAATAATATTGGTAAGTTAGAAATAGTAAAATATTTAGAAAAAATCAGTACATATATTATAGTATGAGGTCAGTCAATTTGGAAAAGTAATTATAAGTAAAATAATGTTTCTTATCAAAGCATAAAATGGGAATCTAATTTTGAATTTAAAATGTAGTTTTATCATAACTTCATATAAGTATGTAAGCCCATATCACGATTATAAATAAATAAAGACATTTCCTAAAAGTCATTTTCAATAACACTATCTTTTCAATTGGCAAAATGTTCAATAATTTATCTAATTCCAACTAACTCAAGTGAAACCATATTGAATCAATGTATGATGATAAATCCTGCAGTCTAAGTGGTCGTGCATTCTGTGAAGATTTGCACGCTCTATTTTGATGACAACCGACCTATCTGAGCACAATTTAATTTTAATATAAACATTTAATTGTAAACATATCATTCTTGAAATATATGGGCATTTCGCCGTTTGCACATAAATTATTAATGCAAACATTTGTCCTAAAAATAACTGAAATTACTGCGGACCGTCTTTTGTAGTTCCAAAGGGAGATATGTATGGTACCTAATACAACAGGGAGACCAGTGACATGAGCCAAAGTGAATAGTATATTCGAACTGAAGCTTGAGAAAGATCTTTAAATATTGGTAAGTTAGAAATAATAAATTATAAAGAAAAAATAGCAGATATATTATAATATGACGCCAGTCAAGTTGGAAAAGCAATTATAAATAAAATAATGTTTCTTATCAAAATATAAAATGGGAATCCATTTTTTAATATAAAATGTAATTTTATCATCACATCATATAAGTATGTAAGCCCATATCACGATTATAAATAAATAAATACATTTCCTAAAAATTATTTCCACTAACACTATCACTTCGATTGGCAAATTGTTTAGTATTCTTTCTAATTAATGTTAATTCCGGTGATACGATATTGTATCAATTTATGATGATATTGTCCTGCATTTGAATGGACGTGCAGTCTGTGAAGATTTGCACGCTCTATTTTGATTACAACCGACCTAACTGAATACAATTTATTTTTAATATAAACATTAATATGTAAACATTTCATTTCTGAAATACATGAGCATTTCGCCGTTTGTACGCAAAATATTAATGTAAGCATTTGTTTTGAAAATATCTGAAATTACTGCAGACCGTTTTTTCTAGGTTCGAAAGCCGATGTGTATGCTATCTAATACAATAGGGACACCAATAAAATGAGCCACAGTGAATAGTATATTCAAATTGAAGCTTGAGAAAGATCTTTAAATAATATTGGTAAGTTAGAAATAGTAAAATATTTAGAAAAAATCAGTACATATATTATAGTATGAGGTCAGTCAATTTGGAAAAGTAATTATAAGTAAAATAATGTTTCTTATCAAAGCATAAAATGGGAATCTAATTTTGAATTTAAAATGTAGTTTTATCATAACTTCATATAAGTATGTAAGCCCATATCACGATTATAAATAAATAAAGACATTTCCTAAAAGTCATTTTCAATAACACTATCTTTTCAATTGGCAAAATGTTCAATAATTTATCTAATTCCAACTAACTCAAGTGAAACCATATTGAATCAATGTATGATGATAAATCCTGCAGTCTAAGTGGTCGTGCATTCTGTGAAGATTTGCACGCTCTATTTTGATGACAACCGACCTATCTGAACACAATTTAATTTTAATATAAACATTTAATTGTAAACATATCATTCTTGAAATATATGGGCATTTCGCCGTTTGCACATAAATTATTAATGCAAACATTTGTCCTAAAAATAACTGAAATTACTGCGGACTGTCTTTTGTAGTTCCGAAGGGAGATACGTATGCTTCCTAATACAACAGGGAGACCAGTGACATGAGCCAAAGTGAATAGTATATTCGAACTGAAGCTTAAACAATCTTTAAATATTGGTAAGTTAAAAATAATAAATTATAAAGAAAAAACAGCAGATATATTATAATATGACGCCAGTCAAGTTGGGAAAGCAATTATAAATAAAATAATGTTTCTTATCAAAATATAAAATGGGAATCCATTTTTTAATATAAAATGTAATTTTATCATCACATCATATAAGTATGTAAGCCCATATCACGATTATAAATAAAGACATTTCCTAAAAATTATTTCCACTAACACTATCACTTCGATTGGCAAATTGTTTAGTATTCTTTCTAATTAATATTAATTCCAGTGATACGATATTGTATCAATTTATGATGATATTGTCCTGCATTTGAATGGACGTGCAGTCTGTGAAGATTTGCACGATCTATTTTGATTACAACCGACCTATCTGAATATAATTTATTTTTAATATAAACATTAATATGTAAACATTTCATTTCTGAAATACATGAGCATTTCGCCGTTTGTACGCGAAATATTAATGTAAGCATTTGTTTTGAAAATATCTGAAATTACTGCAGACCGTTTTTTCTAGGTTCGAAAGCCGATGTGTATGCTATCTAATACAATAGGGACACCAATAAAATGAGCCACAGTGAATAGTATATTCAAATTGAAGCTTGAGAAAGATCTTTAAATAATATTGGTAAGTTAGAAATAGTAAAATATTTAGAAAAAATCAGTACATATATTATAGTATGAGGTCAGTCAATTTGGAAAAGTAATTATAAGTAAAATAATGTTTCTTATCAAAGCATAAAATGGGAATCTAATTTTTAATTTAAAATGTAGTTTTATCATAACTTCATATAAGTATGTAAGCCCATATCACGATTATAAATAAATAAAGACATTTCCTAAAAATCATTTTCAATAACACTATCTTTTCAATTGGCAAAATGTTCAATAATTTATCTAATTCCAACTAACTCAAGTGAAACCATATTGAATCAATGTATGATGATAAATCCTGCAGTCTAAGTGGTCGTGCATTCTGTGAAGATTTGCACGCTCTATTTTGATGACAACCGACCTATCTGAGCACAATTTAATTTTAATATAAACATTTAATTGTAAACATATCATTCTTGAAATATATGGGCATTTCGCCGTTTGCACATAAATTATTAATGCAAACATTTGTCCTAAAAATAACTGAAATTACTGCGGACTGTCTTTTGTAGTTCCGAAGGGAGATACGTATGCTTCCTAATACAACAGGGAGACCAGTGACATGAGCCAAAGTGAATAGTATATTCGAACTGAAGCTTAAACAATCTTTAAATATTGGTAAGTTAAAAATAATAAATTATAAAGAAAAAACAGCAGATATATTATAATATGACGCCAGTCAAGTTGGGAAAGCAATTATAAATAAAATAAAGTTTCTTATCAAAATATAAAATGGAAATCTAATTTTTAATTCAAAATGTAGTTTTATCAACACATCATATAAGTATGTAAGCCCATATCACGATTATAAATGATTAGACATTTCCTAAAACTTGTGTCCAATAACACTATCACTTCTACTGACAAAATGTTTAGTATCCTTTCTAATTAATGTTAATTCCGGTGATACGATATTGTATCAATTTATGATGATATTGTCCTGCATTTGAATGGACGTGCAGTCTGTGAAGATTTGCACGATCTATTTTGATTACAACCGACCTATCTGAATATAATTTATTTTTAATATAAACATTAATATGTAAACATTTCATTTCTGAAATACATGAGCATTTCGCCGTTTGTACGCAAAATATTAATGTAAGCATTTGTTTTGAAAATATCTGAAATTACTGCAGACCGTTTTTTCTAGGTTCGAAAGCCGATGTATATGCTATCTAATACAATAGGGACACCAATAAAATGAGCCACAGTGAATAGTATATTCAAACTGAAGCTTGAGAAAGATCTTTAAATAATATTGGTAAGTTAGAAATAGTAAAATATTTAGAAAAAATCAGTACATATATTATAGTATGAGGTCAGTCAATTTGGAAAAGTAATTATAAGTAAAATAATGTTTCTTATCAAAGCATAAAATGGGAATCTAATTTTTAATTTAAAATGTAGTTTTATCATAACTTCATATAAGTATGTAAGCCCATATCACGATTATAAATAAATAAAGACATTTTCTAAAAGTTATTTCCAATACCACTATCTTTTCGATTGGCAAAATGTCCAATAATTTGTCTAATTCCAACTAACTCAAGTGAAACCATATTGAATCAATGTATGATGATAAATCCTGCAGTCTAAGTGGTCGTGCATTCTGTGAAGATTTGCACGCTCTATTTTGATGACAACCGACCTATCTGAACACAATTTAATTTTAATATGAACATTTAATTGTAAACATCTCGTTCCTGAAGTATATGGGCATTTCGCCGTTTGCACATAAATTATTAATGCAAACATTTGTCCTAAAAACAACTGAAATTACTGCGGACTGTCTTTTGTAGTTCCGAAGGGAGATACGTATGCTTCCTAATACAACAGGGAGACCAGTGACATGAGCCAAAGTGAATAGTATATTCGAACTGAAGCTTAAACAATCTTTAAATATTGGTAAGTTAAAAATAATAAATTATAAAGAAAAAACAGCAGATATATTATAATATGACGCCAGTCAAGTTGGGAAAGCAATTATAAATAAAATAAAGTTTCTTATCAAAATATAAAATGGAAATCTAATTTTTAATTCAAAATGTAGTTTTATCAACACATCATATAAGTATGTAAGCCCATATCACGATTATATATGATTAGACATTTCCTAAAACTTGTGTCCAATAACATTATCACTTCGACTGGCAAAATGTTTAGTAACTTTTCTAATTAATGTTAATTCCAGTCATACGATATTGTATTAATTTATGATGATATTGACCTGCATTTGAATGGACGTGCAGTCTGTGAAGATTTGCACGCTCTATTTTGATTACAACCGACCCATCTGAATATAATTTGTTTTTAATATAAACATTAATATGTAAACATGTCATTTCTGAAATACATGAGCATTTGGCCGTTTGTACGCAAAATATTAATGTAAGCATTTGTTTTCAAAATATCTGAAATTACTGCAGACCGTTTTTTCTAGTTTCGAAGGCAGATGTGTATGCTACCTAATACAACAGGGAGACCAATTACATGAGCCACAGTGAATAGTATATTCGAATTGAAGCTTGACAAAGATCTTTAAATATTGGTAAGTTAGAAATAGTAAAATATTTAGAAAATATCAGTACATATATTATAGTATGACGTCAGTCAATTTGGGAAAATAATTATTAGTAAATTAATGTTTCTTATCAAAGCAGAAAATGGGAATCTAATTTTTAATTTAAAATGTAGTTGTATCATCACTTCATATAAGTATGTAAGGCCATATCACGATTATAATGAATAAGACATTTCCTAAAAGTTATTTCCAATAACACTATCTTTTCGATTGGCAAAATGTTTAATAATTTATCTAATTCAAACTAATTCAAGTGAAACCATATTGTATCAATGCATGATGACAAATCCTGCAGTCTAAGTGGACGTGCATTCTGTGAAGATTTGCACGCTCTATTTTGATGACAACCGACCTATCTGAATATAATTAAATTACAATATAAACATTTATTTGTAAACATCTCATTCCTGAAATACATAGGCATTTCGCCGTTTGCACATAAATTATTAAAGCAAACATTGTGTTCAAAATAACTAAAATTACGGCGAACCGTTTTTTCTAGTTCCGAAAGACGTTATGTATGCTACCTAATACAACAGGGAGACCAGTGACATGAGCCAAAATGAAGAGTACAATCGAACTGAAGTTTGAGAAAGATCATTAAATATTGGTAAGCAAGAAATAGTAAATTATTAAGAAAAAAACAGCAGATATTATATGACGCCAGTCAAGTTGGGAAAGCAATTATAAATAAAGTAATATGTCTTATCAAAATATAAAATAGGAATCTATTTTTTAATATAAAATGTAGTTTTATCAACACATCATATAAGTATGTAAGCCCATATCACGATTATAAATGAATATTGACATTTCCTAAAAGTTACTTCCAATAACACTATCACTTCAAAATAAAAAAATATTAAGTGTTCTCCCTAATTAATATTATTTCTACTGATACGATATTGTATCAATATATGATGATACAACATGCAGATGTCTGAAACTGATGAAGACTACTGCAGTGGTTTCTCTGAAAGAAAACGTAAATATTTATTTTCAAATAATACATGAAAGTAATACAGACCGCTATTTGTATGGTCAAAAAGCAGTTCATATATCAAATACAACTGAAATAGAACCAACATTTGGCCAACATTCTTTTTGTAGGTGGAAATGGTAAATTACAAGATATGGAATAAAACAAGAGTAGCAGCGTCATGAGATGAAACTAAGGACGTTGTCTTTTAGCATTGGTAAGTAAAAAATAAGAAAATGAGGAGAGAAAAATAAAAATGTTACATACTACTGAGAGATACAATTTGGAAAAGAAAATATAAACAAACTAATGTCTTCTTCCAAATACAAAATGTTTCTAATACAAACCATCAATTAAAAATTAAATTTCCATCACCAATTTATAGGAAATATAATGTATTGTAGTAGATTATAATACTTGTTATTCTCGTCACTCCCCATTAATTTTGGCCAGTGTAAAACATTGTATTATTAGATGAATGGGAACAACAACAAATAAAGATATCGAACAACTTAACAATAATTTTTGACAAACGCCAAAAACCACAACAACATCAAAAACATAAAATAGTTGGTTTTATTATGGGATTTAAAAAATCAACCAGTAGAATAATTCTATTTAAATATTTCGCACTTTTTTTGGGAGTGGCTTAGCTATTTCTATTCAGCAAATAGAATATAGTACTTTAAGATATAAATTTAACTTTTTCCTTCCTGCCATCGAGTAAAAATGCAGAATATGTCATCTCGACATAATTAAAATCAGCTCGTTCTGTTAAACAGAAACATTTAGCGTTCTCACAAATGGTTTATTTTAGCCCATATGATCACGCTAGGACAAATTGTTGACAGTAAATTGACAATAGACAGCAGTAATGCCGGAGGCGGCATTGAAATTAGAACATGCTGTATAAAGAAATTGAAACCACTTCGTATATGTAATATAAATATGATATATGCCTGGAACAACAATTACAGTTATTTATTTCTGGTTTATTATGTATTGTTTCGTATATTTATTCTTCTCAAGCATAAGTTTCTTTATTCTTGGAATTATCAAATAGATAAACATAAGTAACATAATGCAGTAACATAATGCACAAAAAGACATTAAAAGACTATTAACTTCTTATATAACTTCATCCTCTCAATCGCGCACAGTTGTTAAATATGGTGTACATATGGGCGGGTATACATGCAAAACACTTGCTACTCCGAAAATGCAAAACTTCAGTAGAAAGAAAAATGATGAAAGACCCGATGCCTGAGATTGCGAAGACTTGTAAATATATGATGAAAAATCGGATGCCTGATGACATCTATGAGGGCTATATTGGTATTTCACACTGACAATAATATTAAATTAAACATTTATTTTCAGGAAGTAACTGAAAATACTGCAGATTGTTTTTTTAGGTCCGAGTGATGATTGTGTAAAATAATATACAACATAAATAGCAGTGACATGTGCTGAAATGAATAGTAAATTTCTTAGAATATGAGAAAATTGCATTTGAACACTGGTAAGTAGGCAGAAAAATAAAGAATTTTTTATAATACTAAGGAAATCAATTTGGAAAAGAAAATATAAATAAAACAATGTATTCTTGCAACGCGAAAAATATTTCTAACACAATTTATACACACAAATATAAATTTTCATCACTAATTTATATGAACAATATAAACTAAGATTACGGTTGTCAGTGATCTCTGTTATTTGAAACAAAATTAATAATAATAACATTATACCACCTCGACAGGTAAAGAATATAGTTAATTGGATTGAATCTGCCTTAGGTTTAGAATAATTCAAAATATATTCAAAAAAATAGTTACAATACGCAATTGGTTTATTGTTCCACGAGCTTTGTTCAGTTTTGTCTGACATAAGGCCTTGCGACCATTATCAAAGAGTCTTAAAACTGATCTGAAAGTGTTAGTTCACAGTATATATCTTAGAAATATTATACATACTTAGAGGGGGATAATAACTTGATTTGCTATTTCTTTGAATTTAACAATACAGACCGGAACTACGAACTTAATTTTAATTAAAATAAAATGACTGACCGTAACTGAAGATACTGTAATTGTTTCTTGTAGTTCCCAAGGCTGATATGCATGGAATCCAATACAACAGCGAGAGACATTGTCACGAGCTGAAGCGAATAGTAAATTCGAATTGAAGCAACAGAAACATGTCTTAGATCGTTGGTAAGTAAGAAATTTGAAATAAAATAATGTATCTTATCAGAATATAAAATTGTTTTCTAATTTGTAAATTAAAATATCACTTCATATAAGTATGGGAACCAAATAACACGATCATAGAAAAATAATGATATACTTTAAATATATATGTATATAAATTAATTCTAGTAACACTGTTTCAACAGATAAAATATATAGCATTTGTTCAAATTGTGGACAACCCCTGACTGCAGTCACCGTAGCCGACGTCTTCCCCACATCTGCGGTAATCATTCTGTTCCTAAGTATGGATTGTATCCATTTAATTGTGGGTGACTGTATTCCTCTTTTTTCAGCGACTTTTTTTATGAATTTACAGGAGATGTTGTCAAAAGCACCCTCTATGTCTGCGAAAGTGCACATAGCCACTTCTTTAGCTGTGAATGTCTTTTCAATGCCTTGGGCCAGGTAATGTAGTGCATTTATTGTTGATCTGCCAGGTTGATAGGCAAATTGTTTAGCGTGAAGCGGTATTCCTGTAAGGATTTCGCTTCTAATGTATTGATCTAAAAGTTTCTCCATTTAGGATTTAGTTTTTAGGAGAAATGTGGTTAAGCTAATGGGGCGATACGACTTAGGCTCGTCTGGTGGACGTCTGCCTATTTTCGGAATAAACGCCACCTTAACTTCCTCCCAAGTTTGGGGGATATACCCAAGTATATAGCTTGCCATAAATATACTTCTCAGGCATGGGATAAGCTCCTCAATTCCGTGTTGAAGTAGGGCAGGGCAAATGCCATCTCTGCCCGGTGATTTAAAGGGCTTGAAGGTAGATACAGCCTATTTAATTTTATTGGGGGTTAATATATTTCCAGCCAGGCAGTTTCCTTCTCTGGTAGGCCGTTGTGCATCCTCATCCAAATTAACTGTCCTGAGGAAAGCCACCCTGAATTATGCGAGAGCCTGGGAAATGAGTGCCTAAAGACACTCTTATGTTTTCCTGCTGACTTTCTGTATATTCGCCATCAGGCTTTTTGAGTAGCCCTATTCCATTTGAGTGGTCTTTTGCAAATACTTTTTGTAGACAGACTGCTGAGGCTAGTTCATCTATCCCTTCGCAGAACCGCCTTCATGAACTTCTTTTAGACCTTCTCAATTCTTTATGGCTTTATTAAAAGCTTTCCTAGTCTCAGCCCTAAGACGACTGAGATCCTTATTCCACCAAGGCACATGTCTCTGAACTGCCTTTTGTTTAACGGGACAGCTTTTTTCATAACACGAAGTCATGATGTTTTGTAGTTGATATGAGGCTATGTCTAATTCCTCTATTATGTCGATGGAATATGTTACCTGCCTTCGAGTAAAAATGCAGAACATGTCATCTCAACATAATTAAACTCAGCTCGTTCTGTTATACAGAAACATATTGCGTTTTCACAAATGGTTTATTTTAGCCTATATGAGCACGCTAGGACAAATTGTTGACAGTAATCCAGATTTAGCTTAAATTGACAATAGAAAGTAGTCATGTCGGAGGGGGCATTTAAATTGGAACATGCTGTATAGAGAAATTGTAACTACTTCGTATATATATGCCTCGAACAACAATTACAGTTACTTATTTCTGGTTTATTATGTATTGTTTCGTATATTTATTCTTCTCAAGCATAAGTTTCTTTATTCTTGGAATTATCAAATAGATAAACATAAGTAACATAACGCAGTAACATAATGCACAAAGAGACATTAAAAGACTATTAACTTCTTATACACTTGATCCTCTCAATCGCACACAGTTGTTAAATATGGTGTACATATAAACACTTGCTACTCTGAAAATGCAAAACTTCAGTAGAAAGAAAAATGATGAAAGACCTGATGCCTGAGATTTTGTGATGGCTATAGATGATTTACCGTTCTCTGAAAAAAGTATATTAACTTAAATATGTACTTTCAAATAATAGCTGAAAGTAATACAGATTGTTATTTGTAGGGCCGAAGCAGTATGAATTTCAACAAATACAGCCAGGGTAGGAGTGGCATAAGCTATGGACAATTACTTTTCAACTTTTAGCACAAGAAAATGCTTTTACATACTGGTAAGTAAATAAATAACAAACTGTGTAGCTTAAAAAATTAATTTGGTAAGGTATTAGCATTTGAAATTAATGCGAGGGATGTGAAGCTTTGTAACTATATGATGAAAAATTGGATGCCTGATGACATCTATGAGGGCTATATTGGTATTTCACACTGAGAATAATATTAATGTAAACATTTATTTTCAAAGAATAACGGAAAATACTACAGACTGTTTTTTTAGGTCCCAGTGATGATTGTGTAAAATAATATACAACACAAATAGCAGTGACATGAGCTGAAATGAATAGTAAATTTCTTAAAATATGAGGCAGTTATATTTTAACATTGGTAAGTGAAAATAAGAATATGTGGGCAGAAAAACGAAGAATTTTATATAATGCTAAGGAAATCAATTTGTAAAAGAAAATATAAATAAAACGATGTATTCTTGCAACGCGAAAAATGTTTCTAATACAATTTATACATACGAATATAAATTTTTATCACTAATTTATGTGACCAATATAAGCTAAGATTACGGTTGACAGTGATCTCTGTTATTTGAAGCAAAATTAGTAATAATAACATTAACAATAATAACCTTGACAGGTACAGAATATAGTTAATTGGATTGAATCTGCGGTAGGTTTAGAATAATTATAAATATTCAAAAGAATAATTACAAAACGCACTTGGTTTATTGTTTCAAGAGTTTTGTTCAGTTTTGTTTGACATATGGCCCCCGACCATTATCAAAGGGTCTTAAAAACTGACCTGAAAGTGGTGATTCACAGTATATATCTTAGAAATATTCTACCTACTTAGAGGGGGATAATAACTTGATTTGCTGTTTCTTTAAATTTAACAATACAGGCCGGAACTACGAACTTAATTTTAATTTCAATTAAAATAAAATGACCGACCGTAACTGAAGATACTGTAAATGTTTCTTGTAGTTCCCAAAGCTGATATGTATGGAATCTAATACAACAGAGAGGGACGTTGTCACGAGATGAAACGAATAGTAAATTCGAATTGAAGCAACAGAAACATGTCTTAAATCTTTGATAAGTAAGAAATTTTAAATAAAATAATGTGTCTTATCACAGTGTAAAATTGTTTTCTAATTTATAATTTACAATATCATTTTCATCATCTCTTCATTTAAGTATGGGAACCTAATGACACGATCACAGAAAAACAATGATATACTCTAAACATTACTTTCAGTAACACTGTTTCAACAGATAAAATATATAGTATTTGTTCAAATCAATATTTGTGATGTTATACTTTGAAATTGATGCCGATACGTTCTGCAGTCTAAGCGAATGCGTAGTCTGGGAAGATTTGCATGCTATACCTTGAAATTAACTGACACATCTGAATAAAATTTAAATTTAAGACAAACGTGTATTTGTAAATATTTAATTCCTGAAATACATGAAGGCAAAATGTTTAGCATTCTTTCAAATTAATATTATTTCTTCTGATACGATATTGTATCAATGTATGATGATACATGCTACAAATGTCTGAGGCTAATGAGGACAACAGTGGTTTCTCTGAAAAAAAAGAAAATATATTAACCTAAACATTTATTTTCATATGATTGATTAAAGTAATACAGATTGCTATTTATAGGGTCAAAAATCAGTACATAATACATCAAATACAACTGGAATAGAATCGGGATCTGGCCAATAATTAATTGAACATTCAGCGGGGGAAAGTACTTTTACATATTGGTAAGTAAATAAGGGTAGAAAGTGAATTTGTTAAGGCATTGGCATTTGAAAATAATGCGAGGGATGCGACGCGTTGCAATTATATGATGAAAAATCGGATGCCTGATATCTATGAGGGCTGCATAAGTATTTCACCGTACTGACAATAATATTAAATCCAACATTTATTTTCGAGAATTAACTGATACTACTGCGGATTCTTTTTGTAGGTGCGAATGGTAAATTGCAAGATATGAAATAAAACAGGAGTAGTAGCGTCATGAGATGATATGAATAATATTTTCTTAAAGTTTGAGGAAGTTTTAGCATTGGTAAGTAAAAAATAAGAAGAGAGAAAAACAAAAATATTACATAATACTGAGAGAGACAATTTGGAAAAGAAAATATAAACAAACTAATATCTTCTTGCAAATACAAAATGTTTCTAATACAAGCCAACAATTAAAAATTAAATTTTCATCACCAATATATAGGAAATATGTCGGCTCAGATCACCGATCCCAATAATCACTAATATTTTCACTAAATTAACTCTAAAAAGAGGGAACGATGATATACATATAATAAATATATTGTAGTATACAGGGTGTTGCATCATGAGAGGGACATAGCTTAATAGGAGGTAGAGAACATCAGTGGTAACCGGAACCTCCCATAGAAATGTCTCATTGGGCCTTCATTACGAGGTTGCTGGGTGTTAAATAATTTTTGGCCAAACCTGTTTTTTGTCATAACTTTGACAGGGAATGAAATAACGGATTCATATTTGGTACGGCTAATGTACTAACGAGCCCCAAGAGGTACATGTAAAAAAAAATATATCCAGGTCCGGACTCACTATAATTTATGTTTCTTCTTTGCATCAATAAAACATCACCCTGTATATATTTTTTTGAAATTTCGATACGATATTCGAAAAGAGCAAGAAAACACAAACAACCTGGCCTATTTCACTTTTTTGTTACACCTTCGTGGTTATTTAAATACGTTGTTAAATGTGCAAGAAAATGGATTACAGAACCCTATTAAATGAGAGGCACGTAAAATAAATAGTTTTATAACTAAAATTTGCAAAAATTCTATTGAGCCTAGGTGGTCTGGGTGAATCCTAATTCCGGCACGTTTTAAAGGTCCATTTTGGTAAAAAACTTTGGTCCTAATAAGTAATCGGGTATGAAATAACAAAATTTTTAATCAATCACAGTAGGCTTGTTCAAAATGACGGATAATAAAAAGAAATCTCCTAAACAGTTGAATAATTGTTTGTTAGTAATTTAATGTGTCAATAATCCGCATTTAGTTAGTGAAAACTTGTGAAAATATTTTAACTATGCCAGTAAAATTTACAAACGTGGAATATGCTGACATAATATTCATCTATGGTTTCTGTAATGGAAATGGTAGGTCGGCGGAAAGAGAATATCGGCTGCGTTTTCCTGGTCGTCGATGCCCTAATCATAAAACCTTTAGTACGGTGTTCCAGTATGCAAGACAACACGGAAAGTTTCCTAATTCTGCAGTTGTGGAGCGTGTTTTACAACAAGGTGTGTAGGAACAAAACAATATTATAAACGTAGTTCAAGAAAACCCAAATATGAGCACTAGACGAATCAGTTTGGCAACTGGTATTCCTCATTGGCGAGTATGGAGAACCCTAAAAAGAGAACGTTACCATCCATATCATATCCAGCAGGTACAGCGTCTTCAACAAGGCGACGATATCCCCCGCCTGGCATTTTGTCATTGGTTGTCTAACCATCGCCCAGTCATTTACAGAACCTTATTTACGGATGAGGCACAATTTACAAGGGATGGAGTAAACAATTCACCAAATAATCATAAATGGGCACAGGAAAACCCACATGCGGTACGCCAACGCCGTTCGCAACACAGGTTTTCTGTAAATGTTTGGGTCGGACTTGTGAATAGACATTTGATAGGGCCACATTTTTTTGAAGAAAGATTGAATGGTGAAATTTACTTTGATTTTCTTCAAAACATTTTACCGAATATGTTAGAAAATATCGGTATAAGAGGCATGTTGTTTCAGCATGATGGGGCCCCACCACATTTTAACCTTCAAGTAAGAGAACACTTAAACAATGTGTATCCTAATAGATGGATTGGACGCGGGGGTCCACATGAATGGCCACCAAGATCTCCTGATTGTAACCCTTGTGACTACTTTTTATGGGGCCACTTAAAAAACGAGGTTTATAGCATTGAAATTGAAAGTAGACAACATTTAATCCAGCGCATCGTTACAACCTGCGACGAAATACGGAATAATCCAGAAATGATACGTCGAGCAATTGGTGACCTTTCTAAACGCGCAAGAAAATGCACAGAATGTGGGGGAGGACATTTTGAAAATTTACTTTAGTGTCAATTACGTTTTATTTTTAAACACATTTAGTTATTGTTTTGTTATTTATTGTTAATTGAATGGAAAATATTTTATTTATTTAGATTTTAGTTTATTCTCTTTTCCAATTTTTATTAAGTATAAAATGTTGATGATTTTCTTGATCAAAGTAACTGGTTGCTTAGGCCTAAATGGTTTAAATTATCTGTCACTTTTATTCTTTGAACAAGCCTACTGTGATTGATTAAAAATTGTGTTATTTCATACCCGATTACTTATTAGGACCACAGTTTTTTACCAAAATGGACCTTTAAAACGTGCCGGAATTAGGATTCACCCAGACCACCTAGGCTCAATAAAATTTTTGCAAATTTTAGTTATAAAACTATTTATTTCACGTGCCTCTCATTTAATAGGGTTCTGTAATCCATTTTCTTGCACATTTAACAACGTATTTAAATAACCACGAAGGTGTAACAAAAAAATGTAATGGGCCTTTTTTTTGTTTTTCTTGCTCTTTACGAATATCGTATCGAAATTTCAAAACAATATATACAGGGTGATGTTTTATTGATGCAAAGAAGAAACATAAATTATAGTGAGTCCGGACCTGGATATATTTTTTTTTATACATGTACCTCTTGGGGCTCGTTACTACATTAGCCGTACCAAATATGAATCCGTTATTTCATTCCCTGTCAAAGTTATGACAAAAAACAAGTTTGGCCAAAAATTATTTAACACCCAGCAACCTCGTAATGAAGGCCCAATGAGACATTTCTATGGGAGGTTCCGGTTACCACTGATGTTCTCTACCTCCTATTAAGCTATGTCCCTCTCATGATGCAACACCCTGTATAAACATAATTCTTGTTATTCTCTGTTTACTGAATAGAAATAGTTCAGCGACTCTCCATTAATTTTTGGCCAATATATGCAATGACCAGTTTTACAAAAAGACATTAAAAGACTATTAACTACTTATATAACTTGATCCTCTCGATCGCACACAGTTGTTAAATATGGTGTACATATGGGCGGGTATACATGCAAAACACTTGCTACTGTGAAAATGCAAAACTTCAGTAAAAAGAAAAACGAGATGATGAAAAACCTGATGCCTGAGATTGTGTGATGGTTATAAATGATTTACCGTTCTCTGAAAAAAGTATATTAACATAAATATTCACTTTCAAATAATAGCTGAAAGTAATACAGATTGTTATTTGTAGGGCCAAAGCAGATGTATTTCAACAAATACAACCGGGGTAGGAGTGGTATAAGCTGTGGACAATAATTTTTCAACTTTTAGCACGAGAAAATGCTTTTACATGTTGGTAAGTAAATAAATAAGAAACTGTGTAGCTTAAAAATTGAATTTGAAATGAATACGAGGGATGCGAACCCTTGTAACTATATGATGAAAAATCGAATGCCTGATGACATTATAAAATTGTTTTCTAATTTATAATTTACAATATCATTTTCATCATCTCTTCATATAAGTATGGGAATCCAATGACACACAGAAAAACAATGATATACTCTAAAAATTAATTCCAGTAACACTGTTTAAACAGATAAAATATATAGTATTTGTTCAAATTAATATTAATGATGTTACACTTTGAAATGGATGCCGATACGTTCTAAGCGGATGTGCAGTCTGGGAAGATTTGCATGCTATACCTTGAAATTAACTGACACATCTGAACAAAATTTAAATTTAAGACAAACGTGTATTTGTAAATATTTCATTCCTGAAATACATGAAGATAAAATGTTTAGCATCCTTTCAAATTAATATTATTTCTTCTGATACGATATTGTACCAATGTATGATGATACATGCTACAAATGTCTGAGGCTAATGAGGACAACAGTGGTTTCTCTGAAAAAAAAAATATTAACCTAAACATTTATTTTCATATGATTGATTAAAGTAATACAGATTGCTATTTATAGGGTCAAAAATCAGTACATAATACATCAAATACAACTGGAATAGAATCGGGATCTGGCCAATAATTAATTGAACATTCAGCGGGGGAAAGTACTTTTACATATTGGTAAGTAAAAAGGGTAGAAAGTGAATTTGTTAAGGCATTAGCATTTGAAAATAATGCGAGGGATGCGACGCGTTGCAATTATATGATGAAAAATCGGATGCCTGATATCTATGAGGGCTGCATAAGTATTTCACCGTACTGACAATAATATTAAAGCCAACATTTATTTTCGAGGATTAACTGATACTACTGCGGATTCTTTTTGTAGGTGCGAATGGTAAATTGCAAGATATGAAATAAAACAGGAGTAATAGCGTCATGAGATGATATGAATAATATTTTTTTAAAGTTTGAGGAAGTTTTAGCATTGGTAAGTAAAAAATAAGAAGAGAGAAAAACAAAAATATTACATAATACTGAGAGAGACAATTTGGAAAAGAAAATATAAACAAACTAATATCTTCTTGCAAATACAAAATGTTTCTAATACAAGCCAACAATTAAAAATTAAATTTTCATCACCAATATATAGGAAATATGTCGGCTCAGATCACCGATCCCAATAATCACTAATATTTTCACTAAATTAACTCTAAAAAGAGGGAACGATGATATACATATAATAAATATATTGTAGTATACAGGGTGTTGCATCATGAGAGGGACATAGCTTAATAGGAGGTAGAGAACATCAGTGGTAACCGGAACCTCCCATAGAAATGTCTCATTGGGCCTTCATTACGAGGTTGCTGGGTGTTAAATAATTTTTGGCCAAACCTGTTTTTTGTCATAACTTTGACAGGGAATGAAATAACGGATTCATATTTGGTACGGCTAATGTACTAACGAGCTCCAAGAGGTACATGTAAAAAAAAATATATCCAGGTCCGGACTCACTATAATTTATGTTTCTTCTTTGCATCAATAAAACATCACCCTGTATATATTTTTTTGAAATTTCGATACGATATTCGAAAAGAGCAAGAAAAACAAACAAAATGGCCTATTTCATTTTTTTGTTACACCTTCGTGGTTATTTAAATACGTTGTTAAATGTGCAAGAAAATGGATTACAGAACCCTATTAAATGAGAGGCACGTAAAATAAATAGTTTTATAACTAAAATTTGCAAAAATTCTATTGAGCCTAGGTGGTCTGGGTGAATCCTAATTCCGGCACGTTTTAAAGGTCTATTTTGGTAAAAAACTTTGGTCCTAATAAGTAATCGGGTATGAAATAACAAAATTTTTAATCAATCACAGTAGGCTTGTTCAAAATGACGGATAATAAAAAGAAATCTCCTAAACAGTTGAATAATTGTTTGTTAGTAATTTAATGTGTCAATAATCCGCATTTAGTTAGTGAAAACTTGTGAAAATATTTTAACTATGCCAGTAAAATTTACAAACGTGGAATATGCTGACATAATATTCATCTATGGTTTCTGTAATGGAAATGGTAGGTCGGCGGAAAGAGAATATCGGCTGCGTTTTCCTGGTCGTCGATGCCCTAATCATAAAACCTTTAGTACGGTGTTCCAGTATGCAAGACAACACGGAAAGTTTCCTAATTCTGCAGTTGTGGAGCGTGTTTTACAACAAGGTGTGTAGGAACAAAACAATATTATAAACGTAGTTCAAGAAAACCCAAATATGAGCACTAGACGAATCAGTTTGGCAACTGGTATTCCTCATTGGCGAGTATGGAGAACCCTAAAAAGAGAACGTTACCATCCATATCATATCCAGCAGGTACAGCGTCTTCAACAAGGCGACGATATCCCCCGCCTGGCATTTTGTCATTGGTTGTCTAACCATCGCCCAGTCATTTACAGAACCTTATTTACGGATGAGGCACAATTTACAAGGGATGGAGTAAACAATTCACGAAATAATCATAAATGGGCACAGGAAAACCCACATGCGGTACGCCAACGCCGTTCGCAACACAGGTTTTCTGTAAATGTTTGGGTCGGACTTGTGAATAGACATTTGATAGGGCCACATTTTTTCGAAGAAAGATTGAATGGTGAAATAAATAAATAAATAAATAACACCACAGGTAATTACGACCCCCTTTATCCCGGAAGGCTCTAGAAGAGCCTTGTGTGGGAGGGGGCTACACATTTAGAGACAAGGGACACACACCCAATATCCGTGTATAGTGAAAAAATCCCTCTCACAGTATTTTCCACTGCCACGGCCGGGGATCGAACCCGGAACTTTTAGGTGAGAGGCAAGTGCGCTCACCTCTCGACCACCAGTCATACAGTCAAATTTACTTTGATTTTCTTCAAAACATTTTACCGAATATGTTAGAAAATATCGGTATAAGAGGCATGTTGTTTCAGCATGATGGGGCCCCACCACATTTTAACCTTCAAGTAAGAGAACACTTAAACAATGTGTATCCTAATAGATGGATTGGACGCGGGGGTCCACATGAATGGCCACCAAGATCTCCTTATTGTAACCCTTGTGATTACTTTTTATGGGGCCACTTAAAAAACGAGGTTTATAGCATTGAAATTGAAAGTAGACAACATTTAATCCAGCGCATCGTTACAACCTGCGACGAAATACGGAATAATCCAGAAATGATACGTCGAGCAATTGGTGACCTTTCTAAACGCGCAAGAAAATGCACAGAATGTGGGGGAGGACATTTTGAAAATTTATTTTAGTGTCAATTACGTTTTATTTTTAAACACATTTAGTTATTGTTTTGTTATTTATTGTTAATTGAATGGAAAATATTTTATTTATTTAGATTTTAGTTTGTTCTCTTTTCCAATTTTTATTAAGTATAAAATGTTGATGATTTTCTTGATCAAAGTAACTGGTTGCTTAGGCCTAAATGGTTTAAATTATCTGTCACTTTTATTCTTTGAACAAGCCTACTGTGATTGATTAAAAATTTTGTTATTTCATACCCGATTACTTATTAGGACCACAGTTTTTTACCAAAATGGACCTTTAAAACGTGCCGGAATTAGGATTCACCCAGACCACCTAGGCTCAATAGAATTTTTGCAAATTTTAGTTATAAAACTATTTATTTCACGTGCCTCTCATTTAATAGGGTTCTGTAATCCATTTTCTTGCACATTTAACAACGTATTTAAATAACCACGAAGGTGTAACAAAAAAATGAAATAGGCCATTTTGTTTGTTTTTTCTTGCTCTTTTCGAATATCGTATCGAAATTTCAAAAAAATATATACAGGGTGATGTTTTATTGATGCAAAGAAGAAACATAAATTATAGTGAGTCCGGACCTGGATATATTTTTTTTACATGTACCTCTTGGGGCTCGTTAGTACATTAGCCGTACCAAATATGAATCCGTTATTTCATTCCCTGTCAAAGTTATGACAAAAAACAGGTTTGGCCAAAAATTATTTAACACCCAGCAACCTCGTAATGAAGGCCCAATGAGACATTTCTATGGGAGGTTCCGGTTACCACTGATGTTCTCTACCTCCTATTAAGCTATGTCCCTCTCATGATGCAACACCCTGTATATACATAATTCTTGTTATTCTCTGTTTACTGAATAAAAATAGTTCAGCGACTCTCCATTAATTTTGGCTAATATATGCAATGACCAGTTTTACAAAAAGACATTAAAAGACTATTAACTACTTATATAACTTGATCCTCTCGATCGCACACAGTTGTTAAATATGGTGTACATATGGGCGGGTATACATGCAAAACACTTGCTACTGTGAAAATGCAAAACTTCAGTAAAAAGAAAAACGAGTTGATGAAAAACCTGATGCCTGAGATTGTGTGATGGTTATAAATGATTTACCGTTCTCTGAAAAAAGTATATTAACATAAATATTCACTTTCAAATAATAGCTGAAAGTAATACAGATTGTTATTTGTAGGGCCAAAGCAGATGTATTTCAACAAATACAACCGGGGTAGGAGTGGTATAAGCTGTGGACAATAATTTTTCAACTTTTAGAACGAGAAAATGCCTTTACATGTTGGTAAGTAAATAAATAAGAAAGTGTGTAGCTTAAAAATTGAATTTGAAATGAATACGAGGGATGCGAACCCTTGTAACTATATGATGAAAAATCGAATGCCTGATGACATTATAAAATTGTTTTCTAATTTATAATTTACAATATCATTTTCATCATCTCTTCATATAAGTATGGGAATCCAATGACACACAGAAAAACAATGATATACTCTAAAAATTAATTCCAGTAACACCGTTTTAACAGATAAAATATATAGTATTTGTTCAAATTAATATTAATGATGTTACACTTTGAAATGGATGCCGATACGTTCTGCAGTCTAAGCGGATGTGCAGACTGGGAAGATTTGCATGCTATACCTTGAAATTAACTGGCACATCTGAACAAAATTTAAATTTAAGACAAACGTGTATTTGCAAATATTTCATTCCTGAAATACATGAAGGTAAAATGTTTAGCATCCTTTCAAATTAATATTATTTCTTCTGATACGATATTGTACCAATGTATGATGATACATGCTACAAATGTCTGAGGCTAATGAGGACAACAGTGGTTTCTCTGAAAAAAAAATATATTAACCTAAACATTTATTTTCATATGATTGATTAAAGTAATACAGATTGCTATTTATAGGGTCAAAAATCAGTACATAATACATCAAATACAACTGGAATAGAACCGGGATCTGGCCAATAATTAATTCAATATTCAGCAGGGGAAAGTACTTTTAAATATTGGTAAGTAAATAAGGGTAGAAAGTGAATTTGTTAAGGCATTAGCATTTGAAAATAATGCGAGGGATGCGACGCGTTGCAATTATATGATGAAAAATCGGATGCCTGATTTCTATGAGGGCTGCATAAGTATTTCACCGTACTGACAATAATATTAAAGCCAACATTTATTTTCGAGGATTAACTGATACTACTGCGGATTCTTTTTGTAGGTGCGAATGGTAAATTGCAAGATATGAAATAAAACAGGAGTAGTAGCGTCATGAGATGATATGAATAATATTTTTTTAAAGTTTGAGGAAGTTTTAGCATTGGTAAGTAAAAAATAAGAAGAGAGAAAAACAAAAATATTACATAATACTGAGAGAGACAATTTGGAAAAGAAAATATAAACAAACTAATATCTTCTTGCAAATGCAAAATGTTTCTAATACAAGCCAACAATTAAACATTAAATTTTCATCACCAATATATAGGAAATATGTCGGCTCAGATCATCGATCCCAATAACCACTAATATTTTCACTAAATTAACTCTAAAAAGAGGGAACGATGATATACATATAATAAATATATTGTAGTATACAGGGTGTTGCATCATGAGAGGGACATAGCTTAATAGGAGGTAGAGAACATCAGTGGTAACCGGAACCTCCCATAGAAATGTCTCATTGGGCCTTCATTACGAGGTTGCTGGGTGTTAAATAATTTTTGGCCAAACCTGTTTTTTGTCATAACTTTGACAGGGAATGAAATAACGGATTCATATTTGGTACGGCTAATGTACTAACGAGCTCCAAGAGGTACATGTAAAAAAAATATATCCAGGTCCGGACTGACTATAATTTATGTTTCTTCTTTGCATCAATAAAACATCACCCTGTATATATTTTTTTGAAATTTCGATACGATATTCGAAAAGAGCAAGAAAAAACAAACAAAATGGCCTATTTCATTTTTTTGTTACACCTTCGTGGTTATTTAAATACGTTGTTAAATGTGCAAGAAAATGGATTACAGAACCCTATTAAATGAGAGGCACGTAAAATAAATAGTTTTATAACTAAAATTTGCAAAAATTCTATTGAGCCTAGGTGGTCTGGGTGAATCCTAATTCCGGCACGTTTTAAAGGTCTATTTTGGTAAAAAACTTTGGTCCTAATAAGTAATCGGGTATGAAATAACAAAATTTTTAATCAATCACAGTAGGCTTGTTCAAAATGACGGATAATAAAAAGAAATCTCCTAAACAGTTGAATAATTGTTTGTTAGTAATTTAATGTGTCAATAATCCGCATTTAGTTAGTGAAAACTTGTGAAAATATTTTAACTATGCCAGTAAAATTTACAAACGTGGAATATGCTGACATAATATTCATCTATGGTTTCTGTAATGGAAATGGTAGGTCGGCGGAAAGAGAATATCGGCTGCGTTTTCCTGGTCGTCGATGCCCTAATCATAAAACCTTTAGTACGGTGTTCCAGTATGCAAGACAACACGGAAAGTTTCCTAATTCTGCAGTTGTGGAGCGTGTTTTACAACAAGGTGTGTAGGAACAAAACAATATTATAAACGTAGTTCAAGAAAACCCAAATATGAGCACTAGACGAATCAGTTTGGCAACTGGTATTCCTCATTGGCGAGTATGGAGAACCCTAAAAAGAGAACGTTACCATCCATATCATATCCAGCAGGTACAGCGTCTTCAACAAGGCGACGATATCCCCCGCCTGGCATTTTGTCATTGGTTGTCTAACCATCGCCCAGTCATTTACAGAACCTTATTTACGGATGAGGCACAATTTACAAGGGATGGAGTAAACAATTCACGAAATAATCATAAATGGGCACAGGAAAACCCACATGCGGTACGCCAACGCCGTTCGCAACACAGGTTTTCTGTAAATGTTTGGGTCGGACTTGTGAATAGACATTTGATAGGGCCACATTTTTTCGAAGAAAGATTGAATGGTGAAATTTACTTTGATTTTCTTCAAAACATTTTACCGAATATGTTAGAAAATATCGGTATAAGAGGTATGTTGTTTCAGCATGATGGGGCCCCACCACATTTTAACCTTCAAGTAAGAGAACACTTAAACAATGTGTATCCTAATAGATGGATTGGACGCGGGGGTCCA
This sequence comes from Leptura quadrifasciata, assembly GCA_963675555.1. NCBI lineage: Eukaryota > Metazoa > Arthropoda > Insecta > Coleoptera > Cerambycidae > Leptura > Leptura quadrifasciata. Next base: position 12,521,128 of record OY776676.1, read on the forward strand.
CATGAATGGCCACCAAGATCTCCTTATTGTAACCCTTGTGATTACTTTTTATGGGGCCACTTAAAAAACGAGGTTTATAGCATTGAAATTGAAAGTAGACAACATTTAATCCAGCGCATCGTTACAACCTGCGACGAAATACGGAATAATCCAGAAATGATACGTCGAGCAATTGGTGACCTTTCTAAACGCGCAAGAAAATGCACAGAATGTGGGGGAGGACATTTTGAAAATTTATTTTAGTGTCAATTACGTTTTATTTTTAAACACATTTAGTTATTGTTTTGTTATTTATTGTTAATTGAATGGAAAATATTTTATTTATTTAGATTTTAGTTTGTTCTCTTTTCCAATTTTTATTAAGTATAAAATGTTGATGATTTTCTTGATCAAAGTAACTGGTTGCTTAGGCCTAAATGGTTTAAATTATCTGTCACTTTTATTCTTTGAACAAGCCTACTGTGATTGATTAAAAATTTTGTTATTTCATACCCGATTACTTATTAGGACCACAGTTTTTTACCAAAATGGACCTTTAAAACGTGCCGGAATTAGGATTCACCCAGACCACCTAGGCTCAATAGAATTTTTGCAAATTTTAGTTATAAAACTATTTATTTCACGTGCCTCTCATTTAATAGGGTTCTGTAATCCATTTTCTTGCACATTTAACAACGTATTTAAATAACCACGAAGGTGTAACAAAAAAATGAAATAGGCCATTTTATTTGTTTTTTCTTGCTCTTTTCGAATATCGTATCGAAATTTCAAAAAAATATATACAGGGTGATGTTTTATTGATGCAAAGAAGAAACATAAATTATAGTGAGTCCGGACCTGGATATATTTTTTTTTACATATACCTCTTGGGGCTCGTTAGTACATTAGCCGTACCAAATATGAATCCGTTATTTCATTCCCTGTCAAAGTTATGACAAAAAACAGGTTTGGCCAAAAATTATTTAACACCCAGCAACCTCGTAATGAAGGCCCAATGAGACATTTCTATATTAGCTATGTCCCTCTCATGATGCAACACCCTGTATATACATAATTCTTGTTATTCTCTGTTTACTGAATAAAAATAGTTCAGCGACTCTCCATTAATTTTGGCCAATATATGCAATGACCAGTTTTACAAAAAGACATTAAAAGACTATTAACTACTTATATAACTTGATCCTCTCGAACGCACACGGTTGTTAAATATGGTGTACATATGGGCGGGTATACATGCAAAACACCTGCTACTGTGAAAATGCAAAACTTCAGTAAAAAGAAAAACGAGATGATGAGAAACCTGATGCCTGAGATTGTGTGATGGTTATAAATGATTTACCGTTCTCTGAAAAAAGTATATTAACATAAATATTTACTTTCAAATAATAGCTGAAAGTAATACAGATTGTTATTTGTAGGGCCAAAGCAGATGTATTTCAACAAATACAACCGGAGTAGGAGTGGTATAAGCTGTGGACAATAATTTTTCAACTTTTAGCACGAGAAAATGCTTTTACATATTGGTAAGTAAATAAATAAGAAACTGTGTAGCTTAAAAATTGAATTTGAAATGAATACGAGGGATGCGAAGCCTTGTAACTATATGATGAAAAATCGAATGCCTGATGACATTATAAAATTGTTTTCTAATTTATAATTTACAATATCATTTTCATCATCTCTTCATATAATTATGGGAATCCAATGACACACAGAAAAACAATGATATACTCTAAAAATTAATTCCAGTAACACCGTTTTAACAGATAAAATATATAGTATTTGTTCAAATTAATATTAATGATGTTACACTTTGAAATGGATGCCGATACGTTCTGCAGTCTAAGCGGATGTGCAGACTGGGAAGATTTGCATGCTATACCTTGAAATTAACTGGCACATCTGAACAAAATTTAAATTTAAGACAAACGTGTATTTGCAAATATTTCATTCCTGAAATACATGAAGGTAAAATGTTTAGCATCCTTTCAAATTAATATTATTTCTTCTGATACGATATTGTACCAATGTATGATGATACATGCTACAAATGTCTGAGGCTAATGAGGACAACAGTGGTTTCTCTGAAAAAAAAATATATTAACCTAAACATTTATTTTCATATGATTGATTAAAGTAATACAGATTGCTATTTATAGGGTCAAAAATCAGTACATAATACATCAAATACAACTGGAATAGAACCGGGATCTGGCCAATAATTAATTCAATATTCAGCAGGGGAAAGTACTTTTAAATATTGGTAAGTAAATAAGGGTAGAAAGTGAATTTGTTAAGGCATTAGCATTTGAAAATAATGCGAGGGATGCGACGCGTTGCAATTATATGATGAAAAATCGGATGCCTGATATCTATGAGGGCTGCATAAGTATTTCACCGTACTGACAATAATATTAAATCCAACATTTATTTTCGAGAATTAACTGATACTACTGCGGATTCTTTTTGTAGGTGCGAATGGTAAATTGCAAGATATGAAATAAAACAAGAGTAGTAGCGTCATGAGATGATATGAATAATATTTTCTTAAAGTTTGAGGAAGTTTTAGCATTGGTAAGTAAAAAATAAGAAGAGAGAAAAACAAAAATATTACATAATACTGAGAGAGACAATTTGGAAAAGAAAATATAAACAAACTAATATCTTCTTGCAAATACAAAATGTTTCTAATACAAGCCAACAATTAAAAATTAAATTTTCATCACCAATATATAGGAAATATGTCGGCTCAGATCACCGATCCCAATAATCACTAATATTTTCACTAAATTAACTCTAAAAAGAGGGAACGATGATATACATATAATAAATATATTGTAGTATACAGGGTGTTGCATTATGAGAGGGACATAGCTTAATAGGAGGTAGAGAACATCAGTGGTAACCGGAACCTCCCATAGAAATGTCTCATTGGGCCTTCATTACGAGGTTGCTGGGTGTTAAATAATTTTTGGCCAAACCTGTTTTTTGTCATAACTTTGACAGGGAATGAAATAACGGATTCATATTTGGTACGGCTAATGTACTAACGAGCCCCAAGAGGTACATGTAAAAAAAATATATCCAGGTCCGGACTCACTATAATTTATGTTTCTTCTTTGCATCAATAAAACATCACCCTGTATATATTTTTTTGAAATTTCGATACGATATTCGAAAAGAGCAAGAAAAAACAAACAAAATGGCCTATTTCATTTTTTTGTTACACCTTCGTGGTTATTTAAATACGTTGTTAAATGTGCAAGAAAATGGATTACAGAACCCTATTAAATGAGAGGCACGTAAAATAAATAGTTTTATAACTAAAATTTGCAAAAATTCTATTGAGCCTAGGTGGTCTGGGTGAATCCTAATTCCGGCACGTTTTAAAGGTCCATTTTGGTAAAAAACTTTGGTCCTAATAAGTAATCGGGTATGAAATAACAAAATTTTTAATCAATCACAGTAGGCTTGTTCAAAATGACGGATAATAAAAAGAAATCTCCTAAACAGTTGAATAATTGTTTGTTAGTAATTTAATGTGTCAATAATCCGCATTTAGTTATTGAAAACTTGTGAAAATATTTTAACTATGCCAGTAAAATTTACAAACGTGGAATATGCTGACATAATATTCATCTATGGTTTCTGTAATGGAAATGGTAGGTCGGCGGAAAGAGAATATCGGCTGCGTTTTCCTGGTCGTCGATGCCCTAATCATAAAACCTTTAGTACGGTGTTCCAGTATGCAAGACAACACGGAAAGTTTCCTAATTCTGCAGTTGTGGAGCGTGTTTTACAACAAGGTGTGTAGGAACAAAACAATATTATAAACGTAGTTCAAGAAAACCCAAATATGAGCACTAGACGAATCAGTTTGGCAACTGGTATTCCTCATTGGCGAGTATGGAGAACCCTAAAAAGAGAACGTTACCATCCATATCATATCCAGCAGATACAGCGTCTTCAACAAGGCGACGATATCCCCCGCCTGGCATTTTGTCATTGGTTGTCTAACCATCGCCCAGTCATTTACAGAACCTTATTTACGGATGAGGCACAATTTACAAGGGATGGAGTAAACAATTCACGAAATAATCATAAATGGGCACAGGAAAACCCACATGCGGTACGCCAACGCCGTTCGCAACACAGGTTTTCTGTAAATGTTTGGGTCGGACTTGTGAATAGACATTTGATAGGGCCACATTTTTTTGAAGAAAGATTGAATGGTGAAATTTACTTTGATTTTCTTCAAAACATTTTACCGAATATGTTAGAAAATATCGGTATAAGAGGCATGTTGTTTCAGCATGATGGGGCCCCACCACATTTTAACCTTCAAGTAAGAGAACACTTAAACAATGTGTATCCTAATAGATGGATTGGACGCGGGGGTCCACATGAATGGCCACCAAGATCTCCTGATTGTAACCCTTGTGATTACTTTTTATGGGGCCACTTAAAAAACGAGGTTTATAGCATTGAAATTGAAAGTAGACAACATTTAATCCAGCGCATCGTTACAACCTGCGACGAAATACGGAATAATCCAGAAATGATACGTCGAGCAATTGGTGACCTTTCTAAACGCGCAAGAAAATGCACAGAATGTGGGGGAGGACATTTTGAAAATTTACTTTAGTGTCAATTACGTTTTATTTTTAAACACATTTAGTTATTGTTTTGTTATTTATTGTTAATTGAATGGAAAATATTTTATTTATTTAGATTTTAGTTTATTCTCTTTTCCAATTTTTATTAAGTATAAAATGTTGATGATTTTCTTGATCAAAGTAACTGGTTGCTTAGGCCTAAATGGTTTAAATTATCTGTCACTTTTATTCTTTGAACAAGCCTACTGTGATTGATTAAAAATTTTGTTATTTCATACCCGATTACTTATTAGGACCACAGTTTTTTACCAAAATGGACCTTTAAAACGTGCCGGAATTAGGATTCACCCAGACCACCTAGGCTCAATAGAATTTTTGCAAATTTTAGTTATAAAACTATTTATTTCACGTGCCTCTCATTTAATAGGGTTCTGTAATCCATTTTCTTGCACATTTAACAACGTATTTAAATAACCACGAAGGTGTAACAAAAAAATGAAATAGGCCATTTTGTTTGTTTTTTCTTGCTCTTTACGAATATCGTATCGAAATTTCAAAAAAATATATACAGGGTGATGTTTTATTGATGCAAAGAAGAAACATAAATTATAGTGAGTCCGGACCTGGATATATTTTTTTTATACATGTACCTCTTGTGGCTCGTTACTACATTAGCCGTACCAAATATGAATCCGTTATTTCATTCCCTGTCAAAGTTATGACAAAAAACAGGTTTGGCCAAAAATTATTTAACACCCAGCAACCTCGTAATGAAGGCCCAATGAGACATTTCTATGGGAGGTTCCGGTTACCACTGATGTTCTCTACCTCCTATTAAGCTATGTCCCTCTCATGATGCAACACCCTGTATATACATAATTCTTGTTATTCTCTGTTTACTGAATAAAAATAGTTCAGCGACTCTCCATTAATTTTGGCCAATATATGCAATGACCAGTTTTACAAAAAGACATTAAAAGACTATTAACTACTTATATAACTTGATCCTCTCGATCGCACACAGTTGTTAAATATGGTGTACATATGGGCGGGTATACATGCAAAACACTTGCTACTGTGAAAATGCAAAACTTCAGTAAAAAGAAAAACGAGATGATGAAAAACCTGATGCCTGAGATTGTGTGATGGTTATAAATGATTCACCGTTCTCTGAAAAAAGTATATTAACATAAATATTTACTTTCAAATAATAGCTGAAAGTAATATAGATTGTTATTTGTAGGGCCAAAGCAGATGTATTTCAACAAATACAACCGGGGTAGGAGTGGTATAAGCTGTGGACAATAATTTTTCAACTTTTAGCACGAGAAAATGCTTTTACATGTTGGTAAGTAAATAAATAAGAAACTGTGTAGCTTAAAAATTGAATTTGAAATGAATACGAGGGATGCGAAGCCTTGTAACTATATGATGAAAAATCGAATGCCTGATGACATTATAAAATTGTTTTCTAATTTATAATTTACAATATCATTTTCATCATCTCTTCATATAAGTATGGGAATCCAATGACACACAGAAAAACAATGATATACTCTAAAAATTAATTCCAGTAACACTGTTTAAACAGATAAAATATATAGTATTTGTTCAAATTAATATTAATGATGTTACACTTTGAAATGGATGCCGATACGTTCTAAGCGGATGTGCAGTCTGGGAAGATTTGCATGCTATACCTTGAAATTAACTGACACATCTGAACAAAATTTAAATTTAAGACAAACGTGTATTTGTAAATATTTCATTCCTGAAATACATGAAGATAAAATGTTTAGCATCCTTTCAAATTAATATTATTTCTTCTGATACGATATTGTACCAATGTATGATGATACATGCTACAAATGTCTGAGGCTAATGAGGACAACAGTGGTTTCTCTGAAAAAAAAAAAATATATTAACCTAAACATTTATTTTCATATGATTGATTAAAGTAATACAGATTGCTATTTATAGGGTCAAAAATCAGTACATAATACATCAAATACAACTGGAATAGAAACGGGATCTGGCCAATAATTAATTGAACATTCAGCGGGGGAAAGTACTTTTACATATTGGTAAGTAAATAAGGGTAGAAAGTGAATTTGTTAAGGCATTAGCATTTGAAAATAATGCGAGGGATGCGACGCGTTGCAATTATATGATGAAAAATCGGATGCCTGATATCTATGAGGGCTGCATAAGTATTTCACCGTACTGACAATAATATTAAATCCAACATTTATTTTCGAGGATTAACTGATACTACTGCGGATTCTTTTTGTAGGTGCGAATGGTAAATTGCAAGATATGAAATAAAACAGGAGTAGTAGCGTCATGAGATGATATGAATAATATTTTTTTAAAGTCTGAGGAAGTTTTAGCATTGGTAAGTAAAAAATAAGAAGAGAGAAAAACAAAAATATTACATAATAATGAGAGAGACAATTTGGAAAAGAAAATATAAACAAACTAATATCTTCTTGCAAATGCAAAATGTTTCTAATACAAGCCAACAATTAAACATTAAATTTTCATCACCAATATATAGGAAATATGTCGGCTCAGATCATCGATCCCAATAATCACTAATATTTTCACTAAATTAACTCTAAAAAGAGGGAACGATGATATACATATAATAAATATATTGTAGTATACAGGGTGTTGCATTATGAGAGGGACATAGCTTAATAGGAGGTAGAGAACATCAGTGGTAACCGGAACCTCCCATAGAAATGTCTCATTGGGCCTTCATTACGAGGTTGCTGGGTGTTAAATAATTTTTGGCCAAACCTGTTTTTTGTCATAACTTTGACAGGGAATGAAATAACGGATTCATATTTGGTACGGCTAATGTACTAACGAGCCCCAAGAGGTACATGTAAAAAAAATATATCCAGGTCCGGACTCACTATAATTTATGTTTCTTCTTTGCATCAATAAAACATCACCCTGTATATATTTTTTTGAAATTTCGATACGATATTCGAAAAGAGCAAGAAAAAACAAACAAAATGGCCTATTTCATTTTTTTGTTACACCTTCGTGGTTATTTAAATACGTTGTTAAATGTGCAAGAAAATGGATTACAGAACCCTATTAAATGAGAGGCACGTAAAATAAATAGTTTTATAACTAAAATTTGCAAAAATTCTATTGAGCCTAGGTGGTCTGGGTGAATCCTAATTCCGGCACGTTTTAAAGGTCCATTTTGGTAAAAAACTTTGGTCCTAATAAGTAATCGGGTATGAAATAACAAAATTTTTAATCAATCACAGTAGGCTTGTTCAAAATGACGGATAATAAAAAGAAATCTCCTAAACAGTTGAATAATTGTTTGTTAGTAATTTAATGTGTCAATAATCCGCATTTAGTTATTGAAAACTTGTGAAAATATTTTAACTATGCCAGTAAAATTTACAAACGTGGAATATGCTGACATAATATTCATCTATGGTTTCTGTAATGGAAATGGTAGGTCGGCGGAAAGAGAATATCGGCTGCATTTTCCTGGTCGTCGATGCCCTAATCATAAAACCTTTAGTACGGTGTTCCAGTATGCAAGACAACACGGAAAGTTTCCTAATTCTGCAGTTGTGGAGCGTGTTTTACAACAAGGTGTGTAGGAACAAAACAATATTATAAACGTAGTTCAAGAAAACCCAAATATGAGCACTAGACGAATCAGTTTGGCAACTGGTATTCCTCATTGGCGAGTATGGAGAACCCTAAAAAGAGAACGTTACCATCCATATCATATCCAGCAGATACAGCGTCTTCAACAAGGCGACGATATCCCCCGCCTGGCATTTTGTCATTGGTTGTCTAACCATCGCCCAGTCATTTACAGAACCTTATTTACGGATGAGGCACAATTTACAAGGGATGGAGTAAACAATTCACGAAATAATCATAAATGGGCACAGGAAAACCCACATGCGGTACGCCAACGCCGTTCGCAACACAGGTTTTCTGTAAATGTTTGGGTCGGACTTGTGAATAGACATTTGATAGGGCCACATTTTTTTGAAGAAAGATTGAATGGTGAAATTTACTTTGATTTTCTTCAAAACATTTTACCGAATATGTTAGAAAATATCGGTATAAGAGGCATGTTGTTTCAGCATGATGGGGCCCCACCACATTTTAACCTTCAAGTAAGAGAACACTTAAACAATGTGTATCCTAATAGATGGATTGGACGCGGGGGTCCACATGAATGGCCACCAAGATCTCCTGATTGTAACCCTTGTGATTACTTTTTATGGGGCCACTTAAAAAACGAGGTTTATAGCATTGAAATTGAAAGTAGACAACATTTAATCCAGCGCATCGTTACAACCTGCGACGAAATACGGAATAATCCAGAAATGATACGTCGAGCAATTGGTGACCTTTCTAAACGCGCAAGAAAATGCACAGAATGTGGGGGAGGACATTTTGAAAATTTACTTTAGTGTCAATTACGTTTTATTTTTAAACACATTTAGTTATTGTTTTGTTATTTATTGTTAATTGAATGGAAAATATTTTATTTATTTAGATTTTAGTTTATTCTCTTTTCCAATTTTTATTAAGTATAAAATGTTGATGATTTTCTTGATCAAAGTAACTGGTTGCTTAGGCCTAAATGGTTTAAATTATCTGTCACTTTTATTCTTTGAACAAGCCTACTGTGATTGATTAAAAATTTTGTTATTTCATACCCGATTACTTATTAGGACCACAGTTTTTTACCAAAATGGACCTTTAAAACGTGCCGGAATTAGGATTCACCCAGACCACCTAGGCTCAATAGAATTTTTGCAAATTTTAGTTATAAAACTATTTATTTCACGTGCCTCTCATTTAATAGGGTTCTGTAATCCATTTTCTTGCACATTTAACAACGTATTTAAATAACCACGAAGGTGTAACAAAAAAATGAAATAGGCCATTTTGTTTGTTTTTTCTTGCTCTTTACGAATATCGTATCGAAATTTCAAAAAAATATATACAGGGTGATGTTTTATTGATGCAAAGAAGAAACATAAATTATAGTGAGTCCGGACCTGGATATATTTTTTTTATACATGTACCTCTTGTGGCTCGTTACTACATTAGCCGTACCAAATATGAATCCGTTATTTCATTCCCTGTCAAAGTTATGACAAAAAACAGGTTTGGCCAAAAATTATTTAACACCCAGCAACCTCGTAATGAAGGCCCAATGAGACATTTCTATGGGAGGTTCCGGTTACCACTGATGTTCTCTACCTCCTATTAAGCTATGTCCCTCTCATGATGCAACACCCTGTATATACATAATTCTTGTTATTCTCTGTTTACTGAATAGAAATAGTTCAGCGACTCTCCATTAATTTTTGGCCAATATATGCAATGACCAGTTTTACAAAAAGACATTAAAAGACTATTAACTACTTATATAACTTGATCCTCTCGATCGCACACAGTTGTTAAATATGGTGTACATATGGGCGGGTATACATGCAAAACACTTGCTACTGTGAAAATGCAAAACTTCAGTAAAAAGAAAAACGAGATGATGAAAAACCTGATGCCTGAGATTGTGTGATGGTTATAAATGATTCACCGTTCTCTGAAAAAAGTATATTAACATAAATATTTACTTTCAAATAATAGCTGAAAGTAATATAGATTGTTATTTGTAGGGCCAAAGCAGATGTATTTCAACAAATACAACCGGAGTAGAAGTGGTATAAGCTGTGCACAATAACTAATTAAACTTTGAGCACGAGAAAATGCTTTTACATATTGGTAAGTAAATACATAAGAAAATTAATTTGGTAAGGCGTTAGCATTTGTAATTAATGCGACGGATGCGAAGCCTTGTAACTATATGATGAAAAATCGGATGCCTGATGACATCTATGAGGGCTATATTGGTATTTCACACTGACAATAATATTAAAGTAAACATTTATTTTCAAGGAATAACTGAAAATACTGCAGATTGTTTTTTTAGGTCCAAGTGATGTAATATAAAATACGAGCAATGGTAGTGTCATGAGCTGAAATGAATCGTAAATTTCTTAAAGCATGAGAAAGTTGTATTTTACCATTGGTAAGTAAAAAATAAGAAAAAAGGGACAGAGAAACAAAGAATTTTATATAATACTAAAGAAATCAATTTGGAAAAGAAAATATAAATAAACAATGTATTCCTGCAATGCAAAATATGTTTCTAATACACTTTTTACTTAAAAATATAAATTTTCGTCACTAATTTACATAAAATATGTAAGCCCAGATCACGGTTGTGAGTGTCAGTGATATCTGTTATTTCCACAAAATTGGTCCTAACAACACTAAACCAACTTGACAGATAAAGAATATAGTGCTCCTTTAATTATTGATAATGCTAGGAATACAGTATTTTGGTATTGTGTGATGAAATAAAATTGGTTGTAAACAAATTCAATCTGAATATTGAGACTTGAAATATAAAATATGTGTACATGCTTTAAATGATTATAAAAAGATAACAAAATATACCAGTGTATTGGAAAAATAACCTCTACCGCCTATGATATTTATGTTAAAGGAAGAGTCAGAGGCTATTTTTTGACAGTAGAAATTATAACAAAAATAAAGATACCTACATTATTTTCCCGACGTTTCGGAAACCAAACATTTTTTAAAAGTATGAAAAGAAATTCTTATTTGCTGTGTATATTAAATAATGTTAATTTTGTTTCAATTCCTATTTTGAAGTGTACTGTAGATTTCCATTCAAGTCTCATTGAAATTTATTCATTTTCTTAAAAAATATATATAATTTGAAACGAAAGTGGACAATACACCGATCTCTTTGAAACTATAAAACTAAGCTTCAAACATAACTTGTTGCGTTTAAAATAAGAAACAGTTCTAAGCAGACAATTTACATTATTTAATATTTTTCAAATCCTAATCTGTCTCAACTTCTAGTATTCCCGCAAAATTAGCACTGTAACTATACAGTGTTTTCCTACAAGGTGGCTATTTGTTTTGCAATTCCCTGACTTTTCCAGGTTTTCCAATTTCAGTCTTTTTTGTCATTGCCAAAAAAAATGTTAAGTTGACTTAAAAAAATACTCCATATGCTAAACATATAATAAGTAACTCTTAATTACATAACTAAAGTTCAGTTGAAGAGAGTTGATATGTCCATTGATTAAATTAGTCTCTGTGTTAAGTTTTCTTTTCTTTTCCTCGAGTTCCTTCAATTTTATAGTATTCATTCCTTTCCTGTTTATCTCTTCACCCTCTGCTCAATTGCTGCTTTTTATTCAAGTTCTCTATGTATTTAGAATGCGCGTTTCTAAAATACTGAATCATTTTTTATTGCTTTCAATTTCTTCAATTCACCCAGAATCTAGCACAGCATGATAAACTAGTCTTTGACCAACCAATGATGATTCCAACACATTCTCAATCAAACATTCAACACTTGCATTACGTTGAGATACTTCGAACGACGTTATTAGCAAAAATACGTTTACATCATAATATTTTAATGGACGGCCTGAGTAAAATTTAAATATGAACTGCTTAAATAAAGCAAATTTCCCTGACTTTTCTTCAAAATTATCAAATTCACTGACTTTTCCAGGTAATTCCAGACTAAAACTGAATTCTCTGACTCCTCCAGGTTTCCCAGGTTTTCCAGAAAATGTTCCTAATTAATATTAATGGAGATGTGACGTTTTGGCCTTAAAATGGAAAATTTTTACATTGAATCAACAAAGATATAGAATAAATAGGTTATAATCCATGTTAGTAATTTAAAATATGAATTAAACATTCTTTTTCATAAGTAAGCAATTATGTGAGTTTTTCAGTAAAGCTGCTTAAATAACACGAGGTATGTGACGCTTCGTAATTAAATTAAATGATGACAATTGTAATGCCTGAAATCTATGAGGGCTTCTTAAGTATTTCACCGTGCTGAAAAAAAATGTTAGAGTAAACATTTACTTTCAAATAATAACTATAAAATATTGCAAATCGTTCTTTGCAGGTTCTAAGGCCATTTTAGCTAGGTACAGCTATTAGTGCATTCAACTAAGATACATACAGAGACAGCTATACAACAACCATTCTCTGCGACGTTTCTTTCTCGAACTCAGGAATGACACAACTTGTTTCTTACACAGCCCAGTCTAGTCTACAGGCGGTGCACATATGGAGTATTTTGGTTTCAATTTAACAACTACAGGACTTGCAGTTTACACTTCGAAGAAGGAATTTACATTGTGTTTAAGCAATTACACCGTGAAATGTTAGCACGTTATTAAGGAACACTCTGCATATTGTGGACACCCTGAGAAGCCGCCTAAAGAAATGTTATTCCAACAATTTTCAAGTTGAATGTGTATTCAGGTAAGATTCTTATATATTTAAATCCAGTTTGAAAGAACTATCGAAATATATTAATTTAACTACGTTTTCCTCCACAGTCGTCAGTAGCCGACGACTACGACTGCCCTAGCAACACATGATGGTTTAATAAACGTTTATTATATAAAATTATGGTTTAAATTTCGTTATCGTATATTTAATCAACGTCCATGAAGAGCGTTTATTTCATAAACGATTTATATACGTATATTATATATGAATTTATCCTAAAGTTTTGCGAAAAACGTTTATTTAACCATTTGGTGTTCCTTGGGTGAGTAGCGACGACTGATTCGCCGACGTTTTTTTTTTTTCATTATGCGTTTTCCTCGGCTCGCGATACGCTGATTAAACATGAATATTTCTAGAAAAACTGCGACTTTATTGCTGCTAAAATATCAAGCAGAAGAAGAAAATTACTACTTTCTCTAGTTATAAAAAGTGAAAAAACAAGAAAATAATAATTATTACCTATGTTTAAATGGAGAAAAGTATATCAGTCAATTTTAGTCAAGAATTATTTAACAGAAAATTTAAATAATTTTTTCGAATCGAAATAGTACATTAAAAAACAAGTTTAGAGAAGCAAAGTTTTTCTAAATGACTAAAGTGGCCCACCCTGTGTAATATCTATTTATCAGACACGCCGACATATTTCAATACCAACTTCTTATTGTATGCAGATGATACAACGATTTATGCCAGATCTTTCTACGCCGAAATAGCAGTTAAAAATCATCTAGCAGAATTACTGCAATCTATAATAAATTGTAAATTAAAATAAATCTAGAAAAAACTAAAATCATAATCATGCATAGGAAGTTCACAAACATACGTACATTTGGTAACTCAAAATTAACGATACTGGTATAAGGGAGAAGAGCGCGGTCAAGTACCTGGAGGTAACCATAGATACGAGACTGCGCTTCGGACCCCACATAACGAAAATTATAAATAGTACGTATGCTGCCTTAAGTAGATTTTACCCATTAGTCAACAAAAGGATCAAATTATCTAAGGACAAGTTAACCATTTATAAAGTTATACTTACACAATCATATCCTCATTTATGCACGTGCATCTTGGAATACCATTTCTGATGCGCAGTGCAGTAGACTTCAGAGGACACAAAATAAGATCCTTAGACTACTAACAGAGTCGAATAGATACACACCTGTGGAAAGCTTCTGTAGAATGTATAATATACCTTATATGAAAAATTATATTACTAATACTGCTAATCAATTCTTCAAATATAAAATTTCAAATTCGAATCTTACAAAAAACATAACGAGTATGAGGAATCTCAACGAAACTCCTCATACACATAAACTTATTTATGAAATGTTACCTTTATATAACGAAAGATAACGTTAATTTTGTAACGCAAAATTGTTAAGTCTTGGAGCAAACTTGTAATCTGAATCACATGAATCATATATGCACTTTGTAAATTTGTAAATAAAATATTTATTAGGTATAAGTTTTAAATAATCAAATTTTTATTTTTTTTCTATCGGACAAAATCGGTGTAAAGTGTATATAGCAATTCTTAAAACAGGTTTTTGATATTCTTTCCTGTACATATACTGATAATTTTGTAATAAAATAGAATTTCACTTAATTTTTTAAAACCTTATGAAGAAAAAAGATAACTTGTTCAAACTACTAGGAGAGCAATGGCACTTCATTAATTTAAAAAAGGTGTATTATCTACTTGCTGGTATTACATCCGCCGTCCCGGCCGTTTCGTTTTCCTCTATAAAACATGTAACGCGTCGGGATATGTATTAATATTGTTAAATGTAATACTGTGAGATATATAAAATACAACCTCTGAAATGTAAAATAGCTAAACAAAATAATTTTTTTTTAATGGTTGTTATACTATTTTTTCGTATTTTGTGTTAGTAGGTCATTATAAGCAAATATGGATATGACTTTTAAATTTAAAAAATTTCATAGTAGGTACTTGTGTATGATTTCCGTAACCTAGTAACTGCCACGGCTTTATTTATTTATGTAATAACTGTTAGCTACAATAGCCTAAGAGCTGGCAGCCACCTTGACTAACGTGTGAGGCACAAGGCTAAAATTTTGTGTATACTTGATTTAATACTAGTAAGTAAGAAAATCATAGTCTGACAGAATTGGCGCGGTTGCAATAGTACTAAATAATAACAAAAATAAATTTTTTAAAGCGCAAAATAATTATAAAAATTAATATACTCGTACGTTCAAGTATATCTTAATTTATACATTCTCAAATATATGATGATTCCCTTGATTACAAATACCTGTCAGGTGAGCCTAAAGTTGTAAAGAAAGGTAGTGGTCCATAATGTACTTTTACAAGGCTGATATTTGGAGGAAATATTCTTCGAGATACCTTAAGAAAGTATATTGATAGCCAGACGATTTGAGTAATCAGTAGTTACAAATACTCATCAGGACAGTGCATTGTTCACCGCATTCAATGGGAGTACAGGTGAGATAGACGAATATGAATGCCTACGCGAAAAATAAAGAATCGATAGAAATTATGACTACTTATAGTAAGAAATAAGTATTTTGTTATAGAAAGTAAGACAAATCATACGACATATATAAATTTTTATTAAGAATAACATCATTTTTATACACTGATAGCAAAAGAATTATTATGTTTTTAATTAATTACTCGTTCGTCTCCTCATCGTAGGTAATCTCATCTTCTGAATTGAAATGGTCTTCATCGATCGTTTCTTCACTCTCTGAAAAAGAAAAAATACGAAACAAATTGTTTTACAGGTATATGTGTATATAGAATAATATAGATGCGAATCAAATACATCAAGTTAATTTTAAAAATTCTTTACCTGACACGGAATCATCTGATTGACTTGATTTTAACAAAACATTCATATATAGACGATGGTACAACATTTCCCTTTTGCCACTTAAAGCTATATTGGTCATCTTCTATTACCCATCCAGGGGGCGAGCGTAGGTGCGTCTTTACTACGTACATACTTTGATATGCGATGTAAAGCAACGTCAGATGCGGTTAGCAGTTGGATGGGTGACCGTTCCAACTGTTATCGTACGTTCTCCATATTAACAAGATGGCCGACGAATAAAGTGCTAGAATTTGACAAATAATTCAATCATTACTGGCAACTTAGCAAAACCCATAAAAAGTCGTTAAGACACTCGTGGAACTCAAAAACCACAATTTCCAATAAATAATTCTGAGAAAATTCACACAACATCGATAATTCCCGAATAATCCGAATATCTATCATTCCAACATCAAAACTCGTCAAATTACTTACTTAAAAACTTTACTAAAGACCGTCATAAAAAATACAATCCCCCATCAACTCAAAAGACTCCTAAATTACTCCCCAAACATTAAGTGAAATTATTTCAGTTCACTTTCCAAAATTTTCTAGAAGTCCATTTCCCTTCGTTTCAACTCTCAACTCAAATTTCTATTAATATATCAAAACACCCATCATTTACCTTTCCAGCCAGCCCATAAATCATTTGTCCCAAAATAACTCCAGTTTACATATTCCGCACGAGTTGCTGGCAACTCGCCGCTATCTTCATTTCATATTACCCTAAAGCTGGATCCCGCTCAACGCAGACAATTACATACCCTCAATATGGCATAACATAACAATCACATATAGATTAACATAACTTAATATAACATCAAATATGGTTTAAAGTACAGCCCTCAATGTTACTGCACGGAACCAATTCAATTTAACAAGTTAAGCAGACAGTTATTATTGATATTTCCAAAACAAAAATAGATTCCGCTGACATTTTTATACCAAATTGCTCCATTATTCATAGCCGTTTTAGTGACATAATTTTCAACACACCAACCCAAAATTCCAACATTTCAGTAAGTATTACCCAATATTTTGTCATTTGAGCCCCATATGATGGTTTGGCGCCCTTTCCAGCTTCTCCAGCTCTCAGCGAGCGTCGTGCCCCAGCATCAGTATAAATAAGGGTGCGAGCTAAGCCCCCGGCAAGTTGTGTTTTCGGCGTATCTAGTGACAATTAAATCCAGTGCTCGCGTTACCTCTTTGGTCGCGCCAAAGTCTAAATCCAAGTGTGTCCTTAATAATCAGCCCGAGTGCTCCAATTCAAATTCCCTTCGCGGCCCCAATTTCTCAAGTGAAATTTCTCAGTATTAAATAACAAATTTTAATTAAAAACAACCCCGAAATTTCTAGTGTCGCTACGTTAAAATATTTTAAGTGTGAATAAAATTTTAATTTCAATATATTAATACTCTGTGTTTTAGCCGGAAATAAATAAGCTGTTAATTTTCATTCTAACTAAAGTGATTAATTTAAAAAACTGGTGCTACCATACTATACAGGGTGTAGCCTTTGACTCTGCCAACTGAAATAAAATTCAGCGGAGTGTTAAATAAAGTAAATAAAGCTAATTTCAAGTGTAAGTTAGCTCTGAGAGTATACAGGGCGAAGCATTTGGACCCCGTTCCAGCTTTTTAATTTTAACCACCCCGACTTCGAATCAATCAAAATAAAGTGCACGAAATGCTTCTAGAGTCTCATATAAAGCTCTTCAGACAGAAATATTTTATTCTACAGGCGTCGGTGTTAGGCCTCAGTAGCGAACATAGACCGACGTTAAATAAATGTATAAAAAAAATATTACCCATCCGTGATCTTCTGGTGTTAGGGTTGCAGGGCATTTTAAATTGGCGTTACCATAGCCATATGCTATATATATCGTGTCCTGGACACAATACCGAAATATTCAAAATTATAGAAAATTCCATTTGTCAAATTTACAGAATTAAAGCAGATAATGTCAATAAAGCCAGATATTATAAATTTATATCAACATATAGTTCAAAGAATGAAAATAAACCTCTTAATAAGAAATATTTGAATTATGATGCATCAAATTTACTGCCCTGTGAATCGTAATCGGAACAGCAGGAATGTATATGGCGTAACGCGAATTTAAAATTCCCTACAATTCTAAAACCAGAAGATCATGGATGGGTAATAGAAGATGGCCAATATAGCTTTAAGTGGCAAAAGAGAAATGTTGTACCATCGTCTATATATGAATGTTTTGTTAAAATCAAGTCAATCAGATGACTCCATGTCAGGTAAAGAATTTTTAAAATTAATTTGATGTATTTGATTCGCATCTATATATACACATACACCTTTAAAACAATTTTTTTCAGAGAGTGAAGAAACGATCGATGAAGACTATTTCAATTCAGAAGATGAGATTACCTACGATGAGGAGACGAACGAGTAATTAATTAAAAACATAATAAAAATTCTTTTTCTCTCAGTGTATAAAAATTATGTTATTCTCAAAAAAATTTATATATGTCGTATGATTTGTTTTACTTTCTGTAACAAAATAATTTTTTCTTACTATAGTCATAATTTCTATCGATTCTTTATTTTTCGCGTAGACATTCACATTCGTGTATCTCACCTGTACTCCCATTGAATATCGTGAACGAAGCACTGACCTGGCGAGTATTTGTAACTACTGACTACCCAAATCGTCTGGTTATCAATATACTTTCTTAAGGTATCTCGAACAATATTTCCTCCAAATATCAGTCTTGTAAAAGTACATTATGGAATGCTACCTTTCTTAATAACTTTAGGTTCACCTGACAGGTATTTGTAATCAAGGGAATCATCTGGCAATTTTCTTCTATATTTGAGAATGAATCAATTAAGATATATTTGAACGCCAGACTTCTATGAGTATATTAATTTTATTATTATTTTGCACATTAAAAAAATTATTTTTATTATTATTATTTAGAACTATTGCAACCGCGTCAATTCTGCCAGACTATAATTTTCTTACTTTACTAGTATTAAATTAAGTATATACGCAAAATGTATGTAGACAATTTTTGCATAACATCAACAAAGCCGTTGAGAAAACAAATATATGGATTAATATATAACAAGTTATAATCTATGTTAATAATTTAAAACATGAATTATACATTCTTTTTCACAAACAAGCAATTATGTGAGTTTTTCAGTCAAGCTGCCTAAATAATACGAGGTATGTGACGCTTCGTAATTAAATTAAATGATGACAATTTTAATGCCTGAAATCCATGAGGGCTTCTTAAGTATTTCACCGTACTGAAAAAAATTGATATTTTAAACATTTACTTTCCACTAATAACAAAATATTTTGCAAATCGTTTCTTTGCAGGTTCTAAGGATATTTTAGCCACAGCCATATATAGTACGTCGTTAAGGAATACCCTGTATATTGTAAAGTCCTCTGAAAAAACACATAAAAAAGAAATTCTACTTCAACAATCTTCAAGTTAAATATGTATCCAGGTAAAATTCTTATATATTTAAATACAATTTGAAAGAACTTTAGAAATGTATTTAATAGTTTACATTATTCGACTATTGTATGCAGGGCTAAAGTCAAGTTTCTGTTATTCCCTCTTTATTTGTTACAAATAAATGTATTATTGTATATAGTTGGGTATAGTCGCAGCAAACAGTATAGTAGAATGCGGTCACAGTGAAACGGAGCTCGAAAAGCACTGCACCTCCGAAAGCAGAGCCTAATTTAACTGTATTGCTCGTTCGTTTCACTGGGTCGAAACATTTTCATATTATTAGATTTAATGCCATTAAATTTTAAGAAAATAACTTATACATTCAATTATTTTAAAATAAATATCAGTAAATAGACAAATAAATAATTATTATTACCCAAATATTACATATTACACTCACCAGTCACCATATATATTCCACAATTAAACTCGCACAAATCTTTAACTATACAAGGGCGACTCTCCACACACAATCATTAGTGCGGTAACAACATCGGTCTCACTTCCACGTAAGCGATGTAGAGGATGGACTAGGTGGTAGGATATAAACTCCGCCCCACTCCACCCGTCTCACCGTGACCACTTTCTATAAGTGATTTCTACGACTATGCTTCCATTTAATTTTAGTGAAACAACTGAGTTGTGTAAGCATATCATCTTGTTTGCAAAATTTAGACCGATTTAAGTAAATCAAATGCGATTGCTCTATCGTGATATTTTGTTTTAAATTGTTCAGTCATATTTTATATCGCATGTTACACACTAGTCTGTTAATGGCATTATTAAAATATATTTAAAAAATAAATAATTACAGAACCACCACAACCAAGTTCTTCCCAATTCGTGACTACTATTCCGGAAGATGTACCATCAAATGATCGCGAACAACATTATCACTGAAACAACCTGGACCGAGCTCAGTTATTCCTTATTTTGTTGATATTCCACTGATTCCCTCAAGTACCTTGAAGTGGCCCAAGAGGTGGCAATGAGTCCGTCTGGTATGTTATATTTTCATTTGTTACAAGTTAAGAAATATACTTTTAATCTTCTAATGCCCAGTGAATGATCAGTATTTTAAGAGCGCAAAAAGGATGAGAATTTAAGGGGAAGGCACAAACAAAAAAAGAAAATTGACAGATCAAACTTGAATTATTAAATTTGATTTGTCAATTTCCTTTTTTTGTTTGTACTTTCCCCTTAAATTCTCGCATGCATCAACCGACTCCGATGTAGTTTTTTGCACATTATACTGAATGGAAGAAAGATAAGAAGATTTCAGAAAAGAAATTGTTAAATGTTTCATATTTTGTATTTTATGGACGATAATGTATGTCCTAGTATAAAGGACCCCGCATCTGACCTTATGTAAAAGTGGTTTTAGACAAATTTCATAAAACTGGAGTATGTTCTACTTCAAATCATGCTGATTAATATTCCCAATCGGCCCAACCCCCTGAAGTTAAGGGTTTCCAAGATATTTAAATATAAAGTTTGATTAATGCATTTGCAGGTACATTTTGGAAAAAATACTAGTCACCAATATGGATTAATAAAACAGTTACGAGATATCTGTGGGAGGTTTTTAAATCACTTTCACTTCCTAAAAATATAAAAAGTGGCCAAAAATTATTTTAGAATTTAGAACTTTTTGAATTGAATTTTCTCAGTTTTTCAAACACTCTGAATACTCTTCGTTCATATGATTTAAGAATGAAAAACCAAAATTTTTTGTATGTACAGTATTCACTATATATTGTTCCGCCTTTATTTCCGTTATTATTGAAAATGAATAAAATGTTTCGTATAAAAATTGTAGAATCTTATCTTTATTTTATTGGAACGTGATAAAAAAACATCATGTATACGTCACGTGATACGAAATAAATATTTTTTTTTTATTGGAACATCCTATATATTATTGCATTTTCCAGAAGCCCTTTCTCCTCTGATTTCAAATTTATAATATTGCACAGATCTATCTTAAATACTTCCTGACATATTTGACATTCAAAATGCAAATGAGCTGCTGCCACCATTATTTTCAGTGCAAAGCTCATACCGTCTTCTTAAGTTTAGGAAAATATTGCAAATAGCGTTTTTATGGTTTCTGTTTAAGTTGTTAATTTCTTCTTGAATTTTTGCTTTAATAGCCTGAAGATTGTGATCATAATTAAAATTGACTTTGTCTTTTAAAAACTCCCCATAAGAAGCTTCTAACGTCTAAAACGCCATGTGGAGTCGCTCCGTCCCGACTCCAAATAATTCTAGACAATACGTCCATAGGGAATTCTTGAATTAGACGATCTAGCCCTGGTAAAATTATTTCGATATATGTTTGTCGTGTCAAAGTAAAATCAAAAAATATAGGCCTTAACTACTTTGTTTTGAAAAACTTCACACCAAACGTGGATTGATTTTCTACCCAATTTTTTTACTTGCTTAATCTTTCTCTGTCTTTGGTTTTTATTCTCCCAGGATTGTCTGCTTTTTCTATTAAAAACTCCCCCCGTGGAAAACTTGACTCACCTGTCCACATAATTTCTTTAAAAAAAATCAGGATTAAAAAAAAAATTGTAAAGCTTTGATGCTTCTTCAAAGTTATTTGAATATTGTTTTTTCCAATTCACGACAAACATTTAATAAACTATTAATCGAATTTTCTAAAACAAATATTAAAATAATGTATCGATCTATTTTTATAATAAAAAAATATTATTTTACCTTCAAAATATAACAATATATCTAGATCTTCTTTCTCGTTTGCTGTAACGTTACGTCGTTTTCTTGCAGAACTATAAAGGGAAAATATTTTGACCTTCTCAGCCTCATATAACCCATTTTGATTAAATAAATATTGAGATATATGCAGTATGTTATAAGCTAGAAAATGTTAAGATATCAATTATTACTCTATATAGGCCTCCAAATGGAGATATTAATATATTTATATACACGTTGTCCCAAGCACTCTGCATCGCATCGGGTAAGTCAAAATCTATTGATCTTTGTGGCGACTTTAACATTGACTTTAGCCAGCCTAGTAGTATGAGCACAAAGCTACTAACAGATATATTTAATTCGTTTGGGTTAAACATGTGCTCCACTGGCAGTACCAGAATTTTTACTAATATAAATGGCCATACTAGTTCTTCTTGTATCGACTACATGGTCACCAATATAGATAATTCCAGATTTGAGTGCAATTTATTAAATCCAAACATTACGGACCACTTTTCACATATCCTGAAACTGAACTTTCCTAGCATCATTAATTCAAATAAACAGGATGTTCCTGTCTTCCCTAGACAACTTGGTGAAGATAATATTAATAAACTTAGATCTAGATTGGCCAACATAAATTGGATCTTTTTGTTTGATTTCGGGATAAATATTAGTTTTAAGTTATTTGTGGATTGCTTATGCTGGGGTTTCAATGTATCTTGTCCTTTAAAAAAACACGCAGAAAGCTCTCTAATTACAAAGGCTGGGTTACATACCAGATTACTGAAGAAGGTGAAAAATTGAAGAGGCTGTTCTGGCTTATGACTAATACAGGACTTCCTGAAATTAAAGATCTGTACAAAACTAAAAAAAAGCAACATAAATTCAGTATCAAATTAGTTAAGTTAAATTATTATAACAAAAAAATCACTAATTCATCCAATAAGACCAAAGAAACCTGGCGCATAATTAATTCTAGATTAGGCAAGACTAACAGTGACATAAAAACTGTTGTCCTTAATTACAATGGCGTATGTATAGATAGCCCAAATGAAGTTGCTAATCTTTTCGCCAGCCACTTCTCTAATGTAGCTGAGCAAAATGCCCTTAATCATTTTGGGCAGAATTTGGCACTACCTTGTACATCAATGCCAAATATGAACATCACAAACCTACATGTTGGTCCTTTCACTGAACAAGATGTTCTCGACGCCCTTGATCAGATTAAAAATAAAAAATCCAGGGACTGATGAATTATCCTTGGTTACAATTTCTGGTATTCTAGATCTAATTATGCAACCACTGCTTTATTTATTTAATCAGTCTCTGCACCAAGGTTGTTTTCCTGACGTGTTTAAAACAGCCTTAGTTTTACCAACTCACAAGAAGGGCGACTTAAATAATATTGATAATTACAGAGAGATTTCTACATTCAATTCGTTATCTAAATTATTTGAAAAAATTGTCTGTAATTGCCTCTCTGCTCATTTGGAGAATAATGCATTACTGATCATGTTTCAGCATGGTTTTAGGAAAAATAGATCTGTCGAATCAGCCACCTATGAATTGCTAAATTTCGTTTACCTTGAACTGGACAGAGGCAAATATGTGGCCTCACTGTTATTTGACTCCTCCAAGGCATTAGATTATGTATGCCCTAATTTTTTAATAATGAGACTTAGCAGATATAACTTGTCAGGCAACATAGTTAGTTGGATCCAATCGTATCTTGAGGGACGAAATATGGTCATATGGTGTCAAGTCAACTGTGCATGATGTTAAACTTGGTGTGCCACAAGGATCTGTTTCATATCTGTAAAATGTACAGCTCTATATGAATGAATAAAATTATTATTATTATTATTAATAATGACGGTTTAAAATGTCAAAATTGAATAAACAATAAAATAATTATTTTCGTTGCCTACCTTGTTATTCACTTGCGTTTTGACACGCATGGCTCACTTTTCTTGCAATAAAGCAGTTCATTTGCATTTTAAGTGTCAAATACGTCAAGAAGTATGTAAGATAGACATATACAAAATTATATACTTGAAATCAGGAGAAAAAGGGCTTCTAGAAAATGCAATAATATATAGGGTATTCTATTAAAAAAAAATCATATATTTATTTCGTATCACGTGACATATAATACATGATATTGTTGTTTTTTTTATTACGTTTCAATAAAATATAGGTAATATCCTACAGCTTTTATACTAAACTTTTTCCATTTTCAATAATAACAGAAATAAGGGGGGGGTCAATTATAGTGAATAACCCTGTACATCTCTACCGCTATTTGTAACTATTTCCAATTTATTGAGTAATAAGTGCACAATTCAAGAATAAATTTAAAAACTAGAGGTTGTTTCAAATAATTGAACAGAAAAATATAATAAATGTTCCACATATTGCGCCTTTTTGATTAACACACATCTCTATGAGTCTTTGAAACGAAGTTTCTACTGTTTTAAAGTTGCTGGTGTGATCGATCGAAAAGCAGTTATTATCCTTTTTTTCATATTTTAGATTGTAGAACAGTAGAACTTTCATTTCAAAGGCGCATAAAAATGTATGTCAATCAAAACGGATAACATGTGGAGCACTCAATAAATCGAAAATGATTACAAATAGCCCTAGGAAATGTTGGTTTTTCATTCCTACATCATACAGTCCAAAAATATACAGGGTGTTCCATTTGAAAAAATTGAGAAATTTCAATTCAAAACGTTCTGTATATTCTTAGGGGGGTGAAAATGATTCAAAAGCCTCACACAGATGTCTCGTAACTGGTATTTACAATGTTTTTTAATACCCTTAATGGTAACTGTAGTGATTTTAAAAAAATACATATCTGTTCATATGTATGGTTGTTATTAGTAGTATCGTTATTATAAAATGCAGGTTTGAAGTTACATTTTAAAAGAAACCATTTTGTAATTTTAATATTATCTTACCTTACATATATGTTTTTTTAGATTTAAGTTATTTATTACTGGACACATGGAATGAGAACTCTTTAGTTCAATTTGTACCATTTTTACCATTATTATTTATTATCTGCATTAACTTTAGTCTTTTAACCAGCATGGTTGGAAGTACAACATTCTCCAGTTTTATGAAATTAGACTGAAACCACTTTTACATAAGATCAGTTGTATTTGTGATTTAAATGGAGGTCTGTTTTACAAAGACAATTTTTTTTTTATCATCGTATATTTACGGATAAAAATAAGAAATGAAATTGTATTTTTTTGGCCAATGATAGATATACATCATATTATTTATTTTCAGATTCACCTGCTCACTCTCCAATTTCTTTAAGGACTAGTAAGAAAACTGAGCAGACTTCTTCCATTTCCTCAACATGTTTATACAACCTTAGTTCATAAGCACAGTGACCTTTGGATCACTCAAGTTAAATTTAAGTTAAATATTTTAAGCATATTCTTGTACTATATTTATTTTCTAGAATCTTATTCTCAATAAATTGACAGTATACAGTTTAGTAGTATTTTACCGTTTTCACTGTGTTATGTTGTTAACAATTATATACTTGATCTATATTTCCATTAATATATAGATTTCTTTCACTTTTGAGTATTTATTTGAAAAAAACGTACTAATATTCCCCTTAGACCATTCGGTGTGGCGTTGCGTTCTAATGGACCGCGATTACATTAGTGAAAACTATTTTTATGTTATTAAGATAGAAAATATCAATAATATTTTTCTAGTTGGAAATAGTTTGCTGTTATAAACTTTAGGAATCCTAACCACGTTGCCGAATTCAGGCGAAACTCAGTATGGTAAAAATAAAACAACAAATTTTTTTTAAACATTTATATAACGTCGGTTTATTCCGCTACTGATGCCTATCACCGACGCCTGTAGACGAGCTACCCCCAATCAAGAATTTTGCCGAATTTCTCCACTTAAGAAGAGTAGGGATCTTTTACTTGCCTAACATTTAATAGACAAGGGACTGACGGCTTTACATCCCCTCCGAAGGATGGTATATCACCTACACAACCCTCGCCTAAGGTTGCATAGCTTCCACGCATACACTGATATACAAGTCGCTGGAAGATAGTGAGACGACAACACGGTCTTCTTTAAAACGGTCGCCTATCCAAGTACTAACCGCGCCTAACGTTTAGTTAGCAGTTTAGTTAGCATGCTTTAGTTTTACACGTTTTTTTTACAGTTACATGGTAGTACTATATTTTCTGGTAAAGCATTTTTCGTCATAAATTTAAGCAATATAATATTCTCTTCTGACTTATAATGTCTACATTGCGTAAAATCAATTGGGATATAGGAAGAATATAAGGCACTCTTCCAAATATATGTTTGAGCAGAAACTTTTAAAGCGTGTTGAAATAGTGCATCGGAGGTACAAGGTATATAAGCCATACTAATGCCTATATACACCACAGGAACGATTAAATAGACCCACAATTCTTTTTGCTAAATCTACATCCAAGAATAAGGTAAAGTGAATACGACCAGAATTGAAACCGTATAAAAACTAAAAGCCGGCAAAAACAGCCGGCATATCTTTATTGTTTTTCTTATGGCGAGCATTTCTATTGACATCCGCAAGAGATGCCGACTGTTTTTGTCGGCTTTTAATTTTTATACGGTTTCAATCCTGGTCGTATAAACTGTACTTATCATTGAAATATGACGCCAGCATGGTGTACGTGCGGCTGACCATAATGATGCACGCGCTTGTCAATTAAAAAAAAGAGGTTGCAATAACATAATAGCCTAAAACGCTTTGGGACTTTGTTAAGGGGTGTTTAAATAATATTTAAGGACTTTGGCAACATTAAAAAATTTTTATTTTTCATGTTGTTCTTCGGGCTGAAAATAGCCATTTTTACGTTTTTTCGAACTTTAAATCATTAATATTTCGAAAACTATCAACTTTTGAGAAAAGTTGCCAAAGGCCTTTTTTATTCAAAATCGCCCAAAAAATCTAAAAACAATTTGTCTGGAGCAAAATAAACAATTTTTACCATTTGTTTTTAAAAACTTGTTTAAACAATTTTTGACCACTTTTGGTCAACCGATGAGAATATTTTCCCCAACGGGTGCGAAGCTATTTCTTGGACTATATCTATTTTGTATAAATAATTGGTTTTTCTTCCTCACGCTAAACCATTTTGATTAAAGTAATGCTTCTTACCTAACATAACAGTTGTTATTTTCATAGCTCACTTTAATAATGTTAACTTTTCCATATTTACAGTAACTAGTTGAACTAAGATATTCGAAGTTTAATAACTCAAAAACGGTATATGGTAGGGATAACATAGTAAATTTTTGAAATTAGAAAAAAAAATAATTTCAAAAATTTAATAATATACGAGGTATCCCATTTAAAAATATATACTGTGCTTTTTATAGCATTTTAACAAAATTCAAATCATAACTATACAACTTCTATTTCAAACTGTTTTTCTATAGGCAATAATAACGATGACAAGGGGTGGATATTTTATAATAACCCTGTACGATATGGCTATTAGTAACCATTTTCAATTTATCGAGCAATAAGTACAAAATTCAAGAATAAACGTGATATTTTCAAATATTTGAACAGAAAAAATTATAAGTGTTCCACATATTGCTCGTTTTGATTGACATGTCTCTATTGGTTTTTGAAATGATGTTCTACAATCCAAAATATGAAAGTAAAAGTAATAGCTGTTCCGTTGGAACCTCATTTCAAAGAAACATAGAGATGTGTGTCAATCAATATGGGGAACATATGGAACACTTTTAATTTTTTCTGCTCAATTATTACAGCAGCAAACATCTAATTTTTATGGTTTATTCTTGAATTTTGTGCTTATTGCTCAATAAAATGGTTACAAATAGCAATAGAGGTATACTTACAAAAAATGTTGGTGACTAGAATACTTTATTTATATAGTAAAATTCTGCTTGTACCCAGCCTGGAGCCGCAACGACAACCAAGGCACGAAGCGAAGATAAAACTAGACACTTTTCATCTGGGCGAGGAATAAAATGAGTTAATAATATTAAAACTTCAAAAAAAGAAGAAAACTTATAAATGAATAAAAGGGGTCGAACACTGAATCAATTTTGGTATTTGGTACGGGAATGAGACCAGTGTAAAACCCGCTAAAACTACTCCAGCATTAGTATCCTAGCCGTCAAATATATTATCGTTTAAACATTTTTGACTTGATAATAGCTCTAAGCTCTTTACTACTTGTCTTAAATAATGATACGAAGAAAATATAGTGTAACAAAGTGCTCTAAATTGAAACAACTGAAACTCGAACTGAAATTAGGAGAAATAAGAATAAATAAAGATAATAACGATTTTAGATGAAGGAAAGACGATTTCTCTTTGGTCTACAAGTCAGTGCAAGGTGAATATTGAAAAAGGAACATGTGATTAGTAAATACAAAATAAATGTTAACGAAATTTATACTTACCACATTGTTATGACTGAACAAACAGCGCAAATTATAAATAAAAATAACAGCGATGCCGGTAAACACAAAACACTAAATTTTGACTTACAATTGGTTGTAATTAAACAAAGATGTGAAACTGATTTAAGGGTGAAATTTAAGTTTAGGACTGCCCAAGTGCACAACCACCGCTACCACTAAGTTCTACCGATAGAAATATAGACGAGCTTCCCCCTCGTGATCGACGACAAGGCCCTCTAGTAAAGGAGTTTCTTATGGGCGTTCATTTGTGTGTTTGAAACTGCATTTCTTGTTCTTTTGGTGAAACTATCGTGGAACTGGAGTTTTTAAATATTTTCTTTTATTCGATACAGGATACTGGAACAAAATAAAGATTTGCCAGCTTGGATAACTAGTAAAAAGGAAAAATTTAGGTAATTCTAAAGAAGAACGGAAACCTCGAACTTTTGCTAGATTTTTTCAGGATACCTACCTTATTATGGGGTCGTAGAATACGAATCTGAAATTAGTTTTGCGTGCATACGAACCGTTTGTCCAAAAAAATTTTTTTTAAATTTTCCTTATGACACTCGCTTTTTCATGCACTTATTTATACACCAACAGCACTTGTATATCGCCTTTTTCCTTATTAAGATCACACTATGGCCTTTATAGAACAATAAAGCCTTCACTTATTGGAAATAACTCACTTTCTTTTGCATAAAAGTTAGAATTTTATTCACTGAAACTGTATTAGATGAACCTCCATCTATCATTTGATTACATATAATTGCATGCGCATGTATGCAATATTAAGGCTTGGTGTCTAAAGGCACGACGGGTCTGGTAAAGTTTAAGTACCTCCGATTTTAACAATTTTCTAATAACATGTGGAAAGAATATGAACAGTAGATTCCGAAGCGTCGACGGGCGCGAACGTGTCTTGAAGGGCAAAGGATATATAATAGTACTTAGCACCTTATTGAATCTGGGACAGACGGTGTTAAGTATTATTTATAAACAATATCCCTTGCCCCTCACACGTTCGCGCCCGTCGATGCTACGAAATCTGCGCTCGCGGATTTCGAAGTGTCTATGGGCGCGAACGTGTCCTGAAGGGCAAGATATGTATAATAAGTACTTAGCACCTTATTAAATCTGGGGCAGATGGTGTTAAAGTATTATTTATGAACATAAATCAAGACACGTTCGCGGTCGGTCGACGTTTCGAAATCCGCGTCGTTTAGTATTTCTGTTTTTTTCGGCAGAATGACCCATACCGGTTTCACAAGAAATATTAATTTAACATTGAAAACGTGAAAAATCGCCTCATGATATTGGTCGGTGTCGGTACTTTAGACACAACTTTGTAAATGCATGCGCATCGGGTTGACAGTTGTGCAGTTTTCAGTAACTGTTTTAGATGTTTTACAACTATCTTTTTTTTTATTACAGGAAAGTAAGTTTTCTACCGCAAGAGAAGGGTTATTGTTCTATAAAGGCCATAATGTGATCTTAATACGGAAAAAGGTTATATACAAGTGCTGTTGGTGTATAAATAGGTGCATGAAAAAGTGCGTGTCATAAGAAAAATTTTCAAAAATATTTTTTGGACAAACGGTTCGTATACACGCAAAACTAATTTCGGATTCGTGTTCTACGACCCCAAAATAGGGCATAATGAAAAAACCACGAAAAAATTCGAGGTTTCTGTTCCCCTTTAGAATTACCAAAATTTATTTATGTTTATACCTACTGTAATTGCATTTGTGATCATAAATATAAGAATTTTATAAAACAAATACTTAATATGTACACAGTACAGAATGCTGCAATTAGCATCGATATTTTTCCTGTATTTTTATTTACTTAAATTACCTTCCTCTCTAGAGTTATAGAAGTTTATTGATTTTCCTTATACTGTCATTTTTATTAAATTAAATAAATTATGTAAAACTCTTTGGTTGTCAACCAATTTTAATTGCAAATTTTGTAACCGTACATGTGAGTGTTTTGTAAAGACAATAATATCCACAGTTGTTATTTATAGGAATGCTGAAAGTAGGGTTATTTTTTCATACCTGTTGATTTATTTAATTAAAATACTTTCCTATTTAGAGTTGTAGAAGTTTACTGAAAATTCTCATCCTGTTTTCATTTCTATTAAAAACGTTCAAGCAGTTAGTTAGCCTAATTTACTGTTGTATTTTTAAATAAATGTTTTAAATGTTTTAACCGCCTTCCAGATCACTTGAATGGCTCTCTTAAGCGCAGACTTGTGTGAGTAGAGAAGACGGAGTTCTACAGTTTATAGCGGAAGCCGAACCACTTCTTGGGGGTAATTTATAGTTGAAAATTACTTTGTAATAGGTGGGGCTCGAACCCACTTCGTTAGGTATGCTCAGAGTGAAAGCCAGACGCGCTAACCACTGTGCTACGTCCCCCTTAAGTATTTACACACATAAATTCACAGTAATAAGCAAAATATGATATTGCAAAGTATCGCCATCTTATATCCTTTGTAGTGTGAGATAAAATTACGATTTTTAAGTAATTAAAAGATGGGACGTAACATTGCATTTTCTTTGTATTGGAATAAACCGAAAATCCCTACATATTCGTAAAAGAAAGTATATACCTATACAATTTTATATACCACCCATTTTAGCAGGGGGCGGTGTTGCCAGCGTGAGTTCTTGAGGAAGATTTGTCCCTAATTCCCTTTATTTTGACTTACTTCATGGGACAAAAAGATTTTGCTTTTATTCATAAGGGAAAATATATATTAGGAAAATCTACCTTAATTTTTTGCACCTTTGCACAGTTAAGAAACTAAGTACATAATTAAGCGATTAAATATTGTAAGTTATAAATGTATTATTATCCAATAAATAACTATTTTGGTAAACGAATTTTAGCTCACAAACAAGCACTCACAGTCCATGACGAGTGAGTACTTCATAAGTTTCCCATACGTTTGTTTATTGTCATTAAAATGTAGTTAAAATCATAAAGAAATTACAATGTACCCCACCCTACGCATTCTGTGATAGAAAAAATGCAATTTTTGATGAATTACACTATATGAAAAAGATTTGCTTTTATTTCTATGACAAAAACCGCAACCGTTTTTAAGGAAAGTTAGTTTATTAAATGCCGAATTGCAATTCCACCGAATGCAAATCTATTCGCACGCCACTGCAAGTATTATTTTAAAAAATCATTACTTTTTATATATCAGTGTATAGAAAAAAGTATAAGTTTTAATTCTATGCTGTTGGTAAGTTTTGATTAATTAGGCTGTTTAAGACTAATAAGCAAAAATATGACGTTGCAATTGTACGCAGTGCTTTGCTCCTAAATCTCTTTATTTTGACTCATTCCATGCATCTTTAAAAGCATTTGCTTTTAACTAGACGGAAAAGTATCTGCCCATTTTTAAGCTCTTAGCTAACTTTTCTTTCAACACAATTCTTATTTAAACAAGAATTTTGGTTCTACGAAAAGTCCTTATTACCTGGTCCCTTGACAATAAATTAATAAAGGACCCTTTGGATAGAGTTTTCTAATCAATAGTGTACCGATTTCACCAATATTCAATATTGTTGTTCCTTTGACCTCCTACATTTTATGTCTAATATTTCAGATTAACGCGTTGAGCTGTATTTGAAAAAATTCGTCACCTACAGACAGACCAACAGATTGACAATTCGACATACTGACAGACACACAGACGGCAAGTTGATTCGGATATGTTTACTATTTTCTGGGTTCAAAATATTCAATTTTTATTGCAATCTAGAATTTGAATTTTCTGCCAGTACTTCACTTAATATCGGTCGCGCTACAAAATTGTTTCTACGAAATTGTGCGGATTTTTATAAGCTACAAAATAGTTTACAAATATTTGAAATCCGTGATCTGCTTTAAGGGTTACAACGGAAAATATCGAAAATGCAGAATATATCTAAGCCAATTATCTATGTTATGTGAAGATATACGATGGAAATTCGAGGCGACATTTTTTTGCGAAACAGAGTATTTCAACGAGGTTTTATCTAAATGTTTTCAAAACCGTTGTATTTTCAGATTTTCTCTTCAGGGCGTGTAAAAATTTTTTTGAAACGAGCGGCAAATGGCGGCATTAAATAGAGTATTTTCTTCCCTTTTCAAGGATATATCACATGCCATATTTATTCATTGCAACTAAACAAATAATTATAAAAACAATTTTTTAAACCAATAATTTTTTTTAACTTCATCATTCATACTTGCCGTGGAGAAGTATGATTAAATAAAAGGAACAAAAAAATTAATAAGTTCTTCAAATCTTTACTATAATAAAACATTAACACACAAAAAAATTCAGTTAACAAAAAAAATCAATAATCAAGAAAGCAACATGAAGCAATTATGGGAAGAGTATTCACAGTTATGCCAATGTATAGAGGTCATCTATAAAAACGTCATTCATTGCGAAGAAAGTTAAAATATCTTTGTCAATTAATTTAAGTACGATATCCATTTGTCTGTATTTTATATTATCTACTAAACTGATTGCACTATTACTTCAATCATTTTAAAATAGTTGGCTATGGAAAAACTTGACAATTTAATTTTTTGACAGATCGTCTCAGTTAACAGTTAAACCATCCCTCACTCTCCCTCTCTTAAAAATTTAGAATTTGCAAAAATCATTTTCGCTTACATTGATCGCTATAATATGTTTGTTGCATATTGCCAATGCAATTTTAACGCAAGATTAGCTGCAGTAGAATGTAGAAAGAGATTTTCACAAGCAGTGCAGCCGAAAAAACTCTGTTTAGATCATTACCTTCGAAACTAAAATATTAATGGTTCATTTTTAAAGAAGAAGGGAAGGATGAACAGTGTTACTGATAATTTGAATAAGGTAAACCGAGTTATTAATTATGTAAGAAACAAAAATGCAGAAAATTTGGAAACATCATTAAGAGAAATTCAATTCAATTGTTGTAATAAAAAAACATAACATAAATTTGTTTAAAGAAAAATAGTTACCGGTGTTATAATACTAAA
This sequence comes from Leptura quadrifasciata, assembly GCA_963675555.1. Classification (NCBI taxonomy): domain Eukaryota; kingdom Metazoa; phylum Arthropoda; class Insecta; order Coleoptera; family Cerambycidae; genus Leptura; species Leptura quadrifasciata. The sequence goes on from OY776676.1 coordinate 12,554,785, forward strand.
AAAGTTGACAGTTTATAAGAGGAGGATAAACCAAGTAGGACGACTTTTTGTAGGTGGTTCTTGGAAAGGAAGCGTACCGATCCACTGGCATAGACAAACTGGGTTCCAAAATCGTTTTTCAATAAAAGTGTGGTTAGGTATTTTAGGCGCCAATTTAATAGTTCCTTATTTTTATGATTATCACCTCAGTGTCCAAAGGTACCTAAACTTCATGAGGAACGAATTTAATAAATTCTTAGATAACCTGCCTTTGGAGAATCGACATACCTTTCAATAATTTCAACGAGATGAGCTCCTCCCCACAATTCCCGTATTTACTTAGATTATTTTGCCTCAACGTTGGATAGGTACCAGTGAATTTATTCGATGGCTTTCTCGTTCTCCAGATATAGCCGCAATGAATTTTTTTTCTACAGGGGTGTATTAAAGGCGTTTTCGACGACACCGCAAAATGTAGGTGATCTAAATGCCAGACTTCAGCAGGCATGTAATACTGTTACCCTCGAAATGCCGAGTAATGTTTTGAATGCAGTGCCTCGGCGCGCTCGATTGTGCATGAAAAATCGTGATGGTTTAATGTTCTGTATGCTATATTCATTTTTATTAATATACTTTTTTATTAGCTGAATTTACTTTATTTTTTTAAATTGTGTTCATGTTGTATTATGGTAATGACTTGAAGAACTTTTTGAATTTTTTAATCGATTTATTTAATTATACTTTTCCGCGGCAAGTATGATGCTAGGTAAAAAAAAAAATGATTTAAAGGATTGTTTTTATACTTGTTTAGTTCCAATGAGTAAATATTGCATGAGATATATTGCTGAAAAGGGAGGAAAGTAATCTATTTAAGAGTTGGTCGGAGTGTATTAGTCATCCATGCTTCCAATTTTAATTGTAAATGACTTCACGTCAATAAAATGACGCAGCTGAATGTACGGTGTGCTTGGAAGGCGAGAGATAGAGATGTAGTAGAATATGACATTGGACAAATTTATTATACCTAATCTTTAAATTTCTCTGTGCATTTGAGGACAGTAGGGCTAATTTTATTTTAGTTCTACAAAAGGGAAAATGTTTATTTTAATGATACCTATGCGGGACGATAAAAATTATTTTTGCAAATCGATAATACAAGAAAAAAAAAATTTTTTTATATATAGGGGAAGGTGATGTACCTTACACAGGTTCGTACCTTGAGCCATATTCAATTTTAGCGCTAGTTTTGGTCGCGAACCGTTCGTATACAATTACTAGTTATCGCCTAATGCACTAGATGTTACCACCCACAAATCGAACAGTTCGACTAACTTAGTGGAAAATTATAACATAAAACTTGTTTGTTGGCCAGCAAAGTAACTAAATTTAAGGTAAGTTTCTGTGTAATTGCATGTTAATTGCTGTTTAAACACATTTAGCTTTTACAGCATAATATAGTGCGTGGCTTTGCCCGTCTAATGACGATATCACACTTAGTTATAACCTAACCAAAAATTTGGTACATCAATTTATTTCTTGACGTCACGTGTGCTGTACCTTGAGCCAGTTTTGGGTAGTGTACCTTGCACCGGGTCAAGATACATCACTTTTGTAATATAATATTATTTTATAATAACATATGCAACAAATTAATAGTTTCATGGTTGATTATTTAATTTCAGAAATGCCTCGCAGTAAAAAAGGTGTGAAACGGCCTCTAGTCGAAAAGATTAACATTGAAATGGAAGTTGAAGACATTTTAAAGAAAAAAATATCATTTCGAGAAGCAGCTAAGGTACACAACGTTTCAAGACATACCTTAATGAGGCATGTTAAAAAACATCGTGAGTCAGGTAAAGAAAATTTTAAATACATTACGCACTATGATGTAAATAGGGTTTTCTCCTGTTATGAGGAAGCTGAACTTATTTCGTACTTAAAACATGCTGCAAGGTTGCACTATGGTCTCACTTTGCGCGAGGTTCGATCGCTGGCCTTCCAATTTGCAAAAGTAAATAATAAAAAATATCCTGAGAAGTGGAATTTGGAAAATATGGCTGGAAAGTCATTGCTGCGAGGATTTAGACAAAAATTCAAGAATGAATTATCATTACGTAAACCGGAAGCCACCAGCCTTGGACGGTCGACAGGATTCAATAAAGCCAGTGTGTTAAAATTTTTTGACAACTACAAAACAATCCTGGAAAGAAGATCTTTTGCGCCAGAGAGAATATGGAATTGTGATGAAACAGGTATTAGTACAGTTCATGTTCCACCCAAGGTGCTGGCCCCAAAAGGAGTGAAACAAATTGGGAGCATGACATCAGGTGAGAGGGGAAACAATGTTACCATGATTTCTGCAATCAGCGCCATTGGAAACAGTGTGCCTCCAATGCTCATTTTCCCTCGCGTGAATTTTAAAGATTACATGATGAAAGGCGCCCCACCTGGTGCAATAGGTGCTGCTAATCTGTCTGGATGGTCAAATGAGCAACTGTTTCTCACCTTTTTGAATCACTTCATAAAACATACGAAGCCTTCGCCTGATGATCCGGTGCTTCTACTGATGGATAATCACGAGAGTCACGTCTCCCTTCCTGCAATAATTAAGTGCAAAGAAGCCGGTATAATTTTATTGACTTTTCATCCACACACAAGCCATAAAATGCAGCCATTAGACCTAGGTGTCTTTGGACCTTTTAAGACCTATTATAATACTTCCGTAAATGACTGGATGATAAGTCCCCAAAGCTGTGGCAAACCTTTGTCGATTTACGAAATTGCTGAGATGGTAGGGAAGGCTTATCCTTTGAGTTTCACACCAAAGAACATTATTAGTGGATTTAGAGTTACTGGAATTGTTCCATTCAATCGAGACATTTTTAGCGATGAAGAGTTTTTACCATCAAGTATTACCGACCGACCTATGTCAGATGACCAAAACAAAAATCAGACATTAGACGGTAACACTGTGGCTGAAGCTGGACCGTCCAATAGACGAAACTCAGCAGAACTCGAAAATCCACCACCTTCTTCTAATTCCAGTTTTGTAACCCCTGAGGCGGTTAAACCTTTTCCCAAGGCTGGTCCCAGGAAAACAAGTAATCGAGGTAGGCCGAAAGGAAAATCATGTATTCTAACGGACACCCCGGAAAAAGAAGAACTTGAAAAGATCCAACTAGCAAAGGATTTGAAAAAGAACAAGAAAGTTCCTACAGTATAGAGAGACGTGTTTAAAAAAGTTCCACCATCAGCACCTGGAACTGATTTATCCAGCTCCAGCTCAGATGAATTAGATAGGATGGAAATGTCGTCAAATTCCGATGACGATATAAGTTTGACTGATGAAGTAGACGCCAAACAATTGGAAGAACAGTTAGAGAATGAAACGATCAATGTGGGTGATTTCTTATTAATTAAATTGTCTGGCAAAAAGAGCACACAGTACTATGCAGTCAAGGTTGTGAAGAAAGAGATCGAACTTAATGTTATATATTTAAAGAAAGTGTTTGGTACAAACAAATTTTTGTTCGATTCGGACAACATTTATATCGTTGGAGAAGGTGACGTTATATTAAAATTACCACCTCCTATGAACACTGGGGGATCAGCTCGACGGCAGTCATATTTTAGATTTCCTGTAGATCTTAGCTCCTATAATATGAATTAATTAATAAATAAAAATTTGTTTTGATATGAGTATTTTTACTTCATGGCTCAAGGTACATTACCACATGGATCAAGGTACAGCATGATGTTGAACCTTGAGCCTCATTTCACTTTTTTTTCATAAATTCATATCATTATCCCAGAAAACATTTTTCACTAAACCAACATTCTGTGGTGTAGGAAATTGGGCTGATTTATTATAGCAATAGTCGAATTAACAAAAAGTCATCTTACTGAAGTTTTACTATAATTTTTGCAAAAGTGGTCTCAAGGTACAACACCTTCCCCTACTTTTTTTCCTCTCATCGTCCCACATTGTAACATGTTTTTAATGTCTTTTAGTGAAAGCCGTTTTTTAAAATAATGATTTATATGAGAGTAATTTGCACCGTCTTTCCGGCTTATATCCGGAGCGCTCTTAATGCCGCCATTTCCAGCCCTTTTCAAAAAAATTTTTCACACCCTGAAGAGAAAATCTCAAAATACAGCGATTTTGAAAACATTTAAATAAAACCTTGTAAATACTCTGTTTTGTAAAAAATTGTCGCCTTAGAATTTTCGTTGTATCTTTTCAAAAGCGGAGATATATGACTCAGACTTATTATCTTAAAATAGGCCATGGATTTCAATGTCTTTAAACCATTTTGTAGCTTATAAAAATCTACACAATTTTCGTAGAAACAATTTTTTTGCGCGACCGATATTTAGTGAAATATTCTGGAAGGCCCTGACAAAACGAACAGCCTGTATACCGGGTGTCAACGGATCATGGTAGACCCCTTTTTTCCTTATTTTTAAGAATATCAGAATAAAATAAGACATTTAAAGTGCCCCCTCTACCCTGCTCACCACCGAGGAGTGGAGACTTTTGATATATTCATCTCCAGACTAGTCCAAACAAAGTTCCGAAGTCAAATTTTCTGTCCCTAAAATTTCCCTCTATAATCATTCATTGCCTGGTCTCACTGTGATAAGTGTATAAAGTGTCTAAAATTTAAACAAAATCTGAACAATAGTAAGGACGTTCTGACCAAAATAAATTTAGACCAAAATCACCCTGTATTTCAGAAATTAAGAGCGGCAGGAAAATTTCAATGGCCGTTCCTGAACACCTAAGTGGTCCTCTACCGCCTCTATAAGTATGTACAGTTCCTCATGAAACACCCTGTATAAATAGATGAGAATTATGATAAACATAAAAAGAAATAAGTACATGTTACTCAAAGAGTTTGGCTTTAGTGTAGGTGGCCGCCTATTTTTGGTAATCTTTTCTACGCAGTTAATTCTTTTATATTAAATGTAAGTGTGCTACTGAATTATATTATAGAAACAAAATTGCATATTACAAAATAATTGGTGAATTATTCTACGGATGACCTTTGAATTAAAATTTGACTAACCACTGTGGCTCAATGGTTACATTAAGATTGTATCATATGCATCTTATTATACGGTCCATGCATAATGCATAGATCAAAATTTCCTGATCTACTTTTTTAAATTTATTGATAACGAGAACTAAATATCAACAAGTTTTTATGTGTTGTGTATGGTTTTTTTGTAAAAATTTAGTAGGCTAGTTCTGTCTGGATTATAATTAATACGTTTGTAGGAAAATTAATGAGCAGGTATTTTTCAAGTAACACGTCTGTATTTAATTACACTAACAGAATTTTAGTCACTTAATGCATATTAATGTATAACATTCAGTTGCTATAAAATTGGTTATAAATCAAAATACAAAAAATGAAAAAGAAAAATAATGTGGAATTGTTAATTGAGAATAAAATATATTTGCACGATTTCGCTTTTTCGATACATAACTAAGTTGTAAGGTCATAATCAGAGGGTGGCTTTATAAATTATATGAAAATAGACTTCTTGAAAACTGAAATAATAGCAACTGTACCCCACCCTATACGTAGGTGTCTGATTTTCAAAGCGCTTTACTACATTTGAAATTAACGCTAATGAAAGACATGTTACCTGTCTTGAATACTGGATAAATTTTTATATTTTCCAGCAGTTTGGGAATAGACACTTATCTACAATTACATAAAAAAATGTACCTACGATCACTAGCGTAAATAGAAAAAAACACACTAACCTTCCATTATGTATGTTGAATTTAACATATTGTAAACAAAATGCAGTGTAAACAAATGGCAAGGTAAAAAGAAGGCAGGGGATAACAAAGCAATTATAAGTGGTTTATATCGCTGATGCGGGGTTTATAGAATCAAATACTCCATTAAAAACCGGTGCCCAAGGAATCACTACTTCCACATCCAGATTTTGTAGTCAAGTCTTATACACACTAAATCCCAATTTAATATTTTATTCCCTTTAATAATAGAGTGGGGGTGATAGAGGGAATGGCAAACGTAGAAAAAAATTTGAAGCCCTTGGTTCTCGTATACCCACTAAATCCCAATTTAATTTTTTCTTCCCTTAAACAATATTGTAGGGGTGGCAATGGGGGTGGTAGAGGAGGTAGCTGATGCCAAAAAAATGTTAGAGTCCCTTGGTTCTCGTATACACACTAAATCCCAATTTAGTCTAATCTAGTTTCAGATCTCGTTACAATATATAAGTTTACAAAATGTCAAGTCAATATCATGAACGGTTCCAGAGTAAACGTGCGCACAAAAAAAAAGTTACAGACATACAGACAGACAAACAGATCAAATTTAAAATCTCGACGTTTCATGACATTTTAAGCCTATTTCAACAAAAAAAAATTTTTCTTGTATTACTATACTTCCACTGGACGTGGAAGTAATAGACAATAATAAAAGTTATGGTTGAAAAATTGATTTTTCAAAATAACTCAGAATGCAGAATGAAGAATGAAAACCATGCATGTAAAATTTTAAATATTTGTTAATGGTTCCATAAGGACCAAAGCACTAGGGATTTACAAGAAAATTTGGAATTTTGATTTTATATTATGTATTTCTTTCTCAAAAATATTTTACTAAAATTGAAAATTTTGACAGAAACAATAGAAACGCCTAACTTAAGTTGTAATAGACTGCATTAATATCATTAAAACAACTTTAAAAAATTAAAAACAAAATAATAAAAATTTCGAAAATTTGGTCGAAAGTATCTTTGTTTTTGCAAAAAATTAGGTATTGAGAAGTACTATGAGTCAAGAAAGAACATCAAATTTAGCTTTGCTTATTATCAAGAAAAATACATTATGCAGCATAAACATGGAAGAGGTAATAAAAATTTAAAAAAATATATATAAATACATTATTGTTTACGCTGTTTTTAGCTTATAAATAAATATTTATAATCAGTAAAATACTCTTCCAAAAAAATCGAGCAAAGTTCTCTTCCCCCAAAAAATAATCTGTGTGTTATCGCGGACCCTAATGATCAGATTTGCACCGGACTCTTAAAGTCCTCAAAAGCGCGCCTGATAGGTGCTGAAGGTAAATAATAAATCTTGCTCTTAGGTTCATATAGCAAAAAGTATGTAGTTTCATTAACAGCGGTCCGTTGAGTTGCCTATTCGTCACCACGTCAACGCGCACGATCGGTTCCGGAGCAGGCTCTGGTGAGGCAACTATCTGTACCATTAACCAAAAATAAGTATTTGTTGAATTGAATTGAATTGAATTGGTTGAGTTGCCTGATTCTCACGCGTGAGATTGAGGGTTCGAATCAAGTCTTTGTATATTTTTTTCTACATTTTGTACGAGATTAGCAACTAGAATATCTAATATGAATATTTCTTTATAGAGTAAGATCCCAGAGCCCCCAGAGCTCCGTCATTTCGCAATAAATGTGTAATATGTAGATAAAAACTCATGCGAACTTGCTTTGACGTTAAAGTAGCATAGCTGGTTTTTATATAGATTTTACACAATGCTATTAAGAACCTACATTTATTATTACCAGACGCTTTTCGTGAGCACTAACTTCCGCCAGATGTCGGTCCTTTGCCGTCCCAGATATAACCAAACTGAGTATTTCATTGTGTGAAAATAGTGCATAGTTAAAAGACAAATATAAGTGTAACGCCACGCACTTGTACAGATTGCAAATATCAGCCTCTGTCTAGAGCAGTAAGCAAGACTAAAGCAGCATACATATAAAGACAAGTAGGGACAAAGTGCTGAATTAGTGAGTAAGCATGCACGAGTTTGGCGTGGCGTTTATAAGATTCCTGTATTATCTACATCATCGTGACTAGTGGGTAACTCTACTTTAGGATAGATATCGCGGCTATATTTTCTGTTTGTGTTAGCTGATTTTCAAACGTCTGATATCTGACATCAGTTTTGTATTATATTTTGTTATGTACAGTTGCTATTATTGTTTGATTTATTGTGTAATAGTAAAATAGTTGCGTAAGTTACGAACGATTTTAGTTATTGCAATTTTCTTAGTGCGACATCTGTTGACGAGTGATTGAACAACCCGCCAAAATCGAACGGCGATCTTTTCAGGGTCATTTGCCACTTAATAATTGAGAACAAAGGAATTTAAAACGTTGTCCCTACTTGTCTTTATATGTACGCTGACTAAAGCCTGGAGCCCAAACTTTTTGATCATTTTTGCTGTCACGTGTTTCAGAACTTTATGACATCACCCCCAACTTTTATACTTACAGGCAGGTCCTGAGCCCACCTCTGAGCCGGTGGCCTGAAATGACTTGGGCTGTGCGGATTATAACACATCTGTTTCGTAAAACAAAATGCATTTGTCACCCCTGGCACTCTATATAGTCTATTAGTTTGTACTCAGATCTACAAACATTTAGTAAAGTAATGCTTTTCCTAGGCTTACTAAATAAAGAAGGATAACTGGAGAGCGCTCACATCGAAGATGAAAGAGTACTTTAATTTTATGGTATTTAAACGTTTGATACTGACCACAATCATGAATTATTGACTCGCAGTGGGTTCTTTGACCGTGACATTGTCTTATTTAATGAAATAGTTTCTTCCGGGTCTTGCCGTGGTCGTCGAACTTGGCTTGACGTTTCGCTGATCATCCTGTCAGCTTCTTCAGAAGGATTCTAAAGACTGAATTTGTTGTGTTACACTCGTTTCGCTGGTCATTCGTCGTGTTTGGTTGACCATGACTTACTACGGTGCTGGTACTTGGCAATACGAGTCTCCACGTGTTACTAAGTCGATACCCATCCTCTCTGTTAAAGTTGTTCATGTTTTTCATAATTTCCAGTGATTCCCTAATGATTCGCGGATAATAGCGTGTATTCCTGTCTAATATATTGACGTCCTCGTAGTCGATTTTATGGTTCTCGTTATTATGGACATGTTCTGCTATCGCCGATCTATCCGTGTATCCAAATCTGGTATTCCTTTGATTCTGCACTGAATACTCCGTCCTGTTTGTCTGATGTAGCTCTTACCACATGTGCACTTCAACTGGTAAACACATTTTCATAACAGTTTGGGGACAGCATCTGCTGTATTTTCTTCACTGTTCGAAACCGTACACCTACTTTCTTTTTAAATAAAATCTTCTTCAGCCTATCTGTGACTCCCGCGACGTAGGGTAGGCATGCATACGTTGTTGGTTGTTGCTGTTCTTCTTCTGTAGTTCTCCTCTCGTTATTTACTACTCGTTGTATATTGCTTTGACTGTATCCGTTCTTCTCAAAGCTTGTTGGACATTCTGTAGTTCCTCGTGTTTGTTATCGTCGTCGCATATTGTAATGGCTCTGTGGACCAAGGTTCTAATTAACGCTCTCTTCTGTTGTGAACGGTGGTGATATGTCGCATGTAGGTAACGATCGGTGTGCGTTTTCTTTCTGTAGACACCGTGGGCCAGCTTGCCATTGTGTGACCTTTTCACTAATACATCTAAGAAAGGTAAAGCTCCATCTTGCTCGGTCTCCATTGTAAATTTGATACTTGGATGCTGTTTATTCAAACGAAGCCGCGCCTAGGTATATAACGAGGAGTGTAACACAACAAATTCAGTCTTTAGAATCCTGAAGACGCTGACAGGATGATCAGCGAAACGTCAAGTCAAGTTCGACAACCACGGCAAGATCTGGAAGAAACTATTTCACAATGGCCGTGAAAACCTGCATTCTACTATTGTCTTATTTAGTTACAGTGGTGTCGATAACCCTCGATACGCCCTAGAATCGCTCTATAAGTACATATTTGCAACATTTTAAAAATAGCCGCCATATTGACCACCATCTTTAATTACGAACTTCCGGTGAGCCATATGACTATAGTATTATCAAATTTAGATTTAGCGATGTAATAGCGATTAGTAATATTTCAAAAACTGCCGCCATATTGGACGCCTTCTTGAATAACGGGCTTTCCGTTTACTTTTTGATCTGGCAACAGGCATCTTCGGATTCAGAGGGATCGAAAATTCCTTAAAGTGCTGGCTACCAACTTGTTATACGAAATGCTTCTCGCAGCTCGAATTTGGATTTCTGTTCCTAGTCTATTATATTTTGTGGTCTTTATGAACAAGGTAATACGGCTCAAATTCAAATGTTATTCGACAGAATCAAAATTTCTATGACAGTAGTATGTTTGGTTGCATAAGTTGTGACGTCACAGTTAATTGTGTCCATTACAATGATTATATCCGTATTAAATATTTCAATATTTAATGAGCTTACCGAAGAATTTAGAAGTCCCACTGTCGGTGCATATGTTAAAAACTAATAAACCTCACTTAGGCGTGGTGTTTTAATTGAATTAGCAAGCAAGGTAAGCAGGCTTTAGAGAGCACAATAGAACATCAATCAAATTTCGGGATTTTGGGTGCGGATTCTTGTACCTAAAGGTTATGCTGGATATCTTGACCGTTGAAGATAATTAATATAAATTTAATATTCCCCTGGTATCAAATTGTATTGTTATTATAATTGCTTAATCTCTAAACTGTTGAAGATATTTGGCTACCTATTTACATAAGGGCGGTGCTCGGTTGAAATATTGACGCAAAGGTCGGACCATTTTTTTCAGGCCGGGAACGAAGTATATCTGGTTGTCTAGTAATCCTCAAAAAATAATACAAATAAGTGTTTCGTACCTGGTAAATAACTCTCCTCCAAAGATAAAACAGAAAAAGTAGCATGTGATCAGCTTGATAATAAAAGCCTCAAGTACTTAACGAAATAGGGCATTTTCCAAAAATTGTAATTTTAAACAGTAAAACAACTAAAAGTGACTTACACGACGTAAATTTTAATAACAATGATATTTAATATGCAAAGAATTATTGCTAATAAAATAGGTTTCATAAGATATCCTTATACACAATGTAGTATATTTTACAACAGATGAAAATACTGTTTTTTTCGTGAGATAAGAATTTCTCACGAACAAAGAAAAACGTATTTAATTTCGAATGGGGGAAATGCTATTTTCTCTACGGTATTGCAATAAAATATTGGATTAGAATTTACAAAACTTAATTTTAACAGTTTAACTGAAAATACAAGTAATTAAGTACTGACTTTCATATTGAGTGGAAAACGCTTTTATTTATTTTTTTGGTAAATGTAGAAAATACAATTATTATAATTATTATTTAGCAGGTCTTTCGTCGGTAATTGAATAAAAAAAGAGCAAACCTTATTTCTTCTTTAGAGTCGACGTTTCAACAATCTTTACTGTCTTCCTCAGGATTAATGAGATGAAAAGTTATCAGTCATTAAAATCAGACATAATATCATCGTTAAAAATTCAACAAAAAATACAACAATACAATACAATAACACAACTTTGTCTATGAATGTTTTCAATCTGTTATGAGTTTCGTTATTTGACATATTCAAATAACCAAAGCGCAGTGCGACAGCGACCAGAGACCGCGACCGGAGACATGTACCACGCGACAAGCTAGAGACCAACGACCAGTGAACTCTGTATTATACTATAGAGTCCACTGCCAACGACAGGGAGGTCACACCACACAGTTGTGAGTGCGTTGAACACACACGTTCAACACACTTATACGAGTGATAAACGAAGACAAACAAACTGCAGCAGCGCGACGCGACAGGAAAAGGTGCCTCGGACTTTGGTCGCTGTCGCTCGAGTAGGTCTCTAGACTGGTTCGATAGCGATAACGCGACATCTTTTCCTGTCGGGTCGCGTCGCTGCAGTGTTAAAACTTAAAACAAAAATGAATTGTTTATTTGGTCATCGTCCACAATTAAACAATGTCCTATTAGGAGCTGAAAATATTCCTCTTCATCTCTCTTTTGAAATAGTGGATGTATGGAACCTCTTTCATTTTTATAAAAATATAATAGGAGATCGTCATCCTCATCCTCTTTTAATATATTTCTAAATATTGCTTTGTCGGTTTGGTGGTGGGATGGACAGTGGCGCGTTCTTCCACCCAGACGGCCCGGGTTCAAAACCGGGTCACAGCAAGTCGATGAGATACAGTGGATGAGCGGATCTGCTCGCCTCACCATCTTTCGAAAGAGATGTAAAACTGTGAGTTCCGTGTATCTACGATGTGAGCACGTTAAAATCCCTACCCCACGACAAACTGTGGGGGTTCGGCAAAATTTCCAGGTTAGGGGTCCCAGTGCCTACACAGACACTGATGAGCTTATCCCCTGGCGTCGGTGATTGGCCTTGGTAGCGGAATAGGCCGACGTTAAATAACTGATTAAAATATATATATATATATATATATATATATATATATATTGCTTCTTCGTTCATCGCTCGTACAATTTCAATAGCACACTGACAACTGTGTGTTGCTGTCGCGTGTATCGGGAGAGTGGTCCTCCCTGTAGTTAGTCTCTAGCTTGTCGCGTAATGCATGTTTCGGTCGAGGTTTCTGGCTGGTCGCTGTCGCGTGCATCGAGAGAGCACCTTAATAAAGAGGGAATAAGGTTTGCTCTATGTTTATCCAATTACCGACAAAAGACCTGCTGAACATTCATTTTGCGGATACGAAACTTATGTACTGTTTTAATTAATGACGGTTGGATTTGTATTTGTATTCAGTGGTTTTCCGTAAACCAACTATTTTTAAATGATGCAAAGACTAACAAAATGTTATTCACTAATAGAAATCTACAGGGGTACCAGAATTTACCGAGCTGTCCAAGTACGCCGACGGCACGGCCATGTACGCGCATTCTCACAACGCTCAAGCAGCCAACATGCTGCTGAAGGCGCACATGGTCCGTGCCGCGGCGTATTACGCCCAGTGGAAGATACGGGTAAACGCCGAGAAGTCGGAAGCGATAGTCTTCACGCGCCGGTTCACCAAGAACAGAATTTTGACAAATATTTCGGTCAGGGGGCACCAAATTCCAACAAAACGGTGCGTGAAGTATCTGGGTCTCAGACTAGACCAGAGACTTACGTTCAATACTAGTCCAGAAGTCTGTATCCGCTGACGGTCAGGGGTAGCAGACTTAACAGACAAAACAAAAAGTTGTTGTACACGATGGTGGTCAGGCCGTCCATCACATACGCGGCGCCGGTGTGGTGCAGCATACCGACCACGACAATGAGAAAATTAAAAGTGCTTGAGCATAAATTTATGCGCCTCATTTCGAATTCTGAAAGGTACACCTCCCTCAGAGATCTCTACGCACGTTGCAACGACATAACCCCAATAGCGGACTACGTCCAGGAAATTTCCCAAAAATTCTACTCTTTCAAACTGGGCGATAGTCCGCTTACCGCAAACATTACACAAATTAGACAGCATAATGCACCCTTTCGGATCAAACACACCCTACCATACCAGACGTTACCAATTTTCCGGCAACCACTATAGCCAAACCTTCACCTACTATAACTTCCTCTTACCCTATCCGATAATACTGACATTCCATACCTTTCATATCTTTAAATCTCTCCTGTCCCTTTCTTCCTTTCATTTTGTCCATTTTGTTTCGTGTTCTTGATCTCTTTTTGTGCGTTTTTTGTCTCTGTTCTTGTTATCGTTCTCTTTTTATGCATTTTTTCACTCAAAATTAGCTTCACTATAAAATTTCTAAGAAACAAAATTTCGATAAACCACAGTTTAGGCAGCCTTGCGCAGTCCTGCAGTACCTCATTTTGATGAAGGTTCCCCGTTTTAGATTTAGGTACCTGTGTCAGCAGCAAAATTAGTTCAGTGCAATGCGACAGCTTCAAGTTTGTGTTTAGTTTTAAGCTTTGTTAAATTTTATTTTTAAAATGTTTTTTAACTATATTGTCCTTTTTAATTTGTTTTCCTTTTAGCCGAACCGGAGTCACCCCGCCCGGCTATGCAACCAGCCACCGCGAACAGCGCGGTGGTTGCAAGGTCGATCGTAATATAGTCTCCGGGGAGGCAATGTTATGTATTAATTTTAATAAAGTCTGTTTGAAGTTGAAGTTGAAGAATTTATGTAACTTTTATAAGTAAAGAATTAAATAAAAACTTGTATTTATTAAGAAAACTCCTGAGGACATTCACCCCACAGTCATAGAATCTTTAAAATTCAAAGACAAACAATTAGAGCACTGTTTGGATTAGATTATAGAGAGGATGTGAGATCAAAATTTACTGAGCATGCTATACTCTCTTTATCTTGCATATATACTGGAGTGCTTATAGTCCACATAAAGAGCAATATAGATACATACAGTACAGGGAACGCTACTAGTCGAATAAGGGAATCCTATATACTTATGTATATGTGCAATATGGGTTAGAATCACGAGATGTGTGAAATGGATGGTGAGTGCCCATCATAGTACCAACCATTTAATTATTTGTACTTTTTCTTCTGTTAAATAAATGTTCATTTTAACAGGTTAATATTCTTTTGAGTGCAATAATAAGTTTATTAAGGTTACCTATGACGTAAGCACAACGGGTTCTAGTAAATAATAAATAAATCCATAACATCGACAACCACAGCGTCGCCAGCGTACAGTGCATTGGATCGCCCCACCCCAATCACATTTAGCATTTTCACCTGTATTGCACATGTATATAAGTGTACATGATTCTCTTATATGGATAGTAGCTGTCCCCGTACTGTACACATACAATTCAGGCCGAAATTAACAGCTATCCTACTAGGCAAAGGAACATACACGAATCGATTCAATTTACCGGCAGAATAGTACAGAGAGATATAGACTGAATGAGACTAAAAATTTTTTTTTGTATTTATTATTAATTTCTATTTTTTGCTTAATTAAGTATTTGAACATTTGTGGTTAGAGAAATAATTACACACATTTTCTTTTCAATATAGTAGTACTGTTATAAATAGTTTTTCGTTTTTTTTGGATGTTCATTTTGTACTGGTATTTTTATTTATGAGATATTTGTTTGTTCGTATTAAATTGTAATAAATAATTACTGAATTATAATTATTATAAAATGAATATTTACTAATATGGCATAGCTGATTTTTATGATTTTAATTCAATGATATGAATTGTGGTTTTTGTAAAATACTAAATATAAAAATATAAATTTAAACTGTTCCATAGACAGGCTGTTAAATGAACCTCAATGGGCATGGGGCGAACGTAGGTGCGTCTTTACTATGTACATATTTCGATATGCGATGTAAAGCAACCTTAGGCTCGCTTAGTAGTTGGATGGGGTGACCGTCCCAATGAAGCCCGCGTCCTCGCCTCACACATCTTCCAGCGGAAGCTATACAACTTTAGGCGAGAGTTGTATAGGGGATATACCATCCTTCGGGGGGGATGTAAAGCCGTCGGTTCCTTGTCTATTAAATGTTAGGCAAGTAAGAGATCCCTACTTTTCTTAAGGGAAGAGGTTCGGCAAAATTCCTGGTTGGGGGTAGCTCGTCTACAGGCGTCGATGTTAGGCCTCAGTAGCGGAAATAGACCGACGTTAAATAAACGTTTTAAAAAAACCTCAATGGGGATTTGTCAGAGACATTACGTTCTCTAGATTCACCTTGTTTATTTAAGTTACCTTAGTGTGTAGTTATTGTAGCAATATTTTCTTTCTTCTTCTTTTCTTAATTTCTACATTATGTAACTATATTATTATTATTATTGAGAATATATTCTAATAATATTCATTATTAAGCTAAGGAACCTGCAACTTATATTTTATATTCAAATATGTACATATTTTACCTATTAACATGACTGATTAATGTTAGCTTTTGGATTGTATATCACCAAATCATTATTCAAGTGGGTGATTTGTATACGGGTTTACATCTAACAATTTACATAATAAATAAAAAAATATATGACGAAATGTTGCAGATTATTTACTAATATCAACTATTAGTATACCTCGAAAAAAAGCTTTAAAATATATACCTACCTAAAAATTTTAATGAATCAAATTAAACTTAATAGTGGTCAAGTTCTGTTGCGAAAGAGCACTTTAAATTTTCATTTGAAAAATATGCAAAACATTTTTATTTGCATAGCAATCAATTTATAGGAGTCTGAAACTGATAATTAACTAACACAAAAAAAAAGACAAAACTCTAACGGCCGGTTTTTCAATCGCGAGTTAACTCTTATCGGATAGTTAACCTTGAGTTTTTTTTTTACCCTTTTTGAGAATTTTTTAATAGTCCATTCTGCGTTATTGCAAATATTGCTACGAAAATATAACAGTAACTTCTGGACGAAAGGAAGCTAAGGATAAAGCTAGAAGAGCTAGCACCTTCTGTAAATCTGACAACCCTTTTTTGTGCTTATCGTGTTTCGAAGATACGCACCAGAGATAATAATTATTTTTTGTGCATTAATAAATTTTATAAAAATGATATATTAAAGTTTTGTTGATTACTTTACCCGTTTTAACTTCATATATATTAACTATAAGGGAAAATAGCGACTTGGCAAAACTTTAAAGATATTGCCAAAGTGGTCTGGTATACGTGGAAATGCTGAAATGGGTATACGTGGCGGTCAACGTGTTTAAAGGCCTCTCTATACAATGGCCCATCATGATGGGCCTTTACGATGGCCAATCATCGGCCATCGCCATGGGCGGCTACTGTGGACCATTGCTACCGTCCACACGTTGGCCCATCTTCGGGTATAGCGGTAGTCGAGGATGGACCTGGACCTTCGATGTGTGTTCAAAAAACCGATACAGAGGCCATCGTCGGAGCTGATCAGCCATCAGCCGTGGACCATTGCTACCGTCCACACGCTTGCTCATCATCGGGTATAGCGGTAGTCGAGGATGGACCTGGACCTTCGATGTGTGTTCAAAAAACCGATACAGAGGCCATCGTCGGCGCTGATCAGCCATCAGCCGTGGACCATTGCTACCGTCCACACGCTTGCTCATCATCGGGTATAGCGGTAGTCGAGGATGGACCTGGACCTTTGATGTGTGCTCAAAAACCGATACAGAGACCATCCTCGCCCAAGTAACACATGTCACTCTCTTATTACACTTAAAGCTTTATAAATAATACATTATGGCAACTTGTACAGAAAATTGGTTATATTGAAGCTTCATTCAACACTAAACTGCTTATAAAGTAACTCGGTGGAATAAGATTGCTGGTAAAACGCTTTCACAGTATAAATATAAAGCTTCTTTATTAAAGCATCTTTTACAGTTTTTTAAAAATTTATAAGAGGCTTAGCAAGGCTCTATTATACAGATACACACCATGTATATTTATAACAGGTGTATAAACCCCTATATAACATTTATACATCCGTTTTACAGCTTAGCAATTTCTCTATAACGGTTTTATAACAATGAGTTCTAAAGGTTTATAAAGCAAAATTATACAGCAATGTAGTTATATACGCCAAATACCATTTACGTCAGCCCTAATATAGATTATTTATAAATGCTTTTTACTTATAGTAGAAGGAGTATTTTATAAAGCATTTAATCAGCTGAAACTCTGTTTTGGAGCTATGTAGCTGCAATTTTCCGCCTTTATAGAACTCATATACAGCTAAACTTACTCCATTTCATAACCTCCAATATTATTTGATTTGCTTTCGAATTTTTCTTGTTATGTATGACTGATGGTAGAGAAGTAAGCGCACTTGTCTCTCACCCAAAAGTTCCGGTTTCGATTACTGGTCGTGGCAGTCGAAAATACTGTGAAAGGGAAAGGGACTATGTGTGTGTTTTGTCTCTAAATGTATAGCATTCTCCCGCACAAGGCTCTTCTAGAGCCTTCCGTGATAAAGGGGTCGTAATTACATGTGGTGGTATTATTATTATTTTTATTATTAAAAAAAATTATGCAGCCATTTTCTCATTACAAACTACAAAAATCCACCAAAATCAATAAAAAGTTAGGTCTGAAATTCAAACAAAAGTGATAATATCATATCCTTAAAAAAAAATGATGTTATCATGAATTCAATTATTACACAAAATGTGGATTTCTATCAAAGTAAATTCACCTGTGCGAGGACTTTGTCTTTAACTACTACGTTTACACAGTCAAAGTGCTGCTTTAAGAATTTGTAACTGCTTCTGTAGTGATCTTCTTTGGATACTTATAGGGAACCATATTGTATTTTCTAAAAGTAAATATGACAGGACGGCCATTGTTGCCGGTTTGAGGTATAGTTAACTTTTTATCACTTGAAAAGGAAAACCTTGCAAAATATTTACAGCAGTCGTTTATGGGGTGTTCAAAATAGGTGGTTTATCATTTTAAAACAATTCTATGGAAGAAAATTAAAAAATATATTTTTTTAAATAATTTTCAACTTATCAAATTCAAGGAATTTTGGAGGCGCGTCTATTTATTTCGAAATAGAACAGCATATTTCAACAGAAAAATTTTCTTCCCATGACAAATTTTATTTTCTATCAACCACAGCATACACTAAGTCGTAGGCAATATTCATTCAGTTTCCTAATAATTTGTCATAGGAAATTTATTACATTGAAGTTGCCAGAGACACTGTGATATCGATGCTTTATAACTGCAAACAGTAATTCACATTAAGAGGAATTTTTATTGAATAAGAACTTAGTTGCAACAATTATATAGCAACTTCTTAGCAGTCTTATTCTCTCAAAAATATTTACTACTATCAATTGCTAAATTACTGTGCTAGTTAACCAAATATTGACAGCCATATTGAAATAAAAATCCAATTAATTTATTAACACAAATTACATTATTTTCCTTACATAAATTCGAAAATATAAAAATAAATATCAGTCTTTCCGTTGAATGATAAATCTTCTATTCCCCTCCTTTGTGTCAATGGGGTAAGTTCGGATACTGCATTTTAGACTTGAACAAATCATCTGTTATCAAACTCACTGGCATGGCAAGCACAATTGGATGGACGAAATCTTTCGGATAATTCAAATGACCCACGAGACTTCCTGAAACAGAAAATGATTTATCTGTTGAATGAATTGGATCTAACACATTCTTTCTCTCAAATATTTTTTATAGATATAAAATACATTTCCACTTTAATTTCTTTTGTATGAAAATAGCATTGTGTAGAGGTTGTATAGAGGTTTCTGTAGTTATTTCCGCTTAGTAGAAGTCTGTCTAAGTAGGTATTCTATAATTGTCATTTAACAACCTTGAGAATCGTTGATGTGTGACGAAGTCTTCAATCAGCAATGTTTCAAAAACATTTAGAACAGCTCAGAACACCTATCTACAGGTATAAAAGGGAACGGAAGGAGTGCACCAAGTAGTTCGATGTTGGAAAGAAAAGTGAACAGAAGAGAAAAATCAACGAGTGATCGGAGCAGTGAACATAATAAATTCTGATCCCAATTTTGTATTACGATAGGAATTATACACATTTAGTCATGTAGCTGCATTTCCGCGTACCGAATATTTTTGTTGCTTTTGTATTTAAGGACAAATTAATGGTACGGATTACCAGACACCGCAATTTCATCTGAAGTATAAAGCAAATATTTAAATAGTTCATAAAAGGATTTAAAACCTTAAGAGAGAATTATTTTCATGAATCTGTACCGTAAACCGGGGTGACTTTGCCTAACGTGGTAACTTTGCCAAGCGATGGATCGATTAAAAAATAAATACTTGCACCAAACACCGGCAACATTGCAAGCTCAGTAAGCAGTTTGAGAAATCCGTTAGAAGTGAGTACATAGCCCGCGCCCTTTTATTAGTGTGAAAAGGAGACATTCAAAACTCTGCAAGGATTTATTTATTTTGAAAAAATCGTCGATCTTGTGGTACCCTGCTATACTAAGGTATGTACCATCAATTTTACACAGAATGGAAACTTTATTTTTAAAAATGTTTGTCGTGTTGCTTTTGAGGTTATAAGCCGTGTTGCCAAAGTAATCTGATGCATTTTAAATTTGTGATGGCAAAGTTACCCCATACTTTTACCTTACTAATCCAAATAATAATATTAAATTTGTTTAGGATCAAAATGCCAAGAAGTTACAAGAGCTCCATCGGTTCTCTGCGTTACAGGGATTATATGCATGAAGCTCTTGAAGAAGCCATATCCAAAGTTAGAAGAGGTAGTCTGAAGATGGCAGAAGCTTCAGAGAGTTACAATATTCCCCGAAGAACTTAATAAAGTTAAAAATCAGCATGGGCAAAATGTTGGATCACCTACAATATTATCAGCGGTTTTTGAAAGAAGCCTTTTAGATGTGATTAAAATTATTAGATGTGAAGTAAAATTCTTAGAAAGAAAATCATTCATATTTCCTGATGAAAATTTCACATGTTAGAAGAAATGGAATTGTCAAAGTTTTGCAGCAACCAGAGTGCCCTTCTTCCTCAAAAGAAGTATTCTCGGAGAAATATTTTTATTTTTAAAATTAATTAGATTCGTTTTCTTAGTTAAATTATAATATCTTATTTTAGGTGATTTGCCAAAGTTTTAAACCAAAAAAAGTTTTTTTAAGTTAAACTTACTGTTTTTAGTTAATTAAAATATTTTTGTGCTTAAAATAAAGGTGCTTTTTCAATACACGATTACTTTCTTATTTATTAAGATATTTTAATGAATGACCAAAATGTAGGAAATATCAAGCTGAAGTAAAATTTGAGAAAAATAGGCCTAATTTTGCCTACTCACATTAGTTATATGCCACGGCAATGTTACCCCAATCTTGTGGTAACTTTGCCAACTTTTTGGCAAAAAAAAAATAAAAATATAATTTATTATCATAGGGCTTTAAAAAATTAACTACTTAAATATAAATAATAAATTAAAATTTGACATATATCATGGATTAAGCCCGAAAGTTAAAACATTTTGAGTTATGAACAAAAGACTTGTAAAAGCTGGCAAAGTCACCCCAGTTAACGGTTCTTGCTTAAATTATAATAATATGTTGGTCTGAGGACAGAGTAACGCGCCAATATCCATTGGCTGGATGTCGGTCTCGATAACTAGGGCCGAGTAGGACTATTACTCTTTGCACCTAGATTATCTCTGTAGACCTGGACCGGCCTTCGTGATAGGTGGGCCCGCGTACTTCTACCAGACCCAGCTCACAAATGTGAGATGTGTCGTGGTATTTTCTGCGGACCTCCCCTGGTCCTGGCTGTTGAACCTCGCTGGCTGAGGTCTCTTCTGGCGCTCTTCTTGTCTTGATGTTTTCTTTCTTCGCCAGCTTGTCACCCCCGGGGGTAGTCATCGGTCGAGTTGGGTTTAGGAAGTTTTGGCTGGGACTGACTGCCGGTACGTAGGACATCAATTGATATCCTACCCCGGATCGTCGGAAAGGTAATGATGAGCTGTGTAGCTCGGGAGTGTGGAGACCTAAGTGCTTCTTTTAGCACTTTCGGTCTCCACGGAGCAGGTAGGACAACGGGCGTCGGACGGTATGTTGTCCGACGCCCGCAAGGAGGTTGGGTTAGGGTTGAAAACGTCATGTCTCTGGTAGTGGTGGTCCGTCCTGGCGTATCTGAAACAGATCTGTTAGCGGGAAATAAAGGTTATACTCACCCGTTGTCCAGTAGCTGAACCCTCGGTCGCTTGTGCCTCGGGGCGTCGGCGGGGTCGTAATCAGTGGCCTGTCTGATCAGCGGGTTCCCATGCTCCTCGGCTTGGGCGTACAGCTTCTTCGCTCGTTCCCGGATGACTTCAGTGACCGTGGTGTACTCCAGGTCTCTGACGATGTCTGCGGTTCTCACGTACCATGGGGCGTCAACTACCGTCCTGAGGGCGATGTTCTCCACTGCCTGGATTCTCTTCATGTAGGACTTCGCCTGGTAGCCCCACGCTACCGAGGCGTACGTCAGCTGCGGCCTGATGAGGGTCTTGATAAGCGTGAGCTTGTTCCTCAAGTTAAGTCGGCTCCCATTTCCCGTCATTGGGTAGATGAGGGCTCTCGTACGTCGGGCCTTAGCTGTGATGGCGTCCGTCTTTTGTCTCCATGTTAGGCTTCTGTCCATGACCACGCCAAGGTATTTGACGGTGTCGTGCCATTGGATGTCCTCGCCGTTCATGGAGACGTGTCCTGTGGGAATTTCTTTCCGCACTCGTCTGAAGAGGATGGCTTGTTGTCGGCGTTGACTGCGACTTTCCACTTCGTGCACCATTCTTCCAGGAGTGTGGCCGCTTCCTGGAGTTTTCTGGTTGCGTCTCTGACCTTCCAGGATCTGGCAATCCGGGCGGTATCGTCTGCATACAGGGCTAGGGCTGTATGGTCGGTCCGGGGGAGGTCCGAGGTATAGATGGCGAACAGGTGCGGTGACAGCACCGATCCCTGTGGAACTCCCGCCTCCACGGTCCTGTAGGTGGAGAGTTGGTCCGAGATTTTCACCCTTAGCTGTCTGCAGTGTAGGTAGGATCTCACTAGTTTGACGAGTTCGATGGGGTAACCCATACTCATCATTTTAGCTAAGAGACCGTCGTGCCAGACCGTGTCGAATGCTTTGGCGACGTCTAGGAACAGCGCCGCGGTGACTTGACGCTGGTTGAACCCCTTGGTGATCTCCTCAGTGAGGCGAAGCACTTGGTTCTTGCTTAAATTATAATAATATGTTGGTCTGAGGACAGAGTAACAACCTACGTGAGAAAATTTGATCAAGGAATTCAACTAAATATTTTAAGTCAAGTTTATACGTACAAAACAAATTAATGCTTGATGTGGCTTATAATAATTTTTTATAACACTGTTTTCCTTGACATTTAGAATTAGCATATTAATAGGATGAAATTCTAAATGTTAGGTTTTCGTTATGAAAATGCACTTTTATGAAGTGAAGGAAATTAAAATAAGAAATATCTAAATATAGAAAATGCCATATATAAAAGAAGAGATAGAGATTAATTTTTCTTCAACACGAAAAAAAAATCCTAACCATGGGAATTATCCAAATGTAATTAAACTTACAACATATTTATAAACTTGCACCATATATATACGTTCTTATTTATTATTGACATATTTTAGGAATGCTTAAGAATTTCTCCATAACGAGCTCTGCAACTTCATAAATACAGGAGAATGAAGAATATACATACATATATTATTATTTAAATAATGCACTATAATAAAGTAATTAAGTTGATGGTCGTAAAATATTGAACCAATTTATTTTTAAAATACTGATACATTTATATTTAAAGTGCCCGTGTGTTACCAAATTCCGGCATAATTCACTGGACGGCTCAGTAAACAATTATTACGCAATAATTGATACTAAAGGTCACTTGTTTCTGGTGATATACAGATACTACTAGATCTTGGACGTCTGTCCAACGGTGTTAATTTTAACAATCCTTTAAATATATACGGGTCCATTTTAGATAATTCAGAGTAGTCATCAACTTAACCTAGAGAGTTTATACAAAATAATTTAAACCAAGATTTTATTTAAATGGACTAAAGGAAATAATTTTGGGTGAGGGGGGGGGTCTGTGATTTCGGTGTGTAGGTTAAAAATAATTTAATAATATTTTTCTCTAAAACGGCTTTAACGATTTTACTATTGTTTAAATATATCAAAGAAGATTGTACAATTGAGGTCAGTAAGAATATATTTATTTATTTATTTTAGTTACGACTGCCCAGACAGAAATTCAATTATGAGGAATTTCGCAAATATAAAAAAGAAAACAAAATAATAATTAAAACTAAATAACTTAACTAAATCAAACAATTAAATGATAATAAAAATTAACAAAATAAATCTATGATTAATATAATCCTAAAAGTTATAATCTAATATTTTAGAAGCTGCAGACTTGAGAACAATATGTCACATTTTGGATATACTAGTATTAAAAATAACTGTATTATTATATAATAGTCGGGTCGATCTGGCATTAAAATG
The DNA here is from genome assembly GCA_963675555.1 of Leptura quadrifasciata. Classification (NCBI taxonomy): domain Eukaryota; kingdom Metazoa; phylum Arthropoda; class Insecta; order Coleoptera; family Cerambycidae; genus Leptura; species Leptura quadrifasciata. Next base: position 12,578,660 of record OY776676.1, read on the forward strand.
GCTTGAAACGGACTCGTTTTTTTTCGAATGTTTTTTTGTGATGTTATGAAGTCGGACCCCCTCTATCATCCTGAAAATTTTCCAGTCGAACTTTTCGCACGGAGGGGGGGGGTAGATAGGGAAAATCAATTTTTTCGGACATAACTCGCTTAGTTTGATTCGGATCGAAAAAACGAGCGCGGCAATTCAGCAGCCGTGCGGCGAGATGCCGGGGGAGGAGCCTAGCGCTCCCACTTATCTCCCTTCTCTTTCACAAATACACGTGCCACTCCTTTCGTCCGTTTTTATAAATGTATCATGCGCGCGTGCAGGCCCTAATGAAGTTAGGGCCTTAGGATAAAAGAATCTTGAAAGAGAATTGATTGCCCTTGAATATGAGCCTGGCCCGAAGTCCCTAACCCTTTGCCTTGCCCTTCTACAGGGCAAAAACTGCGAGTCCCCTCCCCTCCTAATCATCCGATCGCAACCTGGTCGGGTTCAAATCAAAGAGAAAAAAATTCCACATTCGAAGGCGAAAAAAAATCTCTCCACCCCTTTCCTTCCTGGCGAAAAATGACTTTTTCTGAAAATAATAACAATAAATTGGTTATTTCGCAACCATTTATTTATTTATGGCGAAAATTGAAAATACACTTGCGGAATTGATAGTAGGCATCTTATTACACGTTTGCTGCGCGATATGTGGAAAAAATTGCGGAAGTTACAGCAGTTTTAATTTCATTTACGTTTACCCTTCCCCCTCCTCCCGCTAATCAATCTTGTGACTTAAAATTGGACACAGTACTTAGGTCCCGAATATCTAACGGGGAAGAAAAAAAAAGTGTTCAAGTCACTTTCTTCCCCGAAATACACTTTTTCGATTCGAATCAAACTAAAAAGTTATGTCCGAATTGATCTTTACATGTAAATTATTCTCCCCCGCCCCCTCCTCGCGAAAGTTCGACCGGAAAATTTTCCGGATGAATGAGGATATCCGAGTTCATAACATCACAAAAAAAAATTCGAAAAAAATGAGTCCGCTTGCAAATCCAGATCGACCCCACTGTAAAGAATCATGGTTGGAACACATATGGCGCAGCGGAGAAAATAACAACAAATATTTGTATTTGGTGCAGGCAAATAGAATAGAGACCAATTGTATTGAATCTGTGTAATGAGTCACAAAATGGAAAACCTTTCTCTGGATAATTTCCAGAACCTTTGAACCAAGGGTACTTAAGAAAACGTCCCTGGGGTTTTTCAATGCTACATTTATGATTTTCGTAACCAAGACTCCATACTATTGAAGTATATTCAAGTCTTCACCTCATAAATGAATTAAAGAGAAGTTTCAGTGTATTTTCGTTGAATTCTTTACAATTATGGATAATGTAGACTGAATTTTTGAAGGAATTAGCGATTATTTGATTAATATGGCTAACAAAAGATAACTTCGGGTCGAATATAACTCCTAGATCTTTGAGATGACTACAGCTCTTCCGTTTTTCATTATTAATTGAATAGATAAATTTTATTGGATTTTGTGCCCAAATGAATGTCATAGAGCTTCATTTTGAGATATTTAACTGTAAATTGTTTACGCTACACCAAGACCATAGCTGTACAACATCATTTTGCAAACAGCGCAGTCTTCTACATTAGTGATAAATGTAAAAAAAAATAGGTTATCGGCATAAAGTAATGTTTTGCAATATAAGCCAATGACGATACCATTTATAAAAACGTTAAAGAGCAAAGGCCCAAGCACAGGAACATGGGGAACACCTGATGTCGATGAGATATCTATAGACCAAAATCCACGGTATTGCACATTTAGTCCAAATTCGAATAATTTGTTCAGGAAAATGTCGTGATCCAGTCTGTCAAAGGCTTTACAAAAATCTGTATAAATGACATCAACTTGGCCTCTAGCATTCAAATGTTCAGCTATGAACTGAGTAATGCACACCAAATTGTTGGTGGTAGAGCGATTTGGCATGAATCCGTGTTGATCGAGGCAAATTTGAGATTTGACGTGATTAAGGAGAATATCGTATATTACGTTTTCAAATAATTTACTTATTGAAAACTAAACCAATAGTAATATTATGCAATAGCATAATATTACTATTGGTATAGTTTTCAATAGCACATCTATCATTTTTTTTTTGAACACCGGACAGATTCTAGATATTTTCCAGACTTTTGGAAGAGCAGCAGTTTTGAGAGATAAACTAAAAATACTAGCTAACGGTTTTGCAAATAAAATGGCACAGTTTTTAAGAAGAAAGGCCGGAATACCATCAGGACGTGTAGTGTTTTTGGGTTTAATTTTCTTAAGTGCCTTGAGTACGTCATTTTCAGTAATACAGGGAATGCGTGATTTGGATTGGACTTAATTTGATTCTCAATATTGGTAAGATCAATATCGATTTTTGTGTTTGCTCTTAGAATTTTAAATTGGCTCAAGTCATCTGCGTTACCATTTTTTTTTAAGTTGCGTCAGTGTTTTGATTTTGTCTTTATATTGCGAATGATATTACCATTAAACGAAGGTGGGTATTTATTAGCTTTAGCTAAAATTTTTGGGGCGCTATCAATGAAAACAGAGCCCAGGGTCCAGGATAGAATAGAATATATCACACATGGCTCTTTAACATCTTTACATTAATCAATACTAGCAAAATCGATACTAGTTAAGACCTCTTAAAGCGTATAGAAATTAGCTTTTCTAAAATTATTTAACAGAATTTTTATTTTGTGTTTGTTGTACTTATAAATAGTTATCCAGAGGAGCGTGATGATCGTCCTCAGGTAGTAAGTGGTCAGTAGAATTATTTACCTCTATTTTACGATTACTAAGGACTATGTCTAAGACAGGGTTGTTTGTATTTACTATTCTATTATACTTACTGGATAAGATTTGAGAATTTTTTTAAAACAGTTAATACTAAAAGAATTAGTATATTCAGGTATATTGAAGTCACCTGTAATAATAACTTTCTTCACCGGTAATAAATTCAAGATTCGCCGTTTCATCAAACAAAGTTTCATAAATTATCGGGAATTTGTTTATATTTGAAAATATCCAACTATTCTAATAAATTTAATTTAAAAAAAATTCTTGTATATTTAGATTTTCCAAATTTGAAAAGATGTGACCAGATACTAAAAAATAATTGGAAATTGAATGAATTTTGTAGAATTTAAAAGAACAAGTGATAAATTCTAGACATAAATGTGATTATAACGTTGATATTTTTATTGCAACCCGACGACTTGCATAATTTGTTACTTAATTTGGTCGATAAGTTGTATGCAAGGATAAGATCTTGCTTCATTTTTTTATGAAATTTGCATATTTATCGTATCAGATAAGTATGTTTAATAATCGGCATTTGCATACGAGCTTATATCGATCGGCAGAATAAAAGATAATCTCTCTTTTTAAAATAATAACCATATGTTCCAGTAAGTATAGCAAAAAATTTGTGTAAAAAAAATAGGAATACAATTCAATGTTGTTTTTAAATAAGTATACGTTCAGTCTCATTCTTTTTTTTTTTTTTTTTTTTTTTACATTTATTTAACGTCGGCCTATTTCCGCTACTGAGGCCTAACACCGACGCCTGTAGACGAGCTACCCCCAACCAGGAATTTTGCCGAACCTCTTCCCTTAAGAAGAGTAGGGATCTTTTACTTGCCTAACATTTAATAGACAAGGGACCGACGGCTTTACATCCCCTCCGAAGGATGGTATATCCCCTATACAACCCTCGCCTAAGGTTGTATAACTTCCGCGTATACACTGATATACAAGCCGCTGGAAGATGTGTGAGGCGAGGACCCGGTCTTCGTTGGTGAACACGGAAATAGCCTTGGTTTATTTATTTAGGCCCCACGTTGGGCGCCATGAACACGGTTTCGACCTCTGTTCTTTGAAAAATAAAAAATATGGTAGTGGGGGGTTGAGAGCTGAGACCCCAGAGGCTTCCGTGCACTTATTTTCGAGTTGGGTTGAGTCTCAGGGTTGGTTTAGTAAGTGCTGTTGCGGGTGGAATGCTACACCCTGTATATTGTAGTTGGCACTGGCTGCTATCACTTTATTTAGTTTTGCACTTAATTTATTATTAAATAGCTATTGTAGGGTCAACGGTTACACCCTAGTTGTAGTAGGTTTTTTATTTAAGAAAAATAATGAGACGATGAATTAAAATAGAATACAAAATATTTATTGAAGGGATAATGAACAAAGTTTGAATAGGTTATTTTATTTTACAAGTTTCTTTTAAATGTAGAAACTATTCGACACGTAAATTCTGTCTGTGGTTATCATATAAAGATGTATTTGTTAAAAGTTAATAAATCTGAGAAAATATCCGGAAGAATGTCCTTTCAACGTAGCCTGGTCGGTAAAAATTAGTGTGTCACTTTGGACGGGAATCGAAATTTAAATACTTAAAAACTAGCTCTTTTTAACCAGGTTTCGGCCTGGGAAGCTAGAATGGAACAGCTCGTCACGAATAAATTGCGAGGAATAGGGAGTAAGAAAACCTAGCCGAGCGGGTATCTACAACATAAAATTAAATAGGAACCGGACCCAGCGTCAACAGCTATTACACAAAGCTAACTTTGAAACTTAATTTCCACTAAAACACTACGCGAACTTTACACTTGATTCACTGCCAAAACTGAACTGGTCTTCGGCTTTCGATGCACCGGTATTTATACTGAATTGAAAAAGTTTCGTTTTTCTCGCCCCGTGTAGTCTCGCAGAGAGCTGGAAAGGCTTGGAATCGCTCAGTGCGGGCAAGGATGAGTCATCGATTGCATCATGTTGCGCAATACTTGAAAATTTTGGAATTTTGAAATAATTTTTATATGGGCAGATCGGCGATGTGAAGGGGAATTTACTAAAATTTGTACGAAAGCTGAATCTATTTTTGTTTGGAAGTTATGAGAAGTTTTATGGGCAAAATCTGGCTCGACCCCGTAATGTATTACAAAGGTTCGCGGTTAACAATCTGTAACTCCGTTAAGAAGTTTCCAGTTAGTGCGTTAGATAAAAAGATAAGATATTAACAAGGTACAATACGGGTATGAATCGAGCTGAATGGAGATATAGTATGGGTGTCTGCTATTATACAGGGGTAATCGAAAAATGGGGAAAGAGTATAATAGCAATTTGATGGGAAAATTCGGTGAAAAGATATGGGGGACTTTTGAGACTCGAGGCACTGAACGTGATTTGATGTATACAGGGGTTGATCGGAAAGTAAGAATAGAAAAATTACGAAATCGTTTTAAGAACGTGGGGAAATGGACTCGACGGTTAATTTTAAGGGGGTTACGTATACGAGGGGTGGTCAAGAAGTTCGAATATTTTTAAAAGGAAAATTGCTTATAAAATTGAGACGCGTTGAAGTAAAATTATGAGAATTTGGATTTGAATGGGGAATTTGACTAGTTTGATGAATATACGGGGGCTGTATTTTTAAGTGACGTTTTTTGGGATGAATTGGTTACGGATGAGTGTAAGTGAATGTTTGACTTTAGATTTGGGTGAATTTAGGTTAATTGTGAATTATCGGTGATCGGCTTAATTTCTCAGACTTTTTTGAATTGAACTGTGGTTTTTTGGTGCTAACGGTGTCTGATGGACTTTTTTTATCTAGTTTGCCAAATGGCATGAGATTATTGAATTTTTTGATTATTTTTAGAATTTTTTGTTTTTGTATTTTGACTTGTAGGGGACATACCCTACAACACCCCCCTTCTTTCGGAGGCGGAATTTATGGTGTCGATATAGTTGTACAATGTACTTATGAACTAAATATTTACAAAGATTGGAACCTGGGCTCGGCTGGAACTCAAAACTGGTTATACAATGGCCAAAATACCCTGGGTTCTTCTGAAACATAAGATTAATTATAATAAAGCTTAAAACTAATGGTTAATATACATACGCATACATGCTGTTACCAGAAAAAATTTTGGCGTGGATTTGCCACTGATTTTAATAAATTTCAAATTTTTGTTTGTTGTTTGATTTATTTTTTTTTTTTTCACTGTTTTATTTTTTATTTATTTATTTTATTATTTATCTTTTATAAAAATAAAAAGATTTACTTTATTTTTTTAACAACATAACATGTATACATATATATAAAAAGAATGTAAAAAGAAAAACATAATATTCAGTGGGCAGGTCTCCTTCTCCTGAAAAACATAAAAAAGGCATAAAATAAAATTCTCTCCTAAGGGCAGTCTTCCTCCTTAGTTCTGAAAATAAATAAAATAAAAATCGATGCTTCTTAAAAAATTCTCCGGCATTCTTGAATTTCACTTCTCATCCGGGTCGTGTAGTTGCACTATCTGTCCTTTAATCAACATATATCCGCTGCTTAAATCCATTACTGCCTGATTTCTTTTTAGAAATTCCATTCCTAATATCATTGAATTAATTAAGTTGGGCACTATTATAAAAGTAGCAGGAAGTTCCATGGTGGCTACTCCTAACATGACTTCTACAATTCCCTCCGTATAAACTTCTATGTTCTTACAGGCAGTCTTCATTAACAGTTTTTCTTTGGATACCACAGGTAAGTGTAATTCGTTCACTAATCGAGAGCTAATTATGTTGGCTGTTGCCCCTGTGTCGACTATGGTCCAAATTAAATGTCCATTTATCCAGGTAGCGATTTCGGGTGCAGGCTTGAAATTATATATGTCGTTGTTGGCTTCCATAATCTTGTTTGGCGGTCTTGAGATATTTTCTGTTGCAGGATCGCAAGCGGTGTGATGTCTAATTTGAATTTTATTCGGTGGTCTTGAGATATTTTCTGTAGCAGGGTCGCAAGTTGAGTGATGTCTAACTTGAATTTTGTTCGGTGGTCTTGAGACGTTCTCGGTGGCAGGGTCGTAAGCAGAGTGATGCGTAATTCGTTGTACCTGCGTATTTTTATGTAATTTCAACGGGTCGGCGGGGAGACTGGACGTCGTGGATTCCTTCTGCGTACAATCACTTGTGTCTACCCTGTAGGTATTTATTGTCTTTTCTGGGCTTTTCCTTTGAGTTTCGGGAATTATTTCTTCACAGTCTGGTAGAATAGAAAGAGTTCTAATTACTACATTTTTTGTGGAATTTTCCTCTGAGGGGATTTCGTCTGATTCGGTGTTGGTTTCTGAAATTATGGTAAAATCTGACTTTACCTGGTGTATTTCGGTGATTTTTTCTATGTCCTCGTCGGTATTTTCGTCCTTTTCAGTAACTAAATTAATGTAAGGGTCCTTGCCTTGGTCCTGTCTTGGGTAGTTGTTAGTTTTATAGGGATGTTGAGGGCAATTTCGCTCCCAATGGTTCCCATCGCAGAAACGGCATGGTCGCGTTGGCTCGTTACTTTGTTGAGGGTAATTATTTGCATTTGCTCGAGCGACAGGCGGTCTCGCGGTGATTTCTGCTCGCATCGCAGGTTGGGACGTCGCCGCTGTGGCATTCATGTTGAGCGGTCTATTAGATATATTAGGTGGGTTGGACGGTTTAAACGTTGTTGCTGGTGCAGTGTATTGTCTTTGTACGGACTCCGTTTGTCGCGGTGCCCTATTTGTTGTCTGTGTATTTACTGTAGACGGTCTATATTCTGTTTGAATGCGTTGTGGTGTTCTGTACGTCGTTTCTTGGGTATTCAGATTTGGTGGTAGATTTGTACGTCGCTGTGGCTGGAATGTCGTGGGTGGAGGTTTATATGTATTTTGTCGTTGTCCTGGGGAATAAGTGAGGGTTTCCTCGATTTCTATTGCAATTTCTAGTAGTTCGTCGGTGTTGGTAAAATCTCGGTATCTGATTTTGTCTCTTATCTCTGGTAGAAGCTGTCTATAAATGAGGCGAGCCTTTTCAAGGGGCGGCCGGAGTGGATCGACCCTATTAAAAAGTCCTATTTTTGTAGAAATGAATAAATCTACGGGCTCTCCTTTCTCTTGCATTGACGTATGTAGTAATGTTTCTGCGGCAGCTTTTTTAGTAGTGGATTCGTAATTTTGCCGGAGGCGGTGTTTAAACATTGTGTAATTAAAAGTGAGGGTTTTATATGGTTCCCACCAAGCTTGCGCTTGTCCACGTAGCTGTGAGGTACAAAATATTAATTTGTCCGTATCTTCAGTGATTCCTCTCCTCATGAAATATTGTTCCATGTTTAATATGAATTCTTCGACACTCTCATGGATGAGTCCACTAAAAATATGGCGGGGTGAATTTGTTATGTCCGGGATTATGATTGGTTCGAAATTTTGAATTTGACTTCTTGGAGGCGGCGGGGGCGGTGTCGTAACCGAATGTGTAGCACTCTGTATTGCCTCTCTGATGCCTTGGGTAAGTTTATGGATGACATCGTTCATGTCGAATTGGGGGGCGGCTGGAGGCGGCGTCGAATTTCCACGTCCTGAGGTGGCGGGATTTCGGGGACTTGACATAGATGGTTCTAATATCGGGTTTCGAGGTTGTCTTTCTCTCTGAGTGTTATAAAAAATTTCTCTTTGACTTTCAAAAGAGTCCTCTAGGATTGGGTCCATTTTGTCGGGTTTTTCAGCCGTGCGTAATATACTCTTATCGTCGCTTTCCCTACTCGATCCGAGATCGCTAAGACAATCGTAATACTACGTCTTGTTCGGCGTGCTTAATCTTTAACGTTGAGAGTAATTAAAAAATTGACTTACTTGTGAGTCCGACGGCACTATAACTGTTCGAAATTTTCTTCACAGGTTACAGGCCACCTAGTTGGGCGCCATGAACACGGTTTTGGCGAGTGGTTATGGCGACTTTTCCTTTTCTTGTATTTGAGTGAGTTCGACGGCACTATAACTGTTCGAAGTTTTTCTCACAGATTACAGGCCACCTAGTTGGGCGCCATGAACACGGAAATAGCCTTGGTTTATTTATTTAGGCCCCACGTTGGGCGCCATGAACACGGTTTCGACCTCTGTTCTTTGAAAAATAAAAAATATGGTAGTGGGGGGTTGAGAGCTGAGACCCCAGAGGCTTCCGTGCACTTATTTTCGAGTTGGGTTGAGTCTCAGGGTTGGTTTAGTAAGTGCTGTTGCGGGTGGAATGCTACACCCTGTATATTGTAGTTGGCACTGGCTGCTATCACTTTATTTAGTTTTGCACTTAATTTATTATTAAATAGCTATTGTAGGGTCAACGGTTACACCCTAGTTGTAGTAGGTTTTTTATTTAAGAAAAATAATGAGACGATGAATTAAAATAGAATACAAAATATTTATTGAAGGGATAATGAACAAAGTTTGAATAGGTTATTTTATTTTACAAGTTTCTTTTAAATGTAGAAACTATTCGACACGTAAATTCTGTCTGTGGTTATCATATAAAGATGTATTTGTTAAAAGTTAATAAATCTGAGAAAATATCCGGAAGAATGTCCTTTCAACGTAGCCTGGTCGGTAAAAATTAGTGTGTCACTTTGGACGGGAATCGAAATTTAAATACTTAAAAACTAGCTCTTTTTAACCAGGTTTCGGCCTGGGAAGCTAGAATGGAACAGCTCGTCACGAATAAATTGCGAGGAATAGGGAGTAAGAAAACCTAGCCGAGCGGGTATCTACAACATAAAATTAAATAGGAACCGGACCCAGCGTCAACAGCTATTACACAAAGCTAACTTTGAAACTTAATTTCCACTAAAACACTACGCGAACTTTACACTTGATTCACTGCCAAAACTGAACTTGTCTTCGGCTTTCGATGCACCGGTATTTATACTGAATTGAAAAAGTTTCGTTTTTCTCGCCCCGTGTAGTCTCGCAGAGAGCTGGAAAGGCTTGGAATCGCTCAGTGCGGGCAAGGATGAGTCATCGATTGCATCATGTTGCGCAATACTTGAAAATTTTGGAATTTTGAAATAATTTTTATATGGGCAGATCGGCGATGTGAAGGGGAATTTACTAAAATTTGTACGAAAGCTGAATCTATTTTTGTTTGGAAGTTATGAGAAGTTTTATGGGCAAAATCTGGCTCGACCCCGTAATGTATTACAAAGGTTCGCGGTTAACAATCTGTAACTCCGTTAAGAAGTTTCCAGTTAGTGCGTTAGATAAAAAGATAAGATATTAACAAGGTACAATACGGGTATGAATCGAGCTGAATGGAGATATAGTATGGGTGTCTGCTATTATACAGGGGTAATCGAAAAATGGGGAAAGAGTATAATAGCAATTTGATGGGAAAATTCGGTGAAAAGATATGGGGGACTTTTGAGACTCGAGGCACTGAACGTGATTTGATGTATACAGGGGTTGATCGGAAAGTAAGAATAGAAAAATTACGAAATCGTTTTAAGAACGTGGGGAAATGGACTCGACGGTTAATTTTAAGGGGGTTACGTATACGAGGGGTGGTCAAGAAGTTCGAATATTTTTAAAAGGAAAATTGCTTATAAAATTGAGACGCGTTGAAGTAAAATTATGAGAATTTGGATTTGAATGGGGAATTTGACTAGTTTGATGAATATACGGGGGCTGTATTTTTAAGTGACGTTTTTTGGGATGAATTGGTTACGGATGAGTGTAAGTGAATGTTTGACTTTAGATTTGGGTGAATTTAGGTTAATTGTGAATTATCGGTGATCGGCTTAATTTCTCAGACTTTTTTGAATTGAACTGTGGTTTTTTGGTGCTAACGGTGTCTGATGGACTTTTTTTATCTAGTTTGCCAAATGGCATGAGATTATTGAATTTTTTGATTATTTTTAGAATTTTTTGTTTTTGTATTTTGACTTGTAGGGGACATACCCTACAACATTGGAACGGTCACCCATTCCAAGTACTAACCGCGCCTTACGTTGCTTTACATCGCACATCGAAGTATGTACATAGTAAAGACGCACCCACGCTCGCCCCCAGTCTCATTCTTGCTAAGATAATTATTAATTGTATAATACCCAAATTGTCCGTTATGTGAAATTACGAGAATTTGGACAAAAATAGACAGTCATATATTGATCAAACCTCCAAAGCTTAGATTAAAATTAAAGATGAAGAAACATACAAACGATTTAAAAACACAAACGATGTGTTAAATAGCAATTTAAATGTATAACCTGTATTGAATACAACTGCATTGCAACCTTATTTTGATCTCAACTTATAGCTAAAAAAGTTAATTATAGCTACTTGAAATCTGTAGCATAATGATTGTGTTTTGCAGTATGTTTGAAAATCCTCAATTTATAACTGATGACTACAAATTATAAAAGCAATACAATGATTATAGTAGAGGGTTATTCATTATAAATGACCCACGCCTTACCATTGTTGAATACTTATAGAAAAAAGTTTTAACTAAAAGATATGTGGTTATCACCGAATTTTGTTAAAATGGAATCAAAAGTACAGTAGCGTATGTGTATTATTAAATTTTTGTAATGATCCTTTTTTCCTGATTTCAAGAATATGCCATATGTTACCCCTACCATATATCGTGTTTGAGTTATTAAACATCGAATATCTTAGTCCAACTAGTTACTGTAAATATGAAAAAGTTAACATTATTTAAGTGAGCTGTGAAAATGACAACTATTATGTTTGTAAGTGACATTTCTTTTATGAAATAATCAAAATTTGCTTACTGAATGGGCAAAGTAAATGAGTTCCATGAACACACCGATATGCAGCATTTCTCTTACACTTAATCAACAAAATGCACGATATCTCAAAAATATATATACAATAAATATACCTACTATAAAGACAATAACATTTGACTACATATTCCTAAAATAAGATCTTACAGTCAAAAAGGAAAAATAGAATAGTATAATTACACAGACAATATCATAAAACATGAAAATAATAAAAGAGAGATTACATTTATTTAATCCTGAACTGAAAATTTGAACAAAAATGTAATGCAAAATTGATTTAACAGAGGAGCCAAAAACAAAATAAATAAATATAGAATACACAATTAAATATTGTACTATTGACATTGAGTCGTAAATAATAATGATTTATATTTAGTTTTATATGAACTAATTTTGTTATTTTTTAATTCATGAGGGATTGAGTTATGAACTTTGCAAATCTGATACCGGAAGGACCTTTTAAATAGTTCAGTGCGATGAGGTGGACGAGTTAATAAACCTTTGATACGAACATTTAGGTTATGTACATCAGTTCTGAATATTATTTTCCTGTATAAATACTGAAGTGATTTATTTATTATGATTTTATGATATAAACAGGCCGAATGATGTATTCGTTTGTTGTTCATATTTAACCAGCCTATACCCTTAGTTTATGTGAAATTCTCTACTGCTTTCGAATTCCAAAAATAAGTCTTAAACAAGAGTTTTGTATCTTCTTAATTTTATTCTTATACATACTAGTTAAATTAGGACCGTAAACGCTATCAGAAAAATTAAGTGACGACAAAATTAGTGAAGTAACTTTAGTTTCCTTAGGTAGATAATGCCTATTACCCTATATTAATTTGAGGGCATTATATGTTTCTTGTATTAGTTTATTAACATGCGTGTTAAACCTTAGACTATTACTTATCAATAATGACCCCCAAATTTTTTGCCTCATTTATTGCTTCAATTATTTGATTCTCAGTAGAAATTTGTATAAACTTTTTTTACCTCATTTCTGTATTTTTATGTCCAAAGATAATATTTAGGTTTATAACTAAACAATGGTCCTTGGATAGGTCTACAAAATGTTTTAAGTCCTCATTAATGTGGGTACAGGCATTATCCGTCTCGTTCGGCGGAAAAGAGTGGTAGAGTTGGGCGTCGTCTGCATAAAAGTGAGCTTGACAGTAAGACAGAGATTTTACCAACTGGCTAGAACATATATTAAAAAGTAATGGACTCAAAATGGACCCTTGTGGTACTCCTGTTTTGAGTGCTAAGGAATCGAAGCTTTCATGATCGATACTAACTTTTTGCTGTCTATTACTCAAATAATTTTTAATCAACATAATAGCTTCTTCGCATATACCGATGTAATGTAAAATTGCTTCAAACATACGATAGTTAATAGTATCGAACGCTCTGCTAAAATAGAGTAGAACGAATACAGTACCCAAACCTTGATCAATCGGCCCTAAAATATCATATTGTACGTGGGGTATAATATTATTCTTCGAAAGGTATGCTATTAATTGTTGTTCCATTATTTTTTTAATTAATTTAGAAAAGGTAGGCAATATGCTTATGGCACGAAGATCTTGAAAATTTTCGGATTAACTTTTGTAGGCAACACAGTAACTATAGCATTTTTCCATATGGAAGAATAAACGCTTTCTGTTAGGCATTAATGATGTGGGTAATATAAGGCAAAATATGAGGACACGACAGCTGTCAGCAAATTTAAGGTTAGTGTTACAAATATGATTTGTTTCATAAAAATGTATCAAGTCATTTGAGGGGTAAGTTGTTGAAATTGCGTTAACAAAATGGTTATTACTATCATTTGGTTTTTTAAGTTCACTTGGAATTTCATTTATTTCTTTACTGTTACGTATTATGTTATTTGTTTTAAGTACTTTCCAACATTCTTTAGATGAGGAATTATTTAACTGAAATTACGTAATTCCTTATAATATTGAAGATGTGCTTCATTTTTTGTTTTTTTTATACTTTATTAGAGCCTTATCTCTAATTGACATCATTAATTTAATTGTATCTGTTAACCATGGACCATGGGGTTTTGTAACTCTTGATGTTATAACAGGTGCGTGTTGATCAAAAAAGTTAATGAGATTTGTAATTAAATATGAGACTTTATCATTTACATCATTTAAGTCAAAAATATTATAGCATAGATTACTAAAAAGATCTGCTTCAAATGCTTCATAATTAAATTTTTTTAATTTCCTATAGGTGCGCATTTCAGGTCCATTTTTCTTACCAGTTATCTTTATCAATATATTAATTGATGATCAGAACTGGGCAATCGACAACTCCCTTCTCCACCACATTTTTGTCTCTTCCTACTAGTATAAGATCAATTAAGGTTGTTGTCGTTTGAGCAATTCTGGTCGATGTTTCAATAATTTGCTTTAAATTAAATGAATCCAAAAGAGAAAAAAGTAATCTAGATCGATATTGAATTCACCCATGCATATAACATCAACTGTCAGACAAATGAAACCCAAAGTATCCTCAAGTTCAGATAGAAATAAGTTGGAATACAGAGTTGGAGGTCTATATACAACCCCTACTGCAAAATTATATTTTACATTTCAAATTTATCCATAATTGTTCAGTCAGGTTATTTTTAATATAAATGAGTGAGATAGTTAAGGTATTTTTTACATATATGCAAAGACCGCCACCTCTAGCGTTTCGATCATGTCTATATATTTTATAACCATCAGTATGTATTAAATTATTGGGTGTGTCAGCTCTGAACCAAGTTTCACAAATCTAAAAGATTTCATAATTATTTTCTGATATTATTTGCTTACATTCAATAAACGAGGGTATCAGCGACTTTACATTTAAGCAACCTATCTTAATTTTTATAAAAGACATTTAATTCTATATTAACATTCCTATTAATATATATTTTTTAGCCCCTAAAATAATCAGTTGAGGCAATTAGTTTACAGCTTAACTGCTACACTAGCAGGTTTTAATTTCAAGATTATAGCAGGTGTTCAAAATGGTGCTCATTGACTTCTTGGCATTGTCCGAGACGAACGTAAACATTTTCAATAGCACTTCTTATCATTTGAGGTGGTATTTCTGCAAAAATGTTTATTATGCGTTGCCTTAGCTCCTCCAAATCACGAGGTTTAGTGAAATAAAGCTTACCCTTCACGTAGCCCCAAACAAAATAATCAAGTGGGTCGGGAGATCTAGCTGACCATTCAATAGTTGTTCCTCTTCGACCTATCCATCGATTTTCGAAAGTACCATTCAAATAGTCCCTAACAATGTCCCGATAGTGTGGAGGGACCCCATCTTGCTGGAACCAAACATTATCGAACTCATCACCAGCAATCTCTTGTATTGTGGGAACTATTTGATTTGTCAAGATTTCCAGGTATTTTTCTCCATTCAAATTTCCATCTATGAAAAACGGTCCAATGATTCGATCCCTGAAAACTCCTGCCCAAACATTTAATTTTTGTGGATAACACGTGTGTGTTTCAAGCATCCAGTGAGGGTTTTCGTCACTCCAATATCTGAAATTATGGCGATTAACTTTTCCACTGAGTTCGAAAGTTGCTTCATCTGAGAAGACAAGTAGAGACGACAAATAATTTGGGTTTTGGTTACTCCTTTCCATCATTAATTCACTAAATTCAAGTCGCCGATCAAAATCATCTTCACTTAACTCTAGGTGAAGGTGAATTTTGTAAGAATGAAATTTGAAAAGTTTCAAATTCTTATGAACTGAAAATGCACTCGTATCAAGCTGCTGACTCGCTTTTCTGACTGATAACCTTCGATTTTCAACAAATGCCTGGACCACTTCCATTTGTCGAGCTTCCGATGTTTCAGATTTTGGTCTTCCAGATTTTGGGCGATTTTTATTTGTCCTTGTATCTAGGAATCGTTTGATGGTACGGTACACAGTAGATTTCTAAATTCCCACTTGATCTACACCGTAAGTTTCGTTGAATAAAATCACAACTTCATCATAGGACCTTTCTTTATCGCCCCACCCTCGCATCATTAAAAGAGAAACTCTCTCTTCCTCTGTTACAGTACATTATGCAGAAAAAAACGCGAGAACTAATGAAAAATTAAATAACTTTTTCCGTACAAAAGTGCGCTCCTGCCTCTACAAAAATTGGAAGGAACTGAACGTTCTCGTAGAAATTTCACAAAACAAATACTGTTATTAAGAACACTTTAAAAACATCCATAAAAACCAAGATATCACAGATATTGTTTTTTAAACTGAATGTTTTTTTTGTCAATATGAGTAGCTAGAGTTTGTAAATATTTACAAACTTATGGACGCTTAAGGTTAATTTCAATTCTGTGCGATTGCAGCGACACCTTGCGAGAATCAAAAAAGTGCCCGATATAAAATTCCCGTATTTTTGGCCGTAGAATCCGAATTCGCTATAAAAAATAGGGATTCTCCCGCCCCACCTACTGGGTTAGGGGTGGGAGAGTCGAATCCAATACCATTGGATAGATTTCGTAAAAATAACAAATACTTGTTTTTTAGGTTTTGAATTGGGGAACTGAGATTTTTCACCGTTCCCATACTTTTCTAACACCCGGTATATTAACATTCCTGTTAATATATATTTTTTAGCCCCTAAAATAATAAAAGGATAAGTAAATGTAAAAAAGAAAGATGAAATTGTCCGCTAGACAAGCAAGATGATAAGAATTTTTTGAGTGCAGGTATAAAGAAATAACTATAAATTTTATCAAATAGGAAATAAAACAGAGTTCACCACAGATATAAGCCTTTAGCTGTCTATAATATAAAAATATTTTACCACATAATGATGCCCATATATCGAAACAACCTTCACATATCTAAAATTTTACTTTATTCGAGTTGATTGAGGCAGGTATTTTCAATATGACCCTGCAAGGTCTGTGAATTTTTAGTATCAATATGAGATGGGATGGCTAGTTTCTTCTAGAACGCACAAATAGATAGTTCGAATGAGGTTCAAAAATGAAATACCGTTTTTACATGAAACGATACTCTAACGTTTTTGATTAAATTTAATATGTGAATACTATTTTAGGTCTAGTATTGTGTGAGAAGTAGAATATATTTATTTTAAACGACTTCAGAAATGTACGTTATTTTACGATTTATATTTATCGATACATATTTTGTCCAGACTCGCCTTTTTTGTCCAGATAACAAAACTGATCATTATAATACACTAATTAATAAACTGTGTGTATTGATTCGTCTTAAATGAAACAGCATAAGCAGCGTAAGTGCATAAACCATTTTTAATTACCTGATAATTTGTGGTACTTAACAACAGCTCTGAAGCCCTTTTTGCCGTCCACTTGGTAGCTTACTAGACGTATTTGTCCATCGGGCTGCAAAAAACTGTATGATCCTCTCGTCAAGTCGAATTGGCGTTCCTCAACGTGCTGGCTTATTATTCCATCAGTGTTTATTATGTAATTAAATGAGTACGAATCCTGCAAAATAAAAACATGTTTGTAATCGGTATTACAAAATCTGTGAACGTTTCATTGATGAAGTGAATGCATTAATTATGATGTACTAAATACGTTAAATCTTTGTTTTATCACTGATATCAGTTATAATAAATTTAAGGACATTTTTTTATATTTAAAACCGGTCATCCAGTTTGTAATAAGTTGGGCAATATTTAAGTAAATTAAGATTTTTAGCGGAGGTTGGTCTAAATTTACTCGTGCCAGTGTTCAAGAATTAACGACACATCTGTTATAATTGACAGTGATAATGTAAACTGGTTAGAACATATAATAATTTGAGAATTGGGCTTATAACAAATCCTTAATTATTAATACGAAAAAAAGGTACTTTTATATTTTACAAACATAACAACAGATAAAAATATTCCCGAAATAGAATATTGTTACATGTTTACATCCTCCAGAAAGAAAACACCCCGAACGTAGGTTCAATAAATTGCAACCAAAACTCTTACTAACAACTGATTTATAAATCACTAAATTACAATATAATAATTAATCCTTATAATTACAAACTGATTTTAACTCTTAACTGCTATAAACTTCACTACTTAGTGTCACTGTACTAATTTTATCTTATCTGATCACTTTGTACTGTTATTAAATATCACTTGCTGATCTAATATATAACTGACTCCGTGCGTTGGATCCGCTTCTTATATATCCGTGGCACTTATTCTCGATAAGTTCATTTTCCTCTCGATCTTTCGAGACGACTTCTCGATCGTTCTCATCTGTCATTCCGCATTTTTCTACATTGTTATATTCCATCCGTGGTAATGGTAGTTCGCCAGTTGGTCCAGAGATGGCAGGTTTCACTTTGCCACCAAGGATTAGACCCCTCTGCATAAGAGGGTGTGGGTGGGGTGAGTATAAAAATGTGTTAATGCAGGTCTTGGGGATTGTCAAGTCTAAATTTAAGTTTACTTGGTGCTGCGATCTCAGCATTGTCCACTATCTTGAAAAATGGGTGACGTTTGATATTTTAAATATCTCGCTTTCCGTTTGAGCTAAAACAAATGTTGAACAACGGTTTGATAGGTTTCGAAATTCTCTACAATTTGCCTTATATAAACTTTTTTAGAAAAATCAATATTTTTCGCATTATCGATTAAGAAGCAAAAAAAATTAAGGGTTGAAAATATTAATTTGGTTCTTTCTCGTTTGGATTGGCTTAGGTTTGGTTTCTAAGCAAATGTATATTTACTTTAAACTAAACGTATATTACCGTCATTATTATCTTTATTCTACCACCTGAAAAATATATTGGGTTTTAACACTTTAAAGTCATTGTACCATGCTTTTTTAAAATAAAACACCATAGAAATTAGATAACCCTCAATTCCAGAAGCCAGAGGCTTGTGCGAAAAGGAGTTGCACATTGAAAAAACGCGGACACACAACCATATTTTTCGACAGTGCCGGAACCGGGATTGGAACCCGGTGGCGCGATACCTGTGTGATTAATCGCGATTGCCACCTCGCGCCTTAACTAACGCGGCTATCGGCCTTTAGCCGAATCAATTCTTAGATATGGAATAATAACATGAGGAAGTTCATATTCGACAAATTTAGACTTTTTAAGTATATCGCAAAAACATATAATAAAAATTATCTTAGGAAAAAATAAATACTACTCCACTGAACTACTATTCAGACAATTTAATGTATTTAATCTGCAACTCCTATATACTAAGTCGGTTCTAATATTTACACATAAAGATAAAAATTTACTAAGTACTACACAACATGTACACAACACAAGACAAAAATATAATTTAAATGTCACAATACCTCAAATTACATACACAACACAAAGATTATGGTCCAAAATTTTATAATATTTTACCTCCTATTTTAAGCAATGAAATAACATCGGACTATTCTGTAATAAAATAACTGAATACTTAATAAATAACAAAGAAAAATTGCAATCTAGATGTATTACATGACAAAACGATTAGTATATGTTAAAATAGATACTAAATATGTATTTATTTTTTAAATATTTTGTAATTACTGAATTGCAATTGGAAAAAAGCAATAAATTTGATTGATTGATATTATTTTATTTGAATTATTGTAAATTTTTAGATGACATCTTTAATTTAAAATTTAGTAGCAATTATTTGTAAACATACAACTTTTCATTAGTAACAGAAGTATATTTATTATAAGAATGGAAAGAACAAAAAACATTCAAGTTAAAAATGCCAAGTTCGTTCGCCCATTCATCCATTTTAATTAAATCCATGAATGCATGCCTTTATATCACATTGAAGAAAGTTTAGCACCGTACAATATCTTTCAGTAATGTGAGGTGCTTGAGGTCTATAATTGAGACGCACCTTTTTTGTTCTTTTATTTATTGGAAATTTATTTTCTGTCGCCCTATATGAAAGCTTGTCGCTCTCACAATAACACCTAACCGCAAGAGAAGTACTGTATAAGGTCTAATAATTATAATTAAAATAAATTAAGTACTGTAAATTTTATACAGTCATTGCAAAGCAACACAATGATTTTTATACAGGGTGTTGTCAAAAAAAGTGCTGGAGTCCTAGAGGGAATCGATCGAGTTGATCTGCTGTCACAAATAAAAAAAGATATATCTATAAACATATGTATTTGCACATGTATTCATACATCCATGCCTATATGTAGAAAATTTATAAAAACACTTTAATAAACATATTTTTATACTATTTTTCAATTATAGATTTTAAAAAATCCACTCCCTTGAAGGGTGAAAACAATCCCGTTGAGTGGTTATATAATCCTGGTGACCTACCACCTCCCTCAAAGAAACGCCTCCTACAAAATATTAATTTTTTCCCAGAAAAAAATCAATTTTCCACCCATAGGGATGGAAGCCTGGGGTAAGGGTGGCTGAGGTCAAATCCCTCGAGGGGACTTCCGTTCTACTCGAGAGAACAACAATAAGGCGAAAAACTGGGGAAAATGAACGGGTTGATGGAAAGGGGGACTTTGGGGGTGGTTTTTGGCCAACTTGAGGGGTTGCTCAGGTAGAACAATTGGTTTGACACCAGGAATCGATTCAGCACCCTCGAAAACGAGGGGGACATTATCTAGTCCGACGCGCAAACATTCGGTAGTTCGTCCGTCTCCTTCAATGGACTAATAAAAAACTTATTTATTTCGAAACTTTGCAAATATGGGGTAACAGGTCTACCATTATACTGGATTGAAAATTATTTATCAAACCGGAAACAGTATGTGTAAGTTACTAATAGTACGGATAATATATTTCATTCTGTTAACTCGACAATTATTGAAGTTAACGTGGGCGTACCACAGGAGTAGGTATTAGGTCCCATATTATTTTTGTTATATATCAATGATCTTAACAGCTTAGGTACTTTCGTCAGACTTTACATTGTATGCAGATGACGCAACGATAATATTACCAGATAAAAATGTTGATACTCTGAAGACCATACATATCAGTGTAGGCAATAATGCATCCGATTTCAATATCTGGAGGTCTACGGTAGCCACAATTTTAAAAAATACAGATAAACTACATAACAATGTTTATAACTGGAAATAATTTGAGAATATACAGGGTGAACCAAAACCGTTGTACAGGAGCGAGTGCTATTTTTTCAAACGAAGCTATAAATATCAGTACATGTTTAGAAGCCTCTTTCCCTCTCCCTCTCCCTCTCAATTAATAAAATATATATAAATCAGATTTTTTTTGTAAATTATTATTATTATTAGCCGTTACTCGGGTCCGAGTATAAAAATGTTACAGTCGATAAATTGTGTACAATAAAAAACAAGTAAAAGGTGTAGTCTATTGTAATTCCCATTCATCTACGGTGCACACGACTATGACTATAGAGGCCAATTCGGGAGAGCACATGTCGACCGCAGTCAGGACAAACATAGACCTGGTTAGGTCTTGGATTCGGCCTTCTTGCAGCAACATTTCCTTGATAGCTGGCCACAACCCCTCGCCATTCGGTTCTGTCCGCTGCAATTTGTTCCCATTGCTCGTCTGCAATACCGCAAGATTTTAGATTTTCATGAAGAACGTCTTTGAACCTCATTCGTTGACCGCCACGCCTTCTTCTACCGCTTAGCAATTCACTATAAAGTGTACATTTAGGAAGGCGGTTATCATGCATACGATGAACGTGACCTGCCCATCTTAGGCGTGCTCTTGAAATAAGCACCTCAATTGGAAGGCTGTTTGCTCTCCTGAGTACTTCCACGTTTGATATGTGATGGAACCAACGGATTTTCATCATACTTCTGAGGTGTCTTTGCTGAAAACGTTCTAATTCTTTCACATGACGACGGTAAGTGACCCAGCTTTCACATCCATATAGCAGTGTTGGAATGACAACTGCTCTGTAGACAGCCATTTTCGTTGACAAAGCAAGGTCGTGGTTGTCAAATACTCTCTCTCTAAGTCCCCAGAGCGCTCTAGATGCAGCGTTAATTCTATTGCGAATTTCGCTGTCCATGTTTGCTTTGTCATTAACAACGTTGCCTAAGTAATTGAACTGATCCACCACTTCAAGAGAATTTCCGTTAAGTGTGATGTCTATTTGGTTCACTTGATGAGGAGTTGACATAATCTTAGTCTTTCCAATGTTGATTTTAAGTCCCAAGGAATCATAGCTCTGGGCATACACATCTAAAAGTTCTTGAAGCTCTTCCGGCGTAGAGGCTAAAAGTGCACAGTCATCCGCATACTGGAGATCACAAATGAATCGTGTGCGTGTCTTCGTGAAAGCTCTAAAGCGCCCTATGTTAAAGAGACCGCCATCAAAACGGTATCTGAGACCTATTGCTCTGACTGTCAGTTTGTTGTCAACAATAATTGTTAGAGCAGTGGTAAACAAATTAAAGAGTAGGGGTGCCAGGACACATCCCTGCCTAACACCAGTGAGGGTTTGGAAAGGTTCGGTTGCCTCATTATTATACATAACCTGGGCGTTGTTGTTTGTATGTAGACTGCGACATATTTAAAACTTTAATAGGGCACATATTTTTCCGGCACATTTTTTTTTTTTGTAAAATTAAAATGCTAAACTGTTTATTAACAGCATTGGTTTCTTTGTAGAAAAACTAGGCCAAACTAGTTTTTAAATAAAAATATCACAAGTAGGTACTACCGGGAAAGTCGAGCAGCTTAACGCTTTAACTGTGACACCCTGAATAAAATACAGTATTCTTAATGAACCGTTGTGAAAATTCAAAAGGTTTAATATTTGGTAATTACCACATGCCTAAAGTAAAACGAAAAAAAAAACGAGGATTGATCTGAATATTTTCCCACTAGCATAAAGTATGCTTCAGAAGAGATAATTGTATAAACAGTACTTTTAAGAAGACTTGAGAAGTTCAGTATTACTTTGATTTAGCTTATTGAAACAATTAATGATAAAGTTAATTGTTTTAATAAGCTTCTTCACGATTTATTTGATCTCTACGCTCCAGTTAAAACTATTATGATCCGCAAAACAAGAGACCTATGTTAATCATTAACAACATTAGAGTCATGATGTCGCTTAGGGACAAGGCTCTTGCTAAATATAAAAAAAGCAAATTGGAGCGAGACTGGAATTATTATAAAGATCTAAAAAACCAAACTAATTGTTCAATAAGAGCGGGAAAAGAAGGCTTACTTGGAATTCAAATTAAATAATAACAGAAGCAATAAAAAAGGTGCATGGAAATATCTCAACGATTTAGATATTCATACCAAACAAAAAAATCGTTGTATCCCTAGCTATATAAGTGATATTGAATTAATAAATAAATATTTTATAACTTCATTAAACAGTGATACGCCGGTAGATGCTGATACACTAAATTATTACTTAACTAATACTAAAGAAAACATAGCAGACTTCTCATTTAAAGAAACTGACGATACTTAAATATATAAAACTAGTTTATCCTTCAAGTCCAAAGCTGTAGGTGTAGATAAAATTAGTTTAAGCATGCTACTATATGCTTGTCCCCATATTTTGCAATATATAAGTCATATTTTTAATTGTGTATTAAAGAACAGAGTTTACCCTGTTATTTGGAAACAATCTCGAGTAATTCCTTTACCGAAGGCGACCAATCCAGAAGATTTGAAAGATTTACTTCCCATTAGTATCCTTTGTTGTCTCTCAAAAGTATTCGAGAAAATTATTAATAACCAAATTAGACCTCAATTAGATGAATTTAATATTTTACCACTGCATCAGTCGAGTTTCCGATCTGAGCATAGTTGCACTACCGCGTTACTTAAAGTAAGCAACGATAAATTTACCACCATAGACCAAAATAATTTGTGCTTACTTGTTTTACTAGACTACTCCGGAGCCTTCAATAGAATAAAATATCGGTTACTTTTGGCCATCTTTCATTATATAGGTTTCACAGAGAAGGCCATGTTTCTGATTGAGAATTATCTAATTCAACATTCTCAATCTGTAATTTTGGGAGGATTGGAGTCAGAACTTATCGCTACTAAAATGGAGTCCCACGAGGCTCTATTTTGAAACCCTTAATGTTTACTTTGTAAACTTTTCAATTTTGTCAACATCTAAAATATTCTAGTGTTCACTTCTATGCGGACGACACACAAATATATCTGTCCTTCCCCGAAAGGAATATACAGATTGCTTGTAGTAATCTAAATAATGATATTGATTCATCAGTATCAATTTCTAATAAATTCTGTCTCTCAATAAACCCTCCTAAGTCTGAGGTGATTCTATTTGGAAGAGACGCTGCTCGGAAAAGATGTTCAGATTTGATTGATATCAGGTTAAACAATGAAGTACTATCACAATCAGTCCATGAAAAAAATTTGGGATTAGTTCTAGACAATCGACTTAAGTTTTCTCAGCATGTTACAATGGTTACAAAATGAGTATTTTGTAATCTCAAATTAATTTACAATAATAGGGGTATTCTCAATAAAAAGTCTAAGACAGTCTTATGTGATTCATTAGTTAGTACTGTCACATCTCAACTATGCTGATAGCATGTAATGGCTCTGGTCTTAATAAAGCTGACTTTCAACGGCTTCAATTAATACAAAATTCATGTATCCGATTAATTTGTGGTTTAAGGAGACGTGACCATATTACAGAACACTTAAAAGAAATTGAATGGCTCAACATCGAAAACAGAAGACTACTGCATAGCAGTGTCCTCTTCCATAAAGTTGTAACTCAACAAATGCTATCCTATTTATATAACAAAATCAAGTTTCAGACAGACGTCCATAACATAAACGTATGTCGTAAAAGTCACCTTACAATCCCCAACATAACACAGCTCATTAACAAGCGTCATATTCATATAACATTGCAAAGATTTTTACTGTTCTGTACCATTCACTGTCGGTGGGCGTTGTGATTGAGTGGAAGAGCTCGGTTCTTCGTACTCCAATGAACAGCGAACAGCGAACAGCGAATAGAGATTTAGTTTAAATTTTACCAATCCCATTTTGTATTTCTTTATCTATCAATAAAAGTAATTGTTATTATTATTATTTACAATACTCACCTCGTTAACCGCATTGCACCATCGTTTTTCCACTGATATAATGGTTGGAATAGCGATTGCCTGAAAGTGAAACAAAATTAACTAACGCCCATTATTTAGTCACAGCCAATTCAACGTTTAACTACTAATTAATAGAATTACTTAAGTGTGTAATTCAGCTGCTATGTGTTACTTCTTTTAATATATGTGGATCCTTATAAATTTAATTTACAGTATATCTTTACAATGAATCATTAATATACTTTGCAAATATTCATTTACATTTGTTTTGTTTCCTTGACAATAACAGTTTCATTTTATTTGTGAACCAATAACCTGTTCAGCGGTAAAGGTTATTAAGTAGTTAGTTAAGTATCCATTAGCAGTAATATATCTTATTCAAAACATAAAGCGTTAATAATGCTTCCAAGTAATAATGCGTTAGATGTTTTAAAGGTTTAAACGTCTCTAAGTAGATGATACTATTTACTCTAAGTAAATATATGAAGCAGGGAACTCCTCACACCATCCTCAAGCAAATATTTTCAGAAATTACCAACAGAGAGAAGTTCGATAACATCTTATATACCGACGCATCAAAAGCCGAAAATTGTGTCAGGTGCTTAGTTTCTACATTAAATTCTAGTATAACAAAACTTCTACTCCTCACCCATTACAGTGTTCACACCGGAAAATTATACGGAATTTTAATGGTGTTTAAGACAGTAATAGCTTGCGAACGAGACAGTGGCAATTTGCACTGATTCACTTGCATCTATCCATTGTATAAAGAACTTGTATACCCAAAAGTTTCTTCCCCAAAACATTCATGACACCTATCACCTACTCGCCGCTCAGGGTATTTCTATCACTATCGTCTGGGTACCATCACGCGTCGAGATCACCGGCAATGAGAGAGCGGACCAAACCGCTTAGGCAGCTTTGTAGTCCGATTTGTTCATTGAGGAGATCCAATTTCCCAAAGATCTAAGAAACTATATGAAACAATTGATAAAATTAGTTCAGACAATTTGCCGCCCATGAACCGAAATGACAAGTCAGTCATAAGTTTAAGAATTGGACACATCCGTGCCACACATGGCAACTTAATGGAATCAAGTAACCCGCCACTATGTGACATTGTAATAACCATCTTACAGTGAAGTATATTCTCTCGGAATGCCCTCTGTATTCCGAAGTTCGTCAACGCCACAACCTTAAAGGAAACCTCAAAAAAGATCTTAGCCCGCCGAACGACTTCAGTAATACAATTAACCACTTACATATCAAAATTTATCATCTTATATAAATCCTATCAGTTACTATCTTTGTACATACTTCTGTATACGTATATGACGTGCCAATTACCATATTAGTTCATTGGAAGAGTCGGATGAACTACCGAATGTTTGCGACTCGGACTAGACAGTGTCCCCCCCGTTTTTGGGGGAGCTGAATTGATTCCCGGGGTCAAACCAATTTTTTCACCTCGGCAACCCCCTCAAATTGGCCAAAAACCACCCCAAAATCCCCTTTTCCGTGAACTCGTTTAGTTCCCCAGTTCTTCGACTAATTGTTCCCTTCAGTAGAACGGAAGGTCCCTCGAGGGACTTGGCCTCAGCCACATCTATCTTAGGCTTCCAACCCTTGTAGGGGGCGAAAAATTATTATTTGTTTTTGTGAGAAAAAGAATCAATATTTTGTAGGAGGCGTTTCTTTGAGAAATTTGGTAGGTGACCAGGATTGTGCAACCACCCCCGGTTGTTGTTTTTGCCCCTCAAGGGGTTGAATTTTTTAATCTATAATTGTAAAATAGTATCAAAAATATGTTTATTAAAGTGTTTCTGTAAATTGATTTTCAACCTCTATGAAAGGTGAAAACAACCCTGGTCACTTACCATCTTCCTCAAAGAAATGCCTCCTAGAAAATATAAATTTTTACCCCAGAAAAAAATCAATTTTTCACCCCTTTGAATGGTGAAAACAACGCGCGGGGGGTTGTTACACAACCCTGGTCATCTACCACCCTCCTCAAAGAAACACATAAAATAACAATTTTTTTTCTCACAAAAATAAATATCATTTTTCCACCTCCTACAAGGGTTGGAAGCCTGGGGAACGGGAACAACAATTAGGCGAAAAACTGAAGGAAAAGGAACTTTGGGGGTGGTTTTTGGCCAATTTGAGAGGGTTACCGAGGTGAAAAAATTGATTTGGCCCCGGAAATCAATTCAGTACCCTTGAAAACGTGGTGGGGACATCGTCTAGCCCGAGGCGCAAACATTCGGTGATTTCGTCATAAATCCCGACTCTTTAAATCGACCATATGCAGTGGAGGCACGTAAAGTTGAAATAATAATAATAATATTTATTGGTGCTAATATACTATATACAGTATTTACACAAATCAGTAAAATTTATTACATTAAAAAATACAAAATAACAAACGGGATAAAAAAAAACAAATATGACAAACCGGCTAAAGAAAAATACACAATTATAATTTAAAAGCCCAGTTTAGAAATTTATTTAAACTATAAAACGCATTGTCTAATAAAAATGTCTTATGAGTTGCCTTAAAACTATTATAGCCCCGATTTCTAAATTCTGCAGGTAACATATTATAAAATTTGATAGCGTAATGTTCCATTTCGTGTTTTACAAAGACATAAAGAGTCAAGATTAATATTTTCATTGCTTCTAGTGGAATAGGTATGCATTTGTGAGTGTGAGGTGTACAGAATAATATTAGTTTTTGTATGAAGGATACATTGAAGTATATATATATGCAAGGCAGTATTAGTACTGTTAGTTTCTTAAAAGCTTCTTTACAGTCATCTCTGTAATTTAACCGTGCCACAATTCTTATAGCTCTCCTTTGTATTAAGAAAACAATTGCATTGTAAGTAGAGTGGCCCCAGACTAAGATAGCATAAGAAATTCTGAAATGTATAAGTCCAAAATAGGCTGTAATTAAAGTTGCTTGTGGTACCTGATTTGCCAGATTGTGCAACAGGTACATATTGCTAGAAACATTCTTGCAAACGAAATTTGTGTGGCTTTCTCAAGTTAATTTATTATACAAGTAAACACCTAAGAACTTTACACAATCAGCTGTGTCACTTTGCATGTTAGCATTGATTTGGCGAAGTGAAAATACCGTATTCTCTGATTTAGATGTATTTAAGGTTAATTTATTCGAAAAAAACCACTCTTGAACTAACGACTGTGTGTCGTGAACATTTGGTAACAACCTATTTATCTGCTTATTCTTTGATACAACACTTGTATCATCAGCAAATAGAAAAAATCAGCATTAGGAGTGATACTGGGCAAGTCGTTTACATAAATAAGGAAAAGTAGTGGTCCCAGTACCGAAACTTGAGGAATACCCTCCGTAATAACTCGTGGCTCCGATTTATTGCTACCAATAGACACAAACTGAAGACGGCTAGTGAGGTAAGATTTAATAAGTTCTATACTGTTCTACTGTTCTATGCTGTTACTAAATTTATAAAAAAATAACTTTTCTATTAAGATTTTATGTGACCCACAATCAAAAGCTTTAGTTAAATCAAGATATTGTGTGTAAATAAAATCCCCTTCCTCAAAACCAGTGTTTATAATTTCAATTAATTTATTTATAACATGCGTTGTTGACATATTCCTTCTACAGCCAAACTGGTGTTTCCTAAAAAGAATATTGACTTCAAGATAATGTGAAATTTGTAACTTCAGTATAACCTCAAATATTTTCAAAAAATTGGTATAATAGAAATAGGTTTATAATTAGAGGGATTACAATACGTGCTAATTTGAGTACATCGGGAAAAACATTATTTATAATACAAAAGTTTATCAGGTTTTTTAGAGGAATTAATATAACATACTTGATAGAAATTTTTATATTGATTTCATAAGCGTCCTTTCTGTTGGTTTTCTTCAAGTTATTTATTACATCTAAAACTTCTATATATGATACTGTAGAGAAACTAAAATTCCCCGGTATAGTATCAGTAGTTAAATTCTTCATATAAACATTAAGAGTATTTATTTATTATTATTAGCCGTTACTCGAGTCCGAGTATAAAAATGTTACAGTCGATAAATTGTGTGCAATAAAAAACAAGTAAAAGGTGTAGTCTATTGTAATTCCCATTCATCTACAGTGCACACGACTATGGCTATAGAGGCCAATTCGGGAGAGCACATGTCGACCGCAGTCAGGACAAACATAGACCTGGTTAGGTCTTGCAGCAACATTTCCTTGATAGCTGGCCACAACCCCTCGCCATTCGGTTCTGTCCGCTGCAAGTTGTTCCCATTGCTCGTCGCAATACCGCAGGATTTTAGATTTTCATGGAGAGCGTCTTTGAACCTCTTTCGTTGACCGCCACGCCTTCTTCTACCGCTTAGCAATTCACCATAAAGTGTACATGTAGGAAGACGGTTATCATGCATAAGCACCTCAATTGGAAGGCTGTTTGCTCTCCTGAGTACTTCCACGTTTGATATGTGATGGAACCAACGGATTTTCATCATACTTCTGAGGTGTTTTTGCTGAAAACGTTCTAATTCTTTCACATGACAACGGTAAGTGACCCAGCTTTCACATCCATATAGCAGTGTTGGAATGACAACTGCTGTGTAGACAGCCATTTTCGTTGACAAAGCAAGGTCGTGGTTGTCAAATACTCTTTCTCTAAGTCCCCAGAGTGCTCTAGATGCAGCGTTAATTCTATTGCGAATCTCGCTGTCCATGTTTGCTTTGTCATTAACAACGTCGCCTAAGTAATTGAACTGATCCACCACTTCAAGAGAATTTCCGTTAAGTGTAATGTCTATTTGGTTCACTTGATGAGGAGTTGACATAATCTTAGTCTTTCCAATGTTGATTTTAAGTCCCAAGGAATCATAGCTCTGGGCATACACATCTAAAAGTTCTTGAAGTTCTTCCGGCATAGAGGCTAAAAGTGCACAGTCATCCGCATACTGGAGATCACAAATGAATCGTGTGCGTGACTTCGTGAAAGCTCTAAAGCGCCCTATGTTAAAGAGACCGCCATCAAAACGGTATCTGAGACCTATTCCTCTGACTGTCAGTTTGTTGTCAACAATAATTGTTAGAGCAGTGGTAAACAAATTAAAGAGTAGGGGTGCCAGGACACATCCCTGCCTAACTCCAGTGAGGGTTTGGAAAGGTTCGGTTGCCTCATTATTATACATAACCTGGGCGTTGTTGTTTGTATTAGAGTATAGTAGAGAGTATAGTAGAGTATAGTAGAGAGTAGAGTAGAGTAGAGTAGAGTATTATTGCAAGGAAGTAGATCATTTGTTAAATCGGTGGCAATATTTGTAAAATATAGGTTGAATTCTGTTGGTGAGATTCCTTCCAAACAATCCTGTTTTGAAATAAACAAATAAATAAACTTATGTTATAAAAAGTTGATAAAAGTAACCTTAAATAATTATATGTATAGTAACTTAAAGCCATGGGATAACATTCCGCCAAATCTTCCCGAAGATCTTTGTAATAAAAGTATATATGTATAGAGTTCTATAAGGCTTCATACTGTTTTTATTAAGTGATGCAACTATCTACGTTGTTATGCAAAATAAACTTCGGTCATATTATTAGATTAGAGAGACTAAATATCAAATTAGTTTTGTTTACTATTCATTCAATATCCAATTCATTACACACATAATGAATAATATATTGAACCCTGTATTATGTGCTACCGAAATTAAGATATTATTTAAAATTATGTTATATTGTAATTATTGTAAATTTTCAGTATCCCATTTATGAACCCGCTTTTGCCTGTTGATTTTCAATAAACCTATAAACCTATCTCATACATAAAAATTGATGATGGCGTATCAAACGTAATAATCATGTTTGTCCGAAATTAGGTTGCTGCTTAAAAATAATCGATTTTGTTGTAGATGTGTGGGTTGAGGATTTGGAAATAATTGGTCGAAATGCAGTGTCGATTTCTTCATTTATTAAACAAATGCAATACGCATGCCGCTTTACTGTTGCTTAAGAAGTCGTAATGGATGCAGTTTTAAGTAAAATTGAATCGAGAAGCCACGATTCGTGCACGAGAAAATGCAAGAGAGAGTAAAATGAAGCAACTAATCACATTCCGAGGCGATTATTTAGACAGCAGTGTTTAATTTATCGCAAACAAGTACGCGATAAATATTATCCGAGATAAAACATTATTCATGTAAATTCTGTCCAGCATCTGAGAGCATTGTAAGTACATAAGTTTTTTTTATTGTAAACGAAAGTTAAGCAAATAGCGAGATGCCACTTATACCTGAGTGATATATTTATTCAGAAATAAGCTTATAAAACATCCAGATCTGGAAATAATTTTTCAAGGTTGTAATTTGCGGTCATCCTTGCCTTCGACAATCAGAGTCTCTATGTAACCCATGTATGTTTGTAAAGCCGAAGCCGCAAGTAAATAATAATAAATATAGCGGGGAGAGCCCATTTAGGTTCTTAGTTGGACCTGTCTATGGGCGTCTAGAGGTATCTATCGTTCCTATCCTGCACTGCAATCCCTCCCTAAGGCAAAGCCCTCTAAGTGCGGCGTTGTAGTAAAGGAATGGAACAGTTATTAGGGGGATTTAAATACATACATAATAATAATAATAAGGTGAAACGATATCCTACTGAAAACAGAGGAAAAAAGTGAAGATATAATATCCTAATTTCATATACAAATGCACATACATATCATACCTACATACACATACGCACACAACATGCACATTTACAAATATATATTATATAATTCGTTACCCAACCAATTGATTATTAACTAAAATTAGAAAATTGACTTTAGTTTATGAAGGATCGATAATATTATGAAAACTATTTCGATTATAAGAAGCAATCCAGTTTACTACGTATTTTTGAATAGATGTTTACCATTTAAATGTTTGCAGACATCCGACAAAATATTATACAACCTCGGACCAATATAAGAGAAGCACATTTGTCCAATCGTTTCTTGAGCCCGAGGTAAAAATAGGTTAGCTGCTTCGTTGGCTCTTGTGTTACATAAATGACTTACCACCGTTACGTATTGTGGGTTATTAAAAAAGAATATTAATGTAATTTTAGAAAATAATTGTCTAATATCCAATAAATTTAGTTCTTTGTATAATTATTCGGAAGGGTATCTTAATGATTTATTATACATAACTTTCAATATTCTTTTTTGTAATTTTTCTAGAGGTAGCAAGTATGTTTTTGTTAGACCCCCCCAACCAATTATTCTTATACCGCGCAGTTTGTTGATAACATTTTTTATGTGAACATCCCATCTTAAAAATGAATCAATGTAAATACCAAGATATTTAATGGATGAAATAATTGAAATACTTTGTGTTCCTATAGATACATTAGTGTAATCTGTTAAGTATTTTTCAACAGAAGTGAATGGAATAACCTTTGTTTTTGTGACGTTTACCGTTAACAGATTAGCATTAAAGCAAGCCATTATATTTTTATGTATTTTTCCGCTTTCGCTCTAACATTTGTCCAAGTAGATCCATAATAAAGAATAACCGTGTCGTATGCATATGAAATGATAGTTCCAGTTGAATTTAGGGAAAGTAATTGATTCAAATATATAGTGAAAAGAACTGGACCCAGCACAGTTCCCTGTGGTACTCTATAGGACACGGTTTCTTCGTGACTGCGTACTTGATTTATTTGTACTAACTGTTTTCTTTCTTCTAAGTAGCTTTTTAATAAATTCAACGCATTACCCCTTATGCCAATGTGTTCCAGTTTATCCAACAAAAACCGATGACTGACGGTGTCAAAGGCCTTAGCAAGATCCATAAAAACACCTAAACATGATTTTCTATCATCTACAGCATTATATACTAACGATGTTAATTTAGCTATCGCATCTTGCGTTGATATATTTTTACGGAAACCGAACTGTAAATCAGATAAAATTTTATTTCTCTCCAAAAAACTATTTAGACGTTTTTTTAATGATTTTTTCTAATATCTTGACTACTGATGATATTAAAGAAATTGGGCGGTAGTTTGAAATATTATGCTTATCTCCTTTAAATAATTGCTTCACTATAGTTTTTTTGAAGTGCATAGGAACTTTTCCGCATTCTATCCCTTTATTGATAATAAAACATAACGGAGCAGCTATGTGATCAATTGTAAGTTTTAACAATTCGTTTGTTATGCCACTGGACCAGGAGCCTTATTGCCTTGAAATTCCAACACAGTGTTTTTTATTTCAGTACTATCCGTAAATTCCAGAAATATAGAATTACGTAAGTTTTCTCCTCGGTTATTTAACATGGGTGAAATCATGAAACACAAACAAATTGATATTATACTTAAATTAATTGGTAAAGACATTTTAACTTTCTGAGCAAGGAGTGACGCTTTTATGGAAGACCTCTCTATACATTGGCATAACTGCGAATACTCGTCCCATAATTACTCCATGTTGCTTTCTTGATTATTATTTTGTTTTTGTTACCTGAATTTACTTTATTCTTCTTAATTGTGTTAATGTTTTATTATAGCAAAGATTTGAACAACTTATTGAATTATTTTATCGTTTTATTTAATCATACTTCTCCACGGCAAGTATAATGCTTGTTAAAAAAAAATTATTGGTTTAAAAAAATGTTTTTATAGTTACTAACGTAGTATATCGTTGAAAAGGGAGGAAAGTACTCTATTTAATGGCGCCATTTCCCGCCCGTTTCAAAATAATTCTTTTAACAGTCTGAAGAGTAAATCTCAAAATACAGCGGTTTTGAAAAAAATTAGATGAAACCTCGCTGAAACACTCTGTTTTGCAAAAAATTTTCGCCTTAAAATTTTTCTCGTATCTCTTCAAATAACGGAGATATTTGGCCTAAACGTTTTCCGCATTTTCGATATTTTCCGCCATAACTCTTAAAGTAGGCCATGGATTTCAAATGTCTTTAAACCATTTTGTAGATTATATAAATCAGCACAATTTTCGTAAAAATATTTTTTTTGTACGACCGATATTAAGTGAGAAATTCCCGAGGGCCCTGATAAAATGGACAGCCTGTATATACCTCGAATGGATACTACGAATATTGTTGTGATATATAGAGAAGGACCTTCCTGAGTTAGTTATATTGAAAATACTATTAAATTCTGTTAGATCAGTGATCTCGTTTGTGGTTATTGTTTCGTTGTCGTAATCTCTAATAAATTGATCCATTAGAATTTATGTGGTTTTGTTTACAAAGTTAGGTAACGTATTATATATTACAATTTTAGTTATCACTAAATACGGAAAAAATACATTGAAAATTTTCATAGGAAACAGTATAAGTAAAGAACTAACTAAATTTTTTTATATATTGATTAGGAATAATATATATTTTTTTAATATTGATTAGGAATAACAAAAACTATAATTAAATAATTTCGAGATGATAATGAAATAAGTTACCGTAGTGCAAGATAAGGATATGTTAGTTAGGCCTGGAGGATGTTGAATTTGACCGAGTTGGCCATTTTTGTAAATATTTTATTATCCATCTCTAGAACTACAGCTTTCCCACGAGACTTAACTTTGTTCACGCGCTGTTCCTCTTTTACTAACTCGAATCCTCGATGCAGTCATTTTAGTCTATCCTGAGGGTTCTTTATGTATGAACAAATACTCGTAATAAACTAAACGCAGAGATTGGTTAATTTCTTTAAATATGTACCTTTAAATGCCCTGCTTTGAGCCAGTCACAAGAAATCAAACATTTTTACTTTTAAACAAGTAATTTTTAAAAGAAAGGTGTACGAGTTATAATAGTTATCATAAACACTAATGATAGTGACAGTTTATGATATAAGTACGGCTGTGTTATTCTCATTTAATCATTTCAAGAAGTTGGCAGCTACAAGTGGAAAGATTATGTTTATTGTTTGGGCACCAGAATATGCTGATGTAGAAGATTTTATTTACTAAACCCAGTAAAATTTTCAAATGACATTGTTGGCATAATATTTAGAAGAAACAGATGAAGGAAACACCAAGTCGTGTAAGATTTTTACTAAAGAAGAAAAACAGCAGCTATATTGTATGACTTCTACAACAACTGATGCACAAATTGTTTTAGTTATGAAACCTAGCCTGACATAAAATATTTGCTTTAATAAATTGAAAAATAAAAATCGACCTTGGTGAACCATCCAACCATAGGCTTTCCAATGAAAAATAATGGTTTACGCATATTAAATAAGTGAGTTATTCTAGAAAAGTTTTGCTATTGCTTAGCCGATCCACACTGTATGAGCATGTATAAATTTCATTAAGTAACTTGTTCCTAGTGATACACATATGCCTACATTGCAAAATAAAAAACAATTCGTATATGTAATTTTTTATGTGGGATGTTACGATTTGTGCTCTATTTGGTAGTCGAGGTTAACTTGTATGGTCGTGAAGTTATAAGTTCTGTCAAATATAATTTGCGGTGTTCCATCTTTGTCGTGCGTTTGATTATATCTGCGATTTAATTTCGTGACTTACGTATTGCAAAATGAACTCGTGCCTACGATAGTCTACGTTCTACACTTACAAGAAAATAGCACTGTAAAATTTATTACCGTGCATTTATTGATAGCAATTACTGTAATTCGCGTGTTTTTAGAGGTGAAATTTTTGAAAGGGCGTTTTTAATTTGCTTCTCTGGTGTAAGTCTCTGATCGTTGATTTCATATAATGAATCAGCTGTGTAAACAAACATAAATTTAACACGAATGGAAATGTACATGCACATAATGCGAGGAAAAAAGAAACCATACGTCTAAACAAACATTATCACAGCTTTTATGAAAAATCACCAATTTATGCAGGTTACAATTTATATAATAGACTGCCTCATGTTATAAAAGATGTACCTAATGTGAACATATTTAAAAAAAAACCTAAAGGAATTTCTAGAGGAAAATGCATTTTACGATATTACAGAATACACTACAGTTATCAATTCTAGCCGCTAGTTCTATTGCACGTAATATATGGATGCCATTTTATAAGATTTTTTATGTAGTTACTGTTATTTTATACTTTTGTGTCTTATTTTTTTTACTTTTAACCTCTCCACAATAAAATTGTGAGAGGTTACTAAAATTGGTTCAAAAACGAAAATTGAGATAACATCAAATCTTTACGTTTTGAGGTCCTAGGAACCCAAAAAAGGGGTTTTTGAAAAATGTCTGTGTGTGTGTGTGTGTGTGTGTGTGTATGTGTGTTAGCACGATAGCGCCGAAACTACCGAACGAATTTGAATGAAACTTTGCGTGTGCGTTTCTTTAGTGTCCCAGAAGATCTGAAAAGGTTTTGGTTGAGATCGCATTACGTTTAGTGCCATTTTGACGCAACAAATTGTTTATTTTATAATTACTTTCAATGTGCAATGGAACCATTGAAAAGCGGTTAAAATTTTTATTTCAACGATATATCACACTTCCACCCTTTCGATTTGGTTTCCGTGAAAAAAATTAAAAACAAGGCAAATATGGCATAGATCGCATTTCGCATGACATGATCGATGCGCGTAGCCGTTACGTCGTGAAACTCATCACATCACGTGTCAATTCACGTGTGAGGGTTTCTTCACTGCTCTAGTAGAGCGGATAACGTTTAGTGCCGTTTTTAAATATATATACAGACAAATCGAAGAATTAAACTACAAATATTCCTCTAAAATCTAGTAAAATTACTGAAATGCTAATGTTTCATTTAACAAAGATAGCCGCGAGCGATCGGATTGCAATGAGCAAATTTTGACGATTGTCATTTTCATCGTTTGTCATCCGATAACGTTGGTGTCATGTCATGTTAATAATATTTCGACATATTTGTAACTTTTAGTGGATTGTCGCAAACTATAAAGGTAGATGTAACAATATCAATATCATATGCTTTCTGTACCTTCGTTGGTGAATTTATTATAGATTATCACTTTACCAATTTTCAGTTTATTGCTTTACAAACCTGTAGTATTTAGGATAACTGGACTTTCTTAGTCGTTCAAGTGATGTTAAAGTTATTAATATCCTAATAGTATATTATTCAACGAGCGATAATGTAGGTAATAACTCGCATAGATGATTGTAAATTCATTAAGTTGAGGGTTTTTTTAGTGCCCCAGAAGATCTGAAAAGGTTTTGGATGAGATCGGATTACGTTTAGTGCCGTTTTGTCACACAATTTAATGCTCTTTTCGGCTTCAAAGATCCACCGAGTGGGGAGGTTCCAGCCGCTTCCAGTAGCTGCCGTGTTATACTTTCAATGTTTGTGAGCTATTATTTTCTAAGATTATTTATGTAGTTAATGTTATTTTAAAAGGTTAGTTATACATTTGTTTGTCATATTTTTTACCATTTTCACCACGATTGTGAACCATTATTTTACAAATTGAATTGTCTGATCTACACAACACGAGACACAAGACTAATAAATTACAAAAATCATTTGATACTGTGCCACATAGGCAAACTAAACAAACTGGGAGTTAGGGATAACGTCTGCAATTTGTTAAAACTAGCTGTCAAATAGACCCCAGCAAGTAAAAATAGGCAACGCTCTTAAGGTGAGAGTATCCAAGAGAGAGAGAGAGAGAGGTCCGATGGGGAAATATTTACTGTTTCTGATCATAACTTCTTACTTTAAAACACATATTGCAAACAAACTATAAGACTACCTAAGTAGAACTATAACAAGAGTAGTGTAATAAATTTTCAATCAATAATTTCAAACATATGCAAAATATTAATATATATAATATTTAAAAAACCACTACCCAAGGAATCACTACTTCCACATCCATATTTTGTATCCAAGTCTTATATACACTA
Source organism: Leptura quadrifasciata (assembly GCA_963675555.1). NCBI lineage: Eukaryota > Metazoa > Arthropoda > Insecta > Coleoptera > Cerambycidae > Leptura > Leptura quadrifasciata. The sequence continues at coordinate 12,616,274 of OY776676.1, forward strand.
AATCCCAGTATTCCAATATATTATTCCCTTTAATAATAGAGTGGGGGGTGTCAATGGGGGGTGGTAGAGGGGGTGGCTAATGTAAAAAAAATTAGAAGCCCATGGTTTTCGTATACACACTAAATCTCAATTTAATTTTTAATTCTCTTAAACAATAGGGTGGGGATGGCAATGGGTGTGGTAGAGGGGGTAACTAATGCCAAAATAAATTTTAGAGGTCCTTGATTCTCGTACATATACTAATTATAATATAATTTTTTACTACCTTTAATAATAGGGTGGGGTGGCAATGGGGGTGGTAGAGGAGGTGACTAGTGCCAAAAAAATTTTAGGGCCCCTTGGCTCTCGTATACACACTAAATACCAATTTAATTTTTACTCCTTTAATAATAGGATGGGGATGGCAATGGCTGTGGTAGAGGGGGTAACTAACGCCAAAAACATTTTTTTGAGGCGTTTCGTTATTGTATATGCACTAAATAACATTTTAATTTTTTTACTCCCTTTAATAATAGTGTGAGGGTGGTATTGGGGGTAATAGTTGGGGGGGTGGGGAGTAGCTGCTGCCAAAAAATTTTCAAGTTCTTGACATTTCACACATGCCCTAAATTGCAATTTTATGGAGTCTTACCTGCTTGCTTTGCCTATTTACCCTTATTTACTCCATTTACCCCCAAACCCTTCAACGGAATTAGATCAAAATATAATCTAGTTCCAGATCTCATTGTAAGTGTAAGTGTACCAAATTTAAAGTCAATATCATAAACAGTTCCAGAGTAAACGTGCTCACAAAACAAGTTACAGACAGACCGATAGAGAGGAAATTTTTCTTTCGCTCAAATTTAAAATCTCGACGTTTCATGGCATTTTAAGCCTATTTCAACAAAAAAAAAATTTTTTTGCGTTACTATACTTCCACTAGACGTGGAAATAATTAAATCTAACAATTTTGCAAACAACTGAAATTATTGAGTAAAAATTCATATCACTACTACACCTGTCATAGTTCTACTTATGTAGTCTAATACCTTTTTTTACCGATATATGTATTTTAAAAAAGTTATGGCCAATAATAATAAATATTTCCTTATCGGATCTCTTTTGGATATTCCCATCTTAATTCATGCAAATTAATAAAAGCCGGAGTACCCCAAGGCACCGTCTTTAGACCTACCTTGATTCGGCTATTTATAAATGATTTACTAGATAAAAACTTTGGATGTAAATTCATATCGTATGCAAATAACACCGTATTATTATTTTTTTCTGGAGAGAACTGGAAATTAGCGGAACGAGGCAGTCCCTGCAATAAAGTTAAAACTTGGCTAGATATAAATCTGTTAAAACTAAATATAGCAAAACTAAATTTATAACCTTATCTTTTCCTCAACAAAATCAGAAATAGATATCGAACACACAGTACCATCTAATGACAAAAGAAAAAACTCTACGAGTTCTTGACATTTTGTTCATGCCCTTAAGTATTAGCAGGGGAGCCCGCGGGATTTTTCAGTAGTTTATACCTCGCCGAAGAAAAAGTTCCTATATGACTGACGTCTCTGGGATTGCTAAAGGGGTAAATTCTTTTATTGAACATGTAAACCCCATTTTACACCCCCAGTTAAGTGACTCACAAAACTTTCAACAAAATTGACTAAAATCCTAATCGTTTCAACTTTTTACTCGGTGTGAACATAGAGTGACCTCCCAAAAAATAGTTTTTTCCTAAATTTTTACTACAAACTGATAGCTAATACTAATAGTGTCTATTTTTAGCACATTATCCGTAATAATGGATATACACCCTTAAAAAATAGTTTAAATCTTGCTTAAATCATCATTTCATCTGTTTCCTTATCTTCCTTCATATCCCTGCCTGAAATAAGTACCAGAAATCTAAATCAATTGGTATGCAAATTGGTAATATTGAAAATTCAATCATACAATTTTTACCTCGTGAAGGTTCAGGTTCTGTATCAGTGATGATAACATCTGTGCAGAGAGGGAGTTGGGCACCCTCGAACCATTTAAATGTTAATATACCATCTTCTTCAATCCAACCGAAATTTGTTGGCTCGAGATCAGTGGGGTTCTGAAGACGAGCTCCCCGCCAGAGTTCCGCGATGTACGTTGTTCGCAGCAAATGTTGTTGATACTCGGCCTTACACGGGGGTAGATTACATGCTTCATAATTTTTTTTATCAACGCGAAGCCGGTCTACTAAATTTCTTGTGACGTAAGTATGTGTAAAGATCTTCAGCCTAACAATATTGACGTTCTTTAATTTGCTTTCTCGATAAAGAGTACAAACAAATTCTTATAGTGCACAATAATGTACTTCGTTATTTGAGCTTTCGCCTAATGCTGCAAAAGTTTTTGATATATTGTAGATTTTCTAACACATTGAAAGGTCTGACTTTCCCTTTGCGATAGAAAATCGGATTTTGACCACAACCAGTAAATGCATGAAAAGTGGGAAGAGAACGGGCTAGGAGAAGAGTAATAGACTGATATAAAGAAGATACATCAATGCACCGCCTTGATATCCCAGTGCCGATATCCGTCCAAATCTTTACTGTGTCATTCTTCAAGAACTCCATGTTGGCCAATAAGATAATGAGGATATCTGTGTCATTGCATCTTAGTACAACATTGGACTTTCGTGTACTCTACATTTCTTTGTATTTCATTGCCAACAACCGAAAATTGGTAGCATGCACGATTGATGCAAATGATCTTTTCTCCTATTATACCTCTCTCTTCTCTCCTCCATTGGTCTATTAGGAAATCTACAAAAGCTTGTTTGAAATTTCTGGATTTTATCTCACGATGAAAATCATTGACAACTTGGTTCCGATTTGTTATATGAAATAATCGACCTCGTTCACCTAGTAAATTCCGTTCAACATCTTTAATTGAGGGACTGAAGTACCTGCTGAATACAAAATGGATCTTTTGAATCAATAAAAGAATTTACTCTTTTAGCAACCCCAGAGACGTCAGTGGCAACGGAACTTTTTCTTCGGAGAGATATAAACTATTGAAAAATTATTCAAATCTTCATGTCGCCATAAGTTGAAAATTCTAATTCTGGATTGCGGGCTCCCTTGCACGGACCTAAAAAATGATTTTCACCCCTTTGGTAGCCAAAAAATATTTTTTTCAAGACGAAATTATGCGCTCTTCCACAGTTCAAATGATTTAATCATTTATTAAGGATCTATATATCCATTATTATTGATAATTTGCTAAAAATAAACATTATTAGTAATATTTCCATATTTTCTCCCATCAATAAAATCAATAGAAATGGAGTAAATCAGGAATTAATTCTTATAGTCCGCCATTTTTACATTTCAATAAAATGATTTACCCCTTTAGCAACCCCAGAGACGTCAGTCGTAAAGGAACTTTTTCTTCGGAGAGATATAAAGTACTAAAAAATCATTGAAATCTTAATGCCGCGATAAGTCGAAAATCTTGGCAACGGGCTCCCTTCTATATACTTCAAGGGTAAAACGTTGGTCTCTTTAAACATGTAAAAATTAAAATAATGTAAAACCAGCTGAAATGGCGTGTATTTTTAAATACTTGGAACAAAATTTTAACTCAACAAAATCTGACTATTAGTTCACCTACCTATTCGGTTTAATGAATCTAATGAAGCTAAAATTATAATTCACGATCATTCGATGAGATCGAACATAGTTAAGTTAATTAAAATAATAAAAATAACGTTCTATTTTTCTACACTAATAAAAATGAAAGGCCATCATAAAACAAAATAACAAAACTAGACAGGGCCATTATTCTTCCCAGTAATTAAGTCTATAATATGTAATGAAGCGTGATAAGAACACAAATGTTTTAGCTAATTAGATGTTTATTCGTTTTATCTTGCAACAATATTTTAATCAGCAATCAGATTTGTTAATCTGATAATTTTCAAAGGAGCTTTCCAAAGCTTTATTTGTGCAGATTATATGCATATAAGAATATGAATATTATAATTAATTATGATATTTGTATATTTCTCTTGGTAATTTTGATATATATATATATATATATTTTGACAGAAATTTTGGTATACGATTTTGGTTTCACGATATTGCCCTGGCGATTCGATATATTTTTGATTATGTGAGAAAATTGTCTGTATTATTATTATCAATATCGATGACAAATCTTATGAATCTTATAAATAGACAGTAATATGCACAAATTATGCACGGTACCACATAGCTATGTTTAGTATAACGAGAGCATTATGCCATGATCAAAACAGTGAAGGTATTGTCTATATTTGCAAAACATAATTGAGGAGTTCTGTAGTAGGTATTTGCAGAACACCGATTAAATAGTCGATTGCATTCGTTTTGGAATTTATGATGAGCTTAATATGGATTGTGACCTGAATTATTTATTCTAGAGGTATCATCTCTCGTTTACAAAATTACAGTGCATATTTCTGTATATAGTATTACTATCTAAGAGAGTATTAAATAGCACTACGAGATCCAAGGTGCCGTGTGAGTAATAAAAGGATATAGTGCCCATAATTTAAATAGTAGATCAATAAAGAAAGAAAAAGAAAAAACTACTAGGTATATAATAATAATAATAATAATAATAATAATAATAATAATGCTAATAATAGCATGCATCTCAATAGGAGCTTGCATCCTAAATCGTCCGTTCCACGGTTATATCTCCCACGACATCGGGGAGGCCGTGGACTCTTGAGCTTGGAGAGTCTCCATAGCAGGATGGTTCTGGAGGGAGCATGTAAGGTCATCAGGAGTTCGGATCCCCTCCTCTGCATGGTCCGAGACCATGAAAATGCAGAGGTAGGAGCTTTTCTCTTTAAGGCAGCACGGAGAGCAGCCGATGAACTTGGTCTCATCTTCGACGTCGAGCGGGTAAACCCCGACTCTGTCACCGAGTTGGAACCCGTTCGACTAAAAGCCCACATTAGAGCTGCAGAACACAACATCCTTCTGCAGCTCCATAAGGATAAGCCATTGCACGGAATCTTCTATAAAAATATAGAAGACCTCGGCTTATCCGAAAGGCTGACCTTCGCCTTCTTAAGGTCAGCTGGGCTGAAGTCTGAGACCGAGGGATTCATAATGGCTTGCCAGGATGGTGTATTTAACACTCTCGTCTATCGACGTCGTGTCATGGGTATGGAGGTCCCTGATGTCAGCTGCAGGGCCTGCCGCAGGGCGCCGGAGACTGTAATGCACTTACTGTCGGCTTGCCCGACATACGCAGTCTCGGCCTATATTCATAGACACAACGCAGCATTACGAGTGCTTTACTATCATCTAAGGCACTCGTATGGGATAGACGAAACACCAGTGCTGCCTTACGTTCCGGGGGATATTGAGTCCGTTGTGGGGAATGAGAAGTGCCTAATTTATTGGAACTACTCGTTTCCCACCGTCAGGCAAATACAAGCCAACAAGCCTGACATAGTACTCCTCGACCACCAACTCAAGACAATGTATGTCATGGAATTCTCAGCTCCCGCTGAGAGCAACATTGTCTTGAAAGAGGAGGAAAAACGGACAAAATATCGAGATTTGCTCTTCGAACTCCGCAGGCTTTATCCAGGCCATTCTGTTAAAATAGTGGTACTGATTATAGGAGCCCTCGGTGGAATGAGACAGACGCTGCTTTCAGAACTAAAGATCATACCGGCATGCCGAGATTCGGCAGAGATCTTAGCCGGCAGAATGCAGAAGGCTGTCATCCTCGGTTCATTACGTCTACTCAGGGCACACGATTCGCGGACCCGGTAGTCACTCACCCCACGGGCGTGGGGAGTGGCTATTGGTATTACCAGCTCCCCTCTGTGAGGGTCGGAGCCACAGAGTAGGGTGACTGGTTTTTTGTAAAAAAAAAAAAAATAAAAAAATAATAATAAATGGTCTTTTTTTACTTCTGGAAAACGCTGTACGAGGAGAGGCCTCCACTCAACCGAGATTCTCCTGCCCTTGCACACTTTGAAGCCTTTTGTCAAAGGCTTCAGCAACCACAGGAAGTGTGCGAACCAATAACCCCAGAGGAGGTTCGTAGGGCTCTTGATGGCTCTAAGAACTTTGCTGCTCCAGGTCCCGATGGGATAAATAACTTTTGGTGGAAAAAGTTATCGAGCACCCACCACCATTTGGCCAGAATATTTAATTCCTGGTTAAATGGGGAGCAGCAAATCCCTTCTTGGGTTGTTGAGGGGCGGACAGTGCTGATCCCCAAGAACGGAGATTTGTCCAACCCAAAGAATTACAGACCGATAACCTGTCTAAACGCATGTTACAAGGTGTTTACACGCATTTTGTACATGCGGGTGCTCCACGCAGTTGAACCGGTTTACGAACGGATATATGAGCAACGAGGGTCGAGGAGAGGTGTCGCTGGCTGCAAGGAGAACCTGTTGATTGACAGATGTGTCACGCAGGACTCCATGCAGTATAAGCGGAACCTCTCTATGGCCTGGATCGACTACCGCAAGGCATTCGACATGACATCGCATGAGCTCATTGTTCACTTGCTCCGATGTCTTGTGGTACCCGGTCCCGTAGTGAGATGTATTGAAGAACTGATGCCGCTCTGGAGGACTCGCTTTACCATAACATCGGGTAACGATAGAGTCCAAACAGAGTCGGTAACATTCAGAAGAGGAGTATTTCAGGGAGATTCCCTTAGCCCCCTTCTGTTTTGCATCTCACTACTGCCATTATCCGTCTCGCTCCGGAAAACCCGTGGCTACAACTGCGGTACCCCCGGCGACAGGAGGCATAAGGTCACCCATCTATTTTATATGGATGACCTTAAACTTTATGCCTCTGGAGAGAGGGATCTCCAACAGTCCCTTAGGGTGGTACAGGAGTATACGCAGGCTGTCGGTATGCAGTTCGGGTTGGACAAATGCGCACTGATCCATCTCAAGAGAGGACGATGCGGTGACTATGGAGAGGACGCGCAGCTCGTGGACGGAAGCATCTTACACCATCTAGATGCCGGAGAGTCGTACACTTACTTGGGTGTCGAGCAACGCTCCACCCAAGAAGTGAGTGTAGTGAAAAACGCTCTCCGCGGCAAGTATCAGCACCTACTCCGACAGATCTGGTCTTCAGAACTGTCGGGGAAGAACAAGGTGTCTGCTACAAATATGCTTGCCGTTCCGATCCTTCTCTACTCTTTCGGAGTAGTGAAGTGGACTAGAGAAGAGCTGCGTCAACTCGATGTAGTAACCCGCAAGAAGATGCATCTCAATAGGAGCTTGCATCCTAAATCGTCCGTTCCACGGTTATATCTCCCACGACATCGGGGAGGCCGTGGACTCTTGAGCTTGGAGAGTCTCCATAGCAGGATGGTTCTGGAGGGAGCATGTAAGGTCATCAGGAGTTCGGATCCCCTCCTCTGCATGGTCCGAGACCATGAAAATGCAGAGGTAGGAGCTTTTCTCTTTAAGGCAGCACGGAGAGCAGCCGATGAACTTGGTCTCATCTTCGACGTCGAGCGGGTAAACCCCGACTCTGTCACCGAGTTGGAACCCGTTCGACTAAAAGCCCACATTAGAGCTGCAGAACACAACATCCTTCTGCAGCTCCATAAGGATAAGCCATTGCACGGGATCTTCTATAAAAATATAGAAGACCTCGGCTTATCCGAAAGGCTGACCTTCGCCTTCTTAAGGTCAGCTGGGCTGAAGTCTGAGACCGAGGGATTCATAATGGCTTGCCAGGATATTGTATTTAAGTATTTAACACTCTCGTCTATCGACGTCGTGTCATGGGTATGGAGGTCCCTGATGTCAGCTGCAGGTCCTGCCGCAGGGCGCCGGAGACTGTAATGCACTTAATGTCGGCTTGCCCGACATACGCAGTCTCGGCCTATATTCATAGACACAACGCAGCATTACGAGTGCTTTACTATCATGTAAGGCACTCGTATGGGATAGACGAAACACCAGTGCTGCCTTACGTTCCGGGGGATATTGAGTCCGTTGTGGGGAATGAGAAGTGCCTAATTTATTGGAACTACTCGTTTCCCACCGTCAGGCAAATACAAGCCAACAAGCCTGACATAGTACTCCTCGACCACCAACTCAAGACAATGTATGTCGTGGAATTCTCGGCTCCCGCTGAGAGCAACATTGTCTTGAAAGAGGAGGAAAAACGGACAAAATATCGAGATTTGCTCTTCGAACTCCGCAGGCTTTATCCAGGCCATTCTGTTAAAATAGTGGTACTGATTATAGGAGCCCTCGGTGGAATGAGACAGACGCTGCTTTCAGAACTAAAGATCATACCGGCATGCCGAGATTCGGCAGAGATCTTAGCCGGCAGAATGCAGAAGGCTGTCATCCTCGGTTCATTACGTCTACTCAGGGCACACGATTCGCGGACCCGGTAGTCACTCACCCCACGGGCGTGGGGAGTGGCTATTGGTATTACCAGCTCCCCTCTGTGAGGGTCGGAGCCGCAGAGTAGGGTGACTGGTTTTTTGTAAAAAAAAAAAAAAAAAAAAAAAAAAAAAAAAAAAAAAAAAAATGGTCTTTATTTTCAACCGAAAATACTTACAAGACAGGAAAAATATATACAGGGTGTCCCGGAAATGGTGGGCAATCTCTCGGATTTGGGTGGAACTAGTGAAAATAAGGTCACAAGTTCGTATATTTTTCTTTTCCCCGAGGTACCCCTACGAAGATATTCGCTCTTGAAGTTATTGATCAACGGCTGAAAGAAACTGGTAAAAAATAGGATAATTTTTTTTGAAAACTAAAAATCTAAGAATTATATCTCTACTTAGGTCGATTTGCGCCAAATAACGTAAATAGGGGTGCTCCGCGGACAACACGTACTGTTGAAGTAGAAGAGAACGTATTGGATGCAGTCGCTGCGAATTCATCTGTCAGTATCAGATCATTATCATTACAAATGAATGTCCCAAAATCGATTGTTAGAAGAATTTTGAAAGAGCAACTGCTTCATCCGTACCATATACAGAAAGTACATACCATTAGCCCAGATGACTTTCTTGCTAATGCGCAATTTTCGCAGTGGTTTATACAGAAATATGAACAAAACCATGCTTTCATTCCATCGGTTTTGTACACGGATGAAGCGAGTTTCGGAAGAAATGGAGTCATTAACTCCCACAACTTACACGTTTGGAGCGAGGAAAGCCACATGCCACAATTCAAACGCGCCATCAAAGGCAATTTCATATTAATGTTAAATTAATGGAATTATTGGCCGGTACTTGTTGGGTCCATTCGTATTACCAAATCGATTGAATGGGCAAATTTATCTTGAATTTGTCCAACAGCAGTTACCACAACTTTTAGAAGACGTTGACATTGCATCTCGAGAGAACATGTGGTTTATGCATGATGGGGCGCCCCCGCATTTTAGCCTTATAGTGAGGGGTCATTTGAATAGAGTATATCCAAACCGGTGTATAGGTCAGGGTGGGCCTATTTATTTGGCTTCCCCGATCACCCGATTTAAATCCCCTTGATTTCTTCCTGTGGGGACATTTAAAGAGTTTCGCATATGCCACACCAGTAGAGTCAAGAGAAGAATTATACGAGAGAATTATGTACCATTCAAATGCAATTAGAGAAAAGTCAGTTCGTCATGGACAAGCATGCATTAGAGAAGGAGGTGCTCATATTGAGCATTTGTTATGAAATTTCATAAATCTTAATTTTTCCATGTCCCTAATTATTTTTCTAAGGTTTCAAATTTTGTGTTTTATGTGTTCAAGATTTTTTGTTTTTATAAGTTTAGGTAAGTACTTACTACCTCATAGAGAAATAAATGTTGTTTTGTACATAATCCCTGTTTATTTAATTTTTAAAAATTACTTTTATTTGTGCGATTGACAATGTGCATTTATCTCGAAAACGGTTCATATTACCGACATCAAACAAGTATACGTTTTTTACTTAAAAATGGCTCAAAAATTTGAAAATAACCTTAGAAATAAAAGAATATAGGCTGAAAATTTTTTATCAACTTATTAAGGCAATAGGTGCTCTGCACCCGAACCCCCAAGAATGTTATCCAAGGTTCTAATACACTGACCTAATTGGATTGAAATAATATGATACTGATCCAAAAATGATTAAAATCGATTGAACAATAAAAAAATTATCGCGAAGAAACGATTTTTAACCTTCAACTTCAAGAGGGAATATCTTCGTAGGGGTACCTCGGGGGAAAGAAAAATATACGAACTTGTGACCATATTTTCACTAGTTCTACCCAAATCCGAAAGATTGCCCACCATTTTCGGGAGACATATGAAGAAATACAATTTAGTCGAATTGAAAAAATGTCGAAGATGGCTATGAACAAGCATTCACCTATTTTGAATTTTAAGCATAAATATAATAAATAAGACAGCAAGAGCATATAACAATAAAAAAACGCAATTACACTATAAACTATGAATACTTATACCTAACTTAAATTGGTCAAATCAATTTAGGTGCAGTAGATAGGTAATTCCAATTACCTTAACTCAGATCTTGATACTGCGTTTGCAGATTTAAAAGGAGTTCTATATAATAATATTTATATGAAGATACTGACTTACTTTTTATTGTGTGAGGTACGCAATTATAAATTTTTGTTATTTGAGGATTAAACAATTCAGTACGATGAAGGGGGGGACTAAGAGTACCTTTGAAACGAATATTGATTGCAAGTACTTGGGAATTTCGTTGGCTACAATTTATGAAATAGACGAGCAGAATGACATAAGTGTCGTCCAAACATATTAAGCCATCATATCTCTAAAAGCCCTTTTACACGAGGCCATTAGGTAAGCCAGTCATGTCATCAAGTCATTACTCAAGCCATTCCTTCTAATAGAACGGTTTCTGTCTTTCGGCGCCAATCAGCTTCCACCACCACTCGCGTGTTGGACTGGCTCACCTATTGGCGTAATTAAGAGTTTGTGTGGAATATTTTGTCTACGCCTTATTCCAAAAATTAATATCAAGCAGGAATTTTGCACAACCTAAATTCTACGTTCATCCTTCGAATCTACATGGGGCATACACAGAGTCTGAGAAATTGAATAGGGTCAGCACTAATAACTCACATAAAATTGTTTTTACTTTTTGGTTAAGACAATGTCTATTGTTGTAAATCATTTTAAGATTCATATGGGCTGATCGAATGCAATTATTTACATGCGGCTTAAACCTTAGGGAGCTATCAAAAATTAGACCTAAATTCTTCGCCTTCTCGATAGGGCGTATATTGTGCCCGGCTGCGTTTATTTATATTCTATCTGATAACTCAGACTTAACATTTGATGGTCCGAATATAAGAACAGATACTTTTGCTGCATTAATATTTATTGAATGATTTTTAAACTTTTCAAGCACGGAGCCGATACCTTGGTTTTACCTATTGCTCCCATACATTGACTTGGGTTGAAAGAGAAGTACAGTTCATGCATCAAATGCATTCGAAAAATCAACGAGAACTAGCAAGTATCTGGTAGTAAGTTAAATTTTGTCACGTGTTCATGTAGTTGCGATTCTACCTCTATCTTTAACACTTTTGACATTGTTGGCAAAATTCTCATCGATCGTAAGTCCTTAAATTCAGTCGGATCACTATAATAATGTCACATATTGTAGACGTGTACCAATATCTTGAAGTACGCTTTGTTTAGAAACATGGAAGTTTATAAGAGTATCCAAATGAAATAATTCGGTAACCTTGCGCCTCTGGTAACGTTCACTATTTATTTGTAGTGACATAAACTGTAATTGGCTTCTTCAAAAATTAAGCCATTAACAAAATTGGCATTATAAAAAATAATATGCTAATTTAAAATAGAATATATGGCTAATTGGGAACAGTTATTGGCAAACCAAGTGCAGCTAAGTTAATATAATAAATGTTTAAACTGTCAAAAAAATTACATTAATCGTATATAATAGGTAGTTTGGATCCACCTCACTTCATATAGTTTTTTATGCATATTATAAATTTTAGTGCTGCAAATATGATTTATAACGCGTATTAAGAAATTAATCAAACATAGTAATATAGCAACTTAATACCTTAATTGCAAATCATTACTCACATTTTTTAATGAATGACAGGGATATGGCCTTTTCTATAAAAATGCACTTGATGGTCGTTCGTCAAAATCATATAATTATTTTTTTAATTTAGTACGTGACTGGGCTGGTAACCCTGAAAGTTTTTAATAACATCTGCGGCAAGATGAAGTTGACAAAGTTATTAAAGTAATTTTATAATTAAATTAATGGGTAAGTTTATAGATAATTAATATAATGCAAGAGTTAGCGTTGCCGTGACTGTAAGTTTATGATTAAATTATTAAATAATAATAATAATAATACCTTGGATAACAAACGGCTTAATAAATAAATTCGTAATAGTAGAGTGTCCAGGCCCTCAGAATGTGTTATTCTGTTGGCGCCTTAATTTGAAAATGTACTGACCATCATAAGTCCTTTCTAATACCTCATAGACAACAAAAATTCAGGTTGTCAAAAAATCGTCCTATGCAGGGGGTGAATGGAGTGAAATTAATGAGAAACACCGTAAATATTTTTATTGCATAATTTGCTCCTCTGAAATAAATTGAACCTCGTAAAAATCTGTATCTATAATTAATTTGATATACTTAATGCTGCCGAGAAAAGTGCTGTTTATTCAAAACTTGTAATGTTGCAATTTCTGATTTTCGTTCAACTCGCATTATCTCCGAAATTAGTAATTTTTTCTAAAAATACTCTGAAATGAAAATTATGGGCGCTCTTTCAGGATCAGTATTTTTTTTCTTCATTTAGCCAAGGCATTTGATACAGTGTCTCACAATATGATTATTGACAAACTGCATAATGATGATGTACAGTTGATTAAAAAAAAACTGGTACACATTCTTTTAGCTATGTAAATCATTCGTTCTTTGATTGATATTAATAATCTTACAAATGCCACTTTGACGTTACTCAGTGGCGTCATTATTAAAAATGGTTCGACATCTAACAGATATTCAAAAACTTCGAATTGTTTCTAAAATTGAAGATGGTTGGTCCATAAAAAGACTTGCTGCTGAATGCAATGTGAGTAAAACCACGATAATGAGTGTTAAAAAACAATGGGAAACTAACCAGATGGTATCTCGTAAATTTGGTTCCGGTAGACCCAGAAAAAGCAATAATCGAGAAGATGAAAATCTTATAAATTATCTAAGAGAAAACCCTTTTCAGACAGCAGTAAATGCAATTTCAGAGACAAATTTCCCTGCTTCGGTACCTACAGCTTGCAGAGGAATAAAACTAGGAAGCGAATTAAAGAGTTGTTCAGCGGCTAAAAAATACAAACATTCAGAAGAAAAGAAGCAGGGTAGGATTAGTTTTGCACTGAACTATATAAACAATGATGAAAATTTCTGGGGACAAGTTGTCTTTTCTGACGAAAAGGTCTTTTAATCTTGTAACGATGGACATGTTCGCGTATATAGGCCTCCTTCCGCTAGATACGTCGAAAAATATACTATCGATCCACAAATATCAGGAAGGTTTTCAGTCAATGTCTGGGCTTGGATGAGCCTAAATGAATAAGGTGTGTGTTGGAACAGTGGTGGTCATCTCAATTCCATTAAATATATTGAAATATTAGACAATATTATATTGCCGTCAGTAATAGAAGTGTTTCCGGAAAATAATTTTATTTTCCAACAAGACAACTGCTCCATACATACGGCCCATCGTGTCAGGCAATGGTTTCTTAATAAAAACATAGAGTTGATACCGTGGCCATATAAAAGTCCGGATTTAAATCCAATTAAAAATGTTTGGGGACTAATGGTGAAACATATAACAAAATTAAATAACCATCCAAATAATGCCCAAGAATTGGAAGAGATAATTGAAGACGCTTGGAAGAACTTGTCGCAAGAAGTTGACCTTGCAAGAAATCTGATTTTGTCCATGCCTGCAAAACTTCAGGCAGTTTTAGATGCTAATGGAGCAATGACAAAATATTGGTTAATTCTTTATTACGTAGTTGAAGTTTATTTATTTAATTTTTTATTGTATTTTTATATTCAGTTTGCATTGTTTACATTTTTTTTAATCTCAAGTGGTATTTTTGTGTTCTTATTTTATAAATAGAATTATCATTATTCAGTTAGTATTTTGCCATTAGTAGAATTATCCGTAACAAATATTATTTTTTTAAACAATAATATGGCAGGCTTGAAAATGTTTTGAAAAAGTTATTTTCTAATTATTTTTTAAAATTCCATTTGAATAAAATTAAAAAGAAAGGTTTAATAAGTTTAAAAACACTAAGAAAACCGGTCTCCTCCAAAAAAACCCAGGTCCGGAGTAAATCACCTCTTCTCCACCCCCTCCTCGACATGCCTGGCCAGCCCTATTTACAGACATATACAAACAACTAAACTATTAAGATTTTCGATTACAAGAGTTGTACGAGTTTTTTTTAAATCAACTGTACGAGGAATAACTTACTTCGTAGTTATTTACAGAACAGAAGACAGAAGACTGAGTGTGTTAAAATCGGTGATCAACTCGGTACGTTTAAACAGCGATTGAAATATGGCATACCTCAAGAAACTAGCCTGGGACCAACACTATTTTTAATTTACATTAACGAACTATTACTTATAAATACGAAATGTAAAATTGTATCTTATGCTGATGATACTGTTATTTTAGTTTAGTTAGTTTCTTTTTAGTGTAAGGTGATAGTTGGGATGAAGTAAAAAAAATACCATTGAAGAATTTTCAAAAGTACAACATTGGCTTTCAGAAAAGCTTTTGGCAATCAACATAGACAATACCAATTTTATGTGTTTCACTATATCTGACAAATATCTTCCAAACATAAACAAAATTCATTTATGTAATTATAACTGTATTCTTCACAACCTTGAGAATAATTGCACATGTACACAAGAGATAAGAGCTGTAACAAACAAAAAACTTTGGATTAATTATTGATCAGAACCTCGAATGGATAGAGCATATCAACAATTTAAATAGGAAACTTTGTTTGATAATTTTAACATTTTACCAACCAAGAGATATATTACCAAGTTACACATAAAAAATGCTACACCAAGCATTGGCTGAATCAATACTGCTTTATGGAATAATAATGTGGGGGGGGGGGGGTGCATATTTAACAAACATTGGAGGATTAAAAATTACCCAAAAATATCTCATTAAAATAATTTTATCAAAAAATAATCAATATCCCGCAGGTCTCCTTTATAATGAATTTAATGTTTTGAGTCTGGAACTAATGTATGCAAAATCAGTTCACATGTTTCTTACAAATACAAATCGATTTTTAATAAGCTAATATGTCACACCTACGATACTCGAGCTAATATATATTTAAATACGAACAACCCTATATACAATTATTTGCTACAACAAAAGAAAAAACAAATAAAGCTAAAGCTACTTTAGTTCTACATTTCTGTAGTTATTTTTTCTTTTTAATCTTGATCGTGATGGATTATATTATTTGCAAAAGATATAATTGTATATACACACACAGGTATACTTCATATCTAGGCGTATTCTAATAAGTATTACAAATATTTATGAAACTATGTATGAATATGATTACGACAAATAATGGTTTAGATACGGCTAAATCTAGATGGTTGCAGGTACAACAAATAATAAAATTAGTACGCTAAACTTTATTGATGTAACTAAATGGTATTTATGTAAATACCATTCATTATATTAAGTTATGCACAAGCACACACTGTAAACATGACCAGATATCTGAAAAGCAGAAATGAATTTACCATATCAACTGCATTAAGGTGCATTAAGTAGACTTTCACTGAATCATTTTGCTGACAAATTAAGATGATGTTGTTGCATCTCAATTTAAGAAAGCATGGGGATCTATTGGTACAACAAATTGATTTATATTAAAGGCGCCAAAATAATTTTAATTTTATTTTTTATCATTTTCAGAAAGTATCGAGGGGCAAACCGCTGGTGAAATCAGTTGTACCGTCGTGAGCAGAAAAAAATAGGACAACTTTTTTTTTCTAATGTAAATCTGTCTCTATTTGAATATGTAATGAGTAGCCGAAATAAAACAGATATCACTTTTAATTTATTTTTATTTTAATGCTGTAGTTATTGCTATAGTAAATGGTGGATGGTTAATGAGACAAATTTCACTGCGTTATAACACTAACAAAAATTTTGTGTGTAACATGTTAAGAAAGTGATAATAAATGGTACAATTAGTAGAAATCCTGGATCAAAGGACAAAGGGTTATACAATAATCAGCAGTAATAATATTTTCCCACGCATTATTTACTATTTCCAGTAATTCTTCGGCATTCCGTGGTCTCACATTTCGTTTTTGGATACTTCTTACGAGTAGTCTCCATACTTCTTCCACAGGGTTAAGATCTGGACTATAACTGGGCCAGTTAAGAACATTGATGTTGTTATCTTGAAACCAGTTAGCTACGGTATCAGCAGTATGAACGGAACAATTGTCTTGTTGAAATATGAACTCATTATTAGGAAATAATTGTGATCCAGAAGGGAGCATAATATTGTCTAAAATCCTAATATACGTTTCACTATTAAATCGTTCCCCAATATGCCACAAAACACCAGGACCACGTGCCGATATCGAAGCCCACATATTGACGGAAAATCTACCATTTTTATCATTGTTAGATATACATCTCTCATCGAATCGAGTATTCGGAGGGCGCTGAACGCGAATACGACTGCTGTGTGTTGACTTGAAAGTTTTTTCGTCTGTAAAGATTATATTGTTCCAAAAATTTACATCATGCGCTAATAATTCAAGCGCAAATCCTATTCGAGCTTCTTTATGTTCAACTTTAAGTAAGTATTTATGTGCTGCTGCATGACAGCGTAGCCCCGATTCTCTTACTCGCCGGCGACCAGTACTACTCGATTCAAGAAAATTATTTTCTTCAGTAGCCTGAATAAGTGAGTAAAATGGATTTTCTACTAAAGCATTTACCAATTGCAAATCTTGTTGTTGAGTTGATATCCTTCGTCGCCCTGATCCAGGATTTCTACTAATCACACCGTTTATTCTCCACTTTCTTAAAATGTTACACACCGAATTTTTGTTTTGCTTTAGCAATAACTCCAGATTTAACTAAATCGCTTATATGAGGCATATTAGTTTTTTGCATACTTGCAATAAATTATGACAACTAACTGACAAGGTCACAAAAATTAAAGTTAGATGTACACAGCTAGATTTTAGCAAAATATCGTTATAAGACTTGTCCTATTTTTTTTTGCTCACGACCGTACAAATCGGAGGAAATCAGGGAAAATCAGGGGGAAATCTATTGTCTTTTGGATAGTTCTGGATGAATAAGAGTTATTATACTCGGTTATACTCGATGACATGCCCTGTCAGTAGTTCACTCTACAGCGTAATTCTAGTACTAAACAGATAAGCCTCTGGAACGACACTTCGTTTTATCGTTAATATTTCACTTTACTGTTATTATTCTTCTATAAGCGAAGCAAATAGTATTTCTGAGACGTTGGTGAAGAAGAGCAAATATCATTTGTGTTAAAAACGTAGAATTGTATATGGTTTGATCGGTTAGCCTTCTAATGAAAATGAAGTGTTGTTATAGATTTCAAATTGGTATTTCTTGTTATAGAACATTAAATAGAGGATCGGCATTTTTGCCCGATTTCACCCTCTGAGATTTTAATGCGTTCTTACGTTTCAAATGATATACATTACGAAAATAGAGGATTATTCAATTGAGTCGGTATCTCTGTCTGTCTTTTAGCGCTATAACTAAAAACTATTCCATATAATATCTGGAATTTTGTTTGGCATGCAATTGACGCTATTGCCAAGAAAGAAATCGAATGTACAAGTACATTCAGTGTGGCTCACTTTCAATGAAAATATTGCTGTAAAAGATGTGTTTATTAACCGATTTTATAAGGTTTTCTTTAGTGTTCTGTAACCAAATCGCAAAAAGCGGAACCCGTCCGTATGTTACAGCTTTATAGTGGTGTAGTTAATATTTCAATGAAACAAACCGTTCAAATCAAAGGAATTGAGAAGAAATAAGAAGTCAGAGGGAAATCAGGGAAAATCAGAGGAAATCAGAGGATATCAGGAGGATATCAGGGGGAAACATACAAGATTTCCCCAAAAAGGGAATTCAGGTGTACAAATTGGGCCTCGCGGTTTACCCTACCCTACGTCGCGGGAGTCACAGATAGGCTGAAAAAGACTTTATTCAAAAGAAAGTAGGTGTACGGTTTCGAACGGTGAAGAAAATACAGCACAGCTTCCCTCAATCAAAGACCCTGTCCACAAGCTGTTATCAAAATGTGTTTACTAGTTAAACTGCACACGTGGCAAGACCTACATCGGACAAACAGGACGGAGTATCTAGTGCAGAATTAAGGAACAACAGAGGAATACCAGATTTGGATACACGGATAGGTCGGCGATAGCAGAGCATGTCCATAATAATGAGAACCATAAAATCGTCTACTAGAACGTCAATATATTAGAGAGGATTACGCGCAATTATCCGCGAATCATTAAGGAATCACTGGAAATTACCAGCACTAGTAAGTCACGGTCGAATGACGAATGACAAGCGAAGCGAAGCGGCGCCTAGGTATATAAGGAAAAACGTAACACGACAAATTCAGTCTTTAGAATCCTTCTGAAGAAGCTGACAGGATGATCAGCGGAACGTCAAGACGACCACGGCAGGACCAAGAAGAAACTACTTCATATGTCAAATAGAAATTTTGTCAGAATATCAATTATTTCGATACAAATAATCGCAATATTATATCAGTTCAAGCCTTTCACGTAGTTCATTCGTTGCATGCAAATTATAAGGGCAAAAACTATTTCTTGTTAATCAATTGACTACCTTGGATTTTTTTATATTATCGGCATTAAGTACAGTGAGTTCTAATTATGACCTATTATTTATCGGTACTCATTTGAAAACAATATCTAATAGCAGGATGTGTTTTTGCCCCAACTTGTTATTTTTCCATTTTTCTTGTTATTCAATTCTGAATTAATCACCTTTCGTATATTTACGCCTGTAGCAAGACGGAGATATTGAACGCCAATCAGTGTTATACTAATGTAGTTATTACATTCATCCTTCAATGAAAACATTTTTTTATTTAAGAAATGTTTTATTTTTTATATTACTCTTATTGTGGTGTAATAACCCAATGGTGTATTTCAATCAATCAATGGCAAAATCCTTTTCATTTGTGCTAGAAAGTACTTATATTTTTTTTAAGTAATGATGTCAAATTACGATTTTATATGTAAGGTCAAATTCAACATGTTCTTATTAAGCTCTGTTTTTTATACGTTTTTTATTTATTTACTCAGTAATCTAAGTGGTCATAGCTATACTTATGCATGTGCTATTTGTTGATGTACGTATATTTTTTCATACATTTCATGCCTCTAACATTGAAGTAATGAAATGGTTCTTAAATTTAAATCTTTAGTTTGAAATTTTCCTCAACTTTGTTATATAAAATGCATGTAAATTGGTTTTGAATATTAAGGTCACTATCTGTTTTTTATTGAACTCTTCTCAAATGCTATTAAAAAATAAATGAATTAAAATGAACTGGGTTTAGAAAAAGGGCCTCGCGTTAAAGAATTTTGGGGAAATTCGTATTTGAAAGGTAAACATTGCTATATTTGTTAATTTCCATTCTAGATTCAAATAAATTGACGATCATATGCGAGAGGTTGTATTGAGGTATCGATATCTTCATGTGCATATTTCATTCATTTAAATTCATAATAATTATGGTACTTATAAATAGTATAGATATTATCAATGTAATTAAAATTAAATTATCGCATTTAAGAGATCCAGTTGCATTAAATATAGTATTACCAAATAGATATTTATAAAATAGTCTACCAGTTTGCAACTAAATGACTACTAATTTTATTTTCCTAATACTTTTAAATTAAGAAATGCCTGAAGAGTGATAATAAATTAACTGAATGAATTCTGGATTAATTCACAGAATATTTACAAAGAAAAAGTATAGAAGAGATAACATGGAAATTGTTAAAGTCGGATCGAATTTTATAAAATCGGTAAAGTATATAGTTTAGTATATGTTGAACAAACTAATCGACCAATTTTAGTTTATTTAGGTACACCACCTCGTTATACAAACTAATTAGAGTATATGAACAGTATAAAAGATAAGAGATAAGAGATAAGAGATAAGAGATAAGAGATAAGAGATAAGAGATAAGAGATAAGAGATAAGAGATAAGAGATAAGAGATAAGAGATACGAGATAAGAGATAAGAGATAAGAGATAAGAGATAAGAGATAAGAGATAAGAGATAAGAGATAAGAGATAAGAGATAAGAGATAAGAGATAAGAGATAAGAGATAAGAGATAAGAGATAAGAGATAAGAGATAAGAGATAAGAGATAAGAGATAAGAGATAAGGGATAATAAACCAAACCTATTTAGTATGTACAAAACCAGACATTGTAAACATTGTCTATTAGTTACCAAAATTGTGTCATGAAAAGAATCTGGGACAAATAGATCAACCAGTTTTGTTTAACTTCAACAAGCACATGGTTCACCTCAAGTCAATTTGACCAGGGTCGTGTTGAGCCCTGAGTCGAGTGTTAATATGTTAAATAATAAAGGCAAGATATAATTAGAATTTTGTCGTTGTATACATAGAATATATAAACAATTTTTCATTTGTGTTTTAGCTTCCCTTCATATAAAGTTGAGCAATCGCAAAATTAAACTTACCATTCCATTTTAAACCAAGGATGAGATTTGTATCAAATGCAAGTATTCAATTAATAAACTTTATCTCTACGACAGTGAGAAAAATCGTGTTTAGTATTTAGGTACCCTATAGTATAATGCATTTGCAAGATGATTTAAGTTAAAGATAACGTCAGAATCACTGTTAACCAGTAGTGAGTTTGATTTAACCCAACACATTCACTGTCTTCTATTGAACAACAATATTACGATAATTATCAAAGATCATTAATAACATTCAAAATTGGTGTCATATAATGTCACTTCTATTAAACGAGGCAGTTTTTAAAGATTCGGCACTCGCTTGAAAAGATAAAATGTTCCAATAGGTGTTAGCTAGAATAAAATTGATATAAACAATTACTGAAGCAATATCCATGTTAAAACACGGTCATAAGATTAATGAAATTTGGTATTAATAATCGTGACTCACGAAATGCCCAATATAATGCGGTATTACCAAATACTGTAAAAAACATGTGCAGAGTAGGTATTATGACTTAAAACTGTTCACACTACTCAAATAATGGGATAAAGTGTATGGGCATAATACCACTTCTAAAGTTCCTTTTAGGTAGACTCTCTCTTTATTTTCTCCAGTTTTTCGACTAATTGTTGTTCCCTCAAGTAGAACGGAAGGTCCTTCGAGAGATTTGACCTCAGCCACTCCTGCCCCAGGCTTCCACCACTGTAGAGGGTGGAAAATTTATATTTTTTTGTAAGAAAAAAATTGATATTTTGTAGGTGTTTCTTTGAGGAAGGTGGTAGGTGGTCAGTACCTGGGGATCTATGTAGATCAATATTTAAAATGGAACAATCATGTTGAAAGTTAGGTGGCAAATTACGAAAATTATTATATAAATTCTACCAACTCCGGAACATACTAGATGTGATAGTCTCAGTCAATGTTTACAAAGCGCTAATTGAATCTTTAATAAAATATGGAATAGTAATCTCGGGGTCAGCGTATGATACGATACTAAGAAATTTAAAAATAGTTCAGAAACATTTTATTAAGATTATTTTCAAAAACCTAAACGATATAGTACTAAATTATTATTTGAAGAATCGAAATAGCAGGATATTGATATTATATATATAATCTCGTTATTAAACTATATAAGAAAAAATAAAAAATTACAAATCTTAAAGACAGCTTATTGTAACACTCGCTCTCAAACAAATGAAAACTACTTAACACCAAAACCCTCTAAAACTGCATATGTTAAATTTACAGATTATAGTGGAATAAAATTGTTTAATCTACTGCCGTTCTGTATAAAAGAATCAAATAGTTGCAAACTGTTTAATAAGAACATGATTAAATATGTTTCTGAAAATATTGATAATTTTCAAAATACATTTTTTTTATACATTTATTTAATGTCGGCCTATTTCCGCTACTGAGGCCTAACACCGAAGCTTGTAGACAAGCTACGCCCAACCAGGAATTTTACCGAACCTCTTCCCTTAAAAAGAGTAGGGATCTTTTACTTGCCTAACATTTAATAGACGAGGACCGACGGCTTTACATTCCCTCCGAAGGATGGTAGATCCCCTATACAACCCTCGCCTAAGATTGTATAGCTTCCGCGCATACACTGATATACAAGCCGCTGCAACATGTGTGAGGCGTGGACGCGGTCTTCGTTGGGACGGTCACCCATCCAACTACTAACCGCGCCTGACCGTTACTTTACATCGCATATCGAAATATGTACATAGTAAAGACGCACCTACGCTCGCCCCCCAACAAAAACACATTAAAAATGTAAATATATCTAATTACTAACATATAATATAACCTTCTGTTTTACTCAACTATTACTGTAATGTGTTAGATAATTTAAATATTTACATAACATAAAAATTTTATAATGGCTCGTAATATAATTTATCTACCTTTCTTTATAGGGACTACTATAGGGAATCTATAAAAGTATATCTTCCTCTTGGTGACTGTATTGTAATTTATGATATATGAATCATCTATAAAGCGCACAAAATAAGGTCTTTTAGACCTTAGGTGCATTATTCTGTAACAGTCTTATTCATGTATATCAAAGAGTTGTAAATATATATTATTATTAACTCTACGGACCTAACAAATGTATTTCTCCCATTTGGAACCCAAAAAATATATTTTTTTCAAAACGAAATTGTGCGCTTTTCCGCTCTCTAAACAGGATTTTTAAACTATTTTTAAGGGTGTATATTCCTTATTACTGATAATTTGATAAAAATAGACACTATTAGTAATATTTCCATATTTTACCCCATTAGTCTGTACTAAAAATTTATGAAAAATCGTATTTCTTAGGAGATCACTTCATGTTCAACCCCAATAAAGGGTTCAAACGATTAGGGTTAATTTTTTTTTGTTATTTCAACTTTATTAGTCCAATATTATCAAACTATAATGAAAAAAATTTTAAAAAGTGTTTATCGCAATGTTTGTAAAAGAAAGGGTTAGGCGTATGAGGTTTTCCAGGGAGGAGGAGCGAAAGGGTTAAATAATGTGGGAGTTGTGGGTAGGGATATGTGTGATATATGAATGTTTATTTGCACAAAATTGACAAATATAGAGTCAACACTACTGTAAGTAAGAACCAAGGTTTGTAAAGTAGATAGGTAGCATGCTAACTTGAACGGAATAGTGGGGTTACGATGAAGGCGGCCATCTTGCGCGTCATCGTGCCTGCTGAAACTTGATTGTACGTATGAATTCTTTGAGACGTTGCGCTTATTTGTTGTGTTATTTCGAAATATTTGTTGTTTTCGTGTTTATAATCATGCAGTTAATAATAATAATAATAATCCTTTATTGGTCCAAGAGATCATACAAATGATATAGGACAAGTCATATACAAAAAAAATATTAACAGATATATGTAAGAAACAGAAGAAATATACATACATACACCCATGAATGAATCCGTACATGCATTCATGCATGTATGTACATAGACAGAAAATACATAAAACTACAAACATAGAAATAAAAAAAAAATTAAGACACAAGAAATTCATTAACAGAGTAGTAAGCTTTCTTTAGTAGCATTTGTTTAACAGCAGATGTGAACTTTTTGATACTGGGCATGATTTTCATACTATTATCTAGTTTATTATACAGAGTGATACCCATGTAATAAGGATTGGTTTCATATAATTCCATTCGATGTATATTATATTGCAAATCAAAACCATGACGCGTAGGGTAATTATGGAAAGCATTTTGAAAATTGAAATGAGCAAGATTCTTTTTAACAAAAGTTAATATTTCAAGAATATACAGTGATGGTAAGGTTAATATATTATTCTCAATAAATATAGACTTGCACGACTCTCGGTATTTGAGTCCAAACATACAGCGTATGGCCCTTTTTTGCAACATAAATACACGATTTGACATTGATGAGTTCCCCCAAAAGATAATACCGTATCTCAAACGAGACTCAAAATTAGAATAATAAAAAATTTTTACTACGTAAGAGCTGGAAATTTGGCATAACCTTTTCAACGCAAAACAGGTACTGGCACACTTATTACAAAGAAAATTTATATGAAATTTCCAATCGAGAGATAGATCAATGAAAATTCCTAATAATTTAAATTCCGTTACATGTTGAATGCTCTTTCCATTTAGCTTAAGTAAAGGACTAGATATATAATTCGAAGCAATAGGATGGAACTGTAGCGAGTATGTTTTTTCTTGGTTTAGGATAAGTCTATTATTTTTAAAATAATTTGCAGCAGAAGACAAGTTTTCGTTTAGCTTGGCGATAGCTTGTTTTTCACTTTCGGCACTGACAATGATAGTTATGTCATCTGCAAAAGCATTATAAAAAGTAGAAAAGGCACTGTCTATGTCATTTATATATAATAAAAATAATAATGGTCCTAGTATACTTCCTTGAGGGACTCCTATGTCCACCATTAATTCACTTGACCTGGTATTACAAAATTCAACAAATTGTTTTCGGTTAGCTAGATAAGATTGGAGAACAGACTTGCACTGACCCCGCAGACCATAACACTCAATCTTTTTTAGTAGAATGTCATGATCTACGCAGTCGAATGCCTTTGATAAATCAATGAAGACAGCAATTACCTTATTTCCTCGATCCAGATTTTCATAAACATAATTTAAACTATTTGCAAGAGCCGATATTGTTGATCGATTTTTATAAAATCCGTGTTGATTTTTCGAGATGACATTATAATTTTCTAGGAAATTTAGGATTCTATTGGCTAATATCTTTTCAAAGATTTTTGAAAAAACAGATAACAGTGAGATGGGTCTATAGTTGGGGAGCAGGGTAGCGTCTCCTTTTTTATGCAATGGAATAACCTTTGAAAGTTTTAATAAGTTAGGAAAACAACCATGATGGAAACATTCATTGACTATGTGACATAGAGGTTCAGCCAATAGGTGAGCAAATTTCTTTACAATTTTTATTGAGAAAAAATCAGGACCAACTGACTTGGAATTTTTTAAACTGTTTATTACATCGATAATTTCAGATTTTGACACCGGATTTAAAATAAAATTAAAATTTGGGTCATTGAAGGGAAGAAAATAGGGAAAATCTAGTGGATAATCTTTTGTAATACTGGGGATATTATTTACTTGCAACAATTGCCTAGGTAAGTTTACGAAAAATGTATTAAATGCATTTGCAGTTTCAAGCTTGTCTGAAGATATTTTACCATTTATTAGCATATTTTGACTTACATTTCTGGTTTTTGTTCTCACAGAATTATTTATAATTTTCCAAACAGTAGTTGATTTGTTTTCGGAATTTAATATGATTTTGTCAAAGTACATTTGTTTGGCCTTTTTTAATACTTTCTCATAAATTGATTTATATTTTTTATAGTAGTCTTTTGGTATTATTCCGTTTAGCTGCAAATGATATAAATCTTTTAAATGAACGCTAGATATTTTTATGCCTGCAGTTATCCAACCCTGGTTTGAGTTAGAAATTTGTAAATTTTTTGTAACAATTTTGAAACTTTGATCATAATAATGTTTTAAAAGTCCGATAAAAATTTGAAACATATCATCGGCCGATTTTGCGTTGAAAACATCACGCCAGGTTTCAGTCATTAAAAAGTTATTAAAGACATCATAATTTTTTACAGAAAAGGACCTAAAAGTGTATGTATTATCACCCAAAAAATTTCCAGAAAAAACAATTTTTTGGCCAAAATGGTCGGATAGGCCATTTCTAAGTATTGTTTTTTCCTTTATATTACAGTTAAAGTTTGTAAAGATATAATCGATTGCGGATTCTGTATTATTATAATGTATTCTAGTAGTTTGTTCTAACGCAGATACTAAACAGTAGGAATTTACAAGATCTAGTAATTCAATAGTGACTTTAGATTTATCAAAAAAGTCTATATTAAAATCTCCACAAATTATTGCATTAGTACAGTGGTATTTACTAAAAATCAAATTTAGGCAATTTTCAAGATTAACCAAAAAAGCTTGTACATTTGAATCTGGTGATCTATATAAACATAAAATACAAAAATTTTTTTTGTTTATGGAACATTTAATAGCTGCGCATTCAAAAGTTTTATCTTGACTTAGTTGTACGATGTCAGTTATTTCGTGAGTAATGAGTGATTTTTTAGCTAAAATGAAAACGCCACCTTTTAAAGATGAGCTTCTGCAGTATGAACTGCCAATTTTAAAGCCATTTATTACAATATAATCAAGTTCACCTGGTTTAAGATGAGTTTCCGAGACACAAAGTATATCAACTTGTTCTTGAGACAGCAGAACATCTATTTTTTCGATTTTATTTTTTACACATTGCAAGTTTTGATGCACAACACAAATGTCACTCTTTGTTACGTCACCGTTTGGTTGCTATGCAAAAGGAAGTAAAGAAACGTCTGTTTTATCTTTTAAATATTTAAGTTTATTAAGGTAGATTGGGCAATGTTTATCTTTGGCACTATGATTTATATCCAAATCTGTTTTATAAATTTTGTTTGAACTTATACAGTTAGCACATTTTTTAAAATTTGCGGTGCATAGCCTGGTTTCATGACCTTCAGCACAAATCGAACACACTGGAACTCTCCTGGTACATGTTGTATTCAGATGTCCAAAACCTGAACAATTATAGCATCTTTTAACGTGATAAGAATCTGCAATTCTGCATTTTTTCCATTCTACATATAAGTATCCATTCTCAATTATAGCATTTCTTGTTTTTGTATCGACCGCTACAATTATATTGATAAGGCCTTTATAATTTATTTTCCTCACAATTTTAAATTGAAAATTACTATGATCAGATGCAATGTTGTTTAATTTTAAGATATTTTTTTCCAAGGTACGATCGTCCACAGTATTTTCAAGTTCTTCTGTGCCGTATATAATGATTTTAGGATTAAAAGTTTTTGATTCTGCAACATTACAATTTTCCCCTAATTGTGACTCTATTTCGCCTTTTAATTTTTTTAAAGATTCAGAGTTATCACAATTTATAACTACGCTATTATTTGTTTTTACTATGCTGTTTATAGATATCGAAAGATCTGCTGGTTTAACCGACGATTTTATTTCTTTGTATAATTCATCTGGAGTATGTTTTTCTTCACGGGTCCTTATAATAATAGAATTTGTCGGCCGAGGTTTGTTTTGTCTAGCCGCTGTACTATAAGAAATAGCTGAACTGCTAGGTTTATGGCTTATCTTATCAGCCTCGTTTTTTTCAGAGATCGGTGGATTTACAACTTTAACGCTGTGAAAATTAGATTTTAATTGCTGCATTTCATTGTTTATTTTAGTGAATAGGACATTTTTCTCATCTACGATTTTGGTAAAAATATCCGAGAACTTTTTATTAAATAAATTTTCCACAACTTGTTGAATAGGTGCAAATATAACAGACTGCAGTTGAGTGTCGCATACCTGACAAAGCCATTTAATTGATGCATGAGATTTCACAACTTTTTGCACTGATTTTTTTATGCCAACACAGTCACTATGAAAAATAGACTTACACAAGCCATCACATTCAATATAATATTCATCAGAACACACATTATTGCACATTTTACAGATGTGCTTGTTTTCCTCATCCTCACTGTCAGCCATTTTTACTTACTATAGTTATTTAGTGTATAATCTAATTGACAATTACTGTTAAAGAGAAAAGACTCATAGTATATAGAAGTTTGTAACCTGTGTGTTTACAGAAATAATTTTTAAGGTAAACAGTTTTTATTATTTTCCGTTCATAATAATAACAAATAACAATGTTACATACAATTATTAGATGACTAGAGGAAAGGTTTGTAGTGTAGTTGTTTGCAAAAACAACTCAAAAAAGGCAAAAGAGAGTGGTAAGATGTTGATGTTTTTTTCCTTCCCTAAAAAAATTACTTAATACAGAAAATAAAATTTATTTTCATATGATACAAAGAAATATTATAAAAAACCAATGAGCGATTTTTTCTTATTAATTGCTGTGTCTAATATGACATGATAAAATTTAATGGCCCTCTTGTTAAATTTTATTAATAAATTATTGTATGCACATCTAATTCTAATAAAAAATTTGCATTAAATTTTTTTAATATTACATAATTGTAAAGGTTGGCCTGGGGAAAAATTTCTACTCAGTACGTCATAAAATAAGAAACTTTTCTAAGTAACTCTTTTCGTTAGGGCGAAAATTGGTATCATGTATGTTTCTTCATCTATCTTATAACTTATTAAATTCGCTAAGAATTATATAAAGCAATGAAATCAAGACTGAAGTCTCGGGCAAGAAATTGCACACAAGATTAAAAGAACCTAATTCAGTCCCTTGATATAAAATGTACTTCTTTAACTGCATACATTAATTAGTTATAAATTTGATATATTATTATTATATATAATTTTAAATTCCAAGGAAAACATTATCGATGTTAATAATCATTAATCAAAAAATTCAATTTATTAATTTGTGCTTGTACATTAAAAAATACAAAATACGGAATTCAAATTCATAACTAATTATACTTCTATACTTATGGTTTGAATGCCAGAAATTCGAATGGGCAGGCAGAGTGACGCGTTCCCGCATTTTAAATAGTGATCTCTGATTGGTCGAAAGTTACCATGCTACCTATCTTACTTTACAAACCTTTAGTAAGAACCATATTCGCTGATAATTCCTCCCACCCACATACACCAATTGCCTGCTGCCGTCTATACATTTCCTATCAGAGTAGTTAGCAGGCTATGCTAACTCAATGTAAAATATTTTATAACTGTTTTGGTTCATACTATGACCCCAAGCAGCGCTACCAGCGAAGTACGAGCACTGAACTATATTATAATAACATTTGCTTTGAAGTTGTATTTATTTGCTGCTTTTGTTATTATCAGCAAGAACCAGGAACTATTTGTGTGCCTAATTTCTGTACTATTCGAAAATCGACGTAGATTCTATATGTTACTGTAGATAAGATAGTCATAAAATCTTAGAGGACAGAAACAAAAAAACATCCGTCATCTAATGAATGAAAAACCTGCTGTTAAATATACAAAGTAAGGAACAAAGAAGTTAGAAAAATTGAGAGTGTAGTATGATATACCTCGTTTTTTGTAATTCGGGCATATTTTATGTACATGTTATAGACTATACTTTAGGATGAAATTTCAAGCTCACATTTTAAAATATATTTTGTCATTCGATATTTCTTATTTTATTTGAGCTATGCACTAAATCTCCCTTCACCCAAATCTCAAAAATGAATTTAAATCATCCCGCGTAAATCTACTGGTGGCTCCGCAGGTGTTCATAGTACGAACCGAAACAAGCATTGGTGGAAAGTAAAGAAGTTTCCCATCTATATCCTATATAACCATCTAATCTATGGTAGTAATAACCACCTTACATTCTAAAGGTTTGTACCTGGTATCGAAAGGAAGCAGCCCGTTATACGCTACTT
This sequence comes from Leptura quadrifasciata, assembly GCA_963675555.1. Classification (NCBI taxonomy): domain Eukaryota; kingdom Metazoa; phylum Arthropoda; class Insecta; order Coleoptera; family Cerambycidae; genus Leptura; species Leptura quadrifasciata. The sequence continues at coordinate 12,646,156 of OY776676.1, forward strand.
ATCTCAAATTATGTCTAAGGAATAAATTAGCAACGCAAAACTTCTCGAATGAATTACTCAAACAATACACTTGAGATTTGAACAGCTAAACAACAAAATTGATCTTAATAAAATTCTTACTGATAAGTTACAAACAGCTTATAGTACTATTGAAAAACTACGAGAAGAAAATTCAACTCTAAAAGAGAAAATAGGCATACTAGAAAGAAACGCCAGGAAGAATAATATTGTGGTATATGGCATAAATATAGGCGATGATGAAAACAACCTACTATCTAAATTTCTGCACTGAATGACATTTTTGGGAAACGTTTTCTAAAGCCAGGGCATATTGCCAATATTGACAATAAAATTAATGACAATAGTATCTCAAATAGGAAAAATGTTAAATTCTTGGGATTAACATTAGATGAATGTCTCAATTGGAAGGCACACTGTGAGCAATTAATATCAAAACTTAATTCGATCTCTTATTTGATAAGAAGCTTAAAAGAAATTCTATTAAAAGACCAACTATTAAATTTGTATCATACACAAGTAGGGTCTAGACTCAGATATAGCATCGCCTTTTGGGGAAACTCCACCTTATCAGCGGATGTTTTTATTGTACAAAAACGAATTTTAAGAAACGTAGCAGGGATTTCTAGTACCTGTTCCTGCAGAGATGCTTTTAAAGACTATAAAGTTTTAACCCTTGTTAGTATTTTAATTTTTGAATTGTGTGTATATGTTTACAGTAATATGGCTAAATTTATTACGAATAAGAAGTTTCATGCTATAAACACTAGACAAAAGGAAGAATTTCATGTTCCTTATTATAAATATAATATATCCTTAAATGCACCCAACGTCTAGGTCTTAAATTGTTTAATTGTTTATCTGATGATATCAAATAGGCAAAGAATGTAAATAGTTTTAAACTGAAATTAAGACTATATTTATTAAACAATTGTTTTTATACGTTAGAAGAATTTTTTGTAGCATAATTGTGTGCCAAACTGTGACGATTCCTATACATGTATGTACTGTCTGAAAGGAAAATAAAGGTATTCTTATTATTATTATTAGTATTATATACCAACCCAAGAAAAAAAAATACAAACACTCCCGTAATTATAGAATTTCTTACTTATTTTAAAAAAGCAGACATTTTCAAAAATCTACATCGCTTGAAACATACGGGTGTTACTATATATAACGATTTGTCAAAAGAAGATAGAAAAATCAATAAGTTTCTAAAGAACAAATTGAATAATTTAAATAAAATCGAATATAGAACCTAAAATAAAAGGAAAATCCATAATTGTTGCTGGAAAAGAATACCCGTATGTAAACTTGATTGCCCAGGAAGCAAATAAGGAAAACCACTTGGGAAAAGATAGCTGTAATGACGATGATCTACATCCGGATGACGGTGACGATATCACAGCCGAAGTGCCCGAAGCACTGTGAACCTTACCCGCACTCGCAGAAGCCTCAAGGTTTCAAAAAAGTAAATTGAGTTCTTTTTTTATACATATACAAATTAATAATATTTACATATTACATACAAAACTATACTTATATATGTATATATCGTACTGTACTTAATATTTTGTCTTTTCTTATATATAGTTTTAGGTACTTTAAGTAACTTTGTTTTATTACTATTAAATTGAAATAAAAATCATCATGGATCAGATATAATTAATTGTAAGGAACAAAAAAAATCTAATTTATTTCTGTTTGTAGTAAGTTTTTTTTTTATACATTTATTTAACGTCGGCCTATTTCCGCTACTGAGGCCTGTAGACGAGCTACCACCAACCAGAAAATTTGCCGAACCTCTTCCCTTAAGAAGAGTAGGGATCTTTTACTTGCCTAACATTTAATAGACAAGGGACCGACGGCTTTACATCCCCTCCGAAGGATGGTATATCTCCTATACAACCCTCGCCTAAGGTTGTATAGCTTCCGCGCATACACTAATATACAAGCCGCTGGAAGATGTGTGAGGCGAGAACGCGGTTTCCGTTGGAATGGTCATCCATCCAAGTACTAACTGCGCCTGTCGTTGCTTTATATCGCATACCGAAGTATGTACATAGTATGTACATAGTTTGTAGTAAGTTAAGTTTGTTAATACTACTATTGTTCTTCCTTGTTTGTCAAGAAAATAATTCTGTCTTTTTAAATTTTTGTTTCTTGCTATATTCAATTTCGTCTCATCACCGCATCATATCCGTCATCATATCTTTTAGATTATTTAATTTGTAATTATATAATAGTTATTATTGTATTTTTTGAAACCCTGGGTGGGAATTAATAGCAGCTATTAGCCGACACCCCCCCAGGCTAAATAAGGACATTTATTATTATTATTATTATTATTATTATTATTATTATGCAAAATGGCATTCTAAATACTTTTTTACTCTACATATTTTTCAGTGAAACTTTTTGTTTCAGTCGTTTTTATACCAATTTCAATATATTCAAATTTAATTCGCCAAGTTCCTCATTTAATTTGTCATTAAGTTTTATCATATTAAGTTTTATTTTACAGTTATTTGGATACTCAAATTCTATTTAGAGTTGAAAAGGTTGAATCTAAATTTTCTATATACTTCTTAAGACGACAGTGCGCAAAAGCAGTGTGGTAGTGTGAGTACAGACAGTAACCATTCATAAATTTGATTTAGCGTTAAATCGAACTTATGATTGGTTCCTCCTTGTAACTGCTCTGCTATAGACCATTCCAGAACACGTAACTTTGACAGATCCGCCATTTTGCCTGGGTGGCACACAAAGCGATTATTTTCCGTGTGTTTACATTCGTTTTTGGTGGTATGGATTGAGTTTATTGTGATTTTTTGCAAATTTCTTCGCCAAGATGTCTCGAAGTGAATATTATGTAGCCCTTGGAGGTGATATTAAGTGCAGATATGATAAAAAGAATTTTTGGCAAAACAAATCAGTGATGAGGCATTTGTTGTTATTGGGAAGGTAATAAATCAAAATTAATGCGTAATTTTACATTATAATTAGATTCTATATGTTAATGTATATAATTGTGATATGCTACAGAGATTTTAAACTTGATTAACATTTTTTAAATGTTTGTTGTAGGTTAAACACTCTCAACGAAAGAGGAAAAAGTTACTTCAAGTTTGGATTATTATTTTAAAGAACACCAGCATTTCCATGGCTCACTGTACATGTATCACATGTACATGTTTATCAGAAGCGTGCAGTCATATAGCGATTCTATTTTGCCTGCATGATCGTCCAAACACCATCGAAGACAGTAATCCTGGTCCAGCGTCCACTGACTTTCCGTTTGGCCAGTACCTTCCATGAAAAATGTAGAAATGTTGCGAATAGGAGATATGGATTGGTCAAAAAAGTAGGAACAAGAGGTTTGTTTCAGAAACATCCTTCTTTTGATAGATAAAAGTGAACTTACGCCTATTTATGTCCGTATCTAATTTATGGTCTTTTTTCGCTCGACTGAACCTGAACTTGGATATTTTAAGAGAATAAAATGAATATTAAATAACATTTGTTTTACAGTGAATAAAAAATATATATTACTGATGTGCAATATATTGAAATAAATAGGGATATATAATTAAAATTGTTTTTATTAATAAACACACAGGTACATAGATAATTCATTATTTATATTATTTGGTATTTGAGAAGGCACATGTTTATGATTGTGCTACATACCACGACAATTTTATCCAATGCACTCAATTTCCTCAATTTGAAAACGTGCTTATGGGTATTGTTTCATGAAAAATTTATTTTTTTTTTGAGCAAACCTACAACTCTTTCTACATGAACCCGTACAATTGCAATATTTCATGTGTTTTCCAAATCTATAGGATACAACTGAGTTTGGCCTTTTGTAAAGGCGGGTATTTGTAGTTTTATCCTCTAAAGCAGCTAGTTTTCCTAAAATTACACACATCATTTAAGTCTAACCTTATAAAACCTAGAAGGAGTTTTTGTACAAGAATTAAGTACTTACCAGTTATAAAATGTTTTGAATAAATACGACCGTGTTTTAGGTGGCTTTTACTTAGTGGCCCCCGTCGCAAAGCCTTAATCCGAGTATTTCTTCTTTCTATAGGCAATGCATTAAGATGAGTCCCCTATTGGTTAAAATAGCGGGAAATCGGAAAACAATGCACGATCTCTTTCACCACGCATTGAACATTCAACAGCAACACAAAAATGTGGCATTTTCTATCAATTAGACCAGGATTAAACAATTTAATGATGAAATACTCGTAATGTTTACATACGCAAATGGTTTTGTATGCCACCCAGCAAATATAGCCGAACTGTCAATGACGTCATTCTGGAATGGTCTATAGCGACGTAGTGATCAACCGCACACTAGAAATTCAATTTTAAGGTTATATTTATGTAGTGGACATAAGCTGCTTTCGAACGAAAGTATCTACTATCAAAAAATTAAATCAGGCTGTCAAAACGTCAACGAAAACAACTTTGACAATATAAAACCGAAATAAATTATGTTTTATGTCATTTCTAACAGCGGTATTGTGCATTTTAATTTTAGGAATCTTAACCAAGTCCATTAATGCACAAAAGCAAGTAGGGCAACCTAGAATAATTGGTGGTTATAATTGCCCTCCAGACACTCATAAATTTATGGTCTCCATCAGGAAAGAAGGCAAGCATAAGTGTGCAGGGACAATAATAAACGAAAACTGGGTTCTTACAGCTGCGCATTGTACAGGCAGAAGACGTTATGTTGTCGCAGGTATATCAACAGACCCAGATAGTATAACGTCAGAAGCGGATGTGTATAAATTTTATATGCATCCTTGGTTTTATGGGGGGCCATATAATGATATAGCGTTAATCAGACTTGCTACGCCACTGAATAAGTCTGCGTATGTCGAGTACGTAAATCTACCTGACACAAGCGATTTGTGCACACAGGCTCTTGTCATGGGTTGGGGAAGTATTGATGAGCCCCCACCACTTGTATTACCCAAAGAAAATAAATGCGTGAAACTTCCTATAATATCAGACGAGGAATGCAAAGATATGTTCCGACGCTATGATACAAATATGATTTGCTCTATAGCATCTGGAAAAGACGCATGCAATGGTGATTCTGGCGGCCCTATGCTATGTGGCGATGTCCAAGTGGGTATTACCGTATGGGGGGATGGTTGTGCGAGGCCTCTCAAACCCGGAATTTACATCAGGATTAGTGCTTATAAAAATTTTATCTACAGTACCATGAAGAATTCTGCTTGGCCCACTAAATGTAGTTTCCTACTTACTACCGTTATACCGCACATAATATATTTGTCTTAATAAAAGCTTATTAAAAAGCGAGTTGTGTTTCCACTTATGATTTTGGCTCTTCCTGAGAGTTTAAAGAAGAACAATTTGACAAAAGTAACGCTCTTACTACTTTTCATTTGAATATACAATGTATGTGAAATAAAATTAATGAATTTGAGATATTTCTAGATGAAAACAATTTAAATTTTTTATGTATAAATGAGCATTGGATGTTATATGATGAAATTTGTAAAAACAAACTTTTTGTATACCAATGATTATGTACTTAATTCACCTGCAAAGTTTCAGATTCGCAATTTTTGTTTAAATTCGACATTTTTTTTTTCAATGTTTTGGAGTTCCCCCTCCCTGGGACAGTTTTCCCGTGGAGTAAACTGTCAGAAAATATTGGTCAACTAGACGCCCTTCAGTCATTTTCTGACAAATGGCAGGAGGTATTTTTTAACCGCTCGAAAAAATCCAGGAAAAGCGCCATAGCGGCTTACCCTGTGGCTTTGGACCCCTACTCGACCAGACGGATTTGTAGAGGGACACTCAACCTATACAGAAACCAGGTTTTCTGTCTCTTTGCTGACGCACCTCCCTTTTGTCGCCATCTCTCTAACTATTAGAAGGCTTCGGACAACTGAAATTTGATAACACGTAAGATTTGCACGAAGAAATTTTTATGAAACAACTTCAAGGGCATCGATATGGTTTCAGTGCGTATTGAAGATTTATACATAAACAATCAGCGTGCAACAGAGCTTATCAAGAATATGGAATTTCACAGAAGAACGTGCAAATTGCACGTCAAATTTTCAAAGTAATGAAGAATTAATATTTTTTAATGCGCCTTTCTTGGACTTGTACAACACTTCATCAAAATGCAAATCTATTAATGAGTGTAATTATTGGAGCTTTATCAAGCCTGGGGACAATAATAAATCCCTATAGTTGAATTTATTGCCATCTAAATCTAGAACAGCCTAACACCTGCTTGGAGTTTTTAACAATTCTGTAATTAGTGAGGCAATGAGCACAATCCTAAAAATTGGGGATGTGTGTTAAAAAGCAATATTCTGGAGTTAAAGAAAGTCACAGTCTCCTACTCCAGATTGTCTTTAAATAGTTATGTAGCCATCGAAAATTGTTGTTCTGGAGTTCATTAGTTTGTAGTAATCGCCAAATACAATCTCATGTTTTACCAGTGGTCGGGATATCTGAAACATGTCAGTGGAGAGAAATTCAGGGCCTAAAGATTGATCCTATAATTTTTTCCAACAAGTTCTCTATTCATAATCAAAGAAAAGGGGACCGTAGAAGTGGGATAAGGAGAAATGAGAGTAGAGGGAGAAGATCGTAAATAATTTTGTTGAATGTTGCAATTTCTTGACATGAATAAAATTGAAATGTGATAATTCAAATTCTATTCAATTTATCAAAGTAGATATGGAGAACTGTAGTCTGTTGTACAAGACGATTTGTTATCCTGTTCTAAAATAAAATTCAGTAATTGTAATTTAGGACAGGATAATGGAAGAAAATCCAAAAAAGAGAGTATAATAATTAATTCATTAAAGACATGGCCTCAAAATTGAAAACAATTATTATTCGTTTGAAAATACAGCTTTTAAATCAATGTCAACACTAATTAACTACACTCCTCTTTATAACAACGTATTTGCAATAAAATTAGGAAATAAGTATGAACAAAAATTATTTCCTATTTATCATTTCAGCACTTTAAAGGATATAAAAACAAATGTTATCATATAGCTTAAAATCAAGGAAATCAAAGTTGTTAAATTATTTAAATTTATTATTTAATCCCATTCCCACAGCAGTTGCGTTCGCATGCATAACATTAATTAATTATGTACAGATAATCTTTAAACGTAAACATAAAATAAAAAAATACTTGAGACAAGTTACAGTTCAGTAACAACCTCTATAAGAATATTCAGAGATAAATCATTCAATTTAACTACTTTCCTGAATCATTTTTTGACCTTTAGAATTTTGTTAATCCTCTGGGGTATTGCAAATATTTTGCCGACTGTTACTGTTACTTTAAATTTAATGATAAAATATGAAGAAGACGTACACTTTAATTGTAATTATAGCTCACACAAGGTCATCAGCGGAAGGAAAATTAAAAGAATTAACCATTCGTTTACTTTTCCAGCGGGTGGCTCAAACAACTGCAAATAATTTTGTTGTTAAGTTATTCGAACAATACATGTGTCCACGTTTTAGATAAGACCCGCGCTTGGAAATTTTTAGGACTATTAAGGCGTATGGATATTTGGGTAAAGCGCTAAATAATTTATAATAAACAGTCTTGGAATCTAACAAACATGTTTGTGAACACAGAAAGATCTTTTAGAAACGAGTTACTAGAAAATCGAAACGACTTCAAGTAAGATGAATAGAATATCTAAAAAAAAACACACAATATTCGTGACAAAACTATTGACCAATTATTTAGTCCTGATTATGCCATATTAGTCAGGGCGCCAAATAATGATTTTTACCCTGTAGAAAATAAAACCGAGGAGAACGCCACTGGCAATTAATTAATATATTAAAGGTCCCTGGTTTCGGCACCAAGATATATTAATTAATTGCCAGTGGCGTTCTCCTCGGTTCGTGCAGTATTTTGATCATATACCCTAACCTGGAAGTAGGGTATAGTAAAGGTCTTTTGGCTGTTTTTGGTTCTTCAAAGGATCAACGTTACGATTCCTATTGATGCCACTTTGGCACCCTTGAGCATTTTGAAATATTCAAGATGGTGACTGGCTTATAGTGGAAAAACAGGTTATTCCTAATATTTCATTATAGACCGTGGGATAATAACAGATTTTTTGAAACATTTGCTCCTATCTGGCCTTTTGGGAGGCTTTTGTGTCTGATTTGTACTAACCATTTTCGTGTTTATCAAACGACTATCCAGGGCCCCTCAGCGGAAAACAAAAAGAAAAACGTTTTGTTCCTATCTGGCATCAAGTTAGACTTACGTTTTAAAGAAAAACATCCGACGGAGGCTTTCTTGAAGAATATTTTTTTCACTGTTTGGCCCTCGGAATTTATCTGGCGTTTGTTAGAAGTTTTTCTTTAAGACGTAAGTATAACTTAACGCCAGATAGTAACAAAACGTTAGAAATTGCTCATTTTCATGAAATTTTCCTTCTAGTAGATGGACAGAGGCAGTCATCGGGGGCAGGAATATTCCTGGAAGGCAGGGAAGTACAGGAGAGCTTTGTTCTAGGATCGTACACTACTGTCCTTCAGGCAGAGGTATATGCCATCCTAAAAGTGGCATATAAGGAAGAAACGAGGAACGGTACGGAACAAAATATCTGTATCTGTTCAGACAGCCAGGCAGCACTTCCGGCGGTCTGCTCTCCTAGGACGAGGTCCCCCCTCATCCAGCAGTGCGGAGATGCTCTAGAAGAACTTGCCAGGCACAAGGAAGTGAGCCTGATATGGGTTCCGGGACATACCGGGGTCCCAGGAAACGACAGAGCCGATGAATTGGCTAGGCTCGGGGCCAGGGAGCCCTGTCTAGGCCCGCAGCCCATGTTGATGAATTACAAGGAAACATGTCGCTACGGCCCTTAACGAGTGGGCACAAGCAACATTGAGGGAACATTGGAGGCTGAGCAGCGGCTGTAGACAGGCTCGAGACTTCGTAACGGGGCCGAACAAGTCAAGGGCGACCTGGTTGCTAGGTAGAAGCCGGAGGACTCTGAACCAACTGGTCGGAGTCCTAACTGGTCACTGCAGGCTCAGAAGACACCTATCACTGATAGGGGTTGAGGTAGATCCCACTTGCCCAAGATGCGGAAGCGATGAAGAAACATCGTTTCACTTCTTGGGACAATGTGAAGCGTTTGGGCGCCTGAGGTATGAACTCTTCGGCGCCACAACGCTCCCAAAAGAGGAAATGGACTCTCTCGAATGGAAACATGTCCTGACCTTCATTGGAAGATCAGGAAGGTTTCAAGAGGGAGTAGGAGGCCGAGTAGAAGTGAATGGTTGAGGGGACGTCAGGGGGTAGGTAAAAAGGGCCCATTTATGGCCTACTTGCCAGGCACTAGGCCTCCCCCAACAATTACTACTACTACTATTGTAAAAAGTGTAAACAACGAAACGTCAAAATCAACATTTAATCTTCTTCGGAATCTTCACTGTCAGATGTTATATTTTCAGAAATTTTCGTATGAGGATTCTTGCTAGAATGTTCTGTGATTAGTTGCAGACAACATTAAACTGCATGACAAGTATTTTCCACGTAGCTGCATCGCATTGTGTTACACGGATTTATTGATTTGCATGAGTATTTTACTAATTTTTGACAAGGCGATCGGATGTAATTTCATTTTATCCTCTTCAGCCTGCCAGCCATATTGAGTGGAATCTATATTTGATCAAGAGAAATCCGTTACAGATAACCACAAAAATGTTTGTAATTGTGCTCTTTATACGTTTTCTTGAAACATTCAGTAGTTGGTGGAAGAGCAGAGAATGGCGGAGCTTCTAGTTGGGCTTGTCCAACTTTTTTAGCGAGAGAGAACTTCTCTATCACATGTTATAAACAGATGTTAGGTGTTATTAAACATCAGGCATTTTGCAAGCATTGTTTAATCCATAACACGAAGCGACAAAAATTGTACATTCTTGAAAAACATCATTAATATTGCTGTTTAATCGACCCAAGAGCGTTAAAACCCGACCATCCGTAAAAAATTTATTGACCATTTTTTCCCCAATACCATGGTACTGAGCCACCGTATCGCAACTAGATAAAGAATGTGCGGTTGGTATATGGAATGATTTGTTTGTGTTTTAAAACCGAGGCTCTAACATATGTGGTGGCCCGCAGTGACTTAAAAGAAACTATGTAAACCTCGTGTTTTAATTCTAGTTAATTATAATAATGTACAAGTAACACAAAAACATCGGCATCATCACTTATTACATTTACGACTATGTCTGGATTTCTTTAATTTCGGGAATAAGTTGCTGTACCATAATGGTACCGGCTTCTTCATGTTGCGTCGCTAGATCTGCCTTCTCAGATATATCACCGCATTGTAGTTGAAAGATGATATTTACACTGGTATACTAACTTAAAAAATGATATATCACATGCCCGCATTTGGTAAATTAAAATTTTTAAAAAATTATACCTTAGATAAGCCGTCATCTTGAATATCTTAAAATGCTCAAGGGTGTCTGAATGACATCAAGCGGATTCTTAAGCTAGACCTACTAAAGTGCCGATAACCATAAAAAAACCTCCACTATACCTTATTTCCACCTTTTTTCATTGACACCCTGACTATATTGGTTGACAAAATAAGTTATCCAATATCTCTTTGCAGAAACTTATTACTTGTCATACATATATTGATATATATTGCTATAATATTCCTTACCTCGAATATGTATGATAAGAAATTAAATAGCAAATAACAAAACAAGAGTCGGTTCTAGTGACATACAAACTTAGCAATCAAAGCACATGATCCAAGTAAAAGACGATGTAATTCAAATTTGTATTGGCACATAAAATAAAAAATTACAACAAAAAACAAATAAAAAATTTAGTGTACTCAGCTTCTATAATTGAGTCCAAAATTCGTAATATGATTTCTTTTCTTCTCGTTTGCAATTTCTAAACTTCTAATACATTTCCTTTCTTCTCAAACTGCTATTTTTCTTTTACCTACTTTCAATTCACCTTCCAAATCTCCTTACTATCCAAATCTTCTTATTTCCAAATCAATTTACTTCAGACTCTTCTTCATAATCATCTAAAAATCTCTTCCCTCAAAATCCAATATACAAATTGTTATCCTTCCAATTAAAAATTCTGTTCTTCAAATTAATAATTTGTTATCCTTAGTTCCACTTTTTTTTTACCATCTCTTTTTTTGTAAATAAAACTCTCATTAAAATTTTGTCATTTTCAATAATTTTAAAACAATCGTACCAACACAAATTTACATTACCCCGTCAATTGACACTGGGCATAACCTCAAATTGCCAGCCTGACATATCTACTAGACCGTTAAAATGACTTAACTTAAAATTGTCGGAAGTGGCATAACTAATCATAAACATCAAACTATCAAAATTACATGACTGTCAGCATTTACGAATATTAACGATTTTACAACTTTAATACTTCTGATAATAACATTTTGAAACAAATAAACGTTATTATGAAATGTTGAAGGTAGATATCATATCAATATATTTTCTTACATTAAGTTTATTATTACTATATTTATTGATGGTTTTTTTCAAAAACAGTAGTAGTCTTCCTCTAATCGATACCAATGTCCAAATTTCAGTACAATCGAACTTTTGCTTCTATAGTTATCGAGCTTACAAAAGACGTGACAGACAAATGAAGGAACTGATGAACGGACTGACGGACTGACAAAGAGACGGATGGAAAGACAGGGTAAGGGTTCTTTTGAATTCAACGTCTAACACGATCAGACCACATGAAATTTTCTTCTCTACGATAATTTATTGTCTGTAACAAATTTTGTAAACACTTTCTTCAAAACTGCGTATAATAACATACCACGAAATTTTAAAAAATTTACTTTTACAAAACGTCAAAACATTTAAACACTACACTCGAATACGCTACTAGACGGGCGTTTCGCTAACCATATTGGCATCATCAGGAGATGATTAAAATTTAAAACCAGTCTTATTCATCTCTCGATCATTATGTTGACAAGGCACTTCGGTTCACGGTTCGAATTCTAATTCATTTTTTTAATGAAACTTTATAAAGTTATTCATTTATTCAACACAAAAAGATCCACTCGAATACGCTACTAGACGGGCGTTTCGCTAACCATATTGGCATCATCAGGAGATGATTAAAATTTAAAACCAGTCTTATTCATCTCTCGATCATTATGTTGACAAGGCACTTCGGTTCACGGTTCGAATTCTAATTCATTTTTTTAATGAAACTTTATAAAGTTATTCATTTATTCAACACAAAAAGATCCAATATATTATTTTTAAAGTTAATGAAGGGCACTTGTAACCAAACGTAGAAAATGCTGCAAAAACAAGTGCTTTCTACAATAAAGTATAAAGCGCAAATACGTCAACTAAGTCAAAAAAATGAAATGCTGGAGATTTTTGTGTCTAACGAATAAATAATTTTTCAAAATTTTTGAATCAGTTGGAAGTGAGCTCAATTTATCAAAGAGCAATAGTAAAGTTTTACCACACTGAATTATTTATTGCATAATTTGAATTTAATATGTATATAATGATATGTATACCGGGTGACCCAGAAAACACCTACACCCCCCCACTTTTTTCTAAAGTTTTGAAATTAAAATTCTGAAATTTGGAAAAATGGGAAAACATTTCTAAATCCAATCAAATTAACAAAATAGACCAATTTAACATTTAATTTGTTGACAAATACCCTTTTATTCAAATTGAAAGTCTAGTTCCTGAATTCCAAAGCCAACTAGATATAGCAAATAATTGCCATTTCCAAGGTTATTTTTCATCCGATTTTAAATCTGAAAAAAGCGTTGTAGACAGAAATTACAGCTTTATGAGAAAAGTGACTTAAATATACAGGGTGCTATTTAAAATAAGAAAGTTGTGGCAACTTCCGGCCATATCGGAAACGATTATTTTACCACCGAATGGTCAAAATGTGGACATTGACACCTATATTTGATGTCCCAAATTTCAGAATTTTATTTTTAAAACTTCAGGTACTTTCTGGGTCATTCGGTATATGTACCGCAAATATTCATAATTCCGGACTTAGGAAGTTAGGCCCACCAGCGGTTATGTGGTAAATTGTTACCAGATTATTGATTTAAATTTCTTTCGCACTAACACCTGATGACATAGACTTCTCTGCGGTCGCCACTCCGTCCACAAATAAATTAACAGTATTTTGTTCTCTGAGTTGTTTGTAACATTTTTTTTTCTAAATTCACAAGTACAACTCGTTATTGATACTATGTTAAACAACACATTTTCTAAACCCTATTGCCAGTACACGAAAATCTAAGTACTAAAATTATTTTAAGTTCTATGCAAATAGGGAAAATGAGGCCTTTCGAATTTTATATTTAATTATACAATTGCAGCTCTTGATGTACCCTTAGTACTAAAAGCATTATTAAATAATTTTGTAATGAAATGAATTGATAAAGTACAAATTTGAGTTGATTTAAAAAAAAAATATTTGTAGCTTGGTAATCCTAGGGCATCGAAATCGTCTATAACTGACAAATAATATCAGCACAATAAGTTTCAGAACTAAGCTTCCAAATAAATTCAATATAAAGAGCTAAAAATAAACTCAACTTAAAAAGAAATATGAGAATGTTAAATCCATCAGTAACAATACTAAGTTATTCCAAAAATAGTTCATATATCCCCCTAACAATCACAGCGCAGCAATTAAAGAAACCATGAGAACTAGTATTATTGTAATGCATTACCTCCATATTTGTTCTTTAATTAGTTTTGATGAGCATAATAAACAAATCTACATATAATAAGTAATAATAAAGTATGTACCAAACAGGAAACACTTACCAAACCCAATAGGAAGATGGAAAGGGTCTTATCAGTCCGTATATTCTCACAGCGAACATGCATAGTTAGATTTAAAGTGATGTTAGGAACTGCAATTGAATGCAGTTTGCAGAAAATCATGAGAGAAGGGATCACGTTATGCAATGCACTCTTCACCAAGCGATTCGTTACCCTGAGACAGTTCTAGAGTTATGTAGGTGGAAAGGAATCAATGGAAACGAGGTTGGGTGACAAACAATGGAACGCTTGGCCTTGTAATTTTGAAAATATAGGCACGAAATGGTAATTAATATTTTATGATTAGGGTAGCGAATTAAAAAATTATTAATTGTTGCTAGGAATTTATTTCTTATATATAGGCGAATAATATGCGAAAGACATAAAACTTTTTAAATTGTTAGTTATAAGGTGCGAAATAAAATTAAAATTTTTCTATGGCAGTAAACCGGCAAGGGAGAATTCTTTTATAGGTATGTACAATAATAATAAGTAACAGATTACAGAATGAACATTAACAGAAACACGTTAAAAAATCCATAAAGCAAGTTTATGTGTTCTATTCAAGGGCGCAGCAAATTACAGAACATTGCTGGAGGGATTGCTTCAATTAAGCAGCACTGATGTAAGGATGAATTTTTCGAAGAAATGTTTAAAAAATAAGATATTATTGTGATCTTTTTAATCAACGATTGAAGTGTTTCAACATATTTTTTTTTTCAATCAGCCGGTCCCAGTTTGGTAGGTGGTTAATTATTTCTATTATACTAATTTACTGCTCTTGTCAAAGTCGTTCAGCATAAACGTATTAAAATATCCAAACGAACTAACTAAGAGTGGTACACTTCTCGTTCTTTAGTATATCACAACATATCAAAATAAATAAATAATTGATGGTAGGAGCAATAATATAAGGAAAATCATGTGGTAAACCAAACAAACCTGTACCTTAATTCCAGTCCCTTTTAAGAAATCTAAATTATATTTATATATTTTCCTACATCCATTAGATAATAATCCACCGCATTTAGAGGAAAATGAGCCGAATCTTCAGACCAATTCATACAAAAGCAAAAGATGGTTTTTTAGGTAGGTTGTGGTGTCTTGAATAAGGTCTCAAAAATCCCTGAAGTGGGAGTGTAACGATAAAATTTGGCAACATTGTAGAAATGCCAAAATTTTGTTCTGAACTGAATTTTTCGAGATATCTCGATTTTAATTTCCTCTACGACAAAAATATATTAATCCAAAAAGAAAGTTATGGAAATTCTCTATAACTGTCTCTTTTTCTCGAATAACCAGTCTACTATAGATCAGACTGAAATTGTTGGTAAGAGAAATAAAAAGATAGTTTAAAATGACTGTTAAAATATATTACATGAATAATAGACAAAATGGTTTGTAAAGACTAATCGAAATTAAAAAAAAATATATATGTAGCAAATTTATACCAGGATCCTAGATTGATTATTGTTGAGATGACTGGTTCTGGGGCAGCAATCCAGGCCCACAATTGTTTCTTGTTGCAAGAATGGATTCTAAAATTTCCTTGGCAATTTACGTCTCTTAATGAAATGGAGTGAAAGTTGTAGGAAATTTAACCAACTATGTGGTTTATTAAAGGTTAACGAAATTTTATCTATATGAAAGATAAGCTGTGCAAAAGCTATGCAGGAGTGAAGAAGCTATGCAGAAACGTATACAGAAATGTATAAGTATATATGTGCATAAACATATAAGTACATAAGTGCATATAAATATATAGAAATCTATAAGTATTTAAGAATTTAAGTATATTTAAGCATCTAAATATCTAAGTATATAAGTATATACAAAAGCTGATTTCTTAGACTAAATTGTCAAAAACAATGAAAAAGATGAAAAAATTATTTTTTAACCATGTGGTACATATAGTGTTTTAACTACTTATTAAATTAAAAAGAATTGACCTTGAATTTAAATTTATTTTTAAAAATAATTGAAATTACATCAAAGACAAAAATTGAATATTAATTAAATTTTAAATGAGTAATAAATGAAATTACCTGTATGTTAAACACTTGTTAACGTGGATATAAAAATGTAATATCAATTATTGAAGTCCACAGTTAAAATTTATATACGTTCGAATCACTACAAAGGCTGCAAGCAAAATAATTTCCTGGTGAGTTTTACTGATAAGGTAAACTTTTTTTGTCCTACTTACTGGAAAATAATGATACCGAATAAACTTGAGAAATCTAATTCTCTAATTAAACTGAAAGCTATAAAATATAAAAATAGTACAGGTATGGCCATCTGTCAATGGTTGAGTTAAGAGCAACAACTTGCAGGTCGCAATTCTACAATTTCCTTTACTCACAACTAATATAGTGGCATATGATCGATAAAAGGAATTTATAATAAAAGTTTTTATTACTTCCATACTACAGCTGATTTGCCTTCGTCTCAGTTTGTAATTTCTATTTTGTACATAACAAACAATATGAACAGCTGTAAATAAATATTAAAAACGTATTCTGATAACTCAGTAAATATATTACATCTTATAGGATATACTATATATAGTAACGAGAAAAGGTAAAGAAAATAACCATATGTACTTGCATAGTAAACAAAAATATAAAAATTGAAATATAAGTATCTGATGTAAATAAATGTTTTGTAGATAATTATTTACTGGAATACTGTATAGAACGAAAATACATAATAGTGTAGAAAAACATGACTGAGTTCCTAAGATATAAAAATATGTACATAAAACAGTGTGAAATGTTTAGCAGTTATACAAGTAAATTTCTGTTAGTTTAAAACAGTTTCACTTACAAAAACTGAATCAAAAAGTGATACACAGATTGTGCCAAACATAAACAAAATACTAGATTTTATATAAAACTGTTAAATGGACATAGGCCATGTAACAGCATGAACACTTGAACCAATTTAAAACCTTCCGGGCAATTATTAACGAGCAAATTAAAGCCGCACATGCAAAATACATAAATGATACAGAGAATAATGTTTCTCGGGATCCATCTAACTTTTGGCCGTATAATAGCAATATAAAAGCTCGTTCTAGAATTCTAAGAGTTACGGTAAATAACGACAACACTATTCATGACCCTTCATCAATTGTTCAAGGTTTTTGTGAATACTTCCAAAGCGTTCATCGTATTTCGGATGCTTCATTAGTTGAAAATTATAGAGACATTTTGAAAAATGACTCATCCTTATATATAAACACAATACATAGATATGACATTATTAAAACATCTAAGAAATTAAAGGACAAACTTACTTCAGGCATTGATGCTATTCCATGGTTTTTTATTAAAGATTGTTGTCGTGCCTTGTTAAAACTCTGCTTTTCCTTTATAATTTAATCTGCATAGAATCTTCAATAGTTGTTCGTGGGCTCTCATAAACTTTAATTTTAATAGTTCCCCAAATATAATAATCTAGAATTAATAAATCAGGCGAGCGAGGAGGCCATAAAGGTAATAATGGTATAAGGTATCCTACATGTTCTTGAATCAGAATTTTATGCTTTTTTCGAGAACCCTAAAATATAAAGATTGTTCCATTTAAAATAAGCACGTTGGTGCCGACTTCCGTTATAACCGGAAGTGACAGATGCTTGTAATTATTTTAGTTGGATTGGTTACACTGCTAGTAGCTCCTTAAATTTTTTAAATTTTCTGGTGCGTACTTTTAACTAGATCGATCGATGCAGTTCCTGGTGAGACACCCTGTATACTACGTATTTGGAAAAGGAAAAGCAAGTTTAAAGTGAGACAGGATTTAGTACAAAAAAAAATACTTTATTTAGTATTCAATCTGACTTCCTTTGATCTGCATGCCATGATACAGTCGCGTTTCAAGCACCTATCTAAGATGACCGACAACTTGACATTATTGAACAATCCTTTGACGTAAAGACTCTGGCTGAGTTGTACGGATTTTCGTATTTAAAAATTCCCACAAAAGAAAGTCTAAGGGACTCAAATCTGGCTATCGAGGCGGTCACTCCTTTATCGGACCACTTCTACCCATCCAACAATCAGGGCATATATCATTAAGGAATTTATAGTCAATCATAGCAAAATATGAGGTGCTCTGACTTATTGATATGCAAGAAGAGTCGCATCGTTTTCTAATATTTCATTAATTCGTGGCTCAACTGCATCTCTAAGTAAATTTTAATAAGATTCACCATTTAGGTTTTCACCAGTAGAAAAGGGTCCAACAACATGATCTCCTAGGATCATCCTGTTGCAAGTTCTGCACTAACTTTATTTTTTGTATGGATAAAACTTGAATTTGTGTAAGATTCTAAAAGCACTGCTGCGTAAAATAGCTATAGCTCTAGATAATTGTGATAAAGGCTGCTGATCCTCTAAAGTAACTCCTAAAACTGCAACTTCCGCTTTGGATTATGGTTATAGTTACTAACTGGTCCCGTTTCTATAAATTTCTGCATTCATTCTATTGCCTTACTAATGTGTTGCTTTTTTCCGGAATGAGTAGTATTGAAAATTTAGCTGTAGACCTTCCCGAATTATTGTATCTGTAATATAAACCCACAATTTCAATTCTTTCTTGGAGGGTGTATACCATTTTGAAAATAATTGTAATCGTAACGGTGATTAATTAAAACACTAGGTAATGTTTTACATTATATTCACTAAATGAATAACTAAAAGCAGTGCTTGCTTGAAACAGTAATAATGATTCACAAGGAACCAACCACATATTCAGTGCAGTGTGTTTTTACATAGTTACAAAAGATTAGCTTAAAATATGTTGAATACGTATAAAATACTCAATCATGGCCATCAACTACATAAATTTCATATTGGGATATTATATTCACTCAACAAAATTCTTCTCGCCGTCATCACGTCCTTTGATCACAGTAAAGGCTTGCTCATGCTTATATTTTACTCAATGTGCACCGCACAGTGGAGACAATAACCGAAGACCATGAGAAGAGGACAATAATTCATTCTATAGTTGATCAACTTGCACAAACTATCGTAAATCAAGATCCATATATAGACCTGACAATTTAAAATACTGGAAGATGTAACCAGTTGGCCGTCAATAATAATGTCTTCAATGGAAATATATGTGGAGTGAGATGTTTTAAATATTATACAGCCTGTTATTTCCAAGCAGCACAATTAATTGGATTTGCCAATTTAAAGCCACAAATAACCTGAAATAGTTGGTATGGTGTAATTGCAGCCATTATTCATATGGACTTATCAATAATTTAAGCCATAGCTAATATTTTCTAAAGAAATGCCTGATAAACCACATTGACTTTGGTGTAATTTGCAAGCAATATTTAAGTTACAAAAATAATAAAAGTGTAGTAAAAATTAAAAATATACCTACTACGACAGTCCAGTATTCCACTATTTGCTGTGAAAGGAAATCGATTCATTGTCACCTATCAAGGTGCACAGTGTGCGTTTCCCAATCAATATTTTGTTAAATATTTAAGTTATTATTCCTTAAAATTCAATCATAAATTTAAAGTGCATTAACGGGTCATTTTCTTTGTTTGTAATCTTAAGAGTACAAATTAAAAGAAACAGCCAGCTATTTATCTCAAACAGATTATATTTTTCTTGAACCTGTTAAACCTGACCAGGGAAATATTACCGATTTAGTTCTAAATTAAGTTTAAAGCCAAAATGAACTATACAATTCTTGAGACTACAAGTTAATTTTTACCAAAATAAGTAGTATGGAAATGAGAGAACCTCGGTTCGGTGCGCGGTGCAGTGTTCAGTTTAAGGGTGGAGGGTAAGTAGAGTAGTGGGAGGTAATTAGGTGACGGGGATTAGGGGCGGGACGTTAGAGGGCGGGGCCTAGGAGTGGTGGTGGGGGGCAATTGCAGTAGTGGGAGGTAATTGAAGTGGTGAGAGGAAATTGAAGTGATCTTATAATTAGAGTAGTGGGAGACAATTGGTGTGGTGGTGGGTAATTGTAGTGGTGGGGGGCAATTATGTTTTATTTATTATTAGATATTGCCCTACTGCGCAATTATAGTATCTTTGTATTTTTTATTTATGTTTCCCAAGCCATGTCAGTCTCTCAAGCCCCCATGGTCGAATTTTAAGGATAACCGATGCTAATTTATGTAAAAATAAGGATGCTAAGTGTCGGGATATCTTTATTTCTTACCTAAATGGCCCTTCATTATCATTATTTTTTACATAAACCTCCATTGGTTATCCCTAATATTCGGCTATGGGGGCTTGAGGGACTGACATGACTTGGGAAACATAAATAAAAAATACAAAGATACTATAATTGCGCAGTAGGACAATATCTAATAATAAATACAACATACATGTCTGTATCACTATCATCGGATTGGTCTAGTTGACATTTTTCAATAAGATTCTTAAGGTACTTCATCATGATCTATTTCAATGCATCCAACTTCTTCAACATCGATGCAGGCATTTCTTGAACAAGTAAATCACTTAGTTCACAAGACAATCTTTCAATGCCGATTCACCGTTGATACCCACCGTTGAGCTGCAATTTGAAACACGAAAGATAAAGTTCCCTGAGGAAACACGAGTATATGAGCTTATTTAACGTACAGCGCATTGGGTGGTTCAGTCCAGAACAGTTTTTGTTGGTGCTAAGTAAAAGACTATGATATGGTTCATAAATTTCCTACTTTGATCATTGACTTACAAGGTTTTCAATATAAGGGCAATGAATTTATAGTGGCTGCTATAGGCTGCTGCCTGCTACAACACTAAAGAACAAAACCATTATATTTTCAAACCACCATATCCATTCTCATCATTAACAAATAGCAAAAAGGTACAATATCAAACGTTGGAGAAGAATTTTCATGGCTTAAAATGGAGTTATGGATATATTCAACTGAAGCACTTACCACTAATCTTTGAGCAATTTTGTCAGAATACTGTTAACAACTATCGATATAATTTACAATTAAACGATGTTATAATACCATGCAACATCATAAGGAAAAGGCAGGATCTCAATTGTTCATTTCATAAATCAGTACAAGATATCCCTAAAGATTAGGCAGGTAAAATAATTTTGTAACTTTAGGTATATAATCAAGAATGAATGTTTGTTATATCATTGCAGCAAAAAAAATACGCAGATACTATAATTGTGCAATAGGACAATGTAATGACTATCGGATAGACGAGCAGGTGGGCAGACAGATAAACAGGTGGGCAAACGGACGGGCGAATGGGCGGACATAATTATCATTATTTTTACTGCAATTACCCTTATTGTTATTGTAATCGCCCTTAATTACCCTTATTGTTACTGTAATTACCCTAAATTATCCTTATTGTTACTGTAATTACCCTTAATTATCCTTATTGTACTGCAGTTACTCTCAATTGTCCTTGTTGTTACTGCAATTACTCTTAATTATCCTTATTGTTACTGCAATGACCTTTAATTCCCTTATTTGTACCTAAATTACCCTTAATTACTCTCTAATTGCCACTTGTCACTCTAAATGCCTCCCACCACCACACTAATTGCCTCCCACCACTACCCTCCACCACACTAATTGCCTCCCACCACTATAATTACCACACCACTTCAATTACCTCCCACCACTGCAATTGCCCCCTACCACCACTCCTAGGCTCCGTCCTCTAACGTCCCGCCCCTTAGCCCTGCCCCCTAATTACCTCCCACTCCTAAACTGAACACTGCACCGCGCACCGAACTGAGGTTCTCTCATTTCCATACTACTCGAATAGGTTCCATTTAAATTTAAAGTCAGAACACAATTTTTAATGACTTCGACTGAAGGAAAAACGTTAGTTAGGTGAAAACATTGGGAAAGAATATTTTGACGACCTGTGGTTCTATGTTTGTTATATTTTTCAATTGATTCCAAGATGTCATTTTTATAATGGAATTTTGATTGAAAAATCTGTAATAGAAAGTTATGTAACAGCTACCGAATACAATACAATTGTATTTTATGCTCCAGGAAAGTCATGCGTGACAATTTTATAGGTCTTTTAGAACACATTCAAGATAAAAAAATATTTTTTCATTGAAAATGTAAAATACTTGAGGCACTTAACAGCCACGGTGAAATGCAATGTTTACATTTAAGTTTTCTGTCAAGGAAAATACGTTCTGTAACTGATGGGCCATTATGTCTGACCGACCTTATATAGGACTTTTTGTCAACCTCATCTCAATCCCCATTTACCTATATTTTATGTAAATTTTAAATTAATTAGGTTATGTTAAACGCGCAAACGAGACCAACATAAGGTCTACATTACGTAATTCGTGCATAACGTGTTGCTTGCGTTACTAACGGTTCTTGTACGTAGTTCGTAAATTGTAATATGAGAAAATAACAACGCAATGTTGAGATTTAACCTTAAAGCGATCACTAATTGAATACATCAGGCAAAATGAAGACGGTTGAAGTAAAACGAAACGTTTCATGAAAAATTACATGTATTTATGAAAAGGAGATTCTAAAAGTTGCTTTTACTATCCGCTAGGGCAACATTTATAGAGTTTAATTTAATTGGATGGAATCTGCGGTAGGTTCTTGATGAAACATATTCAGTAGAATAATTCTAAATATTCAAAAGAATAGTTACATTACGCACTTGGTTTATTGTTTCATTAGTTTTGTTCACATTTCTCTGACATATGTTTCGGCATGCGACCATTATCAAAGGGTTTTTAAGACTCTTTGATAATGGTTGCAAGGCCGAAACATATGTCAGAGAAATCTGAGCAATACTAATGAAACAATAAATCAAGTGCGTATTGTAACTATTCTGTTGAGTTTAATTTATCTTTCACTTTGAAGTTAATGCCTTCATGTTATACTAAATCTCAAACTTCTAGCACTGGAAAAGGGTTATATGTCTCAATATGCACATTTATTTTTCAAGGTCTGAAATATCCTCTCTTATATTAAGAGATTACCCCATCAAATTGTTACAAAGTGTATGTGATGATACCGTTGTTGATATAATAATAATATTGAAATCGAAAGGCAATTCAGTCACTTATCAAATAACATGTTGAATTTAATCTAATAATAGATCAAAGGAATATTTATCGAGAAAGGCTGTAATTATTAGCAAGCGTTTGAACAAGGATTTGTTTTGCATGAATGAATATATGAGATGAAGTGATTCCTTTGAATACTGATACAAGATTGAATCTCCTCAACATATTTAATAGTATATTATTTCATAAACTAAGGTGAGGATGCTGTAACGCTTAGTACAAAGATATTCTGGTAGGTGCTATTAGTATAATGAGAATGATTTGAAAGAGTCTGCAAAGAAAACATATCTTTCCAATAATGAAATAAATAAATGATTTTCTCGTATTCATCTTTTTACTAGCAAATATTCCTTGACGGAAAATTACCTCGTCCTTAAAATAAATTTTCATCAATTTGTTTTTTTAATAAATGAAATATAAAATTTTAATATGAAATATATACTAAATGATATACATTATACAATGTGTTATTTTCGGCAAATAATTAAAAATTATTTTTAATCTAGGTTCGGTCGGAAAACGGGACGGGACGGCTTTAGTCATTATTATATAGGAATTTAAGATCACCTCAATGTTCCCTATCTGCCAGCATACTACGAACCTCTCCTGACGAGTCACCCCGTATATTTGGGTTAAAAGTGAATTTAAAAAGTATTTGAGTGCAAGTATTTGTTAACAAAGAGCTGGTAGTTGTGGAGATATTATTATTTGAGTTTACATCGTCAATTCATATATAATTGTATAGGAAGAAGTTCACATAAACTACTAATAATAAGTAACCATTCCATTGTTGATTATACCTATATAAAATACCCACCATTATTTTAGAATATTAAGGAATATGGAGATGTACAATGAAAAAGAGAATGGTGAATGTAGATTTACAATTATCAATATTGCATACTTTCAGGAAACATAATGCACTTAATTATATTAAGTATATAAGAGCTTAATTTTGTTCTGCAATTAGTGGTAAAATGTTTTCCGGGTGTCCACAATAGATTCCTTTTCATATGGTTTCATTAATATGATAATTACATGGTTTATTAATATTGTTTAAAACTAATTTGTGCCAATTAGCAGGTATTCGGTTTATATTGAAATAATACACACAAACTAATACAATACTACAAAATAACTATAGAAATCTAAAATATAATGTGGTAAGATTATGACAATTATTTTCTCAGTTACTTTTGCTATTCACTGGGAAATACTTATATTTTGCATCGGAATTGTCAGAATATTTAGAAATTTCAGCTTTCAATGTTATAAATATTTTTTAATCTTTTGTCATTAATATTCATAATCATTTCATTAAAAAGAGTACACAGCCACAGAAATTCTATAAAATGCTCTATTCTGTACCCACAGTCTCCTCTTTAATGAATGTCTTAACTTGTTGTTATTATTCACCAATTCACCTACAAGAATTTGATGAGAGTAAAATTGCGGCTACCTTAAATAGACTCAAACTTTAACTGACTATGGATCCTGAAGGAATACCTGATTTTCTACTGAGGGATTGTGCTCACATACTCGGGTACCCTCTAAAAATCATATTCAACATGTGTATTCCTAATTGTGAGTTGCCTGTGTCGTGGAAACACTCAAAAGTATGTCATATATATAAAAAATCGCTGCCCAAGGAATCACTACTTCCACATCCAGATTTTGTATCCAAGTCTTATACACTCTAAATCCCAATGTAATATTTTATTTCCTTTAATAATAGAGTAGGGGTGGTAGAGGGGGTGACTAATGTAAACAAATTTTTAGAAGCCCTTGGTTCTCGTATACACACTAAATCCTAATTTAATTTTTTATTCCCTATAATAGGGTGGGGGTGGCAATGCTGATGGCTAATGTCAAAAAAATTATGAGACCTTGACTTTTTGTACATGCCCTAAATTGCAATATTATGGACTCTTACTTGCTTGCTTCGCCTATTTACCCCATTTACCCCCGAACCCTTCAACGAGTTTAGATCAAAATATAATCTAGTTTCTGATCTAATTATAATACACAAGTGTACCAAATTTCAACTCAATACAATAAACGGTCCCAGAGTAAACGTGCGCACAAAAAAATTACAGACAGACCGACAGACAGACAGGAAATTTTTTTCTTCGCTCACATTTAAAATCTCGACATTTTAAAACGTTTTAAGCCTATTTCAACGAAAAAAAAATATATTTTTTTTTGCGTTACTATACTTCCACTGGACGTGGAAGTAAAATGTTAATAAGTTTGGCATTAGCAATTTTAGACCTGTATACATTACCTGCAATTGTTGTTGTAAGTTTCGGAAATCTTGCTACATAATTTTTTATACCATCATGTGTCCAACAAAATTTCAGTCTCTCAACACGGTTTTATGAAGGGACGATCTACCGCAATAAATTTGATTTGCGTTACTCAGTTTATAGCAGAATTTATAGATACGCAGCCAGAAACTGACGTTATTTATACGGATTTTTCGAAAGCATTCGATAGACCCGATTTCAACATGCTGCTTCACAAACGGCATTTACTCTCTATTAAATTTTCTTAGGTTATTCTTATATGATAGAACTCAATATGTTGTATCCAATAGTTCTAAGTCAACTGAATATATTGTAACATCTGGCATTCCACGGGGGTCCTTCTTGGACCACTGTTGTCCATTACTTTTATAAACGATATTACGTTGAATGTGAATTGTCCTATGTATCCGGATGATTTAAAGATCTATGCTAAGATCAACAGCGACAGTCACTGTCTCCATCTTCAAAGGAACATATACAGTGTAAACGCTTGTAGGAAAACAAGTTGTCATTAAATGCCAGCAAATACAATATCATATTTCTCTCTACAAAGTCCTTGCATATAATTTTCGATTATAACTTTGACAGTTGTAACGTATAGTTTGAATCACAATAACACTAAAAGCATCTATAATTTTTTTAGGGCGCCCCCCTACGAAGATATTACCCTTTAAAAGTTACATATTCAAGAAGAAGGTTTTTGCCTATTACTTCCAAACCATTTTATCGATATTAATAAAATTTGGACTGTGTACATATTAAATGAATATCTTTATTCCAGACCTATGGCACCCTTCGTATCTTATCTAGGAACACCCCTAATGCTGTTTACCCCTAAATTTTGACATAAATTAGTTTTTTTAAATTAAGGTCACATTTTTAAATTCCTTAAATGATTTTCTAAAAAAAAAGACATTCTTGTTTGACATCGATAAAGCGATCCGTTTTTGAGAAAAAATGATTTTACTGATAAGGGACGAAGACTAACATTTCGTCAACACATAACTACATACTACAACTACAATACATAACTACAATAACTGCATAACTAAAATAAATGTTCGATGTGAGCACTCTATGCAAGAATACATTCTCATAAGCGAGATAAGTTGGATCACTGAACCTGAAATAGCAAGGTTGTTCCGAATGGTTTCACATTGACTAGTGATTTTTTGTAACATCTCTTCCCTTGTTTGTACCGGTGTTTTATACCATAAATTTTTGAGATCACCCCACACGAAAAAATCTAATGGGTTTAGATCAGGGGAACGAGGAGGCCACGGTAC
The DNA here is from genome assembly GCA_963675555.1 of Leptura quadrifasciata. Classification (NCBI taxonomy): domain Eukaryota; kingdom Metazoa; phylum Arthropoda; class Insecta; order Coleoptera; family Cerambycidae; genus Leptura; species Leptura quadrifasciata. The sequence continues at coordinate 12,672,755 of OY776676.1, forward strand.
TGGGCCTCCTCCGCCAATCCATCGACGGGAAAATTTTTAATCTAAACATTCCCTGACTGTGATGCTGAAATGGGGAGGAGTTCCATCATGCATGTACGTCATGTTTCCTACAGTTGCTAATGGCACATCATCTAACAAACCATCTAGATTTTCTTGTAGAAATATTAAGTAATTTTCCCCATGTAACCGATTTTCCTAAATAAATGGCCCCATTAAATAATTTCCAATTACTTCTATCCAGACGTTAATTTGGAATTGTCATTGGCTATGAGTTTGAATAATTGCATTAGGGTTTATATCGTTCCAACTATGTAAATTATGAGAATTTATTACACCATCCCTGCGAAACCTGCTTCATTCATTTACACAACATTACCAATAAACTTGCGGTCTTCTTATTGCTCTTGCAGAAACCAATTAGCATATTGAACCCGAGTAGGGTAGTTGTGCGGGAACATTGCATGAACTTTTGGATGTGGAAAGGATGAAGAAGCTGTTCTTTCAAAATTCTGTGAACCACCGACTTGAAAGTAATAAATTGCCCTGAGAGCTTTCTAACACTTATGTTCCCCATAAAGCCATCTAACTTCCGAACAATTACCGGCGGCAAGTCCGTACATCAGTTGCATGTCGGCATATTCATCAGATGAAAAATTTGCCATGTCAATAAACTACTATTACAGAACTGCTTACAACTTACTTATTACTTGCTACTCAAATTTGATGTTTGAATTTATTCAATTGTTTTCTCACAGGTATCAGGCGGTAGTTTATATTACTAGTATTCCTTAGTCCCTTATCAGTAAAATAATTTTTTCTCAAAAAACGGATAGCTTCATCGATGTCAAACAAGAATATCTTTTAGAAAATTGTTTAAGGAATTTAAGAATGTGCCTGTAGTGTACTTAACTACTACTTCTCCGACTGTTTGTTTAATTTATTATTATATAAATCGAGATATCCAGAAAATAAAAATTAGTAACTAGGAAAGAACAACAAAAGAAGAGGACAATAATAATATATAATAACAAAGATATAAATATAAAATACCAACCATTTTGACGATATATTGAATAAATAAATATATTATATATCCCAAAAGATTTATTCATTGTATAGTGTAACCCTATAAATTGGTGACCCCGAATAAAACACGATTGCTTTGACGTCGACAGATAAATATTGACCTTCAGTTCCATTCAGTTCCGGCTTTCAGATCTTCCCCAGGATTCAGTAGCAATATACGGCTTGTGACGAGGTTAGGCTGATTATGGATTATGGATCGATTACCTAATTAAGAGATAAATGAATTGATCGAAAATGTCCACGTACTTTCCGGTTAATTGCACGATTGCACTGTTGAGACGGTAGCCAAAACGCTATTTCAAAATTACATATGTCGTTTTGGCGTTCCTATACATGTCACTAGTGACCAAGGCTTGCAATTTGGATCAAAACTATTTCAAGAATTTTCAAAATTTTTGGGGTTCGCACAACCTCCTACCCATCCGCAGAGCAACGTAATGGTTGAACGTTTCCATCGAACATTAAAAACTACCTTACTGGCGAGAGCTAATTCGATTAATTGAGTCGCAGAACTCCCTATAATTTTATTAGGTTTGAGGGCTATGCCTAAAAGTGACTTACATTGTTCATCTGCAGAACTTGTATTCGGTCAAACGTTACGTCTCCTTGGAGATTTTTTATTAAATCACATGTTGATGCGGAAGCTCCTTATTTTATTAATAAATTACTTGATATATTTGACAAATTAAATTTTACAAATCCCAAACGCCATGTCTCTCAAAAATCATTCTAAGTCCTGAAGCTTACACTTGTGATTTTGTTTTTCTTAGAGAAGCACGTATTAAACCTGCTTTTTCGCCTTTGTTTACGAAGTTATTTCACGTACCGATAAAATCTTCGCCATCCTTAAGCAGGAAAAAGCGACGGCTATCATTATTGACAGAATTAACCCGGCCTATTTATTGACCGACGATTCAGACCAACCCGCGCAATCGCCAACTAAAAAGATACGGTTTGAGATTGATTGGTTGTTTATATTTTCTTTGAGGGGGAGGATATGTAGTGTACTTAACTACTACTTCTCCGATTTTTTGTTTAATTTATTATTATATAAAACGAGATATCCAGAAAATAAAAATTAGTAACTAGGAAAAAACACAACAAAAGAAGAGGACAGTAATAACATATAATAACGAATATATAGATGTTACCAACCATTTTGACGATATATTGAATAAATAAATATATTATATATTCCAAAAGATTTATTCATTTTATAGTGTAACCACTATAGTGACCTTGCTTTAAAAAAATTAATTTATATAAAAATTTAGGGGTAAAATGCATTAGGGGTGTTCCACCTTTGGCTTCATAGATAAGATAGAATTTTATTAAAACTGTTTGGAAGTAATAGGCAAAAAACCTTCTTAAATATGTAACCTTTAAAGGGATCTCCATAGGGGGGGGGGGCTAAGAAAAAAATTATGGGTACTTTTAGTGTTATTTTGACCCAAAGTATACGTTCTCAAAGTATTGTCCCATAGTGCCGGGCCACCCTGTAGTTTTGTATTTAGTTTAATGCTACTAGTCTGTATTCATGTGAAAATATGTCTTATTCTCATAATATAGAGTTGATATTTGACATGTCCAATATTATGTACATACTATTTCTACTATTTCATTCTTATTATACAGAGCTTACTTATCAATATTTTTGTTTTTCTTATCTCCCTGTTTTGTATTTGGGTTTTTTATTTATAGAGCAATGTACTACTATAAGGAGGGTGGGGGAGAAATGAATATTAGCTTAATTTTGAGCATCCTCAAAAACGGGGATAACTCATTTTCACGCATTTTGATTTTTTTGGGGATATTTTAGCATTAGAGGAGGGGGTGGGTAAGATTACGTATGGTTAAATTTCATACGGCCTAGACGAACAATGCCCAAAAAACCGATCCGCATGCTTACGATGGAAAAAAAATGCTATAGGGGTGGTTTTTCGAGTTTAGGGGCAGTTTTTGAGGGGGTGAGAACCTTAAAATTTTCACCATCGTGTTCAACGCCGTCGAAAACAGGGGTTCCATATTTCATACCACTCACAAAATTTTTTCATGGACTATGTTATATGAAACATCCAGTGATAGTACAATTTTTTTTTTTTTTTTAATAATATCAGTAACAAGAATATATTACGTGGTAGGCAATGTTTTGGTATCACTAGGAACTAACTCACTGTTAGTTTCACAAAGGTTCCCACAACCTTCAAAACTATCAACAGTTATACCAGGTTTTCTTTTATAAATATTTTAAATATAAACCAAGGCTTGTGCTTGCATCTCAGTCCGGCATAATGGCATATAAAATTGCCCGACAGTATTTTTGGTTAATTTAAATTATGCTTATCGTGGCACGAGGTAAGATTTATATGATGGATGGTGTCTACTTCTTAATATAACATGCTAGGACTACGACATATCATTATTAATATTTTATAAAAAAGGTTTCTTTACATAAATAATAATAACAATAATGTCTTTATTGTTTTTTAGTTGACAAATACAACTGAATCAAAATAAACAACTTATTAAACACACAATTTTATTAATTATTACCTATTAGTTAGTGCTAACATATGTGTTGAACTAAAAATAAATAAAGCATTGTGTAGTACCTAATGTCTAAATCATGCGCTTCCGTAAACGAGCTAACAGTCACCCACGACCGAGTCTGTGATTAAAACATCTTAACAGGAAGCTTGAAAATTAGTTTTCTATTTTATTTTCAATACACGATTAAAATTGAAAGGGCAAAAAACGCATCAATATGTTGAATAACGACGCCATTGTTTGTAAAATGAAAAGATTACGTCGTGACTATAGATTTATTAACTCAAAAAATGCATTTTTTCACATCCTAATAATATTCCCAACATGAAAATAACAATTTTAAACTAACGATCGCTAAACAATTTCCTATCAGATCATCCTGTAAATAAATCCGAAATACTTCAAGGCCTGTTTGAAACAGATTTTATCGCATCTACTTCGGATATGCTTACGTCATATTAATCTCCATATCTCCATCAATAAACGGTGAATTAAAATGAAAATTTATTATTATTTATAGGTTCTGCTTGTCTGATATTATTCTTCACACATCTTCATTAATGATATTTTAGCCGAATTGGGTCTTTTATATGCTGACGATATGAAGTTGTACAATAAAATAAATGATCTAATTGCCTTACAAATTGCCCTTGATAATATCGATGACTGGTTTAACTTAAATAAATTGCAATTAAATACAAAGAAGAATATTTACCAACAAACATCAATGTATCGAATTAAAATATAGTTTAGAAGACGGAGATAGAAGGCGGAGGAGGCTTGGGACAAAACAAAAAACCACTGCGGTAATTAGAAAAGTAAAAACCCTGGCTAGACACCAATTTTCTTAAACTAAACATTACAAAAACAAAATACATCTTCTTTTCTCCAACTAAAGTTAGAATGTCCCATATACTTGAACCCATTCTAATAAATGAATCTGTTAATAGTTGCATGCATAGTGCTGGGAAATATCTAGGATTAGTCTTAAACCCACATTTGAAATGGGGAAAACATATCGACTATTTAAATGGAAGAATATGAAAACTGATCTATAAGATTTACAACCTAAAAAGTAAACTGAACAACGAAATTCTGCTAGTCACATACAACAGCCTAGTTGAATCCATAATTAGATATGGCATTACAGTATGGGGTTCTGATTATAAAGTAGTTCTATGACTTTTACAGATAATACAAAATTACATCTTTAAATTAATTTTTAATAAAAAAAGCAGAGAAAGCTGCAGAGACACCTTTACTGAAAATCAGTTGCTCGATGTGGCGGGTTTGCTGCTATGGTCTATGCACATAATAAGAGGGAAACTTTTGGATCCATTGTTGAAAATCAATATGAAACAAAAACAAGGACAAGCAACGCGTATAAGGTACCATTTTATAATAAAGAAATCTCTCAAAAATGCATAAAATGCAACGGAATCAAGTTATATAATAAACTTCCACCACATTAAAAAAATCATAAAAGAGCATTACAGGATGGAAACTAAAAAATATCTGATAGACAACTGCACTACACTTCTACCCCTCTTATCATGATGTAACACAAGCGCACCATATACTACTTCTTATATTATAGTCAAAATTTCTAGGATGGTATATTTAATTATAGTTAATAAATAAAATAGCATTCTTATCCTACACCATCTCAAATTGTTTATATACAATTTATACCCACCTTATTACATCACTCATACCACAAATTAGATATTTATTATACGCTCATTTTATCGATTTTTTTTTCTATTTTATTATTGTTATTTTAAAGATGCAACATTAATAGACACAGAAACAAGAATATAAATACTGCTAGAAACAATACGAGGTCCCTTCAGGTGTCACTTTGGTTGTAAACTAAGTTAAGGCATATTACCTTGTTTTTGTATAATTTGTTGCAGTAATTATAAAGAAATAATAATAAATAAAAATAAGACTCATTGCTTACACGTTCGCCAACATTTCGTGACGTTGGTTTAACAGCGCATACCAAATTATCCCTTAATAGTGATATAAATATTATTACTAGTGAAAGCTTTAGAACACTAGGATATATAGTAGAATGCAGGTTTTCACGGCCGTTGTCTAATGGTAAGAGTTACATCGGACAAACAGGACGGAGTATCCAGTGCAGAATCAAAGAACACCAGAGAAATACCAGATTTGGATACACGGATAGGTCGGCGATAGCAGAACATGTCCATAATAACGAGAACCATAAAATCGACTACGAGGACGTCAATATATTAGACAGGAATACGCGCTATTATCCGCGAATCATTAGGGAATCACTGGAAATTATGAAAAACGTGAACAACTTTAACAGAGAGGATGGGTATCGACTTAGTAACACGTGGTATTGCCAAGTACCCGCACCGTAGTAAGTCACGGTCAACCAAACACGACGAATGAGCAGCGAAGCGAATCAAGCGCGACCAATGACCAGCGAAGCGGCGCCTAGGTATATAACGAGGAGTGTAACACAACAGATTCAGTCTTTAGAATCCTTCTGAAGAAGCTGACAGGATGATCAGCGAAACGTCAAGTTAAGTTCGACGACCACGGCAAGTCCCGGAAGAATCTACTTCACAAGGATATATATTAAGGCGTTCTCACAATTTTAATGACAGTAACACACTAAAAGTACTATATCAATCTTTTGCTTGACCCAAACATGAATATTCGTCAATTATTTGGCCCCGTCATTATAACATACATATAAAAAAACATAGATTGTACTCAGCGACGTTTACTAAAAACCAAATGCTATAAAGAATATGGTGTCTAGCCTGCTATTGGTTTTCCAAAGACTGCACTCTTAAAGAGCTTTTCGTTTTTGAGCAAGTGCAATAGACAATGTAAGAGACCGTAGCGCTATCTTAATGAAACATCTCAAGCCCACCCCTTTTAATTAAAAATAAAAATCCTTGTTCGTTAAGTAATCAAGAACACATTTAATCCCACCCAATAATTATTTATCTTAATTTTATGTTAAGATAAGTAAACAAATTAGCCATTTACGTGATCGTCTAGTTTTACAAAGTTAGGACCCAAATTACGTTGTGTTTGTAGTATGTGTATGTACCCAAATTCTTTATCTAAAGCTTGACGTCACGGTTTCCTACCAGATCCGGTACTCATTACCTATGTCTTTAAAAAGCTATTCACTCATTTAATTTAAATATCTGGTTAGTTTGAACATATTGTTTAGTAATTGAGAAACCTAATTGTTCATTTACTTTATTTTCTATTGGATTATTCATTATCATCATTTATTTACTTGGTTCCTGGTACTCAGAAAGTTAAAGTTGAAAGAAAAAGCAGAAATTGTTTTAATACATATATTATCGTTGGGACAATAGTCACAAAACCGCTTTATTTTATAACAATTGTTGTAGCGAATAGCCAAAAGTTAAACAAGCCCAATATGTAAAACAATTGTCTAAATATTATATAGGAAAGTTTGCTCTGCTACAGAAATGATCATATTGTATAATTTTCAGAGTTGGTTATGCAAACCACAAGACCGTGTTATGCACTAGAATTTCAATTATTTTGGTTAAAATTAGAGTTGCGGCAATGGCCGGTATAATGGTTGTTATTATTTTAAATTAGAGTTGGAGCGATCACTAGGATAAAATGAAACTCAATTCAAAACAGAGGACAAGAATCATGTCAATGTTCTAGCACTATCGAATTTCAGTGGTAAAAGAAAATTAAACGCTCATATAAAATATCACAGAATGTTGAGGAAATCTCCTGGAATTATTTATACAAACGGCAACTACCAAATTGACTGTCCAACAACGTACAACGCAGCTGGTCGAAGTATTTTAAACAGACAAGACATCGAGAGGTAACTCCCTCGAATATGAGCAAGGTACACTTGGCACGTGGGCCCAAGAACTGATCGCTGGCCTATAACTATTTATAGTTCGTAGAATAATTATAGTAACGGGTCGTAGTTGCACAACCATAGAAAACTAGAATATATCACCGCACCGGTGAGAAATCTCACACAATGGTTTGAACTGCAAGACATTCTTGTGTGTGAGCTGGAATATTTGTGTCATGCAAAATATGATTGGTAGAGAAATCAGGGGGCTCGAGGTAGTTCGTAGGAAAGCTCACATCAATAACTTCTCGCTCAAGCCACGAGTTTCCTAGCATTTTGTATAATTTGCCTGTGAGAGGGAAATTTACTCTTTGCTCTTTCAGCACATTGACTATATGTACATTTCCTTAACGCCTTAACGCTCCCCGTTACCTAGATATAGGTTCTGGCGTCGGCACACTATGCCCCTCTCTCTGTCTTATGCGTGTTCCACAATGTCTTGTTCCCTTTGCCTTAGCTTTATACTGTGTTTTCTTACACAACATTCGACACATTCCCGGTTTTAATAATGGGTTTGTCTTGTTTAAAATTACCATAAGTTAAATAAAAATTAACAACCTGCGTTGCAAGCGATTTGAAACCGTAACTTGACACTTGTCTAAAATTATGGCCTAATATTTTAAACTTATAGGCGCCTGAAATCCTACTGTAGGTTGGGTATCGAATTTATTTACTTATAAGAGGTAATGATCATTACTGGTTAATTGTTGCTATAAAAGCAATGTTTACATAAAGTTAAAATAATAATAATCTTCAAGACCAGTTTGATATCTTCTACTACAATGTAGCTGCGATGAACACGTGCTTAAAATAAAATTTTGATATTTCTTATTTTTCTGTCTATGTTACATTCCTGTTTCTTATTTCTTTGTCATATATTTCTAATATACCTGTAAACTCCTGCGCAATAATTGTATTGTTCTGTTGGGCAGTGTATTGTTAAATAACATAAATAAAATAGAATATGTATGTGAAGGTTGAATATTATCACAACAAAAGAACGATATCGATGGATTGTTCGACAAATCCAAATATCAATAGCATCGCAAATTGCAAGGTAAATGAAAGTGAAAATTCTGCACTGGCACTCCAAACTAGGATCATCTCATAAACACTAGTAAAAGAGGCGCTCCATTATCGACAAGACAACTAAAGGTTGCAGCGTTAGAAATTGTTAAGTATATCATAACATTTAAACGCAGATTTTTACATCTACTTTCCATCAATATTAATACAGAATAGTGTCGTCTTTAATTAATTTTAGTCCTGATACTGGTATATAAAGTATCTGGTATTATATGGGATGAATTCAAATTGTGTTGGCAGTGAAATCGTGATGCTGTCGCCAAGGTTTGTATGATGAAAATACAAAGGCGGATTTAGTCGCTATTAACGCCTCAAAAACAGGAAATGGAACAGCAAGCTGGAAGCCTTGAATTCTCGGGACAATTCGCTGAATGTACAGCTGAAGCCAAACTTTAACCAGTACATTTTTGACCGACACAATGTAGAAAAACCCTCAGAATTAGTTCATGAATGCAGGACGCTAAAAGATTCGTTTTATATACCAGATCATGTTTCGATCATATTTTTATTAAATCAAATGATATTGAGGATGTAATATTACCAGTAACAATTGAAACAAATATAACCGATCATTTTCCAGTTTTAATACAACTAGTTACAGAAGAAAGAAAAACAATAAACAATACAACAAAACTATTATTAAATATATACAATATGATAAATTAAAAGAACAAGTTTCCAATGTAGACTGGTCTGATGTTTACAATTCTAGGGATGTTGAAACTGGAACAAATATTTTTTAAAGTATTATAGATGCTAAAATAAAAATATGTACAAAATTAGTTAAAATAAAAGATAAAATTCGAAAAGAAAATGTTGGATCACTAATGGAATTATAAAATCCATAGAAACAAGAGACAAATTATTTCGAGAGTTGCAGGCAGACCTATTAAACGAAAATTTAAGAAAACAGTACTTAAACTAGCGGAATAAATTAACGTTGCTAATACAAAAAAACCAAAATAAATTACTTCAAGTCAAAAATAGATAAAAGTAAAACATGTACAAAAAAATCTATAGTCAATGGTAACAGAAATGTGCAATTCGAACAATGCTCATACTAATGTTCCCAAAATTTAAAATAGTAATAAATAAAATAGAAATCTGTAACGCCATTAATGAAATATACTCAACACTTGGTATAAATATGGCCAAAAGATTTAAAAAAAAAAAAAATACAAAGAAGAAAAGTTTTTGCGATTATCAAGTCTATATTTTTAATGCCAACAAATCAGAACTAAGTAAAGAACTGTATATTCTATAACGCTGAAAAACATTGCCGACCAGATTTCTGAAACATTTGCATATAATATTAATCAAATGTTTATGGTAGGGTGCTGTCCTTTTAATTTTAAAATATTAATAGTAAAGCCTCAATACAATACAAATACAATGCAATACAAGAGCGGAAATAAAATGTTAGTAACTAACTATAGACCCATTTCACTTATCACAAACTTTGTTAAGGTGTTTGAAATGCTATTAAGAATAAGATTATGGAACTTTATTAATAACATCTTATCTGGCAATCAATTTGGGTTCATAGAAGGCAAATCGACCCAGGATGCTATTGCCGAGTTAACTAAAAAAATTTATAACTCACTTGATAAGGGTAAACTTTCACTATGTGCCTTCTTAGACTTAGCGAAAGTCTTTGATACTGTTAGCCACAAACACCTCCTTGAATGCCTTGAAGATATAGGCGTAAGAGATATGGAACACGTTAAGATAGCTATTTAAGTGAAGGTATACAGAATGAATTCAGAACGGTTAGCTGTGGTGTACCTCAGGGCACTGTCTTGGGTCCAGTTCTGTTCCTAACATACTTAAATAATTTATTTGCTATCGAAAGTATAGGACACTATTAGTTTTTCCGATGGCACCGCTATATATTATGAGGCAGAAACCTGGTCAGAGCTAATATTCAAAGTAGAGAGAGATCTTCCAAAAACTCGAGATTGGTCAATTTTTATCACTTGCAGATGCCACTACAATATTCTATTAAAGCGAAACCTAGAAAATCTTAAAATCTGCAGTTGAAAAGTATCTGATCTTTGGCTATATAGGTATTAAGTTACCTAAATGTTTGAAGTACTATACAGACATATATTTAAATATTTTGTTAAAAGCTGGATTAAAGCATAAGAGATCAGGATTTATGTTTTTGTTCCTTTTGTCTTTCGAGTTAGATTTCAGTTTGTTATAATTATAAATTTTATTTTATTTTCAATAGAACTTAGCAAATAAAAACATGAGAACAGGAAACAAGAAAAATAAGAAAGTAAAACTAAAAATATAGGCTGGATGTAAGCACTTTATTTTTTTCAAAATTATTTTGTAATCGCTCTGTAATTATTGTGTATAATTGAATAGTTCACTGAAGTTTTTATTCAAAAACTTCCGCACGTGCCGAATTATTGTAATTATTCAGTAAATTGGGAAGTAAAATTATTGTTCTTTTGTATGATTATATTGGTTTATAATTTTATTTTTGTATTATACTTTAATGTACTTTTTGAATATAAATAAACATTATTATATTATTATTAAACAAGACAACAACGAAGGGGCAAATGCAATATATAATTAGAGGAAACAAGAATATAGAAATAAAAAAACCAAAACACAATATTATAAAAATAAAATAGTAAACTCGAATAACAAATAAAAGGATTGCTGGAAAATTATAGAAGAGAAACTCGGCAGAAATTAAAGTAATAATAATAAAATTATTTTAAATTAAAGAAAAAATTATTTTAAATAAAAGAACTTCAAAATCATTTTGGCACCACCTTGTACTCTAGCGAATAGAGAATATGTTTGGGTTGAAATATAGAGAAAGTTGTAGAGACATTTTTATATACAAGATAAGAATATGAAAAACTGCGGTATAAGATAAATTGGTTTATTTGAAAAGTGATAAAAGGTAAAGTTCCTAATAGTTTAGTTAACGAGGTCCTGAACATCAAAAGTTTGCAGGTTCTTTTGCAATACAATTCTCCCCCGTTTTCGGGGGTGAGAAAAACGATAGTGATGGTTTCGAGTTCTGAAATCCTTGCGTATTACCCCTATCAAGGAACAACCACTCAAATTTCCGGCTTCACGGTCTTGGGCTCGTCGGATCGGGTTTTTTGGGGGCTAATAATAAATTCAGTTAATTTACACCAGAATGCAACGGACCGACCACGGGAGTTGAACCTACTCGCGCCCGTAATAGCAATATCCTCAAAAAATAAAAAAAATACGGACTCGACAAGGCTTTTATGGGTTCTCAAGGGCAGGGATTACGTTGGTGGTGTTATTTTTCACCCTACCCTCCAGCAACTACCCCTAACGTATAAAAACCACTCCCTCTTCCATGCTGTCTGTCCTAAGCGTGCGGAGATATCACCACTAAGGTGGTGTTTTTTTCACCCTACCCTCTCGTAACTACCCCAATTTATTTTTATTCCTCAAAAGACCCGATTAGACGAGCTCTCCTAATCCTAAGTTCGAGAAGCCGGAAATTGTGGTGGGTTTTCATTGATTGGGTTTCAAGGGTTTCAGAACTCGAAACCATCGCCATCGTTTTTCTCAACTTCGAAAACGGTAAGGAGGGATTATATTGCAAGAGATCCTATAAAGTTTTGATGGATTGGCTTTTTTGGAGCCTCGTTAAATTGACTGTAAAAACTCTTTATCTTTGTGAGGCGTCAGTGTCACAACAAATATTTCGACGACCCGCAAGAATATTTCGTTGTTACTAACCTTTATATTTAATTACAATCGTAAACGATTTATTACATATCATTACTCACAAATGGCCTAAATTTCGAACCATTGTTCAGTACATTAATAATAAGTATTTCAGTAGCCTTACTGCGACTCTATGTAAGCAGAATATAATTTTCTGAAGGTAATATATCCGCAGGATAAACTTTTAGTACTTTCAATTACGTCTTATAATAACAGCTAATAAACTATATATCTGCAGTTCTGTGTAATCAATTTAGTATGAGATACATTATTATCATTAAAACTAGACAAGCTAATTACGTGCATACTAGGGAAAACAGTTTGTGTGCAATAACCATTGCAACATTAGACCATTTTGCATATTTTTTTAGATCATCTTGGCATAAAGTGTGGTAAGAAAAATGTATGCAACGAAAAGAAATTAAAGTAATTACCATAAAGATTTACCGGGCAATTGTGGGCAAGAAGGACGTTAAAACTAGGAAATTGATCCACCTAACATTTCACTGTAGCTGTAATCCTGTCACAATCGAGCAGTTTTATGTTTGTCTATTCCGCAAATTAGAGTATCGTTTTGAAAAAGGTTTTAAATTATATTGTAGTGCGTTAAATGTAAATAGTGTTTTAATATATTGATTTAACTAACATGGAAGGCAATTTTATGCTAAATTCATATGTAAAAATATATAGGGTGTGCCATATAAAGTGTGTTCCAGTGTTGTAATTTTTATTCAATTTTTTGCAATATCTCAGCTACATCTGTACCTATATTCTCCAAAATTGCTAAAGAAATATTTTTCAATCTAGAAAACAATAATGTATGTATCGCATCACACTAGCCCGTGGAGGGCGCCTGAATATCTATACCTGATGATGAATATTTTTTCTCTTTTTTTTTAAGAAACGTTGTGGCACTTTTGACTAGAAAATCTCATGCAGGAGTCAATTCTACCTAAAAAAAGGTACATTTAATAGAACTTGATAATTCCAATCAGTTCCGAGAAAACTGCCGTAAAAGATTTCAATGATTCTTTGAAAACAAACTCAATTCAAAAACGACAAATTGTTTATTGAAAAAAATCACAGAACGTAACTAAAAACTAAAGACTGACAACCGCACAAACTCACTGACTTTCTTATGAACCAATTTGTTGCAACTTGGGGGCTATTTGTATGTGTACAAGTTTCAACAAGCCTTAAGAATAATAAAATAATATAATCCTCCTCTAATTACATATGACATGCGAGGAGATTAAAATACAAATTGTGACTAATTTAAATTTATATCATTACATGTTAGCCTTCATATGGTTTGTAAAGTTCAGTTTAAAGATTTGCAGTTCTTATGTAGTTTTTTTTATACAAAGATAATACGCACAACAAAATTAGTAGAATACCATGACGTGACGTAATATCTCACGCGGATTATTCAACACAAATCTAAGTAGACGTATGTTAACTGAGCGTAAAATAAGAAGGTTTTATGTTTTAATTACTTCTTACATTAGGTTTCGGATATTTATATAATTAAAGTGAATACATTATTTTTATCAAGCCTTTGGCTTAAAACTTGTTAATCGTAGCCTCATGTATATTTGATTCTAAAAATAGCTACTTCTTAACTTAAATTTATTAATTAATGTGCTTAAATGAGTGTTTTTATTTTCTATCGCGTAACATAAGACATTCAAAACAGCGCTAAATATTATGCAAAGTTTGATTAAACCTTTTTTTTTAATATATAGATATAAAAAATTACCCAATTACTCTATATTCTGGTAGTCGCATAGTTTAATAAACTTGGGATAACTATTTAAATCGTTCTTTTTGTTATCTATACACATCTGTATATTGGTATTAATATTATAAATCTTTAATAAGATTATACACAGAATCCTATGGAACAAATTAATACTCACACTTTTAAATTACTCTCCAACTCTTCAGAAATTGTTTGCAAGAGGCGAGAGTACTGAAACTTGGCCTCAATCTCACTTGTATCAAATATAGCAAAGATTTTGAGAAAGCAGTAACCACAATATTAAATATTTTGAAAATTAAAACATATTTCAGTCGCAAACTCCTCCACAAAATTCTTATTTTACTATAATGAACGTAACCAGACTGTAACCAACAGCTACTCTCCTGCTATGTGCCTCCCCGAGCGCTGAATTACAAGTTACAAGCCTGGCGTGTTAAGTGCAATAATTGCATATTACCAACAAAACGCTAATGGTTCGATTGCAACAAACACCATCCGAAAGACTGATCCTACTTAAAGGAGCTCTCGTGTCAGTTGTCCCACACCACTTGCAGACTGCCGTTTAAGTAAGAATTAGTCTTTCGGCCGGCGTTTGTTGCAATCGAAGTATTAAGCGTTCTGTTGGTAATATGTAATTATTACACTCAACGCGTCAGGCTTGTAACTTGTAATTCAGCGCTCGGTGGGGCACATAGCCCGGGGAGTAGCTGTTGGTTGCAGTCTGGTTGCGTTCCTTATATTAAGATAAGGATTTTATAGAAGAGATTGCGACTGAACTATTATGTTTTCATATTTTGCTCTCTAGAGACATATTTGTAAATATTTTGAAAGTCTAATATCCTATCAAAGAATCGATTTGGATTCGGCAAAAAATATAATCAGGATGATGTTAGTGCATAGACAAAAGCTATATTTTAATGATGTAAATAGAAATATACTACATGTGGATTTAGAAGAGCATTTGACATTATTAACCACGTACAGTTTTCGAAAAAAATTGTAAGGAATGGTGTCCATGACTCATGACTCATAATTTAATAAAAAGGTATCTCAAAGAAACGGTACATTCAGAAAATAATGAAAGAAATAGGAAATTCTCAGTAACGGATGACATAGCATCAGGCATAGTTCTTGGTCCTATATTGGACGGCAGCCCGCAACCAAAATTTTCGACTTATCCCCTAATGGAAAATTCCCGCGCCAATGCTCATTCCTTTGAACAAGTATAGAAAAAGTTTAGGGCAACGGAAATTTTTAGCGAGCCGAAATTGTTGAAATGTATCATTCAAAATGTAAAAAATAACGGGTCATCTGAGTAATCACCTAATGTCCGTTAACTATTCCTTGGTGTTGATAAATATGCATGGTTTGAGGAAAAAATTAAAACGTAAATTTATAGTGATGCGTCAAGATGCAAAGGTTTAAATACAGAAAACTGGGAACAGGTGGAATTTTCGCCGCCTAATATCCGTTCCGACAATTCCCGTCTATTTCTAAAGTTTTTCTACGACAAAAAATAAAAACGGTCGTTTTAATCGTTGCATATCCCAGTACTTGCATTTCAATTGTGCGTATTTTTTTACGCTAATTTTGTTACTCCCTAATGTCCGTTCTCTAATGGAAATAATGTTTTATATCAAAAAATATGTATGAAAAATAAGAACGGACCATTCTCAACTTGATGTGTTGAAAAATGGTAGTTTGTGCAACAAAAGTGGATACAATAGCCATATCGCACGAGAAAGAAGATTAAGTATGACGCCGTAGGCGGACTGCCTCAATCTTTCGAGTGCTATATGGATAATCCACTCGAGTTGTACAGGATACTTTTTCTACGACCGGATTAATAAAAAACAACAAATAATAGCTTTAATCAAATTTTAATATACAAACTTAGCTTCTGCTTAATCTTATGCTATAGGTGAAAACATTTTATAAAAGCGGCAGTAGCCTAGCGGCTGCATGCTTCGAGTGCAAGAGGTCGCAGGTTCAATCCCTCACACATACCTACTTTTTTTGCCATATATCTCTAAAATGTTGTCTGTACATAATAATTCCAGTAAAATTTTAGGTGTATACCATCTATCCACTCTTCACTGAAATCACACATTTTAATTTATTTTTTAGCTCAAACTGCGCGAATACCACTGACAATTACTTTGACAGCTTACGCACTAACTTGAAGTTTTTAAAACGAATAGTCGGCTATGTACTTCATACACAAACCGTGATTGGTCGATTTCCTATCCATCCTAGAACGTATATGAAATATATATTTGTTCGGTTAACTGGAATGGCCCAGTTATCCATTCTACAGACTGTACGGAAAACAGCAAATTTACATAAGGGTGTAGAAAAAATCGTTTTCCCACGCAATTCAGTCATAAGACCGCAAAATTTCATATGGCAATACAGCTGAGTAGTCTCAGTACCCCCCACCCACCGGACGCACCCCTGCGGGCAAAAATCAGCCCTGAAACGATAGTTTCATTAACGTCGAAGTACAAACTGATTTTTCGATGTTAGTATAGAGCGCGGAATCATTTTTTCAACTAAAAAGAACCCGATTTGCGCTTTGATATTCATCATAAAAATTCTGGTTTATGAGACTTGTTTGCCGATAGGGGTGTCATCGGTTGGTGAAGGGAACTTTTGATCGGAAATATTTTTATTATTTTTTGGGATTCTACTCGTATTAGAAATGGGTAATGGTATACTACCTTGAACCACCTAGGCTATGATTATCGGTTGTATATGCAAAAACGGCAGCTTGTATCTACTCCTGCTTTAATTGCAATGAGAAATTACAGGTTGATTGTATACATGAGGAATAAATGAGAGTTTTTTCGTACAAAATATAAAAATATATTTTAATCATCTTAGTTTTCTTTAATATCAACTTCAATATCTCTCTCGGCTTCATAACTCGTTTCTTCTTCATCTTCTTCCCTTTTTTCTTCTTCTTCTTCTTCCCGTTCTTTTCATGGTCTGAAATTTATGAGTAACAGATTAATAAGTAGGCGTAAATAAATCGAAAATATTTTTCCGCAAGTCTTACCTGTGGACAGATCTGTTGTAGAACTATCTATGATAAGATCAGTGCATACAGGAAGTTGATCACCCTCAAACCATTTGAATGCGTATTTCCCGTTTTTCTCGATCCATCCGGTATCAGTTGGTGATAGGTTGCTCAGTCGGCCTAAATGAGCCCCGGTCCATATTCTAGCAATATATTTAGTTGGCAATAAATGTTGTCGAAACTCCGATTTACAAGGTGGCAATAGACAACATCCATAAAATTTATTTATTTTAAAAAGGACCGCTGGTGTAAGCCGCTAGCAGATCCGTTGTCGACGTAAAAACTGGCTAATCGCATATGGGGGAATAAATCGGTGTAGATAAGCTATCCTTTGCAGTTAATAATCCTTGGCATTACATATTATACAGCATCTCTATGAAGTACGCGCGCCACCGCGTCAAGATGCGAGCGCACTACATTACATGCAGCTGTACAGCATAGAAAATGTCCGTTCACTTTTTTATTCGATTATTTAAACCATATTTTATAATTTAAAAAAGGTTCCAGCCATTAAGGAGAAACTTTTTTATACGTACCATTTTTTAATACAATTTTAATTCTTATTATTGGAATTATGCAACATATAAAATTCCCGTTCTGTATTGATTCTTGTTTTATTCGACATCTATAACAAAAATTCATCGAGAACGAACATTAGGGGATAAAAAAATAACGTATTTTTTTTACGGACGAAAAATCGTTTTACCGGCTACTGCATCGTTATAGGAGTTTTTGTCAGACGAAAATCGGTTTTGTATTGTAATAAACTATAGCCTGGTGATCTAAATTAGCATTAGGTGATAACAGTTGATTTTGGTTACGGGCTGCCGTACTAATAGTATGTACAATGTATGTGCTTGACCTATTTAAATGATGGCACGATGGGAAGTGTAGATGTTTGTGAAATTCTTTGCTGCATTGTATCATGATATGGAATGTGTATGCTCTTTTTTGTCTGTTTTTATTTCTGGAGTGGTTCCTATGAAGATGCTATTTCATCCATTTCTAAATTCTACAGCGTTTATACCATTGAGGGTTAATTATGACAATTATCCTCTTCTATTTTCTTGCCGGGTAGCTATTCTTGAGTTGCACGATCAACGTTCTTATGAGAAAGTGGGCGGAGTTCACATGAAAATTTGACGCACAGCAATTTGCTATTCTTGAATCGGGGAAGCAGTCGCATCATCAGTTTTGCAAGGAAGCACTGCTTCCCATGCTATTTTCTGTGGTGCAGATGATCGCGTGAAACAATTTAATTTCGATGGCAGTTATAATTATTAGTACCTATCTAATTTAGGCTATTTAGTGGATGTGTTGCAGAAAAATCATTATTATTGTGTAGTTTCTATGTGATAATAGATAAAATTACTGAAGAATTTAGTCAAAGTAAGTACCATTTTTAAATAAGAAATTAACTAGCTGTACAACAAATTAATTTATGTCCGACCACGTTATAAAGGACTGTTTATGATATAGTTTTGCGGCTATAAAGTACCTCTTTATTGTACTAGTAAAATAAAGTTACTTTATTGTACTAATATGTTGGATTTAGACGTTTCCAATAATGAGCCGATGACAGATTTTGACGTTTCCAAATAAATATGTCATAAAAATGTCAAAAATGTCATTTTGAATTAATTTTTTTTCGATAATAAGCCAAATTTAGCAGTCGGACATAAATTAATTTATATTCTGGTATGTAAAAAAGTAGTGGTGAACACCAATTTTAATTTCCATTGGCATAAACTCCCATAAGAGATCTTCAAAACTTAAATAATGTAATAAAATAAATCATCAAATGATCAAGTAATGTCTCGATATAATAGAACAACTTTTTTAATTACAAATTACAACTATGTAAGAATTACGTTTTTTTTTCTTTCAGATTTTGATAATGGAAATTATTGATCAGTTCTTGTAGATCTAAAAGATGCACAAGAGCAGGCACTACCAGAGTAGCTATTCTCGAGTTCATGTGATGCGATGAATTTGCAGTTGACGTGATGCGATCCGACCACACGACGTTTTCTTGACAGACAAAATACGTATTCTTGAACAAATGTCACTTTGGTGCGATGCAATCGTCTCCCTCTTTTCATGAGAACGAAACGTATATAGTTGCCACTTTTAATCTGGTATTTGGACGAATGAGAATGAGATTTAAATGCTGTTTTTGTCTACAAATATATTACTATAGTTATGGATATTTTTATAAAATGTTAAAATAAATATAATAATAAAGAGGTTAAGTTGTCATGAGTTTTATTGAGTGAGTCAATCTATTCCACTATAAAATAAAAAATTCACCGTGCTGGCATTGTTTCATTTGTTAGGCGTTGCTCAATTATGAATTATCAAGAAGCCCTTAAAATTTCTCCTAGTGCTACTCCCAATACATCTCGACAAAAAGACGCCGCTTCCAGTATGACCTTTCCTAGTTCGTCTTCAAGTTGCCTCACAAAAAGTCTAAAGGAGTAAATATCTAGTGACGAAAGTGGCCACTCTATCATCGGGCCTCTTCTGCCTATTGGTAGAGGGGGTAGCTAATGCCAAACAATTTTTTTGACACCTTTCGTTCTTATATACACACTAAATCATATTTTAATTTTCTTAAATCCCTTTCATAATACTGTGGGGTGGTATTGGAGGTGATAGTGGGGGGTGGCTAATGCCAAAAAAAAATTTGAGACCTTTATTTTGCGTACATGCCTCAAATTGCAATTTTATGGACTCTTACCTGCTTGCTTTGCCTATTTACCCTTATTTACCCCATTTACTCCCGAACCCTTCAACGAAATTAGATTGAAATATAATCTAGTTCTAGATCTCATTATAATACATAAGTTTACCAAATTTCAAGTCAATATCATAAGCGGTTCCAAAGTAAACGTGCGCACAAAAAAGTTACAGACCGACAGACAGAATTTTTTCCGCTCAAAAAAATCTCGACGTTTTATGACATTTTAAGCCTATTTCAATAAAAAATATACGTTTTTTTTGCGTTACCGTACTGGTAATAGAACTTGACGTGGAAGTAAAATTGTAAATTCTTATTCCTGTAACTTATTCTGAAGTTCACAAAATCTTTATACACGCTCACAGCTTCGGTTTTTCACCACCTTCATGATCTTTACCATTAATTTAATAGATTAGACATCAGGTAATGATTTACTACTTGATATTTTTTATTACTATTTGACGCTCCCATTCTAGCGCCTATTTAATAATTAATGTACAAGAACGCATACAATTAATTAATTTAATTTAATTGTATGATAGGCCTGGTATAAAAAGTTAAAATAAACCATTTACAAAACTAGTTCAAAGTTACACTACCAAACAAGTAAGGCAGCATCTCTTAAATTGGCACGCATGAAAGGTTTTATCGTGGTTAATTAAAATTGCAACATTTTATTATGCTCTCTATTTTCAAAAGCCAGTTCTTTAAATTATAAGTTTACTGGAAACATAAAAGTTAGGTGTATTATGGTTAATTCACACTGATTAATACTGTAATTGAAATGTAATTGGTTAATGATAGACAAACCTCCAATCAAATCATTTATAAAGACAGACCATGAAGAACGTAATTCGGAGTGCGTTATCTAGAATGATTTCGTGTGGCTTTTGTTTTACATGTCCTAAAATTCAATATTTTTTTATGTTGTCAGATATATTAATTATTATTATTATTTACACATCTTCCCTCCAGGCAATGAGAAAGTTTAGCAAGAGGTGTAAAGTTTGGAATGTTTGTTTTTAGTGCTCATAAACTATAATTAATTTATAATCAAATAAAACAATACATATTAGATAGAAAAAGACATTTGTTGTTATAAGAAATAATGAAATAAGATAGAAATAAGTAAAAATTGACATTTTTCATTGTATAAATCTTTGCAATCGCTGTGTATACAAGCCAAACCAGATACCTTACAATGGCAGGTCACTATTTGACAATTATTATACTTACATTTATAAGAGTTAATTAAAGACTAAGGCAAGGGTATTTATGTGCAGAAAACACTACATGTCTTTCAATCCCAGGGATACGGACCTCCTGGATACAACATTAAGTTTCGCATCAGCAGTGACATACCTTAGGGTAACCTTCGATGCCAAACTAACATGGAATTTTCACTTAGATATAAGACTAAGGAAGGCTTACATTTTTTATGAGCATTGTTGCAGGAACGTGGAGAAAACCTGGGGAATGAAACTGAACTGTGGTCTGGCGGCCTAAGAGCAAACAGACTACAGCTAAGGTCAAGCTCAGCCAAGTGCAGAAAGTTGCCTGCTAAGAAAAACCGGAGCTATGCGAACAACGCCAAAGAGAGCTATGAAGATAATGCTGTGGCTGCCACCATTTAAGAGAAGTGACTTTAACAACAATGGTACGCCTCGAATCCGTTGGCATAAAACCAAATGTAGGCTGTGGAAAGGCCAGAAGTCGCCTGTGGAATGAGGGTGTTAGGAAGACTCTTCTTCAACAGGTGTGCACAGATGAGGTCTTCGACAGGCCCTATAAATACAGACGAGTTGTGTGAACAAGGCTGCTAGCGACGGTGTGATCAACATCTTCACAGACGAATCAAAGAAGAAGGATGGGGCAGGATGTGGAATATACTCCAGAGGTCTGCAAATCAAATATAAATGGACTGTGGATGGACGAGCCAGCGTAATAAAAGCGGAACTGCGGGCATAACCACAGCTGCAAAAGAGATTGCCCGTAGACAAATTACAGGTAAAACAATCAGGATCTACACAGTTTGTAGACAATCATTACTAGCCCTGAGAAGTTACAAAATTACTACAGGAGGAGTATTTGAATGTCACCAAGTGCATGTGGGTGCCTCCAGCATGATTATCGGTATGCTAGGTGAAAGGACATGTACAGTGCAGTGACAACAAAAAAACCGACAGGCTGGCCAAGAAGGCAGTAGGGCTAAATATATTTGGACCAGGTCCGGTCAGTCTGTTAAAGAGAACACCTACAATGAATTCAAGAAGCTGTGAGATGAAACAAACAGCTGGCGTCTTGCTAGGGAACTACTAAAATATCAACAAGAATACAGCAATGTACTACCTGGCAATGTCCAGAAGAAACCTACGTTTTATGACGGGAATCCAGATTGCACACTGTCGGTTAAGGAAACAATATGAAATTTAAGCGAAATACCTCTCTGTGGAGGTTGTGAACAAGAAGATGAGACAGTCCATCCATTTTGGGAGAACGTTTGCCTACTTTGACCGATGTAAAGGAGATACCCTAAGCAGTATTACCACCTACTTCGCAAGATTAGGTTGAGCGGAGGCCTAGGCGAGGGTCTACCTACAGGGAAGGAGTACAAGAGGCTAAATGGAGAAGATGAGACAGTCCATCATGTACTCTGTGACTGTTCTTCGTCTCATCAATTAGAGAATTCATTTTGGGAGAACGTTGGCCTACTTTAACCTATGTAAGGGAGATGCCCTAAGCAGTATTACCACCTTCTTCGCAAGAGGCTCAATGGGGCCTAGGTACTGTGGTTTAATATTTTCCTTTGACCCTCCCAACCAGTTCCAAATTCCAATTCCAAGGGTATTTATATCATTTGTTTTTGGTACAAGTTGCATTCTCGTAACTCATAGCCAAGTTGAATCAAATCAATAGGCTCAAAGAGTGGTTCTGAAGAATTTTCCGATAAATATGTTTATGCTGAAGTCCTCAAAGAATATAAACGATGCATATCTCCATATCAATTTTAATACATTCACATCAAAGTCTATATTTTGGAAAATTTACATCGAAGTTTATTCGCTATTAATTTATTTGTAAAATAAGTAGATACAC
Source organism: Leptura quadrifasciata (assembly GCA_963675555.1). Lineage (NCBI taxonomy): Eukaryota > Metazoa > Arthropoda > Insecta > Coleoptera > Cerambycidae > Leptura > Leptura quadrifasciata. Next base: position 12,695,796 of record OY776676.1, read on the forward strand.
ACTTTTTCTAGGCCATGAAATTGTTTAGGATTTAAAAATTATAGAAGATCTTACCAAGGAGCGAGTGCGTCCTGAACAAAATCAACCAACATAGCTTTAAATCATTGTTTCTTGTCTAATCTACTGATTGTATCGCAACCGATTAACGGATGTAACGTTAACAAGAAATTACAGAACTTTTTCACCATGGACTTAGGCTGCCAAATGATAGCCTAGTACATGGTATACGACCCATTGGACCATAAACCTTAACCAGCTTTTAAACATCTGTATCGGCATTCAGAATAATAATATCAGCATATTGCATTTCACAACAACTCAGCTCATTCTCACCAACATAAAATGGCAGCTTATAATAGCACGATCCATAAACTTTTATTGTCATCTTATCCGACGGCAAAGAACTACAAATCATAAAACAAATTGCATTCAATAATGGTTACAACCCAAAAATATTGGTTACTATTATTTAATAGTAATGGTAAAGGAGTTTCTTCGTAGCTTAAAAGCTGTCACTAAAACCCACTTCACTAACAGAAAACACACTGTCATTAAACACATATGAATCACTATGAACATCTATTGATGATGATTTTAAACAAACCGAGCGGAAGTAGGAAGAGAATGCGTTAACTATGTCATGATCAGCAGTATATTTCGTGTCATCACACACTATTATGTTTCTATAAACATAATTCCACAGTTGAGGAGGATCGTGCACCATGTTGTTTTCAGCCGCATGTATAAAGCCAGTTAAGGCTTTATTAATTCCAAATTTGACCTCTTTTCTCAAGGTACCTACAGAATTTTTGTTTGTGATATTGCAATTTAGTTTTAGCACTTCATAGAAATTATATTAGGAGCTACGTTTATATCATTTATTTGAATGAGAGGATCTCAGTTTTTAGTTTATAATACAGCATATAAAGCACGAAATGCTCTAAATATATGTAATTGCCACATACTTAAGTGTGTACTTAACACCTTGCATATTTTTATTTTATATTTTATCATAAAATATGATTCTCTAAAGCACGGCAGTGTATAAAGAATCTAAGAATAAATCTCAACAGAAGTTCCAATATACTGTGAGAATATTTCCGGTTACATGAATATGATAATAAATTTTTAACTCAACCTTGGCTCTTAAAGGTCGTTTTGTAATTTATTAATTTTGTTTGTTTGTTACAAATACATATATGCATGAGTTCAAGATAAAAAACAAATGTAACAATAGATACATTTTAGTTTTATATCTGCTAATATTACATAACGGAATCTAATGTGGTCCATGTTGAAACGTCAATTTTGTTTTTATTTTGATCCATTTTATACTGTACTACACTACTACTACACTACTGTACTGGTATTGCAAATAATACGTGAATCTAAAATTAAAAAGGACAGGTACACAAAATTCAATTTTAATATTTTTCTGGTCTTGTATATTTACGATATTTTTATAGTAGAATAGTTAGACACTGTTTTAGAGCATACAGTATGGAACAGCCAAGTGAAATAAATTCAGTATCTTAATTATTGTGCATATTTATAAAAAATCCCGAGGCAAGTCGATGTTGGATTCTAAAATGGCATCCTGCAACGTAACGTACAAATTTCACCCCTAAATTCAACCCCCTTCAAGTGGGCATTGCAACCCCTAAATTTTTTAAGTAAGGGCTTGTGATACCTCATTTGAAAGGTCTTTTCATTCTCTATTCAAAAATGCTATGGGATTAGTATTTATTGAAAAAATTAATGGTCTGTTTGATGAAATTCACTACAACAAACGAATAACATAAAAACTTACAGCGTTTTGTTCTTGCAGGCTAGCAGAAACAAATTTAGTGTTCATTTTCAACATTATCAAATAAAAGAAGACATAAAAATTCTTCATAGCCGGCATTGTCAGTTTTATTGAATACGCTGTAGCGATTGACATCAATAAATAGTTGTCATAGCTGTCAATATATAGTTGTCAGTGTTTTGCGTGTTGTTTGAGTTTTGCTGACTGTAATTTATAAATATGGTTTATTTAACCGAAATGCACAAAACAATTATTTTACAGATGGTTAGTTACAAAGATAGAATGCGACCACAGGAGAAAGTTGCTGGCCTATTTCAAGAAAAATTTCTTGATTGTCCGCCTATATCCCAAGGTACAATTAGGAAAATTGAACAGCAGTTTCGCAATAATGGACATGTAGGTCAGATAAAAAAGAAGCTTCCGATGCAATGAGTAACGATGTCAAATTAGATATACAGTTTGAGATTGAAGAAAACTTGCCTGGATCACTGTCACTGATCACTGTACTCTATTAGAAAAATGAGATAAGTTTGAATTGTCAGTGATGCAGTTAGAATTCTTCTCTTCATATCTAGAGAATAGGCGTCAGAATGTTGAATACCGTGGTTACAAGTCTTTTGATATCCTAGCCACCTCCGGTGTACCCCAGGGTTCTGTACTGGGCCCGCTTATGTACGTTGTTTTTATAAATGATATTGCAGATAATCTTAATGTAAAGATACCGATGATTTGAAAATATATTATGTGATACAAAACGAACAAGAAATAGTATTAATACTATCAAAAAATTATTTATATCTTCGATTTACACGTACATAAACAAATAAATCCGTTGGATATTAATGGTTATAAGTTATTACATAAAGAAACTCACTTGGGCTACTGTAGCGTAGCAGATATCGCAGGCACAACTTACCCCGGATAAGTGATGTAACGTGCCCACGATAAAATTTCACTAGCTCAGACTATCTCAGGGCGTTAAGCCCAAGTTTACATAAACTATGACAAATTATTAGTTTACTTACTTACACAAATCACTGAGGGTTCCATACGTAGTGGTCGCAAACGAAATAATGACACTTTCTTTAAACATGAAATGCACTATATTACAGAATTTACAAATATTGGTTCTCTAGCCTGTAACCTGGCGATGTTCAAATGGTGTGGCAAATTTCTTGATTTATAAGTTACAACATTAATAAAATGCCTCGTGTAGCTACACATCGGTTTACAACGTGAGGGTAAATGGTAATAAATTCGGCCACAATGGGTCTGATTTAGAGAATCTCTTTAAATAAATATAAATGCATGAAATCTTTAAATATGTACAAGTTAAAAATACAAAAGTAAGAATGAATGGGTATAACCGCGCCGAACCACTGAAGGTGGTCCCCTGTAAATAAAAACAACACACTTATCTAGGGTGGTACGATACCGGCTTCGACGTTAAAGAAACTGCAGCCCTACGGAGGTGTCAGGGCGTTAAGCCCAAGTTTACATAAACTATGACAAATTACTAGTTTACTTACTTACACAAATCACTGAGGGTTCCATACGTAGTGGTCGCAGACGAAATAATGACACTTTCTTTAAACATGAAATGCATTATATTACAAAATTTACAAACATTGGTGCTCTAGCCTGTAACCTGGCGATGTTCAAAAGGTGGTCCCCGGTAAATAAAAACAACACACTTATCTAGGGTGGTACGATACCGACTTCGACGTTAAAGAAACTGAAGCCCTACGGAGGTGTCTTCGGAACGAAATAAATTGACCCGAGGATGGGGTTGATTATAGCCTCTCCAGCCCTGGAACTTTCTACTGTGTGTGGATGCCCCGTCCGTGGAACTTCACTACTGTGTGTGGAAGCCCCGTCCGTGGAACCCTAAAGATATCACGATTTAATTTGCATTGTCGGAAATGCACGTGAAGCGTGCTTCACGAGAGCAATTTAAACCTGACATAACCTACAAAATGAAATATAATTTACCTCACTGATGAGGGAACAATCCATCAATATTCCTAGAAAGCCACAGTTGGATGAATGGGGTCGAGTCCGTATTTCAAGTCGACACGATACTTCCAAAGGAAAGCCTGTAAATTTGTGAAACACGCTAGTAGAGAGCAGATAAGATGGCGTGAAGAGGTTAGCTTACCTTTTATAAAATCCTGCTTCCTCAGTTAAAATTTACTCACAACAACAAAATATTCCGCTAAACGGAACAACAAGAGATGGAGAAAATATCGCACTCCCGTGGACAATAGCGAACGTTCTTTTAGGCATTTCCTGTATTAATCTTATTCTTGAAGTGTTTGTGGCAGATGTCGTTGGAAGGACCTACTTGTCCGTAGCATTGTAGGTATCCGAGTTTGCCTTGCACTGACGAGAGCCAAGGCGCTCGAAACCGGTCTGCAGATGAATCTAGACATCGTCGAAGCGGCGGATCTCTTCTATTTTAAAAAGTTAGCTTCACCGGTATCTGCCATAAACACTTTGCAGCGTTTCTAGTCATTGGTAATTAAAATACTATTCCAGAGTGCATTTCATAAACAGGATGTTCGTCAAAGTTCAATATCGGCCTTATCGGTCTGGTCGATAGTCGAGTGGGTTAAGGCGCGAGGTGGCAATCGCGATTAATCACACGGACATCGCACCATCGGCGCCAACACTGGCACTGTCGGAGGAAATGGTTGTATGTCCGCGTTTTTTCAATGTGTAACCCCCTTAGGCACAAGCCCTGGCTTCTGGAATTGGGGGTTGTCAATTTATGTGGTGTTTATTTATTATTATTATTTATTATTTATTATCGGACTTTGGAAAATTATTATTAAGTGATTTTTTCCAATTCAAAAATACAATAATATAGAGTGTTCCATTTTAAAAAATTGAGAAAATTCACTTTGGAATGTCCTGAATTTGCGCTAGTAAAAAGTACAGCCTGTATAATTATAATCAACATTTGGTGGTTGTGTCGTTGTAGTACATCCCTTGTTCACATAATTGCAAAATAAATCTTCTTAATTAATAGTAATACACACACAGCGAATTGATTTGTTAAACTTTGTTCCGACCAAAATTATCATATTTTTTCGAATAACTTGGCAACTCCGCATCAAAAACAAAAATCTGGTGATCGTTGGAAAGGTAATTTTACGTTGAATTCATTGTAAAAATATATAGGGTGTTCCATTTAAAAAAAATGACCTCGAAGATCCGCTGTAGCGAGTCGCCCTGTATATTTCAAAATATTTTTAAAATGTGCGCCTTCCGACACTATACCACTTTCATACACCCTGTATATATTCACTGCAATAGCCTTCAAAGAATACAAATTAATAAAGACTTTTGGCAATTATTTACGACTATTGAATATGTATTTTAAATTTTACGTCTAATCCTTTCCTAATATAACTGATTAAAATTTCGCCAAAACAAAAATGTATTTTACAATGTATTTTATATAATGGCATAGAAAACATTAGCAAATAATTTTAACAGATATACAAACGTTGGTAAAAATCTATCACAAAACATTAAACATTATGATCCCATATTGAACAGTCCTACATGATGCATGCTAATGAACCTGAAATAGAAAAGTGGATTGAAATAATTAATGATTTATTGGATATCTTAAGTTAAGAATCTAAAAGTGTTACAATTAAATAGATTTGACAATAATAATTAGGATGATATGAAAAATTAGGATCACGACAGTACCTTTCAAATGATGATTAGTCAAAAAGATTACAATCGATATCGAAATTAACATTTAAAATTTAATTGAATACAGGAAGAATTCATAATACAAATGTCACTTACTTTCATATTCATTCTTATCAGAATCCGGAAGAAGATGTCAACGAAGGATACCTATAAACTTATTAGAAATAAAGTGAAACTATCCGGTTGTGGAATTTCATTTCAAAGTAGGTAATTATAGGTAATTCTCCAAAAATATTCCACCAATAAATATGTATATGACATAACGATATTCTGTAGCAATTAAGAATACAAGACTAATATAAGCTGAAAATATTTTCCGTTAAAAAAATCAGAATTATTATTTATTTGTGAAGTTCATTCACCCACAATCAAATGACACAAAAGTAACTGGGCTTAATATTATTCATTCATTGCGTTTGAACAGAATTAGTGATGCTCTGAATTATTTTATTGTGATTATTGCTGATAAAATAGATGTGGCTGTTGGGGGACAAGTTGCTTTGACATTACAAAAGCATACAATTATTAGAAGAATGAGAGGCAAAAATGGAAAGCGTTGACGTCGGCATTATTATTTTACTGACTTAATGTTTTATCATTAATCTGAAATTGAAAGGACTAAAATAATCCAAAATTGAAGGTGCTGCAGCATAGTTATTTATATAATTGAATTAAGAAAATTAAACAACGCTATGAACGAGAAGCGTTATTAAGAAGAAAAATCGGTCCGCGACAACTCGGACAAACTGTCCCATTTAGACCGAACTAATGTATCCAGGTCCCGGTATCGAATCTTTTCATCGTCAAATCTCTATTTCTTCGCAACCAATCCTGTTGAAATTTAAAACATTTTGTGATAACTCCTTGCCCTCCCTCCCTGCATTTCTTAGGTGCAACTCGTCATGTTACCTTATGTAACTACTACATGCTACGACTTACACGTACATAAACAAATAAATACGTTGGATATTAATGGTTATAAGATATTAAATAAAGAAACTCACTTGGGCTACTGTAGCGTAGCAGATATCGTAGACACAACTTACCCTGGATAAGTGATGTAACGTGCCCACGATAAAATTTCACTAGCTCAGACTATGTCAGGGCGTTAAGCCCAAGCTTACATAAACTATGACAAATTACTAGTTTACTTACTTACACAAATCACTGAGGGTTCCATACGTAGTGGTCGCAGACGAAATAATGACACTTTCTTTAAACATGAAATGCATTATATTACAGAATTTACAAACATTGGTGCTCTAGCCTGTAACCTGGCGATGTTCAAAAGGTGGTCCCCGGTAAATAAAAACAACACACTTATCTAGGGTGGTACGATACCGACTTCGACGCTGAAGAAACTGTAGCCCTACGGAGGTGTCTTGGGGACGAAAGAAATTGATCTGAGGATAGGGTTGATTATAGCCTCTCCAGCCCTGGAACTTTCTACTGCGTGTGGAAGCCCCATCCGTGGAACCCTAAAGATATCCAGATTTAATTTGCATGGTCGGAAATGCACGTGAAGCGTGCTTAATGAGAGCAATTTAAACCTGACACAACCCACAAAAGAAATATAATTTACCTCACTCATGAGGGAGCAATCCACCAATGTTCCTAGAAAGCCTGTAAATTTGTGAAACACGTGGGTAGAGAACACATAAGATGGCGTGAAGAGATTAGTTTACCTTGTATACTTAAATATCCTGCTTCCGCAGTTAAGATTTGCTCACAACAACAAAATATTCCGCTAAACGTAACAACAACAGATGGAGAAAATTTTCCTGTGTTGACAATCCCAAAATCCACCAGGATGCCTCGGATAAAACGAATTTTGTAAGATTATCAACCATATACCGCCAACAAAAAAAATGTCACCCCTATTCACCAGCTGGAAGTATATCACGCCTCCCGTGGACAATAGCGAAACTCTACTACGGACGTAGCGGTCGTTATTATGCGGCCCACATAACGCTAAGGCGTATGGTGGGTCGTATACGCAACATACAGTATTCACTATTCATGTGTTAATTTTGATTAAAATCGTTAGATCTGCTTTAGAGAACAAATTATGAAATTATTTAAAACTCACCCCTCCCCCCACAGCTTCCCTTCCTGCATTTTCTAATAGCAACTAGTCGTGTCATTTTATACCAATATTAGGGGAGTTTCCATGTGCCAAATTTAATCAAAATCGTTAGAACCGTTTTAGATGAAAAATTATTTAATTCCTTGCCACCCGCAACCTCCCTTGCTGCATTTCTTAGATTCAACCGGTCACGTTACCTTATGCTACTACTAAGTCAGTATTTATGTGTTAAATTTAATTAAAATTGTTAGATCCGTTTGAAAGAAAATTATGAAATTATTTAAAACTCACCCCACCCCCCACCCCACAGCTTCCCTCCCAGTATTTTCTAAGAGCAACTGGTCATGTCATTTCATATCGGTGCTAGGGTAGTGTCCATGTACCAACTTTAATCAAAATCCTTAGAGCCGTATTAGAGAAAAAAAATATTTCCTATTTTTTCCTGATTTTAGGGGTTTACCCCCCCCACATATGAGCTAGGATCGATTTGAATACACATGTAAAATTTGAACAAAATCGGTCTAGTAATTTGGGCTCTAGATGCGACCACAGACGGCAGACAGACATTTTTTTTAAATAATTTTTTTGGGTTCAGGTTACTTGAAAACGTGTAAATCCATCAAAAACTCAAAATCGAATTTTGCACGATCACTATACTTTCCTTATATACCACTAGGCCAGTGCAATTAGACAAAAACGAACCCTGACCCGGACAAAATTTTTAACAAGCTGAACATTTCTGAAAATGTTCAGAACAACGCCTTAATTGATATTAGAAAGTTCCCAAAATGTCCGAAAAGCCGCCAGCGTGGAAAAACCGCGTCCATTTTTAATTTTTCTGAATTTTTTAAAGTTTTTGGCTATATCTAGGATATATTATACTACCTATATATCTCATTTATGCCTATATTTGAATTTCCCACGAGTCGCACAGGAGGTTTTAATATCACAGGCGTACTGAGTGCGCTTGTGTTGTCGTAAACAGATTGCGATTTAGTCGTAGTGGTGCGTTTTATTTTTCAAACTGGACACTATTCGACGGTTTAGTGAAGCTCACAATGAAGGTACCGCCGCTCTAATCGGCGCGGCGACACTAAAACAGTTCCAATTCATTATAGCTGTCGAAAAGAGTATACACGGCGACTTGGGGCTCCATCCAACCTATCACGAGAAAGTCCAGGTCGTCTGCCGACAATTTTAATTTTAAACGTAAGTGTTTCTTTTGCGAGCGCGATGTTAGTGACGAAATACATTCAGAACGACAAGAACTTTATAGTGAGATTGCTGTTCCCTGCGTCATTGATACTGTGCGTTCTATGGCTTCAAAACGTTCCGACGCTTGGGCAGAAAAAGTGTTATTGAGGTTGAACACCGAGATTGACCTAGTGGCAGTGGAGGGTCGATATCACCGTAAGTGCTTTACGTATTTTGGCATTCCAGGCGAATTTCCGTCGACGTTGGGACTTTCTTCCAGGAATACTGCAGGCCGCCCCGAGAATTCCAGCAAGTTCAGAGCTTTCAACAATTTGGGCGAGTATTTGTAGAGTAACGACGAGTGCCAGTAAACTTTTGCGGAGTTGATGGAATTAATGGAGAGGTCTTCCCCAGAAGACGAGCCATATAGCGAGAAACATTTAAAAAGGAAGCTGCAAAGTAAATAAGGAGACCAAATCATCATTGCTCAACAAGTTGGAAGGTCCAGCATTCTTTGCTTTACAGGTACAGCAGGTAGAATTTTGATGGCGAGTTGGTATCACTCCAAAAAGTGCAACTCTGAAGAGGAAAGTATGCGAATAGTCGTCACTGAAGCCAATATAATTCGACAGGACATCACGTCCCATGTATACGACTGTACCGTTTATTCCATCTCTGAACATCCGTGACTTACCACCTCAAGGACTGCTGCCAGTAATACCGTTTCAACGACCTTTAGAATCAGGGATATCTCTCTCTCATCGTACTGGAAGACGTCAGCTCAGCCATTTCCGAACCTGAAAGTGCTGCATCTGCCCATCTCGTCGATACAATTTGGCTCATTATCTACCACGTCAATGACAAGCTAGGCATAAATTGGAGTTTATTTGTGGATGCGGCAACTACGAGATAAGTCAATTATTACCCTTTGTCAACTCAACGCCTTCAAATCCATCGACTGTCTACACCTTCCTCCTTTATGCAGTGGAACAAAGCGGAGCGAAGAACCAGTCCTGTGTAGTCATCTTTAACCAACCTCTGTATGCAAAAGCATTCGGCTGAAGAAAGTAGCCCCTTATCGAAAATCATTTTACGGCTGGGACGTTTTCACCTCTTGATGTCCTATATGGGAGCCGTAGGATCGATAATGACAGGAAGTGGCTTAGAAGATCTATGGAAGACAATTTATGAGAAAAATTCAGTAGTTCACACAATGTTATTTTCAGTTAAGATTATCAATTAACCATTTTTTGAGATAATACGTAAGAAAGGGATCGCAATTCAACCTCTTTTTTCCATATTCGCAATAATAAATCAAGTAAAATTACTACAGAAACCCCCATAACTCATTTAATTTATATTTCCTTAATTTTGCAATCGAAACCAGTTAATTTGACATTTGAATGACCTCGTTAGGACGATCAGTTTAAAAGATTCTAGCCAAAACCCGAAAAATTTAAGATGGCGGTGGTTTTTCCACGCTGGCGGATTTTCCCCAACTCGTACTTTTTGAGAATTTTCATATATAAATAAGCACATTGTTCTGAACCTGTCGTTTTGAATTGTTGTTTTTTAAGAGACTTCACAGATAATCCGTTTGTATCAAAGGAATGTTCTGATTGATAGTGAATTTCTTATTTCTCAAGAAGGGTCAAGGAACCTGCGTTAAAAAGCCATCTAGTTGCGAAACAATCTTACTTACTGTAAAACACCAACTGTCAAGGATTATTTTTGCAACAAACTATATATACGGCGGCCCTCAACCTTGGAACAGGATGGTTTTACTAACGAAAAAACATTCCAGTGGACGATCAAATTTATGTTTATTGTCCAAACAATACAAGGTTTCAAGAACGATACAGTAGTCTGGTTTTTGCCTTTAGATCTGGACTTTTCTCTGTAAATACATGAGGTTGAATAAGTGTCCACGGGCTTTGTGTTTGATGGCGAGTTGAAGAAAGGTTTAATGTTTTGAAAAGTAATGTCCCTTCAACTGAGCAAATATATCCCAATAATAGTTTCATATGTTACACTCCACATCGCCAATGCTGTAACAGGGTGGTTTCAAATCCATATGGAAGTGCTGCATTGTCCCACTATCAGTCCGATAGAAAACGTTCAGGATATAATTGTAAGAAGGTCTATAAACAAAATTTTAGAGACAAGATTTATACGAATTATAATAATAATAATAACAATATTTGTTTGTGTATAGAACAGAAATTCTTTTACACAAGTCAAACATATTACATAAAAAGTGTAAATATATATAACACCCTGTACGTAGGTTCAATTAATTGCAACAAGAATGTTCACTAACCGTTACCTTATTTAATACTTAATTATAATAATTAATCGTTATTATAACGCGCTAAGCATAACATATAGACATCTATACAATTCACAATATATCACTGTTCTTATTCCATCTTATCACTTGTTCGTCTCATACCAAACTGAACTCGGTGCACCGATCCACTCCCTATATATATCCACGGCGATTATTCTAGAATGTACCAGTCTATCATTTCTCGGCCCTTCTCGAATTTTCTATGAGGCAGTGGCGTAGGCGTGATAAAACACACATAAAATTAAAGGTACCTAATCGAACCAGTACTTTTTAAAGAAAAAAATCGTCAACCTCATAACAATTTTTGTCCAGTAATATTTTTTTCCATTTTAATTTAAAAACATATAACTTCGGAGAAAGTTTTATCTCCTCGCTTAGTGCATTAAAAAATTTGCAATCATTATAGTAAAAGCTTCTTTGGTACAAAGTTGTTCGGTGAGATTGTTGCTGTAATAATCCTTTAAATCTTGTATTGTGGTTATGGTTGATTTTATTGGAAAACCTATGCTGATTCTTGTAAACAAATATATAGACCTCCAGAATGCAGACACCTGCTACAGTTTTTAAAAGTAGTACGACAGCTCTCACGAAAGTCAGCAATATATCGTATAGCATACCCCAGTTCGTTATACCATATCTCAAATGTGAGCAGAAATTTGCATAATAGAGGCTTATGAGTATATCACGACTACAGTGTAATGACAAACCTCAAGCCATAACAGTTGCTTCGCAATTTATTACATAAAATATCCATGTGGTTTTCCCAATCCAAGTATCTATCAAATGTTACGCCTATCATTTTGACCCATTCACAGAAAGTAATATCACTTTCATTAAAAATGACATATCCAGATTTCTGTGTAAACAACAGCATATTAGTTTTATTTTTATTTAAATTAAGTTTGTTTTCCTCAGACCAATGAAGTACCTGTGAGTACATTAACTCAACCGAGTTTTTAATAACATGTAAGTCATTAACAATTATTACAATATTTGTATCATCCGCATAACAGATATTTAGCATTTTATTTAAATATGTTATTAAATCATTAACAAAAATATTAAAAGGTAGAGGCCCCAAAACAGATCCCTGAGGAACTCCATGCGTTATGTTGCATAGAGCACTGGTTATATCATAGTTTAATTTAACGATCTGTGTTCTATTGTTTAGGTAAGAGGAAAAGAGGTTTAAAGCAATCCCTCTGACTCCGCATCGTATAGTAATCCACAAGTTCTAGGAAGAGCTTGATCCAAATTTTACATCTAATATAATTCCGAATGAATCAACCAAATAATGGATTTTATTTTGAGTATTCTTGTTATTGATCTTTTTTGTAAAACTGTGAATATTTCACTTTCATTATTAAAATCCTTACGAAATACATTTTATTATTATTTAAAATTTAAAATATTGACATTTCATTATTTATACTTTTATTGTTTACTGTACAAATTATCAATAAGTGTAACAACAGACTGTATAATATGTTTCACATATTACCAAAACATTACATAATTAAGAAATTGAAGATTTAAAGGTCGGTTAATGACATAATTTAATTTCCCCAAATTGTAAAGCTTTCTCCTTGTTATTATTCAAACTATTTACATGACCGTTTTACGATATCTGTGTTAAAATATTGCGGTGGTCAGGGTAATAAAAATATTACTAACAAGTATTATTTCATAAGTCGAGTCGTTTGAATTTTAAATATTTCTCCTTCTTCATAATAACAACAATATAAACAGTTATTTTAATAATGATATCTTGAATGTACAGTGTCTTGTATTATATTTTTAAATTTCTTATGTATTGGCTACTGGTTCCATTAAAGTTTGTTTCACATCATTAGTTAGCAAACATTTCATTAATGAATATATTCCAGAGTTTGTTTGATATTAAACAAATTGGAAATGTTAAAAATATTATTACAAAATTAATAGCAATATGAATACAAATTTATTAACTTTTGGTAGTTACCTATTTGAAGTATTTGAATGCAATTTAAAAGTTGCTCTTCAATATGCACATTTCTCGCTATATTAGCGAGATGAATAAGATTTTACACAGTAGAGCCCAAGTGAGTTACTGTTTATGATGAATAAACAAGTAGGTCTTGCCTCACTAAATTCTATTTTTCTATGGCGACCGGTTTCGTGAACTACAACTTTATTTGCATCATCATGCCATAAGACTAACAATGGCATTTTTATTGTAATTCATGAACACTTCCTGCCTTCTTCGTCTTATGGCCTGATGATGTGAAGAAGGTGTAGTTGACTACGCAAGACCCTTGTTTGTTTTATTCACCAAAAATAAAACTTGTACTTTGCTGTACTCTGTATGGTCGGGTCTCTTTACATAGTATGTGTTAATTTTGATTCGTTGTAAAGTTTATTGATAGATATTTAACTGTTTTCTCGTGACACTTATTAGACGATACGAGTTTTTATGAGTATGAATTTTCTGTCGCTAAAAGTTAAACAGAATTACTGAAGTACCACTAAAGCGCTATTATATACTACCATTTGCATAACGATTAGAACCAATAAAATACCGTAGCTAGCGACTACTCTTTCTTGGCTCCATAAATGATAATTTATTAGCTACTATATATTTCTGGCAACTTTCAGAATAATGTCAAAAGTAATATCAATCATTGTCAAATTGTACTTTAAAAATAATATGCAAAACAGAAAAATAAACAAAAAGATTCAATCAGAATTAATACAGCATAGGTTAGTGTATATCCCCCCTCCGGTGGGTATATCTGACTCACATACTTTTTCGTTGGTGCCATGTAGTATATCCCGGAGAGAACATGGAAAACCACGGAAATACAGAGAAAATTACTTTTTACAAAAGAATCTCTATTTGTTCTCTCAATATTCCCATTTAACTTTTATTTACTCAATGTAGATAGTCTGGGGAAGCTGCCTACAAAACTTTCCTGCAAGACAGATTTATTCTAAAAAATTTCATGAACCAGTAAAGACACAAAAGTTTCAAACTTTTAAGTGTATTCAGGAGAAGATAATTGTTACGTCCTCACAAAACAGATTAGTTGAGATATAGAGCAGAAAGAAATATTTTTGGTCGAGCTTTGCTCCTGTCTCAGGAACGTGAAATTAGTCTAGAAATGCTGTTGTCCTATGCATTAAGTCCAGTGCCATGGGCATTAGCAACTGCTGATTGGTGTCCTACAAAAACAGAGACGGCCAAACTACTACATTCTATGGAAATCGAAGTGCGATAGATGAACCTTCTGTGAATGAAGAATGGATTTGACTGATGGCATTTCTTACTTTCAAGATGCTCTCACAAGAAACCTTTTCGGTGAGCTCGCCAAGATTGTCTTAAGCTGCTTTCCAAAATGTAAATTAATAGATTTCGTGACGGATACTTAGATGTACCTATTAAAAGCTTTACATTGAGAGATTAAGAACGGGTTGTGGAGATACATTCTTTACAAAAGGGCCTAAGACCACGACTCCTCGGGATTGGTAAAAACTCCTCAGAAATAGCAAAAATAAGGAACAGTTTGTTAACCTTCTACATAATGAGTAGAATCAAGATAAATATGCCCACTACTTTCATGGTACAAACCTTTACTTATCACATAATGATCAGTACACATTGTTTACTAGCGAAGACGGTTCAACTGCGAAATATACTATACAAGAAGAGACTGCTCTTCACAAGAGGACGCGTATACTAAAATTATATTACTTTGCCTCCATACTTCTCAATCCTGTCAGAATTAGATCACTAGACACAGATGTTTAATGTTGTTGTTAAGGTACGATAATGAAGTTAAAAACATGCTATATTGATACAGGAACTGGAAAGAAACGAAGGGTCATTAATGTCACCATCATTTCTCGGGGTTTAGGTGTAGCAAAAAGCCAGGCTATGTTGAATATGAGTGCATTACCCAGATGCGATACTGCCAGTTCTTTTGTTCGTCGTGGAAAGTTATCAATGAAATCTAAATTGGAAATGTATTCAAAATTCATGTTTATTCTTAGATCATTAGGATCTTCACTTACAATTACAAACATGTTACTGACAGGCCTAGAGGAATTCGTGACTTGTAAAGTAATAAGGGATACACAGATATATAAATAAGCTACGGTACGATTTGCTCGCACAAAAATACTCTCCCACGATTACGTTTGCACTTCCAAATTTAGAAAGTGTCGAATTGAGTTTACTACCTCCTTGCAAAGCTTCACTTGGAAACCACATCGACCATGTAAACTTCCAGTGCTACATATGGAACAATCAGTCGCTAAACCCATAACACCAATTCCAGAGGAACATGGCTGGAAGTTGGAGAATGGACAACTTATGTTTGATTGCGTTAAAGGGAATCCGTTGCCACACTATGTAACCGACGTTATGGAAAGCTTTGATCCAAATGAGTTTGAATATAAAGACGAGTCAAAGCTAGATAATTTAGCCGATGTTCTAAATGAGGATGAAGAAGAAGACTGTTGATTACTAAAATGCTGTTACAAAATTAAATGCTGTTATTTGATTTTGCGATTAAAAGTTTGAATTTTCATTATTATAACTTGAATGTTTTCATTTATATTCATATAATAAGAATTTTGTATTAAGGTTCATATTTACAATTAAAAAATGGAAGAATATGTAATTAATAATTTCGTTTTTCAGCTATTTTCCTGGAAAAGCAAGGGAAACTAGGGAAAGACTTTCTGCACAAAATATTGGTTATATATATATACAGGGTGTTGCATCATGAGAGGGACATAGCTTAATAGGAGGTAGAAAACATCAGTGGTAACCGGAACCTCCCGTAGAAATTTCTCATCGGGCCTTCACTGCGAAGTTACAGGGTGTTAAATAATTTTTGGCCAAACCTGTTTTTTGTCATAACTTTGACAGGGAATGAAATAACGGATTCATATTTGGTACGGCTAATGTACTAACGAGCCCCAAGAGGTACATGTATAAAAAAAAATATATCCAGGTGCGGACTCACTATAATTTATGTTTCTTCTTTGCATCAATTAAACATCACCCTGTATATATTTTTTTGAAATTTCGATACGATATTCGAAAAGAGCAAGAAAAAACAAACAAAATGGCCTATTTCATTTTTTTGTTACACCTTTGTGGTTATTTAAATACGTTGTTAAATGTGCAAGAAAATGGATTACAGAACCCTATTAAATGAGAGGCACGTGAAATAAATAGTTTTATAACTAAAATTTGCAAAAATTCTATTGAGCCTAGGTGGTCTGGGTGAATCCTAATTCCGGCACGTTTTAAAGGTCCATTTTGGTAAAAAACTGTGGTCCTAATAAGTAATCGGGTATGAAATAACAAAATTTTTAATCAATCACAGTAGGCTTGTTCAAAGTGACAGATAATAAAAAGAAATCTCCTAAACAGTTGAATAATTGTTTGTTAGTAATTTAATGTGTCAATAATCCGCATTTAGTTAGTGAAAACTTGTGAAAATATTTTAACTATGCCAGTAAAATTTACAAACGTGGAATATGCTGACATAATATTCATCTATGGTTTCTGTAATGGAAATGGTAGGTCGGCGGAAAGAGAATATCGGCTGCGTTTTCCTGGTCGTCGATGCCCTAATCATAAAACCTTTAGTACGGTGTTCCAGTATGCAAGACAACACGGAAAGTTTCCTAATTCTGCAGTTGTGGAGCGTGTTTTACAACAAGGTGTGCAGGAACAAAACAATATTATAAACGTAGTTCAAGAAAACCCAAATATGAGCACTAGACGAATCAGTTTGGCAACTGGTATTCCTCATTGGCGAGTATGGAGAACCCTAAAAAGAGAACGTTACCATCCATATCATATCCAGCAGGTACAGCGTCTTCAACAAGGCGACGATATCCCCCGCCTGGCATTTTGTCATTGGTTGTCTAACCATCGCCCAGTCATTTACAGAACCTTATTTACGGATGAGGCACAATTTACAAGGGATGGAGTAAACAATTCACGAAATAATCATAAATGGGCACAGGAAAACCCACATGCGGTACGCCAACGCCGTTCGCAACACAGGTTTTCTGTAAATGTTTGGGTCGGACTTGTGAATAGACATTTGATAGGGCCACATTTTTTTGAAGAAAGATTAAATGATGAAATTTACTTTGATTTTCTTCAAAACATTTTACCGAATATGTTAGAAAATATCGGTATAAGAGATATGTTGTTTCAGCATGATGGGGCCCCACCACATTTTAACCTTCAAGTAAGAGAACACTTAATGTGTATCCTAATAGATGGATTGGACGCGGTGGTCCACATGAATGGCCACCAAGATCTCCTGATTGTAACCCTTGTGATTACTTTTTATGGGGCCACTTAAAAAACGAGGTTTATAGCATTGAAATTGAAAGTAGACAACATTTAATCCAGCGCATCGTTACAACCTGCGACGAAATACGGAATAATCCAGAAATGATACGTCGAGCAATTGGTGACCTTTCTAAACGCGCAAGAAAATGCACAGAATGTGGGGGAGGACATTTTGAAAATTTACTTTAGTGTCAATTACGTTTTATTTTTAAACACATTTAGTTATTGTTTTGTTATTTATTGTTAATTGAATGGAAAATATTTTATTTATTTAGATTTTAGTTTGTTCTCTTTTCCAATTTTTATTAAGTATAAAATGTTGATAATTTTCTTGATCAAAGTAACTGGTTGCTTAGGCCTAAATGGCTTAAATTATCTGTCACTTTTATTCTTTGAACAAGCCTACTGTGATTGATTAAAAATTTTGTTATTTCATACCCGATTACTTATTAGGACCACAGTTTTTTACCAAAATGGACCTTTAAAACGTGCCGGAATTAGGATTCACCCAGACCACCTAGGCTCAATAGAATTTTTGCAAATTTTAATTATAAAACTATTTATTTCACGTGCCTCTCATTTAATAGGGTTCTGTAATCCATTTTCTTGCACATTTAACAACGTATTTAAATAACCACGAAGGTGTAACAAAAAAAATGAAATAGGCCATTTTGTTTGTTTTTTCTTGCTCTTTTCGAATATCGTATCGAAATTTCAAAAAAATATATACAGGGTGATGTTTTATTGATGCAAAGAAGAAACATAAATTATAGTGAGTCCGGACCTGGATATTTTTTTTTATACATGTACCTCTTGGGGCTCGTTAGTACATTAGCCGTACCAAATATGAATCCGTTATTTCATTCCCTGTCAAAGTTATGACAAAAAACAGGTTTGGCCAAAAATTATTTAACACCCTGTAACTTCGCAGTGAAGGCCCGATGAGAAATTTCTACGGGAGGTTCCGGTTACCACTGATATTCTCTACCTCCTATTAAGCTATGTCCCTCTCATGATGCAACACCCTGTATAAATTCTTTAACTAAAAATATAAATGAAATGGGAATAAATTCAAAAAAATTATATTCTCCGTATCTCTGTGGTTTACTGTTTTTTTTCCGCGATAATGCTGTAACTGACAAGAGGCTAACAACTAAAACTTTAAACTAGATGGCAATACCAACAAAAAAATCATG
Source organism: Leptura quadrifasciata (assembly GCA_963675555.1). Taxonomy (NCBI): domain Eukaryota; kingdom Metazoa; phylum Arthropoda; class Insecta; order Coleoptera; family Cerambycidae; genus Leptura; species Leptura quadrifasciata. Next base: position 12,714,519 of record OY776676.1, read on the forward strand.
GTCTATAATATCAAGTTACTAAAGCGACTTTCTAAAACAAAAATTAGAAGCATAATAAACTCTCTCTGTTTTCCGTATTGTACAATAGCGTAAGATACTCACAAGAAAGTTCAATATCATCTTATTATCTGTAGGGTTATAATTTGATTTAAAGATCTGATAGTGTCAACTTTGGTAGTCGAGCCGATCATCTAAGCTGACCAACTTCCCTTACCCAGTTCTGGAAAATCGTTTGTTAAATGATTCTCAAGTAGAGGCGTGTGACAGGTGGGCTTGGTCCATAGATTATTGTATAAGATGACCAGACGAGTTCGTTCTCTGCATTGACTTTAACTCTAAGATTTAACGAAGCGTCTTTCGTTACTGAAATGTGCACAGGATATCTATATTTAAGATAAGTCAAGTTCGACGACCACGGCAAGACCCGGAAGAAACTATTTCATCTTTATATTTGTTATGTATATCGTATATATATATATATATATATATATATATATATATATATATATATATATATATATTGTACCGCCGTAAGCGAATTAGTTTAAAATTTAATTAAACCATCAATTTGTAGAAGCGCCGAATAATCATACCATTTGTGAAATACAGATGCGCTCAGGTATAGGGAAAGCGACGTAACGAACTTGTATAGCCGTGCGAACCCAGCAGCACATATTAGTAGACGGTCAACAGTTCTGCGAGCTAAATGTTAGTCCCTGCCGTCCTGGATATACCGACCGCGAAAAATTTAAAAAAGTATCAAAGCAAGGTAATGAAAATATTTCTAAGTCAATCTGACGTCACCCGTGCAAGTCATCCTTTCGGTAAAGGGAATAATTGAATATATCCGACAGTCAGTTCACGAGGTGCTGTTCGATACATTAGACGTACCTGCCTGCTCACAAAATTCAGGTGATCGTCGAAAGTCTCATCTGTTACCGCTGTTTCTCCTACTTGTAAGTATTGGAAAGAAATAATTACATTCATTCTGTGTAGTCAGTCAGCCGGAGCGACTCATCGCCAGCAGACGTATCTATCCGAGATCCGAACTCAGGTTCGATATATTATATTCGAGTAGCAGGATTTTGGCAAAGGCCGTATCAAGTCATTGATCAGCAGCGCATCCTTCTGGCGTCTACTCCCACTCCAATAGTAAGTTGTTTCATTTTCAGAAAAGGATCTTAGGAGCCTTGCAGTTTGATTCCGATCGCTTCACCGCAGCAGACGTACCCGACCGTAACCACAGGAAGTAATAAGTCCACGGAGGAGTAAGTAAACTGATGTACTATCCAAGTACTGTATATAACTTTGCCCTGTACCATTGCATATTCTGTGCTAACGCTTTACCGCGTATTTTGTGTTACCATTTTGCAGCTTGCTATCCCTGTCATCTGAGTCATTTGGTACTACCCGTTTCGTTCCGTCGCTTGCCCTCAGCCCGGTATTTAGAACCTGTAAAGATATTCGAGGTAATCAATTAATAAACCCGTAGATTTTTATATGGTAGGTTTAATTGAATATACTGAAAAAATTCTGAATTTTACTATTTGTGTGTGAACGTCTGATTTCTCAAATTAGCCCACTGGAGTAGCGTTTCTCCACTTAGCTACTCAGCCTCGCGTATCTGGCTTGTGGGTTGTGTCTTATTACTTAAAATAGGACTGACGCCTGAGCTTAAACCGAAAAGTTGTTTCCGGGGCTTGAGTCAAAGATTGGTCCTCTTTCTCATCGTTACCGGCAGAGGGGAAGAAAAACGCGTCACAATAGAGAGCTGGCAAATAACTAGCCAGGAGAAGAATTGTTACTTTATTTTTAGCTTATTAGCTTATTGTTAGTATCAGACATCAGAGCGCACACTATATTTCATGTTTTTTTTAAATTTACTGTATTTTCAATTTCAAACAGAAATGTATATATAATGGTATTGTATATTGACGTTGTTATCTGCACATCTCCTTTTAGTTCTCATATTTGTTCTGTTAATTTGTAATCCCAATATAAATTATATAGTATGCTATGTGGCTATAGTATGCATCCATCCAATTATATCGTAAATGAACATCTTGAATTAGTGCATATATTTTGGTTGTATTTTTTAAATTAAAATTGCTCAATAATTTAATTTAGAAATAATAATTTCTTTGATGTTTCTCTGATGGTCGAGAGGTGAGCGCACTTGCCTCTCACCCAAAAGTTCCGGGTTCGATCCCCGGTCGTGGCAGTGAAAAATACTGTGAGAGGGATTTTTTCACTATACACGAATATTGGGTGTGTGTCCCTTGTCTCTAAATGTGTAGCCCCCTCCCACACAAGGCTCTTCTAGAGCCTTCCGGGATAAAGGGGGTCGTCATTACCTGTGGTGTATTTATTTATATTTATTTATTATTTGATATTTATGATTAAATAAAAATAGATTACCTTGTTTAATTCGAGTGCCTCATTTATCTCATCCTTGTGAATTTCTGAAGGATAGAATCAGGTTAAACCAGTTTTTTGATCTGTATTAACTTATTAGCATGTAACAAATGACAACATATTTAAATAATTCATGTAGTATATATCACTAATTCATTTACATTTGAAAAAATAAGCCCTCCGCATAATTCACTTGTTTGTATTGATTTACTCATACGTATATTTAATAGACACTATGTTATATTTTCGAATTATTAGTTGAGAAACTTTAATGTCATTAATTTTATTCTAAACCATGTTAGATCCATGGGTCAATGAATACCTCTGCATGGTACATGCACACGGTTACATAAACAATTCCTCATCTGAAAATAAATATGGGAAGATAAATAACCAACAACATAATTATAACTAAATTTATTAAAATAATTATATACATATTTGGTATCATAAAATATGACACAATTTAATACAGGAATAACAAAATTTTGAAAAATTACTACAAGTTTCAAATAAAAAGGAACTTTATTAAATATAAACGTATATATAAACATTTAATACAAAGATCTGAATATGAAAAAAATTTAGGTAAAGTCAAAATATCTTTTCATATACGACATATGCATATGGAACCTAATTATTTTTATTATTAGTATTTGTATAAAAACAACAATATATTTTTAATTTAAGAATAATGATTTTGAGAAAGATTTTGGTATAACCAGGTTCCCCAGTATGCACATTTTAGGAGTGATGAATGTGTTTTTATATTTTAGTTTTTAACAATTACTATTACAACATTACAAAAAATGTCGTTATGCATCAATTTTATGAATTTATGAATAAATAAATTCCTCTTCTACAGATAGAGAAATTAATATCAATTTTAAGGGCTAAAGTTGAATCGGACTCACCGGTATTTGTCCCTGTATATCTGTTTGTAGGTGAGGTACTTTGTCAAGTATTGTTCAAATTCTAATACTTTATAGATCTGGTTCAACATGTCACTTAAGTCGGCATTAGAGCAGGTATTTCTTATGAAGAGGAAATTCATAGAAATTTTTAATCAATATAGATTAATATATTTTTCAGTGGAGGAACTTATGACTAAATGATATTTTGTAAATTTATGTTAATCTTTAGAGAGAAAGAAACTTGAATGTAATTAAAGTAAGAAAATGGTTCAAAAATAAAAAAAAATGATAAGGGACGATGTAAAAGCAGTGCCATGTGAATGTAAATGGGGCCGATTTTTAAATAAAAATGTTGGAATAACTGTCACGCGTTCTGAATTTTCATAAATCACATATTCTCTCAAAAAAAATTATTACTAATTTTTATTTATAATTTATATGTAGTGCAGTTATTTGGATGATTTTGCAAGGCAACGATTTTCGTTATGGAACAAAAAATCTCCGTGAGATCACAGTGCTAGGCCACTAATTTAAGATTACGCTTATATTTGATGCCAATAACAAATACTTAGTTTAAAAAAAAATCCTGACTCTTTGTTATTAGCCTCTCGCAACAAAGCCTGTTAGGTTCAAATTATATATTCATATTACTTGTTTTGTAAAATGTTAAATTTTCTTTCAATAAATACACAAGAGTTTTTTTTACCAAAAATTAGTTATTTGTAACAAAAAAGGGCAAGAATCGTGAAATTTTGAAAAATAATCAAAGCGAGCTAATTGCTAGTGAACGAGTTTATATTAAATACTGTACTAATTTTATAAGCGAGTGATAAAATGAGCCAGAAATCGGTGTAAAATCCAGTCAAGGATCGTAATAAAGGATCAGGTAGTAACATCTGTTATTTAGAATTAACAGTAATATAAAACAAACAAAATGTACATTAAATAATACGTATAAAAAAAAAGGGAGAAACGAAAACAGTAGTGACCTGTGGACTATGAGTTTAAATATTTTATTTGTATTATTAATAAAAGCATATTTTTTGTTCCATAATCAGGGCGTGAAAATATTATTTGTTCCAACAGAAGTTCTCGCAGTGGGACAACAACAAAACCAGCCTTCGTACACCGGAAAAATATGACAAAAACAACAATATGTACATGAGAAGATACATACTACTATAAACAGGTGGAAGAAGAAAAAGCAAAGAAAAATGAATTACTGGCTCTTGGATATAAGCCTTAAACAACTTCTAGGAGTTAATTCTACGATGAAAGTTTGTTCAGGAACCAGTGCTCCATTTGTTGTATTCATTCTGTTCATATGAAATTTTTGAAAATGATCGTTTTTAGCAAAATACCCCATTATTAAAAAAGTGATATGTAGTATAGTTCAAGTAATAAGTTCCCGAGACAGAAAAAACGCAACAAAAACTTTACGACATAATTTTACCACCGCAGGCCATGGTGTCAAGCCTGAGATTAAACATTCCCGATGCACATTAAAAACCTATACACTAAAAACAGCACTAAAAAGAATACCGGTATTTTAATGAGGTCGTAAAGTTTTTGTTGCGTTTTTTTATATCTCAGTTTATTTCTGCTTGAACTATAACTAGGTCGAAAGTCACACAATTATGGAAAATCATAATTTTTTAAGAATAAAAATTCTGAAAATTTTAACTGTAGGGCTTTGAAATATAATTTATTTAAAATGTAGTAAGAAAAGTCTGTATAAACATATTTAAGCGCTTCTGAAAACATTTGTTAGAACCTTTCTTACTGCCTTTGTGTTTAGGGTTAGCTTCTAAACTTAAGAGTTATTTCCATAACGATACGTATGTTGTCATAATTTGTTTACAAGAAGGTTGATCCTCCATCTCGATGTCTCGCTCAGTATTAAAAAATAAATTCCTGAGTAACCGCCGATTTAGTAAATTTGAACGATATATTGGCCCATATTTAAAAAATTTAATATTAAGGGGAAGGATTTGTTAACCAAATGATTATGCGTATCTTACTGAAGACTTAACATTCTATTAAAGTTTTAATATGTGATTTGAACGGATCTAGCGTTATTTGGAAGTGATGTGGTGAATAGACGAATTTGAAATAATTGCCCATTGCAGATCGTTTCATTTCAGATCATCTAAAGCCCAATAAAATTTTTGAATTTCACTGTTAACTACATATTTGCAATGAATTTTAAGTTATAAAAATCGTTAATATGTACCATGGAAATAGGCCTGTCCACAAAGAAAATTGATATACATTAAAAATAGTGCAAAATAAAGATTTTTACCTAATAATAACAATATTAGAATTGTGGTTGAAAAAGTCAATCCCGACAACAGCAGCGGTCGTAGAAATTGCTTGCTCTATTTCAGTCAGATAAACCCGTATGACGTCACATGCTTGCTGGCTCGGCAGGCGCCAGATCATCTGTACGCTGCGTTAGGTTTATTCCGTGTCATTCTCGTTATTGGAACAAAGCTTGAATTCACGGCAGTAACAGTACTTTTACTATTTAGAACGTCAAATAGAGTTTGTTTATTGTTGTCAAATATGGAGGAGGGTTTCCAGAAAGGAGATTCACATAATTTGCCGATTGTAGACATGATTTTCTTTTAAAGCACTGATAACTACGACTATGACAAATATCGGTAAAAATATCCTGCCCATCCTAGCTCATGACAGTCGCAAAATTAACTATATTACTATAGCAACACTTGGAGTAACGCAGTGCATATCGCGTAGCAGGCATGTGACGTCATCCGCCTACCCTCGCGCCAAGGTAGCGTTTTCTAGAATGGACGTGTTGATGTAATTTCTGTTACAAATAGCACCGAAAGTAAATGACTACTTTTTAAAAACTTTGTAGGGGTCTATAACACCAATAAATCTGTCATTTTTAATTAAAAACTAAATTCTATGGACAGACCTATTGCAAATAATAACGTTCTACAACTCTTGAAAGTTGCAAGTAAAACAGTAAACAATGACGAACCATTTAATATGGCAGAACTTGAATCTGCACTAAGTATTATAAAGAATTCCGCTTCTGGAGAAGATGATTTATCTTTTCTAATATTATACAATTTAACCTATAATGGAAAAAAAATGTTTCTTGACATATTTATTGATTGGTGGTGTAATAATAAATTCCCTGAACAAATCAAAACTGATTCTGTCTGCCTTATCCTAAACCGAACAAGGATAGTAACAATCCAACATCATATTATCCTATATCTCTGATGTCCTGTATAACAAAGATCTTCGAACGTATGCTTAAATCTCGCTTAGAATGGTACTTTGAACATAATTCACTTATCCCCCGAAATCAGTTTGGCTTTGTAAGGGTAATGGAACAACTGATGCGGTCTCTACATTAATTACAGATATACAACACTGTTTTACGGAAAATTCTTATCTTGCAGCTTTATTTGTTGACACAAAAGGGGCTTATGACTCGCTCGATTTAGCTTTGCTTCAAAATACGCTCATTCATTATGGTCTATCCTCTAACACCTCAACAAATATTGTTGAACTTTATAATAATAGAATAGTATATGTAAAGGATTCTATAAATAATTACCATGGACCTCGAATTTCGTGTCAAGGACTTCCACAGGGTTCGATCCTAAGCCCGCTGCTTTTTAATATCTACACCGCGAGCATACATGAAATATATAATGAAACGATAAATTGCATACAGTACGCTGACGATCTGGTTATTTACTCCACTCAAAAAACATATAGAGACTGTGTTACTGTTCTGAAACATATCACCTATTGTCTCAAATCCTGGCTTAATGACCACAATTTTGATTTATCTGAAAACAAGTCCCCCATCATGATATTTAGTCGCCACAGAATCGATCCTGGTATTAGAACTTTCAATTTAAACACATATGCTATTTCTCTTGTCAATGAATATAAATACCTTGGCATTATTTTGGATAAAAAATTACTCTGGACTAAACACATAAATTATATTAAAACAAAATGTGAAAAAGGTATAAATGTTCTAAAATCTGTCACCAAAGTCAAATGGGGCTCCGACCCCAGAACCGCACTCATGTTCTATAAGTCGTACATCTTATCAATACTAGATTACGGTGGTACCTTATACGGTTCAGCCTCCGACTCTAACCTAAAAACTACAGACAGAATCCAGTATAAGGCTTTACGTATAATGCAATCCTCGCCATCCGAAGCTGTCTTGGCTGAAACACAAGAACCGACTCTGCACTTACGAAGGCAATATCAGGCCAACAAATTCTTTGCCAAAATACAAATCTGTAACAGAGGATTGTACAATAAAGTCTGCTCTCTGGCTGTAGAGGATTTGACGAATGAATTTTGAGCACATCATAACAGCCCACCTTTAACCGAATCGTTTCTTGTGTATCATCGTTATACAAACCAAGTCATTCCACAAAATAACTACTCAATTTTTCAATATGAATATGGTTTTGTACATCTAAAATCAACAGTACTATTCCCACAATACTCAGATTATGAGATCCTAAATTCGAAAATTCTCAGTAATAGCTTGAATAATAGTCCTACTTGCAAAATTTTCACTGACGGGTCCTAGTTGTGCCTTTTCCATTCCTAGTTTGAGCATATCAGCTACCTTTAAATTATTTAAAGAATGTACTATATATAGCGCTGAAGCGTTCGCAATATACCAGGCCCTATCTTGGATCACAGACTTTTACATAAAGCTACCTAATCCTGATTTTAAAAGTTTCACTGTACTAAGTGACTCTAAATCTGTTCTTTTATCGATAAGTAATTTGGGATATGAGCAATATAAGAACGACATAATTTGTAAAATTAAACGTCAAGAATCAGTAGTTATCGCAGCAGGCTTTGAAGTGAAATATATTTGGGTTAAAGGTCACTCATACATCAGAGGAAATTGTATTGCTGATCACCTTGCCAAACAATCAATTAAAGAACAAGGCATCACTCAATATTGTCTGAAAGTTATTTGTGGCATTCTACGAATATTCTTTCCTATTATTTGGGTTTTCTACCACATATATTATTATCCTCTTCAAAACAATTCACCGAATCTACAAAATAATAGAATTATGTCTAATACAGATGTATGTAGATATTTGTACAACCTGGCTACCAATGTTAAAAGAAGAACTTAACAAACTCAACATTATCTAAAAGAAAATATCATCAGTTCTATGTTCTGTGTAAGTAGTAAGTATCTATGGAAATAACATAAACAGAATCTTAAAGCTGTGTATTTGACATACACAGCAAAATAAGAGTTCTTCCAAAAAAATAGCTTTGAAAACGGAAAGAGATTACTTTCCGAAACGTCAGCAAAATACATTATTTCTGTGTTTATTCCGATTTATATTATTTGCAAAACATAACCTCTGACTTTTCCTTTGGCGTAAACGTCACGGGCGCAGAGGTTTTTTTCCAATAATTCTATTATTTTGTAGATTCGGTGATTTGTTTTGAAGAGGATAATAATATATGTGGTAGAAAACCCAAATAATAGGAAAGAATATTCACTCACCCATTCTTCCCGATGACAGATTTCTTTCATATTTATAAACAAGAACTAAAACAGAAATGGCAAGCTAGTTGGGAGGAGTGTGTGGCCAAATCAAAAAACCACTACACAAAAATTGATCCCATGCTACCAACTTCTTTACCCCATATAATTAGCCATAAAGTTTCTAGATATTTTTCTACTACTGTCACTAGATTATAATTAAACCACGGACGTTTCCCACAATACCTTAATCGAATTGGACTTCTTGATAGTCCTTTGTGTAGTTGTGATAATGAATCTGTCGCAGATATGAACCGCATTATTTTTAATTGTAATCGAAACACTCAGGCTACAACCAAACTCATTACAAATCTTTCACTACAGAACGTTCAACTTCCTAATAATATTACTATCTTATTACACTACAATGACTTACAAATTTTCAACACAATTTTAACTTTTCTGAAAGAAATAAAATTAGACTTGTGATTCAGTTTTAAAAAGGCTATCATCATTGTGAAGTAGGTTTAGCTTTGTTCCACCTCTGTTTCTATCCCTATAATATTTTTCCTCTTTCCCTCCAACCGTGGTCCATCTCTCTGTGGAAAAAAATGCCCTGATAGACCCCTGGGCGAGAAAAGTGTCTCATACCTTTTCCAGTTCCTGATGTTTATTTCTATAGTTTATAGTTTTCGGGTTAGGTTAGAATTATCATTGTCTCTGCTGGGTTAATCCACGTTAAACAATTCTGCTACTTTTGATACTACCAACAGTTTGTGGTGTGTGAGCTTTCCGTAAGCTCGAAGCAAAAAATTAAAAAAAAAAAAGTCAATAGAAAACTGATCATAATAACAAATAGTCGGTAGTAAACATGTTCGGAAAATCAGGCTTATGTACGCGATTTTTAATAGTGGAGGAAAGATACCGTTTTGTCTGTTAATTAAGTGTGTAAAGATACTTCTTAGTTCTAGCCCTGAAGTGCCTCAAAACTTTTGAAATTTCACTAAAAAGTCATGTTGACTTGAAATAGTAGAAATTTATTTTTGATCTATTAATTGACTATACAAAGTATGAAGTACAAGTGGTCCTTGAGATGCCGCAAATGCCGTAAACTTCGTACTTATTAACTAACTCCTATCTAGTTTTAGGCCTTATCGTATAGACCATGGTATAAGTCAGAATGAAAAAATATGAATACCTACATTGATTATTGATCGGTCGAAAAATGTATATCTATTAATGATATGAAATATAATGAGAATTATAAGGGAAATGCCGATGAACAATGGAAGAAAACTGAATAATTTTAGATGTAATTTAGGCTTCAAAAGATTATATTTCGTTTTGTCTACTCTAGGATACGGTTTTTCCAAGAGATGCCGTATTTTAAACCTAGAGAGTATTTAGACTAAGATGTTAGAGATTCACCATTTTCAAGAGAAAAAAATTCAGAAGAAAATTTGTCAGGGTAAGTTTGAATTTTTAAGACTGACTCTGCCTATTCTTTAGAGTGAACTCTGAATCACATATTCCAATTTCTTCTATATACTGAATTAGATGCTCTGAAATGCCTGCTTTAATTTTATTAAAGTTAAAATTTTTTATAAAATGTGGGTAGGTATACCCACATTTTATAAAAATTTTCTATCTGCAATAAGTTTCTCTGAAGATTTGTGAAGAGAAAATATGTTGTGTATGTCTAAGTATTGATTTTATCACTAATTTTCTAAACATTTTAGCAACTGTTGAAACGGAAATAACAAGTTTGTCACCATATCAATTTTTAACCTAAAATATTTATTAATTTTGTTCTCAGATCTATACTCACATTTTGATATTTATATTAAATCTTTCTAGGTTCAAAGTCTATTCAAAACATACTCATTTAAAGAATTTACAAATTTAAATACTTTTCTTAATTGAAATTTGAATAAATTACTTACAATTAGAAAACAAATAACCATTTAAAACTCGTAGCAAAACTTATTCTACAAAAGCACAAAAAATATTTAGTTGGTATGACGTAAAAAAAAACAATTTATTAAGCATTGGCACTGATGTAAACTTCACTGAATTTCAAAGTAGTCCCTCCTATTACAATATCCTCATTTCTTGCTTTAGTGGTGATATTTCACGTCGTGCACATCATATACCGAATTTTCTTCTTCCGAATTTTCACTTTTTTCTTGTTGATTATAGTATACAAGTTGCGGTACGTAGTATCTTACACCTGCTGAGTATACGACACCAATTTGAGGAACAAATTTCGAATTATAGTTGTTACTGCTAGGAGCAGCCTGTCCGTCATTTCTATTTTCAATTTGTTGGTAGAAATGGGGCTTCTTGTACATCAGCCTTTTCTTCGCCTCGTAAATTTCATAGTCCTGTTTTTCAAAAATATGCGGCCCCGTATAGTCGACACCCAAGTTCAAATTCTTAGCGAACTGCTTACGCTGCAGATTATATTTTTGGATGCTCGGGGTGTACTTTTGATCCAAAGGAGTTCCCAGAATTAAATTAGGCGAGGGCTTGAACGAGTAAAGCTTTGTTCGGTATTGATGAGGTATTAACGGCTTGTACTGATTTGGATTCGGCACGTCCTCTCTTTCTTCCGAAACTGGGGCCGGACTTCTAGCAACGATAGTCCTTTGTTGTAAGGTTGGTGACTTCGGCTCTCTAGGTATAATGGGGCCTTGGTTTGTACCAAACGAGACCATAATCGGCTTGCTCGATGCGAAGGTCACCAGACAGAGGAGTGATACCTGCAAAAAAATATATATGTAAATAAACAACCGTTTGACAATGAACTCTATAAATAAATATATAGGTTGGAATGAATAAATCTGTTTTGAATTTGATTAATTTGGGTAGCGGATAATTATTAAGACATGATGTAATATATTACCATATTATTCCTATTATTTAAACAAGAACAGGATTATTGAATAAATTTCATTGTTAGTAACTATACAGTGTGGAAACTATTCGTGGAATAAATTAAGTTGTTGCCAACTAGTATAAGAGATAACTTAAGCATACTGCGTTAACAATTGATTTTTATTTACTAATTGCCAGGTTTGGTGTAAAATAATTTGGTTTTTTGATCAGGAGTAAATAATAATAATAATTTTACTAATTTAAGAGACCTTACAAGAGGTATTAAACAAGTTAAAATTGCGAACATGTAGATATATAGGGTGTCTCATCGGGAACTGAATGGATCGATATGGAGAAAAGTACGCATCAGAGAATTTTGAAAATTTATGTAATTACTAATGTCGGTGTGGCCAATCTAACTAAAATAATTACAAGCACCTGGCACTTCCGCTTATACCGGAAGTCGATATCAACTTGCTCATTTCAAATGGAACACCCTGTATATTTTAGGGTTTTCGAAAAGAGCATAAAATTCTGAGTCGAGAATATGTAGCATACCCTATACCTAAACCTAGCCGTTTCACAGATATTTGACATTTTATAGAAAATTTGACAGGTGCAATGGTTTGCAAGAACCGTTATAACTTTCTTCGTGTAAAAGATCCTCATTTGCTTCTTGTCACACAAAAAGAACACAAGGAGAACTACGTTCTACAACTGAAATAAATTCAACAATATCATACCAAGTGTTCCGTTTTTCGCGTTACATTTTGTCAACTTCAAACCGCGAAAACTTGTTTAGGTCAAATGGAACATCCTGTATTTTTTTACGTTAAGTTGTGTAAAATTGAATTCTTTTTTTCAGATATTAGCATTGTGGGGATTAAAGTTACAACTTTTTGAAATATTTGCGATTTTATTAGAAATTCATGAATTGTTGTAATCATTTCATCAAAATAGCCATGATTAGAAACAATCAGTCATTATCTTATGCTAAAAAATGCCAACACGTTTAAATTACACCCATTATTTATGGAGAATGTGATAAAGTAATATCAAGAACTTGCAGCACATTTGCTACTCGATATCCAGGAAAACGGAAACCGTCACCAAACATTGTAAAACGCATACTGGAAAATTTTAAAAATTATGGCTCTGTCAAGGCAAAAATGCAAAGAAGAAAGCGTATTGTTGACGACGAAAACATTGAAATAGTCATTCTGGGATATTTTCATGCATTTCCAAGAATGTTATTAAGACAAGCTGCTCTGGAATCGGGACTATGCAAGGATTCAATTCACAGAATCTTATTAAAACATAAGTTTAACCCGTTTTCATTCCATATGGTTCAAGGATTAAAAGAAACAGATTTCGTAAGAAGACAGAATTTTTGTGAGTTTATTCTAATAAGATCTGAGGGTCACGATTTTTATTTGGGAAATATTATATGGACAGATGAAGCAAAATTTACTAGAAATGGGCTTTTTAATAAACACAATTCGCATTATTGGAGTAACTCAAATCCTCATATGTTCAGAGAGCGAAACTTTCAGAAAAGTTGGCAGTTCAATGTTTACTGTGCCATAAGAAACGATAGAGTGGTGGCATTACAATTTTATCAGGAAAATTTAAACGGTAAATTAAATTTTGTCTTCTGCTAATAAGTATAGGTAAATTTTTGTTTTTCTTTTAGGTGAAAGATATCTGAATATCTCACAAAATTTGAATAATAACTATTTAGAAAATTTACCTCTCGCCGAACATAGAAACATTTTTTATCAGCACGACGGTGCTCCTCCACATAACGCATATTTAATTAATAATTATTTACAAGAAACTTTTTATGATCAATGGATTGCCAATAATGGACCTTTCTTATGGCCTCCTCGCTTGCCCGATTTATCAGTTCTGGATTATTTCATTTGGGGAACTATTAAAAATAAAGTTTATGAGAGCCCATTAGCAACCATTGAAGCTTGTATGCAAAGAGTAAGAAATGCATTTCAAAACATATCACAGGATTCAATTAGAAGAGCTGCCCATGAGGAACCAATCCGAAGATTCGAAAAATGTGTCGAGGTTCGAGGGCGGAATTCTGCTATTTTAGTTCATGCCATATCTTCAATTCGATTAATACGCATATTACAGTTATTTTGCGTTTTTGTGGATATGGAGTAGCAAATGTGCTGCAAGTTCTTGGTATTACTTTATCACATTCTCCATAAATAATAAACAAATGTAAAAAGTTTTCATTGGTAGAATTTAAATGTGCTGGCATTTTTTTGACATAAGATAATGACTGATTGTCTCTAATCATGACTATTTTGGTGAAATGATTACAATTCTTAAAATCGCAAATATTTTTAAAAGTTGTAACTTTAACCCGCACAATGCTTATATCAGAAAAAAGGGAATTCAATTGTACACAACTTGACGTAAAACAATACAGGGTGTTCCATTTAACCTAATACATATTTAACTATCATCATCCGCATATATAATTATTTTAGATTGATTAATGTTTATATCTGGTTTAGAAAAAGAAGAAATAATAAAGTACCTAGAATTAATCCTTGTGGGACACCATACTTATTTTCCGTAGTATGCGATTTTACATTATCAATTTGAATGCACTGCTGACGACCCGCTAGATATGACTTTAATAATTCACTATCTTTACCCCTGCTTCCAATTTTTTGCAAAAGAAGGGTGTGATCTATCAATTTGAAAGCCTTACTTAAGTCTATGAATAAGCCAACGGTTTTTTTATCGTCATATATTAAAAAAAATCAAAAATGGCTGATGTGATCGATTTTCCCTTCCCGAAACCATTCTGTGCGGTGTTTAAAATATTAAAACATGATACAAAATAAATAATTTTATTATATAAGATCTTCTCAAATATTTTCATCATGGTTGATAGAAGCGACATACGTCTGGAATTTTCAGCCAAATGTAACTCATCTTTTCTTATACAATGGCACTACTTTAGTTTTTTAAATGAAATGAAAGATTTATTAGATAAGTAAATGGCTGCACAACAAAATGAGCTACAAATTTGATATTTGAGCTTATGTCATCCGCACCCACAGAATTGAAGTTTTTAAAAGCAATTATTATATTGTTGACTAAAAAACTGCTAATAATTTTGCCACCAAAAGATATAATTTTAACAAGTTTTATTTAATATCCCGAAAAGTAGTCTGGTAAAAGAATACCCGTGTCTCTTTTGTAGGACAAAAAATTATTTATCAAAACGGTCGGTCAACTATCTTCATCAAAGCAGTCTTCAAATTTTAAAGGACGCTCTTAGGGCACAGTATTCTTTGTTAATTTTGCAGATGAAAAAATAAATGCACTTTTGTTGTTACAGTTTTCTGCAATAAGCCATAAGACATATGTAGTCATATACGTATTTTTCGTGACGAAATTTCTGACAAAAAATTATTTGTTGTTTTTCTCGTGTGTGTTATCTAAGCACTCTCTATCTTTTCTAAAGTCTGTTATAAAGTAACGAAATAAATTATTATTACTAATAACATCGAATAACAGTCAATACTAGTTCAAAAATGAATAAATGCTAGATAAACAAACGCAAGGACAAAATTTCAGAAAAAAGTTGGTTAAAAAAATAAACGGAATAAGAGAGATTTAAGAAAAATGTGTTCTCAATATTCACACTTCATACATTTTTCATAACGCCGTCAAAGTTTGGCTCATAATTTTTGTGGTCCTACTTCCCTGTACTCTTATCCAACCCATTCTCTTACTTTAACATGAGATATTGCAATGTCGTGTGGCAAACTTTTCCTTTTAAATTTCCCCACAGAAAAAATCTAAAGATGTTAGATCTGGTTAATGTGGGGGATAATGAAAAGTGAGCTACCCCGTCCAATCGATTTCTTCCATTGAATTCATCAACAGCTTTTCTCGTTGGTCAAGTATTAATTATTAAAGAATAGTTATATACTCTTATCAGAATCATATTTACCATAAAAGTATTTAAAAACTATAGATTCTTTACTCTTTATATGCTTGTTCTGAGTTGCTCTAGACAGCTTGCTTAATAAACGATATTTATACATAATTCTTTGACAATATAATACAATAAAAAGAAAATAAATAAGATCTTTACATAGCCTACTATGCAGAGAATTCACAGTTCAAGGTTTAAGGTTGTAGTTTTTATTTTAACTATCTATACAATCACGTATCACATTTTATTGTAGCAGCAAAACATGGTTTATGAAAGGGCTTTCTATTAATACGAATCTTTGCAATTTTAAACAATATGCTTCTGACGCTCTAGATGACGAAAGGCAGGTTGATGTTATATATACGGACATATCAAAAACTTTTGATTAGGAGGAGTACCCTCCTTTACTTCGTAAGTTGCGTGGTTACAGTTTTTCTGATAATCTAAGAATGTTTTTTAACTCTTACTTAACTGATAGGATGCAATATGTCAACTGTATGTGACAAATATCATTACCCTATGCAGTAATGAGTGGTGTCACCAAGGAAGTAATTTGGGTCCATTATTATTTTTTATCTTTATTGACGATCTTGTTATGGCTATTAAAGCGCCTAAATTACAATATGCAGATGATCTGAAAATTTTTAATATCGTAGATAACTTCAAAAGCTCTGCAGAATGCAGAATGATCTTAATGACGTAGTTCAGTGGCTATCAATAATTTGAAAATTCACATAGGAAAATGTACAATAATGACTTTTGCTCGCAAATTAACCCTTACTGAGTTTGACTATAAAATTAATGACCAAAATGTAACCAGAGTAACCGTAGTTAAGGATTTGGGTGTTATATTTGACCAAAAGTTATCTTTTATTCTTCACATAGAACAGGTTTCTAGCCGGGCGATGAAGAGGTTAGGTTTTAGAATTAGAAGCACCAAGGACTTTCATAACATTAATACTTTGAAAACATTATATTATTATGTGCGTAGTAAACTAGAGTATGTGCCCCATATTACAATGCTCACACGCAGTCTCTGGAACACATACAACGCAAATTTTGTAGATAGTTATATTATACCGAATTTGGTTTGCACCCTGGCAGAGACGTTTCATACTGTGAAATGCTTAGTTTAACATGTAAATAAGATGAAGAAATTGTCAGGTCACTTATCTTTACAAAATATTACATGGTCAGATAGATGACATTTATTTTCTTTCTCAGGTAAAATTTCATGTGCCAAGATTTTCTGCTAGAAATTGTCTTTTGTCTTAACATATACTTATAATATGCCTGGTATGAATCAGCACCTTGTTCCTCCACTTATTTCTATGTGTCGTGCTTAACCACATTCTACTTAATATTGATATTTTTAATTGTTCTGTAAGTCAACTTACTTATACCTTAAGAAATGTCTCGTAAATGTATCTTTGTTATTACTTTATCTACTTATTTATATTTTCCACTAATGTTAATGCTAATTATCACTTTTCATATTTTCTTAATTATATAAATATTTTCATTAGTGGATCATCTACCGTAATATTATTTTGGTTGCTTGCTTTAAAATTTAATTTATGTTTTCATAGAATGTATTAATTGTTAATTATTCTTCACACAGTCCATCCGAATTTAGTAGTGCTACTCTTCTCAATAGTGTCTATTTCTAAAAAACTTGCTCTCTTTCGGATATGGGCTGTAAGGTTTTGTTAAAACCCGTAAATGTTATCGGATATTCTTACAATCATTATTATTGTTCTCATATCCTTTATGAAATGTAATTATCTATATCTCTACATTTTAAATGGAAATTGTTATCAGAAGCTTTCGGTTGATGTAATGAAAATTAAAAACTTATTTGCTTAATAGCAGGCGCAAGTATGTGGCTCATAAAGCAGTTCTATGGTAGATTATCTCAACAGATCAACATTATATGCGTAATTACATGCCGCAATATTCGAAGAACAATAAATTCAAAGTCTGCACCTCGCCTAGAAATCTGCTACTGCAATCCTGTATGTCGAAATTATGCAAGTTTTATAATCCACCTCTATATGGCAAATGGATGTGCTAATGTAATAGTTCTCGAACGAAATGTGTATAAATATTATTTGCGCACATACAAGCTGAAATAATATAAATATTACTATTATTATCTACGTAAATTACTTTTATGTATATTTATTCGAATATAATGTGTAAATTGCATAGCAATCTTTCATAATTATTAACTGTTGCAAATATATGAACACAAACGGTGCTTTTTCAAAGCGAGTACAATACAATGGAATACAATCAGTTGCTGTAATTGGAGTTATTGAAAAATGTGATTTATGTTGAAGTCTAACGGCTTTGATGTGAGCAGGCATGTTATTAGTTCTCAAGAACTTTTAAAATTTGTCAATCTGTATGTGTTTCTCCTCAACAGCTTTAATATGCAGTGTTTGTCATTTAAGATGAGTATCCTTTAATATTTCTGCATTTTTTGACATTTAATGATAAGTATTCCAGGTTCCTTTTTTGTCAGATCTTGCTCAGGTATCATTTAATTCAAAATTGTTTAAACAATTAGAAAATATAGATTTCTTTTGCTTCCAATATTTCTTGCTCATTTTGCTTGGTCAATTTGCAAAACGAAGTACAGTTACGATTTTTATTTTTGTTGAAAAGTAATCTTTTGATTCAAAGAATATGTTTCGCTTTTTTTTTTGTGGAAAAGTCTCCGCTAGTATTTTTGTATAAATGCTGTGATACGTTTTCCAAAAGTTATCTTTAAAATATACATTTAGCAAAATGGATGTTATAGATTAAGGTTAGAAGACTTATGAGGCCATTATCGGTAATACCTCTATTTGAAAACAATATATTCGTGACGGAAAGTTTGTGTACAGAACCTTGTCTATATTTATTTCTCTCCTACATAAAAATATCGTAGTATAGTAAATATGAACGTGTAAATAAAAAAATGGAGTAAACAACGATAAATTGGTAGTGTAATTGTTTGTTTTTGCGGATGTACGGGTAAAATATAACCTTCAATATATATTTTTGTGTGTAAATCTATAACTGCTTTATAGTTCAAGTACATATTTTCAGGAAGATGACCTTTCCATTTATTTGTTTACAATTGCAAAATACTTGTAAATTTATTAAAGCGTGTTTTGAGAAACTACATGATTATTAATTTAATGTTTATTTTTTATTAATAATTATTTTGTTTCAAGTAAAGATAGTGCGTAGTATTTGGTATTATTTAAATAATGCTCGTTATAAAGATAAGATAAAATGTTTTGAATATATAGACTTGTGGTATATCGTCGGGATAGCATCAATTTTTAAAAAAATTAGTCGGTCAAATATCATCTTCTTATGAATGAGCAACCTTTAAAAAAATAGGTATTAAAGGGTTTGTATTACATCGATCTTTAATAACTTATTAGTCACTTTTAAAATTATTGCTTTGAAAATTTTGTCGATATTTATTTTACGGCAGTTTTTATATTAATATTTTCAAAAACTGATAGTGTTGCCTTTGAGAAAGCCTTTTGTAGAATACAACTATCAGAAACAGAATGATTGGTTGACGCTGTAGGCATAACGCTAGTCACATTAACTGTTTAAATTTTTAAAATATTATGACATACACGGCATACAAGTTAATGACTGGAATAACTTTTGTGTCTATAGTGTAAGTCAAAATTGTTTACTCTCTGTCCTATAGAAATAAATAGAGTCATTGAGGGAACTATATCATATTGTGAAGCAAGCAATGAAAAATTCATAATAAGAAAGAATTGGCTAATGTTATTAACATTACCAAAGCTAATGTGACCAACAAATCATTAACTTTTGTGCCTATCAATAATCAACTGTGTTCGGCAAACAATTCGTCATGGCCATACCAGAGTCAACGAAGCAGCATCAACAATGCCAACGTTCACGGCTCACGCATAAGTGATAATAGTGTTATAGTGATGGAAAGTTCGGAATGTGCTATAGCGGTGCAACTTGATGTAGTGGGAGATGAGTACTGCGTAATCAAAGTGCCAAACAATACAGATTCTACGCAAATTCAACAGTCAAAGTAATCGACATCGCAGAAGAGTTAGACGATGGAAACTCCAATACGGTTAGCGGTAAAGCGATTCGATTACAGGCAAATATTAGTCATAATGAGCAAGTTACTGATATGAATAATCAAGAATATTTTTATATCCCAGACTATTGCAACTGAATCTAATGTCCTAGAAATAAATGTTGATGATGTTTGCGTTAAAAACACCAACGCAATAATTTTAGTTTTATCGAACATTCAGCGCATTCGTAATAAAACTGATGACTTGTATATCTTCCTACAAAACCTTAGCTTTTCTTGTTTAGTTTTAATAACTGAACACTGGCTTTAAATCAATGAACCGGTTTATATACCGAATTACTCTGTTCTGTCATTATGTAGCAGAACTAATTCCAATAATGAGGGTACACTAGTACTGTTAAATAACACCATGACGAATTCCTTATCCTTTGTTAGTATAAATAAATTTGATGATGCCTTAGTAGAGAAACTGTTGACTTCTCAATTATATGTTGTAGCATGATTAATATATATATATATATATATATATATATATATATATATAGTACGCATTTATAGATCTCCCTTAACAGATTTTAATCTATTCTTAGATAAGCTTGAAACGCTCTTGTTCAATCTACCATCTAAATCAACTATTGTATTAGCTGGAGATTTTAACATTAACTTTAGTGACAAAGAGTCAACCGACATAATAACTCTAACAAACTGCTTAACTCTCTACAATCTCAATACGTATGTTAAATCTTATACTCGCGTCTATCAACACTCGTATAGTACAATTATTGATTATCTCTGTAGTAATTTAGAGAACCGAAATGTTTCCTGCTCAGTAATTTCATCTGACTTGTCTGATCATGAAGCTGTCTACTGCTCTCTACAGATAGACTCAAACACCTTTAAATGTAAAAAAAGTGGGCGATTGTACAGTAGGATAAATTATAATAGGTTTTTTCAATACTGCCTGTAGTATGACTGGAGGAGAATCTTTTTTAAAGATGAACCTTTTAATTGAAGTAAGATGAACCTTTTATGAGTGTTTAATGCACGCCTTCAGTAGGATTTTTCTCATTCAAAAGATTAAAATAAAGAATAAAAAACCTTGGATAACTAACGGCATAAAAACCTCTGCAACAAATATACGAATTTTATACTACATTCCAAAATACATAAATGAGGCATTTTCCTTTAACTATTATGCAAAATACCGTAATATTTACAAAAAAATAATTAAAGCGGCAAAATAAAACTATTACAATAGCAGAATGGAACAGACAAATAAATAAGCCTAAAGAAAGTTGGTCAATTATAAACGAGCTTAGAGGTAAAAGCCATCGTTCAATAAAAGCAACTATAAATTCGAATGATCTGAATAGCTATTATTGTTCAACTTCAAATAAATTAACTGAAATAATCATCCCTTTAAAAGAACCTCTGAGTTATATTATAGAAATAAATAATAACCAAATATTACATTTATACGATACTAATATAGATGAATGGAGAGGAATTATTAAGAACATCAAAAATAAAAGTTTAGGCCTGATTTCCGACAGCCGCATGCTGCAGTGCAACTTTTTTTGCATGTACACGAAACCATTTTCAGCAGCATGTCGGGTGCAACATCCTTTGACATTCTTATAGGCAATAAGCCTGACGAGCCTTTCTTCCAACCCCATTGGCATGAGTTTGTTACGTTTCCCAGACAAGTTTACAGGTGGTATGCACGTATTGAGCGCCACCTTGCTGAATCCGATGTTGGTAGCAACCGTGCTAGGTTAAACAATTTTTTTGATGCAGATTTAAGAAAAGGCTCGTGTCTCAGCTCGTCCAGAGGCCCGCTTTGCATCTGTTCGTACAGTGCCAAGATCAACTGTTCCCCTGCCTGTTCTATCAAGTCTTGAGAAACAGATGGCTCGATAAATGTAGCTGCTTGTGCTTTCAGGTGTGAATGTTGCTCAATGAGGGATACAAATTTTCCTTTCCCGTGACCAAAAAATGATGACGTATTGTTACACTCGGTAAATGCATGCATGAAGAGGACATGTATGGGTTCAATGTTGAAGGAAGTATTTGAGTACCATAAACCTGGTTTTTTCCCTTTTCCTGGTTTGTGGAAGCACAAATTCTCGAACTTGCTTCCGGGGCCCATTAGAAGAACGAGAACGTCAATGTCCTCGCTAACAATTGTCATACTGTCGGATTTTGCTGCTTGGGAAATAGCTGTTTCTACAATTAATAAATTGGCATCCTCTTCTCCCTGTTGCGCTTGGACTCATCCTTCCTTAAATTGTTGTATAAGCATCAAAGTCAAATGGTTCTTGTTGTTCTCGTTTGCAAGAAACTTTTCCTGTGACACTGCAGCATTTGTTTCTTCACTGAAAATGATATCTGCTGAAGAACCTGATGTCTTCAAACGATTTTTACAAGTTGATAAAAATTGTTGTTATTCGACTACCAATTACGCCCATACCCCTTGATGAACCATGTATTTGAAAACAAAACATGCTTGAACTTTGTAGGATTAAATATTGACTGCAAATTAAAGTTTGGAGAACATATTATTGGTTTAAATAGTAAACTAGATCTGGATGCTATGAAGTCAGGGTAGCTTCCAATGAATTAGAATACTCAGCTGCCAAAGCTGTATATCTTTCATTAATTGAATCACACCTGAGTTATGGGATTGCCTTTTGGAGCATATGTAATAAATTTCTCCTGCAACAAATACTTGTGTTACAAAAGCGTACCATATATACCGATATATGTGTAAGGCTACGGCTCGTGACTCTTGCAAGGAACTATTTGTGCCCAACAGATTTCTGACTGTGATATCTATGTTTATATTAAATGCAGCAGTCTTAATTCATAAATACAAAAATAATGTTTATATGACCTCAAAATGTAGCACTCGACAAGTAATATTACATTGCCATTACACTTGTCCAGGATTCTGTTGTTTACACTGGCTCTAAAAAGTATAGTCACTTACCGAGCCACATTAGGGGCAGTCTCCAATCAGGGCTTCAAAGGCGCAGCGAAAAGTCTATGTATTGATAAACTATATTATGAATTAAAGGAATATTTAGACGATACATTCTGAAGCAGATGTATACGTTTTTAATGTTTGCTGAAAAATGTGATTTGTAGTTCTATTTTTATATTTATGCTTTGTCAACAAGATTATTCTTCTGGACAATAAAGTATATTTTGATTGATTGACAACATATTTTGCACTATCATGTCTTGGTTAACATAAACAACAATAATATTTTTAGTCGCAAACTCCTCTATAAATCCTTATTTTACTATAAGGAAAATACCAGACTGCAACCAAAGTTACAAGTCTGGCGCGTTAAGTGTAATAATTGCATATTACCATCAAAACGCTAAAGCTTCGATTGGAACAAACAACAGCCGAAAGACTGATCCTACTTAAAGGAGCTCCTGCTGGCTATTTTACATGTTGCTGTTGTAGAAATAGCGGGATGTACTAAGTAGTCAAAGGATTCTCGTGCCGGTCGTCGCATGCCTACCTTGCACTGACGAGAGCCAACAGCTCGAAACTGCAGTCTGCAAGTGGTGTGTGACGACTGGCAAGAGAGCTCCTTTAAGTAGGATCAGTCTTTCGGCTGTTGTTTGTTGCAATCGAAGCTTTAGCGTTTTGATGGTAATATGCAATTATTACACTTAACGCGCCAGACTTGTAACTTTGGTTGCAGTCTGGTATTTTCCTTATAGTAAAATAAGGATTTATAGAGGAGTTTGCGACTAAAAATATTATGTTTAATATTCCGCCCTCTAAAAGCACATTTGAACTATAAACAACAATAATCCCAATTTTCTATTAGGTGTTATTAGACAAAAAAATGACGAACAATTTTAAGAACAGCCCCCAAAAAATAAAAAATCATTATAAATTGTAAAATAAATACTGAAAAATGCAGTATTTTAACAAGCTTTGAAGGTTAAGTTTTTAAAAATGTCTCACTATCCTGTAGCCTGAAAGAAGAAATGATAAATTTACGCAAAGTTAATTTTTTACAGCTTAAAATATTTCACGCATCAATCTTTTGTTAATTGTCTGAATGCTATATGTATCAGTAAATACGAAACTGGTATTTATATATTATATGGTATATTCCACGTATAATTGTTAAGTTCATTTTCTTGTACGTAGCACTTAACTATTTAGTGTACTTTACTAAAAGTGTATTCCCACAAATTAGTCATCAATTATTTTTTATGTAGGTAACGTGACATTTTATTAAAACGTACGTTTATAGCTACCTACTTATTGGAACTAAAGAAGCAAGAAGTGGCAATAAAAAAAATATATGTTATCAAGCGTTTAACTGTAAAAAATAAATACTCTATTTACTGTACAAGGAAAATAATACACTCACAGTTTTTATATTCTAGAGTTTCTCTTTTCAAAATCGTTTTGTTTAATTTTCTACTCCAATAAATCTCATTAAAAGAGCGATCGAGTGCTATTCCGTTCACACACGGAGGATCCGTATGAGAAATAGTATAATTTATACTAAGCATAAGTGATATGAAAAATTTTAAATATTGTAAATTGTTTCAAATTTCAAAATCATAAATAATAGAGGAGGGGGAGAAATAACTTAATTGAAAAAAAAAAATTGTGTAAATGTCCTAAACTTGTAACGGAGTTAAAATATATTTACTCTGCTTTCTATCCTGTTTATTTCAGGTACTCTCTTGTTACTACCGGCAATGAAAAGTTAATAAAGGTGTGTATAAAATGTTTATTTTTAAATATACATTATGTATTAGATTGGTTGGAATAATACCTGCAATATTTCCACCAATAGCATTAGCATTAATATCCTAACGTAAATAACTTCTACTAATTATATAAAATCCTAGTGAAAGCTTTCATTTTTTATAGATATCATTTATGAGCAGTAATTTGAAATTAGTAGATCGGAGATTGAACTAACTGGATAATTGTGGAAACATAATAGAACTGGAGCCATTTCTGCTAATATGTTGCATTAAATTGTTTATTGCACCATCTTCAAAACATTAGACCCCCTCCTTAATAAGTATCAACAGGCCTATAGCTATCGGTTTTAATTTTGGGCGGATATTGGAAATAATATTTATGATGATATATAGAATAATTATAAATATTCAAAAGATAGTTACAATACGCACTTGGTTTATTGTTTCATTAGTTTTATTTAGCTTTCTCTGACATATGTTTCGGCCTTGCCACCATTATCAAAGAGTCTTAAATACTTTTTAAGACAAAACTAATGAAACAATAAATCAAGTGCGTATTGTAACTATTCTTTTGAATATTTATAATTATTCTAATGAATATGTTTCATCAAGAATCTACCGCAGATTCCATCCAATTAATGATAATATATACTGCGAAATCGAAGATCGTATATCTCCCTATCATTGTCAAGTTCAAGTGGGTGTAATACATACTGACATTCACAAGGCTTTTTACTCTTTTCTAAACTTAAGTGAATTAGAGTGTCTGAAGACTATATTTGATAGTCTTATTTACTCAACAGGATGTATACGGTGTACACAATTACCATAGTTTCGTTACAGCATCTGGAATTCTTCAAGGATCCAATTCGGAACTGCTTTTGTCCTTAGTATTTATTAACGACCTGTCCCTTAGTATGAGTTATACACATCTATTTTTTGCAGACGATTTGTACATCTATTCTGAAAGCGAGCTCGACGACCGCTCTTATTAATGAATGGTGCGAAAACAACCTAAAACTAAATAACTAAATGTCCTTTCTCAATAATAGAAAGCCAAGCTTATCAAAACACTACAATCAATTATTTTGTGTTCCCTTATTATCTGGAAAGCGCTGCATATAAGCTAAGCTGCTCTTTCTGCATATACCGATATTGATTCACTTGTCATCGGTATTATCAACTGCTGGTGGAGAAACTTGTCTTGATCAGACTAGACGCTGTTCAGGATGAGTTCCACATTAACGATGAATCCCAATTTGGCTTCAGGAAGAGCAGGAGCACGGTGCAGTAGGTCATTAGGATAGTCAACGACGTCAAAGTACCTCGGGAAGAGCACCGTTATGGTGTTCCTCGATATTGAGAAGTCGTTTGACACTATCTGGATCCGGGGGTTACTCCACAAACTACACCACTATAAATTCCATACTTATTTCATCAGGCTCATTCACTCATTCTTGACGGGCAGATCCCTGCAGATTCGAGTGAATAACAAACTTTCAACACGGCACTGAAGGCGCACATGACTCGTGCAATGGTTTATTACGACCAGTGGAAGAGTCGATTGAACCCTGACAAATCAGAGGCGATAGTCTTCACGCCTCGATTCACAAAAAACGAAATTCTAACAGCAATCTCGGTCCAGGAAAACTTCCTACCAATTGAAGGTAAGACTGGACCAACGACTGACGTTTAACACCCATATCAATGACACAATACGGACTACTACTCTACTCCCTGTCCAGGAATCTGTATCCGCTCATGGTCAGGGGTAGCAGACTTAATCGACAGAATAAAAAACTGTTGTACACAAGGTGGTCAGGCTGTCCATCACATATGTAGTACCGGAGTGGTGCAGCATACCGACCACGATAATAAAAAAGTTAAAAGTGCTTGAGCAGAAATGCATGCGCCTCATATTAAATTCTGGAAGGTACACCTCCCTCTGAGACCTATACGCACTTTGCAACGACATATAGTGGAGCGAAAACGATATAAAATTGTGTCAAATTTTTTTTTGAGGTATAACCAGATGAAACCTTCATAACATAAATAGATAGATCACTGGACATCCGAAAAGGTCATTTACGATTTTTTTCAACGATACCGATTTTCTTAAAATCGAAAAATGTGTAAAACTACGCGATACCTTCGAAACCGTGCGACATATTTTAATGAACTTTTTTTGGTTTGAAAGCAGACATATAAGCGCAGGTGACAATCTGAAAATTATATAAAAAAAAAATTTTATTTGAAAAAATTATAGACAATCTGACAGTTTCATTTACCTGGTAATGACTTTTGCATGAATTGAAAAACTTTTTTATGTAAAGGAATTTTGCCATGGTATCTGCGTATTAATTAAAGAAAAAATATTGAAAAAGATTTGAAAAGAAAAATCAACCTTATGTGCATTCTTGGGTTTGCTAGGTTTGTTCCACACTCAAATTCTTGCATATGTTTTTTTAAGATTCCTGGAAGTTAAGTTCTATGGAAAATTTGTTTGAATGCCTTTTTAGTTTAAATTGTAAATTGTAAATTTGTAAAAAGTTATCGATTTATTTTTATTGCATGTGTTGTATTTTATTAGAGAATTTCAAGAATCAAATTTTAAAGTTATCTAAGAAATAGAAATAAGTATAAAATGTATAAAAATACATTTTTGAGAATAAAAATTATATTTACTTTTAAATTTCATATCAAATGTTTTTAAAAAAGGTATAAAAGACCAGCTTTCCTAAATCAGTCATTTTTGACATAATCAATAATCATACTAGTGTATAATATAGCGGAATTATCCGATATTCACATTAGTGCATGATTATCACGTAATCTTGCTCTGATTGGTTTAAATCAACAATTAAAACTTGTCAATTCATTGATGAAATCTTTATTTTGACAGATTAATGAAAATCCCAAAGAAAGGAAGAAGAAATTATGAAATTAAATAAAAAGCCTAATCACTTACCGGTTTGAACAGAAGTTAACTTCTGCCTTTTTCTCAATCCAGACGAGTTGTAAATTAAATATATTCTTCGTATCAAAAACAGTGTCACTATTTCTTGTTTTAGAACAAGAAGGAACATTTTCATTTATATTGTTACTCATTTGACAAGCATAGGATATATTCTGTCCACTAGTATGTGATACGCTAGGTGTGCTTTATCTTGATACCAACAAGCATATCGCGAGCGAAAATATTAATAATTTTAAATGACGATAAGTACAAAACTATTTTCCACAGAAGGTTGATTTTTGTTTTAAAAACTTTTCCAATAGTTATTGTCTGAAAGTTATTTGTGGCATTCTAGGAATATTCTTTCCTATTATTTGAGTTTTCTACCACATGTATTATTATCCTCTTCAAAAACAAATCACTGAATCTACAAAATAATAGAATTATTGGAAAAAAGCCTCTGCGCCCGTGACGTTTACGCCAAAGGAATAGTCAGAGGTTATGCTTTGCAAATAATATAAATCGGAATAAACACAGAAATAATGTGTTTTGCTGACGTCTCGGAAAGTAATCTCTTTCCGTTTTCAAAGCTTTTTTTGGAAGAACTCTTATTTTGCTGTGTATGTCAAATACACAGCTTTAAGATTCTGTTTATGTTATTTCCATAGATACTTATTACTTACACAGAACATAGAACTGATGATATTTTCTTTTAGATAATGTTGAGTTTGTTAAGTTCTTCTTTTAACATTGTTAGCCAGGTTGTACAAATATCTACAGAACAATTCGACACGCACTTATCTTCATTTAATAAGATTATTGCTGATTCTTTAATTTTTCTTTTTTTTGGTATCTGCTTCTTTTGTTAAAATTTTTGTCGAGTCCCAGTTTATTCTATGTCTGTTTTCCTAAGCATGTTCACAAATCTTTGATTTCTGAATTTCATTCTTTCTATGCACAAGAATTACATTAGAAAGAATGACAGAAAGAACTTCCACATGGTGAAACATTTGATTTCATCCATTTTTACCAATGACAATGAATGATAAAAAATTATTAAGTAAGACTGCTGTAGGTTTATTATTAAAATAACGTTTATTAAAACCACGTAATTATGAATTATGTAATTATATTCAAATATCCATCTGTAAAACTAATGAGAAAGAAATATATTTATTATGTCATAGTACACAAAGTTTCCCACAATATAACGACTATTATACGTAAGCATTTGTATGAATGTGCATCTTACAAACTAGCACTTCCTAGTCATGAAAGTGATCTTATCTGTTATAAAATTTTGTAAATAACGAAAAGCTTTAGCGTGTACTCAAACAAAACTGTTTATGTTATGTAAATTTATAAAACTGAACGTATTTGTGTGTATTTATCTTGATTTCTGACTGCTTTCATTATAGTATATAAATTCCGCATTAACAGTATGTTACCACATTTTTTAATAAGATTACTTTTTTAAATACTTTTTTAACCTGCTCAATCATTTTTTAAATTTATTTTATAATATAAACGAAAGATATAAAATGTTTTCAGCAGAGCTGTGCCGGGCATTGACAAAAAGTGCTCGTGAGCACTAGGCACTAAGAACTGAAAAAAGTGCTAAATTTTTCGAGCACTGAGCACTATTAATAGTCAACTGCTCGCGATTACTAAGTGCTCTAAAAAAGTGCTTAAAATTCACGAGCACTAAGCACTAAACGCTTTTAAAAAAGTTAATAGTATATAATAGTATCTACATATTGGGGCTAGAACTCAATTGAATTCAGTGTTATTTATAGAAAAGGATAAAAGCCAACAAAGGCAGCCCAGAAAAATAATAATTTGCTAAATGCACTACACATTTTTTTTTTTAATTAACGGAAATGTCAATAACTAATAAAAGTAATAAAAAATCTATTGTCCAAGGCCAAGAGAATACTTACAGGACAATTTTGCAAAATAGAACATACCAAAAACTAAATGCAAGGAACAAAGAATAACATTACACATGCTCAAAGAATCAAATACATAAGTATATTAATTTACAGTGACAAAATTATGGGTACTAAATTTAGGTCATATACAAACTATTTCTAATTAAAAGTTTTATGGTCTTGAAATTACTATTATGATGTCATTTATAAATAAAATATATGTTTGAGATTTAATACACTGAACTGAATTTGTAGTTGGTTCCTTGTGAAATATCTAGACAATAATTGTTTTTAAGTATTGCTTTTAGATGTATCAAATTACTATGTTTAAAATTCTCTACAAATGTTTCGGCTTTTCAGGCCTTTATCAAGAGTACAAAGTCACTTTGTATGTATGTATTGTCAAAATATCAACTACTTTCAAGACAGTTTCTTTCTAATATTTTAGAAAGATTGCGAGTTTAAAATTTAACAGCGTTTATATACCTATGTCCAGTATAAAAATTTCATGTAAAAATGATGCCTCTCTCGCTAGACTTCTAAAATACTCGCGAGCTTTCTTGAAGTGCTCGCGGACACTAAAGTGCTTGCGAGTGTTTTTGAGTGCTAGAGAGCACTAAAGTGTTCATAAGCACTTTCAGAGCGTTCGCGAGCATTTTATGCGATTACTAGGCACTAAGCCTTTTCGTAAAGTGCTCGAAGCACTAAGCATCGTGCTCCTAAGTACAGTTCTCCCGAGCACAAAAGTGTTTAGAGTGCTTAGGCGAGCACTAAGCACAGTGCGTCCGGTCCAATTCGGTGGCCACTCCAGTCTCCGGGATGGAATCCATTGGATTTCTGTTACTAAGTATGCCTTATAGAAAAAGTTTACCGAAAGCTAATCAACACTGAAGGGGAATCACGAAAAGGAATTTATGATACATCTCAAGGAATAAAGAAATTGATTGGATGGAATCTGCAGTAAGTTCTTGATGAAACATATTCAGTAGATTAATTATAAATATTCAAAAGAATAGTTACAATACGCACTTGGTTTATTGTTTTTAAGATTCTTTGATAATGGTCGCAAGACCGAAACATATGTCAGAGAAATCTGAACAAAACTAAAGAAACAATAAGCCAAGTGTGTATTGTAACTATTCTTTTTAATATTTATAATTATTCTATAAAAAAATTGAACACACGACCCCTTGAACAATTGTTTTGCGAAGATGCCACGTTTGCCTCAGAGTAGGAAGGAAGCAATTTGAGCATTTTCATGGATGTACAATTTTAATGTTTGTATGTTTAAATTCATGTTTAACGATTAAAGTTTCTAATTATAAACGTTACAATAAACATCAATCAATTTCACGTTACATTTACACATTCCCATTTAAACTTTTACTCTAGTAATGTAAATCCCATGGACTCAAATCCGGAGACCTTGGTGGCCACATAATCCGACCGCGATGTTCGTCTTCGTGAATACGGTTGGTCCAAATGATCTCTCACTTGTCGACCGTAGTGTGCTGGATCGCCGTCATTTGCAGCCACATTGGCTGTCGTAAGATCTAGGGCCCATTTTTTAAAAGAGTTGGTAGTTGCCACATATTCGTTTTTGTAGTTTGTTGGGGTTTCATTGGTATTTTCCGTTATTATAATATGATAATAATTTTTGGTGTCAAGTGCATTGCATGTAACTTGTCCTGATTTATTATCACATAGTCAATTATTGGTGACCTAAAAATTTGAGGCAATCTACTTTGGTATAATATATATTTTTTTTTAACTTTTCTTTTAAGTTGCTTTCGCTCGAAGACCATACTGCTAGTCACAAATTGTCTAATTCAGTTGCCACAATAGGGTTAAATTAATTTATTAAATATACCTGATTCTAAGATAGCAACCAGTGAGTCAAAACTTATACCTAATTCTAATCTTAAAAACTAAAGAGAAACCAAAAAAATGAAGAAAACAAAAAGGGATATAACAGGACATTTTAAAATAGACAATACAGGGAGGACCACGCTTAATAGGGAAAAATTAACACAGAGAAAAACATGCGGTAACCAAACATAATCTAAAGCTTAATATCAGTCTCTTTTAAGAAACCAAAAATATAGCTATAAACTTTCCGAGATCTTAAAGATAATAAGTTGAGCATATTAAATGGAGCCAACATATGCCAGCTTTTTGCAAAATATTAGTAATTAATGTATTAGAGGCATTTTGATATTTCGCACAGTATATGGTCGACATCTGCTATGATATTGCGCTTATCACAATTTGGTGAGGTATTTATACCAATTTTGAATATGTGTGCAGAATAACATGCGTGGCCAAATTTTAATCTAATGAAAGATGTTACATATTTTCTCGATACTTGGAGATCTTCATGCCAAAGTTTATTAGGTTCACTGGGATGGATTATTGTGTACCTGTAGGATTGGTTAAGTAATACTCTTTCCACTAGTAATTCCATTTGACTCTCAAGTTTATTTTATAAACACTATGTATATCTGCTAAGCTGAATTTATGGTGTAGAATGTATCTTGAGATTTTAGCTAATGTATCTACGTGCTCGTTGTGTTTTATTCCTATAATACATGTACTTTAACCCAGACGAATGTAACTTTTTTCCAGATAAATGTATTTGGTGAATGATACTTTTTATTTTGAAGATATATATGGATTGATAGAATAATTATAAATATTCAAAAGAATAGTTACAATACGCACTAGGTTTTTTGTTTGATTAGTTTTTGTTTCTCAGATTTCTCTGACATATGTTTCGGCCTTGCGAGCATTATCAAAGAGTCTTAAAAACTGACCTGAAAGTGGTGGTTCACAGTATATATCTTACAAATCCTCTACCGACCTAGAGGGGGATAATAACTTGATTTGCTATTTCTTAAAATTTAACAATACAGGCCGGAACTACGAACTTAATTTTAATTTTATTACTGTGTCTAGTACAGGATTGTTCATATATTCTGTTTGTGTATGTGTAACGTTTTTATGGTTTCTTAGGATCTTCTTAATTTCTAAAATTTCAAGCATGTCTAGGATTTTTCCTTTGTTTGCATTATGCAAAAGTTTAACACTACTACCGTTAAAAACGTGATTTTGCTCAATGCAATGTTCGGCGAAACCAGTTGATTTTTTATTATATAAAATAGACTGTTTGTGTTCTCTTAACCTCACATCTATGCTACGGCTACTCTGACCTATATATACGGCATCACAGTCGTCACACTAAATAATTATTTTATTAAATATGTTTCATCAAGAACATAATTCCATCCAATTAATATATGGATTGACTTTGTAACTGAAGATTTTCTTGATACAGTGCGATCATGATTTATAGTGCGATCAAGATTGGAATGGAGGTGGAAGGTACATTGTTTAATTTGAAATTTTCTCTTTCTATTTCCTAACAGGTATTTTAAGTATCTTTAATTTTGCTTTTTCTTAGAATATGCTGGGAATTTCACTGTGTAATTCAATATTTCTTGGTATTAACCATAAGTATAGTTGTTTTATTTTACTTTTTAGTACATACATTAAAGTGTTGTTCTAGGTTGTGTTTACTTAACTAATACAGCGTGTCCAGGCTGACGAAATAACATACAAACGAGGCTATTTCACATTAAACCAAATAGTGTGAAAGATTTTCATTTCCTCAGCATTTAATTTTTTTCTTGTATTTCTCATACGTCGCACATAAATTATTTGCTTTGCGATTCACAATAATTGCAAAAACTGATATTATTAATGATCATTTCCAATTATTCAATAGTTAATCAAGACGCCAATTTTGCGAATAGCTAATTGAGTCTGCAATTACTGAAAACCTTTCTCTTATGTAAGAAAGTTAATTGTTTGCAATATTTCTATGTATGCAATTATAGGGATCTGCTGTAGTGTTGCACATTCACTAAAATTATTAAGCGTCAGTTATAAAATGTATGTCTTCCTATATCGCATTATTTCGAGAGAGCAGAAAGTGATATCAGTAACGATTAGAGAAAACTAGCAGAAGTTGATTAATTTTAATAAAATGGATTGTCTGGATAGTGTTTGTAATTTGTTTAGCACTTTAATAAAAAAAACTTATCCTTTTGAAGCTAAAAACGGATAAGGCTACTCAAAGTAAACTAGTTAATTTGTCAATTATTATCTGTCTGTTTGTCTGTTCGCTGTTTGATTGCTACTGGGCGTATACAAATTTTTAAAACACAAATGCACCTTTTACTGTTTTCGAAATATTTTAATATTTTTTAATTTCACTATGGTCGAGGTTTTTCGAATACCGCACTGGTTATTTGAAGGAAAAACAACGGGCATTCAATTTTATATTAACCATAAACTTACTTGGAGCTTTTTTTTTTGGGTGAATTATAATTCATTTTATATTCTCTTCTTTTATACTTGCGTTTGAGTATAGTAATGTGAAATGTTTTACTATATCCCTGTAGAAGAGTACCTATACACATTAGTTATCATCTATATGTATAGATGCGTTTTAAATGCATTAGCACTATTATTCGTACTTATATATTTTTATCATAAATAAGAAATTTTGCATACCAACCTACATTTATAAATCGAAACATTAGATACAGATGGTTTTACTTAAACTACTTAAGAATATAAAAAATTGTCCAAGGATAAAGCGGTCGTTTCAGTTTATTATCTGAAGGTGTAAATGATGTTCTTATTTTAAATTGCAACATCTTTACATTTTATCACTTCAAGGTCATAAAATACAACTACACAGTGGTTTATAAAACGATCGATATAAACTTTATGCATTCATTACCATTTTCAGCAATTGTTGATAGTATTTATATCAAGCCGAAATGTATAATGGACATGTCTTGTTACTTTTAGTTAGAAAGAAAATATGAAAATATGAAAATATGTCATAAATAAATATTTATTGGCGTGTTATTATCATAATATATGAGGGTTACAGTTCTCCCCAAGAAATGGTTCAGACCCAGTTATAGACTGTAGGGCTCCGTCTCAGACAAATTTAGACCTAGACTTAAGAGGGTCATTCAGGTGACCTGGAAGGCGACTGAATAAACACAAACAATAAACACAAACATTCAGTTAACTGTTCAGTATGTTGTAGTAAAACTACCTATAGAATTGTCGATGTTATTACCATAGTCAAAGGATCCTCGTGCCGGTCGTCACATGCCTACCTTGTACTGACGAGAGCCAACAGCTCGAAACTGTAGTCTGCAAGTGGTGTGTGACGGCTGGCAAGAGAGCTCCTTTAAGTAGGATCGGTGTTTCGGCTGGTGTTTGTTGCAATCGAAGCATTAGCGTTTTAATGGTAATTTACAATTATTACACTTAACGCGCCAGGCTTGTAACTTGTAATTCAGCGCTCAGCAGGGCACATAGCCCGGAGAGTAGCCGTTGGTTCCAGTCTGGTTACGGTCTTTATAGTAAAAATAAGGATGTTATAGAGGAGTTTGCAACTAAAAATATTATGTTTTAATATTCCGCCATCTGAAAGCACATTTGAACTATGCTAAGCCCAGTCAGGCTATTTATTTTTCGATTGCAACAGACACTGGACCGCTGGATGGCGCCTGCTGACTATTTTACATGTCGCTATTGTAAAAATACTGAGATATACCAAATAGTCAAAGGATCCTCGTGCCGGTCGTCACATGCCTACCTTGCACTGACGAGAGCCAACAGCTCGAAACTGTAGTCTGCAAGTGGTGTGTGACGGCTGGCAAGAGAGCTCCTTTAAGTAGGATCAGTCTTTCGGCTGGTGTTTGTTGCAATCGAAGCATTAGCGTTTTGATGGTAATTTGCAATTATTACATTTAACGCGCCAGGCTTGTAACTTGTAATTCAGCGCTCGGCGGGGCACATACCCCGGAGAGTAGCTGTTGGTTGCAGTCTGGTTACGGTCCTTATAGTAAAAATAAGGATATTATAGAGGAGTTTGCAATTAAAAATATTATGTTTTAATATTCCGCCCTCTAAAAGCACATTTGAACTATTCACGTTGATGTCATGGTGTACATCGCGTCGAGAGCAACAGGTGAGAACGGCGACTAAAAATGGGTAAAAAGAAAGATTACAAGTGGTTTATTACCGCGAATTAATGTGTAAGATTTTATGTTAAATAGTTGTTAATTGGTCTTGATATTAAAGTCTGGCGATATTACCCTCATAAGTTCCATTATAGAGAGAAGCGTTAATTTGTTAGTGAAACACGCCATTTATTAATGGTGTACACAGCAAGTACGCCGTATTACAAGATACCTACGTTAAGTTTTGTTATATTTACAGTACTGTTTTGTTAAAATGCAAACCTTTTATAAACTCTCCTAGTGAAATAAAAACTTCTTGGTGCATAGACTCTTGTCAAGTGCGTGCAAACCTTCGTCAATTAGGGGTTAAATTGTAACATTTTCGAACACCACACTCTCCAAATAGATATTTGCAAGATTTCTGTCAGTGCCAATTATTGCTTCATGTGACAAAGTGCGTCGTAAACTATAAGTACGTTCTTGTTAAGTTCACTCAATGGTTTTCGGCTTTTTACCAAAAAATAAAATCCGTGGCGCCCAACTTTCTTTTCGAGATTTTGACTTTAAAAACTATAATAGTTTGTTAATGTCTGAGTATCAAAATGAGTTTTGACTACAGTTATACTCCAGACTTTGTTCATGTTTGTAATTTGCCTTTCGTTACTATAAAAATTGTATGTATTAGTTTAGTTATCTTTCTGCGACTTTAATTGCGTATTTGAACACCGTATATTTTAAAGGATTCTTGTTTTTGACATTGATCTATCTATATCTATATCTATTTTTAAATTTAACATTGTTTGTTTCTCCTTAATCCAGTTTTTCCCTTACACTGATATTGACCTAGCTAGGGCCGTTTAAGTACAAACGTGCATAAAGAAATTTAGAGTAAAAAATATTTATTTCAGGACAAGATTACTTGTAATTCCAGAGGACGATGAATTGTAGGAGGACAGTAATAAACAACATTAAAAAAAATACTAAAACTATTAATAATGTTTCTAGGGCTTTAAACCATTAAAACTGTGGACTTCCTTTATTGACATACCTATGTAGTTGAAGGAACCTTTGACAGAAACACTTGCAATTTTTCTCTAAAGTCGCAGTTAATAATGGTCCCACAACATGGTGTAGGAACTAATCGCAACGTAATGCTCTTGTAGCAGAAAAACAAATTGTATTTACGGTATTTTAATAATCTTACAAAAAATATTAATAACAAACAGTAAAAATAAGAAAAAAACATGATTTAACGGATTACAGTTCCTTACTTTCAGTTTCAGATACGCTTCTCCCGAGACTACTAATCCTTAATTTGTAATACTGTTGTGAACAGTAATTTTATCAGATTAAAATCGCTTAATTGAATTTAATGACACCTCTGTAGTTAACATATTTAACAAAACTTGGGTGCAATTTCACAGCGAGCGATTAAGAATGTCAAGTTCATCGTTAAACGTCATGTAGGTACGCAGATTGTGTGTTATTGCAATAAAAGTCTCATTAAGAGGTAAAATTGTCTGTTACATACTTGAGATGCCTGTGTGGTAACATATGGCATTATTTTTAAAAGGAAGGTTTACATATTAAATATACGTTTATGTTAGATATTGCACAATTATTATTGTTTTATGGGAAATAAAAAGTGATGCTTTATTAAGTGATCAAGGTTTTGTCATTGGCATGTGCGGCAGAAAGTAAAACTGAATTTACACTGTGCGTTCGAGCATTATGGAACGTAATTAGATACTCTTTATTGGATATATTTAGACAGAACGCCCGTTTTGGTAAAAGAAAGTTAATTACTAATAGTAGTAGTAAAATCGTATACCAGAATAGATGCCAAGTCCATATTATACATAAAAATTTAACAGTTTAACACATTGTCCAAATCGTCTACAACAAAATTACCAAAAATTTATATCAAAATTAACCTCTAATTTGAGCATGTCTATTAATAATTAAAAAATCGGTTCACGACAACTCGGACAAACTTTCCCATTTAGGAGTAGACCGAACTAATATACCCTGGTCCCGGCATCGAATCTTTTCATCGTCAAATCTCTATATCTTCTCAACCAATCTTGCTGAAATTTAAAACATTTTGTTTCAACTCCTTACTCCCCGCAACCTCCCTCCCTGCATTTCTTAGGTACAACCGGTCATGCTACCTTATGCTACTACAAAGTCAGTATTCATGTATTAAATTTGATTAAAATTATGAAATTGTTTAAAATTCACCCCCCGGCACAGCTTCCCACCCGGTATTTTCTAAGAGCAACTGGTCATGTCATTTTATATCGGTACTAGGGGAGCGTCCATGTACTAAATTTATCAAAATCGTTAGAGCACTTTTAGATAAAAAAAATTAATTTCTATTTTTTCCTGTCTTTAGGGCTTTACTCCACCCACATTTGAGCTAGGATAGATTTTGCGATTTATTCTCAAGGTGTGGCCCTCTTGAATACATATGTAAAATTTGAACAAAATCGATCGAGGCTCTAGGTGCGACTGTTAAAGAACACGCCAAAACTCTCGATGAACTTTTCGAAATTGTAACAAAATCCGACTACATTCAATCACATTTTTGTTCTACGGAGTATTTTTTATGCAAAAATATCAGAAACTCATCAAGGAGTGTAATTTTAGAAAGTATACTATATGTCGCGGCACGGGAACTTAATGTCGCCCCGAACACAAAATTTAGAAAGTATAACGAAAACAAAAAATTTTGAAAATAAAAACCTTTTTACGAATCCATAGTTCCCTATCATTTTCTAGCAGTCGATTTTGACGGGGTTTCAACGGTATTTGCCCTAAACCGGTTCCTCAGTGATTCGGTGTCAAGAAAGTATAGTTACCATGTACTCAGAACGTACATGGGAGCGCCTTGCCTGAACGTATGAATCTATAATTGCAGAATATAATTCAAAGTCGTTGCGATTTAAGCATTTTTAAGGAGCGACCAAAATTGATATTGAACTGAAAATACGTCAATAGACAGGCAAGCAAAAGCCCACCAAAAAATTATAAACATTGACCTTTTTATTGAATCTTTTTGTGTAATCGTTAGCTAAAAACTAAACATTGGATGGTAGTTGGTACATTATGAGTCGTTCCGTTCCTCACTATGGGCTATACACGGGCTAGACTATAGTGTCTCAATACATTTTTCTTGAACGTTTTGTAAAAACATAATTTTTTAAAAGATTTAATACATATTTTTGAACTTTATATTGTCTTTTCCTTGTGTTTCAAAATTCCTTTGCAGGTTTAAATTTAAGAAAGTGTTAGTATTTACTGTGTTAGATTTATAGTGTTACGACGTCCAATTGGTACCATCAGTGAAGCAGTTAAGCAAAAACGAACAGTAAGTATAGAGTTTGTATTATTCTCCGTCTGATTTGAACCCTTCTTTGTGAACGTTTAATATCCACTTTGAAAAATAAAATAAAAGTCCTTCAGACGTGTAAAGATGGATCGTTCACACGACCACAGCAAAGAGACCTGATAAAGGATTTTTCAAAATGGCCGAAAAAATTCATTTTTTTGTTTATTTGGTTTTAAACAAATGCAAAGAATGGCCAAAATAGGTTTAAATATATTTTTTTAACTTTGTCAAAAAGCTGGGATCGAGACCTATCTTTTGAAAAAAAATTATTCCTTTTGGACTTAATGGCATAAAATGGCGGGCAATTCAAATTTTAAATAACAAATTCAATTGCGGATACTGGGTTTCATACTTTTGCACCAAATTTTCAGGGTATTTTGGTTAGAGGAAAGGGCAGATTATGTGAAAGTTTCAAGCTGACCGGTTCGCTCAGCGGTTCTGGGCAGCCAAATGAAGAAAAAACGATTTTTGGCCAGATTTTTCACTTTTGTAGGTTGTGGTTGCGCTCCTAAGACCTACACTAAACGTCGGTTTGTAGAAAATTTAATTACAAAGATTTTGGTGTTTTTTTGTCCCGATCGGACCTACATATCTTGAGTTATTCACATTTTTAGGTTAAAAAACGCTGCTAAAAAAATTAAATTATTAATAACAATTAGAGCGCAAGGTCTTTGAAGTACAAACATTTTTTGGGTACTCCTGATCACCTCCCCAACAGGATCCGACCATAAAACTGGTTATGGAAAGGTTCCTTTATATTGTTTTTTTTGTGCTATTTTGACTGCGCTATTATTTTTAGAAAAAGATATGTGGTGACTGATATGCAACGTCTCAGTTATTAGACAATTTTTGGTGCAGTGCACACGTATTCTCTTAAAGCGTCTTGCAATTTATGAAGTATTTCCTATTATTTTTTATTAAAAAGTGATCGAAACTATAAATATGAAGATGTGTTTTTTGTGTGGCCGTAGTGACAATTTAATAGACTTCAATGAAGCTAATTTCGAAAAGTGTAGACTTATGAAAATGTTTCGTGAGCAAAAGCAATTTAAAAACAGTTCTGTGGAAGGTATTTTTAACAGACACACACGTGGTGGTACACATTTTTTCCAGTAGAAAAATATATAAGCTTTAATTTGGTTGTAGTTTGAAGCTGTTACTCGATAGGTACAATAATTAACAAAAAAAAAAGTTTTGTGCCAAGGCATTAGCACAAGATTTAACGAGGCACAAAACTATATATTTTTAGCACTATAAATACTATATTTTAAGAATAATTTCAAGTTGTTACTCCATTGGTATGGTTGCTGCACGAAAAGTGTTCCGGAGACAGCACATAAAAAATTTGTGCACAACTTCTGCCCAGGAAGTCAATGATTTTTCTTATGGTCTCTATGAGTACTAACATTTTAAAAACATTTCTATTTGTTACTTGATCGGCCAGGTGTTTTGCAGCCAACTCTTGGACCATTATGATATAATACAAACTGAAATTCAATATCAGAAGAATATAAAATTCTACCGTTATTACAAAATTACATATATCAGTTAAATTATGCCTACAAACTATATTACCAATCCCAATCTCAACGGATTTTGTTATTTCACTATGCAACTTCCTATTAATCGTTGCGTATTGCACATGAGTTATGTAAGATATAAAAATATATGATTTAAGTTTGATAGAAAATGGTCTAATTTCGAAATACATCAGTTCATTATTAATTCTTCAGCACTTTATTTTATTGAAGAAAGTGATTTATTGTCGTTCATTTATATCATTATTTTATTATCGTGAAAATAATTATTTTTTTATAAAAATGATTTGCAACTTATACATTAACATTTCTAGAAATCTAGAATTAATTGTTACAACAGATTAGCTATACTAGATGTAAAGCATATAATCATCATTATTTTTTTATTATGTTGGAATAAAATAGGAAATAAATCTAAATTTCTTGTTGTCTTTTACCGAACTAAATAATTGATTAAAAAACCGAAGACATGTGGCAACACCAGCTCTACTAAAATTTGCGATTTATAACCTTGAACTTGAATGTGTAATAGAGTTGTGATTTAGGTTAGGCTCAATGATCTTATCTTATCGAGAATAGTAGCATAGAAGTAATAAACAATTTCAAATAGTATTGATGGCATTATTGAAGTTGTACCTCAAGGTAGGAATTAAAAAGTAAATATTTACATACTTTGAAAGAAAAAAAAAGCTTTAATAGCAAACGATACTAAAAAGTAAAAAATAATGTTTAAATATTAAGATTCGTTTTATTGTAAAAAGCATGGGGTGTTTGATATCAATTGTTATAAACCCCACGCTTTACGATAAAATGAATCTTAATATTTAAACATTATTTTTTACTTTTTAGTTCGGTTTGCTATTATAGCGTGTTTTTTTAGTTTTTTCAAACAATAATTTTTTTTTCGTTACCTTCTTATCATTCATCCATTTCTCGCCAATAATAAAATATACAGGGTGTCCCGAAAATGGTGGGAAATCTCTCGGATTTGGGTATAA
The DNA here is from genome assembly GCA_963675555.1 of Leptura quadrifasciata. NCBI lineage: Eukaryota > Metazoa > Arthropoda > Insecta > Coleoptera > Cerambycidae > Leptura > Leptura quadrifasciata. The sequence goes on from OY776676.1 coordinate 12,755,943, forward strand.
CTAGTGAAAATAAGGTCACACGTTCGTATATTTCTCTTCCCCCGAAGTACCCCTACAAAGATATTCGCTCTTGAAGTTGAAGGTTAAAAAGCGATTTTTCGTGATAATTATTGTTCAATCGACCTTAATTATTTTTGGATCAAGATCATATTATTTCAATCCAGTTAGGTCAGTGTATTAGAATCTTCGATAATATTCTTGGGGGCTCGGGGGCAGAGAACCCATTGCCTTAATAAGTTGAAAAGAAAATTTCAGCCTATTTTCTTTTATTTCTAAGATTATTTTCAAATTTTTGAGCCATTTGTACGTAAAAAATGTATACTTGTTTGATGTCGGTAATATGAACCGTTTTCGAGATAAATGCACCTAACGATGAAATTGCGATTTTCAATCGCACAAATAATAGTAACTTTTAAAAATAAATAAACAAAGACTATTTACTTAATATTACTTTGTCATATTATGTATGACCTTCCCGTCGATTATTTGAAAAAAAACGACAAAAAATGGTGTCGCACATGCTGAAGCACAAGTTCTGGGGCCAGCATTAAACGTGTTAATATTAATTTTTTTAAATATTTAAAAAAAACAGCTACATCGTCTTATCTATGTAGATAAGACGATGTAACTGTTTATGTATGAAACCAAACGAGTAATAATGACAGTTTATGGTTGCCATGGATCAATATATCAGATAATTGGAGTGATATAATTTTTCAGTATTAGCTTAATCCGATATTAATTAAGTAATTAATTGATTGAAATATGGCTTACACTAACAACGAATACGCAGATATGCATTTAACGTATGGAATGGCTTCTTGTAATGCCTCGAAAGCACGAAGACTATACGCTCGACGGAATCGCCATTGAAGAGTTCCTGATCGCAAAACTTCTGAACGTGTTGATCAACGGCTGAGAGAAACTGGCAAAAAATATGACAATTTTTTTGAAAACTAAAAATCTAAGAATTATATCTCTACTTAGGTCGATTTGCGCCAAATGACGTAAACAGGGGTGCTCTCCGGACAACACGTACTGCTGAAGTAGAAGAGAACGTATTGAATGCAGTCGCTGCGAATTCATCTGTCAGTATCAGATCATTATCATTACAAATGAATGTCCCAAAATCGATCGTTGGAAGAATTTTGAAAGAGCAACTACATTATCCGTACCATATACAGAAAGTACACGCCATTAGCCCGATGACTTTCCTGCTAAGGTGTAATTTTCGCAGTGGTTTATACAGAAATATGAACAAAACCATGCCTTCATCGATCCGTTTTGTATACGGATGAAGTGAGCTTTGGAAGAAATTGAATCATTAACTCCCACAACTTACACGTTTGGAGCGAGAAAAACCCACATGCCACAATTCAAACGCGCCATCAAAGGCAATTTCATATTAATATTTGGGCCGGAATTATTGGCCGATACTTGTTGAGCCCATTCGTGTTACCAAATCGATTGAATTGGCAACTTTATCTTGAATTTCTCCAACAGCAGTTACCACAACTTTTAAAAGACGTTGACATTGCATCTCGAGAGAACATGTGGTTTATGCATGATGGGGCGCCCCCGCATTTTAGTATTATAGTGAAGGGTCATTTGAATAGAGTATATCCAAACCAGTGGATAGGTCGGGGTGGGCCTGTTCCTTGGCCTCCCCGATCACCCGATTTAAATCCCCTTGATTTCTTCATGTAGGGCATTTAAAGAATTTCGTATATGCCACACCAGTAGAGACAAGAGAAGAATTATACGAGAGAATTATGTACCATTCAAATGCAATTAGAGAAAACGAAGGAATATTGTGGCGAGTCCAGAGATCGTCAGTTCATCGTGGACAAGTATGCATTAGAGAAGGAGGTGCGCTCATATTGAGCATTTGTTATGACATTTCATAAATCTTCATTTTTCCATGTCCCTAATTTGTTTTTTACAGTAAGGTTTCAAATTTTGCGTTTTGTGTGTTCAAGATTTTTTGTTTTTATAAGTTTAGGTAAGTACTTACTACCTCATAGAGAAATAAATGTTGTTTTGTACATAATCCTCGTGTTTAATTAATTTTTAAAAATTACCATTATTTGTGCGATTGAAAATTACAATTTTATTGTTAAGTGCATTTATCTCGAAAACGGTTCATATTACCGACATCAAACAAGTATACGTTTTTTACGTAAAAATGGCTCAAAAATTTGAAAATAACCTTAGAAATAAAAAAAATAGGATGAAAAAATTTTTCAACTTATTAAGGCAATGGGTGCTCTGCTTCCGAGCCCCCAAGAATGTTATCCAAGATCCAAATACACTGACCTAACTGGATTGAAATAATATGATACTGATCCAAATATGATTAAAATCGATTGAACAATAAAAAAGTTATCGCAAAAAAACGATTTTTAACCTTCAACTTCAAGAGCGAATATCTTCGTAGGGGTACCTCGGGGGAAAGAAAAATATACGAACTTGTGACCTTATTTTCACTAGTTCTACCCAAATCCGTGAGATCGTCCAGCATTTTCGGTACGCCCTGTATATTAATGACAACGGCGCCTCCGCCAAAATATCGACAATATTTGGTCATTTTTTAAAAATTTATTTTATCCTGATAATCCTGGTGAGGACATTAGGACAAAGTTGTCACATTATTGTATTGTCATGGATCCTTTATAAGTGTGCAAAGTTTCAGTTTACTCTGAAGTTTTGAAGTGGGTGAGATTCACGTTCAAGAATTGAAAAAAGTTTACATGCAAACATACAGATGGAGCTAATATAAAACGTGTAAAAAGTGAACAGAAAACAGAACCCAATGTGAGATAACTGCTCGCATAATTATAAGCTTACAAGAGTTCAAGCTCTATAGCCTCAAGATGGTCTACAGAGAGAATTTTGTGAAATATCTTTGGATATACTCAGGAGGATTCCAATTTATTTAAAAAAATCAAATGGACCATCGAATCCAAATTCTCACGAGAATCGGCTGCTGAAAACCCTCATATAACTAGAGAGTCTGAATTTCAGGAAAAATTTATTTTCAACGTTTTTTGCACGTTAAAGGATAATACAATAAGCTACGTAATATATGACGAAAGACTGACGTCTACAAAATATTTAGAGATTATAAGGATAATGATGAAAATTTCACTCACTGAATATATCTTCTGCGGACTACAGAATTTGTTGGTATCAGCTTGATGAGGTTCCGCCTCGCTGTACAGCAGCAGTTGGTTTAGAATTAGACTGTATTTTCATAGAACTGGTCTCCAATGGACCAATGACCAGCGAAGCCAAGCGGCGCCTAGGTATATAACGAGGAGTGTAACACAACAGATTCAGTCTTTAGAATCCTTCTGAAGAAGCTGACATGATAATCACCGAAACGTTAAGTCAAGTTCGACGACCACGGCAAGACCCGGAAGAATCTACTTCAATGAAAAATTAGGCCGTCACAATTTAAATGCGTCTCCTAACTTAATGTTGAAATCTTTCAAGAAATTCGCTAAATAGAACAGAATTATTATAAAGAGATAAATAATTTAATTAATTTATTATAATTCTCCAATTTCTTAATTTGTGATGTGCCTTATTTAAGACAATACATAAAAATCAAAGTATTTTCTTTAGTTATAATTTTACTAGCCAGCACGTTTTGTCCTTATTTATTTAAAGTCGGTTTTTATCTACATATAATTCTACATAAATATTCTTTATCTTGTATTCCGCATTTTCAATGTTACTTTCAGTAATTACAAAATTAGTATCACCATATGAAACTTGTAAGGAGTTAAATTTCTCAAGGTGTCGAGCCAAGTCATTAATGAACAATATAAATAAGGTAGGGTCTAGAATGAAGCCTTGAAGCACTCCTATATCAATATTTGGTAAATCTAATTTGGAATTGTTAACCTGTACCATTTGTCGTCTATTTATAAGATCTGATTCGAACCATTTTAAAGATATTCCACGTATCCCATACCTTTCCAGTTTAATTAAAAGTATTATATGGTTTACGCAATCAAACGCTTTTGTAAAATCAGTGAATAGACCGATAGTTGATGGCTTCTTGCCAAGACATTTGAAACTATTTCATTGATAAAATTACTTAAAGCAGTCTCTAAACTTTTATTCTTTGTGAAACCGTGCTGTTGGGATTTCAGTATTTTATTTTTTAAAAGAAAATTCTAAATCCAAAAGCACATTGTTATCCACGATTTTGATTTCCTGCTGATTCTTTGTTCTGTTAGTTGTAGAATTAATTATAGTCCACATTACTTTATTTTTGTTTTTTGATTTTAGTATTGTATATCATTATATTTTTGTTTTGCATTACATAATGCTTCTTGATATTGTTTGTTAACAGATGAGTACAATTCCTTAAATTTAGGATATTGTCGACTTAGATCAGAATACATGAAGACGTTATGTTTATAGTTTACTAGTTGTGGAGAATGCGTTATATTATGTGTGTTTGTTGGTTTATTGAGAATGGATTCGATTTGACATTAACACTGATGTTCCTAAAAAATTAAAACGGCATTACATTTCGTAAAAATTAGGCCGTCATAATTTAAAATTTTTCCCTTAGGATCTATATTATATTTTAATTTTTTTTTATTAATATTACAAAAGGTTCGTCTTCTTACCTAATGTTGAAATCTATTTTAAAATCTAAATTTATTATAATTCTCCAATTTCTTAATTTATGATGTGCCTTATTTAAGACAATACAACACTTATTATATAATTCGTATACAAATAAATTTTAAAGAATGTGTGATACCGGATGTAACATTTAAATCTGTTCGCAAAGAAAATTACTTCCCTATTTAGAACGAAATAATAACTTTTATTACAAAATCGTGATCCTGATGAACTTTTTATAAAACAATAAAATTACTCAGCTTAATGATCTTGTGAGATTAGACCGTATCTAATATAATAACGTAATAATAATTTAGCGAAATGAAATAACTTTCAGTTTCTTTCTCCCGACGACTGTCGTAGTAAGCTATGAATTACTTTTACCCGACCTAGGAATGTTGGTTGACCTTGAATTCATGATGCTATGCGGGATACTTTATTCTTCTGTTACAGCAACTTATTAATTAAAGACACAGGACCGTCTTGTAAATTGTGCTCGTTTTATAATGAAGTAATCATTTGGAAATAATAATACTAAAGTAATCATTTTTTGTATTACTTATTACATCATGTAGACTCTTAGTGAAAATACAAGCTAGAAGTATCTCACGGTGTGATATTTTTAGGTTATGAATAAATTATCTTCGCTATTAAATTTTACATAAAAAAAGTTTTTATAAAATTTTAAAATATTCTCAATTAAAAATATCAATATTGCGGGTTATTGGAAATTTTTCAGTTTTTTAAAAGCTCCATAGAAGTAATTCATTAGAACTAATAGAGCAAGAAGAAGTATAGGAATGTGTTGCTTTATCCAAACTTCCAACACCAAATCTATGAATTTCATTCGAAACTTACAATGTCGTTACCGTTTGAGTTAATCGCCACCATTTATTTTGAAGAAATACATTACCTAGGAACTATTCACGTAAAGAACTTCCACCGATAAGAAATTAGTTGATTTTCTACTATTTATATCGAAGTTTTTTAATTTTTTTCTATGATCGCAAATTTTACGTTACCATTTTTCAAAAGTAGTAGTGGATGCTTTGATTTAGAGTAACGTTAACAACCTTTTGATAATATAGTAATATGCACATTCCGAAATGCTTGTAAAATTTACTTGAACCACACAAGATGTAGTCAACATAAACTCACAAGCAAAAATTATCAAAAATAAAAATTGGACAAGAAACTTCACAAACTGAGGTTTAATTAGTTGAAATGTGCTTCTGGAGGGCAGGATATTAAAACATAATATTTCAGTCGCAGACTGCAACCAACAGCTACTCTCCGGGCTATGTGCCCCGCCAAGCGCTGAATTACAAGTTACAAGTCTGGCGCGTTAAGTGTAATAAGCATATTACTAACAGAACGCTAATGCTTAGATTGCAACAAACATCAGCCGAAAGACTGATCCTACTTGAAGCGTTCTGTTGTTATGCAATGATTATACTTAAGGCGCCAGATTTGTAATTCAGCGCTCCTCGTCGGGCACATAGTCCGGAGAGTAGCTGTTGGTTGCAGTTTGGTTACGTTCCCTTTAGTAAAATAAGGATTTTATGGAGGAGATTGCGACTGAGATATTATGTTTTAATATCCTGCTCTCTAGAAGCATATTTGAACTATGCTAAGCCCAATCAGGCTATTTTTCGATTGCAACAGATACTGGATCGCTAGATGGCGCCTGCTGACTATTTTGCATGTCGTTATCCTAAGGATACCGAGATGTACTAAATGGTCGCAGGATTCTCGTGTCGGTCGTCACATGCCTACCTTGCACTGACGAGAGCCAATAGCTCGAAATTGTAGTCTGCAAGTGGTGTGGGACGACTGGCACGAGAGCTCCTTTAAGTAGGATTAGCGTTCTGTTGGTAATATGCAATTATTACACTTAATGCGCCAGGCTTGTAATTTGCAATTCAGCGCTCAGCGGGCACATGGCCCGGAGAGTAGCTGTTGGTTGCAGTCTGATTCCGTTCCTTATAGTAAAATAAGGATTTTATAGAGGAGTTTGCTATTGAAATATTATGTTTTGCAGTTTCATTAGTCAGTTTTTGACTGATGACAGATAAATTGAAGAATCTAATATATTACAAATACTATCCCAAGCAGCACTTAAAATATTCTCTACGTGGTGGCTACCATCGGGGGCGGTTTCCGCAACTAACGACTGAGACTTACGTAATGGGAACGATAATTTCGCCAAAATATATTATAGATATAGTTATCATTACTGATTTTTTGGTAATGTGGTGCAGTCGGCATTACTATCAATGTTTACCTTAAAGTTGAGGATGCTTCAAAGTAATTTCGAGTAGTATCGGCGACGTTGCAGCACTTGAAAGTGTAACAACTATACGGTGCCAAAATTTTATCTCTTACATCTACTTAATTGTTGCTCCACGGGCATACCATAAGGTAAATTTTATATTAAAGTCATAAATTTAGTGACAATTATGTAACGCTTACTATATTAAAGTTCCGATGCACTGATGCCAGTTCCCGTAACTTTGAGTGCTACTTGGGATATGTTATAAGTATTATATTTGTACAATAATTATAAGTATTACTTTAAATACATTCCCATCGAGATGGCTTAAGCCGGATCATAATAATGATGTAAACATATTGATTATGTATGTATTATTTATTTTCTTATGGATCTGTGCAAGCAGTTTTTTAGTAGTATATGTAGTTATTTCCCACAACACGACATGTACATACTTAATTACTTACATAATTTACAATTATTATTTTCTCCGTTAAAAAACAGTATATACGAGTTATTTTTAACATCGGCAACCTTACAAAGCAATTATTTTTATAGTTATTTAATTACCAATGATAAATCATGGGTATACTTCTTATATGATACAATAATTACGGCTTTTTAAAATGATTATGTACAACCTATTTTATGTTATTCAAGCAATAAAATACAGATTTTGAAATAGAAATGTATACAATGTTCAAAACAATGTGGAATGAACAGTAAGGTTTTTTGTTTAAGAGTAATTTATTTGAGAAAAGAAATTTTTTCTGAGCCATTTCCTCCACAGAATGGCTTCTTTAGGAATCTACTGCTGCTGATTTACACTCGAAATATAACAAAACAGTATGAGGAAAAATATAAAAGGTTAAAAAGTTAAAATTTGAATTATGTATTAATTTATTGCAAGAAACTCGGTTTAAAATTTAATGAGACACAATTGTTGATGTTGACGACACCTCGGATCATAGCTTGTTAGTAAAAATTTATATTTTATCCATAAGAAATAGCCACTCAATAATACTGCAAGGTGTAATTGTAGATTGTAACTTAAATTAGTTTGAAGATATTGAAGTTTTGTCAAAAAATGTCTACCAGACACTATATCATTTGACAACGTCGTTTTTCTGTTAGTCTTGAGTACTTAAAGCTTATTATTTCGCTCATATCATTATTAAATTATGGCATTCTCTGCTAGGGCAACTCCAGCCGAATTATTGATTTATTCTTTATCCAAAGAATAATTATCAGAACTATATTGTTCAAAATTCTACCCATTCATTCAGGGACTTGTTTGTAATGCTTAAAATACTAACTGCTGCCCTATACATTTTATCATGCTGTATATTCATCAAGTCTAATTTAATAAACTTATCTGGTTTACCGACCGAAATATCTCATACAGCTTAAGATGCACAAATAACATTTTGTTGCCTAAACATGAAATATCTTATTAGTCAAGGACGCTTATGCCTATTAAAATATACAATTATCTCCCTAATCATTTGAAAGAAATATCCGGCTTAAAACGGTCTAAATTAAAGTTAGAAGAAATACTGTTAAAAATATCGACTTATAACACGGAAGAATTTTTTAGTATTACCCTTTACACTGATGTCAAGCATTATTGTTTCATTGTACTGAATATATTTTTTTGAACGTTACAACTTTCTTCCTCTTTTAAAATTGTTTGTTTGTTATTTGTACATACAACGTCAGCACTGTTTGAGGATGTCATCTAGTAGGCTGCAAATGTAAAAATGCTTTGTTTTTACTAATATCAAATCGTGTTCGTATTGTGTGCATAGCGTCACTTACGCAAATTATTAGTGAAAAATAATGGCAAACGTTTGTTTAAATGCTGTAATATTAAATTTGTTTTCTATTTATGGAAATAATAACAAAATAATTAGTAGAACTGTTACCTTCTTTCCCTTAATATTTGTTTTTGAGAAAGAATTGGGGCAACATATGCGGACGACTAGCTGGTTTAAGTCGGAGCAGAGAGCCGTCGGTCCAGAATATTCGTAAGAGTGGAGAAACTTACCCTTTTTGATATGTACAGCATAAGCGACAGATTTCTGTTTAGTTCGAGAAAATGAGACAAAGAAAACTTGATGTTAAATTGGGCACCATCTATAGTGATAATAAGTAGAATTGTCTCTTTTTCTTGAACAACCAGTCTACTATAGATCAGACTGAAATTGTTGGTAAGAGAAATAAAAAGATTGTTTAAAATTAATGTTAAAATATATTACATGAATAATAGATAAATCGGTTTATAAAGACAAATTGAAATTAAAAAAAATATATATATATAACAAATTTATACCAGGATCCTAGATTGACTATTGTTGAGGTGACTGGTTCTGGAACAGCAATCCAGGCCCACAATTGTCTTTTGTTGCAAGAATGGATTCTAAAGTTTTCCTTGGCAATTTGCGTCTCTTAACGGAATGGAGTGAAAATTATAGGAAAATTAACCAACTATGTGGTTTTTGAGCAGTGCAAGAGCTATGCAGAAATGTAGAAGCTATGCAGAAACGTATACAGAAATGCATAAGTATATATGTGCATAAACATATAAGTACATATAAATATATAGCAATATATAAGTATTTAAGAATTTAAATATCTAAATATATAAGTATATACAGAAGCTGATTTCTTAGACTATAAATTGCCAAAGAAATGAAAAAGAAGAAAAAAATATTTTTAAAACCATGTGGTACATATAGTATTTTAACTACTTATTAAATTAAAAAGAATTGACCTTGAATTTAAATTTATTTTAAAAGTAATTGAAATTACATCAAAGACAAAAATTGTAGATTAATTAAATTTTAAATGAGTAATAAATGGAATTACCTGTATGTTGTTATTAACGCGGATATAAAATATGTAATATCAATTACTAAAATCCACAGTTAAAATTTATATACGTTCGAATCAGTACAAAGGCTGCAAGCAAATGATTTCCTGGTGAGTTTTACTGATAAGGTAAACTTTTTTGTCCTACTTACTGGAAAATAATGCTATCAAAATAAACTTGAGAAATCTAATTCCCTAATTAAATTGAAAGCTATAAAACATAAAAATAGTACAGGTATGGCCATCTGTCAACTGTTGAGTTAAGCGCAACAACCTGTCTGATGTAGATTCCCGTACTCACAACTAAAATAGTGGCATATGATCGATAAAAGGAATCTATAATAAAAGTTCTTATTACTTCCATAACCACAGCTGATTTGCCTTTGCCTCACAATTCGTAAATGCAACACATAACCAAAAATAAGAACAGCCGTAATAAATAGTAAAAATTGTGACTACTGTGAGAACTCAGTAAATATATTACATCTTATAGGATATACTATATATAGAATGAGAAAAGGTAAGGAAAATAACCATATGTACTTACATAGTAAACAAAAATATAAAAATTGAAATATAGGTATCTGATGTAAATAAATGTTTTGTAGACAAATTGTTAATTGTTTCCTAGGATACTGTATAGAACGGAAATACATAATAGTGTGGAAAAACATGACTGAGTTCCTAAGATATAAAATATGTACATAAAACTGTGTGAAATGGTTTAGCAGTTATACAAACAAGTAAAATTCTGTTAGTTGAGAACAGTTTCACTTACAAAAACTGAATCAAAATGATACACAGATCGTGTTAAATATAACCAAAATACTAGTTTTTATACAAAACTGTTAAATGGACATAAGCCATGTAATAGAATGTGAGAAATACCGACAATTAATTCCAATGACAACCAATAAATTCTAAAGAATCAGGTCAAATTATTTAAAATTTGGCAAAGTTAAAGCCGTAAACACAATACCGAAGCCAGTTACAGATAATGAAGAAAATGAGATTAATGTTCTGGCTTACTTTTATACAAATCCGTAGGGATCTATCCCTGGTTCAAGTTGGGATATAGAACTTTTATATTCGTCTATTCAACGAATTCTAAAGAAGTACAAGCTGCATAACTTTCTGTACCAAGATCATTATTGAAGCCCGAAGATTTTCAAAACAGAACAGATTTTTGTGACCAGGTTATCGTATAAAAATCCTGATTATTTAAAAAGGATTATTTGGATTAACGACGCTAAATTTTATAAGGAAGGAATTTTTAACAGACGAAATTTGCACCACTGGACACAACAAGATCCTCATGTGGTACGGAAATTGAATTTCCTAGATCAAATTTAATTTTAACGTTTTCTGCCTATTAGTAAATAATACTTTTAAGTATCATATTTACGAGGAGAATTTAAATAGTAATAAATACATGGAAATATTGAGAACAAAACTTGACACGTTTATTGACAGTTTTCCCCTAAATATTTAATATAGTATATATTATCAAATGGATGGTTACGGCCCACATAATACACGGGAAGTGTATGTCGATTTAGTGGCATTGTTCGAATATAGATGGTTTGGATACCGGGGACCGAGGACCTTGGAGATGGCCAGCAAGGTCCTCTGATTTGACGCTCTTAGGCTTTTACCTTTGGGAATTTTGAACAGTTACTGCATTAAATATTTATTCACTGTATTGTTTAATTTTGTAAACTTTTTATTACAAAGTATTTTTTATAAATTTAATAGTAAAATGGTCTTTCCTCTTTGATGTTTATTGCTGTTATTTTCTTGATAACTAACAAATAATTATCAACTATCCACATGATTATACTCCTTTATGATAAGAAAGGAACCAACTTGTATCGCTTAGTAACAAACAGTTCTGATGTATAGACATTTGACAAATATTCGTCTATGATGAGAAAATCAAAAGAGATTGACGTTTGAACTAAAACAATGCTCAACTGTGAAAATAAAACAACCTGTATAAAATTGTGAAAACATAAAGACACTTTCAGATAGAATGTAGGGTACTGGTATGAGTTTGAAAGGAAAATTTCTTAATCTGGAACATGATAGAAGATATCGATCTTTTTCCGAAGGATAGAAACCGTAAAAATTTTTCAAAAATGTTAATTATTTCGAGGAATAGTAGGTTTAACATTATGGTACACAAACCCAAGCTAAAATTTTACAAGGAATCCAAATATGCAATAATATATAGGGAGTTCCATTTAAAACAAAGTTTGGTGATACTTCCGCTATAGGCGGAAGTGACACAAAGTTGAAAATATTTTCATTAAATATTCGTTAAAACTTTTCGTGAATAACCCTGTATATATTGACTTTATTATCAATACTTTCTTTCTTTCTTTGATATGTTTTTCATTTACTATTGCTATGTAGTTAGATTCTTACTATCAAACTTTTAAAATGTTTGTTTTGTTATTTACAATCATTAATTTACATAGATATTATGCTCACTGTATTATCAATATTTTTTTTACACATTTTTTTTATTTACTGTTTTAGTTAGATTCTTGACGAGGTTTTCGTCAAATTTCGAAAACTATTATTTTAGTATATTTTACCGTGACGTCTTTCATATACATGTCTATTTAAATAAAGTGTTTATTTATTTATTTATAAGAGAAGCTTTGCTGAACACCGCCAAAAATAAAGACATTGTTATTTTATTATTACAGTATTTTTAATTGTGATAGCGATTGAAGGCAAGTTCCCTCAAGTGTACTTGTGATTATTTCTGAGCAATATGATGTCATAATAGCTCTTACATTGTAAACAAAATTGTCATGAAGTAATACATAATTTATGTGTATCGTTGAAACGTATATATAGCAGAGGAGAATCGTTAATTATAAGCATTATTACAGGCACATTTTATTAAAACATGAGGTAATCTTAGTTATTATTAGCAGTTGTTAGTGTCCCGACGCGACAGTTGAACAACTGAGAAATATCTATATGCATATTTTAAATACCTAGTCAATAATTTGAAAAATACGCCATTATACCCTTAACAAAATAATTTAACATATGTACTAGAGAGGGTACATATTTAGACTGTTTTAAAATTGCAAAAATAATACCAGTCTATAAAAAGAATTTAACAAATTACGAACCAATACAGTTTCCATTAGTGATTTCGATAATATTCGAAATTCTTCTAAGAAAATAAATCGGTGAATAATTTGAAATAAACGTCTTGTTAATTGAAAATAAGCTTGATTTTAGAAATAGTCACGCAACTTCTCTATCTATTTTACAATTAATAGACAATATCGTGAATGGATTCGGAAATAGAAGATACGAAGTGTCTATTTCGTGAGATTTAACTAAATCAATCGATTGAATTTCTCATGATGTCTTATGAGATAAATTATAATTCTGTGGCTTCAATGGCGTTAGTTTAAAGTTGTTAACATCCTAATTATCAAAGAGGGAACAAAGTACATTATTAAATAAAACAAGTTCATTACTAAATCTCGGTGTACCGCAGGGATCGGTCCTAGGGCCAGTGTCGTTCATTTATATAAATGATTTAATTTATGCAATTATGCAAACGTAAATTGTTATACTAAACTATATGCCGATGATACAACAATAATTATCACATAAAATAATTTGAAGTGTTTTTTCATGGTATGATAAATAAAGCAATACATTTTCTAAATTGGTTCACAGCAAATAAGCAACTAGTAAATCAGGAAAAAACAATAAATATGGTATTTTCATATCGTGATTTATATGACGCCAAAAACCCGGAGTGTACATCATTTTTTGAAGTGTTCTTAGAAACTGTCTTCATCTGCGAACAACAAATAGGTTTTGTAGTTAGAAAACTAAATAAAGCATTAATAAGACACCTTGTATATTTTTGTATATATTATTATAAACTATATCATATTTTAAATTCACTGTATATTATTATTGTGTAAATTATACCCAAATATAAACGATAATCTGGAATCTACTCTCCGTACAATCATATCTGCAAGTAGGTACATTTGTATAAATAAAATTAAAGTGTCTTTCTTTCGAAGTATTTATACTTAAAACAGAATATCGATCTATTTCCATTCAAATTACGCAGAGCATAGGTCCTAAAGAATTTTGTCAATCTCACTCTCTACACCGTAGAGTCAGTGATCACTGGTTCCGTGACTCGTGTGCCCTGTGCAGATGCAATGAACCAAGGATGACCTTCTGCCTTCTGCATTCTCCCGGCCAGGACTTCTGCCGATTGTCGGCATGCCGGTATGATGTTCAAGTTCCGAAAGCAGTGTCGCGTTCCACCAAGGCCCCAATAATCACTACCACGATCTTAACAGTATGGCCTGGATAAAGTCTGCGGAGTTCGAAGAGCAAATCTCGATATTTTGTCAGTTTTTCCTCCTCTTTCAAGACAATGTTGTTCTCAGCGGGAGCCGAGAATTCCACGACATACATTATCTTGAGTTGGTGTTCGAGGAGTATATGTCAGGCTTGTTATACACTTCTCATTCCCCACAACGGACTCAATATCCCCCGGAGCGTAAGGCAGCACTGGGAGAGTTTTAATCAATCAATCAAGAAAAATTCATATTTTTCGAGGTTCCATCCGATTCACAGAATTCACTATAGGAACTGGGAATATAAACAGCCAGCTCACGCGCTTTAACATAAATAAATTCCTGCCAGGAAATTTTTAATTATCATAAAATTCGGAGTTATATCTTTCTTTCAACAATGACTCTCGACTACCTAAATTAGGATTTGAATTTTTATTTTAGATTTTTTGTACTTCAATAAGCTATGAAATTCTATTACAGAATCCAATTTCTTCCAGTATTAGCTAGGATAAGGTAGTTGTTTTGATATATTCCAAAATAGTTTATTTTATAAAGTATTTAATAATTTTTTGCCTAATAATTCCTATGATAGCATGGTCAAATGGAAAAACTTCGACGTATATATAAAAAAACTTCATTTTCATCAGTATTGTTCGAATAATTTCTAATGTACTTCTTTAATAAATTACTCGTTGGCTTCATTTATGCTAAATATTAATGCTCATAGCAACGCATTATTTCTCTATATTCTAAATCATTTCAATACTATACAATTGGGACAATTAAAAATTGTAAAATTATTAATAACACAATCCAGAAAAATTAACCCCGAAACTGTCTTGCCGAACATGTTATTCTGTTCCAAGTAGTCAGGGGGTCATTTTTTGTGTGCCTATGTAACTAAAAAAATGTTTGTTTCAGGATAAATTACTTATTATGTTTCACACAATAAGGTCTACTGGCGCAGATTTAGGTACAGATGTGACTCTTGCGGAATTATTTTCCTGATCTTTCTTTACCAAAGCTATTGTGAAAAAGACGTTTTAAATCGATTAACATTCAACAAACCAGTTGCGAGAACACGGAAGAAGTCAGGAGCTACTCTATTACAATTCCTTTCTTTATTGTGTTTATAATATCATCGCCTGAGTAATTTTCACGCGGTTAACTTACTTTGGCTCCTGGCAATTAATTACATCGCGGTATTTTTAAGTGTCGTTGCGAACACATATGGGAACCGTTGCTAATTTTTTGGCTAATTTTATACAATATAATTATCATGCGCTTCTAATTTTGTTATATAATTATCGCAATGCTCAGAAATTTAAACCAAAACCATGTAAGTACTAATTATTATTCTTCTCTAGATGAAACAATAACTGCTTCTTTGATATGTGTAGAAATGTATTCAATGTTGTAATGAATATTTTACAACCATATGTTGTTAAGTAATACTGAAGTTTAAAACGGGCATGCTTAAATGTACCAAGGCAATTTGGGTAATTTGTTTATTGAAAGTAATATATTTTGTAGGTAATCCAGTACAGACAGCTTTGCGAAAAATGTTATTCTTAACAGAAATCTTGACCCCATTTTTACTTGATAGCGATGATGGGAATTTATAAACATCTTCTTTTAAAACTCTTTGTATTTTCTCTTCGTTTCATCTAATTCTATTAGATATTAGTGCAGGGCTTCTACCCCAATTCTTCGCATATGGAACAATATGTTTTTCAAATTTTGAATTTTATTTTCCTTTTAGGTAGTTTGCACATTTTATAGGAATCGTCAACTGTTTCACTGTATTGCAATAAATGAACGCGGTTGGGGTTTCGTAACGCCACCAACTTAAACTATCCTTTGTATGCCTTCGCTAATGATTTCACTCTGTAGGGTCATTAAATTCATACCCATTCAGCAGATATTTGACTTAAAAACGGACTGAGACTGAGAAAATCTTGTGGAGTCCTCTATCTTCTGTAAATTCCTCACACACGCAAGCTCAGTTCGGAAAAGAAAGAACTGAACCGACATAGCATCATTAGAATATCAACAGTTCTGTGTAAATAATATAAATATATATACATATATATATAAAAAAAATGTTTTTATAACTTTGAAAAAGGAAACAGATTTTGTTTCAAAAACGTCAGCGAATTACTTTAGTTTTCCGCGGTTCTAAGCGGTTTTACACAGTTTAAAACAGTATCTTTCCGGCATTACAATTACATATAAAAAGTTATACGTTTTTAAATATCATATTATCCTTACTAACGATTTAAGGTTTCTAAGATTTTCATTAAGTGTCAAATTATAAAACTAGCAGCTGCGTCAGGTATTTGCAATACGCCTACGATACTTGCGCAAGATGCAAGATCTGAGAATTTTTTCAACAAATTAAAATACATAGTAAGATTTTTTGTTTCAATTTTATATTGATAATTGTCAGCAAAGTGTCACCGTAGTACAAACAATGAAACATGTTTATTGTAAAGTTTCTTTGAACAAAATAAAATACAATCCAATATACTTTTTCCGAAAAACCGAATATGATTATTGTTTACATTGAATGTGGCAGAAATTCAAAAATAGCTGAAAAATTATTCAATAAATTACGTTATTCAAACAGAAAACATCTGGGTCATAAAATAATTTTAACTTTTGAAAGAATTGCTACATGGGAACCTCCAGAAAACCAAACGTGAACGTGTTCAATGGATTGGAAATTACAGCAGCGTAAGTTACAAAGTGCGTTAAAAACAATTCGTATATTCCGGTAAGAAGTGATGAAAAGGCCACTGTCGTTTTCATTTTGCCAACGAACCCTTTCGGAGGAGAAACTTCATCCTTATAAAGTTGCATCCAACTTCCCACGTCAGTTATGAATGTGTATATTGCACCAAATTCATTATTATTGTTGGATCGGCGTTATTGTTAAAGAACACGCCAAAACCCTCGATGAACTTTTCGAAACAATAACAAAATCCGAAAATTTCGCATGAAAAGCGCGCTTCACGTAAAAATGCCGTTGGAAGGGATTTTTATACATTCAATCACATTTTCGCTCTACGGGAGCGTTTTATATGCCAAAATTTTGGAAACTCATCAAGGAGTGTAATTTTAGAAAATGTAAATGTCGCTGCTCGGGGACGTAATGTCGCCCCAACCACAAAATTTAGAAAGTATAACGAAAACCGACTAAAAACTCTTATGAATCCACGTTGTGCAGCACTGCAAATATGAGGACAAGTTATTCAGTCTCTAGTCAAAGTATTTCGAGAGTTTTAGTGAAAATAGCCCTTAGCGTCGAGGGTGCCCTATCATTGTCTAGCAGTCGATTTCGACGGGAAAATGATGGGTTTTAAGCGTATTTGCCCTAAACCGGTTCCTCAGTGATTCGGTGTCAGAAAAGTATAGTTACCTTGTACTCAGAACGTGCATGGGACCGCCTTGCCTGAAAGTATGAATTTATAATTGCGGAATATAATTCAAAGTCATTGCGATTCGAGCATTTTTAAGCTCCGAGGAGTGAACTAAATTGATATTGAACTGAAAATACATCAATAGATAGGCAAGCAAAAGCCCACCAAAATTATAAACATTGATATTTTTACTGAATCTTTTTGTGTAATCGTTAGCTATAAACCGCATATTGGATGGTAGTTGGTTACATTATGAGTCGTTCTGTTCCTCACTATGTGTTGTACACGGGCCAGACTAGTTTGTCAATATATTTTACTTTTACGTTTTACTTTTTACGTTTTTTAAAGATTTAATATATATTTTTGAACTTTATATTGTCTGTCTTGTGTTTTCAAAATTCATTTTCAGGTTTAAATTTTAAGAAAGTGTTAGTATTTACTGTTAGATTTATAGTGTTCCGACGTCCAATTGGGACCATCAGTGAAGCAGTTAAGCAAAAACGAAACAGTAAGTGTAGATTTCTATTATTCTCTGTCTGAAATAATCGCTTTGAACCCTTCCTTGTGAACGTTTAATATCCATTTTGGAAAGTACAATAAAAGTCCTTGAGACGTGTAAAGATGGGTCATTCACATTATCACTATCTGAAAACCGTTGGAGCTAATCTATTTCATATATTTATTTAACGTAGGCTTATTTTTGCGGCCGAGGTCTATTTTTTTAAATTATTTTTTAAATGGCCTTGGATTTACCATTAGCCAATGTCCTTCCCTTATAACCGACCTCTAATGTACTAATTTTTTTTCTGTCTTTTTTCTCTTCTCTTTTCCCAAGGTCTATCATCGATGCCTGGAGACGTGCTACCCCCATCCAGGAATTTTGCCGAACGTCTTCTCTGTCGAAGAGTAGGGATTTTTTATTTACCTATCATTCAATAGACATGAGATCGACTGTATTACATCTCCTCCAAAGGATAGTATGTCCACTATATTATTCTCGCCTAAGATGCAATTTTGGGCGAGAATTGTACGAAGAAGCTATGCAACTTTTTCGCATGCACTGATATACAGGCCGCTAAAATGTGGGGCGAGATCATATACTTCCTGTACTTCCTTAGAGGTCATTACTCGAAAATAACTGATGGTCGAAAATTGAATTTAATATAAAAATTTAATTTTGTAAAATAATATCAACTTTTGTATAATATGTAAACGTTGTTAATCTACTATTTAATTCTGCGGGAAAGTAATGAATGAGTATGAAACAAGAAATTACAGATGCCATATGCCATTGCTGTAATTACTATTAGAAGCTCAAACAATTCCTTTACTAAGATAAATTATACGAGTCCATCATCATTAAAGTTATATTTCAGTCGTGTGTTATAATGACTAGAAATAATTTATGCAATAGTGACCTCCTTCCGCAAAAATTATAATTATATGCCTGCCCACAAAGTGAAGAAACCGAAACTACAGATATGTAATTAATCGAAAAAACACCTCCTGAATTGCAAATCGCAAATTACGCCATGTTCCGTATTATTTATAGGAACCTAGGGTTAAATTTTCCGTAAATATAAGTTATATACAGTTCGATTCATGGTATGTGGGGTATTAGAAGTGTATGGGGAACGGATAAATAAATCCTTTTGAAAACTTGGGTACCAAGCTAACAAAGTATGCTCTGTCAACCCAAAATATTATAAAGAGCGCGGTGTTACCAATTGTAGGTAAAACGGTCAATTTCTCCGTTATTTTAAATAGATCACCCTGTATATTTTTCTATCCTAAGAATCTACACTTAATTAATTAAATAACTTCTTTAAATTACATAAAAATAGTCGAAATTCATTTTTTTTAATGGAACGTCCTTCTTGTATATTATTACTGATTCAGAAAGCTGACACATTTTGCTATTTAGATGCATAGTGTACCATAAATCACCCTTTTTTATATGTACATATGAAGTAGTTGTGAGAGGTAAGTGAAACCTCTTAGATGGTCAATGCTACTGTATGATGGACATCATAGATGTCTCTACAACTAAGAAAACAACTAACTACTCAGTGACCAAATGCCCCGACTTGCATTGAATTATACCTGCAAATTACATGCCGAAGACGCCTCGATGACCGATGAGAGATGAACGATAAGCGATTAGCAATATGGTAGGTTAATGAAAGATGATTGGTATACAATGTACATGCCAGAGATATCTACCCCGACGGCTACTGGAAGATGTATAATGGACCTCGCCATATGCACACACAATATTATTTCGACTGAGCTGACGAGAAGATGACAAAATTATTATTTAAAGATTTAATAATGATTTCAAGTGAAAGTGACATTGATTCCGATTTAGTAGCAATTAAATACTGGTTGGAAGCAAGCAGCTCAAACCATTAAACTAGTAGTCATAATATTAACAATAAAAGACAAGTGCTGGAAGAATACCATAATCTATTTCCAGAGTTAAAAAAGAGTCCAGACAGATTATTTACTTGCATGCGAATGAACATTGAAACTTATTTTTGATGAAGTATGCGTAATTTTTTTTCCACACTCTGCTCAATGCAGCTCCATTATAATGCTGCTTCTGTCTTTTGTCCTATATTGCTGGACTACTGAATACCAAGTTTATTAACTCTTTATTTTTTTTATGTGAAAAAGTAGCAATGAATTTAGTTTTGTAAATAATCTACAACACTGTTGAATTCCGTCCAAAACTGTGTAGTGTACAGCCACATGCAAAGAAATTTATTCCTACCGCGTCATCGAAAATAAGTTAAATTGGGGAACCAATCATATTTCGAGATTCTACGATGCTTTGCTTTCACCATCGATGAAAAGACAAATATTTTGTATCGTTGTGGATATCGCTGTGAATCATCGAGGGTGCAAGAATGCGCACATCTTTGCTATGCATACTCTCATTAAATTTGTATTACATAGATTGTAATCCAGCTAATCATTTAACATCGCTCATCGAGGTATCTTCGGCATGTACTTACCCTTAGCCAATTATCATTTGTCAATTCCTAACCAGACATAGACCGGTTTTGAACTTTTTATGTTCTCATCAATATGCAATAGGTCATTGAACAGTATGGCCAAACTGCTAGTCTTAAGGTAGACTAAGGAAATAAATGAAGTAGTGGTGATATAGTTGGTTACCGATCCATCAGAATTTGCAGGTGTAATCCAATGCAGGTTGGGGTCTTTGGTCGCTGAGTTGTTGTTCCCTGTAAAGCCTTCTCAAATTTGATATTTGTATATAATTATTCAAATAATCCATAATAACAGAGTTTTCCATAAGTTGCACACTTATTTGTGGACACTCTATATATTATATCACCACACACTTCATTAATTTCCACAGTTCATTAGATACAAGACCTTGACCACAATGTACCCTTGCCCATGTTCCTATATATTGATTCTTCAGTGATAATGGTCATTTTTCTCATTGTATGTCCAGCAAGGATTTGTCTCCATCAATAACCTATTGTCCTAAATTAAAATAATCGCACAATATTAACCTACATAAATAAAAACAAAGTTAACTTGAACGGTCATTTATTATCGATTTGAGTCAAGCGATTAAACTTAGGACAGTCGATAAATAAATGAGATTGTTGTGAAAGATTTTTGACTGAAGACATTTGGTTAAGAAATTGAATATTGTGAAAATCATACACGTGTGTTCCTTTATAGATGTATTTATTGATGTCTCTAACACATTAGCAGTTTATATTACGGGACATAATGTTATATAAATACCTATATTACGTGATATAATATTATTAAACTTGCTTACGTCGTGCATAAATTAGGGTTTGACATTTCACGTATATTTAAGAACAATGATTCAGTTGGTCAGCGGTTATTGTGGGGTCAACCTGCTACACTGAATTGAATTAGAAATAAATGTAGTTGCAAGTTGACGATTCTACGATATTTCTTATTATTTCACCCTGATGACTCTGTTATTTTGAAATGGCTTTTACCCTAAAAAATCATCTCAAAATATTCACTTGACACATGATTTTACATGTGTAGGCTTTAAAAAAATTTTAACGCATGAAAAGGTATTTATAGTATCTTTTATATAGATAAATATCGATACTTAACGATAAGGACTTCTATGTACAACAGTTGATTTAAAAAAGGGCTAATACAACTCTTATAAGTGAAAATTTAAATAGTTTAGTTGTGCATATATGTCTATAAATAAAGCTGGCCAGACATTTCGAGAGGTAAGTGGGGATGAGGTGATTGCCCCTGGATCCGCGGATATAATAAGGAAACTTGAACTACAAGCCAAAAAAAATAAAATCCGTCAAGAGAAATGCGAACTTTTAAACGGACGCCACGACAACACGGTTTTCTTCGGGTAGCTGAATAAAAGAATTCTAAGGAAAGAACAACTAAACGATGATGAAGTTGGGTCTAAAATGAGGGCAGAAGAAAAGAAAATCCGATGAAAATTGAAGGTACATAAAAAAGTGTTGAGCTAATAGTTTTATGGGCACAATGGGATTCGCTCAAGCTTGAGGATTGGTTATTGAAGAGAGTATGGGAAAGCCCAACTAGGAAACAAGTTACTATAATCTGGCCGAAAGGAGTAAATAGTCAGGAGCGTGAGGATTTACGAATTTCCTAAATTCCATAATTCCATAACATTTCGAAAAAATGAGAGCCTTCGGGTTGTATTAATTATACATGAGCTGCAACAAATTTAATTATTCTTTTGTTTTATTTTATAAAATATGAACAATATTAGTAATTTATATATACCTACATAAATATATGTGTGGCGTCACTGGATGACGAGCCACACGAATATTTGACCCTCGTCAATAAAAGCTCCGCCTATTTCACATCAGTCAACAAATTATTAGATATAAATGCGGCACGTTCACACATTCAACCCATTTGGTCGACTATGGCAATTACACAAAATGTCCTAGTCGTGATTTTCATTTCTGATAGGAGGCAAAAACGGATATAATTTAATATATTTCTATGCTAGGAGGAGGTGCCGTTTCAGTATTAATTAATGCCGCTGATTTTTTTGCTCTACTATGTACTTTTTTGGCTGACATCTAGTGGTTCCTAATATAGGAACGACTTTACTGGATAAACAGCCGTCATGACGTGGTGGCTTGGTGTCACAAAAGCAAAATGTGTGCGGATGCGGCCATCAAGGGTTCAGCTATGAGAAGACAATATCGAATAAAAGCACATTATGGTCGTAACATCAGTTCAACAGGATTTAAGGTAGGAGATCTGTATTGGCTGTACAACCCACAACAAAGATCTTCGATGCTTCACCCAACTGTAAAATTGAAAATGAAAATTGTGCACCTGGATATACTGGCAAAGTATGTTGGGGACTCTGAATTGCCTAATTTGGATGTTCAGACTTAAGGAACGGGCGGCATTACAAGTATGCCGGAATCCGCAGCGTTCTTTTTCACAGTAGATGCCTAAGTAATCGAATCACACTATTAGAATGATAAAATGGCGCTACTAGTGTCTAGTTGACTAAAAAGCAATAATTCTAGATAAAAATACAACGGAAGTGTTGATAGATTCCCGAATACCAGTCAAAAGTTATTAAATAGCGGAACCGGTGCATCGTAGTTCGATATTGGAAACTAAAGTGATCAGATCAGAAAAGGGATAAAACAATTTTTTGGATTCTACTCTTGAAATGTTTACTAAAAAAAGTAAAAGCGTAATAGTATCTTAACGCAATGACTAATAATACACTTATGGAGGACGATAACGCAATAGGTTAGCGTGTCTAGCTGTCTATCTGAGCATACCTAGCGAAGTAAGCCCCACCTACCATGAAGTAATTTTCAAATTTAAATTTTTCCCAAGAAATCGTTATAATAATAATAATAATAATAATATGTCTTTATTGTTTTCTAATAAATTACAGATAAAAACAAAATCGTTCGGATCCCAATATAAATTGTAGGGCCCCGTCCCCTTCACTCCGATAAATCTAGATCTCCTAGACTTAAGAGGATCATTCAGGTGACCTAGAAGGCGGTCAAAAGCCATTTATAAAAAACAAACATTCATACTTTTGTTCTCGTGATCATTAGGTAAAAATATATATAACAACATATAAATCCAACTCAAAGTGGATTAATTATTATAAAAATTTAGTAAATTAAATACTATGATAGACCAAAAATATCATTAATTCCTATAAAAAGAACTTAATCATTGGACTCGGATTTCTGGGACTCCCACAAAGGGCTTGGGCAAGCAAAGCTCCTTATTTCAGGACCTTTGCCGAAGAGGACAGAGCAAATACTGCATCTAACCAGTACACATGTACGAATGTAAGTCTTCTGACTGGACATGGGTCTTTCAGGAAACACTTGAACATCGTCGGGGTAGTTGATAACCCAGACTGCAGATTCTGTGAGGAAGTGGAGAAAACTTCCATCCACATCCTGACCTCTTGCCCTGGCTTTATGGCCTTAAGGCACAAACACTTCGGTATACGCTTTCTGGTGCCAGAGGAATTGAGGAATGCTCCCTTGGGAAAGATTTTAGCCTTTTGTTGGAGTCCGATCTGGGAGGGGGGCAAATTCTCTAATTGCGTAGTAGTTGCACAATAGACCACATGGTCGCACCGCTAAAAAGAAGATGATATCAATTAGAGATGCACCACCTTGATAGGTATGTGCATCAGTAGTTACTAATTGCTAACCCCATAATCCAGAAATATTTTTCAATTTAACTGCATAAATTGAATTTAGTTTCCAATAAATATTAAAATTAACCATCATTAAAGACCTGTGATTAATGTTCATTAAATTATTCTCTAAATATGTAATTGATTTGGGGAATGATACAAACCAAACTTGGATATGTATATTGCTATGATATCCGGCTCTTGAAGTTGATTAAAATATCACACGACAATAATTTCTAATTTAAAATCCAAAGTCGTAAGTTCTGTGTCATAGAAAGAAAACACAGATATAGAAACACAAAGCAAATGAAACAAATTCAAATCAAATTGAACAGTGTATTGCAAGAACAATAATAAAAATACAAATAAATAAAATTACTTATCTAGCTAAAATATAAATATGATACTAAAAATAAACTAATTTAGGTAATGATTATTTAAAATAAAATTTGTTAATTAAAATATAATTGATGATCGAAATGTTTAATTTAAAATATTTTCAATTATTTTCTAAACTATTAAAAATATACAACTAATGTATAAGAAGTTTATTACAACCTTTTAGTCTGCGTAGCTCAATAAAAACCTCCAGCCGGACAGTATCACTTATTTCGATATTCAGCTGCAATCTGCTAAGCTCCTACACAATTTAAGTGGTATATCGGTTCCACTAGGAATCGTTTAAGTTTCTTTTCTTTGCTTCATTTGAAGAATTTTCTTTAACTAGTTGTCTTCTTTCTTTTAACTACAATCCAATTTCACTAACTATTCTATTTTCGCTAGTATCTTCAAATCTTTACTTTCTCTAAAAATTCACCAAACGATTTTGTAATTTCTTTGTTATTTTCCATGTCCACTTGCAACCTCTCATTACCATTTTTCCACGCTCTCATTATATTTTCCGCAAATAAATAAAATTGCCGATGCCAACTTGAATCTTTCTTTACATCAACTTGATAAAATGAAATGGTTCTCATCACGTGGCATTGAGGTTTTTCCAGTTTTATCACTTTCCCGCACAAATTAAATTAAAAATCTTATATCTACCCGAACATAATAAATGCGTAAACAGTTCGAAATGTTATGAACATTTTGATAATTAGTAGAACAATATCTAAGTGAATTAAAATAACATAACTGATTCTAATCATCATTAAGTTATGGTATAAATATCTCTAACTGCTTTTAATGGCTGAAATATAAAAATTGCATGTATTTAATAAAAACATATGTCTTCTATAAAATACTTTGATATATCTGATCTGATATAAAAATACTACTCCTCCTGCAGGCCTACTATCTGAATGTACCCTTTCAATATTGTAGCCGTTATAGAAGTAAATACTTTTCTACTTGCTGAAATATTTAGATATGGCATCCTTTCTTTGGAACAGCCCTATATCCCCGTTTATTCTTAACATAAATATCACTAGCACTTCCTCATTTCCCACCACACAATATGGTGCAGGTAAACAGAGCAGTAGTTCGATGGCTGTGATAAGAATTATTATCGTTACTCCTTTTTAGTATTAGCACCACAAACTGGTACACTATTCTCAGGTCTTGTGTACCTACAGCATAATATTGCGTACTTTAAAACACACTAATATTTTGTTGTGATCTTTAAAAATATAAAAGAAAAGGCTTTTGACAGCGCTAGCCAACAGGGCCAAAACACTGCTATTACTCTCTATTATTATCTCTGTTATTTTGCGTAAATGTCAGAGTTTTATTAAGCATTTTGTTATTTATAATTCACAAATTTCATATAGTTCTGAACACTTATTTGCCCTCATTTGCGTCCGCTTCCTATTGAATCATTACTAAGTTAATAAAGATAATTCAAAACGTGTCTAGAGCACAGTGATGTTCCTTTTTTCGTGCTTTAAACAGCCTTCGTATTTCTAAAGCAATTTCATAATGTTAAGTAATTTATTTTTATACTTCACGTGATCGTCTTTGTTCGCTCGTTTATATTTAAATAATGTTTAGAATTTGAATAGGGTGTTGAAATGTAAACCTATCTCGTCACATTTAACCGTAAGATATAAAACAGTTATATCAAGTTTACATTAATGTCAGAATAATTTATATTGTTTCATTGCTCTGCTTAGAGCCTTAAAAATTCAAACAATTGAGTTTAATAATACTGACGCAGTCAATATTTTAATTAAATGCTTCATTAGTTGTGATGGAAAATGGCCCATAAAAGGAACGATGAAGAAGAAATTATACTGTTATCATGAATATTACTAAAACATTAGCTTTCTATACATTATTTGCACGTTTACCATAATAAGTGCAAATAAAATCAGATATCACCAAGAGAATGTATTATAGATACAGATACATAAAATTTAATTTTCACGTAAAATATCATACGGTTTCTAAAATCGAGCATATGCCACATGGTCATGTCAATCAAGAAACCATGTTTACGGAAAAGTATAAGCTTGTTTTCGTTTTAAATCTTATGAATTACAACCGAGTGCAAGTGATTACATACATTATTTATTCCATATGAATATCAGACTAAATTTCTGAAAGCTGTTACAGGAAAGTGTTAAATTCTTCTTGTCACTTGTAAATTTTAAAACAGAGCATTTCAAAATATCGATATGAAAAAAATGAGTTAACTATTATAGAGTAAGATCCCAGAGCCGCCAGATCTACACCGTTTTAGTAAAGCTAAGATTTTCACAATAAATAATAATAATAATAAATAAATAAACACCACAGAAATTAGACAACCCCCAATTCCAGAAGCCAGGGCTTGTCCAGAAGGGGGTTACACATTGAAAAAACGCGGACATACAACCATTTCCTCCGACAGTGCCGGAGCCAGGATTCGAACCCGGTGGTGCGATGTCCGTGTGATTAATCGCGATTGGCACCTCGCGCCTTAACCCACTCGGCTATCGACCAGACCATGTGTAATATGTAGCTGAAAGCGTATTGCGTACTTGCTAGCTTGAAAGCGGGGTTCTTTTACAGGTAATAAGTAGTAAAGGTAAATAAAAAAATTTACTCTTACGTTCATATAGCAAAAAGTATGTAGTTTCATTAAGAGCTGTCCATGGTGTAGTGGTTGAGTTGCCCGGTTATCATGTGAACGATCCATGCTTTTGATGGAAGTCTGAAGGACGTATTTTTTGTTCGAAAAACTTAGAAAAATTGAAAAAAATAGGAAAAAGAAAAAATTAATTTTCTTTTTCCTCAACCTTTTCTAAATACTAAATAAAATATTACGTTCACAAAATTTTTTAGGGTTCAAGTGACTGTTTCAGACGGAGATTAATGGATAAATCATACTTACTGTCGTTTATGCTTAACTGCGGCTCTGATGGTACTAATTGGAAGACGTCGTAACACTATAAATCTAACACTGTCTGTTTTACACTCTCTTAAAATTTAAATCTGAAAGGGAAATTTTGTTAGAAAACACAAGTAAAAGACAATATAAAGTTCAAAAAATGTATATTAAATCTTTAAAAAAATTTATGTTTTTTTTTACAACAACTTCTTCAGAGAAAATGTTAACAAACAATGGTCTGACCCGTGTACAACACATGGTGAGGAACGGGACGATTCATACGGTACCAACTACCATCCAATATGCAGTTTGAAAAGCTAACGATGCACAAAAAGATTCAAGGAACAGTTCATGTAACTGAAATTTTGGTGGGCTTATGCTTGCCTGTCTTTATAAACGTATTTATTAATTCACATAAATTTTGGTCGCTCCTCGGAGCTTAAAATTGCTTGAAGCGTATCTACTTCGTTTGTATTATGCAATAACAAATTTTACGTTCAGGCAAGGCAGATCCCATGCACGTGTGAGTACATGGTATAGATACTTTTTTGACTCCGAATCACTGAGGAACCGGTTTAGGGCAAACCCCGTCAAAACACATCATTTCCCCGTCAAATCCGACTGCTAGGAAATGATGGGGGTCCCATGTCGCTAAGGGCTATTTTCGCTATAACTTCCGATATACTTTGAATAGTCGTTGGACTAACTTGTCCTCATATTCAACACTTCGTAAGAGTTGCAGTGCTTGACAACGTGGATTCGTAAAAGGGTTTTTAATCTTGGAAATTTGGAAGTTCAAGTCCAATTTTAGAATACTTTCCAAAATTGGGTGGTCGGGGCGACATTACGTCCCTGTGCAGCGACATTTACTACACTTACCAAATTAACGCTCCTCGAAGAGTTAGCGAAAATTTGGCATAAAAAACGCTCCGAAGAGCAAAAATATATTTCCAAGAATTAAAAACCTCCTCCACGGCGTTTTTACGTGAAGCACGCTTTTCTTACGAAATATTTCCTAAGTCGGATTTTGTTACAACGTCGAAAAGTATATCGGGGTTATAGCGTTCTTTAACACTCCCCTCCTTTCCGTGAATCTTTTTGTGTAACGTTTGGTAAATTGGTTTTTTGAAAATAAAATGGATCATTGGATGTAGTCTCCCATGTGTTGTATTCGGTTATCGTTCAGACCGGCCTATCTGAACAAAACATAGATGCAAATCTAAAAAATGGTGATAATTTGAACATATATCGATGCCTAGCATTCGATTGAATTATTGAACATTATGTTTCAAAAATGGCATAAAAAAAGAAAAAAATCGAGAATCCTCGGATTCTCGATGACACAACACAAACACTTTCGACGCACTTATCTTTCTTAGTGTTCTTCCACTAATGCGGGCTTGCGTCTGCTCCTCCTCGTGTCTATGCCTCGTCGATCACCTTCGGTGTCGAACTGCCTTCTGGAACAGCTTAGGTGGTCCTCGGACTGCTTGGCTCCAGCTATACATTGGTTCTGCTCGGTTTATATGAAACAATAAAACAAAATTTTAGTAAAATGTTTGTTTACATCCCGTCTGGGGATCTGCGACCGATAACATATCGTCGTCTTTGAGAATAGGAACACTGAATTTTGTTGACTTATATTGGTTGAAATGGTTTCCGAGTAGTTAAAAATTCTCTTCTTGGGAGAAATCTGCGACCGATATCACATCGTCGTCTTTGAGAATAGGAACATTGAATTTTGTTGACTTATATTGATTGAAATAGTTTTTATTAAAATCTCTTCTTGGGAGAAATCTGCGACAGAATCTGCATCCGTCGGATCGTTGCATCTGCCCCTCCAGCAGACGTGGCGGCATCTCGCCCTTGAGTTGCTAGACTCGTCTGAATCGCGCTCTGCGTCAGAGTTGTCGTCTTTCCATGCCGTGCCAATGGAACATTTGTTTTGACCCTTTGGGTCGGACTCTGCTTACAGATGAATGTTTAATAACATTTGAGGACTTTGAAAAAATCATAAAAATACCAACTCTGCCGGACACGGTCAGAGTTGCTGCAGTGAATTTTGAAGATTTGTATGTGGATACAATATCCTCAGATGAAAATAACTTGTAAAAAATGCATAAAAAATACCAACTTTTGCCTGACACGACAAGAAGTTGGTATGGAAATTTTGATATAAAATAAACCTAGCACTAAGTTAAAACTTAGCCTAGGTTAAAATATAATGCAATCAGAAGTAGGAATATTTTGGACTTTTTGAACTGCTTTCGCCTAAATGAGGCTCGTCGGCAGGTACATGAACTGCTTTCACCTTATCGTGGTCCGTCAGCAGGCTCATGAGCGGCTTTCACCTGATTGTGGTCCGTCGGCAGGCACATGTATTGTGCTCCTGTCTGCTCGGACTGCGGGACCCTCGCGAATTCTTGACCTGATTGAGAGGTAGTGTCGTCGAGGAATGTGTCGTCTGGACTGTCCTCCTCTTCCTCAGATGAATTCAATTATTGGGCTGCGGGACTCCCGCGAGTTCTTGCTCTGATGAAGAGGCAGTTTCATCGAGGAATGTGTCGTCTGGACTATCCTCCTCTTCATTAGATGATTTGAAATTCAACATTTAGTTGTTTGTGTAGAGCTGATCGCAAATCATTGACATGGATCTTTGTAATTATATTCAACTTCTGATCAATATACATGGCATAAAATAAAAAAATTGTTTTAAAATTATTCGTTAGGAAGACCGTCTAACGTGAGTTGCTTCTGCCTTGGTTCGGGCGTTGAGCTGGGGATCTTGCAGATTGACCCTGGCCTGGGTCTCTGGCCCCTTGAAAGTTTCCCGGTCTCCTGTTGAGATGAGGATTATTCGGGCATTGGCTATGGAAGTGCCACTGCACTGTGTCTGTACAGTATCGGCACGGGGTTGCCGGTCGGTCGGGTACTCGGAATTTCCCCGATCCGCCATTGAAATTGGTTTGCCTGCGGTCAGGATTCACTGATCCGCTTGAAGAATTAGGCATAAAAAAAGGACGACCAGGCGCTCTGCCTGGACCGTCCTGTCGAGATACGTCCTCTCGGAAATGCACCCTCGGTGCTGTCGGAGTTGGGCTTCCATTGCTCCTGTTACTAGAATTTTGTTGACTTATGTGTCCCGGCTCTCGATAGTAAGACGCGCGGGACAGACGTTGATCAATAAGCTGGATTAGCGACGTCTGTTCGTCAGCTGAATCCCGCTCGACGTTAGTAGCCGCTGCTATTAACATCTCTGTGTTTGAAATTAGGTTGCTTCTCAAGCGTGACCTAATTTCTGGACGCAGTTGGTCCATGATGACCCGAGCTCTGATGGCTTCGGATTTAAAGGGATCAATACGATCGAAAAGACAGGTTTTCCTTGTGATAAACACTGCCGTGTCGTCTAAAGACGTTTGCTTGACGGCATACAGTTGAGCAATAGCTCGTGACTGTATGTCGGGAGAATTAAATCTCGTAAGGAATCTTTCCTTGAATAAGGCATACGAAGTAGTCAACGTCCTAAATTGTTCGGACCATCGTTGAGCTTCGCCCTTGAGTTGGCCGGTTACGTTATGGAGGCGATCATAGTCGTGGCTTATGCGAGCTCTGTCGAAATATTCCTCCATAATTTTCAGAAATGCTTCTGGATCTTCATGATCAAGCCCATGGAACGTCACGTTCGGACATCTTTGTCTCTCATGGGGCGTACAGGTCGACACGTTCTGTATCGCCTGCACGAAGCCCTCTGCCATTTTCAGAAACATACTTTCCATCGAAGCAGTTTGTGGCTGTGAAGCTGATAAATTAACATTATCTCCCTCCGGAAACAGTCGCTGTGGTTCTATCCCTCTAGAACCGTCGTCGACGAGCGGTGCGGTGACTCGCTCATAAAATTCTCTTGGGGTCGACCCCTCGGAGTCTTCCGCCATAAATGAGAAAGGGTTTGTTGGGTTTGGGGACGGCATGGTCCCTGTTCGGGCGCCATGTGAACGATCCATGCTTTTGATGGAAGTCTGAAGGACGTATTTTTTGTTCGAAAAACTTAGAAAAATTGAAAAAAATAGGAAAAAGAAAAAATTAATTTTCTTTTTCCTCAACCTTTTCTAAATACTAAATAAAATATTACGTTCACAAAATTTTTTAGGGTTCAAGTGACTGTTTCAGACGGAGATTAATGGATAAATCATACTTACTGTCGTTTATGCTTAACTGCGGCTCTGATGGTACTAATTGGAAGACGTCGTAACACTATAAATCTAACACTGTCTGTTTTACACTCTCTTAAAATTTAAATCTGAAAGGGAAATTTTGTTAGAAAACACAAGTAAAAGACAATATAAAGTTCAAAAAATGTATATTAAATCTTTAAAAAAATTTATGTTTTTTTTTACAACAACTTCTTCAGAGAAAATGTTAACAAACAATGGTCTGACCCGTGTACAACACATGGTGAGGAACGGGACGATTCATACGGTACCAACTACCATCCAATATGCAGTTTGAAAAGCTAACGATGCACAAAAAGATTCAAGGAACAGTTCATGTAACTGAAATTTTGGTGGGCTTATGCTTGCCTGTCTTTATAAACGTATTTATTAATTCACATAAATTTTGGTCGCTCCTCGGAGCTTAAAATTGCTTGAAGCGTATCTACTTCGTTTGTATTATGCAATAACAAATTTTACGTTCAGGCAAGGCAGATCCCATGCACGTGTGAGTACATGGTATAGATACTTTTTTGACTCCGAATCACTGAGGAACCGGTTTAGGGCAAACCCCGTCAAAACACATCATTTCCCCGTCAAATCCGACTGCTAGGAAATGATGGGGGTCCCATGTCGCTAAGGGCTATTTTCGCTATAACTTCCGATATACTTTGAATAGTCGTTGGACTAACTTGTCCTCATATTCAACACTTCGTAAGAGTTGCAGTGCTTGACAACGTGGATTCGTAAAAGGGTTTTTAATCTTGGAAATTTGGAAGTTCAAGTCCAATTTTAGAATACTTTCCAAAATTGGGTGGTCGGGGCGACATTACGTCCCTGTGCAGCGACATTTACTACACTTACCAAATTAACGCTCCTCGAAGAGTTAGCGAAAATTTGGCATAAAAAACGCTCCGAAGAGCAAAAATATATTTCCAAGAATTAAAAACCTCCTCCACGGCGTTTTTACGTGAAGCACGCTTTTCTTACGAAATATTTCCTAAGTCGGATTTTGTTACAACGTCGAAAAGTATATCGGGGTTATAGCGTTCTTTAACAATCACACGTCTGCGCAACCACCGCACTGACCGCAGTGGCGGATTGCAAGACCGGGCGGACCAGGTCTTGGTTAGAAACAAATTTTAACCTTAAACCTAAACACCTTTTAACAACGTAAATAAAAGTAATAACATTAAACACAAAATATTATTAAGAACCAACATTTATTATTGCCAAACGCTTTCTGTGGGCCTAACTTCCGCCAGATGCTGTAAAGCTGGAGAAAAAATTGGGGTACCTACGTTATAGTAGCAAGCCTGAATTTTATATATATTATTTGGGCGACCTTTTGTAAGTGGCCAGACCAATGCGAATGGTCTAACATCCCCCCAGACACGATGAAAGGTCCGCTGTGAGTGAGAGCATTAGAGGGCTTTAGAGTTTTATTAGATACCGTCTGGCGGAAGTTAGGGCCCATAGAAAACGTCTGGCAATAATAAATGTTGGTTCTTAATAATATTGTGTAAAACATATATAAAAACTAGATATGCTACTTAACGTTAAAGCAAGTACGCATGCGTTTTTGCCTATATATTACACATTTATTGCGAAAAATCTTAGCTTTGCTGAAATGACGTGATCTTATTTTATAAAGGAATGTTTGTATTAGTTATTTTATTTGGTAATCGAGCCGAAATACATCTCGTACAAAATGTAGAAAAAAAAATGTAAAGACGTGTGTTACATGGCCTATGTCCATTTAACAAATTTATAGAATAGCTAGTATTTTATTTATATTTAGCACGTTCTGTATAGCATTTTGATTCAGTTTTTCTAAGTGAGACTGTTTCAACTATCAATATTTTCTTTGTATAACTGCTAAATTATTTCACATTGTTTAATGTAGGTACCTATTTTTATATCTTAGGAACTCAGTCATGTTTTTAACACTATTATGTATCTCCGTTCTGTTACAGCATTTCAGGAAACCAATTGTCGATTTCATGTCTGCAAAAACATTCATTTACATTCATATATATTTCAATTTTTATATTTTTTTTACTATATAAGTACATATGGTTATTTTTCTTACCTTTAACTTTCTCATAAATCTGTTATATAGTATATCCTATAAAATGTAATATATTTGCTGAATTCTCACAAAACGGTTTGTATACGATTTACTATTTATTACGACAGTTCGTTAGTAGGTTAAAATTTGCAATAAATGTCATTATTTACCCATTGACTCGCTTACGTAGAATTAGAGATTCCTTTTATCGTATGTATACCTGCGACTATTTTAATTGTGGGTAAGGAAATCTACCTAAGGAAACGAGCTTGTGCGCTTAACTCGCCAATTGACAGATGGCGACACTTGTACCACTTTACGGTTTTTATTAGTAAAACTATCTTTTTCAAGTTTGTGCATTGGTATTATATTGCAGAAGGTGAGAAAAAAGTTTACTTTATTAATTAAAATCACCAAGAAATCATTTGTCTGCTGATTTTGAACTGATTCAAACATACAAACTTTAAATTTTGCACAGTTAACTGTGCGACTTCAGTAATTCATATTACATTTTTGTATCCATGTTACCAGTGTTTAACAATCAGGTAAATTTTATTCATTA
Source organism: Leptura quadrifasciata (assembly GCA_963675555.1). NCBI lineage: Eukaryota > Metazoa > Arthropoda > Insecta > Coleoptera > Cerambycidae > Leptura > Leptura quadrifasciata. The sequence continues at coordinate 12,790,394 of OY776676.1, forward strand.
GTAATTTAAAATTTCAGTAATTTTCAATTTTTGTCTTTAATGTAATTTTAATTTTTTTAAAACAAATTTAAATTCAAATCCTTTTAATTTAATAAGTAATTAAAATACTCTATGTGCCGCATGGTTATAAAATATTCTTTTCTTTTCATTTTTTTTTGGCAATTTATAGTTTGCTGCGAATCAACTTTATACTTTATATTGAAAATTCTTCTATATATTGAAAACTCAGCTTTATATTTGAAAATATAGCTTTATATTTAAAAATTCAGCTTCCTTATATGTACAAATTCAGCTTCTTCAGATTTAAAATTTAGTTAGCTTTTCAAATTAAAATTTGAGCTTCTCATGAATTATTAATTATAAATTTATATTCACCGTAAAAGGTATATTAATTCTATAGATTGAAATCTACCAGTCCTTTTGCATTTACGTTAGTTACGTAAATTCGCATTTACATTTGCGATCTTTAGTTTTTCAAAACCATATAGTTGGACAATATTTCTACAATCTTCAAACTTAATTTCCTTTGAGAAACGTATACTAAATTGCCAAGAAATCCCATAGATTCCATATTCCAAGAGACAATTGGGGCCTGAATTGCCGTTCCAGAGCTCTTCACCGTCAACGATACTCAGTCCAGGAATCTAGGAGATGTTATTGATTATTAATTATTGTTTGTTTGCCGATATTATTAGATTAGAACTTAAAATCTCATATTTTATACTTCATATTATAAAATTGATTTATGTATTCATTTAATATATTTTATCATTCATTTACACTATCTTTTTATTTCTCTTACCAACAATTTAAGTCTGGTCTATAGGACACTGGTTATTCGAGAAAAAGAGACAACTCTACTAATTTTCTCTATAGATGGTGCCCAAATAACATCGATTTCTCTTTGTCTCCTTTTCTCGAACCAAACAAAAATCTGTCATTTGTGCTATACATTCGAAAAGTATGAGTTTCACAACTCTTACGAATACTCTGGATCTACGACTCTTTGCTCCGGCTTAAACCAACTAGTCGTCCGCATATGTTCTTTCCCAAAAATATATAATAAGGGAAAGGAGGTAACACGTGATTCGAACCCTCAAACTCACGCGTGACAATCGGGCAACTCAACCACTACACTGCGGACGTCGTTAATAAAACTACATACATTTTGCTATAGCAAAAATATAGAGTAAGATTCTTTACTTACCTTCAGTATATGTCATTTGTAAAAGGGCCTCGCTTTCAAGCTAGCAAGTACGCAATACATTTTTACCTACATGTTAGACATTTATTGTGAAAATATTAGCTTTGCTAAAATGACGTAGGTCTAGCGGCTCTGGGATTTTGGAGTATTACATATTATTATATATTAAATCCCAATTGATGTTTACTTTTCTATTAAATTTTTGGTACATTAGAATGTATAGCCAGTAATTATGTGACGAGGGAAGGCCAACTAATCATTATCATAACAGCTTATAATTAAAAATATTTAAGAGTAATTATGCATCGTGGGTGGTCCGTGAAGGAAAGAAAATTAAGTATTTTATTCCTCATTGATACACGTAATAATAGAAAACAATTTATATTGGCTTATAAAAAAAATAATTAGCAAATTACGTGCTAGTAATACTCCCCTCAAGAAACAAAATTAATTACATTTAAATTATATTCTTCTACAGAAGATGATTCTTGTTAGGCAGTCAAATAAAGAAGTGTAAAAGTTATTCAAGAATTACGCAATTTTATATTCTAAATAAACGTGACTGCCGTTTTCTGGCAACGCAACATTTCTGATGTTGAACTTAAAACTAATGCACCTACTTAACCGCTTAAATTATCGATAATGCATTAAACTAAAGGTTAGGGTATGTATAAACAAATTATAATAAATTATTTTGATGGAGTTTGTTGCCTCCGAATTCACTTAGCAACCTTCATTTACAGTCATTATAATTTGAAACTATGTAATTTACATCAATTAATTTTTATGGTAACCTAAGAAGGGAATTACTTTTGTTTGTTATAGTATATACTTCGTATCTTTAAAAAATTTACTCGAAAAAATATCAAAATTTGCCAAACAAATGCGCCTTTCAGCTCGCCTTGTCAAACTAGAAAAAAGTGTCCGTGTATCTTAAATTATCAAAAAAATTTTGAAAAAATTCACTACAATCCGATAATTCCTAAAGATGCCTAAAGTAATGTCAAAACATTCAATTTGCCCATTTTACAGCTCAAACTTCTTAAAATAATAACTTTAAAATTATATCTCCCGTATATTATCACACTTTGCATACCTCTGGTATGAAAATTTAATTCATTTGAATAAAATTTTTACAAGCCATAGTAGTAGATAAGCTGTGACAGTTCTGGCTCAAAATCCCATGTTATTTCTTATGGAAGTTATTCTGGTTTTTCAAAGTCATTTTTGTAAAGAGCCCGCGTAGGTCACGAATTGGCGGGAAATTGAAACGTTAGCGGTCATGGGTGGTTCATGGGGATGGTATGGCCTGTTTGAAAGCTGTACAGACCTATTTGAAAACCGTACAGATCTGTTTATTACTAGTACAGACCTGTTTGAAAATTGCACAGACCTGTTTAAAAACCGTTGAGACCTGCTTATTATATACCCCCATGAGCCATCCATGACACTCCACGAACTATCAATGAACCACACATGAACCAGTCATGACCGCTAACGTTTGAATTTCCTGCTAATTTGTGACCTGCGCGCGCAGCTAGCTTTTACAAAAATGATCTTGAAAACCCAAAATGAACCTCCGTTAGAAACAACATGAGATTTTGCGCCAGAACTTTCATAGCTTATTTACTAGCCATTCTTCGTTCAATCTACATAACTATTCAGTACCGCCTCTTATATTGTTGCAAATAATATATTATCCTTAATTTTTCTACACGACATTCTACAGCTCTTCATCAATATTTACTTCTGCTTCAACATTCGTGTATCTGCACAAATATTTTGTACCAAATCTACCGCCCGCAGCCTCATGATAAGTGCTCACCTGCGGTCGAAAATTAGTACAATAAATTCGGACAAATTATCAGATAACTTCTTAATTAAATCTGATTCGAATTCCATTCAAATAGGGAAAGATGTCATATTTTTAGAACAAAACAATCAAATTACTTTCAGTTTAAAATTCAATCAATTTCAGTTAGAGCCCGCACTGACTGGCCGGGGACTTATCCAGCTTTAGACAGTGCCCGCACGGAATGGGCGGTAGTTATCCAACTCACAAGAAAACGATTGTGCTAGACTCTCGGTGCACGGCAAACGCAATAGTAACGATATTATAAAAGACCGCGCGAGGCGAATCTCGGGCAAGTCAATTCCGATTCGCTTTCTACAACCAATCTCGTGTTCTTCCTTGGTAGCTCCAGGTAAAAAACAAATCTATTCTGCCCTCGCGCATCTATTTTCAGTGAACTTATCAATCTATTATAATCGGCACCTTCGCCAAAAAAGTGAATTCTACAAATCTTCAATTTAAATTTAAAAGATCTAGTTAATTTTTTTTTTTTTTTTTTGAGACAAATCTGTCGTTGTTGAAATTATAATTTTTGCAATCAACTTTAAGTTAATTTTAAGTGTATTAAACTCTGCGAAGTGTTATAAAAATAAATATTCGTTTTAAACAAGTGTGTTATTTCAAGAAGTAATATTAATATACAGGGTGGTGAAAAATAACTTGCCACGGACACTAAAAATTGTTTTTTTCAATATTTCACAAAATACCAAGTGCTCCAACTGCATATACAGGGTGAAGCCTTTGACCCTTATGCAGAAAATATTACATTTTTCCAAAACTTAAACCGATATTCTCCAAACGAGAATAAGTGCACGAACCTCCTCAAGGGTCTCTACCAAAGCTCTCCGGCGCCGGTGCACTTTTTTAATTTTACAATCACGAGCTAATTCGTGTTCATGTTCTGCACACTATATATGACCTATGTTGCAGAATAAACCCTAACGATTATGTATGTTATACCAAACACAACGATAAATGCCGTCAAAGTCAGGGTTGGCGTCACAGCATATGTTCATGCACGTATAAACGCAGTCATATCCCATGTGGTTATTTTGATGAGTTAAGTAACATCCAAAATTAATCAGATGAGGGCTAAAAGTATTGGTGAATATAATGCTAACACATATATTTTATGTAAATAAAAATATACTAAATTAAATACTACGATAGACCCAAAATACCACTAATTCCAAAAAAGAGAACTTAATTCATCAAAATCCACGCGATATAGCTGACTTAAGAAGAAAAATAAAGGATGTGGTTCACGCCTCAGATGTTGAAAAACTTTAGAAGACATTTTTATTTACGATTAGGATGCTGCCAAGACATTCAAGGATCTCATTTTGAACATTTACTACATTGAAATTAGTTTTTACTTCCACGTCCAGTGGAAAATGGTAAATTGCAATTTAGGGCATATACGAAAAGTCAAGGTCTCAAAATTTTTTTTAGCATCAGCCACCCCCCACTATCACCCCCAATACCACCCCCACTACTATGAAAGGGAATAAAACATTTAAAATGTGATATAGTGTGTATACAAGAACGAAACGTCACAAAAAAATTTGTTGGCGTTAGCGACCCCCACTGCCACCCCCACCATCCTATTATTAAAGGGAGCAAAAAATTAAATTGGGATTTGGTGTGTATAAGAGAACCAAGGGCTTCTAGAAATTTGTTAGCATTAACCACCCCCTTTACCACCCCCATTGCCACCCTCACCCTATTATTAAAGGGAGTAAAGAATTAAATTGGGATTTAGAGTGTGTACGAGAACCAAAGGCCTTTAAAATTTATTTTGGCATTAGAATCCACAATCGATGTATCTCGGGATTTTTTATAAATATGCACAATAATTTAACTATTGAATTTATTCCATTTGGCTGTTCCACAGTATATGATTATTACAATGAATTATCATTATAATGATTTCTCGTAGTGGAAAATTCTGGTAAAGTCGCGATGGTATGTAGTCTGACAATTCTTTAATAATATGCACTTTACAGTTTCTACTTTATTACTTTTTTATCTGTGAATTAAGTGAATGTGTGTGTTACATTATAACTAGCTTCAGTTAAAGCATGCTTAAACAATAATTAAGCATTATTGTTTGATTTCATATCAAATAAGCATTAAAAACATACTTGCACAATACATAAATAATTTTCCCGATGATTTAAATTGCCTCAGACACATAAACAGATAATCCGATTTCAATTGAAAAGATTCATTTATAATAAATGATACTATCGAGGATTTTAAATTACATGCATCAATTTCTAATTACTTTATTTCCTGAAACAAAGCTATAAATAACTGACGTTTGCTCTATTAATGTACTGAAGTATCTGTAGCGTAAAGTTTCGTTGCGAAATATTGTCAATTAAGGATTTGAAAATCAATTGTATATCATTACAAGAAAGTTTACTAGAACAATATAGCTTTATTACTAGTTACAGCTCAGCTAATTCGAAGTTGATTGTCATCCCCACTGCTATTTCAATTAAAAAACGAATACGACTAAAATGGATATTTATGGAGTGATTAAGCCGGACACAGATTAAAGAGAAACATTTTTTGGAGATAAGTAAAGTAAAGTAATCTTTATTTATACAGAGAAGAGATTTATATTATTAGAATTATAAAGTTTTAAAATATACCGATCATATTTAGAGCAGCAAGACTGCAGACTAAATTTGTAAAGTTATGATCTAAAAAAACAAATATATAGAATTAATACAGCATTACATCTACGCTCCTTTTTAGAGTTTGTGGAACATAACAGTTTAAGACATACCTGGTTTGGTGAGGATGTATTTCATTAACTATAATTAGCTGATTTGTGATTATGCTACTGTCTTAGTACTAATTTTTGGGAGTATAAGATAATGTGGCCTTAACAGTAGGGTTGAGGGATTTGTCCCTTGATAGAATTGAAAGTTACAACTCTTTGGGTTGATAGAGCCAAAAGATACAGCCCATAATGTGAAATAAGTTATAAAATAATTAAAATATCTATCTTTTCGTTTAACTCGCTCTAACTCAAAAACGAGAGAATTAATTATTCTAAAATTTTTAACATGTTAGCAACACATATTTCTTAATAAAATATATTAATATAAACACACCATATACAGTGTGACCCAATTCAAACGTACCCTCATAAAAGTTGTATTTATTGATCGATTTTGATGGGGTTTTTTAAATATACAATACCAAAAACTGCACTTTTGGACAAAACGTCATATTTTATTTTTTTAAATCATGGTCTACCGCGATTTTTCTATCGGCTAAAATTTGAGAAATCTTATTAGCGATTATTTTACGTGAAATCTGAATACATCCATGTACAACAAAGTTAAATCTAATAAGCAATGAAAACGTAATGACGCTAATCACGCTGCAAAATTAACATAGAACCAATAACAATGACATGAAATAATTGTAAGAAGGAAACACTAAAAAAATTTTATTAACAACAATAAAAGTAATGTAATAAATGAAGATTGTAAAGAAACAACTAAATTTTTGAAACTTCCACCAAACCACCGTTCAATGTAATGCATTTTTTATATATTTTTTTAATATTATTTGACACTCTTCTTAATTTCTAGATATGCATTCCTTTCCTTATTCTAGCTCGGAGGTCTTCAATTGTATGGGCTCTCGATTTATATACCTTTTCTTAATAGTACCCCCAAAGAAAAAAGTCAATTGGTGTTAGATCCGGTGATCTAGGTGGAAATTAAATTAGAGGGCTGTTGGGATCTATCCACTGATTTCGAAAATGATAATTTAACCGCTGTCTCATTATCACTACATTATGCACAGGGCACCCATCTAACTGAAATTTTGAATAAACTCGGTCACGAATGGGTAAATTGTCTAGTGCTTCCGAAAATTCATTCCTCAAAAATCAAAAAATTGGAACCTATTTGAATTTCCTTCAAAGAAGAACGAACCTATAATTTTGTTATGAGGACAATCTTGGTGTAGATAACAAATAATTGATCCATATTGTAACATGGACGGTACAAATGAATAATAAATGATCTTTAATACTAAAATATCATTAATATCCTCACAATAACTATTAGAAAACTCAGTATTATTAAGGTTGATGATTATATAATCAAATTGATATGTTCTTTGAACGAAAATTTAATATCAAATAAAATTTTTAAGTTTTTAAGACTCTCACAACTATAAATCGTCCGAATTTGAATTGGATGAGATTTAATAGATCACTTAGCGATACTTAATATATCGATGAGTCGATTCGTTTATCACTATAAAAGGGCATTTACTACACTAAAAAATAAAATTGCAAATTTCGTGTGCAAACTCAGTCATGAAAGTTACAACTACAAGCTAACTGCGTGAAGGAATTGCGAAATAGATATAAAAGCGTGAAAGAAATCACATAATGGTTATAAAAAAAGTAAAAAATAAAATTTGTTACTTAATTAAATATTTCATCGCCAATACATATGTGTGAGGAATTTCTTTATTGCTTAAATTAAAGAAACAAACAAAATTAACATAATAAAACAATAAATTGTGAACAAAAAACCAGACATGAAATTAATTCCGTGTGGAATCAGTTAAAATATTCACAATTGGACATTATGAAGATATTAACATTAATAATCTGTTGGTAATTTTTTGATGGTATAAAGGCAATATTATTATTAAAAACGGCAATAACATTAACGCCCCCTGTTCCCCATCGGAAGAAGAAGAAAACCTCTCAACGCTGCAGATACAAAATCAGTTGAAAAGACTTTACTAAGAATATAAAGAAAGCATGGTTGTTGAAAATGCATAATATTAAACAAAATTGAAGATGTAAATTATAAATAACTCTCTTATTTTAGAAAATGTTTTGCAACATGAAATCTAAACATGGCTACTATTTAAGTCCATGCCACAATACCAACATTACTGGAATATCTGTACGCATTTTCAAGTAAATCTCATTTGCAAGTTTTTGCTGCCTCCCTGTAAACGAGTTTTCTGAGTATATTCCATTAATGAAATCCATTAACGAGACACTCTCTTGACATGTGTCATGTATTATGTATTATGGTTAATGAGATCAATAAAGATTTATATTTATTTACATAAAACTTGTAATTCCTTTATTTCATTTCAAATATAAAAACCATAAAAGATATCTGCTTATTTGTAATTATATTTCTCTGAGAGGATCATAAATTCTCTTATTTCAAAACTTTTTGTACGCATATCATTACGATTGAGCAGCATACACCGGTTGTAACATGATAATTTTTCTTACATTATAATTACATACGTATAAAGTGTGGTACTGGTTTTATCTGGCTACTTTGAATTAAAAGTCATAAATAAAATAAATGAAAGAAATATATCCAGAAATTATTTTCGAGCATACAGGGCGAGGCAAACATACAGGGTCAAGTGATTTTCTTTAACCTAGTGTCATATACAACAGTACATATATTGAGGCCTTTTTCTAGCTTCCTTCTACTTCCATGTTATTGACTCTCAGGCCGCATGGACAGAGTTTTTTTTATTGGAATAATTATATTTTTTACTGTGTAACTACAAACAAATTGCATACAAAGGTTAGCATGTACGTGTGTACTGATATCGAAACAAGTGGTTGATAGCGGATGGTAATACAGTAGGGGCGAAAGAATGCCGGAAGCTTCAAGGTACATGCTGACATAAATCTCATTTTAGTTTTAAAAAATATATTATATTTGAGTTGCTCTTCAAACAGTAAATACGAACTGTATTTTCAACATCTCTCAGATCTCTGCTATGATTTTAAATTTGCCTTTGTATTTTATGAAATATATAAATGAGTTTACTTCCCAAGCAACACATGATGGTTTAATAAACGTTTATTATATGAAATTATGGTTTAAATTTCGTTATCGTATATTTAATCAACGTCTATGAAAAGCGGTTATTTCATAAACGATTTTTCTACGTATATTGTAAATGTATTTCAGCGAAAATTTTTGGAGTATCGCAGAATATTTGAGAAATAATTAATTGAGAGTTGAGACTACACTTCCGTCAAATGTTTAAATTGTAAATTGGTGAAATTGACACAACTTGCATTTTTTCAGCCATATTATAGTTTTTAATATACAATTTTTAAATGTATACGATAAATATGTATTTCCGCTACATTTTTTATGGGCATGTCATAAACAATTGCACCTAATAGTTCAAAGATTATAACAATATCTGGAAATATGAGTAAAATATTTACATTAATCAAAATTTGTTATAGATAGATGATGAATGAAAATATTTGTTCAGTAATATTGCAGTTTGTAATATACGGTTTTTAAACGTATATCAATCTGCATCGATTGCGCAGTCGCCAGCACCGGGTTAGTATTGTTATCTTTGTTGCAGAATACATAAGCATTTCTCATAAATACATGCATCTCTCTCATTGTCTCAATAGTTAGCTGGTGAGCAACCGCAGATCGTCGTGTTAATTGCTGTTTCGTGTGGTGGTTTAGTAGTGTGGCCTTGTGATTGAAACAAAGAATATATTTACTTGTTTGTTTTTGCGTATATATTATTTGATTTAAATTCAACAAGTGTTATGTTGATGAGCCTATCCTTGAGTTATCACGTTCTAATGCGTTAAAGTTACAAGAATGAACCAACTTGTGATTGGTAAGGATTATTGTTTATCTGAGCAATTTCATAGTAACTGCATTTTTTTTATCACAGAAGGTGTAAAACTCTGTATGGCTAGCGTTGAAGGCGTGGGTGAGACAAGTGACAATAAAATTATAGGGACGATTCAAGATTGGTTAAAGCTTGCCAAAAGCCGCTATAGTTACAATAATAATAATAAATAGACTCTATTTTTGGATTTTAGTAAAGAGTAATGAACAATGTTGTGTTTTGTTATCGTTGTCAAACATTCCCAAGGGTGAAATAGTAAATGATAAAATTTGTACGTATTTAGCCAATCCCGCAGAATAGGTAAAGCTTAATATAATATCGAAAAGTTAGTACTAAATAATAAATAATTTTAAAAAATTGCTATCTTCATACATATATACAATTGAATTACTTGACATCAGTAGTTATATACAGGTAGGAGGTTTAAAATATGTACGTTTAAAACATTGGAGATCAGTATAATATTAACTTTCGAATTTAAAGACGGGTACCTTCTATCTTTTTTATAGTGCTGTAGACCGATCAATTCTAAATAATTTTGCAAAGGGAAATGTATCGCAAGTCAAAAAAAACTACTTTAATTCTAATTTGCCTGTTATAATTAAAGAAAAATAAGTATATTTTACAAAATAAGGCATTTAGAAATTAATTTGTTTCAATGTCATCTTATTATTGTTATGCAGCAATATATATTAACAATTTTATCATAAGTAGCAAATGATTTCTGATTTAAGACATGATTTGACTTGCAAAGTTATTTGAAATCGATTAGTCTATATACTGTATAACAAAAATTTCATATTTAAATTTTGAAAGGTAATTTTGGTAAAAATAAAATGATGGAAACTATTTAATAATTTATTAAATAAGCTCTTAGTTTATAAAACAATATAAAAAAAGGTCTAAAGATCTTATAGCCTATATTCATTAACAAAGATACAAGGGTGGATTCCCTTTACAAAATCTCTTGATATTTTCTATCTTTTTATTCTAAATTTTTTGAGAAAAACTAAGTTCAGATTTTCAAAAGAAAAAAAAATTAAATAAAAACAATTATAATTTACGATTACATCTAATTTCCTTTTAACTATATAGTTCACCAGCTTTATGAGGCTTTGAAACTTCTATATTTTTAATTTGAAATATGTTATATTACCTAAATTTTGGCATTGCCAAAAAAAGTTTGATAAGCTGAAGCAACACTATAAAAAATGACTTTCTCAAAAAATTTAAAATAAAAAAGTTTGTAAGTATTAGATATTCCATACAGGGATACCCTATGTATGTATGTATGCATTACAGTGGATAATAAAGGTTTATTACACGTATACCAGCATTTGGAGAAAAGGTTTTTCATAACCGTGAGAAAAACCTTTACATCATACGTATTACCGACGTATATGGAATACGTTTATTTGAGGTTCCACATAAAAGTATATATCTCGTATATGATGTGGCAATAATATAACGTTTTCTTAAGACGTCAATATTTTATATATGACAAGACAAATATATACGTTTGTAGCCCGGACATTCGAACGTTGAATATAGGTTGCGATAAACATTATATATACCAGTCGTATAAACGAAATCAAAACGTTTATTAAACCATTTGGTGTTGCTTGGGCTGTTTTGAAAATATATAAAATGATTTCTACAACGTGTATGAAACTCTTTCATATATATTTAAAAATACGCATGTGGAGTAATATAATCAGACCATATTGGGGTGCAGTTGCAAAATATGGTACACAACAGTTTTCAATTTTCTGTTTTATGATATAAGTATTGAGTTTCTGTATTAACGCTAGTAAGCTATTGTCTGCCATTGAGGTTATTTTGAAGCTAGAAAATTTTCATATTTTTTCGAATAACTCGACAATGTCACGTCAAAAACAAAAAATCTGGAGGTCATTGGAAAGGCAATTTTACGTAGAATTCAAAAATTTAAAAATATAAAGGGTGTTCCATTTAAAAAAAATTACCTCGAAGATGCTCCGCTGTAGCGAGCAATTTAATCTAGTAGTGACCTAATGTGTGGAGTTACGTACGTTACCGGCTCAGTAGCTCAACGGTTACATGTTAGGCTTGCAACCAAGGATTCCCGGGTTCGAATCCTGGCTAGGATATGGATGTTTAGTGGTGTTTTTCATGTGTTACCGAGTTGGCGGCAATGGACTAGGCGAGGTTGTGTGAGAGACAACACGGCTAGTTGCTGTACCACTCCTGAGTTCGAGTCTCAGCTGCGGTAGATGGCAATGTCGTAGGGAATGATCGTTGTATAATTGTCTATGTGTCCTGGTTGTGTGGTGGAATAGCTAAATAAGGCCTTAAAATAAAAAGTAAAAGTATGAGCATTTACGTACGTCAAATGAAAACGTATATTATTATTTTTTTTTTTTTTTTCAAAAAACCAGTCACCCTAGTCTGTGGCTCCGACCCTCACAGAGGGGAGCTGGTAATATCAATAGCCACTCCCCACGCCCGTGGGGTGAGTGACTACCGGGTCCGAGAATCGTGTGCCCTGAGTAGATGCAATGATCCGAGGATAACAGCCTTCTGCATTCTGCCGGCTAAGATCTCTGCCGAATCTCGGCATGCCGGTATGATCTTTAGTTCTGAAAGCAGCGTCTGTCTCATTCCACCGAGGGCTCCTATAATCAGTACCACTATTTTAACAGAATGGCCTGGATAAAGCCTGCGGAGTTCGAAGAGCAAATCTCGATATTTTGTCCGTTTTTTCTCCTCTTTCAAGACAATGTTGCTCTCAGCGGGAGCTGAGAATTCCACGACATACATTGTCTTGAGTTGGTGGTCGAGGAGTACTATGTCAGGCTTGTTGGCTTGTATTTGCCTGACGGTGGGAAACGATTATTATTATTATTATAGACTTAAGCCGTGCACTTTCTCGGCCGAAGCCGGAAAAAATTTACCGACCCCTCGCGCGCGCCGTTGGGGTTCGGCTCTGTGGGGACCCGGGCCTGTCCCGGGCCCATTGCTGTTGGGGATCGGCTCGGTTAACGGGGATGAAATTCATCACGTCCCATTAATCCGGTGGATGTTTCGGTTTTCTGTCCTTCGTCGTTCAAAAACTTTCTGGTAATATGGCATGTCTGGAGAATCACCGTCCTCTGGATAATCTTCACGAGGCCTCTAGGTAGATTAAGTTGCTCCAAATAATTCAAGAACTTCTTCGTCACCACGCCTGTAGCCGAAATTATGATCGGGATAATTCGAACCTCCTCTAATCTCCACACGTGTTTAAGTTCTATGGCCAAATTCTGATATTTGTTTCTCTTTTCCATCTCCGTTTTCTGTAGGTTGTTGGTTAGGGGGCATCCAATATCAATTATAGTGGCCTTCTTGTCTTTCTTTTTGATCACCAGGATGTCAGGGCGGTTGTGATCCAGGGTTCTATCAGACTGTATTGGTCTATCCCAGTACAACAATGTTTCGTCGTCTTCTAAAACAGGGCGGTGGATTAGTAATGAGTCCTAAGTTAAGTGCCAATTCTCTATGGATGATTTTCGCCACCTCGTTGTGCCTTCCCAAATACATTCCCGTAGCCAAAGCGGGGCAGCCTCCAGTGACATGTTCGATAGTTTCACCCGCTGCCTTACACTTTCTACACACATCGTTCACGCCGGGGACTTTAAGAATTATTATTATTATTATTATTATTATCATTATCGTTATTACCTCACCCTGTATATCTACAGTCATTATAACATTTACTTTTATTATGTACTTACTCTCTACATAATACACATACAATATACTTTCAATGTAACATTTCTTAGATTTTTTTGTACCAGCTGTTCAAATATAATTTGGGTTTACCAATTGCCGCTCATACTCATTATGAAATAAAATAATTGCACTTCCTATATGCACTTTCTCTGTTAGATTATATTAATAGCTTAATAAAGCATCCTTAACTTTTAATTCCAGGCCTGTATTATTTAACAATATCTGAGAGACGTGCTATTCGTGTTTCCAAAGAAATTACCTAACCATCCATGACTCCGTTCAAAATGATTTACAATTGATGCATTGTTGAATAACCGCGGCGCATAAAGCATTTTGCACAAACCGTGAATTTCATCTTTACAATTCCTTCAATAGTCTAACGCCATGTGTCCGTAAATTGGTATAATTCTGTATTAATTTTCATGAATGCAATCAAGGGAAATTTGTTGTTTAGAAGGAATGGAAACAACTTTCTAATAATAAGAAAGTTGACAGCATCGGTGGAAAACACGAGGTAGTTCATATAGGGGGTTTAATAAATTTTAATAGATTACGTAGATATATACGACACATTAAAATTAATTTAAAATGCAACAGAATAATAATAATGAGTTATTATAATAATTGGACAATTACACGGTAAAATTTTACATAAAATTACTCATCTAAGTTATAATAAAATTAAAATAACTTTTAACGACTTTTAATCTGAATTAGTTAGATTGCGTTTTTATGCTAGTTGTAATTTTATTATAAATTCTAGTGGCATTAATTAGAGGTTATTTTAAGGTCATTTGGAAAAACTATGAAGTTATTGTATCGTAGTCCCTATGATACTGAAGGCTCTGTTTATTTTGAAGTATGTAATAACCTCGGTAACAGCCAACTTGTGAATATACAGACATGGGAGGCTTTTATTCGGCATGGTTCGATTGTATGTATCTTTTTCTGCACGTTTCGAACACGTATGAGAAACTAAATTGTACCTCTGCTAAGTGGATGTTATTTTACATGTTTTTTAATGTCAGTGTTATCTTACACATTATTTGATAGTTTACTAGCAGAAATCTGTTTACTTATCTTGTGAAATAAATAAATTAATTATACACAACTTAACCATAGAGTTCAAAGTTACTCCGTTTTTTCTTCTAATAATATTAAATTATTATTTATATTGCAACACCACTTTTTTCTGTTAATAAGCCAAGGTAAATCTTCTTATGTAAATAACTTATACCGTGAAATGATACGTTAAATTTTCTATGGGTAAAGTTCTTTTCTCTTTGTTAATTATTATCTAAACATTTACTGTATGATTGACTAGGGTTAATATATACTTCTAATAAAGTGTTATTTGTACTTCCGGGTGCTCTCCCGCGTCGATGGTCAACTCCTCCAGGAGTCACGGTTGTCTGAACGACGTTTCGACAGAATCTCATCTGTCATCTTCAGGTTCTCACTGAAAGCTGCCTACTGCTGCTCCTCGTTACTCGAACTGAACTGTCGCTCAGACAACCGTAACTCCTGGAGGAGTCGACCATCGACGCGGGAGAGCACCCGGAAGTACAATAACACTTCATTTAACACCCGCGAAAACCTAAAAAAAGAACATACTTCTAATAATATATACGAATTAATTCAGTTAAAACTCCTAAACTAATTACTAGAAAACTAAAAGCTATAGTCAGTTTCAACCAGTGAGTAGATAATATTACAATGTGTATATATGCAACAGATTAATATTATTATTATTATATTATTTATATTATAGTAATTAGTATAAGCTCAGCTAAATGCTTAGGGGTACACCTTTCAACTAATCTTAACTGGAGCACACAAATCAACAAGATCGTTGCAAAAGCCTACCAAATTTTAAACTTTGTTATGATAAATCTAAAGAAAGCCAATAGATGAGCCAGAATTAAAGCCTATAAATCACTAGTGCATCCTTGCCTCGAATACTGTGTACCCACGTCAAGCTGTTTTATCTCATCAGCTCAAAATGCTGCAAAGAAAAGCGGCGAGATGGGTATATTTAGATTTTTCGCAAAACTTCAGCAACTCTGAACCTTTTGAAACATTGGGTTGTCTGTCTCGGCAATCTAGGCGATAAACCCTACTGTTTTTCTGATAATGACCATAAATAAGGATTTTATAGAGGAGTTTGCGACTAAAAATATTATGTTTTAATATTCCACCCTCTAAAAGCACATTTGATCTATGCTAAGCCCAGTCAGGCTATTTATTTTTCGATTGCAACAGACACTGGACCGCTAGATGGCGCCTGCTGACTATTTTACATGTCGCTATCCCAAAGATACCGAAATGTACTAAATAGTCGAGTGATACTCGTGTCCGTCGTCACATGCCTACCTTGCACTGACGAGATCCAACAGCTCGAAACTGCAGTCTGCAAGTGGCGTGTGACGACTGGCACGAGTGCTCCTTTAACTAAGATCAGTCTTTCGGCTGGTGATTGTTGCAATCTAAGCATTAGCGTTCTGTTAGTAATATGCAATTATTACACTTAACACACCAGGCTTATAACTTGTAATTCAGCGCTCGGCGGGGCACATAGCCCGGAAAGTAACTATTGGTTGCAGTCTGGTTTTGTTCCTTATAGTAAAATAAGGATTTTATAGAGGAGCTTGCGACTAAAAATATGTTTTAATATTCTGCCCTCTAGAAGCACATTTGAACTACTACTAGAATGTTTATAGAAAAGAGCCTTTAAAGGGTTAAAGTTTTATCTTCGTAAAATTGCTCGTTTATAGATTTTTGACAAAAACTAAAATATAAAATTTCAGTTTTTTGAAAATAACGCGAAGACGATCGCAGTTAGCCCTAAGTTCTCGACGGATTCAAAATCAGCGTTAAAATTGTCACAACTTTTCTAATTTAACCGTCTCTCTATCTCTTATAGTTTCTAATGTCCAAATGGTGGGGATAGAATTTGGGACACACTGTATATATACTCACAAAATTATTTTTATATAAAAATCACCCAAATACTAAATTTTTTGACAGAACTAATATTTTTTAGTTGATTCATAGAATTAGTATTAAAACTTGAAGCTATTAAAATTCTAAATTTCGTTTCTATAAAAAAATATTTAAAATATTTTTTGTGCAGTATTTTGTATTCTAAATACTATAATTTTTTTACATATTTTTTTTTTACTTCCCCATATATGTTATATAGGAAAGTATGGTGATCGCATCAAATTTACAAGTTTTCGGTTTCTATTTTCGAAAAGCGTTTAATGTTAGATATAAAATTTAATCAAATATTAATATTGTTTTGAATTTTTTTTATTCCACTATTTTTTGTTAATCATAGTGTTTCTATGACCTTCTTAAACGATCCTACAGAGATACCAGCATGTTAAGACAATTGCATCATCTAGCAGGAAATATGGGGGTAAGTTTTAATGATTAATTTTACTACCGGACTAATTTTAATAATTTCGGTTAATTATTTGTCCTATTAATATTTCATGAATTATTAACATATAATGGCTTTTTATATTATTAATAATGCATTAGATTTAACTTTTAAAAGGAGTAGGCATTGTTTAAGTATGTAGATATTATTTTTGAATAGTTAAGCCTAATCTAATTAAATTATTGTTGACACACCTAGTATCAAAGGTACGACATACCAAATTCGCAATCCTTGTTATTTTATTTGGGACTCAGTGAGGTGCGACGTATGAAATTTATAGTTCTTGTTGCAAGATTTGGGAGTCAGTAGTAGGGACAAAATTTATTATTTCCTTCTTCCAGGTTATGGAAAAACACTAACATGCCTTATAGAAATGAAACGCTAAAAACTACAGTCGTCGAGCATTTGATATTGTCTGAAAATTAATAGTCGAAAGACGATATTAATCGTATCCTAATGATGCTAAGTTGGTGGGTGAAACTTGCTCAGTGTTTTGGTATTAGTCCACCTTTTCAACGGGTTTGCATTGGTAACTTCTAAACCGTAAGAGATAGAAATATCGGTTAAAAATTAAGTAATTTCAGATAAGTCCTGAAAATGATGAATAGTTTAGTTTTTGTTCATATACAGAATATTTTTCTAAATTCTTCCTATAAGTGAAGGATTTAGATGAAAATATTTATACAAAGATGAACTGTGTTCGGTTGCCTAAAATTCTCATTCTCTAGACGTCGCGATGCCAAACTTTTGCTTCCTTGGACATCTATCCTTTTAGGATAAAATTAAACTTTACCAAACAGTTTTTGTGTAAATGTATTTTGTAAACATATAATGAATTAAGAAAGGCAATTTGGAGATGTTTAAAAAATATAAACGAAATTATCGATGAAAGTATGAACGTCATAAAATATTAAAATTTTAATATAGAGGCAACTTGAAGCTTTTTGCAAGGAAATTCTTTATTCGCATTTAAAATATACGGCTACCAAAGAGCTTGCAAATATTTCGACTGGCTGGGGTTATGGGATGAATAATACGAATGAGTTTTACCCTATTTACAGATTTGAGATTTAAAAAGACGAGGAATTCAATGGGAAAGGGCATCAAGCCATCCCAGAAAAACAAAGCTCAGTTGTCACTGAAAATGAATATTTAAATAAAATGATGCGGGGTTACAGAGAAAATTTTACCATCTTACGGAAAAATTTAACAGTAACAGCATTGTTTATAATAATTGTATATTTCGTATAGATACACTGAATATATTGAAATAAATGTATAATAAAAAACATAGGTATAGTCAAGTTCATCAGTTCCCGGAACACAAAAAAACGCAACAAAAACTTTGCGACCTCATTAAAATACCGGTACTCTCTATACTGCTGTTCGCAAATTGACTCGCTTACCTTCATAGGTATTTAATCTGCGTCGGCTTGTTTGATGACAGCATGTCGCTTGGCCCAATGGCGATATTAATTATGTCGTAAAGTTTTTGACAAATTTTTACATTCTATAAAAAGAATATGCCCGCTTATAGCATATCGTTATAATTGAAGAAATCCTGTCTTCTACTTGTCGATACACTTTTTTTTAAAGCCTATCGCAAATATTTATATTTATTACGAAAATAAATATGTAGTAAAATACACTACGATAGACTAAAAATTCCACTATTCTTATAAAAGGAACTAA